>CM072779.1:127445000-128837500 GCA_036936925.1 Cenchrus fungigraminus
TAGGTCGAACTCACCTAGCTCGATAGACCACTTGACGATATGTCCAGTGGTGTCGCGGCTCCGCAGGATCTCGCCGAGGGGGAAGGCCGAGACGACGATGATCTTGTGCGACTGGAAGTAGTGCCGGAGCTTTCGAGAGGTGATGAGTAGGGCGTACAACATCTTCTGAGGCTGGCTGTACCTAGTCTTGCTGTCTGACAGGACCTCGCTGACGTAATAGATAGGTCGCTGGACAGGGTAGGGTCTACCCTCTTCAGGTCGCTCAGCCACCAGAATCGAACTGACCACCAGGGTGGTCGCAGAGATGTAGAGCAGTAATGGTTCCTCGTGCGCCGGGGGCACCATCACCGGGGGTGACGTGAGGAAGGCTTTGAGTTGCTCCAGGGCTTGGTCCGCCTCTTCAGTACAAACGAACTTGTCCGCATTTTTTAGCAGCTTGAAGAAGGGCAGACCTTTCTCTCCAAGTTTGCTAATGAATCGACCTAGGGCCGCCATCATGCCAGTGAGCTTCATGACGTCCTTCTTCCTAGTTGGTCGCCTCATCCTGAGGATGGCATCCACCTTGGTGGGGTTCGCCTCGATGCCCCGGTTGCTGACCATGAAGCCCAGGAGCTTGCCGGACAGGACACCGAAGACGCACTTCTCTGGATTAAGTTTCCAGCGATAGACGCGGAGGTTGGTGAAGGTTTCTGCGAGGTCAGCTATGAGCTTATCCTCGTGGGTGGTCTTGACGACCACGTCGTCGATGTAGGCTTCTACGTTTTTGCCGATCTGGCGCCCGAGGCACTTCTGGATGGCCTTCTGGTAGGTCGCGCCGGCGTTCTTGAGGCCAAAGGTCATGGTCGTGTAGCAGTAGATGCCGTGGGGTGTTATGAATGCCGTCTTGTCTTGGTCAGAGACCTTCAGGGCTATCTGGTGATACCTTGAGTAGCAGTCGAGAAAGCATAGGAGGACGCCTCTGGCCGTGGAGTCCACGACCTGGTTGATGCGCGAAAGAGGGAAGGGGTCTTTAGGGTAGTGCCTGTTGAGGTCGGTGTAGTCGATACACATTCTCCATTGATCGGTTTTCTTGGGTACAAGGACCGGATTGGCGAGCCAAATCGGGTTTTTACACTTGTGGATGAATCCTGCAGCTAGGAGCTTTATTAATTCAACCCTAATGACCTCCTTGCGATCTTTCACAAAGCGGCGAAGCTTCTGCATGACAGGCTTGGCCGTCTTGCTTACATCCAAGGAGTGCTCAGCCAGCTCCCTGTGGACACCCGGCATATCGGATAGACTCCATGCGAATATGTCCGCGTTATCCCGGAGGAAACTGGCGAGCGCGAGTTCCTATTTGGGGTCGAGCCCGTCGCCGATCACCACTGTCTTCTCTGCATCGGCAAGGCCGAGGCAGACCTTCTTCGTGGAGGGCACCGCGTCCAGGGTGGTGTCGGTGCGCTTCTGCTCCGGGACAGCTAAGTCGCCCGGGTCGACCGTCTTGGCTTCAGCGACCAAGACCGCGGAGGCGTCGACGGCGGCAAAGGTCGCGGCAAGGTCGAGGGCCTCCGTGTTGCACTTGAAGGTGCTGATGTGGTCCCCCAGGACGGAGAGGACCCCATTTGGAGCCGGCATCTTCAACACCAAGTAGGTGTAGTGCGGGATGGCCATGAACCTGGCCAGCATCGGGGACCTAGGATCGCGTGGTAGGAGGACTTGAAGTAGGCGACCTCGAAGCTGAGGTACTCTGTGCGGAAGTTTGCCTCCGTACCGAAGGTGACGGGGAGGGAGACCCGACCCAGGGGGTAGGCCACCTTCCCGGGGACGATGCTGTAGAAGGGCTCGTTGCACTCCGTGAGCTTGTCAAAGTTGAAGTTCATCTTCTTGAAATGCCGAGTTGCCATTTTGGAACACTTATTAAAATTCTTCAATAAAAAGGATGGCGTCTCCCATGGTGACTCCCGCAGTGACTAGCCATGGACACCGGTGATCTCTGCCATGGGAAGCCTCTCCGAACTGGATTTCGGTCCGGGATTGGAATTCCAACGCCTGGCACTGGATCGTTTCTCTTCTCCGGTTAGTTTCACCCCTTCTTTCGGTGCTCATGAGTTCTTCTTGGTCACCTCCTTCAGTCGCTTTGCCATTCGGCTCAATGAATATTCGGTTGGTCTTATGCTCCAATCATGCCTTGGAGGGATTGATTTGGATTTCAGAGTTTTGCATTTGTCTGATCATATGTACCGGTTCTCGGTTTTCTCTAAGGAGATTGGATTTATGATCTATAGACTTCGTTCATTTAAGTGCAAGTCATTTGATGTGTTTTTGCCCTATGGGGTGAAGGAGGTCCTAATTGGCGACGTGAACTTGTTAATTGGTCATACGAAGAGGAAGCAAAATGGTTTGCTCCTAAAACATCTCGTAAATCCTATGCTCAGATTGTTAAGGAGCCGTCTCGTTCGGTTTTCAACCGTCTAGAATTCCCCATGGATTATTTTCAAAAGAATTATTCCTCTGATCAGAGTGTTCTTTGGATTTCACGTGAACCAGTGTCACGCCGTCATTCTTCTTCAGATGGCAACAACCAGCGATGTTTCTGTTGCCTCGCCCACGATCACAGGGTTTCTAATTGTCGATCCATGATTCGTTGTCGTGTTTGTTTCAAATACGGTCACGTATCCCGTTTCTGCCGGGCCGCACGTGCTAAATCTGTCTTTTATCGCAAGAAGCCGAGCCCATCTAGTGGCCCGAGTCCGTGTCAAACCCTGGTCCATCAGGGTTCCTTTAACTCTCCATCACCTACCCCAGCGCATGCCGCTTCACCTTCCTCGGATACATCTGCTGCCACCACCTCGAATCCATCTAGCTCCGTTCTCCCACCCCCGCCACCACCCGATCCTATGGCGAACTTCGCCTTGGATCCTCGTCCTCACCTACCTGCGGGCTTCGTCTGGGCCCCTCGCGTGCTCCCGTTTGTGCCTCCGGCCAGACCCAGAGCTCACCTCGCGCTCAGCATTGAGCGTACCAATGAGGACCTCGCCATCTCTCACCTCACGCCACCAGTGGCCAAGGAGGACTTCATCCCCATGGCCCGCGCCCTACATCAGTACCTGCTGGATGAGGGAGTCCGAGCACCGGAGATCTAGCCGTGCCCGATCGGTGATGCCTTTGTATGCTTCGCCAAGCCACTCGAGCGTGAGCATTTTCTCCAGGGCTCGCCTCGTCATTTCGGTCAGTTTCAGCTTCGATTTATCAAACATGATGAGGGGGTGAACTTCAGATCGTTGGCCATGGATCGCGTTGTTTGGTTGATGTTGATGTACCCGGTTGATGGTCGCTCTTTGGCCATGATCTCTAAAGCTATCTGTGGGTGGGCGAAGCTTCTTTATCTGCATGAATGTGCAACTGTGGCCAGGATTATTATCAAAGTTCTGGTTAACAATGAGCAAGATATTCCGGATGACTTTGTGGTGGCTGTAGGAGAGGCACCAAGGGTGCGTACCTTCACTGTGCCAGTTTTCATTCTGACGGCCACGGACGTGGTGGATGGAGGTGATGAGCAGATGCCACCGGAAGATGGCCCAGCGCACCCAGTCCCGCATCCTGCTCCTCGCTAGATGCCGGTGCATGTGCAGGCCAACTCGGCCAATTCTGATGTGGTGATGGGTGCAGCACCTAATGATGATCAGATGGCTGAGAACTAGGCTCCCATGATGCAGATGGACCGTGACCAGGAGGATCATGTTAATGAGCTGCCTGAGCAAGAAGATCATTCGGTTCAGTCACCGGCTGCACAGGACTTTGAAGATTCAGGGGGGCTACTACGTGGTCAGGCCTCGTCTGTTCCTGCTCAATCTGTCCCTTTACGTGATATCCTTCAGAAGGTGATTACCTCCTCGAATCAACCTTTTTCACGTTCATCTGTCGATCCTTTTGCTCACATCAATCGACTCATTATCAATCTGGATATGCTTGTCCCGTCTTATTTTACTGAATGTGATGCTCTGTGGAAATTGGCTAAGGCTCTGGTGGAACCCCCGGCGGAAGAGGTGCATACGGCATCTGAGGATGACTCGGTGGAGATCCTTGAGTCAAGGCCCCCTGCATCCACCCCTCGCAAGCGCCGTGCCAAGAAGCTCAAGGGACCGATCGACTCCAAGTTCTTGCGTAGGAGTGTCAGGATCAAGAAGACTCATCAGGGCTTCAAGGATGCAGCTAGTGCTTCAGCTGCCAAAGGAAAGGAGCCGGTTGCTGAATCCCAGGAGGATGCTGTTGTACAGGCTGCACCTGCAATTCAGACTCAAGTTGATGCATAGGCAAAT
The DNA here is from genome assembly GCA_036936925.1 of Cenchrus fungigraminus. Lineage (NCBI taxonomy): Eukaryota > Viridiplantae > Streptophyta > Magnoliopsida > Poales > Poaceae > Cenchrus > Cenchrus fungigraminus. The sequence continues at coordinate 127,449,299 of CM072779.1, forward strand.
GATAGGGCCCTTGTCCCTGTCTACAGTGGTTCTGCAGATGCTGCTTCGACCCCAGCTCCATCCCTGCCCACCAAGCTGATCCAAGCTATTGGAACAGAGTTCCTCAAGATGCATCCTCAGGATGTCTCTGATGCGGTGCTGCTTGCTTCTGATGATGATTAAATGCAGTAGTAGTACCTCACAGAACCTTCTAGGTCTGTGTTTCTTTTGCTTGGTTTGCCCTGCGTGGCATAAACTAAACTTCACTCATAAGACTATCAGTTGTGTACTCTGCAGTTTATGGAATCAGTGGTTGAGGGATTATGATCTTTATCTTCTCTTATCTGTGCCTTTGCACTTATTCAATTGGTCTTGCTTGAGGCAGATTTTGCTCTGTTCCTCTCTCAGTTGTTTCTCTGTTTCCTATGAATAACAATAGAACCTGGAACTTCCTTTCTTGGAATGTTAGGGGGGTTAATTCCCAAGCCAAATGGGATCACCTGCGTAACAAAATTAATGAATGTGCTGCCTCCATTGTTTGTTTGCAAGAAACTAAGAGAGAATCATTTGATCAGTCTTACATTTCAAAGTTTTGCCCGAGACACATTAATAAGTTTGCTTGCTCACCATCTGTTGGTGCATCTGGAGGTCTCCTTGTTTGCTGGAATGACAACTTATTTGCCAGAGAAATGATTGATTGTAATGGGTATGCCATCACCATGGAATTCAAATCTAGATTCTCTGCTGCAACTTTCCTCCTTACCAACATCTATGGCCCTGCTACTTCTTCAGAAAAGGCTGCATTTCTCAATTGGCTATACAACTTTGATACTTCTCTGATGGAGGATTGGATTTTAATGGGTGATTTTAACCTCATCAGGACTTTGTCTGACAGAAATAAACCTGGGGGTAATGCAGGTGATATGATGCTTTTCAATGATGTTATTCAGCACTTGGACTTGGTTGATATCCCATTCTCAGGCAAGCTATTTACTTGGAGCAATATGCAATTGGACCCTCTTTTAGAAAAATTGGACTGGGTGTTTACTTCAGCTACCTGGACTAATTCATATCCTGCTACATCTGTGACATGCTTGGCTAGGCCTATATCTGACCATGTCCCATATGTCATAATGGTTGATTCTCATATACCCAAGGCTTCCATTTTTAGATTTGAGAATTACTGGGTGGACTTCCCTGGCTTTTTTGACACAGTAAAGTTGCACTGGGATTCTAACCCATTCTTCAGCAATATGGCTAAAACCATCAGTGGCAAATTCAAGCAACTTAGAAAGGGTTTAAAAGCATGGAGTAGAGAATTTTCACAGCTGAACAAGTTGATCAATAACTGCTCTTGGGTACTGGCTATGTTTGATGGGCTGGAAGATCAGAGACAATTAACTCTAATGGAGAAAAATTTCAGAAAATGTGTGAAATCCCATCTTCAGAAGTTATTGGAAGCTAAAAGGATCTACTGGAAACAAAGGTCTACCATCCGATGGGTGAAATTTGGTGATGAGAACACCAAGTTGTTTCATGCCTTGGCTACTATTTCCTTCAGGAGGAATGCCATTACCTCTCTTTTAAATGCTGATGGGGTCCATGTTACTGACCATTTTCTCAAGGCTGGAATTCTTTGGTCATCCTTCAAGGAAAGATTAGGGGTTTCTGAATTTTCAGAAATTTTGTTTGATCTTAGTGAACTCATTCCTGTTGTTGCTCTACCTGACATGGATGAACCTTTTTCCAAGGAAGAGATTGATTCTGCTCTTAAAGAAATGCCACCTGATCATGTGCCAGGCCCTAATGGTTTCTTCTTCAAAAAATGCTGGCATCTCATATCAGAGGATTTTTACAGGCTTTGTGATTGCTTCCATTCTGGAAATATCAATCTGGAATGTATCAATGGGTCTTTTATTGCTTTGATTCCAAAAAAAGACAACCCTCAAACTGCTAATGACTTCTGACCTATTTCTTTGTTGAATCTGTCTCTGAAACTGCTCACCAAGATTTTGGCCAACAGGCTTCAGAAAGTTATTCTGTCTGTCATCCATGCTAATCAATATGGCTTTCTTAAGGGTAGAACCATTCAGGATTGTTTGGCTTGGGCTTTCCAATTCCTTCATCTATGCCACCATAGCAAGAAAGCAATTGTCATTGTCAAATTGGACTTTGAGAAAGCCTTTGATAAATTAGAGCATCAAGTAATTCTGGAGATGTTGAAGCATAAAGGTTTCTCCAGCAAGTGGATTCAGTGGATAAGCCTCATTCTGTCTTTAGCCTCTTCCTCTGTCCTTCTGAATGGTGTTCCTGACAAACCTTTCAAATGCAAAAGAGGGGTCAGACAGGGTGATCCCCTTTCTCCATTGCTTTTTGTGCTTGCTGCAGACTTGCTCCAATCTTTGGTTAACAGTGCTGCATTTGAAGGGCTCCTGTCACACCCATTGGGCAGAACCTTTGGTGGGGATTATCCCATTGTGTAGTATGCTGATGATACTCTCCTCATAATGCGCGCTGAGGAAGATCAACTGTCAAACTTGAAAAACATCCTAGGTGCTTTCTCAGCCTCTACTGGACTGAAGGTGAATTTCTCCAAATCAAGCATTGTTCCCATCAATGTTGAACCTGATCGAATGGAGCAGTTAGCATCTGTTTTAGAATGTCAAGTGGGTAGCATGCCTTTCACCTACTTGGGTTTGCCTCTTGGCACCACTAGGCCATCTGTGGAGGAATTCTTGCCTTTGCTCAACAGAATCGAGAGAAGAATGATGGGGTTCAGTAGCCTTCTTTCATATGCAGGTAGACTCATCATGGTGAACTCTGTGCTATCAGCTTTGCCAACTTTTTATTTGGGCACTCTGAAGGTACCAGTCAATGTCCTCCATCAGATTGATCAATATAGAAAACACTGTCTCTAGGATAGAGGAGATATCAACAGAAAAGGTGGATGCTTAGTAGCATGGAAGAAAGCTTGTCTCCCAAAGGACCAGGGAGGTCTTGGTATTATCAACCTCAAAATTCAGAACTCAGCTCTTTTACTCAAGCACTTGCATAAGTTTTACAATCATACTGATATCCCTTGGGTGAATCTGACTTGGCAATGCTTGTACTCCAGTCACATTAGCCCCCATGCCAAGAGACCTGTGGGCTCATTCTGGTGGCATGATGTGATGTCTTGCTCGGATAAGTTTCTTATGATCGCTTCTTGTCATGCTGGAAGGGGTAACTCTTTTTGCCTCTGGAATGATACATGGGATTTAGGTGTGCTCAAGTGGAAATATCCCCAACTCTTTTCATTTGCAAGAAAACCTAACACTTCACTTCAGAGATACCTCTCACAAGATGCTTATGCTAATTTCTTCACACCACTCTTTGAAGAAGCAGCTGCCCAACTGGATGAGCTAAATTACCTACTTCAAAGTCTCCAACTCAGTCAAACTGATGAAGACAATTGGACCTACATCTGGGGTACTCCACAGTTTACACCTAAACTGGCATATAAACAATTGCTAGGTTCTTATCCGGCTCACCCTATCTTTAAGTGGCTTTGGAAAACTTGTTGCCAAGGGAAACACAAGTTCTTTGGATGGCTCCTTTTCTGTGACAGACTCAACACAAGAGACATGCTGAGACGTAAGAAAAGAGAGCTGGATAGCTTCAACTGTGTTTTATGCTCACTTGATCATGTGGAAACTCTAGAACATTTATTCTTCCATTGCACCTTCAGTCAGTGGTGTTGGCGCTTACTTCAGATAACTTGGTCACAGTTCGATTCCCATCTTGACAAGATAGTTGATGGCAGGCGACGGTTTGGTCAGCGTACCTTTCGGGAGATTTTTCTTATCTGTTGCTGGACTATTTGGATTCACCGAAATGAGGTCATCTTTGATCAAGTCCCTGTTTCATTAGCCAGATGGAAGCATCTCTTCAAGACTGAATTCAAGCTCCTGTTCTACACAGCTAAGTCAACCTTAGGGGTGGAGTTAGATAGTTGGTTTTGTAACTTTAATTAAGGAATTTTGATCTCTGCTTTGGGCCTAGGGCCTTTGTAACCTGTAAATATTTTAATATGAAAATGAAAAGTTCAGTAGGGGCCTCCCCTGCTGTTCGTTTCAAAAAAAAGTTCATCTTCTTAAGGGTCTCAACTGTCGTATGGACCTCCCTGGGCCCACTACCTCGGTGGGTACCAGGACCGACTACTCGGTGGGCCCCTGGGACTACTCGACTTGCGCTGCACGGCACCTAATGGCGTGAAGCACAAGGGCTACAGAGGAGAAGTACCCGGATAGGAAGCTGTACATGTCCCGCACTGTATAAAGGACTCCTAGACGTACTCGACTAGAACTCTCTCCCTAAACCGACTTGTAACCCTGCCTCCCGGACTATATAAGGCGAGGCAGGGACCCCCCTCTCTCTCACGGCTTAAGATTGCATCATCTTGTAATCGCACCCAATCAATCCAGAGCCACGCAGCATACAGGACGTAGGGTATTACGCACCTCGCGGCCCGAACCTGTCTAAATTGTGTGCCACGTGTCTCTTCCTTCGAGTTACCGATCTCGGCGAGGCCACATTCATCTACTTCGGGTACTCCCCTTAGTAGGTTGCCGGTCTAAAACACCGACAGCTGGCGCGCCAGGTAGGGGATCTCGCCGAAGATCTCATGGCGAACTCGACGGCTCCCGTCTACATCAAGCCAACCGTCGCCTTCAACCGCGGCGACACCTTCGTCTTCGGTGCCTGGGTCTGCACTGCTGATGGCGCCGGATCTTTCCAACGCCGCCTCACCATGCCGCCCAACCTGGAGACCGGCCTCATGACACTTCCCGGAGTAGTCACGGGCGAACTCGCCGGCAAATTCGGCAAAATTTCGCTTTTCGACCAACACGCCGACTTCGAGCTTGGATCCGCCTCCAACTCGGGCTCGATGTCCCCGTGGGCTATCGTATGCGAGCCGGCAACTCAGCCATCGCATGTGGACTCCCCACCCCGCGAGCACTTCACGCGTGGCCCCCGCAACGTCAGCAGGGCCCACACGAAGGCTCCCACTACACGCCGGGCCGGCAAGGAGCCCGTACCCGAGTACGACTCGGACCCCGACACCGCTCCCGGCCACGCCTCGGACTTCAACCCCCTTTTCGGCTTCTACTCGGACTCCGAGTACGAGTTCGACTTCGGGTCGGACCCTGAGGATCCCGAGTCCGAGAACAACTCCACAGAGCAACCCCTGTCAGGACCCGCCACCGGCTTGGTCATAACATCTACACCCGCCGGAAGATTTGTCTACTGGCCAGACCGCAAGCCCGCTGACCTGACGAACGGGAACTCACGCTACGTCGCCTACCTCGACTCGCTTCCCTTCCAGGAGGGAACTCCACTCGCTCGAGCTAAGGAGTACACCCCAACGGAGGTGGCGAGTTCTGACTCCAGTCTTGGCAACCCCGACCGCCAAGTCTTCATGGCTGCCGGCGACACGCTAGGACCCTCAGGGACAGCAAGCGACCGATACCTCGAAGACATCTCCGCAGACGAGCTGTCTGCCGACGCACCCGCGGATGAGACTGACGCCAACAGGGACGCTCGACGTGAGCGTAACAGAAAGCGGAACGAACGACGCCGGCGTCTTCGAGACAACCTCCCCATCCGCAACCTCGCAGAGGCTCTCGACCAAGTCGAGAGTTGGGTACACACTACCCCGGAGCAATGCCTCATGTCGATCACAGCGATCGCACGCCAAGCTCAGGGGATGCGTGCAGGAGAAGTCATCGCCAAGCTTGCAGAAGACGCTTACTTCATGCGAGCTGACAACAGGGTCGCTCAGCCGCCCCCCGCCAGGAATCGCAATAACGAAGCCACAAGTCGTAGCGCGGACCTCGGTCGTAACCGTACTCGAGCTGAGCTGCCGGCCAATCCCAACCGTACTCGTGCAACGGCCGGCGGACCCTCTCAAAGTGGCAACAGCGCTGCAGCTGCTGGCGGCGATCGTGAGATCGTCCCTCATCGCGACCCTGGCGGCGGAGGCAGTGACGGCGGAAGCTCCAACCATGGGGCCAATAGAAGGGCCGGTGGCGGAGGTGACCGCAGCGGCCGACGCCACGCGAATAGCCACGCCTCCGGAGCCTCTCAGGGCGGCTTCGACGCCCGCCAGAAGATTGAAGAACTACGGCGCAAGAAGGCTTCCATGTCAGGCGACAACGACGGCTTCCCTGCCTTCTCTGCGCGACTTCGCAACCTCCTCCTCCCAGAGAAATTCAAGCCTCTGGGAATCACCAAGTACGACGCGAAGCAAGATCCTGTGCAGTGGCTCAGATGCTACGCCCTCTCCATCGAGAACGCTGGTGCCAACAACGACACCAAGTGCCTATATTTCCCCTTCTGTCTGGACCAGGCACCGCTTACATGGCTCGAGTCACTTGAGAAGTACTCGATCGACAAGTGGGACCAGCTGAAGGAGCAGTTCACCAGCAACTTCGCGGGCGCTATGGGCCGCTCGGGTACTCGCATGGACCTAGCTATGGTGAAGCAGGAACAAGGCGAGACCCTTCGCAAGTACATGCGGCATTTCTTCGACAAGCGCGCCACAGTAGTCGATGTCTCTGACAAAGAAGTCATCGACCTCTTCCAAGACGGTCTCTACCACCGTCGCACTTTCGAAGACTTCGGCCGTCGCTGCCCAAGCTCCATCACCCACCTCAAGGACATGATCACGTCCTGGGCCGATGAAGAAGACAAGGCCAACGCCAAGTACGATGCCCTCCGTGGCAAGAGCAAGCAGAACACGGGCGGCGGCAGCAGCAACAACGGGAACCAAGGCGGTCGCAACAACAACAACTACTCGGGTCCCAATCGCAAGCGCAAGCCAGACAACATTGTCGCGGCTATCCAGCACCCTGCGAAGGAGAACTCGAAGAAGACCTCCGGCGGCTTCAAAGACTTGCTGAAGGAGAAGTGCCCGTGGTATCTGGACGGCAACCACACCACCGAGCAGTGCTACCAACTCAGGCGAGCACTCAAGGATACTCTGGAGCCACGGCACCCTCATGACAAGAAAGGCAAGAAGAAGAACGACGAAGGCAATGGCGACTTCCAGGAACCCGACAAGACGGTGAACGTCCTCTTCGGCGGGCTACCCAGCAGACGGGTCCAAAAGGCTACCCGTCGAGAAGTCATGAGCATTGAACCAGCGGTCCCGACCCCCCTCAGGTGGTCGGAGGTACCCATTACCTTCTCCCGCGCGGATCAATGGACTAGCTTCTCCGAACCAGGGCGGTTCCCACTCGTCCTGAAGCCGGTGGTCGCGGGCTCCAAGCTCAACAAGGTCCTCATCGACGGTGGAAGCGGGCTTAACGTCCTTTTCACCAAGACCTTGAAGAAGATGAAGCTCGACATCACCCACATGCTCACCAAGAGCACCTCGCCCTTCTACGGCATCGTCCCCGGAAACACGGCTATTCCACTGGGCTCAGTGGTCCTGCCAGTTACCTTCGGGGAATCTCAGGACAACTATCGTACCGAGTACATCAAGTTCGAAGTCGCGGACTTCGAGACGTCCTACCATGCCATCCTCGGCAGACCCGCCATCGCCAAGTTCATGGCGGTACCCCACTACACCTACCTAGTACTCAAGATGCCGAGTCCAGCAGGTGTACTCTCTCTGCAGGGGGACTTGAAGATATCGCACGACTGCGACACGGAAGCTGTGGAGATCGCCTCCACAAATCAAGTACCCAATGCAATGATGGAGATCTACGCTGCGTCGAAGAAGCTTGCCCCAAGCGAACTCGACATCCCAGAGAAGTCGGACAAAGCTAAAAAGCCTCAGCCAGCCGAGGAGGTTCTGGTCAAGACAATTGACCTCGGGACAGGCGACAGCAGCAAGACCACCACCATCGGGGTGGGCCTCGACCCCAAATAGGAAGACGCGCTCATCAACTTCCTCCGGGCTAACCGCGACATCTTCGCGTGGAAACCAGCGGACATGCCAGGAGTGCCCAGGGAGTTGATTGAGCATTCACTCAACGTCGATCCTAAAGCTACCCCAAAGCGACAACACCTCCGCCGCTTCGCCGACGACAGACGGGACGCCATCAAGAAGGAACTCGCCAAACTACTCGCGGCTGGCTTCATCAGAGAAGTTTTCCATCCTGAGTGGCTCGCCAACCCCGTCCTCGTCCGCAAGAAGAACTCGAACGAATGGAGGATGTGCGTCGACTACACCGACCTCAACAAGCACTGCCCCAAGGACCCCTTCGGGTTGCCGCGGATTGACCAAGTCATCGACTCCACGGCGGGCTGCGACCTGCTCTGCTTCCTCGACTGCTACTCCAGGTACCACCAGATCGCGATCACGGAAGAAGACCAGGAGAAGACCGCGTTCATCACCCCGTTTGGCGCGTACTGCTACACGACCATGTCCTTCGGGTTGAAGAACGCCGGCGCTACATACCAACGAGCTATCCAGGCCTGCTTCAAGAGGCAACTCAACAAGAACGTCGAAGCCTACGTGGATGACGTGGTCGTCAAGACCAGAAACTCCAGCACGCTCATCGACGATCTTGAAGAGACTTTCGCATCCCTGCGCGAGTACCGCTGGAAGCTCAACCCGAACAAGTGCGTCTTCGGCGTGCCGTCGGGCAAACTACTCGGCTTCATCATCAGCCATCGCGGCATCGAAGCCAATCCCGAGAAGATCTCCGCCATCACCAGCATGAAAGCTCCCACGTGCATCAAAGACGTGCAGAAGCTGACCGGGTGAATGGCGGCCTTGAACAGATTCATCTCGAAGCTTGGAGAACGGGGGCTCCCCTTCTTCAAATTACTCAAACACCAAGAGAAGTTCGTGTGGACTCCAGAGGCGGACCAAGCCCTTGCCCAGCTCAAGGACTTCCTATCGAAGCCACCAGTCCTCACAGCTCCTCGTAAAGGCGAGCAGCTACTGCTCTACCTCGCTGCGACTACTCACGTGGTCAGTACTGCCATCATCGTCGAGCGGCAGGAAGACGGCCACGCCTATCCAGTCCAGCGTCCAGTCTACTTCGTCAGCGAGGTCCTATCAGAATCCAAGGCACGCTACCAGCCAGTACAGAAGCTTCTGTACGCAGTGCTCACCACCTCGCGGAAGCTACGACACTACTTCCAGGAGTACTCGATCTCCGTCGTCACCGACTACCCGCTCGGTGACATCCTGCGGAACCAAGATGCTACTGGAAGAATCTCCAAATGGGCAGTCGAACTCGGCGCCCTCAACATCGACTTCAAGCCACGCACAGCCATCAAGTCGCAGGCACTAGTCGACTTCACGGCGGAGTGGCGGGAGAATCAGCTACCTACTCCAACCAAGCACCCAGAGCACTGGGTGATGTACTTCAATGGCTCACTCAACCTCGAGGGCGCAGGTGCAGGAGTACTCTTGATCTCTCCAACGGGCGAACAACTCAAGTACGTCCTGCAGATCTTCTGGAAGGTCTCAAACAACGAAGCCGAGTACGAAGCTCTGCTACACGGGCTCCGCCTCGCGGCTTCACTGGGCATCAAGCGGCTACTAGTCTACGGCGACTCCGCAGTGGTCATCAACCAAGTCAACAAGTCCTGGGACCGCAACAAGGAGAACATGGACGCCTACTGCCTAGAAGTCCGCAAGCTCGAGAACAAGTTCTATGGTCTCGAGTTCCACCACGTCGTCCGCGACAACAACGTTGCAGCGGACGTCCTGTCGAAGCTTGGTTCTACTCGCGCTCAAGTACCAGCGGGTGTCTTCGTCCACGAGCTTCACGCGCCATCCATCCCGGAGCCGGCGCCACCGACCATTGACCCAGCGCATCCCCCGGCTGGCCAGGAGGTCATGATGATCGACGTGGACTGGAGGCAGCCCTTCATCGACTACCTCAGCGAGCAGAAGGTTCCCTCGGACAAGAACTTGGCCGAGCAACTCATCCGCCGTGCCAAGTCCTACGTTCTCGTCGGAGACAAGCTCTACAGGCGGGGCGCATCTTCTGGAGTACTCATGAAGTGCGTTCCCAGACAAGAAGGCAAGGACATCTTGGAGGAGATCCATAAAGGCGTCTGCGGCAACCACGCGTCCTCACGCACGCTGGTCAGCAAGGCCTTCCGACGGGCTTTCTATTGGCCCACAGCTCTGGGCGACGCCGAAGAACTCGTCAGAAGGTGCCAAGGGTGCCAATACTTCGCCAAGCAACAACACGTCCCGGCCTACAACCTAGTCACCATACCGCCAACCTGGCCTTTCGCCTGCTGGGGGCTCGACATGATTGGGCCACTTCCAACTGCGCCAGGTGGATTCAACCGAGTATTGGTGGCCATCGACAAGTTCACCAAGTGGATCGAGGTCAAGCCGGTTACATGCCCCAAGGCCGACAGAGTACTCGACTTCCTGGATGAACTCGTGCATCGCTACGGACTACCCCACTGCATCATCACAGACCTGGGCTCCAACTTCAACAATCATCAGTTCTGGGAGTACTGCGAGAACAGCGGGATCGACGTCCGATATGTCTCAGTTGCCCATCCTCGGGCCAATGGACAAGTCGAGCGCGCCAATGGGATGGTGTTCGACGCTCTCAAAAAGCGGCTACACGACGCTGCCAACTCCAAAGGAGGCAAGTGGATCAAGGAACTACCCAATGCTCTCTGGGGGCTACGTACTCAACCTTCCAAGCCAACGGGACAATCCCCGTACTTCCTGGTCTACGGCTCCGAAGCAATCCTCCCTGCTGATGTCATGTGGGATTCACCAGCAGTGGAGCAATACGACGAAGGCATCTCTGAAGACAGCAGACGAGTTGACATCGACGGACTCGAAGAAGCTCGTTGTGCCACCCTCGTCCAATCAGCAAGGTACCTAGAGGGTATCCGACGCTACCACGATCGCAACGTTAAGGAACGCTCCTTCAACGTTGGTGATCTTGTCCTCCGCCGCATCCAGAACACGGAAGGACTACACAAGCTCAGCTCGCCCTGGGAAGGTCCCTTCACAATTGCAAAGGTGACCGGACCGGGCTCCTACCGCCTCCAGACGCTTGAAGGCGAAGACGTCAACAACTCGTGGAACATCGACCAACTCTGTCGATTCTACGCCTAGTCTACACCGGGGGCTCCAGTCTATACGACTACTCAAAGACCCCTTCGCCGTAAGCGGCCTCCAGGTCCAGGCCCTAGTCTCCGGACTACTCTTCTCCAGGATCCAGCCCACGCGGCTACTAACGGATCTTGGGCTGCAATGAGCGACAAAGGACTCCAGCAGCGGTCTACTAAGAGACCAAGCACTCCTAGATCCAGCCCATGCGGCTACTAACGGATCTACTGCTGTAAGCGGCCATACGCCCTAGCACTACTTAACCGTGGGTGGCCTCCGGGTCCTGGCGACTACTCTGTAACAACGGCCCTGGCCATCCAGGTGTACTTCTTCAGTAATAAAGTTTGATCACCTATCAACTGCTTTACTGTCCCTCTTCCTCAACGGGACTACTGGCGAGCATGATTACTCGCGACGACTCCATGATGGGACTCCGCACTCACAGATCGCGATAACGAGTACTCATTTATGGAAGTTTCCTTCATTCATACTTAAACAAGTTCATTACAACTTTGTTTATACACAACTACTGCTACGAGCTAACTTTACAGGACTACTGGAGATTGAGCTTCTCGGCGACTTGTTCAGCAATGGGCGCCATCTGCTCCAGCAGCTCCGCGTACTGCTCGTCGGCGCAGTTGGCGGCTAGTCCGCCGGCGACTACTTCAACAGGAGCCTTTGGGAAGTACGACTTCGTGAAGGCCAGAACCTGGTTGGGGATCGACTTCGCCAAGTGCTTGACGTACGTCGCCAGGCGGCTGGGGGCTTCCCTCAGCCGGTCCACCAAAGGGGCTATCTTCGGTCCCCCGGGGTGAGGCACCAGTAGCCTCGCGATGGGAAGCGCGGCCTCCTCGAGTTCCTTCAGCTGGGCCCGCAGCTTCTCGCAGTCCTCGTTCAGCTTCTGCAAAGATTTGTAGCAGTTGACGAGGTCACGATCTGACGCAATGCGAAGCTCCATGTGCTTGTCGCACTCGTAAGCAAGCTGCTTATAATCATACTCCAGTACCTCGCGGGCCTCTTGCTCTCGGTAGAAGAGGTTCTTCAGGTCGGTCTCTGAAGCCTTCAGCTGGTCGACGCGGGTCTCAAGCTCTGCAATCAACAAGGCAAAGCGGGTCAGACTCCTCCAAGACACTACCAATGGGTACTCAGCATGGCAACGGCGTACCTTTATTCTTGTTGCGGAGAGACTTGTTCTTCCGCACCAGCTCGTCGCTCTTCGCCTGCATATCTTGGATTTCGTTGTGATACTGGGCGAAGGCGGTGTCCAGCTTCGACTGCATCGCGGCGGCGTGCTTCCGGGCCTTCACGAGCTGTTCTTCTAAGGCCTCGGCCCGGAGCACCGTGTCGCCGTACCCTTGAAGCATGTCAGACTTCTGCCGAGACCGCTCCGCGACGTCCTGCCACAGACAACACATGTCAAATGGGTACTCAACACTAAAGGATTGACTACTCAAGGGTGTCAACTACTCACCTTCATCCATTGCTCGGCCTGGCGCATTGCCTCCATGTGCCGAGCTACAGTCGCCGGATCGACTAGGTCATCCGCCAGCAGCTCGATCCCGCCACGACTACTCGTCGTGGTTTCGGACATTGGCGCCGAGCGGATTGGCTCCGCGTCCTGGATCTCTGGCGAGCGAACGACTACTTCCAGAGCCGGTTCTGGATGCACGTCATTGCGCCCCCCTCCAGCTGTCGCGGTGGCTTCTTCAACCACCATCTCCATTTGCTCGGGGGCTCCTTCGCAGCTCCCTGGGTCTCTGGTGCCAAATCTTCAACGGGCACCGCCGACGGGATAGCACTTCCCTCGGCTTCGGCACCTGTCAATAAAAGGACAACTGGATCAGTCATACATGGCGGTTACGACTACTCTTCGGGATTACTTGCACTTGAGCAAAGTACTCACCCTCTACGATGCTGGCCTCAGGCAAGGTAGCTTCCACGGCCGGCGCCCCGGATTCTGCCTGAGGGGCGGGAGCGGACTCCTCAGCGGGCGCCGCGGTTTCCTCTCCAGCCACCGCTGTGGTGGGTTCATCTCCCTCCCAGGTCAAGTCCGTCGATTTCCTGTAGAGTGCACAAGCTGGTTGTCAACCCAGTACGACTACCAAATCTAATGTACTACTCGGGAAGGATCACCACTTACAAATTCGACCGGACTACCGTCACGGTTGGGGCGCCGAGGATGCTGGCAATATCTACCAGTCCAGCTTCGGTAGGTGTTTCCTCTTGCGCCTCAGTAGCCTCCGCTTCTTCAACAATAGCAGCGGCCGGTTCTGTGCTCCCCTCAGCAACTGGGGGCTGGCGCGACAACTGCGCCAAGAGCTCCTCTACGGTGGGGGCTGGGCTACGACTACCCCCAGCTGGCTCCTCCACCGTATCCCAGTTGCCTTCGTCCCCCTGCTCTATGGGGTCGGAAGGCGGCATCTCCTGCAAGCAAGGGAATTTCGTCGTCAATGTCCATCATCGAGACATAAGTACTCGACTACCCTATTCAAGACGGCTTACCTCCTGGGACGTGGTCTCCGTGACCTTCAACTTCTTGGCCACGCGCTTACGGGCCACGTTGCGCGGCCTCCTTGGCGGCGCGGGCAAACTAGCCTCCAGGCTAGTCGGCGGATCCTGAACGAGAGGAATATGAGGCAATCCAGGGCGGTTGAATCTCGACCGCAGCTGGAAGCGCTCCTGCAGCGTCTCCTCATCGTCGTCCTCTTCGGACGTGTCTTCGACGACTACTGTGTCGTCTCCCTCACCAACCTCGCGCCGCTCCTTGGCCTTGGCTTTCCCTTCCTCTAGGACCTTGACAAGTTGAGGAGGCGACGCCGGCTCGGAGACGAACTTCACCAAGTCATCCTGCAAGAAGCGCAATACGTCAGCACGACTACTCTTACGTAATGAGTACTCGACAATGGGTACGGCTACCGACCTCATTTGGCGGGCGCGCGGCGGAGTACTCGGGCACAGGGCACGGCGTGTACGCCGGCATGTCTTTGAAGATCCTGCCCAGCCTATCAACGATGTCGTCGTCGTCGACTTCATCACCGGGCATCCGCGACGTGTCGTCGTCGCCGGTGTACTGGTACCCTAGGGTGTCGCGGGCCATCAGCGGCTGCACCCTTCGCTTCATGAAGCTGAAGGCCACATGTTCGGCCCTCAGCCCGGCTTCTCTCAAAGCCTTGATTTTCGCCAGCAGCTCGGGCAACTGGATACCTTCCTGCATTGTTGGCTCCGAGTTCCACCATGGCCGGTGCTTCGGCTGCTTCCCGCTTGGCTTCGGCAGCTCCGGGTGGTGGTTGGTGATGTAAAACCACTTCGACTTCCAATCTTGATTGGAGTCGATAAGCTTGTACGAGAGGTACTGCTCCGCGGTGTCTTCTCGCATCTGGATGCCGGCTCCCCCCACTACTCGAGGATTGTTGGCGCTGGGCTGGGGCTTCACTCGGAAGAATTTTCGGAAAAGGACCCAATGGGGCTTGATCCCCAAGAAAGCTTCGCAGAAGTGTACGAAGACTGAGGTGTGGAAGATACCATTGGGGTTGAGGTTGAGGTACTCGATGCCGTAGTACCCCAGCAGCCCCTTGAAGAAGTCGCTGGCCGGGAGAGACAGCCCTCGCTCCGCGAACCGGGTGAACATAGGGATCTCGTCCGGGCTTTTCTCCATGGGGTACGGATCCCCTGCAGCGGCTCTCCACATGTCAACCTCCTTCTCCCGCAAGAATCCACTGTTGAGAAGCGCCAGCAGATCTTCGATCTTGGCCTTGGATTTCTTCTATTCTTGATTCGGATTTGGTCGCGGCGGAGACACCGGCGGCGATGTCCCCGCGGCGGATCCGGCGGCCTCCTCGCGAGCCCTTTTCTTCCCACCGGCAGCCTTCGAGGTCTTCAATGGTGAGGGCTTCATTCTCCAAGTGCACGGTGTCTTCACTCGCATTCGCTCGGGGGCTACGGCGGTGGCTTTCTACGGCGGCGCGTTCAGATCTACAATCCTCTCAACGGCGGCAGTGCGCACTGGCGGTGATTTCTGGCTCGATCTGCTAGGAATGGCTGCGAATGCGTGGGGTGAAAAACCCTAAGGGTTTCGGCTTCTATTTATAAGTCAACAGCGGCCCCTCCAACGGCCGGATGGATAAGTCTGTACACGGCTGACTCAGCGGCGGTGCTTGACTCTTCAACTTCTACTAGTCGACACGCCTCGTCTCGGGGGCTCGGCTACTTCTACTCCACTTCCTGGGTAGCGACAAGATTCAAGAGCAACTCAGGACACATTCTACAAGATGACCCTTCAATTCGAGAGGAAGTACTCGACTCAAGGCTCGGGGGCTCCGTGCCACGTGTCCTTCGGTTTTTTCTCAGGATTTCACGGGATATTCTTGCCAAAACTTCAGATGGACCCTCAGCCAGAGTCTGCAACTCAACCTAAGGCTCGGGGGCTACTCCATATGGAGTGCGATTTTGCAATCGCACTTCCATATCAGTTTCGGCTTCAAGACAACACGGGCATTGTTGAAGACCTTCAAGAGCAGCACTCGAGGACACTTGGGACTACTCGAGAAGACTTCAGGATTGCTCAAATATCAGCTGGAGTACATTCCAGCCTCGGGATGCTTCGACTACTCTTGAGGACTTGTGACTTGTAGCGCTCAGGGACGCTTGAGGACTACTCGTTAAGGCCGTCAAGACTACTCGAAGCTATCCTTCTCGACTACAAAGTACTCGGGGGCTTGTCGTATGGACCTCCCTGGGCCCACTACCTCGGTGGGTACCAGGACCGACTACTCGGTGGGCCCCTGGGACTACTCGACTTGCGCTGCACGGCACCTGATGGCGTGAAGCACAAGGGCTACAGAGGAGAAGTACCCGGATAGGAAGCTGTACATGTCCCGCACTGTATAAAGGACTCCTAGACGTACTCGACTAGAACTCTCTCCCTAAACCGACTTGTAACCCTGCCTCCCGGACTATATAAGGCGAGGCAGGGACCCCCCCCCCTCTCTCACGGCTTAAGATTGCATCATCTTGTAATCGCACCCAATCAATCCAGAGCCACGCAGCATACAGGACGTAGGGTATTACGCACCTCGCGGCCCGAACCTGTCTAAATTGTGTGCCACGTGTCTCTTCCTTCGAGTTACCGATCTCGGCGAGGCCACATTCATCTACTTCGGGTACTCCCCTTAGTAGGTTGCCGGTCTAAAACACCGACATCAACGAAGATGATGTTGAGCCCGCTCCCCCCATCGATCAGGGTCTGGGAGAGCAAAGGTCCCGTCCACCGTAGGCTTGATGACGAGTGGGTAGGACCCAGGATCTGGGATGTGCACCCAGTGATCAGCTCTGGAGAACGTGATCGCCTGCTCAGACCAACGCAGAGGCGCGATTGGCTGAGTGTGGACGAGGTGGACCTCACGCTTGTCCTTGCGGTAGCGCCTCCTGCTGACGCTAGACTTGATGCCCCCAACGATCATGTTGATGGTGCGGGTTGCGGCCTGGAAAGGCCCGTTGGGGTTGCCTGTCGGTGGTGGAGGCGGCAGGTTGGTCTCGTCACGTCGATCTCGCCGGTCGTCACAACGGTAGTTGTTGTTCTAGGGGCGGTTGTCACGGTGACCACCGTCGTTCCTGGGCTGCTTTGAGTCCATGGGGGTGCTGAAGGCCCTCTTGAACTGGGAGCACTCACGAAGAGTGTGGGTGGCTCCCTCATGGAACCCGCAGAGGCTGTCGAGCGCTGCGTTGAACTCCTCCTGGTTGAAGGTCGAAGCCCGACGCCCTTCGGCCGATAGGACCTCGGAAGGTCGCTTGCGGAGCTTGTCTGCTACGGTGCCGGATGTACTAGGGGCCTCGGCGTCGAACTGGTTCTACAGCGCCTCTTCTGTGTCCATCAGCTTGTTGACGACGTTCATGAGCTCTTTGACGGTGCTGGCGCCAGACTCATGGATCTTCTCGAAGAGCTTGCGATCTTTGATGCCCTTCTTGTAGCTTTCGATGATCTGGTCATCCCTGATGCCAACGCACTCGTTGCGGTTCTCGAAGAACCGGTGGTTGTAGTCTCAGAGCCGCTCCTTAGGCTTCTACACGACCCTCTCGAGGTTGAAGGCGTTTCCAGGGCGATCGTAGGTCGCCTGGAAGTTGGACGTGAAGGCCTGGGACAGGTCGGCCCAAGTCTTGATGCTGCCAGGCTCAAGGCTATTGAGCCACAGCGAGGGGGCCTTGCCCATGACCAGTGGGAAGTACACCGCCATGTGGTCGAAGTTACCACCGGCCGCCTTGACGGCGACGTAGTAGGTCGACAGCCAGATGTTGGGGTCCGAGCACCCATCGTACTCCTTGATGTTGGGCTCGAAGTTCTCGGGGTAGTCCACCATCCTGAAACGGGGAGCCAGTGCTGGGAAGGCGGTGACGGCGAGGTCGTCGCCGGTGCCTCTGGCCGGGGCGGCCTCTCTGGGTGCGGAGTGGACGCTGCGCTCTGGGATGACGACCTGGGAGCGCGGTTGCCGATCTTGGTTGGCCTGGAGAAGTCCTGGGTCGCCATGCTCGGCGTCGTAGAGAGCACGCTGTTTGTTCTCGATGTCGTGGCGGTCGCGCAGCTCGCGCTCCATGATGCGGTGAACAACACCGGGTTGGCCGTACTCGCGGTCGTACTCCGCGCGATGGTAGAGTTCACGCTCCTCGCGCTCACGGTGGCGCCGGTCGGCGTAGCCGCGCACGTCGCGAGCACGCCTGTTGGCATCGAGGTTGACGCGAAGATCGCCGGCAGCAGCACGCTGCTGGGAGGGTTGCTCAGGGTTGTGCTGAGCGACCTCTTCCCGGATGGGGGAGAGATTGCTGCGTTGAGGTCGATGAAATCGACTGCGTGAGTGGCGGGTTGATGAAGACGTGGCGGCCTTAGAGGCCGCGCTCTTCTCCTCCACCATTGCGTTAGCGACCCGGAGGTACGCGATGGCCTGCTCGGCTTCAGGCGTCATCAGAGCTTGCTGGAGCCGGGTGATGGCCGCGCCCAGGTTGGCCTGGGGGCTGTTGAACGTTGGGATCTCGGCTTCCTCGAACTCCAGGCGTAGGTCCCGAGCGCAGGGCAAGGCCGCGCGCTGCTGCTCTTCCGCACGTCGCTGGGCACGCAGGGCATTGCCTTGGATGCGGGCTGCTTCCTCAGAGTTGGTCGCGCCCACACGGGGTGGCTCGTTCTCGGAGACCATGAGCAGTTGGCGAAAGACGATGTCCGAGTCGTTGGGGGAGACTCGAACACGGACCTTCTGGAACTCCCCGCAGTCTGGGGACTGGGTAGGTCGTTTGGCGTGATGGGGGAGCTCTTGGTCGATCTTCTTCCGCAGGCGGCACCCGCGGAGGGTGTGCCTCGCACCCTTGTGATAGGTGCAAGGTACGTCGAGGGGGTCGCGCCGGGCGCGAGATGCAGGCCTTGGGTCGCCAGAAGGTCGCCGCCCAGATTGGATCTGGGGAGGCATGGATAGCTGGCTGAGGTGAAGCTCAGGTGCAGACTGCATGCCGAAGGGGAACATATCATGACGTAGCGCCATCTGCGCCGAGCATTGAGCTCGTTCGCAGATCTCCAGGGTCTCCTTCGTCATGTCGATGACGTGCTCCATCACCTGAACAAGGTCATAGGGTCTGGGCGGGTGGGTCTCCGATACTAGATCGGAAACGGGGGTGGCGACGGACACCGTGACGACCTGCTCCGGGGTCGCTGGAGAAGTTGCGGCTGCCGGAGTAGGAGAGGTCGACGTGAAGGATCCAAAGCAGATCTCCCGGGGTTGGCGAGGATGGCCGCCATGCTCGCCGGAAAAACGACACCAGATTGGGCCACCATGCTACACAGCGAGTCCCCGATCGGCCCTACCTGGCGCGCCAACTGTCAGGGGGCGAGACCTGGACAGATCCGCTAGGGGGTTACCCTAGAGGTTTGCAGGTTAATGGAGGATCGGGACCTAAGAGCGTAGGTGGTAGTCCACGTGGTGAACTCGGAACTAGGCGAGTATGGCGATGAACACGGGGAGACAATGGAGATTTAGACTGGTTCAGGCCTCCGGAGAGTAAAACCCTATGTAACGACCCGCCTCCCCGAGGCCGGGCTCGCCTACCCCTGGCAGCTCTCTAGGACCCCAAGAATATCCTCATAGACCAACACATGTCTTTTCTACGCACTTTGTCCTCACTCATGCGCACCCGGGAACGACTTCCCGGTCGGTCACCCATCGCTCCAGGCCAAGCACGCTTAACTTTGGAGTTCTTTCGAGATGGGCTTCCAGAAAAGAAGTTGCAACTTGTTGGTATGAGTATCCTTATCAATCCTATTAAGCCTTGGGTCGGGATGTCACATACACCCCCTTAGAAGATCGACGTCCTCGTCGATCAACCCCAAGTCAGGAACGTCCTCTCTTGGCCACGTCCGTGGGCCCAGTGCCAGCGCATGTGCCATGCTGTGTGACCACGCAGGTCCCACACCAGCCATGCACACCATGCCTGCGCAAATGCGACCGCACGCGCCCGTGAAACCGCGAGAGTCAGCTCTGATACCAATTGTAACGACCCGCCTCCCCAAGGCCGGGCTCGCCTACCCCTGGTAGCTCTCTAGGACCCCAAGAATATCCTCACAGACCAACACATGTCTTTTCTACGCACTTTGTCCTCACTCATGCGCACTCGGGAACGACTTCCCGGTCGGTCACCCATCGCTCCAGGCCAAGCACGCTTAACTTTTGAGTTCTTTCGAGATGGGCTTCCGGAAAAGAAGTTGCAACTTGTTGGTATGAGTATCCTTATCAATCCTATTAAGCCTTGGGTCGGGATGTCACACCCTACGTCCAGTTGTGGTGGATTATGCAAGTGGATGAAGATGAGATGTCCCCTTGAATGGAGTCCTTGGCCGCCTTATATGGGGAGGACGGACTAGGGCTTCCATTCAAGGTCGGTGGACCCATGTCCGGGTCGCTTACAATTGTGGGAAGGTTATCTCCCGGATTACAAAGAGTATCCCGTGATACTCGGAGCTACAGGCGGCGGTGCACTGCGTCCTACTGCCTTGACATGCACACTAGGCTTTGCGGATCTTTCGGGATCTTGATAAGGTCGCCCGTGGTCGTCGGACTTGCGGATAAGGTCGCTAGGCCCACTTTGCAGGTCGGTGGGGCTTCTGGAAGGTCGGATCCACTTGTCAGGGACCTCTGGGACCCTGGCCGGTGGGGACCCATGGGTACCCATGTCTCTCAGTGGCCGTCAACAAGTTTTCCAAGTGGATTGAAGCCCGACCCGTAGCAAAAGTCCGCTCCGAGGAGGTTGTGGCATTCTTCACCGACATCATTTATCGCTTTGGAATCCCAAACTCGATCATCACCGACAACGGCACACAATTCACGGGGAAGAAGTTTCTCCGATTCTGTGATGACAAAACATCCATGTGGACTGGGCCACAGTTGCACACCCAAGGACCAACGGGCTGGTCGAGAGGGCCAGTTGCATGATTCTGCAAGGGTTGAAGCCTCGGATCTTCAAGCGACTCGAGAAGTTCCGGGCGAGATGGGTCGCTGAGCTGCCATCTGTTCTCTAGAGCCTGCGCACCACGCCAAGTCGAGCCACCGGCTCCACGCTGTTCTTCATGGTGCACGGGTCGGAAGCAGTACTCCCGACGGATATCGACTATGGCAGCCCAAGAGTTCGAGCATACACTGAGGAGGAGAACCAGGTCGCACTCGAAGATGCTATCGACCAGCTCGATGAAGCACGCGACGTGGCGCTCCTACACTCAGCTAGATATCAGCAAGCTCTGCAGCGCTATCACGAACGCAACGTGCGCGATCGCCATTTCCAGGTCGGAGACTTGGTACTCCAACGGGTCATGAGCAACAAGGATCGACACAAGCTCGCGCCCCCGTGGGAAGGACCGTACATAGTTGATCAGGTGCTCCGACTAGGGATGTTCAAGCTCCAGCACGACGACGGCACGATCATCGCCAATGTGTGAAACATAGAACACCTACGTCGCTTTTACCCTTGAGTAATGTTCCCCGTTTCACCTTATGATCAATGAATAATGCTATGTGCCTTTGTTCTCGTTCCATTAGTTCGCAATCTTTCTCGTTGGCATCTTCTTTGCATGCCTCAACGATTCCTAAGGCTGAGCGGGAAGCATCCCTGCACCCATGCAGAAACGCTCCCCACTCGGGGGCTACCCGGGGCACGATGCCTCCTTTGTTTTTCCATTTTTAAAATAAAATTCTCCGACAAACGTGTCGAAACCAATCGCACACGCGAGCGGTTCTTTGACTGAACTCCCTATCTTGCGAAAGGAAAATGTGTTGATATGCGTGCGTCTCGATGCTGCTGCTTGTTCGAAGCTCCTAGCACCCACGCCCCCGCGGCTATGGTGCAAAGACTTACGAGTACAGCTCAGGCCCGCAGGTTGGCGTCCGACTACTTTCTGAAAGTGCTTGGGTAACCGCTCGGGCTCCAGCCAAAACGATTTTGACAAAAAATACGCAAGTCATTTCCTGAACATCCCTAAGTACTTGGGGGCTGCGAACGCGTGCCGTCACTTCGCGACTCGGGTCGAGCTTTCCGACTCTTACGCCCCCGCAGCTCCGGAGAAAAGTTCGATTGGCCTGAGTCTCTAAGTACCACTACTTCGTTTTGCAGTTGTTCTCGAGTACTCGGGGAGCGCTTTAACAAGTGACGGCTTTAAAACAAAACGAAAACTGTTCGAGGCAGAACACATACAAGTTTTGTTTAACTATTGAACAAACTGATACATCTAACTAGAAGGACCGGGGCCGTCTTTGACTTCTAGTGTGTCTCTTGGAATCAAGTCCAGGTCCTTCATTGCGGTATCGGCCATGGCACGGGCGAAGGTGGCGCAGTCCTCCCCGATCTTGTTGTATTCTTCGTTCGAGTAGCCGGGGGCCCAACCGCCGCTCAGCGCCTTGTGATCCAACCCCTGGTAGTGCGAGTTGAACACGGCGAGGACCCGATGCACCACCTTTCGAGCTATCATCAACTCCCGCTCCTTGGTCGCGCCCGGGAGAAGTGCGACTCGATCCGCAAGCGTCTGGGGAGGCATCTGGACGGGTGGAGCACCAAGATCCGTCAAGATCTTTTCAACATGCCGGCCGAACTTGGTGCGATCCAAGATGTCCTTCTTGCGTGCCTCCTCCGCCTCATGCTGAGCCTTCCTGGAATCCTCGAGCTCAGCCTTGACCTCTGAAGAGGGAAAGGGAGTTGGAATTTAGTCGTCAAAAGTGCGAGCAAGAGAAGGAAGGGGCAAGGAAAGAAGATCAAACTCGAAAGCTGGTCCGACAAATTCTTGGCCATCCCGGACATCTCGTGGATCCTCAGCTCGGCGGCGGTGACCTTTTGCGCCTCTTCCACGAGCTTATTGGCCAGTGCGGCGCAGGCTAGGCGAAGCCCTATTAGTACCAGAAGACAAGTTAACATCGTCAGCAAGCGATACAAAGGAAAAAGCGCTACAGAAGCTGAGAGTTTTCGGTTGCTCACCGTCGAGGTCTTGCTCCAGCTTGGCATTGCTGTTGTGAAGCCGGGTCCCCTCGTCGTTGGCCTCCTACAGCTTGGTGGTGAGGTCGCCCACCTGCTTGTTGGCCGTTTTGAGGTCCGCCTCGGCATGGGCTAAGTCTTGCTGCAGCTCGCCCATCTTCTTCTCAAGCACTGCCTTCTCCTGGATGGCGGCCTGGGAGGTGGCTTCAGCGGCAGTGGCTATAGCGGTAGCGGTCCGAGCGGTCTCGGCAACAGTTGCGGCGGCGAAGCGTAGCTCCGTGGCTGTGGCCTCCGCTTGGGCAAGTTTCGCCTCAAGGGCTGCCTTTTCCGACATGGCAGCGTCAGCAGCTGCCTGTGCAGCCACCGCACGGTCTTCCACAGACTTTGCCGTGGCCTCGAGCGCGGTCCTTGTCGACGCTTCATTCGCCACCGCCCCCGCAGCGGCCAGACGGGCGGCCGCCAACTGCACCTCCAGCTGGACCTTCTCGGCCTGAAGCTCTTCAATGGTGCGCGCCTTCCTAGCGCTGGAGCTTGCAAGTACCTGTTCCGAGTAGAGGGTCATCCACAGCAACATTTGCAGAAACAAAAGAACAAAATCAAGTTCGGGCTCAACAAACTCACCGATGAGGCTCGGAGGACAAGCTCATTGACTGCTTGCTCCGCCCACCTTAGGCCCCATTCGAAGCAATGCCGGGCCACAGCCTCTTCCTCATCGTCGTCGCACGGCTCGGCCTCGTGAGTCCCGGTCCACGAGGAGCGCCCCAGGCCAAGGTTGTGCTCGCCTTCCTCTGCGGCGGGGAAGGGGCGAGCTCCCTAGCTTTCCCCAACCTCTCGGACCGTAGCCGGGGAGTCACTGCACACACCACGTCTTCAGGGGTGGCTGGCGCCTGCGTGTCTGGGCAGGGCGAGTCCTCGATCACCACCACCTCCACGTCGGGGATGGCGGGCTGGCGCGACGGCTCCACCTGTGTACTCACGGCCGGCACCACCGCGCTCGCAGGAGGCGCCACCGCGCTTGCATTTGGTGTTGGCGGCACGATGGAGTCCGCCTCCGCTTCTGCTGCTGCTACTTGGGTCGCAGACACCTGAAGGTTGGCCCCTACCACCTCAAATGGGGCCGCAACCACAGCAGAAGGCGGCGCGGGCGCCTCGGCTGCAGGCTCCTCCGGCGCTGACAAGCACCGCTCCAGCTCGGCCCCGAAGGCAACCGTGTCGCCTCCTGAGAGATTGAGCTCCTCAAGGCTGGTGGCCTCTTGGAGCTGGGCGGACGACTCGAGAGCCGCCATCGCCTCGGCCCCGCTTCCGTCGGCATCCGACGTTGGGGGCGCACCTGCCTTAGGAACCGCCGATGCACCGTCGTCACGATCAATGGTGGCGGCCGCCGGGGCGTCGATCTCCTCAGGGGCTGCCTGCCCTCTGACCACGTCACCGTCCTCTTACGCTGATGGAGGCGTCGCCGCCTCGGAAATCTTGACCGCCTCGGCGGTCCCGCTCTCGATCTGCGCCGTCGCCGGCACGGGCGGAGGAGATGCCGGGCAGGGATCAGGTGGAGGATTGCACGTGCTCGGAACTGCGCATTTCTGTGGCGCAAGGCTGAGCGCGCCGGTGTCAGAGCGACTGGCACGAGAAAGCAAATCAAAAGGCGAACAGAAATCAAGAGCCAAGCAATGAGATATCGCGGAAAAGCACTTACGTGGAGGAAGTAACGCGGGCCCGCTTGATGGGCCTGGGGGCTGCACCCGACGACTCGGGGGCTGGTCTCTTTCCTGCCACCACGTCAGAGGGTGGGCTCCGACCTCCACCTGGGGCGAGGGGGACCTGCACGGGCGGGGCCCCGCCGCCCCGGATCACCAAAGACTGAAGGTGCCGCGGGGGTATGTTCGCGTTCTCCCCCTGCGGCGCACTCGGAGAAGGCGCCGGCAGTGTCGGTCTCGCCTCAGGCGGCGACTGCTTCCTCGGGGAACACGGCTCCCGCCGCGCTGTATCGCCGGAGGAGCGGCAGGAGGACGAATCGCGGCTCGCTGGCCGCTTGGACGGGTCGTCCCGCCGTGGAGAGCTCCTCCTCTCCCTCGGAGGTTGTTGGCTGACGGGGCCCGACCGGGAGCGGGTCATCCTCCGGTCCTCCTGGACGGGGCATGGAGGCGGAGGCGAGCTAGAGCTCGTCCCCTGCTTGCAAACGACTGGCTCTGGCCGCCGTCTCGAGCTGGCCTCCATGGCCTGTCGCTGAGGAGGGGGCGACGCGGGCGGTGTCGACAGGGCCCTCCAGTCAACACCGATGCTCCCGTCGTCACCGAACCGCGGCGGTGATGACGAAGGATCCTCGTCCGAGGAGATGGCAATCTCGTTCAGCTTTCGACGCTTGGCGCGGCGGTCGTTCCGCTCGCGCTTCACGATCTCCTTGTTCCTGTGCTTGGCCTTGCGATTGTCCCTCCTCCTCTCCGCGGCGGCCTTGGAACGATTCTGTGCCGCATCTTGAGGAAGAGGAGGCTTCGCGGGGATAGGTTCCGCGGGCCTCAGCTAAGAGCCAGAAAAAGAAAGAGAAAAAGAAAATAAATCAATACAAGGGACAAAAGCTCCGAGAAGATGCTGATGACCAAGAATCCAAAACTAGTCGGAAGGCTAGTCGGAAAGGAGAGGAACTTACGTATTTTTTGGTCCCCTCTCGGGGGAGCATGGGCAGAAGCCGCGCTGGAGGCCACGAGTATGACGCCCTCCCGATGGACAGCCCCACGCGGTGCTGGATCTCATCCAGCGAGGGTAGCTCACGCGCTGTCACAGTCCCTTCGATGGGATCCTTGTCGGGTGTCATCTGGCAGATGCGCAGGTGGCGTTTCCGGAGCGGGACGATCCCCAGCGCGTGGTACTGGGCGATGACGGCCGCCAAGTCGATCCCGGCGTTGCGTAGCTGGGACAACACCACCCAGCAATCTTTGAGTAGCCTCTCCTGCTCCGCCTCCGGGGGCCCGTAGCTCCAGTTCGACAGTGCCTCGGCGATTGAGGCACCGGTATACTCCGGCAGCAGGTGCTCGAGTTCGTTCTTGAGATAGAACCAACCTTTGTGCTAGCCGCTATTGGAGCTTGTCAACGTGAAGGGGATGTATTCCTCCCCCCTGCCCTGCTTCATCCGAAGGTTGGCGCACCCGATCGTCGCTGGGATTGCCTTGTCCTTCAAGCAGATGAACTTGAAGAAATACCGGAAGAGGTGCTAGTGGGCACCCACTCCCAGGTATCCCTCGCACAGCGCCTCGATTCCCGCCATATGCTGGATGCTGTTCGGGTTGAGGTGTTGGAGATGCAGCCGGTACTCCAAGAGGACCGCGCGGATGAATCGCTCGGCAGGGACAGAGAATCCTCGCTCGTGGAACACCACGAACGAGACGACGTAGCCTGGCAGCGGATGTGGGACGGATTCGCTACCCGACACCTTCCATTCCTCGGCGGCGGTGGGCTCTGGCAGCTGACCAGCGGCGACGAGACGATGTAGGGTCGCACGGGTGATGTTGGAGCGCGTCCAGTTCGACATGGCCTCGTCAAGTTTCGGGGCGTGACGTGGCTGGAAGGAGTGGCGGCGGTGCAGCGGCGCGGCTGGGAGTAATGGCGGCGGCGTAGCGGATGTGAAGAGAAGAAGGGCAAGCAGCGCTGGCTATGGCGGAGATTGGGGGAGCAAACGAGTTCAAACTATCCCGGCGCACGATTTATAAAGAGCGGACGTGGACACCGGCCTTAAATGCTAGCCCCACCACGCTGAAAAACCGCCCGCTATGAAGGCACGTCCCCCGAGGTGACAGGCGCACGTCCACGCGACGGTTCGATGCCAGGTGGGCCCACGAATCTGAACTGGTTGCACACCGCCCCATCCAACCGTCATATCGGCCACATCAGCCACGGTCATCATGATGAACACAACCACTGATGCGGCCACGACCACCTTGACCGGTGATTTCGAAGCGGCAACAACATTTCGTGATTAAAACCCCACAAACGAGTCTACAACTCCTTTATGGGCTCGGGGGTTACATCCGGCGGATGCGCTCGCGCGCACCCACCATGCAAATCGGGAAACAAAAACTACTACGACACCTCTTCGTCTCGGAGCCTGTGAGCGAGTCCTTGACTCCCACCACAGGCTCGGGGGCTACTGACGAGGGCCTGGATTAGGCCCCCCTAAGCAACAAGATAATCACCTTCGAGATGGAGTCCTCTGACACCATTGACAATGTCAATGCCAAGATCCAGGACAGAGAGGGATGCAGATCTTCGTCAAGACCCTCACTGACAAGACTTCTCCACCTCCGAGTATCTTCCGCCTCGCACGAGTACTTTCCGCCTCGCACGAGTGCACTCCGCCTCGCACGAGTACTTTCCGCCTCGCTTCCGACTACTCGTTCGCACGAGTAGTTTCCGTCTCCGACTAGGACGGGCCCACGCGTGGAGGTCGGAGCGCATGATCCGGGGCCCCACACGAACGTGGTGCTGCCCCGGCGCTCAGGTTTCCCCAAGACGACAAGCATGGCTCTAGTTTTCCACGCCATGCAAACATCACAGCTGGCAAGGCGCGATGGCGGCCCGTTCTGACAGGAGCCGTAATGCAGCATAGTGCTTCCTCACAGCCTCCAACACACCGTCACGTCCAAGCCCAGCTGCATGCCACCCCGTCAGAGCAGGCACTCAATTACCATCTACGGGCGGCGCCTACCTATACTTTGGCCGAAACGTGGCGGGCCTAATCAACACTCAAGGAGGCTGAGTCATCAAGGGAGCTACTCGGAGGAGGCGCCAAGTACCCGGAATAAATAGTGTCACTCGCACACGCGGCAGTCTCCAGTGCCACTACAGCTCAGCGCCCTTCAATGCCTCCTGACGGACGTCGACATCGGAAAAGACTTCCCAGTACCATAGCACTGTAGCATATTTTTGTTTTCCCTCTTTGCTCCTCACCCTTGCGTCTATAAAAGGGGAAGGAGTGCAACCGTTTGAGGGGCTGACCGATCACGTAGTTTGTAACCCCTACTACAGACATCCTTGGCATAGGAACACGAGTACTCGGAACTGGACGTAGGGTATCACTCCCCGGAGGCCCGAACCAGTATAAAACTCCTGTGTCTCTCGTGCCATCCATCCGGGTCCGACACACGATCCGATACAAATCTACTGCCGGCGGTAGAGAACCCCGACAGGCGCATCCTTCCGTAACAGAAGATGTGGAAGGGTATAAAAATAATTTTGTTTTTTTCTCAGGGTTCCTGATTTAAGTTTTAAGAGGTGGAAGAGTAGAAACATATTTTTGTTTCTCTCTCAGGGTTCCTGATGTAAGTTAAATCTAGATTTGGCAAGAGAATTATGTCAAACTGTTGCAAATGAATTCTTTTTTTACTTGGCATATCCTTTTAGAAGTTGGCAAACACTAGATTTGCTAAGTAAAATTTGGCAAATTCTTGAAGATGCTTCTGCCAATCCATCATGGAGGATCAACTAAAACAACCTATTTCTCACAAACTAGTTGGAGTTCATCATGTTTATTTTTCTTTGACTATATGGCCATACATGTTATTTAAGCATGTATTTGGTTCCAAGGGCCAACATTGGAGGGGTTTTAGGTCGATCCTATTTTTTTTTAAGCATTTGATTCGAGGTCAGCTTGCTTGGGATAGCGTCATCTTGGCAGGGGATATTCCACATATACGCGGGATGGATCTATTAGGCCAAATCAAAGGAATGAGTTACGCAGGATAGATCATGTGATATACACTACTAATTAAAATAATTTTTGAACATATTATTTTTTCTAGAGCCGTTCCATTATGCCATTTATCCGACTTGGAAGTATGATTTCCAGGACCTGCGCTATAGTTGGATCGCCCTAAAAAAATACCATCTGAAGTTTCCATTGAGCTTCTCATCCCTCACTACCATGTAGTGAGTCCCACAAAACAATCCTATCTCATCATCCTTCGGTTCTTTCTCCCTCACTCTCTCTTACTCATCCATAGAACCTGTTTGCCTTACGGCCAAATCGATCTCGGCAGCGAGTAGTGGCACATGTCATGAGAGTAGGATAGATCGAGGATCCACGGAGCTCGAAGACAATCCTGGCGGTGGCGAGGTGCCTTGAGTTGCCGGTGGCAGAGCCCCGAGTGCACGAGCTCTAAGGGCTCCTTTGGGAGCCCAAAATCCCTCCAGGATCCCGGACTTTTCCCCGGACCGCCAGCCCGCGTGGAAAGGGAGGCACGGGCCAAAACTCTTTGTCGTTTGGAAGCCCACACCGCGGGACGGCCAAACCCTATCCACCTCTTTTCCCCGGGGCGATCTCTCCCCACCTCTCGACTCCTGGCGCCGCCGCCCCGTCGATTCCCCGAGTCGCGAGTCGCCGCACGTCTCCTCCCCGTGCTCTCCACCGTGCCACCACCACTCCACCACGCCCCTTGCCCGTTCGCACCTCCACATCGTCGCCGCTCCTCGTCGCCGTCCAGGCGACGCGACGCATCGTGCCGCCTCCCTGTCCGCTCCACCACGCCCCCATGTCGTCCGTTCCACCACGTCGTCGCCCCTCCTCCTCGTGCCCCACCACGTCCTTGCCCCTCGTCGTTCTCGTCCAGCCGCCGCTGCCACTGTATCTGCTCCTCTTCGCCGATCTACATCACGTTCGTCTTCGCCGACACCCAAGCGTGGTCGATCTTGGTGAGTTCCCCCTCCCCTCCCCCTCTCCTTCTTTTTCCTGATTCGGTCTTGGTCTATAAGCTCCAAGATCCAGTTGTTTTGATTGGCATGGAGAAATGGAGAATTTGGATTTGGTACTTGTGTAGTTCTGGTTCCCCAGGCTGCTGGCTCTTTCTGATTGTGACGTTTATGCCACAAAGAGTCGACTAGTAGGCGTGAAAATGATTGAAGGGAATTTGTTTTGTTCATTTCCTGAGTTTTCTGTAGTGGTATACTGTCAATCGATTTCAGTTTACATGTGGTTCAGTAGTGTATACATACCTCGGTTGGCGAAAACACTATCTGTTCAGAGAAGGAGCATATGGAACTCTCTACTTGTGCTTTCGCACCTCATGGGCATGTTATTCATTTCATGTGTATCTGGGCGTCCGGGCGTATATGCAATGTAGTAATGTAATGGTAGCAGATGTTCAGAGTCATGGATGGTGGAGTGTTTCTAAAATGAAAGATTTGGCTAGCCATACTATACCATTGCATGAATGTACTGACCGAGATGCATAACACTTAACCATCAAAGTATATGTTCTCGTTCCTCTCAGCTGCTAGCTGCCTCAGAAAACTAGATGAACACTGTTGTATTCTTGATTTTAGTTATATGTACTATATATACACATTATTGTCTGTACGCCATCCACCATATCTTAATCTATTACATATTAATATATTATATGTTCTTGAGCATATATTTTGGAAAATAACTACATATCCTCCTCATCCTTGTGCCTGCAGGTAGGGTCGTTGGTTGTGTCAGAGAACTTCAAGGTACGTTGCTTCCTTCTTTTTGCTCACATCCAGATGCTATCACTTTTAGCTTAGCTATGTCTATTTAGAAGATATGCTTTTTAGAACAAAAATAAAGTTCTTAAGTTAATTAACCCGATGAAACTACAAATTCAGTAGGATCTTAATTTGTTTTATGTAGTTCAATGTTCTACTGAAAACTAATTTAGGTTTGTTGTTTACAAAGGGACAGGCTCATCAAGTCATCAATACACAGTAGATTGAACAGAGAGAAGCCCTTTAATCTTTTTCATTTTTTGAGGGAATACAGAAAACTCAAGCTCAATTTTACACAAGAAAGATTCATAATATAGTTGACTCTACATTATAATGTCAACATAGGAGGGTAAGATAGGCGTGGACAGTCCAGATTCCAGAACTCCTGGTTTTATTGGCTCGGGTGCTCAGCGATCCCTAGAGCTTGGGAGTGCTAGGAGAGCCATATGCACTGCATTTTTTTTTCATAATTTTAGTAGAGAATCAACATCAGTTTGCCTTTCGCATGGGCTTAAAAGTGTTTACTAAAGAATTCGGCCCAGTAAGCTCTTTGCAAACACTTAAAAAGTGAAGGAAAAAAGTATTTCGTCAGCAATGGAAAGTTCTTGTCATTATAACTGCACTCCATGTAATTTTTTTTTGTGAACTGTCCAAAGTTGTGGTGAATGTTCTGTATTAGCATTGCAATTTCTGATGGCTAATGTTGTTATCTTGCAGTATGGATGGCTAATTTATGTAGGATACAGTATTGGTTCCTCTAAAGTGATGTGGCTATTATAGAGTGCTTTAACTATAGATCCATAGCTCTGCATTGATAAACCAAGCATGTTTAGCCAAATTAAGAAGTTCCATTTGTCTTAAACGATTTCATTTACCAAACCGGACAGAGTACTATTCTTAATTTTGAATGTTGCCATGTAATTTTGGATGTATTGAAACTTCATGTCGACTGTAAAAGGCCTTGCAATTTGTTTCTATCTATTCATTTAAAAGTTCAGATTATGATGTGTTAGCAAGTTCATCATCACCGCTCTAAATGGACTGTTGCAGTTTGTAATCTCATCTTCAGGTTTTTCTTCATCATGAGTGTTTATTTATTTTTCTTTTCCTTGTGCCCTGACATGGTCTAAATTCTGAATTGCAGGTCTTTTGTTGTGGCGCATCTTGGCTTTTATTGTGATGATGGAGGATGGAGATGTATCAAAGCTTGAATTGTGTGTTCTAGTGTTGAATTAAGGCTGATGGATGTACTTGCTTTGTGACTTGTGATGACGTGCTCGACTTAATTTGTATGATTTATTTTGGATTTGTTCATGATTTTTTGAGGTGTCTGATTAGTATTTGTGACTAATGTTGCCATATGATATGCAAAATGCATTGTGGCTATTATAGAAGAAAAATGAAAAAGTCTTGCTTCATATTTTATTTAAAAAGGAAAAAAATGGGAAAAGTCTGGGCGGCAACACCCCCCTGGCGAACCTCGTATCCCAAACAGCGGCACGGTGGCCGAGCCGCGGGGGGGAGCGCCACCTTGGGAAGCTGGTGGCCGGTGGAATCCCCCACCAGGGGCTTCTTACCCTGGGTAGCTGCTCCTGTTCATCCAAAGGAGCCCTAAGTGAAGTGCTGGACCACGTGGGCAGCCATAGGCGGCGGTGGCCGGTGGGTGGGCAGTAGTTGGGTGGAGCAGATATATTTTTTTAAAAAAATAAACTTGGACCGATGGTGTTGATGCACCATACAGTATCTGCTCATTTGTAGAACCTATGCCTTAGGGCCGCTTGACATTGATTTGAACTTGCCCTGAAAATGCATTTTGCACAGTAGTGATACAGAATAATTTTAATCATAAGCAACGTAATTTGGAATACAAATCTAATAGAACCAATTTTATGTGACATCATTGGTGCTAAATATATCTCTTAAGCAACATTATAAGTAAATATAGGATCGGACAAAGAGACCAACGTACACCTGTTGCATGATAACCTACCAATCACACGTTTATATTTATTCTCTTTTCTCAGACCTCTTCAGTCTTCACCTTTCATACCATTTCATGAGGAAATCCTTCTTTAGAGAACTCATCATGTGTGTAATGTGAGGTTACCTGACCCATTAGGGACGGTACAGCCCTACTGTAAGACCCGTAGGTATAGTGGACAGGCTCCCCCGCGCCCTAGTCGACAGGCTTCCCGTCCTTTCACGAGTCGACGGGGGAGTCCCGTTTTCCCAGGCGAATCAACGCGTACCGGCGGTGCTGTACTCCCTCGTTGCCCCAAATCGACGAGCCGCGGGATCCCGCACACTTCATGTGGGGGAGCTCGCCTGCCGGCAAGAGGGGCTGCACCGCGCCGCCGGGAAGGGCTGCTGCTCGTCGGCGAGGGAGAGAGAGCCGGGAGGAGAGAGGCGTGGCGGCCTGGTGAGCTAGGCGGCGGCCGACGGCGTTCGGCGGCGAACAGGCAAACTGTTGAATGATGATCCAAATTATGTTGCCAAGAGAGAAGGTCGCCTACTTCTAACAGAGCGGAGCGGAGGCCCGTCGCCGGAGGCTTGGGCCGGATAGAGATCCTCCAATTATGAAGGCAACGATCGTTACAAGAGCCACGAAAGCAGAGGCCGTTCAAAACCCAGACATATGCGGTGGGTGGAGGAGGAAGCCAGAGGCCTACCGGAGGTAATATTCAAATCTGAACTCTCTCCTTGTAGCTACGAATTAGTAGATTTAATACAATTAGTGTAGTTTAGATCTAGCAGATCTAGATGGCATAGTCCTATTTTACTAGCTGTGGTTTAGGGTAGTGTACTGTTTAGGGATTAGGTGACATAGTAGTAGAGTTCTGAATCAGTAGATGTAGTGTAATCAAATTTAGATATAGTAGTAGAGTTCTGAATCAGTAGTGTTAGTGTAGTTAAATTTAGATTTAGTAGTAGAGTTCTAAATTAGTAGATGTAGTGTAGTGTATTCAAATTTAGGTCTAGTGGTAGAGTTCTGAATCAGTAGTGTTAGTATGGTTAAATTTAGATTTAGTAGTAGAGTTCTGAATCAGTAGATGTAGTGTAGTCAAATTTAGATCTAGTAGTAGAGTTCTGAATCAATAGTGTTAGTGTAGTTAAATTTAGATTTAGTAGTAGAGTTCTGAATCAGTAGATGTAGTGTATGAACTTCATTTAGGTTTGCCGTAATGTATCATGTGGATTTATGTTATTAGTAGTTAATAATAGTGGTCTTTGCGTTGTATGATATCACGGATGTCAGAGACAGTCCGTGTCCAATTGTTTTTTGGATCTGGAGAAATTAGGTATGGTAGAGAAAGAGTTGACCTATCACTATTTAGTACAGTCGTGAGAGATCTTACAAGAGCCGCAGAAAGATTTTGGGGGGGCCATAACCAACTGGCTCTACAAGGCATTCTCAGTAGATCCAGAGCAATGGGAACTGTCGGTGATGGCGTTGTTCAACAGAAGTGAACAAGTGTGTTGGGAGCTTATGCCACTAGAAGACACTGCAAATTGGAGGTGTTATGTCAGGAGAGCATGCCAAACTGGTGGTCTGGTGGTTTTGCTTGTTCAATTTCTGTCGAAGGCTCAAGTGAATCAGGAAGCAGAGGATGGTGAGGAGGGTGAAGGGGAGAGTGGCCACCAGGGTGAAGGCGAGGATGGTCAGGAGGAGGAGGAAGAGGATGTTGAATATGAATAACAAGGGGTGGAAGGAGTTGCTGTCACAAAGGATGAGGGAACCTTTGAAATAGCTGGTGTGGTTGATGAGGGAGAAGAAAACCCATAATTTCTCAGGCAGTACGAGAGAGAGATCGAGGAATATAAACAAGCATTGGAAGATGACTCCTCAGATGATGAGGATGACCAGATTGTGCCAAGAGATTGGCAGAGCTACGATTTTTCACAGTTGACTGTCAATGCTGTTGTGAATGTAGCCTGGGAGTACCGGGAGAATGAAGTTTTGGTCGGAGCTCTGTATGCAAATTTAGGAGAGCTTAAGGATCCAGTGAAGAGATGGTCCACCTTGGCCTTGAATAGGGAGTTCAGAGTAGTGAAGACTTCTCCAAAAGTGTTTGATGTTTGTTGTCTGAAGCCCGATTGTCCTTTTCGAGTGCATGCCTACAAGGGCGAGTGGAAAGATTACTGGAAGGTCAGAATATTTGTAGATCACACATGTGCACTAGACCAGTTAGACGCAAGCCACCAGAATTTGTTAGCCGGATTTGTTGCTAGCCACATGTACTCCCAGATTGTGGAGAGTCTTACTAATGAGCCCAAGTCCATTATCTGTGCAATTGAGGAGAAATTCAAGTACATGATCAGTTATGGCAAGGCATATAGGGCGAAGAAGAAGGTTCTGGAGATGAGGTGGGGTACTTACGAAGCATCCACCACAATTTGCCTACCTTGCTGAACATAATAGCTATGTTAAATCCTGGCACCTACTATGATGTGAAGACTTATCCACTGATAGCAAGGCCAGGCAAGCTCGTCCTTCAGCGGACTTTCTTAGCATTGAGGCATTCCGACATTGTCGACCCGTCATTTGCATAGATGGCACTTTCCTGACAGGGAAATACAAGGGCACAATCCTGACAGCGGTGGCAGCGGACGACACCAATCAGTTGTTGCCATTGGCTCTTGCGTTTGCGGAGGGAGAGAATGGTGATAGTTGGTATTGTTTTCTGGAGAGGCTCGAGCAAATGGTGGTGAAGGATGTGCTAGATGTGTGTGTCATACACGATAGGCACAAAGGTATTTTGCAGGTGATGAATGACATCAAAGAAGGCATCAAAGAACGTCACAGAGCAGCACAGTGGCATGATGTTCACAATAGATGGTGCATTAGGCACATGGGAGCAAACTTTCATAGCCAGTTCAAGAACAAGACATTGACTGAACTGTTCAAACGACTATGCAAGCAGAATCAAGAGAGGAAGTTCAATGAGATATGGAAGAAACTAGATGACCTCACAAAGAAAGCATCAGAGGAACTGGCAAAGAAACCAATTAATCCTGAACCTGGGCAAGAGCCAGTTTCTCTTGAGGACGTGGGGTTGGATGCTCCTAGCGTCAGAAGGAGAAGAGGGCATCAAGTTGTTGACACCATTTTTTGACACGTGTCAGTAAAAGGCGAAGAGGCACCAGAAAAGGTCATAGAGCTAATGAAAGAGAGAGAAGAAGGGGCAACCAGCCGATTCAAAATTGGCAGATTAAGAAGAAGTCAACGAAACCAGCCGACGGTCAAAGAAGGGGATCGGCCGTTTGAGGAAGAGAAAGCGGCAAAAGAAGGATACGCCAAAGGAAGGAAATAAGGCTCAGGCGGGTCAACATCGGTTGGCAATGGGTCAAAGATAGTCGGAGAGTCCGACTCTTGCATGAGTCATTTATTTTTAGTGTTGTAGTTTCTTTTAGTCAAGTAAGCTTTGTCGTCATCGACTAAGAGTCAAGTTGTCCTCAGGGCATAAATAGCGACCCTGCATGGTCGGAGAAAGTCTGTACACACCAACAAACACAAACCTTTACTTTTTCCTGCAATTTACCTTTCAAGTCGGCGACTTCGCCAAAAGTTTTCTTCTTCTTGTTTTCTTATTTATTCAAACATCATCCTTCAAGCTTGTCGGGCTACGTCGACTGATCTCCGGCAAGCTTGTAAGTACTATTTTACCGAGTAA
This sequence comes from Cenchrus fungigraminus, assembly GCA_036936925.1. Lineage (NCBI taxonomy): Eukaryota > Viridiplantae > Streptophyta > Magnoliopsida > Poales > Poaceae > Cenchrus > Cenchrus fungigraminus. Next base: position 127,485,020 of record CM072779.1, read on the forward strand.
TTTCTAGGTTTTAACCTCCGGGTGCATGTCACACCCAGTTTTGGAAGCAAAACCAGATCATAGCTTAGATGTGTCCAGGATCAAGTTAACACATGCAAACGACGTAGTGGAGTACCAAAAAATCGTAGTGTCACAGCGTTATCATTATTACAGACCGAATGTCCAATAATCTAACACACTAAACGAGTAGCTAACAGCGGAAAGTAAAACGGAGTCGTCCACCACAGGTAGTCGACTAGAGCAACGCGCCTAGAAGTCATCAAAGTCTTCAGGGAAGGCTTCAAAGCGGCCGTCTGAGCAGCAGTCCGAGTAGTGTAGTTGCAAGAAATAAAATCAACAAGCGTGGGCACATGTCGTACTCAACAAGGGAATGTAACTATAACAACATGCAAGGATCTTTGGGTGGATGGCTGACATGGTTAAAGCGGTAAGCAATTTTAGTTGGATAGATTTTATTAAGCAACTGATTACTAGCAGTGTAAGTGTATACCAACCCAAAGAAATAATAAATGCAATAGTAGCAGGATGCAATGCACAAGATTAATTCATATTCCATAGTTTACCCATGTGAGAGTCCAGGCCGCTCGTGACCGTGAGCACGGCTAATCGATTAGTTTATACACTCTGCAGAGGTTGTACACTTTACCCACAAGTCGTGTTTCCCATGTTGCCCAAGTTAGCTAGACCCTTAAACACTACCTTTGGTGAGTGGCTAGGGATTCACTACGAGGCCTTTACAAAGATTCCCTGGTATGAGCTGCTCGCTAGGTTTCATGACAGCGCAATGCATAACCCTCTCTCAAGACTGCGAAGCTACCACAGAGCAGATCAACTTGAGGGCCGGGCTATACACCAACTACCGGCACCCCCTAACCCTTATCAGGTAAAGCATACTACATACTAAGGTTTCTAATTAATTAGCCAAGACAGAGCCATTTGTCTTGTGGTTGCACTTAGTTCCTGGGTGGTCGCTCCATGTTCCGATTAACAGGGGTGATCTTGCTTAATGAGGGTAGAGCATAAAATAAATCAAGTTCACTTTTCTGTTCAATTAAACCATCCTCAACCCATAGTTAGCAACTAAGCATGTGCTACCCAACATAAATTAAATACCCAGGTGAACAAGGACATGGTAAACAACACTAGTCACACCTTAGTCATAGGGTCCCATCAATTTAATGCAAGCAATAAAGTAAATAATGTAATTAAAATGCAGTTGTATAGGAAAAAGGGCATGCATCAAGGACTTGCCTTCCACAAACTCAGAGGGCTGCTCAAGATCTTGAAAGTCTTCAACGGCAGCGTAATCGAAGTAGCGATCGTCTTCTACGCATCACACCAACCACACACGAGCAAAAAATAGAAACATGCTCCAAACAATATTAATAGAGCAAAACAACTGCGTAAAGCTATTCTACTCTTCGATACGATCGTTTGGACATAAAGAACGCTAAAAACGGAGCTAAAACGCATAATCTATGGCTAAAACAAGTTACAGGGACCTAACTGTGAGAAAACTAAAGCTCCTGGGGCTTAACTGCTAAAAAGCAGGGACTAAAACATAATTAAACATGTAAACCGAAGGTCTAACATATAAAAACTAACTTATGGACCTTGGTGACTAAATCTAGAAAGCTTAGGGTTCAAACCGTAAAGAAAAGGACCTATGTGTAAGGGTTTTTCTAAGGTAGGAGGACCGACATGCAAAACTTAAAAAGGGCGGGGTCTCTTTTGCAAAATGGTGATGACTAAGCAAGAGTTGACCGGCATCTCAGATTTGACCGGCAATTGGATCTAATCTGGAGCGTCCGCGGCGGATCGAACGGCTGAGAACATGCGCGAGCGCAGGCAGCGGCGGGATGCGTCAGCGAGCAGCGGAGCTCGGCGGCGATCTCGCCGGCGACACCCTAAAGCGAGCTGAGGTGCTCGGTTGGGCACGGGATCTGCACCAAAACTTGGCGCGCACACTCGCGAACTTAACAGAGGCAACGGGGCAACCTGCGGAGCGGCGAGGACGACGGAAGGCTGGACGAGGCGGACGGCGGCGACAGCGACACTCTAGCGAGCTCGAACGGACGGCGTAGGGCACGGCGACGCACACGGACGGCACCGGGGAACTCCACGTGAGCTTGCGGACCTCCAGGTGATCTTCTCGTCGACGGGGAGGCCACGGAGCGGCGGCTCAGCAGTGGCGGCGCTAGGGTTCGTGCGGCGGCGGCACGGCTACTCTAGGGTTAGGCCTAGGGGTTCGTGGGGGATCCAGGGTGCGGCGGCAGCGCTTATAAAGCCCGAGGCACACGCCTTGGCGTGCGGGCCACGCGAAGGAGGCGGCTCGGACGCGGCTTCGTCTGGCGTACGGACGCGGGCGACCCGGCCTGGGATCGAGTCCGGCGCGGGGAAGGGGATGACCCCTGGGCCCCAGGTGTCAGCGGCAGGGGAGCGGCGGGGTGTTAGCGGGCCGGAACTGGGCCGGTTGCGGAGCTGGGCTGCGCGCAGGCGAAAAGAAGAAGGGGGAAAAGGTGGACTGGGCCGGAGAAACGGAGGGTGTCCAGCGGACTTACGCAAAATGGCCGACGCAAAACAGGAAGGAAGAGAGGGAGGGAAAGGAAATTCATTTTGAATTTTGAAACTTTTATAACTTCAAACAAACTTTGAATTCAAACACAAATTTGAATTCAAACACTCAAAAATGATGCACCTGCATGAATGCCACATTCAACTCCTATATTTATTTATTTTATTATAGAAAATTATTTAAATGCCTAGAAAAATTAAACAACACCTTAAAATCCTTAAGCTTAATCATACGTTGCTAACAAAATTTTAGTAAATTCATAAATTCAAAAATTAGGGTATTACAAATCCTACCCCCTTAAGAAGAATCTCGTCCTCGAGATTCAGATGGATCAGCAAAGAGATGTGGGTAGTCTTCCTTTAAATCCTCTTCTCTTTCCCACTTCCATTCTGGCACCTTCAGTGGCTGAAGCAATCCGGCTGGCCTCTGATGTTCAGCTTTCACTTGATGACAAGTATCACACAATGCTACGTGAGAGGCCACATCCCTCTTCATCCCATACCACCAATACCCCTGCTTAAGATCCTGATACATCTTAGTGCTGCTTGGATGAATGGAGTAAGCAGAATCATGGGCTTCCTTCAAGATGTTCTCACGCAGATCTCCCACATCGGGCACACAAATCCTGTTCCTAAACCATATAGTCCCCTGATCATCCTCTGTGAAAACCGGGGCCTTGCCCTTCTCCATAGTCACTCTGATCTCTCTAATCTCAGCATCCTCAAGCTGTGCCTGACGAATCTCCTGCTCCAACATAGATTCCACCTCCAAGGTAACTCCCTGAGTCTGTGTAACCAGCCCCAAGTTGAGCTGCTCAAACTCCTTCATCAACTCTTCAGGCAACTGGAATGCGAGTGCCATATTGGCCTGTCCCTTCCGACTCAAAGCATCTGCAACTAGATTAGCCTTTCTAGGATGATAGTGTATCTCCAGATCATAATCCTTGATCAGCTCTAACCATCTGCGTTGTCTCAAGTTCAAGTCCTTCTGAGTGAATATATACTTCAGACTCTTATGATCTGTGTAAATCTGGCACTTAGTCCCCATGATGTAGTGCCTCCAAATCTTCAAAGCATGAACCACAGCTGCTAACTCCAGATCATGAGTAGGATAATTCTGCTCATGCTTTCTCAACTGCCTCGACGCATAAGCTATAACATGTCCCTCCTGCATAAGAACACAACCAAGACCCTGTCGAGACGCATCACAGTAGATATCAAAGCTCTTCTGTAGATCGGGCATCACCAATACTGGGGCGGTAGTCAACCTCTTCTTAAGCTCCTCAAAGATAGCCTGACATACTTCGGTCCACTTGAACTCCTTATCCTTCTCTAGTAGTGATGTGAGAGGCTTCACTATCTTAGAGAATCCTTCAATGAACCGACGATAATACCCTGCAAGACCGAGAAAACTCCTGATCTCCTTGACTGTCCGAGGCGGCTCCCACTTCAACACATCTCTGACCTTGCTAGGATAAACTGCAATGCCTCCATTAGTGATGATGTGACCAAGAAAAGCCACTTCCTTAAGCCAAAACTCACACTTACTGAACTTTGCATACAACTGATGCTCTCTCAACTTCTGCAACACAAGTCTCAGATGCTCCTCATGTTCTGCTTCATCCTTGGAGTAGATCAAGATATCATCGATGAATACCACAACAAACTTATCCAAGTACTCCATAAAGAGTTTGTTCATCAGATACATAAAGTAGGTAGGTGCATTAGTCAACCCGAAAGACATGACTGTGTACTCATAAAGCCCATACCTAGTGGTGAATGCAGTCTTAGGAATATCTGACAACCTGATCTTCATCTGATGATAACCAGAACGCAAATCAATCTTAGAGAATACCTTGGCACCTCTCATCTGATCAAACAAATCTTCTATGCGGGGTAAAGGATACTTGTTCTTGATAGTAACATCATTAAGTGATCGATAATCCATACACATCCTCTGAGTACCATCCTTCTTCTCCACAAAGATAACAAGTGCCCCCCAAGGTGAAGAACTAGGACGAATGAAACTCTTTTCTAACAATTCACTAATTTGTTTCTTAAGCTCAAATAGTTGATCACTAGACATTCTATAAGGACGCTTAGAAATAGGAGCAGTACCAGGTAAAAGATCAATAACAAACTCAACATCTCGATCAGGCGGCATACCTGGTAGCTCATCAGGGAACACATCTGGATAGTCACACACCACCTTAATATCCTCCAAAGATTTACCATCCAACTGATTCACTGTACCCTCTGCTGCTGCTGGTGGAGTAGCTACAATCATAACCTTGTCTCCCTTAGGACTGGTAAGAAGAACTGCCCTCTTGGCACACTGAATCGTTGCATCATGCGTAGCTAACCAGTTCATACCCAGAATGACATCAATGTCCTTTGACTCCAGAACTACCAACTGAGCCCAAAAGTCTTCTCCAACGATCTTAAGATTAACATTAGGACATATATATAAAGCTTTCATCTCCCCCCCTGGTGAACTAACTACCATGTTTTGTTTCATAGGTTGCATGGGTATACTATGCTTAGCCACATATTGAGCAGAAATAAGAGAATGAGATGCTCCAGAATCAAATAAGACCGAGGCGGGGGTGGAGTTGACAAGGAACATACCGAGCACTACTTGTGGTTTCTCCTGAGCTGACTCCACACTCACGTGGTTCACCCTGCCTCGTGCATAGCTCTGCTGTCCCTTAGTGACTTGCGGGGTCTGGTTCCCATTCCTCATCTGCTGCATCTGCTGATTCTGCATGGGGGTTGCAGGAGTAGTCCTCTTGGGGCAGTTGTTGGCGTAGTGGCCAACTTCACCACACTTGAAGCAAGTGTTGCCAGCAGGGGTGTGAGGTGCGCCAGGCCTCGCTGGAGTGCTAATGGGAGTCCTCTGCTGGTTCTGCTGGTAAGCGGGGCGAGGTGTCTGCTGCCCAATGTGTTGATTCTGCTGAGTAGGGTGCTGGAACTGCTGTGTAGGGCGCTGATACTGCTACTGCATGGGGCGCTGGAACTACTGCTGCCCAAAGTTCCCATTCTGCCCTCCATAGCGGAACGGTGCTCCCTGCTGTGGATTGAAGCGGGGACGAGTGATGCTTCCAGATTGCCCAGAGTTGGTGGACCCAACTCCCTGCGCTTGTGCTCCAAGCCTATAGCCTTGTCAATCAGATCCTGGAAGGTAGGGAAAGTGTGGGACATCAGCTGGTACTGCAGTGGTCCAGCTAGCCCTTCCAGGAACAGCTCTTGTTTCTTCCTGTCTTCATCAGTGTCTTCAGGAGCGTAGCGTGATAACTCAGTGAATTTGTCCCTGAACTCTGTCACAGACATCCCTCCCTGCTTGAGAGCAAGGAACTCCTTCTTCTTTAGCTTCATGAGACCGGCAGGAATGTGGTGGCTCCTGAAGTTAGTGGTAAACTCCTGCCAAGTAATTGCATTCCGATTGGCATGAGCGGCGGCGTAAGCATCCCACCATGCCGAAGCTGATCCCTGAAGTCACCCTGAAGCATAGAGGACTTTCTCTCTGTCGTCGCATTGAGCTATGGTCAGCATCTTCTCAATGGTCTTCAACCAGTCCTCAGCTTCCAGTGGATCTGCTGCATGAGAGAACACCGGAGGCTGGTGGCTCATGAACACCCTGTGCCTGTTCACAGGAGCTTGCTGCTAAGCATGGGGTGGGTTGTTAGCTTGGGCCTGTATATTGGCCACTGTGTTGGTCAGGTCTTGGAGAAGCTGCGTCTGAGTTTGCAGGAACTGCTGGAAAGCCGGATCCATTTGTGGTTGACGAGGTGCACTGCTGGAACCACTACCTCGCCTTGGACGGGTCACTGCGGGTTGATCGACTTCTGATCCTGACATGGTTTCCACCATCTGAGTGTTAGGGACACAGTTTTTAGATGATTGCACCAAGAGAAAAGCTTAAAAGTTTATGAAATGCAGATTTCCAGACTAAGACAGATTTTGTTGATCTCAAATAACTAGTTGTAACTCTCTGCGTGAACAGCCAAAAATTGTGCAAATATTCTGAGATGAAGTGTACATAATTACTGAACCAACCCAACTGGAATTAACTCAATTGGATGTCTGTAGCCCGAGATATAAAATAGTTAAGGTGACTGTGTCGGCAGGAATTTACAGATTAAGATGGCTTCAATGCTTCGTGCCTAACTCCCAGAATATATACCCCAAAATTCTGAATTTTTGACAGAAAATCCTATACAAAATATCTGAACTAACACAACTGGATTTGCAGCAATTGGATTTCTGTAGCTCGAGATAAAAATTAAATAGAGCTGCTGTGTCAGAGGGCTGCGTGAGCAGATTTGGTAACAACTGATCTTACTCATAGATTAATAATGAAGGGACAAAGATAAAGATAGCATAAGATTGATTGAGACAGAAATTTAACCCCAACTAACTTAACTTTATTAAACCAGTGTGGTTGTGGTCATCACCCCACAACACACAGCACTCAAACAAAAATCAAAATCATCCAATGTTGCATGCTCACACAAACCAAACACACTCCTAAAACAAACACACTTTAAACGACCGTTCAAGACTAACGATTACAAAAACTTTGACTATGTAACACCCTAGTTTGCAATTTGGCTAGGATTTAAAATTTTGTTAGAATTAAATAGGGAGAGTGTACAATTATTTCAAAACAAATAATATTTTCTAAACTAAATAAATGAATCATAGGTTATAAACATTTGTCTGTTGCATTCATGTTGCGATGCATAGTTTCATTTGTGTGAAAAAATGAATTTGAGTTTTCAAACTCGAATAGGTTCGTCTACAGGTTCAACCTTGGTATCTCTCTAATCTTTACCACTAAATCTCTCCAACATAATCTTTTCTTTATCTCGATCCTATCTCTCATCCTCTCCATCTCTATCTACAACTAAAGGCCTCCTCTCTATCTCTCCTAATCTTTTTCTCTAGAAACAAGACCAATCCTCTCTACCATAGGGTCGTCTCTTCTATCTCTAAAATTCGAGCCCAGTTCATACCTCTCTTTCTCTCTCTCTAGCTCATATCTCTCTCTCTAAATCTTCTCTTTGACCCAATCCATCTCTCTTTCCCTCTCTCTCTACCATAGGATCACCTCTTCCCTCTAAAACCATGCTCTCCCTTTCTCTTTAATCCTCTCTATCTCTCTATCTATACCCAAAGGCATCACTCCTCTCTATCTCTCTTTCTTTCTCTCTATACCCAAAGACCATCTCATCTCTCTCTAAAATTTGGAGGCCAATCCATATCTCCTCTCTCTAAAACAAATATGTCCCTCTCTCTCAATCTAAACCTCTATTTATATCTAAAATCTCTCTTGGGTTTAAACTCAAATCCGGCCCACATCTCTCCATCCCGCACAACCCTGCTCCCCCATCTTCCTCTTTCGGCCCACCTCCTCCTTCCACTCAAACCAGCCCACCAGTTGCTCGGACCAACTAGGCCCGCGAGCCACCCTTCCTACACTCCTCTCTATGACAACCCGGTCCCACCCGTCATCCTCATCCCCTCCACCTTCCTTCCTCTCCCTCCCCTGCTCCGAACAAAGCATGCCGCCGCCAGCCGAGATTTCAAATCCCCGGCGCCCCCGCCGCTATCCCCACTGCTTGGGCCCACCTCCAATCATGTGGACCTGCCTCCACCCTTCCCGGACCATCACCCCTTGCCCCACATCCGGTCTAGGTGCGCCTGTGCCACGGATGGCAAGCTCGCCGCCGCGTCCTTCACGGCCGGGGATGCCGCCCCTCAACCTCGGCATCCCAACTGCCCCTCCTCCCCTATAAATGACCCAGACCGAGCCCGGGGCCTCTCCTTTGCCACCCCGCTCGCTCCCTCTCGCCCTAGCGCCGCCGTTCGCCGGGAATCACCGCCGCCGGTCACCGTGGTAACGAGCTCCGCCGTCGCCGTTTTGCTCAGCTCCGAGCCTCACTGACCCTCCTCCCTCCCTTTCGTGCGCACACAGGACCACCAGGAGACCACCCTGTCTTCCAGGAGCGCGAGACCGGTGCCACAACCCCCTCCACCGCGAGCACTCGAGCCGCCGTCCGCCTCCGGCCGTCGCACGCGTCCTCCGCCGCCGCTCTGTCGACCACAAGCCCCTGGTGAGATCCGCGCCGTCCTCCTCTTCCTCCTGGTCCAAACCCTGCTCGAATCCGTGCACCCTAGCGCCCGGACCGGCCATCTCCGGTGAGCCGCCGCCGCTGGCCGCCCGGCGCCGCCGTCTCCCTCTCACCACCGGCGACCAAAATGGAGCGGCGCGCCCTAGCCGCTGGATCAGGCACCAACGGCCCGGATCACATACCCCTTCGGGTGTGTAACCGGTGCACCGTGCGCCCGTGCACCAGGTTCACAGCTCCGGTCCACGGCCACGTCAGCACCACGTGGTGAACCGGGCCAACCAGAGTTCGCCACGTGGCGCCATATCAGCGGGACGGCCCCGTCAGGCGCTGTTTTACAGAAAGACCCCTGCAGAACCCGGATATCCCACCCACCTATCTCTGAGTGTTAGCCCCTTTGCACATAGACCCCTAGAAAAATCCCACCTCTCACAGTTAAGTCCACTCGAGCGAGTTTTGCTCATAGACCCCTGATCTTTCTTCTTTTCACGCCCGAAAATATTTGAGTCTTGCAAATCTTGCCAGTTAGCCCCTGAAAAATATGTTTAATCACAAATAAGCCCCTAGAACCTTCAAAACCCCATATCTTTCTCATCCTAGCTCCGTTTTAGCTCGTTCAAGTTGCGTTAGCTTCGTTTCGTCGTAGCGCACGTGTTAGCAGCGACGTTCACCATGTTTCATGTTTTTGGAAATTAAAGTTTATATTAATTTGATTAATATCCAATTCAAACTCTTTTGAATAAAATAAAACATAGGTTTAACCCCCCCTTCTTAATAAAAGTTAACTTGATTAATTCGAACATAAATATGTTTTTGTTATAACTTGTTTAGCTCAACCCGACACATGTTTTAGCTCGTTAGCTGCTCTCACATAAAGTTTCTTTTATAAAGATAAATGTTAAACTGGTATAAATTCTAATAATCTTTTATAAATAAAATATGACTAGGTTTATACCATGCTATCCTTTCAAATATAATCAGATTAATTTCCAACATGTGGTATTTCTCCGAAATACCCACTACACATATTTCTTTAATTAAAATAAATCAAGCATATAGTTCCTCCTTTCTTATAATACAATCTTTACCGATAGTTGTGCCCCTTTTCACCTGTAGCTTCGCTTTAGCTTTTCACGCGCTCTCTTGTTCGTAGCTAGCCCGCGTTAGCTAGTAGTACGCTTTTCTAAAATGGTTTTAATATATGGTGTATTGTTCTTAGTGTAGCATTGTGTTGTTTCAGTGATTGCTGCGTGTGAAGGAACGTCTCTGAGCAGTGGAGCATCGGGAAACGAGCAAGTGTCCTTGACATCTTGCTATTTTATACCTTTATGTTTTATTCACCATAATCACTGCTTTATTTAATGCTTTCTTGCATTAGATGTCTAATCTGATGGGAATCCTATTAAGGACTGTTTACTAGATTTTCATGATCATTCCTTGTTTACCCTTAGCAGTTACCTATATGGGTAGAATATGCTTAGTTTGCTCAACATGGGTTGGGTTTAATCTTAAACTTGATTAATGATTATGCAACGTGATAATGTGGGTTATGGTTAGCAACATGAACACCCTAGGCGACTCAGGCAAGTGGTTTGGACGGTGGCTTGTGATTGCTTGATGTTGGCCTTGCCTGAGTCAACTTTATAAGGACCGGTCTGTGGAGTGACCACCCGGGACCTACAGTGCAACCACGAGAACTAATGGGCTATGGTCTTGGCCAACTAAGTAGGCTAAACCAGTGGTCTGTGTTAAGCTGTCTGGGCTGGATGAGGGCGTAGTTCCCAAGAGTCCGGCAAGGAACCTCGGGTGTCGCTGACACTCCGTAACCCGGTTAATACGTGCTGGTGAACCTATGTAAAGGCCTCGTAGCGTCCCTATGCTATCACACCTAAGGAAGTGTGAAAGTGCCTGATCCGCACAGCATGGTTGGGTTTAACGTTCCTTTGAACATTTACGTGACTCGTGGGTAAAAATGTACAACCTCTGCAGAGTGTTAAAAACTGTTATAACAGTCGTGCTCACGGTCAAGTTCGGCCTGGACCCTCACATGGTTAGTTGGTGGTTTGGGTGGATCACAGTGGTGGTAATTGTGGTTTGCGAGCTGGTTTTGGTTCTATGTTGTTTTAACCTTAGGATCAGGACAGGTGGGTGCCTGTGCCTTGAATGGATGGGAAGCCTTATACACAATAAATTCTAGGTGCTTAATTAAACCTTGACCAACTAAAACTTGAGCTTTGCAGTCCACCAAATAAAGCCTTTCCTTGCTCTAAGCCAGCATGTTATGCATACCTTTTTCCTCCACTTGCGGAGTACACGCCTCCAGGTGTACTCACCGTTGTCCCTTTCAACCCCTGCTGTTCTCTCCCCACTGCTACTCAGATAAACAGAAGCTAGAAGAAGGAGCTACCTCGTGAAGACCATCGTGAAGGCTTGGAGTTCTAGGTTGGCGTGCCCCCAGTTGACGTTCCTGTGGATGATGGTGCCTACTCCGCTGCGATAGAATAACAATGTGTAATTTTCTGTTTAGACCCTCTGGTCATTTTGTAATCCAAACGATGTAATGATATATGTTGTGATATTACACTGATGATGTTACTTTATGCATGAATTTGATCCTGGGCATGCATAAAGGGTGCACTCAGTTTGTCCTTTAAAACCAGGTGTTACAGAAGTGGTATCAGAGCTATATCGACTGTAGGACGCAAACCTAGACAGAATTGGTCGACGCTAAGGTTATATCTTCACCCTATTTTGAAAAAAATTCACCTCCTTGACTTTCTGTCTCCCGATTTGCACTCTGATCCCTCCTATTCTCTTCTGTTGTGAAAACAAGTTGCTCCTCTCTTATCCTTGTATAATTCTTAGTCACTAACTTCCCTTGTGATCAAGAAAGAAGCTCCTAAAGACACTTAAGAAGACTATGCTTCAACAAGCCGTCGCTCGAAGAATTTCAAGATCGAAGATGAAGAATCTTCATCAAGCTAGAAGTGTCGTGTTGAAGACCTCAAGACTACTAACTTCAAGCCATCGATAGTTCTAGTCTTGCGAGTCATAAGAAGCCAACCTAAGTTCTCTTTTGTCGATAGACAACGATGCTAAGGTATTAATTGTTAGTGTGCTATAATAAGAAGGTGTGCCATGTTAGTGTGTTCTTGTCTGTTGTTGTTTGCTTGTTTTTGTGCCCTGCTTGATTCAGCTCTTTGAAATGATTGTTGATGTGTTGTTGGACCCTTGTCCGCGGTGACATCAGTGAGTTATATGTATAGATCGTAGGATGGGTTTTCAGTCTTTTGCTCCCTCTAAACCTTGAGTCCTTCTCCCTTCCTCAATTCTTGCTCCCTCTTTATCCTAACCGACATGGAATCAAGTGGAATCCTCTGTTAAGAGGGGTAGCACCGACCATGCTTCTACCTATGACAATCAAGGTGTACAAGAAGGAAGAATTGTCACCAAACAAGCCAATAAAGCCTAAGAAAGTTATACAGCCGTCACTTTAGCGCTACTCGAACCACTTCAAGAGAATGTTCATGAGCACTCTCATGAGACAACCCATGAAGAAACAATGAAGAATGGGGAACGACGAAGCAGGAAGAAGTGTGATTGAGAAACCTCAGCAAACTTATACCACTAAGAACTTCTACATGGACCACCGAAAGATACCAGACAATTGGAACGAAGGTAACAACAAAAGGACAACACATGAAGAAAGTGCAAGGTGATCGTTGCTCAGAAAAATCATCATAAAGGACTCACAAAAGATCTCCATGATGGACCATCCACAAGAGTTGGAGGAATCTCCGACAAGTGACATGAAGGTGTGAAGAACAAGACAAGATGACATAAATGCAAAGTAACCTTGTCTCTCCCTATTGTTAACCTTCCATCTCCTGCTAACCTTTTGCAGAATCTCGGGACGAGATTCCTATTAAGTGGGGTAGTATTTGTAACACCCTAGTTTGCAATTTGGCTAGGATTTAAAATTTTATTAAAATTTGATAGAATTAAATAGGGAGAGTGTACAATTATTTCAAAACAAATAATATTTTCTAAACTAAATAAATGAATCATAGTATATAAATATTTGTCTCTTGCATACATGCTGCGATACATAGTTTCATTTGTGTGAAAAAAAATGAATTTGAGTTTTCAAACTCGAATAGGTTCGTCTACAGGTTCAACCTTGGTATCTCAAAAATCTTTACCACTAAATATCTCCAACATAATCTTTTCTTTATCTCGATCCTATCTCTCATCCTCTCCATCTCTATCTACAACTAAAGGCCTCCTCTCTATCTCTCCTAATCTTTTTCTCTAGAAACAAGACCAATCCTCTCTACCATAGGGTCGTCTCTTCTATCTCTAAAATTCGAGCCCAGATCATACCTCTCTTTCTCTCTCTCTAGCTCATATCTCTCTCTCTAAATCTTCTCTTTGACCCAATCCATTTCTCTTTCCCTCTCTCTCTCTACCATAGGATCACCTATTCCCTCTAAAACCATGCTCTCCCTTTCTCTTTAATCCTCTCTATCTCTCTATCTATACCCAAAGGCATCACTCCTCTCTATCTCTCTTTCTTTCTCTCTCTATACCCAAAGACCATCTCTTCTCTCTCTAAAATTTGGGGGCCAATCCATATCTCCTCTCTTTAAAACAAATATGTCCCTCTCTCTCAATCTAAACCTCTATTTATATCTAAAATCTCTCTTGGGTTTAAACTCAAATCCGGCCCACATCTCTCCATCCCGCACAACCCTGCTCCCCCATCTTCCTCTTTCGGCCCACCTCCTCCTTCCACTCAAACCAGCCCACCAGTTGCTCGGCCCAACTAGGCCCGCGAGCCACCCTTCCTCCCCTCCTCTCTATGACAACCCGGTCCCACCCGTCATCCTCATCCCCTCCACCTTCCTTCCTCCCCCTCCCCTGCTCCGAACAGAGCATGCCACCGCCGGCCGGGATTTCAAATCCCCGGTGCCCCCGCCGCTATCCCCGCTGCTTGGGCCCACCTCCAATCATGTGGACCCACCTCCACCCATCCCGGACCATCGCCCCTTGCCCCACATCCAGTCTAGGTGCGCCTGTGCCTCAGATGGTAAGCTCGCCGCCGCGTCCTTCACAGCCGAGGATGCCGCCCCTCAACCTCGGCATCCCAACTGCCCCTCCTCCCCTATAAGTGACCCACACCGAGCCCGGGGCCTCTCCTTTGCCACCCCGCTCGCTCCCTCTCGCCCTAGCGTCGCTGTTCGCCAGGAATCACAACCGCCGGTCACCATGGTAACGAGCTCCGCCTTCGCCGTTTTGCTCAGCTCCGACCCGCACTGATCCTCCTCCCACCCTTTCGTGCGCACACAGGACCACCAGGAGACCACCCTGTCTTCCAAGAGCGCGAGACTGGTGCCACAACCCCCTCCTCCACGAGCACCCGAGCCGCCATCCGTCTCCGGCCGTCGCACGCGTCCTCCGCCGCCACTCTGTCGACCACGATCCCCTGGTGAGATCCGCGTCGTCCTCCTCTTCCTCCTGGTCCAGACCCTGCTCGAATCCGTGCACCCTAGCGCCTGGACCGGCCATCTCCGGCGAGCCGCCGCCGCTGGCCGCCCGGCGCCGCCGTCTCCCTCTCACCGCCGGCGACCAAAACGGAGCGGCACGCCCCAGCCGCTGGATCAGGCACCAACGGCCCGGATCACATACCCCTTCGGGTGTGTAACCGGTGCACCGTGCGCCCGTGCACCAGGTTCACAGCTCCGGTCCACGGCCACGTCAGCGCCACGTGGTGAACCGGGCCAACCAGAGTACGCCATGTGGTGCCATGTCAGCAGTACGGCCCCGTTAGGCGCTGTTTTACAGAAAGACCCCTGCAGAACCTGGATATCCCACCCACCTATCTTTGAGTCTTAGACCCCTAGAAAAATCCCACCTTTCACAGTTAAGTCCCCCCGAGCGAGTTTTGCTCATAGACCCCTGATCTTTCTTCTTTTCACGCCCAGAAATATCTGAGTCTTGCAAATCTTGCCAGTTAGCCCCTGAAAAATATGTTTAATCACAAATAAGCCCCTAGAACCTTCAAAACCCCATATCTTTCTCATCCTAGCTCCGTTTTAGCTCGTTCAAGTTGCGTTAGCTTCGTTTCGTCGTAGCGCACATGTTAGCAGCGACGTTCACCATGTTTCATGTTTTTGGAAATTAAAGTTAATATTAATTTGATTAATATCCAATTCAAACTCTTTTGAATAAAATCAAATATAGGTTTAACCCCCCGCCTTTTCCTTAATAAATGTTAACTTGATTAATTCGAACATAAATATGTTTTTGTTATAACTTGTTTAGCTCAACCCGACACATGTTTTAGCTCGTTAGCTGCTCTCACATAAAGTTTCTTTTATAAAGATAAATGTTAAACTGGTTTAAATTCTAATAAACTTTTATAAATAAAATATGACTAGGTTTATACCGTGCTATCCTTTCAAATATAATCTGATTAATTTCCAACATGTGGTATTTCTCCGAAATACCCATTACACATATTTCTTTAATTAAAATAAATCAAGCATATAGTTCCTCCTTTCTTATAATACAATCTTTACCGATAGTTGTGCCCCTTTTCACCTGTAGCTTCACTTTAGCTTTGCACGCGTTCTCTTGTTCGTAGCTAGCTCGCGTTAGCTAGTAGTACACTTTTCTAAAATGGTTTTAATGTATGGTGTATTGTTCTTAGTGTAGCATGGTGTTGTTTCAGTGATTGCTGCGCGTGAAGGAACGTCTCTGAGCAGTGGAGCATCGAGAAACGGGCAAGTGTCCTTGACATCTTGCTATTTTATACCTTTATGTTTTATTCACCATAATCACTACTTTATTTATTGCTTTCTTGCATTAGATGTCTAATCTGATGGGAATCCTATTAAGGACTGTGTACTAGATTTTCATGATCATTCCTTGTTTACCCTTAGCAGTTACCTATATGGGTAGAATATGCTTAGTTTGCTCAACATGGGTTGGGTTTAATCTTAAACTTGATTAATGATTATGCAACGTGTTAATGTGGGTTATGGTTAGCAACATGAACACCCTAGGTGACTCAGGCAAGTGGTTTGAACGGTGGCTTGTGATTGCTTGATGTTGGCCTTGCCTGAGTCAACTTTTTAAGGACCGGTCTGTGGAGTGACCACCCGGGACATACAGTACAACCACGAGAACTAATGGGCTATGGTCTTGGCCAACTAAGTAGGCTAAACCAGCGGTCTGTGTTAAGCTGTCTGGGCTGGATGAGGGCGTAGTACCCAAGAGTCGAGCAAGGAACCTCGGGTGTCGCTGACACTCCGTAAACCGGTTAATACGCGCTGGTGAATCTATGTAAAGGCCTCGTAGCATCCCTATGCTAGCACACCTAAGGAAGTGTGAAAGTGACTGATCCGCATAGCATGGTTGGGTTTAACGTTCCTTTAAACGTTTACGCAACTCGTGGGTAAAGATGTACAACCTCTGCAGAGTGTTAAAAACTGTTATAACAGCCGTGCTCACGGTCAAGAGCGGCCTGGACCCTCACATGGTTAGTTGGTGGTTTGGGTGGATCACAGTGGTGGTAACTGTGGTTTGGGAGCTGGTTTTGGTTCTATGCTGTTTTAACCTTAGGATCAGGACAGGTGGGTGCCTGTGCCTTGAATGGATGGGAAGCCTTATACACAATAAATTCTTGGTGCTTAATTAAAACTTGACCAACTAAAACTTGAGCTTTGCAGTCCACCAAATAAAGCCTTTCCTTGCTCTAAGCCAGCATGTTATGCATACCTTTTTCCTCCATTTGCGTAGTACACGCCTCCAGGTGTACTCACCGTTTTCCCTTTCAACCCCTGCTGTTCTCTCCCCACTGTTGCTCAGATAAACAGAAGCTAGAAGAAGGAGCTACCTCGTGAAGACCATCATGAAGGCTTGGAGTTCTAGGTTAGCGTGCCCCCAGTCGACGTTCCTGTGGATGATGGTGCTTACTCCGCTGCGATAGAATAACAATGTGTAATTTTCTGTTTAGACCCCCTGGTCATTTTGTAATCCAAACGATGTAATGATATATGTTGTGATATTACACTGATGATGTTACTTTATGCATGAATTTGATCATGGGCATGCATAAAGGGTGCATTCGGTTTGTCCTTTAAAACCGGGTGTTACAGACTAACACCTAAGGACTCCTATCCTCTTGAAGAGGTTATGTGCGAGCGTCTGGAGAGTTGTAGCGGGGCCTCTTAGGTGATGGAGAGGTGTGGGGCTCTTCATCTTCAAGGATCACTGGCTCCTCCTTGTTCATTAGAGCAGCTTGCAACTCACGGTTCTGAGTCTCCAAGTAGATGACCCTCTCCTGAGCTTCAGCGAGGGTGTTGTTGGCGTCGTCCATGGCAGTGTTAACGGCAGCCAACAACTCTCGAACATGGTTCAAGGTTTCCTCATGAGCTAGAGCGGGAGTGATGTAGGTCTTAGCTTCCCCACTAGCTCTGTAGGGAGTGTATCTGTAGGAAGTGTCTTCCAGCTCAGCACGTGCGTCATGGGAGAGTACATAAAGTGCCCTCCTTGCAGCTTCAGCTATCCCAGCATCTCTGGTAGTCCTTTGAGCAACATCTTTGTGCCTTGCTACCTCCTTGTTCCCATGAATAGGATCATCTTGATACAGGATAGCAGTCACCACCCACTGGGGTTCGAACCATGGATGTGTCCACAGCTCGCATTGGTAGGTTGGCGCCACATTGTGCCCTAGACGGAACATTGTTGCTCTGAGCTTGTCAGCCATGGGAATGCCTCTCCCATCCACGTGATGGATGCATTCCCTCCAGGCCACTTCCTCGGCAGGCTGAGCTTGCTCCTCTTCTGCCTCCTCTTGGTCTTCAGGTTCCTCAGGCTCTTGTTGTCCTTTTGGAATCACCTCTTCTGGGTCTTCCTCTGGTTCTTCAGGATCTTCCTCTGGTCCTTCAGGCTCTGCAGCGGCCTCCTCAGCTGGTTCCTTTTCTGGCTCATCATCATCTGACAACTAGATGATTTTCGGAGCGGGTGTTGGAGACTGCGCTGCAGGTGGTGCTTCCATCATTATCTCCTCGTCAGTGTCCCCCTCATGCTCTTCATGCTCTCTACTCTCCATAGGATAGTAGTAGTAGTCTTGGTCCTCCAGGTGGCGGGGAAACTAGAAAGCGCCTGTATGAGAGGTCTGCAGCCGACGAACCATCTAGAGATAGAGAAGGCAGTGCAAGAAAGAACATAAGCTATAGATATCAAAATAGAGTTAAGACAGTGAATAGATAAACAAGGGTGAGGTAAAAGTTAAAAGTAAGCAGTTAAAAATAGATTTTTAATAAAGAAAGCATTAGTGTGGCTTCTAATAATACTCCTTAATTTCGACCATTACTAACTAGGCTAACGTCCTACAGTCAACACGGCTCTGGTACCACTTTGTCACACCCAGTTTTGGAAGCAAAACCAGATCATAGCTTACATGTGTCCAGGATCAAGTTCACACATACGTAGTGGAGTACCAAAAAATCGCAGTGTCACAGCATTATCATTATTACAGACCGAATGTCCAATGATCCAACACACTAAACGAGTAGCTAACAGAGGGAAAGTAAAACGGAGTCGTCCACCACAGGCAGTCGACCGGAGCAACGCACCTAGAAGTCTTCAAAGTCTTCAGGGAAGTCTTCAAAGCGGTCGTCTGAGCAGCAGTCCGAGTAGTGTAGTTGCAAGAAATAAAATCAACAAGCGTGAGCACATGTCGTACTCAACAAGGGAATGTAACTATAACAACATACAAGGCTCTTTGGGTGGATGGCTGACATGGTTAAAGCGGTAAGTAATTTTAGTTGTTCAGATTTTATTAAGCAACTGATTACTAGCAGTGTAAGTGTATACCAACCCAGAGAAATAATAAATGCAACAGTAACAGGATGCAATGCACAAGATTAATTCATATTCCATAGTTTACCCATGTGAGGGTCCAGGCCGCTCGTGACCGTGAGCACGGCTAATCGATTAGTTTATACACTCTGCAGAGGTTGTACACTTTACCCACAAGTCGTGTTTCCCATGTTGCCCGGGTTAGCTAGACCCTTAAACACTGCCTTTGGTGAGTGGCTAGGGATTCACTACGAGGCCTTTACAAAGATTCCCTAGTATGAGCTGCTCGCTAGGTCTCATGACAACGCAATGCAGAACCCTCTCTCAAGACTGCGAAGCTACCACAGAGCAGATCAGCTTGAGGGCCGGGCTATACACCAACTTCCGACACCCCCTAACCCTTATTAGGTAAAGCATACTACATACTAAGGTTTCTAATTAATTAGCCAAGACAGAGCCATTTGTCTTGTGGTTGCACTTAGTTCCTGGGTGGTCGCTCCATGTTCTGGTTAACAGGGGTAATCTTGCTTAATGAGGGTAGAGCATAAAATAAATCAAGTTCACTTTTGTGTTCAATTAAACCATCCTCAACCCGTAGTAAGCAACTAAGCATGTGCTACCCAACATAAATTAAATACCCAGGTGAACAAGGACATGGTAAACAACATTAGTCACACCTTAGTCATAGGGTCCCATCAATTTAATGCAAGCAATAAAGTAAATAATGTAATTAAAATGCAGTTGTATAGGAAAAAGGGCATGCATCAAGGACTTGCCTTCCACAAACTCAGAGGGCTGCTCAAGATCTTAAAAGTCTTCAATGGCAGCGTAATCGAAGTAGCGATCGTCTTCTACGCATCACACCAACCACATACGAGCAAACAATAGAAACAAATAAGAAACATGCACCAAACAGTATTAACAGAGCAAAACAACTGCGTAAAGCTATTCTACTCTTTGATATGATCGTTTGGACATAAAGAACGCTAAAAACGGAGCTAAAACGCATAATTTATGGCTAAAACAAGTTACAGGGACCTAACTGTGAGAAAACTAAAACTCCAGGGGCTTAACTGCTAAAAACCAGGGACAAAAACATAATTAAATGTGTAAACTGAAGGTCTAACATATAAAAACTAACTTATGGACCTCGGTGACTAAATCTAGAAAGCTTAGGGTTCAAACCGAGAAAAGGACCTATGTGTAAGGGTTTTTCTAAGGTGGGAGGACCGGCATGCAAAACTTAAAAAGGGCGGGGTCTCTTCTGCAAAACGGCGATGACTAAGCAAGGGTTGACCGGCATCTCAGATTTGACCGGCGATTGGATCTAATCTGGAGCGTCCGCGGCGGATCGAACGGCTGAGAACACGCGCGAGCGCAGGCAGCAGCGGGATGCGTCGGCGAGCTGCGGAGCTCAACGGCGATCTCGCCGGTGACACCCTAAAGCGAGCTGGGGTGCTCGGTTGGGCACGGGATCTAGACCAAAACTCGGCGCGCACACTCGCGAACTCAACAGAGGCAACGGGGCAACCTTCGGAGCGGCGGAAGGCTGGACGAGGCGGACGGCGGCGACGGCGACACTCCGGCGAGCTCGAACGGACGGCGTAGGGCACGGCGACGCACACAGACGGCACCGGGGAACTCCACATGAGCTTGCGGACCTCCGGGTGATCTTCTCGTCGATGGGGGAGGCGACGGGGCGGCAGCTCTGCAGCGGCGGCGCTAGAGTTCTTGCGGCAGCAGCACGGCTGCTCTAGGGTTAGGCCTAGGGGTTCGTGGGAGGGTCCAGGGTGCGGAGGCGGCGCTTATAAAGCCCGAGGCACGCGCCTTGGTGTGTGGGCCACGCGAAGGAGGCGGCTCGGACGCGGCTTCGTCCGGCGTACGGACACGGGCGACCCGGCCTGGGTTCGAGTCCGGCGCGGGGAAGGGGATGACCTCTGGGCCCCAGGTGTCAGCGGCAGGGGAACGGCGGGGTGTTAGCGGGCCGGAACTGGGCCGGTTGCAGAGCTAGGCTGCGAGCAGGCGAAAAGAAGAAGGGGGGAAAAGGTGGACTGGGCCGGAGAAACGGAGGGTGTCCAGCGGACTTAAGCAAAATGGCTGGCGCAAAACAGGAAGGAAGAGAGGGAGGGAAAGGAAATTCATTTTGAATTTTGAAACCTTTATAACTTCAAACAAACTTTGAATTCAAACACAAATTTGAATTCAAACACTCAAAAATGATGCACCAGCATGAATGCCACATTCAACTCCTATATTTATTTATTTTATTAAAGAAAATTATTTAAATGCCAAGAAAAATTAAACAACACCTTAAAATCCTTAAGCTTAATCATATGTTGCTAACAAAGTTTTAGTAAATTCATAAATTCAAAAATTAGGGTATTACAAATTCTACCCCCTTAAGAAGAATCTCATCCTCGAGATTCAGATGGATCAGCAAAGAGATGTGGGTAGTCTTCCTTTAAATCCTCTTCTCTTTCCCACTTCCATTCTGGCACCTTCAGTGGCTGAAGCAATCCGGCTGGCCTCTGATGTTCAGCTTTCACTCGATGACAAGTATCACACAATGCTACGTGAGAGGCCACATCTCTCTTCATCCCATACCACCAATACCTCTGCTTAAGATCCTGATACATCTTAGTGCTGCCTGGATGAATGGAGTAAGCAGAATCATGGGCTTCCTTCAAGATGTTCTCACGCAGATCTCCCACATCGGGCACACAAATCCTGTTCCTAAACCATATAGTCCCCTGATCATCCTCTGTGAAATCCGAGGCCTTGCCCTTCTCCATAGTCACTCTGATCTCTCTAATCTCAGCATCCTCAAGCTGTGCCTGACGAATCTCCTGCTCCAACATAGATTCCACCTCCAAGGTAACTCCTTGAGTCTGTGCAACCATCCCCAAGTTGAGCTGCTCAAACTCCTTCATCAACTCTTCAGGCAACTGGAATGCGAGTGCCATATTGGCCTGTCCCTTCCGACTCAAAGCATCTGCAACTAGATTAGCCTTTCCAGGATAATTGTGTATCTCCAGATCATAATCCTTGATCAGCTCTAACCATCTGCGTTGTCTCAAGTTCAAGTCCTTCTGAGCGAATATATACTTCAGGCTCTTATGATCTGTGTAAATCTGGCACTTAGTCCCCATGATGTAGTGCCTCCAAATCTTCAAAGCATGAACCACAACTGCTAACTCCAGATCATGAGTAGGATAATTCTGCTCATGCTTTCTCAACTGCTATTGTGTTGTAATATTTGAACTGCTATTTCTTTTTAATCATGGTAATGTAATGTTTTTGTGGTCGATCTGATGATGTTATCGTGTTGTAATAATTAAACCACTATTTCGTTGCTTGTTGTTATGTTCTTGTCTGCAGATTCATTATCTTTTCCTTACGTATTGTTGTAACATTTAAATTGAACTGAAATATTAATTGTCATCTTCTTTTGCAGGTTTGCAATGGCTTCCTCAGGTCCTGAGTTGGACTTGGAGTTGCTGACCTCGAGAAGGACAATGTTGCGCTGCCAAAGGGGATCCACACTCCTATGTGCTTCTATGGTGACAACTACAAGGTTGTCAAGAGAAAGGTTCTCAGGTATGCCTACGAGATGAGGTTCTTCATGTGCCCCAACTATGCGCACGACCCGATCAAGCCATTTGACCGTAATGTTAGAGCCTAAGTAAGCACTTACTACATTTCTTGATTATTCATTTCTCTTTTTTGTTTCATTATATGTTGACATGTCTTTGCAAAAAGACTCCACCTCCTCTTTGTGATTTCATGCAGTGGCTAGATACCGAGCAATCTGACTTCGACAAGTGCTACGTCGAGGAGGTGGGCCATGATGCAAGGGTGAGGTGGTTCCGCATGGTTGAGGCGGAAAACAAAGAGTAAAAATGGAAGGAGGAGCAGAAGGAAATTCGCATTCGCCAGGAGATGAGAGAACGTGTAGCGGCCCAGGCCCATGAAGCAGATAGAGAGAGGAAGAGGGAGAGGGCTCGCCGAGCCAAGGAAGCTGGGCCGGATGCCATCAGGAAGAGGAAATACCCCCGTTGTACTCAGTAGACCTAGAGTATTAGTCGTGGAGTCAGACTGTATCAAATAATTTGGGATTTCAGGTCATTGTCAACTAGAGTCGGTTTGTATCCTTAAGAACTTTAAATGAAGTGCATTCGTCACTAGGGTTGGATGTGTTTCCTCCGAGTCACTACTGTGTTTCCCTCCCAAGGATCAAATGACCCACAACGAAACAGTACCCTAGTACAAGGGTGTATTTTCTCTGAGTCACTTCTATGTTTCACTTCCACGGATCCAATGGCCCACCACCCAACCTTCTTCTGCCTAAATATATGACACCCACTGTGCAATGCCTCTTCACAGCAACCAGTAATGACTTCCTGGAGTGGGGATGAACACGGTTTTGGTCCTCAGTTGTGGAGTGAGCAAGATCCAGAGTTCAAGGACAATTTCCCACTACAAGCTAAGAGTGACTTCACTTCCATGCGTGAAGTTAGAAACTACGCATCCAAGCAATCGGTGATGTGGCCAATGTGTTCACACGGCGAGTATTACGTGATGAAAGTCTACTAGGGATGGAACAACTCCGGTCGTCGCTTCTGGCACTGCCCACGAGCATGGGTAAGCAATGTACGTGATACTTGTTCATCATATTTCTTTGGTTTTCTAACGTTTTCTTGGTATTTGCAGTACTCACAACAAACAGACAACTACGATTTCTCACAATGGGTGGATCCCACAGCCATTGATCCCTATCAAAGGTACATCGACTACCTCGAGGACGTGGTCATCTACAACCTGAAGCGGGAGCTGGCGGATGCACTGGCTTCTCCAGATCCACCGTCTAGTGCAGGCGACTCCACCTGCTGCATGTGTGCGACCCGCACTTGTGAATGCCACAAGAAGAACAGCCCACCCCAGAGATTGGTCCCCTATACCTTCACCTCTACCTCCCTCACCGGGGTACTATATGCCGTCGCAACACTCCAGCGGGTCTATATTCTCCGGGCAGTTCTCATACAACTAGATTTGGAATGGTGTTATCAAATTTAATTCCCTAAGGCATGTTAGGTTACAAGTTCGGTCGTACGTGCCATTGCAATTTCGTGTGTGTCTTATTTTTATTTAAGTGCCGTAAGTTGTACCTCAATATCGTAAAAAAAAACCTACAGCCATTGGAAAAAGGCGGTTGGGTCTGGCCCAACCACCTCTTGAAACGGCGGTTGGATCCTTCCCCCAGCCGCCTGCGGACTGAGAACCTACCGCCAGGGGGCGGGCAACCTGCCGCCTTTACAAACGGCAGCTGGTCTTACCGCCGTTTGCAGCGGCAGCTGGTCGCCACGCCCCTGACCACGTCACCACCACCTCTTTCGATGGCGGCTAAAGTGGTAACCGCCGTTTCAAACGGCGGCAGGTTGGAGCCGCCATTTCAAACGGCGGCGGGAGGCTAGGTTTGATAATTTCGGAATCAGGCATTTATTTTTGTAAAATCGCAAAAGAAGAAATATAAAAAATTCTCTAAATGAGCATAGGTGTCTGCATATCATAGTTGAGTTAGACTAGCAGCAAGTTTCTTGGTTCTTGCAAAATATAATTGTACTGATGGCATGGACTTTTTTTTGAACTGATGACTTGTATACTTTTTTCAACTAACAGTGATCTACTGATATCCCTAGTCCACCGGTGAGTAAGACCGCCCCACGGTTTTTCATTAAGAAGGAGTAACCTTTCCAGGTCTAGAAAATCTCCGAACTCCGGTTTCACAGCGAGGGGATTTTTTTTTTAAAAAAAAGCTCCATAATTCGCTCAAACAACTCCATAATTCGCTCCAATGAGAAATCAAACCTGGGTCTACTGGTTGCGACCATATCTCAACCCCTCTAACCAAGTAGACTAGAAGAGCTTTGGTTCTCCTTATTAACTCGCATGGAGCATTAGCAGGTACCTTTCCAATTCCTGCATTGCAATGCAGTATTCCTCTGCATTGTTTGTACGCATGGGCAGTGCTAAGAGCTAAGGATGTAGCACCTAGCCGAACTCAATGCAAGACAGGCCAGACCATTCGACGCAAGAGCGCTGAGCGTGCCTCTGCTTCGCCGTGATGCAGAGCAGAAAGGTATCGCAGGGGAAAACTTTTGCTACTGATTCTGACTCCTGCAATAATACTCTCAAGACCTGATGGAGCGCTCGTTCGTGAAACAGCGAGGGACATATATGGTTGGCCCTTGAGGGCATCCGTCGGTCACATGTAAGAGCTCTAGAATTTAGGATTTTTTTTGTTGATGTTTAGCCTCTGTTTTATATCAGTGTTAATTCTTGCCAAGAAAATAACACCTTTTTGCTCAGACAAAAATGCTAGCTAAGAAAATGGCGAGGTAGTATTGCGTGATTTTTAATTTGTTCACACCACAACGCTTTAGTTAACTAGGTGATGTCTCGCGCGTTGCTGCGGGAATTTCTACAAAAATTTAAAGATGCAATTTGAAAATAAAAACACAAATGATTACATCGCAATATTTTTTTCAAACAACAATGTAGAGGAAAACACATTCATCTTATTGAGAGAGAACTACTTAGAAATTTGTAGTATAGTACTCGCAAATACTAACACAATGCATAGCCGTAAAGAATCAGTATAAGACATAAATTCATGATTCTAGTGGATGGTGATGTGGACCGCTTGCATATTGAGAGAAGATCTAGTGGATGGTGACGTGGACATCTATCCATGATGTGTAGTGGGTCTCACCTATATAAGTTTTATAGATTCCCATTAAATTAAAATTAAAAGGCTTGTGTTTTTCTTTTTCTTAAAACGAAAATTTGAAGTGACGAATGAAGGGCACAAACGAACAATTGAGTGGAAAATTGGTTGGAAAAAAATATGTACAGTGATTAATGAAGCAACAAGGTGATCAAAAGACAAACGTTCCAGCACTAGACTCTTTGCCTACCGCTATCTGACCCTTCCGCTGCAGGGACTGGACAACTTCTCACTGCCTTCATAAACATCAACATAAACTAGCCCATATTAAGAAGTACGCACATCTGATTCCTAGTGCTGAAAATTTACAACGATCATATTAATGTCTTCTTCTTCCTCCTCCTTCTCCAAGCTCTAATGGACACAGCCGGCGGTAGGAGAGGCTCCAGACCCCCCGACCCACCACTGCCTCCGCCGCTGGACACCGGTTACATATACTTGATGAAGGTACACGGGCTACAGACTCCCAAATGAACATGCTGTCCTCACTAGATCACCCGGTACAAGAAAGGTTCCGTGGTTAGCGATGCACTAGGAATAATAGTGCTCACCACCCCAGAGGAAAAACACTCCACACCTATAGGCTGTAGGAGAGATGGTCATCAATGGGTGGGAGGAAGGAACCATGATGCTTCCTTCTGTTCAGGTGGAGGGATCTATCTTGCGCATTACTAGTGGCAAACATGAAAGGAGGCGTCTAGGATGCCAACAAAGGTATATGTATATGAGCAAACAGGACAAAACCTGGATGTGGTTTGCAACTCCCATAATTTCTTCATCTCCAATACCCCACATGAACTTTTAGGCTCTGCTTATCAACCATGTATGCATGCCACCTAAATAGGTGCAACCTTTAGGGTCAGTGATGGAGCCGGGATGCAAAGGTTGGAGGGGCCGATTCCCCTTCCCCTTCCTTCAACCCCCCCCCCCTCCCCTTCTTTTTCTTCCTCTTCTATTTTCCTCTTCTTCTCCCTCCATCTCTCCTCTTTTTTCCATGGAAGCCGTGATAGTAGGAGGGGCTGGCGCCCCCGGCCCCACCGCTACATCCGTCGCTGTTTAGGGTATTTAAGCACAATTGGTGAAGCATGTGCACTTTGTTTCCTTCTCACAGATTTGGGATGCATGATTTGTCTATCATTCGAAATGGCTGATCAATGATGCCCTCGATCTGTCTACACAATGCTTGCCACACACTGGTAGAGAGAGGACCTTCAGTCCCGGTTGGTAAGGGGTATAGGTCCCTCAAGTCCCAACCGGGACTAATGATGAGAGACAAAAGGGGGTCCTTTAGTCCCGGGTGAACGAACCGGGACTAAAGGGGGGGCACGTCAACGTCAAAAAAATATTTGAAAACCCCAGGGAGGCCCTCACACACGCGCACGTCGCAAGGCACAAGTCACGCGATTTTTCACGCGAAATATACGCGTGCGCGGGTGCGGGGATTCGAACTCGTGACCTCCAGCCTCACGCGTAGCTTCCTCACCATCTCACCTACACAGCATATCTGACTGAGTAGAGGATGCTATCCTCTTATAGTAACTCGTGGGAGACCCTTTAGTCCCGGTTGGTAACACGACCCGTGACAAAAGGTCCCCCTTTAGTCTAGGTTTGTGTTACCAACCGTGACAAAAGGGTCACCCCTTTAGTCTAGGTTCGTGTTACGAACCGTGACAAAAGGGGGGGCCTTTAGTCTCGGTTCGTAACACGAACCTAGACTAAAGGGGGTGACCCTTTTGTCACGGTTCGTAACACGAACCTAGACTAAAGGGGAGGCCTTTTGTCACGGTTGGTGTTATCAACCCGGACTAAAGGGGGTGAGCACTTATGGCATTAGTGGCCACGTCGATGAAACCCCTTTAGTCCCGACTCCAAAGTTGAACCGGGACTAAAGGAGCGTACCAAAGCCTCGTTTTCTACCGGTGACATTTATAAGACGTAGACATGCATAACACATGTGGATTATTACATCACAAGTTTGGGTGCTCTTGATTCAGCTGCAATCATACAAAACATCTGAACAATTTGTCATCACCAACCCATGTCCTGATAGCACCGCATATTTAAAGTATTAGCCTCTGGCCTCCATTCAATTATTGCTTTGTCATGTCGTCCTAGCTAGGTGAAGCATTGTATTGTTGCTGGATTTCTTCTGTCAGAGATGTAACAACTTTGGCAACTGCAAGTGTAATTCTGCATTTCACACGTCAATAACAAGTGATCTTCCATGCCTCTATGCTACTGTGTAAGTTAGTTTGTCAAGTGGGCCAAGTGTCCGGACAGTTCAGGAACTGAGGCTTAAAAGGAGCATTTTTCCCAGAGTCCTACAACCAAAGCTTAGATGGCAATCCAGCATATCATGAATAATTCAACACCAAGCTCACTCTGATCTCGTGCCTTAACACAGAGACACCCATTCATGCATATGGAATGAATAGACTGCATATATACATGCAATCACTACCAAAAAAATATCCCTGCTTAAAGAGGCTAGCTTGACTAGGAACTCTCAAGATGCTCTAAATTTGGTTCAAGGTGATTTTAACGCGTCAACTAGCAATCAGATAATAGGTGACAGTAGTTGGAGCGCCTACCAATTACATGTACATGTGGTCCCAGCTATCCTCGAGATATGTTCGAGCACTGTAACCCATCTGCCGTGATGTCCCATCCATACATAAACTTTATATGTCACACCGTGTTGTATACAGTCCACCTTTCTATGCTGTGTAAAGGAGTGCTCCACCCATTCCTCACCTGTACCACACCTGTCCCGAGAGTTGCTGTTCAAAATGATTTTAGCCTCTTGTTCCGTGGTGCTCTTATTTCATTCTTGCTTTGATGTTCTCTTCGATGTTTTTCCCTCTACACATATTTTTTTTTCTGATTCAGCTGGGAGCTTATGTGGCCATGTTTCTCGAGACCGGGAGTACTTGTTGTGCTATCATACGGTAGTTAGAGGAAGCCCAATAAGCTTGTCTTATAGACAAGCTAGTTAGGTCATCAGGAAACAAACCTTGCATGCAACTCATACAACAATTAGTCTTTTTGTAAATTAAAAAAAAATGTTTATTACTATGGGACTGACCATTAACACATATTCTCTTCTCGTGGAAGGGTGTTCAACCATCGACGCATCCAGCTGTGTTTCCGAGATCATCATTAATGCAAAATCGACAAGTTGGTCGCTTAGTAGTCGTGTGAATGCGCGAATCGCTCGGCATCGCGGCTCGCAACAAGCTTCTTCTCTTTCCTTTGTTCTCTCTCATCCACATCAGATTTTGCTGAGTTGTATTGGCTATAAGCTACGTTGAGGTGAATTACTGTACCTGCTTTTAGCATCTTGCTGCTGCTTCTGCCGGGAAGAGACCACAAGATATTTTTTATCAAGCTGGGAGTACTTGCATGGAAATCTTGTTTTATTTCCTTTTATCTCTAGGTTTGAACTTACGGACATGGGAGTACCACTACGTGAAAAACAGACATAGGTAACGGGCGCGGATGGCTATTGGTAACGGGCAAAACGCCCGTTACCTATCAAGCGTTAAAAATAAGCCAACAAAGGTAACGGGCCGATGCTCGTTACTGATGACACGTAATTGTAACGGGCGTCGAACAAAGACCGTTATCACAACTACTTACCGGTCACCTGAAATGGCTGTTTCTCCGGGCCCACCAGAGCCTTTGGTAACGGGCACACCGTTACTCATAACACATATTAGCAACGGGTGTCTAACCAAGACCATTACCGAAACTAGTTACCGGTCACCTGAAATGTCTGTTTCTCTGGGCACACATAGACCTTTGGTAACAGGTACCGAAACCGAGCCCGTTACATGAACTCAATATCAGAGACGTTTGCTGTGGACACGCGTCTCCACGAAAGGAGACGCATTTTTTGTACGTGTGTCTCCTCTGTCTGGACGAAAGGAGACGCGTGCTCTGGACGCGCGTCTCCTCTGTATCCATGAAAGTATCAACTTCTAGGGCCCACCGGTCAGTATTAGTAACGGGCCTTTATGCAGCCCATTACAGTTTTGTCATACTTGTAACGGGCGTTCCAAGTGAAGCCCGTTACTCACGGATCATTTTTTGTAGGGTGCCTTACTTAACGCCCGTGACCGATACGTAGGGCACCTACAGTAACCTGCCCGTTTTCTGGATGCATCCCGGAACCAGCCAAGATTTGACAGCCACCAGATCAGGGGCTGCATCTTGGAAACATCCAGGATTTCGCAGCCATCATAGCAATGCAAGGAGACATCACAAACACATTCTCATCACATATATACACAACCAAGATCACATATATATACACAATGCGAGATAACATCAAGTTCCTCATCAGATCGACATGCATGCTAAAGTTTCAAGTTCGTCAGCGGTGCTTTGTTTGGATGGAGTTCTGAGAAAACTGCCTAAACCAGGCAACATCTGACCCCAGCTAAGCAGGTTTCTCAGGCAGTACTAAACTAGCCTCAATGCAGCAAGTTTCAAGTTTGTCAGGTAGTACAATGAACTCACGGTGCACCATTATAGAGGTTGTCGTTTCGGTCGAGGATCTCCTTAACAATGTACTCGCACAGCATCTCCCGGACCGGCTTTAGATCTTCTGTAGAAACATTTAGGGCAGGTTTGAAATCCTGCAAAATAAAATAATTATGAGAATACAAGTACAAATCAGTTTCTAAAATCAAATAGAGAATATGAGCAGAGACAAGGGTGAGAGCATTATCTACTTACAGCAGCCTTCTTGATGTGAGGTATGTCTTCGAGTAGTTTGAACATATTGAATGCCACATGGAATCCATGCAAAAAGGACCCCGATGGCTGCTGAGCACACTGCGCATCGAGGTACCAAAATGACAAGTTAATGCAATACCAAATTGGTGTGAAGGGACCATAAAAAAACCTCGGTCTTACAGTGATATTTGGCTTGTGCTTGAATGTCTGATTGGATTTTAGCTTTTTCTTCTTTCCTTTCATCACTTCGTCCTTTGGGCACATATTTTCAGAGGCCCTACATGATCAGCAATACCGATTAGAAACACTAAGAGATTGAATTTTGTGAATAAAACCTACAAGGTATGGACCAAGTCACAAGTGCTCGGAGGTCTTCGAACTTTCGTGCGGGATGATGTTTAGCAGAATCGAGATACCAAACCTCTTTGAAATTCATACAGATGATCAGTGTTACACAGTGGCCATCGGTGCAGAAGGCACCCACCACGTAGTCATTCGTCATTGCATTTCTCAATGCTTGTATTACAAGGGTAGACTCCTTATCAATCTTTGTGGTCGTGAGAACCTGTGGATCCAAAAACCCAACACTGATCTTCATCTCCCCTGCCTTGTCCGTCATTTTCCTACAAAAAATCCAATGTTAGCATGCATGAACTTTGTGGTCAAAATTAAAGAAATATCTATTTTGGTTTTAAGGCACTTACAATGTACACAACCTCAAGAAGGTCTCATCCAGAGCAACCAGGGTTATAAGGTCATACTCGTGACTGAATGCAATGTTTAACATTAAATCACCAGCACCATGAAAGGAGTCTTCAGGCAACTTTGCTGAAAAACTAAGTTTATTCTTACTGTGTTCCATGGCGTAAGCATGCAACCTGGCACAATTCGGTCCAGCAGCTTGTAACTCCGCTTCTGACAACATAGGCACAGCAGGCTTGTATTTTGGATCCTGTTTTGTCCAAAAACAGTTAAGAAGCTCATCTCTAGGCAGAGGTTTGCTGGCCCCCTTCTTCTGCGGTGGCTGCTGCTCAGGCGGAGATTGCCTGTCCTTCGCCTGTCGCTGCTGCTGCTTAGGCGGAGATTGCCTGTCCTCCTCCTGTTGCAGAGGCTGCTGTTGTTGCTACTACTTAGGTGGAGATTGCTTGGGTTTCTCCTGCTGTTGTCGATGCTCCTGCTGCGTAGTTTTGCTGATCTGCTGCTGCTTCTTAGGCGGAGATTGGCTGTCCTCCTCCTACTATTGTCGATGCTCCTGCTGTGTAGTTTTGCTGATCTGCTGCTGCTGCTGCTGAGCTTTCTCTTGCTGATGCTGAGCTGCAGTACCTCCATCTGATGTTGTACCCCTGCTACCTGATGTGGGTGCAGGGTTGGTATTTCTCGTAATGGGTGGTACATGGATCATGTTCTTTGACCATTGGATCCTTAGACAGAGAGCCTCAGCTAGGGTTGTTACTTCACCCCCCCACCAATTGGTACAAGCAGAGGGTAGTGACCCGTATTGCCCCTAACATAACTAGGTTGCACCACAGCATACCCATCCTGCACCGGTACTGTATGGAGAGTCTTTTGCAATGGAAAGACAGTGGCTAGTGCGAGCTCCACTTTATTCCCGGAGCCATCCAAAAGGCTGCACTTGGTTGGCTCTGTCAGCTTATCTATTGTGTCCAGCATAGGTGATCGACTATCAATGTGATGTTGACTACCTTCGTCCTCGCTGACATGCCAATGGTCTTCCTCTCTACCACGTGCTTCTTCTTCCTCACTGCCATGCACATCTTCTTCCTCGAGGCCATGCACATCTTCTTCCTCGCTGCTACTGACAGGTGGTGATTGGGGAGGATGAAGTACATTTTTCGGTATATCAATGCCTGATTCTGCTAGAATGGAGACAATTCTGGTGACTGCTTCACCAACTAGGTCTTCCATCTGCGGTCTAGCCTTCTTGTTCCTCTTCTTCCTGTACATTCCAGCAAACTCTTCACCAAACCCTTTACCCCAGCCAAGTGAACTAGACACGCCTCGGACCCGACCTCGATGCTCTGGAGTCTCAAGTGCTGCGGTGAGGATATCATTCTCCCTAACCCCGAAAGAACCATCGCTAGCCTGAGTTGCAAGTGTTTTCACCCTAGTTTCTACCCTCACCACCGTAGGGTTACTGAATGTTATGTCCCTGCTTCCTTCACTAGTGGTCTTCCTCTTCCCTACCCTTTCCCGTAGATAAGGCCTCGAACGTTCAGGAAATTGGTCCTAGGGGTTCTATTTTCCTTCTTCAGCTAGCTTTGCATCCTCCTCCTCCCACTCTTTCCTTTTACGAACATAATCTTTTCTGCCCGTCCTGTGTGGCTTATCATGCAATGCTCTCTTTTCTTTCATCCCCTGGCCCAATCGCTGAAATCTAGGAGAATTGGTTTCCTGCACAAACACGGTCCAGTCTTCTGGCTGCAAAAAGGCATGCTTCACAAAGGGAGTCTCCTCTTAGCTTACATATTTTTTTCTTAAATGGGTCTTGAACCGCCATTGTAAGGTTGCAATCTCTGACATAGCTGCCTTAACTGCCTTCTTGCGAACAGATTCAGCCAGATTGGCTGGGTAATCTAGCTTTTCCTCTAAAAATGTGAACAACTCTTCCTTCTCAATTGGTGAGAGATCTTCAACTGCATTGTTGATTGACACCCTCTCTCGAGCAATGAGGCCACAGACCAATACAAATCTATCCCTTGCAGCATCTGGGGTAGGCCAATAATTGTTATCAAGTCCAGTTGCGGTCAACTTGTCTTCTGGCCATTTGGTTTGTGTCCTTGACCCGCGGGATCGAGTACTACTCGCAGCAGTATGTGCTGAGTGGCCCTGTGAAGAAGGATCACCGTCGATAGGCTGTGAACAAGGTTCACCGTCGATGGACTGTGATGGTGCACTAGAGGTAGAGGAGTTTGGTGTTGTGGGAGACTGCATATATGATATGTCAGGTCGTCAGTAGAGCAACATAAGCTAGACTGAAAACCTAAACAAAATAAGATACATTCTTATTCTCTGACAGGCAAAATAGTTGATATTAGCATACAGGTTGGGGATAGGTGCTAACCATTTTGACAGGGTGAAGCAATATGCTTATATATGAAAGCAGAGACTAAATTCCTTCAACTGCTTCCTTGTCCAACTTCAGCAGCAATGAATTGTGTGTTCCATGTGTACATGCAACAAGAGGACAAAGCAATTAGAATTAAAGTATGCTAACAGGTCCAAAGCATAACTGTCGATCTGTACATTCGAAGCATAACAGAATTTCAACAGTTCATATAAGTTCATCTGTTAGCAACAATTTATTCAAACAGACTTGGAGCAACAAAATTCATCCATCAAATCCATAGCCAATCAATTAAAAATGAACTATTAAGGCATGTTGTACTATGCAGCCAATTCCAGGAGAATAATCCTATGTGAACAACCGTAAAGTAGCATGTCTCCCTAATCCACCTTGACATGAATAGCAGATTGGGTGGCCGAGCAGAGAGAGGGTGTTGGGGGTTCAAGCAGCACTAACCTCTGTCGCGAATAAAGTAGTTTTCTCGTGGTGGTCGGAGAGGCCCGATCCGCGTCGCCTCGTTGCCTGAGGTGGCCAGCTCGTCGTCGTGGCCGGGGATGCCAGATCTGCGTCACCGTCTCTAGGTTGGCTAGGACGCCGTCCGCACGCCAGTAACCACGTCCTCATCACCGTCGTCACGGCTGGAGCCACTTCGCCGACGTCACGCCGGGAATGGTGGGGCTGGAGAAGAGCAGGGCTGCGGTGGGGAGAGTGGCGGCAGCGGGCTAGGGCTGGAGAAGGAGCAGGGCGGTGGCGGGGAGAGTGCGGGCGTGATGGACCTGTCTGAATTAGACTCGCGAGTATATGTCCCCTGCGCGCGTGTTACTATGTTCACGGAAATTACTGGCGTGCCCTTGAACGGTTCTCTGGTGGAATTGGAATTCCATGGGCATTATAGTCAATATAGGTGGGAATTTTTGAACAACACGCAAGATTTGTCTGCTGACGCTGACAATGGATAGTCATCGCCGACGCTCGTTAGTAAACCCGCGTCGCCTTCGTCGGCAGGTATCTTCTTTATATAGGCTGCTGACACTGACACGTGGGCCCGACACTATTTTTTAGAAATGAAACTCGCATCCATCAAATATTAGAGCCGATAAAACAACACCTAAAAATTCATTAAAAATAACATCAATTCATATTTGGACATTTAGTATTTTAATAAAATATCAACAGTCACACTTGTGTACCCAACATTCTTATAATTCGAATATACATCTCATGCTTGTGATATAATAATTCTAATAACATCTTAGTTTGCTCCAAAAATTCTACAAATTGACATTGCAACATAAATTGGGTACCTAAACTTGTCATAAAAAATTCAAATGGTTTCGATAAAGGAAGAATATACTTGTGTACAAATGGCTACATCTCTCACATAGTTTCTTAGAATGTTGCTTGAACATTGAAATTTTCCACACTTTGCTACATGTTCGATCTCGTATGCATTTGAAATTTTTACACAAGCTTGTGTTCACCTTAAGATTACGAAATGCAATGTTTTATTACTAATGGTTGTGGAATACAAATATTATTTCCATGTTGTACTTACAAAGAACAAGATAAAGGCATATAAACATTATTAACGAAACGGAATATACACTAAACAATGAAATTAATGAAAAGATGGGGATTTTAGAAAAAAATAGGAAAAAATCATCAAATTTGGGCTAAGTATGACAGAGAAATACATGTTACAAAATTTGACTGCAGATTAAAAGGAGAAATGAGAACTGTTCTTCATTCCAATAGAATAGAGGGGGTGGTTAACCCGCGTCTCATTTGTCCCTCCAATCCTCGTCTCCTATGCCCACCCAGTAGAACAGAGGAGGAAGCAGAAAGGCAGAGGCCACCGCCACCACCGCCGCCGCCGCCGCCGTGCCTACTTTGACATCCAAGAGGGCACCCTAGGCCTCTAATGCGGCAAATGAGACCACCGCAACCTTCAATTTGACTCAGAAACGTGACAAATCAAATCTTGTGGATGAGACACAGAATATGTAATAATTTACATTCAAGATACATAATTTTTATTAATGCTTCTGCCTACATCCTGATGTTCATCCTGCTGACGGCGTACTCCACCGCGACGCTGAATCCACGTGTCCAGAGGTCGAACTCATGATGGATGCGACACTCGACGCTGCAGTAGTGGATGATCCCTGGGGTCTCCGGCCCGTAGCGCCTACATCCCGCTGCCCAAATGCAGACGTGGGGATTCTGGACGGGCAGCAACGGAATGTCATCGTCGCCGTCTCGAAGCCAGTACCACCACGCAATGTTCTGGAGATCCCGGCGGACGAGGTAGCGCAGCCGGTGTAGGTTGTGGTTCTTCCACCGCCCGTCAGGGGGCAACGGCCCGCCGCTGATTTCGTGGTGCAGTGCCATTGCTTCAGGGTCCGTAGGGTTGCGACGGTACTTCAGCATCGCTAAGAAGTACTTCGCACCGGCGTCTTTGGCAATCGCCTTTCCGACGAGCTCCAGATCCTCATCGTGATTCCGCCGCCTCATCAACCTCTGCATCCCCTCGAAGCATAATGCCTCCGGATGTTTGGCGAGGTGGAAGCGCTCCTCCAACAAGGACCTGACATAGTGATTCTTGCACTCTTGATGAAGCTCACGCAGCGACACCTGCAGGAGTACCTCATCCGAGTTGCAGATGCGCCAGAAGGTG
Organism: Cenchrus fungigraminus; assembly: GCA_036936925.1. NCBI lineage: Eukaryota > Viridiplantae > Streptophyta > Magnoliopsida > Poales > Poaceae > Cenchrus > Cenchrus fungigraminus. The sequence goes on from CM072779.1 coordinate 127,520,881, forward strand.
CCGCAGACCCGACTACGAAGGATCAGGAAACGAATGACGGGCTCTCCCTTGATGTAGCAGAGGATGATCTGGGTGACCAGTTCATTTGGTAGCAGCTCCATGAAGCACACCGCGGCCATGAAGGAGAAGGGGAAAGCAATGGAAAGGCGACGAAATCTGGAAATTGAAAAGCGACGGGGTTTGGAATTTGAAATGCGACGCGACCATTTATAAAAACCCGTTACTAATAATATGGAACTTGAAATGTGACGCGGTTTGGCTGCTGACGCGTGGGCCCGACAACTGCCCTTGCCCCTCCACCTTCCCGCGAAATTGAAATGCGACGCGTGTTTTTGGACGGTTTTGCTCCCAAAAAATGGTTCCCGAGGCGTAGGGGGACGTGGGGTGTGGGGAGGAAGGCGCCCTGACGGTTCACGTCTTGTCATCATAAATCCCCGACTGCTGGTTGCTCCGTAATCATATCGTTTCTTTCGCTTCATCTTCTTCCCCTCGCCATCAAAAAACCACAAACTCCGGTCAACGAGAGATCACACCAACAAGGAGCGAGAAGAGCATGGCGTCGAGTGACCCATCGGCGAAGCGGGGACGAAGAGAGGATGACGACGATGAAAGCCGCCGTCGGAGGAAGTTGACCATCAAGGAGAAGGGGAAGGAGCCGGTGGCGCCCAAGGAGAAGGAGAAAAATGAGGCCGCCGACATCAGCTTCGCCGTCGAACTGCTCCAGGGCGCGTTCATGAAGCTCCGAGATGTTGGCGAAGCGTTCAAGATCGAGGCGCCTGACCATAACAAGGATGGCAACGTCAAGGGTCTCGCCTTCAGGATCCACGTGTTGGCTGAAAAGCTTGAGAAGCTCCCCGTGGTCCAGCGGTCTCTTCTCAGCGACGACGGCTCTGACAACGGCGACGACGGCTCCGACGGCGGGACTCCGACAGCGGCGACCGACTAATTGATCCACTTCTGTACCATTAATAATGTGTTTGTGATTATTGTGTGTTCGTCAGTTTGTTCGTCAGGTTGTTAAACTGCTTAGTTTGTCGATCATGAACTGCTTAGTTTGTTTGTCGATCATGAACTGGTTAGTTTGGTTGTTGGATTTTGTATATATGTCATGAACTCGATCTAAGAGACGGGGGCAGATCCATCCGCGTCGCCTACAGTATCTGTTCCACCTGTGATGAACTCGATCTTGGAGACAATGGATAGTCATCGCCGATGCTGGTTAGAAAAATCGTGTCGCCTTCGTTGGCAGGTAGGTCCAGGTGGTTATCTTCTTTATATAGGCTGCTGACACTGACGCGTGGGCCCGACACTATTTTTTAGAACTGAAACTCGCATCCATCAAATATTAGAGCCGGTAAAACAGCACCTAAAAATTCATTAAAAATAACATCAATTCATATTTGGACATTTCGTATTTTAATAAAATCTCAACAATCACACTTGTATACATAACATTCTTATAATTCGAATATACATCTCATGCTTGTGATATAATAATTCTAATAAAATCTTAGTTTGCTCCAAAAATTCTACAAATTTACGTGGAAACATAATTTGGGTACATAAACTTGTCATAAAAAATTCAAATGGTTTCGATAAAGGAAGAATATACTTGTGTACAAATGGCTACATCTCTCACATAGTTTCCTAGAATGTTGCTTGAACATTGAAGTTTTCCACACTTTTGCAACATGTTCAATCTCGTACGTATTTGAAATTTTAACACAAGCATGTGTTCACCTTAAGATCACGAAATGCAAAGTTTCATTACTAATGGTTGTGGAAAATAAATATTATTTCTATGTTGTACTTATAAAGAACAAGATAAGGCATATAAACATTATTCACGAAATGGAATATACACTAAACAATGAACTTAAAGAAAAGATGGGGATTTTAGAAAAAAACTAGGAAAAAATCCTCAAATTTGGACTAAGCACGACGGAGAAATACATGTTACAAAATTTGACTGCAGATTAAAAGAAGAAATGAGAACTATTCTTCGTTCTAATAGAATTGGGCCCCACCCTAATTAGAGACGCGGGATGGTTAATCCTCGTCTCATTTTCCCACACAAACTGTTCTTCATTCCAATAGAACAGAGGAGGAAGCAGAGGGCACCGCAACCTTGGATTTGACTCAGAAATGTGAGAAATCAAATCTTGTCTATCAATAACCGATTGGACGATACTTTACACGATAGAAGAAGACATTACATTCGTAACGAAGCCTACATTCATCACTACAGAAATACATGCAAAACCCCCTCCGGCTCGGCGTCGTACCGCAGAATGCTTTGCCTGCGCAATGTTGAATGTTGCCTCGCGCCACCGCCGTTGGCAGCATCGACCGACGGAGGCCACGGCGGAGGGTGACACTCCTAATTTGCCAAGCTAGATTGACCCCACGATGCCGAAAATCTAGGGATTGCACATTGCTGATCAAACGCGGACGCCACTGCCCTAGCTCCTCGCCCTCAACCTGTTTCATGTACGCAATTGCAGTGGTGTCGGCGTCGGCCCCGCTGTTGGCTCTGTAGAGGAAGACGGCGGCCACATAGGCCGCCCCTCTGTGCCCGTCTTTGGTAGCGCGGTGGAGCTCGTCGAGGGGAGGCTGAGGGTTGCGGTTCCTGCTGAAGATGTCGTCCATCCCGGTGAGGAAGCAGGCCACTGGGTTGCCGGCTGCAGCCAGGCTATGAAGGAAGACGTCGTAGCCGACGGGGTCGTTGTTCTGCATCTACTCGACTGGAACCTGATCTAGTGCCAGGCGCCTACCGACGTCTCTGTCGCGGCAGGGGCGGAGCATGTCCTTGCAGGTTGCCCGTAGGCTGCAGAGGTCCTCCATAGGCCGATTCGATGTCGCACCGACTCGGCCAACGATGATCGCCAGCACCTCCGCCGGGAGTTCCGCGAGCGACCGTGGGTGCTCCCTCGATGCCATGAGTGCGGCGGAGGGGCACGACGAGGAGTGTAGGTAGTTGTGGTTTTCTTGCGGGTAGATGAAGGGGCTATGGTGGTTTCGCGGGTAGAAGAAGGAGTTGGGGCAACGGTTATTTATTTTGGAGAGAAGATACAGGAGACGCGTCTCCGATGAGCGAGTGGATACTACTAATTGCACATCTCGTTTATCGAGGAGTCAAACTTTTTGAAGTTTGACGAAATGTAGACAAAATAATATCAATACTCTCTGATGAGTGGTACTACTAATTGCACATCTCGCTTATAGGCATCTTAGGTAGTATCTTAGGCATCTTAGGCAGTATCTTAGGCAGAATATATAGGCATCATATATTATAGAAAGGAGATTCAAATTCCACCAATACACATCCTATATATATTACAAAAAGGATTCCATTTCCAGCAATAGACATCCCTGCATTTTACAAAAAGGACCGGATTCAGCAGAAATCAATCTTGCTTCTTTTTCTTCTTTGATTTTTGTATATGGATCTTTTCACGATGGTCGCTTCGCAAGTATGGTGTTTTGTCAGCTCCCAAGACTCGGGGCATGTATGAAGTGTGAAAGGATGGACTTTCGTTAAACTGGTTGTATTCCTCCTCCTCAACAACATTTTCAACCCCAACAATCCTTTTTTTCCAGGCAAAACCACACTCCAGTTATTCTTTGCAAGGTCAGGTACATAGAACACTTGCTCAACATCCTTGGCAAAGACAAACGGTTCAGTTTTGTAACCAAAGACTCGAAGATCAAAACTAACATAACCAAATTTGTCCTTGATCATAGCTCTCTTCACATTGGTGACACATCTACACCGAAACAAGGCTACCTTCAATCCAACATAATCAAGCTCCCAAATTTCCTCTATTTGACCATAATATGTGGTTGTGTTCTTCTTATTGTCGACGGCCCGTACACGCACACCACTATTTTGATAGACGCTCTTGGCATCCTGGGCCATGGTGTAGAACGTGTATCCATTGATATCCATTGCTTGATATGTTGTAACAGTGAATAATGGCCCTGCTGCTAGTTTTCTTAGATCATCGGTTATAGCAGCACTGCCACTCTGCTGGACATAATCTCGGAGCCACCTGTTGAAGCATTGCATGTGCCTCTTTGCAACCCAATCCTCAGTACAGCCAGGGTTTTGTTCACGTAGTTGTTGCTTGTGCTCATTGCCAAATGGTGTAACCTCTACGCTCTATTCTATCACGGTGAAATGAGACTTCCTGAAGTCCTCTGGGTGCGGAGTGATTGACTTTTTCCCCAGGGTCCCAACACCTGAAAGCCTACCTTCATGCCATGAACGAGGCACACCAATGGGGTTTTGGGGGTCCATATAACCTATGGCCCACTCCACTGCTTCGATGGTCTCATAGCCACGAACAATGGCTCCACTACTAGATTTAGCCCCTAATGCAACGCACGAAATGTGTTGCAATATGCCATATTTGGTTGCAATAGCCACAATTGCAACCAAATTTTTTTGTCAACCATGTGATGCGAAAGGCCGCGTTGCATTAGGCTGTAGCAACCATGGTCATTTGGTGGTTGCAAAAGTTTTTCTGTTGCAACTAGCACTTTAGACCGCACTCGTGTTGGTTGCAAATTATCCTATTGCGACGCATCTGGTGTTGCCATAGGTGCAATTGCATCGTGCCAGTCGCGTTGCAATGTGTAAAATCTTACGTTGCAAAGTATTGTATTGCTACACTCTAGTTGTGGTTGCTATAGGGGAAGCACCTCTATTGCCACCAAAGTGTTTTGGGTGCTATATGTGGTTCCCTTTATTACAACGAAGTTGATTTTGGTACTATAGGTGGTGTCCTCTATTACCACTAAAGTATTTTGGGTGCTATATGTGGTTCCCTCTATTACCACGAAATTGATTTCGATGCTATAGGTGATGTCCTCTATTGCCACTAGGTTCGTTTGGGTGCTAGAGGTGGATAAATCTATTCCCACGCATTAGGAATGGTTGTTATAGGTGCAACATTCTATTATCACCAAAATTATTTGGACGCTATAGGTGGACCGCACTATTGCCACCATGTTTGATTGGTTGTTAGATATTTTCTCCATTATTGCTTCGAAAATATTTTGCCATGGTTATTTATTTATATCACCAATAATTTAAAACAATATAATACATGATCAATAATAATTACGCATTTATCATTCATGACACATTAAGTACTAAAATAGTATTAAGTTTACAACACATAGTAGGCTAATTCGATAAGAAATGAAGAACTTGATCAGCAAAGTGTGACTTCAAGACGATCCCATCACTTGATCAGCAAATGGTGACTTCAGGATGGTCCCATCACTTGTTTGCTCCATTCGAACTGCCTTGGTTTGCTGAAAATAATGAATTAACATTTTTTAGCATAAAGTAAACTGAAATCTACTAATGAAAATATCTCGTCTACAACAGATAGTTGCAAGTATCAAAGGTAAGCAATCTGTCTCAGCTATCTGATTACCACCAGTAGAGTGGAGAAAAGAAAGAAAAGTAAAATTCAGTTCTTTTGCTAGCTTTATTTTATGCCAAGAAGATTTATACCTCAATTTAATATTTTTTTACTTGATCACGATCCCGCTCCTGATAGTCAGCCAATTCTTGTAATGCATTCTCTTGCCCTTTTGTTTCTGCCAGTTCTTGCTCCACAAGTTCAATTTTTCACGGAACTGCAACATCCTTCCATTATCTGATTATCACCTACAATATAGTTTATGTTTATTTTATTTGACATATCTTGAAGTGACAGTCATAATTCATATAGCCAATTAATAGGTAACTGAAATTAGTCGTACTCGCATAGTACACATAAGAAATTTTAATGAGAAAATAATGGCAAACAACATGATAAAGTTAAACAGATGATAACTATGTTTAAGGTACCCTACCATACTCAAATAACATAACTATGTTGTCACTGTCCATTTTAGCAATGAAGATTTATCATTTCTCAAGTTTGCTGTCTGTTAGAGCTAGAGATGTGAAATTAGAGCTAGAGTCAGGAACTGTAGCAGCAGCACTAAACTTATCTTGTGAGCTATAGATGTGAAATTTATATGGCTCAGCTGTAGTACTACATGTAAGCTAACAATCAATGTTGAACTAATACTCTAATAGTGAGATAAACAACAGTGACATAACTGGAGCATCTTGTACTCATTTATGCAACCTAGACAAGTAAAAAGGGCATCAGCCCAACAGTTTTGCCTTTAAATTCTAAACATATGACTATTAGGATTTCAGATTCATTACTGATAACTTCGAGATTTGAAATCCAAAACTTTTGTATTTAAATTATATAAATTAAAAGAGTAATACTGTATTCTCTTTTCCCTTTTTTGCAAGCTCATAAAGGTTAGCCGAGATTGATGTAGCAAAATGAGAGTAAAAGAGAAACTTAGCATGGGTGCATATCACCTCTATGTTAGGATACAGAATTCTTATGTGATATAATGCCTAGCTTACCCAAGCTGTGAACTAAGCAGTGCTAAAGATCAACTCAGATTGGCTTCAAAGTCCAGCAATACAAACTTAGAAGTTTAGAAAGGTTCATGTAATCGATACTTGCCCAATTATCAAAACAGAGGCAGCAATCTCTGCTCTCCAAACTACATAATTTAGTATAGAAGAACATTTCAATTTTCAGAGTACAAGCATGAATAAAGAACATATGCCTAGCTTATTGCAATAACACACACCGTCAAGAATTGCAAACAGATTATTGCAAAAAAGAAAAGAGGGATAATTTTTCAGATAAGAGGTAGCACACAATCAGCGAATGCAATAACGCATGTTAGAACCAGCTACATGCTTGAAGGGTGCATGTTCAATGTCAACAGTCAAGACTAATACTAACCAGTCATAATATTCAAGCAAGCAGATAGGTTACAATGTCTTCCAATTTTTCAACATGAAGCAACGATTTACAAATTGTAGACAAACTCAATTTCTCAGTGCAATGTGAACAAAGAAAAGATTATTTACGTCCACAGAAGATTATTTGGTTAGGTTACTAGCTGCACAAGTGTGTATACCTGATCTGAGGTTTTTGCTGATGATATCAAAGCTTGCACCACATAATTGCCACAGTGGTGAGATGATATTGCAAATAATGCACCCTTAAGAGTACCTACAAGCATACCATTGCGCAATTCCTCTGGGGCAACCTCCACAATCACCTGCACGGCATTATCATCTAATGAGTATTATTCTGCATACCAAATTGCACCATGACTCAGGATTTGCCACCAGCCCCTAGTTATTTAAGATACTCCACACAAACAAACATAAAACAGAAGGCAAGAAAGACATGAATGATGCAGACAACAAGTCTTCAGTATAGGCAGATGCAAGAACTACATGAGAAATCACCAAAGAATACCTCTAAGAGATGGCTATAAGCACTTTCTTCAAGTAATGTAACAATCTCCTCCTTTTTTCACTGTAATCTCTGTTCTCTACGGTACCATCTTCATCATAACCAAGAAGTATTGATATTAGATGATACAATTCATTATCATCACCAGATGATAATTTCAGTGCAGCCTGCAGAAGTGCAGAATGATATGTTAAGATAGAGATCCGGTAAGAAAAATCCCAATATTTAGAGGAATGTAAGGGCCAACCTGAAAAACAAGGCTACTGTTCTTGTCAACTCGTAAAGTTGCAATGTCAGCTTTTGCATTATGTAGCATTTCTCTGACAAAAGACTTGAACATGTCTGAAAAACCATTCTCAAAGTTATGGCATTCAGCTGTACTCAGTTTGTGCCCTCCAAAATGTAACGATGATGTATATGCAAAAAAAACACAAAGTTATCATGATTTTCCAGAAAAAAAATTCTCCGAAAAAAACACTACGAATTTAACGTCTCCGGAAATTAAAGTATCATCCGTACTAGCTAAAATGTAAGAATGTGGGATCAATTATGCATGCTTCGATTTTTCATGCAACCAAAACGAAATTAGAATGTTAACGGACTACTATATATTTGTGTTTGTTAACAAATTTCAAAAAAGCATTAAAACTTTTCATTTCCAGTTCAACTTCAATTTGGGCAAATCTCTAGCCTACGAGAATGAAGGCACAGAGGATTTCCTATAATGAACTTAGAATTTCTGTATGGAGAATTGGAGATAACCTGTGTTCGAATTTGGAAATGTGTTTATAGTATAGGAACCTGAGTTTCAAATATTTTTATCCCAATTAATACATGTGCATACACAAATTTATATCAGCTCTGTAACTAAGAGCAGCCACAATTGCCCACGAACGAGCAGGACATCACAAGAAGAGCAATTGCCAATCGTCATGGATGCAGATGGGCTGAAGAGGTTACCGTTTTCGTTAAGCTCGACGAAGGACCTGTGGACGAGCTTGGCGGTATCGGCTTCGGCGTCAGGAGATAGTGCGACGGTGGATCTGGCGGCCCGATGTGGCAGCGGCGGATCCGGCGGCGCAGAGGCGGGGGCGGCGTCCAGGGCGCGGATGTAATATCCCGAATTTTTCCGGAATGTTAATGTTTGCAAAATTGTGGATTTCAAAAAAATTTCTTGCTTGATGTGATTGCTCAGAATCATAGGACTATCTTCTCGTGCCCTTTCCAAATTCTTAGTAATAAAATTTATTAAATTGCTTTGTGTGCTAAGGATAAAATCTATGTTAGTGTGATTTGGTTTTTATTTGGAATTTTCTTGAATCTTCGAGTGGGGTTTATATTTGAAATCTAATTTCAAATATAAATCAAAAGCTAATTGGACTAACTATCCTCTCTAACCTTCAGACCCGGCTAAACCATCTCTCAGGTTTTCACCTGCTAACTCAGTGGACCCGCCAACTTTTTCGGCCCTCAAATCCTTCCCGGCCTAATCTCTTCAGAAGTGCTCCGGAATTTATTAAAAGAATTACGAGAATATTTTTCTGACTCTTCAAATTGATCTTTGGCAATTCATTCGATTTCGGGGAATAGACTGTAATTCGTTTGATTAAATATCCGAGAGCTCATTTGAATTACGACGATGTTTTCCGGCTTTTTGAATAAATACTTTGCTATTTAAGTCATTTTCGGAAAAATAATCTAAATTCATTTGTACCAAATTTACGAAATAAATTGTCATTAATTTATTTCGCGGGCTTTATATTTGTTTCGGCCCAAATAATCGAGCTCATCTAAGTCTATCTATCCTAACCCTAACTACTCCCCTTAAATACCCTCACACTCCCTCAATTCTTCTCTCTCCTGCCTCTTTCTCAAGCCGCCGCCAGGCTTCTCTTCTTTTTCTCCACCGAAGGCAACAAGCAAGCTAGCTCTTGCATTTGTTCTCTCCTGTGTTTCCTTTTCCACCGCAAGCCACCAGAGACCCCCTCCAATCCTCCAAATCCAAGCACGTCTCTGTTTTTCTCCTCTTGATCTCCCTCGGCCAGCAAATCAGAGCACCCTTCCTCTGATTTTACAATCGCAAGAACAAGCCAGCAATTCTTTTCTCCTTCCACTGAAGCAACATCTCTGATTTCTTGCGTCGCATAAGCCAATCCAAGCCAGCAAAACCAGCCACCTCTTGGGGTTTCCTCTACCGACGCTGCTGGGAGATGATGTCCAGAGCAATGAAAGGCAAGATGACGCTGCTCACCTCGCCATGACCTTGGCTTCTACCTCGCCTGCAACATGTTCGATGCGTTGGGTGTGAGGCCGCCCGACGCTGTCGATGCCCCGTGCTGCGTCACGTTGAAGGGGCGCCGCGCCTGCGCCACCCTTGAAGAGGCCGTGCCGAGAGGAAGCCGCCGCTGCTGTTCCCAGAGTCGTCGTCGCCACCACGCCGAGGACGCAACAGCCGCAGGTGTTTACAAAGACACCGCCGACCGCGCCGATGCCGGACTGGAGCTGCTGCATCAACACCATGGAGGAACACCGGGACGTGCAGAAGGACACCGTCATCCAAGAACCGAAGTTGTTTGGTCCGTCTGCACCGTCGCCAAGCTCGGTGTTGACGTCGCGTCCGTGACCGCATTGGCCGTGCCGCCTGCTGCACCTGAAGCACCAGCCATCCTGCTCCTCGATCACGCATCGACGACTGCCACGACCGCAACACTACTGCTGCCCGTCACCATGCTGCCTCGCCATAACCCAGACAAGCCTCACGGTGAGCTAACCAACCAAGCCTGTACCTTGACCTGTAAGTGTTCGTTGTAATGCCTGTTCAGACCTCTTAGCCCCAAGGTGACCAAAGCCTCCTCTTTTGTTATGTTGTGCTGCGAGGTGATCATGAACAGGACCAGAGGAGTTGCTGCCTCTCTTCCACCTTTACACGGTTGCTGCCTTCTTCCTCGCCCACGACCTGTTCGACGAAATGCCCGAACTGCCGGTTGCTGCTGTTCTGCTTCCTCTGCACCACCGTCTTTCGCCGCTCGCCGTCAAGCCAACTCGAGGTGAGAGCTAGTAGCCAAGTCCCCTGTTTGGATGAGTTGAAGGCCTTCAAGCCGATGGAGGGAGAAAACCCTGTGCGCCGATGTTCCGCGTGCCTGCTTTGCCTTGCTATGCTCCGCGCCGCCGCGCGACCGCCGACGCTTGTGTGCCGACCATCGAGTCGAGCCTTACGCCTGCAGGTGCCGCTGCCTTCATCAACACACGCGCAAACCCCACCTGGCCCTGTACCTGTTGCCCGACGCCGACGAACACGCCGCCCTGTCCGCTGCGCCAACGCGGCCAAGCCGCCGGTTTGCACGCCAGTGCACGCATGCGCAGGGAGGCGGAAGGCCTTGCATTTGGTTCGCCGCGCACCAACCACCCGCCGAGCACCCACGCACCCATGCGCACTCGCCGGCGGCCAAGTCGTGATCTTCCGTGCCTCGCCGTCGCGCACGCCGGGCAAGGCGCCAGCTTGGCCCAAGCCCTGGCCGGAGCGCGCACGAACCGGGGACAAAGCCCCTCCTTTAGGGTCGATTTTCCACACTACGTCACACACGTACATGCCCCGGCGTACCTGCGCATCTTCACACTCGCGCCGACGACCAAAGCACGGCTCTGCCGCTACTCTTCTTTCCGCCACCGCCGTTTAGCCGGACTCCGGCCAAAGGCCGCACTTTTCTTGACCCAAACGGAACCCTAGGAGCTCCTTGACCGTGCCGTGTCGTTTGATGGCCAGCCGCCGCCGAGCCTCACCGCCGCCGAGCCTCGCTGCCTCGGAGCTCCCTTTGGTGTATTTCGTCAAGCAGTTGGTGGCCGTCTGAAAACCTGTGTTGGGGTTTTCTTGCACACGACACAACCGAGTCGTGACTGTGGCCAGACCATGACACCACGCACGTGCACTTAGCTCGAGCAGCCATGCCCTTTCTCTTTAGCTGAACCTGCACAAACCATCTAAGAACAACCATCTTCTGACCTGTTCGCTGTAGCCGCGATACCTTGCAGAGTTGTTGGTAAGCTTAAGGCCAATTCATGAATGGCCTGCATGCCCTACCCTTTCTTACTGTTATGCTTGTTTAAGCACAGCCACACCTCACCATATCAGCACGCGGCCCCGGAATACCGAACTACTGCGATGCTTGCCATGCCAAGCCGCCTTCTTTTTCCTCCTATCTGAGCTTCCTGACCATTGAGCCGGCTGTTCGCTGAAGCAGGAATGCGCACAAGCAAGCCATGCAGCAGTTGATAGCTTTTCCTCTTGGTGGTGCCTTATGCTCGCCTTGTGCCCTGTTCCAAACCCATCCATGGTGCTGCAGCTCCTACAAGAAAGCTAGCAAACATGAGGCCAAATTATGTTGGTCTTATCGTTCTGTTGCACCTTAGCTCAAGTGCGTGCTAGCTGCGAAGAATTATGTTGAAGTAATTCTTTGTGCCACAGTTCTATGCAGTAGGGAGACCATCTTGTTCAGCCTAGCTGCTATGTGTTTACCTTGTACAGAACCCAACCAACCTTTGCCGACACCTTGCTTTCTGCCTACGAACAGGAAGCTCTAATCAGACCTGCACAAGCTAACAGTCCTAGCTTATGCTTAGACCATCGGCCTAAACCTTTTTCCTTTAGCTTGCCATGTCCATCCCACGACTTCAGAGCAGCTTAGTTTACCAACGAGCTGCCTGTAGCCGAACTGATCCACACCATGAAGCTTCAGCCCGAGCAAAAGCTAGTAAGCCATCATCCTCTGTTTTGTTACCAAGACATACACCTTCAAGTGTTTAACCATGATCCTTAATCTTTCTGTCATGTGCATTGCTCGCTATCAAGCAGTGAGCCAAGGCTCTAATCTGCTAAAGTTGTAGTGCTTCCTAGCTGGTGCTCAGGCCACGGTCATGCATGCCTAGCTGCTGCATGTTCTGAACAAGGCCATGTTGGTGCCCAACCAACCTTCGGTCTTCTTTCTAACTGCTTGCCTGAGCCAGGTAAGAGCAAGCCAGTTTTGGTCACTAATCTGTCTTGGGGGTTTGTCTAAGGCCATGAGTTATAAACTCAGCTAGCAATGTGCTTGCTTGTGTCCCCTTTCTGGCCCAACCAAGGAGCTACATCCTGTGCTGGAAAATAGCAAGTTTGGTCAGATCCTGTTATGCTTCCAACCTTAGCCCTTTATCTATCTTGTTTGGGTGTTGTTTGCTAGTAGCATCGCTCGCCATTTCTACCGAGCTTTATTCCTTGTGCATGGTGAATGCTCTAAATCTTTCAAGTCCTGGCCATGCTTTTTTGCCACGGCCGTGGCACGCCTTCGTCGTGCACGAAACTTGCACTAACTAAACCATCCGCCATACCACGGATAAATCCGTCCTCGCCACATCTTTGTCGTGCTTCCAGCTTGAGCCAAGTTTCTCAGCCACATCACATCACTTCTAACTGATCCAACCGGCTCAATCTTTCTAATCTAATCAAAGGGGTCTACGGACTCACCGCTGAGACCCACTAACATGTGAGACCGCTAACTGTCCAGCCTGGTCCCATCTAAAATACGGGGCCCACATAATGACTTATGGGGTCCGGTTGACCTTTGACCTTTGCCTTTTGACTTGGTCAACAATGATCGTTGACTAGTCAACTGAGCTTGCAGACCAACCCAAAACCTAGCATATGCTTCTCTAACTTCCTGACTTATGTTTTATGTGCTTTATCGCAATTAATTAAAATTCGTGAAATATTTCTTTATTTGAAAATCAATAATAAATTGACTCTAGCTTAGAAAAATATGAAATCAGTTTCTTTATTCTCCTAAAATGATGAAGCACCTGATAGACTAGCTTTTGGAGTTATTTGGTTCTTTATTGATTCTCTTTGGAGTTTATTTGCATTTAGCTCCGGTATTTATTTATATTTCCGAATCTAGGATTTCCCGGAGCTGAGGAGGCGAGCTAGAAGATCAAGTACGGCTACGGAAACTACGACGACTACTTGCACACAGGTGTTCATGCCCGACCTCTCTTTGAATGCCCATTAGGCATCGCTATTAGAACTGCTAGCGCTTTACTTACTGCATGATGATGGATATGATGAAACCGTGCATAGCTTCTTTTACATACCTTGTCCTTGATTGACCTACTACTACTATATTTATGCGTGATTATACGCTGAGTTTCGCTGTGCATGTGTTGGGACTATGTGGTAGCTTCTTGGCATGTGTGGGAAAAACTGGCAGGAGAAGGTGTTTTTGGTATACTTGGCGGGGGTGAGCTCAAGACAACCCGATCCGGGATCGGGGGCTAGGGATCGTCTTCTCGGGCGATGCCCAGTTTGGTACCTATGGCGGGTACACTGTTTTAGGAGCACATGTGTTGGGGTTTTTGTGATGACTTGGAGGATAGGAGCTCGCCCCGGTCTGAAACCGAGTGGGTCGCTTTGTGTTCACGGGACTCTCGTACACACCACCTCACCGAGAGTGGGGATAGGGCCGGGTCGACCCTGGCAAGTGCAATTCCATACCTGCTAGTAGGATAGAGGGTATCAGTGAGAGGTATAGGGTGATGTCCCTTCCCTTTTGGGCGCTCCCCGTGTGGGCACACGGGGGCATGTTCACAGTTCTGGGGTGGTCCTTTGCGAGGGACCGCATCGAGACCCGGATGCAGGATGGAATCGTAACTCCTAGGTGTTGGTCCGGTAGGATGGGCTTGGTTGGCTGATCACCGCCGGGTGCCATTCCGAGTTGGGTACAGGTGTACACGCTCTGCAGAGTTTAGATCTATACGTATAGCCGCGTCCTCAGTTATGGACATGCCCGATGTTTACTCCGACTCTCATGTTTTGGGATTTCTACCTCCCCTTATAGGATTGAGTGTGGTGAGCCGTGGTTGCATTCGGGGAGAGGAGAGTTGCTCCCTCTGCCTCGCGGATCCGGGTACAATCATTGAGGTGCGAGGAGTGGGAGTTCTCGCACTGACCCTAGATGGAGATAGAGCTTGGTGACGGAGATCTGGGTGACCAGGTGTATCCGATTGTGGATGAGAGTTTGAGATTGGTGGGATATGGAGATTTATTATTTATGCTTTGCTACTGCTGCATAGGAAAATCTGAGCCTACTCCTTGACTACTTTTTATACCTTTAGCTTTAGGCCACTTATAGTTTGCATACGGTTGGTGACGTGAACCTATCCTATTCCTTGGGGATAGTTTGTGAGTGTGTAGGATTGGACTTGGAGCGAAAGTCCATTTATGAAGAATCCAGGGAGGAAGGGTTGCGTTGCTTCGCTCAAGGATGCCTGTGGTGAAGATCGAAGATGAAGACTTGAAGCCTTAGCTACCGCTGTGTAGGCTCTAATTCTTGTTACTCCGCCTAGAGGCGTGAAATGTTGTACTCCTTTAATGGATTTGTAATAAAAGTAATACTTTAGGATGCTTTATTTCGTTGTATGGTTGTGATATTTATCTGTGATGGATGTCTGTGCGTGATAGCGTCTGATCCAGGGACTATCACGAGTACAGGTTGACCGGTTTTCCTCTTTTGAAAACCCGGGTCGTTACAGGTGGTATCAGAGCCGTACTTGACCGTAGCACACAACTCTAGGTTGGTCGTTAGCTCTAGAACATTCTAAACACTCTATTTTATATATACCCCCTTGAACTATTTGAAATAAACCTTCCCTACTTTGAAAAACTCTATCTTTCCTTTGTTAATGCAACTTCTTACGTGGACTAGACAGGATGAGTCAGAAGACAACTTGGATGGAATGAGAACACCTTGAACCACTAAGAGTAGAGTCTACCTTGTTTGACAAGCCACAGAGTAATTAGATCGATGAGTGTGCGAGATCTCAAAGGTTATTAGAGTTTGCCTTGAGATAGCACTATCTATAATGCTTTGAATGCTTGAGTGCTTGGTTCTTATAGATCTTATTAGATCTTATCGTTCTTACTATTGAGTGTGGGGTTATATATTAGTAATATTTTCATGCTTGTACTTGACTCCTAGAATAGGTAACCCCAGTGTTTTCCAAGTTAGAAAAGACCACCACTACGAAAAGCTGTGAAGACTATTAGCCTAAGGAACCCTGAGGTAACCCACAGAAGGAGGACAATTTATCATTATAAGCCAGGAATAAGGAGTATCGGAGTCATGCCTACTCAACTGAAGATGCAGAAGAGTACGACACTGCAGTCTATGAGATCTAGATTTTGGATAAACCACCTCATGCATTTTGGAATCAAGTTATTAACATGGATTAGAGAGTACTAAAGTTGGAACCACCCACTACCTCGAAGCTGGTAGTATTTGAAGAAGCATACAAGGAGTAGAAAATCCACGATTAGAGCTCCTCAAGTATACTTAAGCGAAGACATGAAGAATCAATGGGCTATGGATCAAGAGATTGAGATCAAGATCGACCTTGCCTCAGAACATTTCCAATTGCGAAGATTTTGTTGCTTGCACACTATTGGGATTGACCAGAAAGCAACTACAATGGAACTGAAGATACCTGAAGCATGCATACACCTTGAAGCAGCGGGTACCCTAATGTACCCAGAGAAGCTTTAATCTCGAGGACGAGATTCTTGTAAGGGGGGGAGTCTGTAACATCCCGAATTTTTCCCGAATGTTAATGTTTGCAAAATTGTGGAATTCAAAAAAAATTCTTGCTTGATGTGATTGCTCAGAATCATAAGACTATCTTCTCGTGCCCTTTCCAAATTCTTAGTAATAAAATTAATTAAATTGTTTTGTGTGCTAAGGATAAAATCTATGTTAGTGTGATTTGGTTTTTATTTCGAATTTTCTTGAATCTTTGAGTGGGGTTTATATTTGAAATCTGATTTCAAATATAAATCAAAAGCTAATTGGACTAACTATCCTCTCTAACCTTCAGACCCGTCTAAACCATCTCTCGGGTTTTCACCTGCTAACTCAGTGGACCCGCCAACTTTTTCGACCCTCAAATCCTTCCCGACCTAATCTCTTCAGAAGTGCTCGGGAATTTATTAAAAGAATTACGAGAATATTTTTCCGACTCTTCGAATTGATCTTTTGCAATTGATTCGATTTCGGGGAATAGACTGTAATTCGTTTGATTAAATATCCGAGAGCTCATTTGAATTATGACGATGTTTTCCGGCTCCTTGAATAAATACTTTGCTATTTAAGTCATTTCCGGAAAAAATAGTCTAAATTCATTTGTACCAAATTTACGAAATAAATTATCATCAATTTATTTCGCGGGCTTTATATTTGTTTCGGCCCAAATAATTAAGCCCATCTAAGCCTATCTATTCTAACCCTAACTACTCCCCTTAAATACCCTCACACACCCTCAATTCTTCTCACTCTCCTGCCTCTTTCTCAAGCCGCCGCCAGGCTTCTCTTCTTTTTCTCCACCGAAGGCAATAAGCAAGCTAGCTCTTGCATTTGTTCTCTCCTGTGTTTCCTTTTCCACCGCAAGCCAACAGAGACCCCCTCCAATCCTCCAAATCCAAGCACGTCTCTGTTTTTCTCCTCTTGATCTCCCTCGGCCAGCAAATCAGAGCACCCTTCCTCTGATTTTACAATCGCAAGAACAAGCCAGCAATTCTTTTCTCCTTCCACTGAAGCAACATCTCTCTCTGATTTCTTGCGTCGCATAAGCCAATCCAAGCCGCGCACCAACCACCCGCCGAGCACCCGCGCACCAACCACCCGCCGAGCACCCGCGCACCCATGCGCACTCGCCGGCGGCCAAGTCGTGATCTTCCGTGCCTCACCGTCGCGCACGCCGGGCAAGGCGCCGCCTTGGCCCAAGCCCTGGCCGGAGCGCGCACGAACCGGGGATAGAGCCCCTCCTTTAGGGTCGATTTTCCACACTACGTCACACACGTACACGCCCCGGCGCACCTGCGCATCTTCGCGCCTGCGCCGACGACCAAAGCACGGCTCTGCCGCTGCTTTTCTTTCCGCCACCGTCGTTGAGCCGGACTCCGGCCAAAGGCCGCACTTTTCTTGACCCAAACGGAACCCTAGGAGCTCCTTAACCGCGCCGTGTCTTTTGATGGCCAGCCGCCGCCGAGCCTCGCCGCCTCGGAGCTCCCTTTGGTGTATTCTGTCAAGCAGTTGGTGGCCGTCCGAAAACCTGTGTTGGGGTTTTCTTGCACACGACACAGCTGAGTCGTGACTGTGGCCAGACCATGACACCACTCACGTGCACTTAGCTCAAGCAGCCATGCCCTTTCTCTTTAGCTGAACCTGCACAAACCATCTAAGAACAACCATCTTCTGACCTGTTCGCTGTAGCCGCAATACCTTGCAGAGTTGTTGGTAAGCTTAAGGCCAATTCATGAATGGCCTGCATGCCCTACCCTTTCTTACTGTTATGCTTGTTTAAGCACAGCCACACCTCACCATATCAGCACGCGGCCCCGGAATACTGAACTACTGCAATGCTTGCATGCCAAGCCGCCTTCTTTTTCCTCCTGTCTGAGCTTCCTGACCATCGAGCCGGCTGTTCGCTGAAGCAGGAATGCGCACAAGCAAGCCATGCAGCAGCTGAGAGCTTTTCCTCTTGGTGCTGCCTTATGCTCGCCTTGTGCCCTGTTCCAAACCCATCCATGGTGCTGCAGCTCCTACTAGAAAGCTAGCAATCATGAGGCCAAATTATGTTGGTCTTATCGTTCTGTTGCACCTTAGCTCAAGTGCGTGCTAGCTGAGAAGAATTATGTTGAAATAATTCTTTGTGCCACAGTTCAATGCAGTTGGGAGACCATCTTGTTCAGCCTAGCTGCTACGTGTTTACCTTGTACAGAACCCAACCAACCTTTGCCGACACCTTGCTTTCTGCCTACGAACAGGAAGCTCTAATCAGACCTGCACAAGCTAACAGTCCTAGCTTATGCTTAGACCATCGGCCTAAACCTTTTTCCTTTAGCTTGCCATGTCCATCCCACGACTTCAGAGCAGCTTAGTTTACCAACGAGCTGCCTGTAGCCGAACTGATCCACACCATGAAGCTTCAGCCCGAGCAAAAGCTAGTAAGCCATCATCCTCTGTTTTGTTACCAAGACATACACCTTCAAGTGTTTAACCATGATCCTTAATCTTTCTGTCATGTGCATTGCTCGCTATCAAGCAGTGAGCCAAGGCTCTAATCTGCTAAAGTTGTAGTGCTTCCTAGCTGGTGCTCAGGCCACGGTCATGCATGCCTAGCTGCTGCATGTTCTGAACAAGGCCATGTTGGTGCCCAACCAACCTTCGGTCTTCTTTCTAACTGCTTGCTTGGGCCAGGTAAGAGCAAGCCAGTTTTGGTCACTAATCTGTCTTGGGGGTTTGCCTAAGGCCATGAGTTATAAACTCAGCCAGCAATGTGCTTGCTTGTGTCTCCTTTCTGGCCCAACCAAGGAGCTACATCCTGTGCCGGAAAATAGCAAGTTTGGTTAGATCCTGTTATGCTTCCAACCTTAGCCCTTTGTCTATCTTGTTTGGGTGTTGTTTGCTAGTAGCATCGCTCGCCATTTCTTCTGAGCTTTATTCCTTGTGCATGGTGAATGCTCTAAATCTTTCAAGTCCCGGTCATGCTTTTTCGCCATGACCGTGGCACGCCTTCGTCGTGCACGAAACGTGCACTAACTAAACCATCCACCATACCACGGATAAATCCGTCCTCGCCACATCTTTGTCGTGCTTCCAGCTTGAGCCAAGTTTCTCAGCCACATTGTCGGTGTTTTAGACCGGCAACCTACCAAGGGGAGTACCCGAGGTAGAAGTTTGTGTCCTCGCCGAGATCGGGAACTCGAAGGAGAGACACGTGGCACACAATTTAGACAGGTTCGGGCCGCGAGGTGCGTAATACCCTACGTCCTGTATGCTGCGTAGCTCTGGATTGATTGGGTGTGTTTACAAGATGATGCGGCTGATGAGATTGGGGTCCCTGCCTCACCTTATATAGTCCGGGAGGCAGGGTTACAAGTCGGTTTGCCAGAGGAGTACTAGTCGTGTACGGCTAGGAGTACTCTACATGGATCCGGACATGTCCAGCCTCCTAACCGAGTACTAATCCTCTGTAAGCCTTGCGCTCCACGCTAGCAGGTGTCGTGTAGCCCAAGTCGGGTAGTCCCAGGGGCGCACGGAGTAGTCGGTCCCAGTACCCACCTGAGTAGTAGGCCCAGGGATGTCCGTACGACAAGCCCCCGAGTACTTTGTAGTCGAGCAGGATGTCTTCGAGTAGTCTTGACGGCCTTGGCGAGTAGTCCTTGAGCGTCCCCAAATTCCACAAGCCGAAAGTCCTCAAGAATGCTTGAATCATCCCGAGGCTGTAAGGTACTCCAGCTAATCCTTGAGTAGTCTTGAAGTCTTCTCGAGTAGTTCCCAAGCGTCCCCGAGTGCTTCTCTCGAAGGTCTTCAATAGTACTCGTGTTGTCTTGATGAAGAACCATATGGAAAATGCGATTCGGAGAATCGCATTCCATATGGAATGTAGCCCCCAAGCCTTAGGTCGAATCGCAGATTCAAGCTGAGGGTCAATCTGAAGTTCTGCCAATCTTATCCCGAAAAATCCGGAGAAAAAACCGAAGGACACGTGGCACGGAGCCCCCGAGCCTTGAGTCGAGTAGTTTCTCTCGAATTGAAGGGTCATCTTGACTGTAGAATGTGTCCTGAGTGGGATCTTGATCTGGTGTAGCCCACTGAATCCGTCAGACGTAGTCGAGCCCCCGAGATTGAGAGCGTCGAGTACTGGAATATGAAGAGTCAGGCTGCCGCCGCTGAGTCACCCACTTGGCGCTTATCCGTCCGTTCAGAACTGAGCCGCCGGATGGGTTATAAGTAAGCGGTGAGCCCCTTAGGGTTTTTGCACTCCCAGCAGTTGCATTCACAGATTAGATCTGCGCTCCCGCTCCTCTGCTTCTCTGTCGCCGCCGCCGCCGCGAGCGTAGATTAGATCTACTTGCGCCCGCCGCCGCAGTCCGCCCACCTTCGTAGCCCCCGAGCGAATTCGAGTGAAGACACCCGTAACTTGGAGGATGAAGGGATCCCCACCGAAGAGCTCGAAAACCGGCACGTCGAAGAAGAGGAGCCGTGATGAGGCCGGAGACGCCGGCCAGTCGTCGTCGTCGCCGCCTGCCTCCCCTTGCCCCAATCCGGCAAAGGAGTGGAAGAAGGCGAAGTTGAAGACCGAGGACCTCCTCACCCTGGTCAACAGCGGGTTCCTCCGCGAGAAGGAAGTGGATCTGTGGCGTACTGCCACCGGCGACCCATACCCAATAGAGAAGAATCCGGACGAGATCCCGATGTTCGCGCGGTTCGTGGAGCGTGGACTCGCGCTGCTGACTAGCGACTTCTTCAAAGGGATGCTCAGGTACTACGGTATTGAGTACCTCAACCTCAACCCCAACGGAATCTTCCACACTTCCATCTTTGTGCATTTCTGCGAAGCTTTTGTGGGGATTAAGCCCCACTGGATCTTGTTCCGGAAATTCTTCCGGGTGAAGCCGCAACCGAGCACTGATGATCCGCGAGTAGTCGGAGGCGCCGGGATTCAGATGCGTGAAGACGCCGCCGGCCAGTACCTGCCGTACAAGCTCATTGATTCCAACCAGGACTGGAAGGCGAGGTGGTTTTATATCACCAACCACCACCCCGAGCTGCCGAAGTCGAGCGGGCGTCAACCGAAGCATGCGCCGTGGTGGAACACGGAGCCCACCATGCAGGAGGGTATCCAACTACCCCCGCTGCTGAAGAAGATCAAGGCCTTGCGGGAGGCCGGACTGAGGGCCGAGCACGTAGCCTTCAGTTTCATGAAGAGGAGGGTGCAGCCACTGATGGCGCGAGACACCCTCGGGTACCAGTACACCGGCGACGAGGATACGTCCCGAATGCCTGGCTTCAAAGTCGAGGACGACGTCATTGTTGAGAGGCTGGGCAAAATCTTCAAGGATATGCCTCCGTACACACCGTGCCCGGTGCCAGAGTACTCCGCGGCACGGCCGCCTAACCAGGTCAGTAGTCGTGACATAAGCCCCCGAGTACTGATTTGCTTGACGTAGTCGTACTCATGCTTGCTTGATGTTGTAGGATGGTGTGGAGAAGTATGTCTCCGTCCCACCCTCCCCTCCGCGACTTGAGGGACAAGCGCAGGGGAAGGGAGAAATCAAGACGAAAGAGCGCCGCGAAGTCGGTGAAGGCGACGATGCCGTCATTATTGAAGACAGCTCTGATGACGAGGATGAAGAGACGCTGCAGCAGCGGTTCCAGCTCCGCTCAAGGTTCAGCCGAGCTGGGATGCCGAACATCCCGGTCATCGAGAAGCCATCTAGCCTGGAGGCTAGCTTGCCGGCGCCGCCTAGGAAGCCGTGCAATGTGGCGCGGAAACGCGCCATGAAGAAATTGAAGCTGTCAGAGGCCACCAGGCCAGAGGTGAGTAGCACGACTAGTGTAGTCGAGTACTGCCGATAAGTAGTCTGTTGCTGACAATATGACTTGTATTGCTGCAGGACATCCCCTCCTCAGATCCCGTTGATCAGGGTGATGAGGATGTCTGGGAGACAGTAGGGGCGGCAGCTGAAAGGAGCATTAGCTCGCCTCCAGCCACTGAAGATGTCGTGCCAGAGGTGGCGCAACAGCAGGCTGGTTCCGTGGAGCCGCAGTCGTCAGTTGAAGAAGCCCAAGATCCACATCCGGCTGCGACTGTGGAGCAGCCAGAGGAGACCCCTGTGGAGGCCGGAGCTACAAGCGAAGCTGGCATAGTTGATATCGCCAGTATACTGGGCGCTCCGACCGTGACCGTGGTGCGGTCAACTCTGTAAGTTCTCTAAACTTCTCGAGTAGTCGTGTAGTCGTCAAGCTTATTGCGACTGACTGAACACTTCGTGATGCAGAAAATCCACGAACTTGTCGTGGGATGGTGGGGAGGCCAGTACTCCAGCCGATGGAGAAGACCGCTCGGCAGAGGTGCGTGAATCCACGCCACCACCTCAAGCTGGAGCCGTTGTGGGGCCGATGCTTAAAGAGGCTACTCTGGTTGAAGGTACACATCCAACCACCGCGAGTAGTAATTATGAAGAGTAATCGTAGCCGTGTCTGACTTGTTGAATTGATCCTGACAGGAGCACAAGCCGAGGGAGCCACGATCCCTGAAGCAGTAGCCATTGAGACGGCTGCTGAGGAGACATTGGCCGCAGAGCCAGTCGTTGAAGTGGCGACGACAGCAGCCCCCGAGCCGGGGACTAGGTAGCCCCCGAGCCGAGCGCGGAAGCACGGATTGATCCGCTCCCCGAGGCAAGTACTGACGTTGTCGTCCGCGAGGCGATCATAGAAGAAGCTGCGCCGCTTCGCTCGTCGCCCATGCCAGAGACAGGATCTTCAAGCCGCAGAGGTCTTGAGTTGCTGGGCGATGATCTCATTGACCCGGCCTTTGTGTCGCTGGGCATGGAATCGTTGTGCCGGACAGAGAACTGGATCAAGGTATGCTGCGAATACCTTGAGTTCACTTGCCTTCTGAATATTGAGTATTGATTAGCTGTTGTGTCTTGCGCAGGGCTTGGTGGAGAGATCCCGTCAGAAGACCGTTCTTCTGAAGGAGTATGGTGACACGGTCCTTCGCGCCGAAGCCTTGGAGAAGGAGCTGGACAAGTCGAAGAAGCATTCAGCGTTGCTCCAATCCAAACTTGACGGCGCCTTCGCCCAGTACCACAACGAAGTACAGGAGATGCAGGCGAAGAGGGACGAACTGATCCGGACGAACAAGTCGTTGCGCCAGAAGAACAAAGGTGTGTCTTCTGCCAAAGCCACCGAGTACTTATTGTAGTACGTGTGAGTAGTCTGACCTTGTAATGAGTTGTCTGCAGATCTTGAGGCAAAGGTTGACTAGCTGAAGGCATCAGAGACGGACCTCAAGAACATTGTGTACCGTGAAACCGACAAGAGAGAGGTACTTGAATATGAGTACGCTCAGTTGCGCCATGAGTGTATCAAGCATATGGAGCTCCGTGAAGCCTCAGATCGTGACCTTGTCAATTGTTATAAATCTCTGCAGAAACTTAATGAAGACTGAGAGAAGCTTCGAGACCAGCCGAAGGAACTTGAGGAAGCCGCGCTGCCCATTGCGAGGCTACTGGTGCCACATCCGGGCGGACCCAAGATAGCCCCACTTGTAGATAGGCTGAAGGAAGCCCCCGGGCGCTTGGCGACATACGTCAAGCATCTGGCGAAGTCCATCCCGAACCAGGTGTTGGCGTATATGAAGTCATACTTCCCAAAAGCACCTGTGGATGTGGTAGCCGGTGGACTTGCGGCGAACTGCACTGATGAACAGTACAAGGCTCTCCTCGAAGAGATGGCGCCCATTGCTGAGCAGGTGGCGGAGAAGTTGAATCTCCAGTAGATGTACCTGTAGAGGTAGCTTAGGGTAGTTCATGTAAAACAAACAAAGGAGTCAAAGACTTGTTTGAAATATCAATGAAAGTTGTCCACTGCTTGTATATGTAATGAATACTCGTGGCCGCCACTTGCAGCGAAGTGCGCGGAGTACCAAGCCGTGGGAGTAGTCGTGAGTAGTAGTACTCAGTATGATCTGCCTAAGCAGGAGACACAGTAAACAAGTTGAGTAGAATCGAACTTTATTACTGATGAAAAAGGTACACCTGGGTGGCCAGGGTCATTTACAGGTGAGTAGTCGCCAGGACCCGTAGGCCACCTACGGCTGAGTGTTTGCTAGGGCCCTTGAGCCGCTTACAGCTGGAGATCCGTTAGTAGCCGTATAGGCTGGATCTATAGAGTACATGGTCCGTAGACCGCCGCCAAAGTCCTTTTGCTCTGAGCAGCCCAAGATCCGTTAGTAGCCGTTGACGCTGGATCTTGGAGAGGAGTAGTCCGGAGACTAGTGCTAGGACCGAGAGGCCGCTTACAGCGAAGAGTCCGTGAGTAGCCGTATAGGCTGGACCCGTAGAAGAGTAGTCGAGCGACTACACGTAGAAGCGACACAGCTGGTCGACGTTCCACGAGTTGCTGATGTCGTCGCCGTCAAGTGTTTGGAGACGATATGAGCCTGATCCGGTCACCTTGGAGACTGAGAAGGGACCTTCCCATGGCGAGCTGGGCTTGTGTAGTCCGTCCGTGTTCTGGATGCGACAGAGGACTAGATCGCCGACGTTGAAGGAGCGTTCCTTGACGTTGCGATCATGGTAGCGCCGGATACCCTCTAGGTACCTTGCTGACTGGACGAGGGCAGCACAACGGGCTTCTTCGAGGTTGTCGATGTCAACCCGTCGGCTATCTTCTGAGATGCCTTCGTCGTATTGTTCTACTACCGAGGATTCCCACATCACGTCGGCGGGTAGAATAGCTTCGGAGCCGTAGACCAGGAAGTAGGGCGACTGCCCTGTTGGCTTGGTAGGTTGTGTACGAAGCCCCCAGAGTGCATTGGGTAGTTCCTTGATCCACTTGCCCCCTTTGGTGTTAGCTACATCGTGCAGTCGCTTCTTGAGGGCATCGAGTACCATCCCGTTGGCGCGCTCAACTTGGCCGTTGGCACGGGGGTGGGCGACTGAGACATACCGGACGTCAATCCCGCTGTTCTCGCAGTACTCCCAGAACTGATGGTTGTCGAAGTTGGAACCCAAGTCTGTGATGATGCGATGGGGTAGCCCGTAGCGGTGCACGAGTTCATCCAAGAAGTCGAGTACTCTGTCGGCCTTTGGGCAGGTAACCGGCTTGACTTCGATCCACTTGGTTGACTGGTCGATAGCCACCAAGACTCTGTTGAATCCTCCTGGCGCAGTTGGTAGAGGCCCAATCATGTCGAGCCCCCAGCAGGCAAAGGGCCAGGTCGGTGGTATGGTGACTAGCTTGTAGGCCGGGACGTGTTGCTGCTTGGCGAAGAATTGACATCCTTGGCACTTTCTGACGAGTTCTTCAGCGTCGGCCAGAGCTGTGGGCCAGTAGAAAGCTCGTCGGAAAGCCTTGCTCACCAGCGTGCGAGAAGACGCGTGGTTGCCGCAGACGCCTTTGTGGATCTCCTCCAAGATGTCCTTGCCTTCATCCCGGGGTACGCACTTCATGAGTACTCCAGAAGCGGCACCCCGCCTGTAGAGCTTGTCTCCGACGAGTACGTAGGTCTTGGCTCGATGGACGAGTTGTTCGGCCATGTTCTTGTCGGAGGGAACCTTCTGCTCGCGGATGTAGTCGATGAAAGGTTGTCTCCAGTCCACGTCGATCATCATGACCTCCTGACCGGGCTGTGGTGGCACAGGGTCAGTGGTCGTTGGCGCCGGCTCTGGAATGGATGGCGCGTGAAGCTTGTGGACGAAGACTCCGATGGGTACTTGCGCGCGAGTAGAACCAAGCTTCGACAGGACGTCCGCTGCAACGTTGTTGTCGCAGACGACATGGTGGAACTCGAGACCATAGAATTTGTTCTCGAGCTTGCGGACTTCAAGACAGTAGGCGTCCATGTTCTCCTTGTTGCGATCCCAAGACTTGTTGACTTGGTTGATGACCACTGCGGAGTCGCCGTAGACTAGTAGTCGCTTGATGCCTAATGAGATTGCGAGGCGGAGCCCGTGTAGTAGGGCCTCGTACTCGGCTTCCTTGTTTGAGACCTTCCAGAAGATCCGCAGGACGTACTTGAGTTGTTCGCCCTTTGGAGAAATCAGGAGCACTCCTGCACCCGCGCCTTCGAGCTTGAGTGAGCCATCGAAGTACATCACCCAGTGCTCTGGTCGCTCTGTAGGAGTTGGTAGCTGATTATCCCGCCACTCTGCCATGAAGTCGACTAGTGCTTGAGACTTGATAGCTGTGCGTGGCCTGAAGTTGATGTTGAGGGCGCCAAGTTCGACCGCCCATTTAGAGATTCTTCCAGTAGCATCTTGATTGCGAAGTATGTCGCTGAGCGGATAGTCGGTGATGATAACAATCGAGTACTCCTGGAAGTAGTGTCGTAGCTTCCGCGAGGTGATGAGTACTGCGTAGAGTAGCTTCTGGACCGGTTGGTACCGAGCTTTGGACTCTGACAGAACCTCGCTGACGAAGTAGACTGGTCGCTGGACTGGGTAGGCGTGGCCTTCTTCCTGCCGCTCGACAACGATGGCAGTACTGACCACGTGAGTAGTCGCAGCAAGGTAGAGCAGCAGCTGCTCCTTTTTGCGAGGAGCTGTGAGGACCGGTGGCTTGGACAAGAAGTCTTTGAGCTGCGTCAGAGCTTGATCAGCCTCCGCGGTCCACGCGAACTTCTCTTGGTGCTTGAGTAGTTTGAAGAAGGGTAGTCCCCGTTCTCCGAGCTTCGAGATGAATCTGTTTAGCGCCACCATGCACCCAGTCAGCTTCTGGACATCCTTGATGCAGGTTGGAGCTTTCATATTGGTGATGGCGGAGATCTTCTTGGGGTTGGCTTCGATGCCGCGATGGCTGATGATGAAGCCGAGTAGTTTCCCAGATGGTACACTGAAGACGCACTTGTTGGGATTGAGCTTCCATTGGTACTCGCGCAAGGATGCGAAAGTCTCTTCAAGATCGGCGGTGAGCGTGTCGGAGTTTCTGGTCTTGACGACCACGTCATCCACATAGGCTGCGACGTTCTTGTTGAGCTGCTTCTTGAAGCAGGCCTGGATAGCTCGCTGGTAAGTAGCACCGGCGTTCTTCAACCCGAACGACATTGTCGTGTAGCAGTAGGCGCCAAACGGGGTGATGAACGCGGTCTTCTCCTGGTCTTCTTCCTTGATGGCGATCTAGTGGTAGCCGGAGTAGCAATCGAGGAAGCAGAGCAGGTCGCAGCCCGCCGTGGAGTCGATGACTTGATCAATCCGTGGCAACCCGAAAGGGTCCTTGGGGCAATGCTTGTTGAGGTCGGTGTAGTCGACGCACATCCTCCACTCGTTTGTGTTCTTGCGGACGAGGACGGGGTTGGCGAGCCACTCAGGATGGAAGACTTCTCGAAAGAAGCCAGCCGCGAGTAGTTTGGCAAGTTCCTTCTTGATGGCATCCCGTCGATCGTCGGCAAAACGGCGGAGGTGTTGTCGCTTGGGGGTAGCTTTAGGGTCGACGTTGAGTGAGTGCTCGATCAGCCTCCTGGGCACACCTGGCATGTCCGCTGGCTTCCACGCGAAGATGTCTCGGTTAGCCCGAAGGAAGCTGACTAGCGCGTCTACCTATTTCGGGTCGAGGCCCGCCCCGATCATGGTAGTCTTGCTGCTGTCGCCCGTCCCGAGGTCGATGGCCTTCACCTGTACTTCCTCTGTTGGCTGAGGCTTGTTTGCGGTGTCGGTCTTCTCAGGTATCTCGAGTTCTGTTGGGGCAAGCTTCTTGGACGCAGTAAGGATCTCCATCATTGCGTTGGGTACTTGATTTGTCGCTGCGAGCTCCACGGCTTCGGTGTTGCAGTCGAAAGAAATCTTCAAGTCCCCTTGCAGCGTGAGTACTCCGGCAGGACTTGGCATTTTGAGTACCAAGTAGGTGTAGTGAGGCACCGCCATGAACTTGGCGATGGCTGGTCTGCTGAGGATGGCATGGTAGGAGGTCTCGAAGTCCGCAACCTCGAACTTAATGTACTCGGTGCGGTAGTTCTCCCTTGAGTCTCCAAGGTAACTGGCAGGACCACTGAGCCCAGTGGTATAGCCGCGTTACCGGGAACGATGCCGTAGAAGGGTGACGCGCTCTTGGTGAGCATGTCGGTGATGTCGAGCTTCATCTTCTTCAAGGTCTTGGTGAAGAGGACATTGAGTCCGCTCCCGCCGTCGATGAGTACCTTGTTGAGTCTGGAGCCTGCGACTACTGGTTTCAGGACGAGTGGGAAACGTCCTAGCTCAGAGAAGCTTGTCCATTGATCCGTGCGGGAGAAGGTGATTGGTACCTCCGACCACTTTAGAGGTGTCGGCACCGCTGGTTCAATGCTTAAGACTTCTCGTCGAATGAGCTTTTGAGATCGTCTGGTGGGTAGTCCGCTGAAGAGGACATTCACCGTTTTGTCGGGTTCTTGGAAGTCATTGTTGTCTTCGTCGACTTTCTTTTTGCCCTTCTTGTCGTGAGGAGGTCGTGGCTCAGGAATATCCTTGAGTGCTCGCCGGAGCTGGTAGCACTGATCGGTTGTATGATTGCCATCTAGGTGCCACGGGCACTTCTCTTTGAGCAAGTCTCTGAAGCCGCCGGAGGTCTTTTTGGAGTTGTCCTTCGCAGGGCGCTGTATAGCCGCGACTGTGTTGTCTGGCTTGCGCTTGCGGTTAGGACCCGAGTAGTTGTTGTTGTTGCGACCCCCTTGATCCTTGTTGTTGTTATTGCCGCCCGTGTTGTTTTTGCTCTTGCCGCGAATGGAGTCGTACTTGGCGTTCACCTTGTCCTCTTCATCGGCCCATGATGTGATCATGTCCTTGAGCTTGGTGATGGAACTCGGGCGGCGGCGACCGAAGTCTTCGAAGGTGCGACGGTGATAGAGCCCGTCTTGGAAGAGGTCGATGACTTCTTTGTCGGTGACGTCGACTACGGTCGCGCGCTTGTCGAAGAAGCGACGCATGTACTGGCGGAGCGTCTCGCCTTGTTCCTGCTTGACCATCGCCAAGTCCATGCGGGTACCCGAGCGCCCCATGGCGCCCGCGAAGTTGCTGGTGAACTGAGCCTTCAGCTGGTCCCACTCGTCGATCGAGTTCTTTGCGAGTCACTCGAGCCATGTGAGTGGGGCTTGATCCAGACAGAAGGGAAAGAAGAGGCATTTTGCGTCGTTGTTTCCACCAGGGTTTTCGATGGCCAGGGCATAGCACCTGAGCCACTGAACTGGGTCTTGCTTCGCGTCGTACTTGGTGATCCCGAGAGGTTTGAATTTCTCGGGAAGGAGCAGGTTGTGAAGTCGTGCAGAGTAGGCGGGTGTCGCTTGCTTCAGTAGCCTTCTTGCGGCGGATCTCGTCGATCCTGTGGCGAGCGTCATAGCCACCGCGTGTGTTGCCGGTGGCGTGGCTATTCGCGTGGCCTCGGCCTCCGCGATCGCCGCCGCCACTAGCTCTTCTGCCGGCGCCATGGGATGAACTTCCGCCGCTGCTGCCGCCACCACCGCCACCGCCGTGACTACCGCCGACGCCGACCTGGCTGTTGCCGCCCTGTGAGGGTCCTCCCGCCGAGGCTCTAGAGCGGTTAGGATTTGGCTGGTGTTCGCCACGAACGCGGTTGCGTCCGCCGTCTGCTGGGCTGCGACTAGTGGCTTCCTGGTTTCCAGTGGGGGGAACTGGGGCGACCCTGTTGTCGACCCGCATGAAGTAGGCGTCTTCAGCAAGCTTGGTGATGAGTTCGCCTGCACGGTGCCCCTGAGCTGTTCGTGCTATCGTAGTGATAGACATGAGGCATTGCTCAGGGGTGGTATGCACCCCGTTTTCGACTTCATCCAGAGCCTCGGTGAGGTTCCGGATGGGAAAAGCTTCTCGGAGCCGCCTGCGCCGATCAGCTCGTCTTCTGTTGCACTCGCGCCGAGCGTTCTTGGCCTCAGTAGTCTCGTCTGGGGTGCATTGGCTGATTCCTCATCAGCTGAGATGTCGTCGAGGTACCGATCGGGCCGGCTTCCTGAGGTTCCGGTTTCCCCGGCCGCCATGAAGACTTCACGGTCAGGAGTGCAGAGGCCGGAGTCGGTAGTCGCCACCTCGGTGGGGGTGTGCTCGTCTTCGTTTGGAGCCAGCGGGATCCCCTCCTGGAAGGGGAGTGTCTCAAGGTAGGCGACGCAGCGCGAGTTGTCGTCAGTCAGGTCTGCGGGCTTGCAATCGGACCAGTAGACGAATCTGCCGGCGGGAGCAAATGTAATGACCAAGCCAGCGGCAGGGCCTGACAGCGGCTCCTCAGTTGCGTTGAGCTCGGACTCAGACTCGATTGGGTCCGAGCCGAAATCGAACTCGTAGGAAGAGTCCGAGTTGTAGCCGGGTACGGCGTTGGAGCCCGAGAAGTACTCGGAGACAATCTCCTTGCCGGCCCGACGTGCGGCGAGGGCTTCCGCGTGGGCCCTGCTAGAGTTGCAGAGGCCGTACGGGAAGTGCTCGTGGAGAAGGACCGTTTCACACGATGGCTCAGGAGCCGGCTCGCATGATTCGATCCATGGCGACGTCGAGTTCGAGTTGGAATCGGATCCAATCTCGAAGTCGGCGACTTGGTTGCAAAACGAAAATTCACTGAATTTTTCGACGAGTGGACCCGTGATGGCTTCGGGAAGCGTCACGAGTCCGGTCTCTGGGTCCGGGGTCATGGTGAGGTAGCGTTGGAACAATCCAGCGCCGTTAGCGGTGCAGACCCAGGCGCCGAAAACGAAGGTGTCGCCGCGGTTGAAAACGGCGGTTGGCTTGATGACGATTGAAGCCGTCGAGTTCGCCATGAGATCTTCGGCGAGATCCCCTACCTGGCGCGCCAGCTGTCGGTGTTTTAGACCGGCAACCTACCAAGGGGAGTACCCGAGGTAGACGTTTGTGGCCTCGCCGAGATCGGGAACTCGAAGGAGAGACACGTGGCACACAATTTAAACAGGTTCGGGCCGCGAGGTGCGTAATACCCTACGTCCTGTATGCTGCGTAGCTCTAGATTGATTGGGTGTGTTTATAAGATGATGCGGATGATGAGATAGGGGTCCCTGCCTCGCCTTATATAGTCCGGGAGGCAGGGTTACAAGTCGGTTTGCCAGAGGAGTACTAGTCGTGTACGGCTAGGAGTACTCTACTTGGATCCGGACATGTCCAGCCTCCTAACCGAGTACTAATCCTCTGTAAGCCTTGCGCTCCACACCAGCAGGTGCCGTGTAGCCCAAGTCAGGTAGTCCCAGGGGCGCACGGAGTAGTCGGTCCCAGTACCCACCTGAGTAGTGGGCCCAGGGATGTCCGTACGACACACATCACCTCACTTCTAGCTGATCCAACCGGCTCAATCTCTCTAATCTAATCAAAGGGGTCCACGGACTCACCGCTGAGACCCACTAACATGTGAGACAGCTAACTGTCCAGCCTGGTCCCATCTAAAATATGGGGCCCACATAATGACTTGTGGGGTCCGGTTGACCTTTGACCTTTGCCTTTTGACTTGGTCAACAATGATCGTTGAATAGTCAACTGAGCTTGCAGACCAACCCAAAACCTAGCATATGCTTCTCTAACTTCCTGTTTTATGTTTTATGTGCTTCATCGCAATTAATTAAAATTCGTGAAATATTTCTCTGAATGCCCATTAGGCATGGCTATTAGAACTGCTAGCGCTTTACTTACTGCATGATGATGGATATGATGAAACCGTGCATAGCCTCTTTTACATACCTTGTCTTTGATTGACCTACTACTACTACAATATTTATGCGTGATTATACGCTGAGCTTCATTGTGCATGTGTTGGAACTATGTGGTAGTTTCTTGGCGTGTGTGGGAAAAACTGGCATGAGAAGGTGCTTTTGGGATACTTGGCGGGGGTGAGCTCAAGACAACCCGATCCGGGATCGGGGGCCAGGGATCGTCTTCTCGGGCGATGCCCAGTTTGGTACCTATGACGGGTACACTGTTTTAGGAGCACAGGTGTTGGGGTTTTTGTGATGACTTGGAGGATAGGAGCTCGCCCCGGTCTTAAACCGAGTGGGTCGCTTTGTGTTCACGGGACTCTCGTACACACCACCTCGCCGAGAGTGGGGATAGGGCCGGGTCGACCCTGGCAAGTGCAATTCCATACCTGCTAGTAGGATAGAGGGTATCAGTGAGAGGGTATAGGGTGAAGTCCCTTCCCTTTTGGGCGCTCCCCGTGTGGCCACACGGGGGCATGTTCACAGTTCTGGGGTGGTCCTTTGCGAGGGATCGCATCGAGACCCGGATGCCGGATGGAATCGTAACTCCTAGGTGTTCGTCCGGTAGGATGAGCTTAGTTGGCTGATCACCGCCGGGTGCCATTCCGAGTTGGGTACAGGTGTACACGCTCTGCAGAGTTTAGATCTATACGTATAGTCGCATCCTCGGTTATGGACATGCCCGATGTATACTCCGACTCTCATGTTTTGGGATTTCTACCTCCCCTTATAGGATTGAGTGTGGTGAGCCGTGGTTGCATTCGGGGAGAGGAGAGTTGCTCCCTCTGCCTCGCGGATCCGGGTACAATCATTGAGGTGCGAGGAGTGGGAGTTCTCGCACCGACCCTAGATGGAGATAGAGCTTGGTGACGGAGATCTAGGTGACCAGGTGTATCCGATTGTGGATGAGAGTTTGGGATTGGTGGGATATGGAGATTTATTATTTATGCTTTGCTACTGCTGCATAGGAAAACCTGAGCCTACTCCTTGACTACTTTTTATACCTTTAGCTTTAGGCCACTTATAGCTTGCATACGGTTGGTGACGTGAACCTATCCTATTCCTTGGGGATAGTTTGTGAGTGTGCAGGATTGGACTTGGAGTGAAAGTCCATTTATGAAGAATCCATGGAGGAAGGGTTGCGTTGCTTCGCTCAAGGATGCCTGTGGTGAAGATCGAAGATGAAGACTTGAAGCCTTAGCTACCGCTGCGTAGACTCTTATTCTTGTTACTCCGCCTAGAGGCGTGAAATGTTGTACTCCTTTAATGGATTTGTAATAAAAGTAATACTTTAGGATGCTTTATTTCGTTGTATGGTTGTGATATTTATCTGTGATGGATGTCTGTGCGTGATAGCGTCTGATCCAGGGACTATCACGAGTACAGATTGACCGGTTTTCCTCTTTTGAAAACCCGGGTCGTTACAGGTGGTATCAGAGCCGTACTTGACCGTAGCACGCAACTCTAGGTTGGTCGTTAGCTCTAGAACATTCTAAACGCTCTATTTTATATATACTCCCTTGAACTATTTGAAATATACCTTCCCTACTTTGAAAAACTCTATCTTTCCTTCGTTAATGCAACTTCTTACGTGGACTAGACAGGATGAGTCAGAAGACAACTTGGATGGAATGAGAACACCTTGAACCACTAAGAGTAGAGTCTACCTTGTTTGACAAGCCACAGAGTAATTAGATCGATGAGTGTGCGAGATCTCAAAGGTTATTAGAGTCTGCCTTGAGATAGCACTATCTATAATGCTTTGAATGCTTGGGTCCTTGGTTCTTATAGATCTTATTGGATCTTATCGTTCTTACTATCGAGTGTAGGGTTATATATTAGTAATATTTTCATGCTTGTACTTGACTCCTAGAATAGGTAACCCCAGTGTTTTCCAAGTTAGAAAAGACCACCACTACGAAAAGCTTTGAAGACTATTAGCCTAAGGAACCCTGAGGTAACCCACAGAAGGAGGACAAGTTATCACTATAAGCCAGGAATAAGGAGTATCGGAGTCATGCCTACTCAACTGAAGATGCAGAAGAGTACGACACTGCAGTCTATGAGATCTAGATTTTGGATAAACCACCTCATGCATTTTGGAATCAAGTTATTAACATGGATTAGAGAGTACTAAAGTTGGAACCACCCACTACCTCGAAGCTGGCAGTATTTGAAGAAGCATACAAGGAGTAGAAAATCCACGATTAGAGCTCCTCAAGTATACTTAAGCGGAGACATGAAGGATCAATAGGCTATGGATCAAGAGATTGAGATCAAGATCGACCTTGCCTCAGAACATTTCCAATTGCGAAGATTTTGTTGCTTGCACACTATTGGGATTGACCAGAAAGCAACTACAATGGAACTGAAGATACCTGAAGCATGCATACACCTTGAAGAAGCGGGTACTCTAATGTACCCAGAGAAGCTTTAAACTCGAGGACGAGATTCTTGTAAGGGGGGGAGTTTGTAACATCCCGAATTTTTCCGGAATGTTAATGTTTGCAAAATTGTGGATTTCAAAAAAAATTCTTGCTTGATGTGATTGCTCAGAATCATAAGACTATCTTCTCGTGCCCTTTCCAAATTCTTAGTAATAAAATTAATTAAATTGCTTTGTGTGCTAAGGATAAAATCTATGTTAGTGTGATTTGGTTTTTATTTGGAATTTTCTTGAATCTTTGAGTGGGGTTTATATTTGAAATCTAATTTCAAATATAAATCAAAAGCTAATTGGACTAACTATCCTCTCTAACCTTCAGACCCGGCTAAACCATCTCTCGGGTTTTCACCTGCTAACTCAGTGGACCCACCAACTTTTTCGGCCCTCAAATCCTTCCCGGCCTAATCTCTTCAGAAGTGCTCGGGAATTTATTAAAAGAATTATGAGAATATTTTTCCGACTCTTCGAATTGATCTTTTGCAATTGATTCGATTTCGGGGAATAGACTGTAATTCGTTTGATTAAATATCCGAGAGCTCATTTGAATTACGACGATGTTTTCCGGCTTCTTGAATAAATACTTTGCTATTTAAGTCATTTCCGGAAAAATAGTCTAAATTCATTTGTATCAAATTTACGAAATAAATTGTCGGGATTTATATTTGTTTCGGCCCAAATAATCGAACCCATCTAAGCCTATCTATCCTAACCCTAATTACTCCCCTTAAATACCCTCACAGCCCCTCAATTCTTCTCTCTCTCCTGCCTCTTTCTCAAGCGGCCGCCAGGCTTCTCTTCTTTTTCTCCACCGAAGGCAACAAGCAAGCTAGCTCTTGCATTTGTTCTCTCCTGTGTTTCCTTTTCCACCGCAAGCCACCAGAGACCCCCTCCAATCCTCCAAATCCAAGCACGTCTCTATTTTTCTCCTCTTGATCTCCCTCGGCCAGCAAATCAGAGCACCCTTCCTCTGATTTTACAATCGCAAGAACAAGCCAGCAATTCTTTTCTCCTTCCACTGAAGCAACATCTCTCTCTGATTTCTTGCGTCGCATAAGCCAATCCAAGCCAGCAAAACCAGCCACCTCTTGGGGTTTCCTCTACCGACGCTGCTGGGAGATGATGTCCAAAGCAATGAAAGGCAAGATGACGCTGCTCACCTCGCCATGACCTTGGCTTCTACCTCGCCTGCAACATGTTCGATGCGTTGGGTGTGAGGCCGCCCGACGCTGTCGATGCCCCGTGCTGCGTCACGTTGAAGGGGCGCCGCGCCTGCTCCACCCTTGAAGAGGCCGTGCCGAGAGGAAGCCGCCGCTGCTGTTCCCGGAGTCGTCGTCGCCACCACGCCGAGGACGCAACAGCCGCAGGTGTTTACAAAGACACCGCTGACCGCGCCGACGCCGGACTGGAGCTGCTGCATCAACACCATGGAGGAACACCGGGACGTGCAGAAGGACACCGTCATCCACGAACCGAAGCTGTTTGGTCCGTCTGCACCGTCACCAAGCTCGGTGTTGACGTCGCGTCCGTGACCGCATTGGCCGTGCCGCCTGCTGCACCTGAAGCACCAGCCTTCCTGCTCCTCGATCACGCATCGACGACTGCCACGACCGCAACACTACTGCTGCCCGTCACCATGATGCCTCGCCATAATCCAGACAAGCCTCACGGTGAGCTAACCAACCAAGCCTGTACCTTGACCTGTAAGTGTTCGTTGTAATGCCTGTTCAGACCTCTTAGCCCCAAGTTGACCAAAGCCTCCTCTTTTGTTGTGTTGTGCTGCGAGGTGGTCATGAACAGGACCAGAGGAGTTGCTGCCTCTCTTCCACCTTTACACGGCTGCTGCCTTCTTCCTCGCCCACGACTGCCCGAACTGCCGGTTGCTGCTGTTCTGCTTCCTCTGCACCACCGTCTTTCGCCGCTCGCCGTCAAGCCAACTCGAGGTGAGCGCTAGTGCCCAAGTCCCCTGTTTGGATGAGTTGAAGGCCTTCGAGCTGATGGAGGGAAAAAACCCTGTGCGCCGATGTTCCGTGCGCCTGCTTTGCCTTGCTATGCTCCGCGCCGCCGCGCGACCGCCGACGCTTGTGTGCCGACCATCGAGTCGAGCCTTACGCCTGCAGGTGCCGCTGCCTTCATCAACACGCGCGCAAACCCCACCTGGCCTTGTACCTGTTGCCCGACGCCAACGAACGTGCCGCCCTGTCCGCTGCGCCAACGCGGCCAAGCCGCCGGTTTGCACACCCGTGCACGCACGCTCAGGGAGGCAAGAGGCCTTACCTTTGGTTCGCCGCGCACCAACCACCCGCCGAGCGCCCGCGCACCCACGCGCACTCGCCGGCGGCCAAGTCGTGCTCTTCCGTGCCTCGCTGTCGCGCACGCCGGGCAAGGCGCCGCCTTGGCCCAAGCCCTGGCCGGAGCGCGCATGAACCGGGGACAAAGCCCCTCCTTTAGGGTCAATTTTCCACACTACGTCACACACGTACACGCCCCGGTGCACCTGCGCATCTTCGCGCCCGCGCCGACGACCAAAGCACGGCTCTGTCGCTGCTCTTCTTTCCGCCACCACCGTTGAGCCGGACTCCGGCCAAAGGCCGCACTTTTCTTGACCCAAACGGAACCCTAGGAGCTCCTTAACCGCGCCGTGTCGTTTGATGGCCAGCCGCCGCCGAGCCTCGCCGCCTCGGAGCTCCCTTTGGTGTATTCCGTCAAGCAGTTGGTGGCCGTCCGAAAACCTGTGTTGGGGTTTTCTTGCACACGACAGAGCCGAGTCGTGACTGTGGCCAGACCATGACACCACACACGTGCACTTAGCTCGAGCAGCCATGCCCTTTCTCTTTAGCTGAACCTGCACAAACCATCTAAGAACAACCATCTTCTGACCTGTTCGCTGTAGCCGCGATACCTTGCAGAGTTGTTGGTAAGCTTAAGGCCAATTCATGAATGGCCTGCATGCCCTACCCTTTCTTACTGTTATGCTTGTTTAAGCACAGCCACACCTCACCATATCAGCACGCGGCCCCGGAATACCGAACTACTGCGATGCTTGCCATGCCAAGCCGCCTTCTTTTTCCTCCTGTCTGAGCTTCCTGACCATCGAGCCGGCTGTTCGTTGAAGCAGGAATGCGCACAAGCAAGCCATGCAGCAGTTGATAGCTTTTCCTCTTGGTGCTGCCTTATGCTCGCCTTGTGCCCTGTTCCAAACCCATCCATGGTGGTGCAGCTCCTACAAGAAAGCTAGCAAACATGAGGCCAAATTATGTTGGTCTTATCGTTCTGTTGCACCTTAGCTCAAGTGCGTGCTAGCTGAGAAGAATTATGTTGAAGTAATTCTTTGTGCCACAGTTCTATGCAGTAGGGAGACCATCTTGTTCAGCCTAGCTGCTACCTGTTTACCTTGTACAGAACCCAACCAACCTTTGCCGACACCTTGCTTTCTGCCTACCAACAGAAAGCTCTAATCAGACCTGCACAAGCTAACAGTCCTAGCTTATGCTTAGACCATCGGCCTAAACCTTTTTCCTTTAGCTTGCCATGTCCGTCCCACGACTTCAGAGCAGCTTAGTTTACCAACGAGCTGCCTGTAGCCGAACTGATCCACACCATGAAGCTTCAGCCCGAGCAAAAGCTAGTAAGCCATCATCCTCTGTTTTGTTACCAAGACATACACCTTCAAGTGTTTAACCATGATCCTTAATCTTTCTGTCATGTGCATTGCTCGCTATCAAGCAGTGAGCCAAGGCTCTAATCTGCTAAAGCTGTAGTGCTTCCTAGCTGGTGCTCAGGCCACGGTCATGCATGCCTAGCTGCTGCATGTTCTGAACAAGGCCGTGTTGGTGCCCAACCAACCTTCGGTCTTCTTTCTAACTGCTTGCCTGGGCCAGGTAAGAGCAAGCCAGTTTTGGTCACTAATCTGTCTTGGGGGTTTGCCTAAGGCCATGAGTTATAAACTCAGCCAACAATGTGCTTGCTCGTGTCCCCTTTCTGGCCCAACCAAAGAGCTACATCCTGTGCCGGAAAATAGCAAGTTTGGTCAGATCCTGTTATGCTTCCAACCTTAGCCTTTTATCTATCTTGTTTGGGTGTTGTTTGCTAGTAGCATCGCTCACCATTTCTACCGAGCTTTATTCCTTGTGCATGGTGAATGCTCTAAATCTTTCAAGTCCCGACCATGCATTTTCACCGCGGCCGTGGCACGCCTTCGTCGTGCACGAAACGTGCACTAACTAAACCATCCGCCATACCACGGATAAATCCGTCCTCGCCACATCTTTGTCGTGCTTCCAGCTTGAGCCAACTTTCTCAGCCACATCACATCACTTCTAGCTGATCCAACCGGCTCGATCTTTCTAATCTAATCAAAGGGGTCCACTGACTCACCGCTGAGACCCACTAACATGTGAGACCGCTAACTGTCCAGCCTGGCCCCATCTAAAATACGGGGCCCACATAATGACTTGTGGGGTCCGGTTGACCTTTGCCTTTTGACTTGGTCAACAATGATCGTTGACTAGTCAACTGAGCTTGCAGACCAACCCAAAACCTAGCATATGCTTCTCTAACTTCCTGACTTATGTTTTATGTGCTTTATCCCAATTAATTAAAATTCGTGAAATATTTCTTTATTTGAAAATCAATAATAAATTGACTCTAGCTTAGAAAAATATGAAATCAGTTTCTTTGTTCTCCTAAAATGATGAAGCACCCGATAGACTAGCTTTTGGAGTTATTTGGTTCTTTATTGATTCTCTTTGGAGTTTATTTGCATTTAGCTCCAGTATTTATTTATATTTCCGAATCTAGGATTTCCCGGAGCTGAGGAGGCGAGCCAGAAGATCAAGTACGGCTACGGAAACTACGACGACTACTTGCACACAGGTGTTCATGCCCGACCTCTCTTTGAATGCCCATTAGGCATGGCTATTAGAACTGCTAGCGCTTTACTTACTACATGATGATGGATATGATGAAACCGTGCATAGCCTCTTTTACATACCTTATCCTTGATTGACCTACTACTACTACTATATTTATGCGTGATTATACGCTGAGCTTCGCTGTGCATGTGTTGGGACTATGTGGTAGTTTCTTGGCGTGTGTGGGAAAAACTGGCAGGAGAAGGTGTTTTTGGGATACTTGGCGGGGGTGAGCTCAAGACAACCCGATTCGGGATCGGGGGCCAAGGATCGTCTTCTCGGGCGATGCCCAGTTTGGTACCTATGGCGGGTACACTGTTTTAGGAGCACAGGTGTTGGGGTTTTTGTGATGACTTGGAGGATAGGAGCTCGCCCCGGTCTGAAACCGAGTGGGTCGCTTTGTGTTCACGGGACTCTCGTACACACCACCTCGCCGAGAGTGGGGATAGGGCCGGGTCGACCCTGGCAAGTGCAATTCCATACCTGCTAGTAGGATAGAGGGTATCAGTGAGAGGGTATAGGGTGAAGTCCCTTCCCTTTTGGGCGCTCCCCGTGTGGCCACACGGGGGCATGTTCACAGTTCTGGGGTGGTCCTTTGCGAGGGACTGCATCGAGACCCGGACGCAGGATGGAATCGTAACTCCTAGGTGTTCGTCCGGTAGGATGGGCTTGGTTGGCTGATCACCGTCGGGTGCCATTCCGAGTTGGGTACAGGTGTACACGCTCTGCAGAGTTTAGATCTATACGTATAGCCGCGTCCTTGGTTATGGACATGCCCGATGTTTACTCCGACTCTCATGTTTTGGGATTTCTACCTCCCCTTATAGGATTGAGTGTGGTGAGCCGTGGTTGCATTCGGGGAGAGGAGAGTTGCTCCCTCTGCCTCGCGGATCCGGGTACAATCATTGAGGTGCGAGGAGTGGGAGTTCTCGGACCGACCCTAGATGGAGATAGAGCTTGGTGATGGAGATCTGGGTGACCAGGTGTATCCGATTGTGGATGAGAGTTTGGGATTGGTGGGATATGGAGATTTATTATTTATGCTTTGCTACTGCTGCATAGGAAAACCTGAGCCTACTCCTTGACTACTTTTTATACCTTTAGCTTTAGGAGACTTATAGCTTGCATACGGTTGGTGACGTGAACCTATCCTATTCCTTGGGGATAGTTTGTGAGTGTGCAGGATTGGACTTGGAGCGAAAGTCCATTTATGAAGAATCCATGGAGGAAGGGTTGCGTTGCTTCGCTCAAGGATGCCTACGGTGAAGATCGAAGATGAAGACTTGAAGCCTTAGCTACCGCTGCGTAGTCTCTTATTCTTGTTACTCCGCCTAGAGGCGTGAAATGTTGTACTCCTTTAATGGATTTGTAATAAAAGTAATACTTTAGGATGCTTTATTTCGTTGTATGGTTGTGATATTTATCTGTGATGGATGTCTGTGCGTGATAGCGTCTGATCGAGGGACTATCACGAGTATAGGTTGACCGGTTTTCCTCTTTTGAAAACCCGGGTCGTTACAGCGGAGGCGGGGGCCGGCGGCGGATCCAGCGGAGGCGGGGGCGAGGGCGGGGCGGGGCGCGCCGGCGGGAGCGGGGCAGCGACGGTGGAGCCGGGGCGCGCTGGCGGGGGCGAGACAGCGACGACGGAGAAGAGGGCGGGGCGCGATGGGGGCGGGGTGCGCGCAGGGGCGGCGGGGTCGCGGAGCAAGGCAGGAGCGCGGGTGAGCGGATAGGGTTCACCTGTTTGGGCAATTGGGCCGGCTTGGCCCTTGTAGTTAGGTATTTTTCTTTTTTTTAAATTTCTTCCCCGAAAGCCGGATCCCTCTTCCCCGAGTGCCGGATCGCTCTTCCCAGAGAGCCCTGATCCACCACCGTCAAATGCAAATTTCCTTTTGCGAGAGCCGGTCTTCCCCGAGTGTTGCACTCGGGGAAGATGGCCTTCCCCGAGTGCCTCTCTTCCCCGAGTGCCGGGAACTTTTCGGCACTCGGGAAAGCCTCTCTTCCCCGAGTTCAATTCTTCCCCGAGTGCAACACTCGGGGAAGAGTGGCTTCCCCGAGTGCCTGATTTTTGGCACTCGGGGAAGCATTTGACACTCGGGGAATTTTGGTTCTCCCGTAGTGATTGGTGCACAAGAATCAGATTTGGCATAATGTATAGCACAACATCTAAGAAAAGGTGCAATGCTTGCTATAGTTAGTACTATATAGAAAAATAAATAGTAGATTCTGAAAGGAAATTATGAAAAACCAACAAAATATTAGAATTGTTAACCTCATTCAGATGGATCGTTCCAAACTAACGTACCGAAAATAGTTGGTTCACGTTCCAAGTTTCGAACCATCATTCCAAAGAGATATACCCCCTCTCGAACCGGGAACTTTGAAAGTATCAATCCACGTTCCACGTACCTGTTCCTCGACCCCGACGTACCGGGAAGTTTGTGACAATGATCTGCGGTTGATTGTTTAATTATCGTGCATCAGAAATCACCATTCCAGTTTTCCGTTGGACGTGGAAAAGAAGAAATAACCTAACGTTGGACGTGGAAAAGAAGAAATAACCGATACACCAAAGGTGTGTTTAGTTTGGGGAGAGAAAATTTTGGGATATCTTTTAAAAGTTCTATTAGGAGTATTAAACGTAGACTAATTATAAAAAGTCAATTTACTATTTTCAATGTGAAAAAGTTTAAATAATTCAAAATGTATTTTAAAAAATTACAAGTTCAAACCAGATTTTGTTACTAGAGATGATTTTATCTGAAAAAATCACAAATATAAAAGTCGTACAAGACATCACCACTAAAGTATACATGTCTCACACGTGTCATTGTCACTAAGCGAGAGATGTTCATCCCTACATGGGATGTGTAGTACTAGTTGCTCAAAATCATTTGAAACTTTTTTGAGGTGTTTATGGATCCAAACTATGATGTTGTGTGAAGTTTTGGAATTTTCAGACCAAGTTTACCTATTATTGTAAATATTTGTTGATTTAATAAAGAATAAATGTTAAAAACATATAATCTTGCTTAAAAAATCTGAAAACTTGCATAAGCTCCACCTTTTGGTGTATTATGTTGTCAAAAAAGTTTCAAGTGATTCTGAGAAAGTGATGATTCACATCACCACTAAAGCATACATGTCTCACACATGTCATTGTCACTTAGCTAGAGATATTCATCCCTACGTGGGATGTGTAGTAATAGTTGCTCGAAATCATTTGAAACTTTTTTGGGATGCTTATGGATCCAAACTATGATGTTGTGTGAAGTTTTGGAATTTTC
Source organism: Cenchrus fungigraminus (assembly GCA_036936925.1). Lineage (NCBI taxonomy): Eukaryota > Viridiplantae > Streptophyta > Magnoliopsida > Poales > Poaceae > Cenchrus > Cenchrus fungigraminus. The sequence goes on from CM072779.1 coordinate 127,563,140, forward strand.
AGACCAAATTTGCCTATTATTGTTAATATTTGTTGATTTAATAAAGAATAAATGTTAAAAACATCTAATCTTGCTTAAAAAATCTGAAAACTTGCATAAGCTCCACCTTTTGGTGTGTTATGTTGTCAAAAAAGTTTCAAGTGATTCTGAGAAAGTGATGATGCACATCACCACTAAAGCATACATGTCTCACACGTGTCATTGTCACTAAGCGAGAGATGTTCATCCCTACATGGGATGTGTAGTACCAGTTGCTCAAAATCATTTGAAACTTTTTTGAGATGCTTATGGATCCAAACTATAATGTTGTGTGAAGTTTTGGAATTTTCAGACCAAGGTTGCCTATTATTGTTAATATTTGTTGATTTAATAACGAATAAATGTTAAAAACATCTAATCTTGCTTAAAAAATCTGAAAACTTGCATGAGCTCCTCCTTTTGGTGTATTATGTTGTCAAAAAAGTTTCAAGCGATTCTGAGAAAATGGTGCCACTAAACCATACATGTCACACCCATGCCCTTGTCCCACACATGCACATCCCTACTAAACCAGTTTCTCCAAAGCATTAGTAAATTTTTCTGAGAAACCATTGCTATTGATTCTGAGAAAAAAGCGCATAAAAAGAATATAAAATACCGAAAGCAAAAAAAGACATAAATGTTTGTAAAACAAAAAAATGGCTCCATTTGGGTTTGATCCGGGGAGCTGTGAGTTAAACTCCAAGTGTGTTACCATTGTGCTAGTTAGAGGTTTCCGTTAGCAGTCGATGTATAGTTCTTTTAATCCATTTGAAAGTTTGAATAATCTACAGATTTTATTCAAGTCATTAATCCATGTGAAAGTTTGAATAATCTAAATTTTAGTTTTCAAAAATTGACAACTACAAGCAACATTTTGGAATACTAAATGATTTCAGCCGATAAAGTAATGAATACCAAAGTTTCATAACTCGTCAAGATCTACAATATCTATTTAGGTCATTTTTGCATTTGCGAAAGTGGTAGTACTCCCTCCGGTTTAGTAAAAGAAGTCGTTTTGGACAAGGTTTGAGTCAAACATTGGGAATATAAATGATGAATAACTTGTAAGTCGTTGAGTTTAGAAATGTGAAAATCATATCAATAGATTTGTTTTTAAAATCAGTTTCATAAAAGTATACATATATAACTTTTCAATAAATATTTTTATAGAAAAGAGAAGTCAAAGTTGTGTTTTGGAGACCGTGTCGCTGTCCTAAACGACTTCTTTTACCAAACCGGAGGGAGTATATTTTGGTCATTTATCCTAGATTCACTCACATGGTATAAGAAATTATGTCATAGACTTGTCAAATTTGTATTACATGTTATTACCACTTTCGAAAATGACAAAATGACCTAAATAAACATTGTAGATATTGATGAGACATGAAACTGTGGTATTCATCACTTTTCCATTTGACATCATTTAGTATAAAAAAATCTTACTTTTAGTTGACATTTTTTGAAGTTCAAAAATTGCATTATTTACTTAGTATGTACACAAAACAATAACATATTCCATCACAACATGATGTGTATTGTAGTGGTAAAGTGCACAACTCTTGAAACCAAAGGATTTGGGTTCGAATCCCAAGTTCCCTCCTTTTGTGGGCTTTTCCTTTTCTTTTCCTATTTTTAATTGCACCACTGTGAATAACATCTAAAAATTATTATCTTATATACACTAATATATTTTATAAATATAATATACTGCATATAATTTTTTTACAAATTTTGTTAATTTATGAACTCATTTACTATTTTCAATGTGAAAAGTTTAAATAATTCTAAATTTATATTTCAAAAAATACGAGTTCAAGCCAGATTGATACTCGAAATGATTTCGTTTGAAAAAATCACAAATATAAAAGTTGTAGAAGTCATCAGGATCTATCGCTTTTAGTCGACAATTTTTGAAGTTCAAAAATTGCATTATTTACTAGTATGTATACAAAATAATAACATATTCCATCACAACATGATGTGTATTGTAGTGGTAAGGTGCTCAACTCTTGAAATTAAAGTATGTGGGTTCGAATCCCAAGTTCGCTCCTTTTGTGGGTTTTTCCTTTTCTTTTCATATTTTTAATTCCACCACTATGAATAACATATAACAATAATTATCTTATATACACTAATATATTTTATAAATATAATATACTGCATATAATTTTTTTACAAATTTTGTTAATTTTGAACTTATTTACTATTTTCAATGTGAAAAGTTTGAATAATTCTAAATTTGTATTTCAAAAAATACGAGTTCAAGCCAGATTCATACTCCAAATGATTTCATCTGAAAAAATCACAAATATAAAAGTTGTAGAAGTCATCATGATCTATCACTTTTAGTCGACATTTTTTGAAGTTCAAAAATTGCATTATTTACTAATATGTATACAAAACAATAACATATTCCATCACAACATGATGTGTATTGTAGTGGTAAGGTGCTCAACTCTTGAAACTAAAGGACTTGAGTTCCAATCCCAAGTTCCCTCCTTTTGTGGGTTTTTTCTTTTCTTTTCATATTTTTAATTGCACCACTATGAATAACATATAACAATAATTATCTTATATACACTAATATGTTTTATAAATATAATATACTGCATATAATTTTTTTTACAAATTTTGTTAATTTTGAACTCATCTACTATTTCAACGTGTTGTGGCTGGAGTGCGGCCGGCTATCGCCGGGGGACCGGGTCGGGGCCGCTGCGTGGCTGGGGCGCGGCAGGGTAGGGCTAGGGTGCAGCTGGAGGACCTGGCTGGGCGCGGCCGGCTATGGTTGGGGCACGATTGGGCGTGCAGACGGCTATGATTGTGGTTTTTTTTACGTTTTCAAGTGTTGTGCAAATTTTACACAGTTTCATTTGTTGCTACGCCCAAAATATGTTGCAATACACCCTAAATGGAAGCAATAGGCGCAATTGCACTTCGTAGGAGTTCAAAATTTGAAACTAATTTACTATTTTCCATAGTTTGAATGAATTTACCCATATTTATAAAATTTAATTCCAATTTGAACCATTCATGTGTTCTCCATCTAAATTCAGATGGTTATAAATCTAGCTTATATAAAATACTTTGCTTTTCATTTTCACAAAGGTGTTGTAGCTCAATGGTATATGTTGCCTTTGTTGAATGTAAGGTTCCGGGTTCGATTCTAGCTATTGACATACTTTTCAAAAAAATTAATTTTTTATAGATGTCACGTAATATGATTTTTGGATAAGTTATTTCAAGTGTTCTTCATCCTAATCAAGATGGATATAACTCTAGCTTATATGAATTATTTTGTGGTGTTTTGACATACGAATTAGTTCGGGTCCCATCAAGGATGAGTCCCAATCTGATTGTTCCTCTCCTGTATAGTAGGAACAAAAAGTTTGGCAATAGGCAAGTTTAAGTGCAACTAAGTAAGACCTCGTTGCAATAAGTCTGATACAGTTGCAACGACAACTAGTACAACCACAAAATTTCGTGGCAATATGTACACGATATTGCATCTTGAGGCTAGAAACGAAGCAATAGCCCTCCATGTATTGCAACAACGCAAAGATATATTTACAACCCAAATTAGACGTTGCGATATAGCCGTTCAAATGCAACCAACCCTAGTATGGTGGCCATAGCAATTTTCTATTGCAACACACGAAATGCTAATGCAACACAGAAATGGGGTAGCAGTATTTCCAACCAAATGCAACACAAATCCTCATAATGGTTGCATTAGCGTCAACCTGTTGCAACACAAAAAAATAAATATTGCAACTCAAATTTTGTGTAGCAATAGACACGCATATTACAACCAAATCACTGTTTCGGTGCCATAGTACCCCCTTATTGCAACGAAATTTGTGGTGTTGCCTAAGAGTTGTGTTGCAATAGGGGGAAAACCTTGTAGTGCTCCCTCCGGAAATGACCTGTTATGTACCAATGATTTGAGGGATCCAAAGTACCTCTCATATGGAAACATCTGATGAAGGTAAGATGGGCCAAGGTACCAGATCTCTCTCGCGAGGTGTGTTGTTAGATGCAGCATGAGATAAAAGAATGATGGTGGGAAGGTAGCTTCAAGCAGACATAGGGTCTCGAAATGCCTCCTCTCTAAGTCCAATAGTTTTTTCCTCATCAATCACCTTCTGTTCTATTTCATTGAAGAATAAACACAAGCTCGTGACCGCGTCGCGAACCAGTTCTGTCTTGATACCTCTTAGTACAACAGGAAGAATAGATGTCATCAACACATGGCAATCATGAGATTTCATCAAGTTGAAATTCATTTTCATGTCCTTCACCGACACTAGCCTCTTGAAGTTCGATGAGTAGCCTGAAGGTACTTTCAAACCATGCAAAAACTCACAGAATTCTTTTCTCTCTGCCTTTGACAAGGTGGTTGCAGCAACGGGAAGGTCCATCCCTGTGTCTGTTTCCTCTGCATAGAGCTCCGGCCTAATGCCCATTTCTTTAAGATCCTCCCTTGCATTTTTAAGATCTTTTCCTTTCGACTTCTGTTGTAGCAATGTTCCCAAAGTAGCTTCACACACATTCTTCTTGATGTGCATGTTTTCAATCGAATGACGCACATCCAAAAGCGGCCAATACTCTAGTTCCCATATAATTGATTTCTTGTTCCACATTCCTCGCCCATCATCTTCTTCTTCTTCTTCACCATCTCGCTTCTTTCTTTTGCGAAGTTTCTTTTTAGACAATTTTGGTAACTCCTCGATAGTTTCGACGTCCTTGACTTGCAAGTGGAGCAGATCTCCAGTCACATGCATTGGCGCCTGTTGATTCTCTTTTTCCCCATTAAATTGACAATCCATGTCCCGGTAGGCATGTTTCTTGCTGAGGAAACGACAGTGCCCTATAAATGAGAATTTCTTAGCCACACTGCACAAGTTTCTTCCAAGCAGTGTGGGCAAGCTGCACCTTTCCTTTTACTCTGGCCAGAAAGGTTGCGATGAGCCGGGTTGTCGTTGATGGTGGTGAACAACATGGCGTGCAATGTGAACTCCTCACGGCCGAACTCATCCCAAACCTCCTTCACACCAGGCTTCCAAAGTATCTTCAAGTCACAACTAGTTGCCTCAAGGAGACATCAATACTGTCGCCAGGTTGCTTTGGCTCGGAGACCAATATTGTCAGCATCATGTATTTCCGTTTCTTGCATAGCCAGGGTGGAAGGTTGTACATTGACAGCACGATAGGCCAGGTGCTATGTGTTGAGCTCTGGTTACCGAATGGGTTCACGCCATTTGTGCTCATAGCGAACCGAATGTTCCTGCTTTCACCGGCAACTTCCTTAAAGTGGGAATCAATGTTTTGCCATTGTTGGCCATCTGCCGGGTGCTTAATCTTGCCAACTTCCTTCGTTCGTGTCTTATGCCAACGCAAGAGTTGGGCCTCCTTTCATGTGTCTTAATCTTGCCTCCTACCATGCTACCCTCAAAGGAGCCCCTTTAACATTCTTCTTCTTCTTCTTGCCTATGATCTCCACGGGCTCGTTCTCGTCATCATCAGCATTGTTATCATCATCACCATCTTTTTTCCTCTTGTACCGATCGAATCCACACTTGGGGCACTTGTCAAGGTCTGCATAATCTCCACGAAACAATACACAATTGTTCTTGCAAGTATGAATTTTTTCAACCTCTATTCCCAGAGGACAAATTATCTTCTTTGCCTCATAGACAGACTCGGCTATTTGGTTTCCCTCGGGTAGCATGTCCTTAAGGAGATCCAATAGTTGTTTGAAACTTTTGTTGCTCCAACCATGATCTGTCTTAAGCTGCAAAAGTTTTAGATCACTAGAAAGGCGAGAGTACTTCTTGCATCCAGGATAGAGGGGTTTCTTTGAATCTTCAACGAACTACTTCAGCCTCACTAATTCAGAAGCTGTATACACTCGTTGAAACTCAACATCCCGCAACATTTGATCAACATTGTGCACACATTGCAACAACTCACCATCATTGAAGCCCTTAACTTCTTGATCAGTGATATCCTCAGGCCTCATCACAATTGGTGGGAATGGTTCATTTTCCTCATCAAAAACTCCACCTTCATCAAGCTCTTCATCATGGCATAGCGCTGCCCCTTCATTATTAAGTCTCGTAGCATGGTGTCACGCTTCACCTTCATTTAGGCATCCTACTTCGACTTCATTAAGCCCTTCCTCACCATGTTTATTCCAACACGTGTAATTTTCTTTGAAACCACGTGTGATCAAATGATGAAAAATGTTATCCCGTTGTCCGAACTTCTTCTGGTTGAGACAATCTATACATGGGCAAAGTGTTGCCTGAACACCACGGTTTCTCATATCCGCCTCTGCTTGATCTAGAAAACTATTGACCCCCTTAAGAAACTGGCCCAATCTCGGGACTTACTACTGTACATCCAAGCCCAAGCAACAGCAGCCATCTGCAATTTTCAAACATCAAATGAGCATAATGCATCACCAAAACTGATGAGTAAGAGGATTAGGATAGCGAAGTTCAATAAAAGGGGGCAATTTCCACCTTGACGAGGACTGTCTACGAGGCGAGCGCTTCCGAGGAGGAGGACGAGGCGTCGTGGCCGCAGCGACGGCGACGGCACAGAGGACGGCGACGGCGCGAAGGACGGTGCCGAGCCCGAGGATGAGGATAAGCTGCTGCTTTGGAGGACGTACGGCGACGTACGGCGCGGAGGGACGCCGCGCTGCAGTCGACGTCCGCCGGCACCTTACGCCGTCGCGCACGCGGCCGGCCGGCCTGCTGCAATGCCAGCTTTCTGAGGAGAGAGAGCGCGCGTAGCGAGTGGGGCCTTCAGAGAGCGCGCGCGCAGCGAGTGGGGCCTTTAGAGAGCATGCGAAAATGCTGCTGCAGCAACGGCGGGAAGAGAGCGAGTGGGGCCCACAGAGGAGAGAGAGCGAGTGTAGTTGTCGGAGATAGCAGAGTGGTCAGAACGCAAAGACAACGACGCGTAATAACAACATGCGTCTCTATTGTGAGAAAACGAAGGAGATGCTAGGTCCAAACAAGCGTCACCAATTGGGTCGTCATAAAATGAGACGCGTCCTAAAAATCACGCGTCTCCAATAGGAAAGTCATCGGTAACAGATGCATGCTAACGTCCGTTACAAAGAAAACATATAATGGGCGTTTAAGAAGTCCGTTACCAGAAGTCCTCATTGGTAACGGGCGTTGTGGTGGCGAGGTCAGGGCGAGGTCGGGGGCGAGCCTGCCGCGCTTATGCGTAACGGGCGCCAAACAACAACCGTTACAGATGGGGTCCATGTAACTGGTGTTAAGAGCCCGTTACAAATGTTACGTGACCTATTTGAGGTTTTCACATAGTGTACATACCATAATTGTAAGCTTTAAAAAGTGATCATAGCCGAAACATATGTGGTACACAGTTGTACACAGAGTGTTTCGTGAATGACAACCTCCGATTAGGGATTAAGATTAATGAATTTGAGTAGATATTATGTGTACAAAGGTTGCTCATAAGATTTTATCTAACAATAGTACAAACTAAATATAATAAACATAATGGGCTTGTTTGGGACTGCTATGCTCCACCTTTTCTAGCTCTACTTCCAAACTACCCAGCCAAACATGTTCAACTCCAAAAACTCTACTTCCAAAAAAGGTGGAGTTGAGGGCCAACTCTATGTTTTTTAGGGAGCTCCTCAAGGGGTGCTCCAAAAATGAACGTTTCATATGTCCGCATGGAGGGGGGTAATTACCCACAACTGCCACCCATTACACAAAAATAGTTCATTATTTTCTTTGTCTCCTTCCTCTTCCTCCCCCTGTCTCTCTCGTCGCCGCCCAATCAGCCAAGCCTGGAACCCGCAGCCCCACCATCCGCTCCCTGCCGGCGCCCAAGCCACACCTCTCCCCTACTCCCACTGTCGGCCGGCGGCCCTCCCCTTTTTTCCCCCGAGGGCGGCGACCCATGCTCTCCGCCTCTCCTCCGTCCTCCCTCTTCTCTCTGTTCACTCTCTTTGCTCCCTCCGTAGGCGGCAGGGGCGCAGAGGAGGAGGCGGCAGCCCGGCGCGGTCCTCCTCATCCTCGTCGTTGCCATCATGGTGAGCACTGAGGTTGGCATTGAGTGCGTGCTCGGAGGATGAGGTGGCCGCCCGCATGGGCGAGGTCGCCATCGAGCTCACGGCCAACTTGTGTGCGCTGCCGGCCGAGCTGCACTACTGCCACCAAGGTCGCGCCACCCTACCCCTGCGATGGCTTGCCGAATCGAGGCTGCGCCGTCGTGCCCCTACGACAGCTCGTCATACCATGCTTGGCCCCGTTGGCATCAGTCGCAGCCCTCCTCTACGCACGGCGGCCTGCCAGGCGCCACCGGTCACCCTCCTATTGAAGGACCGAATCGGGCGACCAGAGAGGGGGGAGTGAATGGGAGCCGATAAAAATTCTTCCCGAAGGTCGAACTCGGCCTATACCCCGATTGCCACTCCACGAATCCGTGCACACAAGCGAAGCTTCAAACAAGGCACACACAAGCCTAGAAGATCAACCAAGAAGCCTAGGAGCAAAGAGCGGAAGCACCAAAGCAAAAACCGAAGGACTTGGACACTGCTGCGAAGTCCCTGGCAGACTGTCCGTGGACACCAGGCGGACTGTCCGCGAGGAGGGCACGGACCGTCCGGACTGGCTCAGCGGACTGTCCGAAAAAGCACCTCGAACCACCAGTAGCGCACCCCCGAAATTTGGACCGTCCGTGGAGGCTCCGCGGACCGTCCGTGGAGGCTCCGCGGACCGTCCGTAAAAAATCCGGCCACACGGACTGTCCGTGAGACCCTCGCGGACCGTCCGCCAAACTCCTTCCAACCAAAAACAAGGGACGAAACGGATCGAAACGAAGACGCGCAAGAACACAAAGAACACGTGACGAACTCCAGCACACGCGGACTATCCGCGGGGTCATGGCGGACTGTACGCTAGCCCCGGACAGAGCTGCTCGAGCTCGAGCCCGCGAAGTCAACTCTCCAAATCCATCACCGGATCTCCCAAACGCCAAAAGCTCTTGAGACAAGATTTGGGGTAGATGATAAGCAACACAAGATGAAGCTATGCCCCAAAAATCTCGACCTCTAAGCCACTAAATCGCTGGGAATCGCGGATCACACGAACTCCACCAAGAACACGAACTTCCACCGAAAGTCACGAATCGAAGGTCCTACACGGCGTTTGAGGGGTCAAGATCATACACAAACATGCGCAAGCCATCCACCCATGATCCCCTCAAAGAAATCCATGAAGAAACACCTCCAAACTCACGAATCGAGTGAAGAACGAAAACTCCCAAGAATAGCCCCAAAAATGACACGAAAATCACAAAGGACTAGGAGATCACCGGGACGCCGAATGCTTCCATACATCCAGAGGACAGAGTCTGTACAAGAGTCTAGCCTAAGGAATCTAGAGGAAAACGATGCAGTCCAGAGAAATCTACCGGGGGAGAAAGCCTAGGAAGCAAGAGAAAGAGATGCCATCCACCTCTCTGTTATTTGTATGAAGTCCATCGGAGGGAGGTAAATGACCACGCTACCCCTACTGCATAAATGAAGATACAACCCCTCAGGGGCATTTTGGTCAAGTCTTCATCGGACGGACACGCTTCCACCGCGGCTTCGCTTCACCTCGACGCAAACCCCGCGATCACGCCACGTGCCCTCCACCTCGAAGCTTCCCGAAGCTCCCGGACCACCGTCTCCGTCGCCTCGGGCCTTCGGGCATGGTTTTGAGGCCCAAACCAAGAAACCGTTCACCGATGGTTTTGTGGGCAAACCAACAAACCCCACGTGCAAGCTTCGGGCTTCAACTGCTACCTTGCACCGGCCCATGTTCACGACTTCAGCCCGCCAGTCTTGCACCGCACGGCTCACACTTGACCCCATCGGCCATCGGGTCCATCGAACCAAGCCTACTTGCCACTCCATCACCCGGAGGCCGCCACTGCTAAGGCCTTTCACGCTTGTTCTTCACCTGCACCGACACGAGTCAAGCCGCAACTTGTACCTGCACACTTAGCCAAGCATCAGTCCACACAACGTTATTACGGAATGAGTGCATTGACAACACCCATAGAAATCACATAGAGAAAGAGAAAAGAAAACAACCACGAACACAAACCTCCCAAGCAAGTGATCCAAAGCCAAAGAACAAGCGAAATCAAGATCACTCGCCAACCAAGTCTCGGCCCCCTAAGACAAGGGCAACGGCTCGACACAGCCGAGACAAAACAAAGCTCTCAAAGAGCACATCACAAAGCCACAACTAAGGAAAATCAAAGAAGCTCCCCCTGCACATATGCAAACTCCCCCTGAGCAAATGCAACCTCTTCTTCTCAATTTTTCTCCTCACATGCAACATCTCACAAATGCATACCAATTTTCCACAAAATTCTCCCAAATCATACAAAACTCTCCCCCTTGTTGACAATGCATGGATCAAGGTATATGAAACTCTTGCCCTTGTTTTCATGAAAAATGCATGTCAAGGTATATAAACAATCTACCAAGCTTCTCAAATAGACAAAGAGCACAACAAAATGCTACAAATGCGACATAGAGCAAGCAAAGTAGATATGGTGTATCTAGCACATTGCCATCAAGAAGGTAGAGACATATAAGCATGTGACATGGCTAAAAGCAATTTTAAGCAATTTTCACAAAGAAATAGTCATCTCATGAGCAAGACTCTCTCTATACCAATTTGAACATAAAGGCACTAGATCATCCAAAGTTTATGCAAGATCACAAATTCTCATCACAAGATCATTATAAACGCCCACAAGCTACTCAAATCATGTTAAAGCCACCGAGCCATGTGTCTACTTCTTAAAATGAGACTTCTCATGGTAGACAAGCATGCTACGGTTTAGCACCCAAGATATGAATATCAAATCATATAAACATGATTAGTAGCTCATTTTTCAAGGATAAGGCAATTCACACACCAAATTCATTTTCAAGTTTAAACATGGTACATGAAGTGCCTTTGCGGCAAAAAGAAGCTTATGCTCCTCCCCAAGCAAGCAAAAGGGCTAAATATTTACAATGACAAAGGGTCTTTGACCCCAAGCAAAGAGAACATGATTCTCAAGCACAAACTAAACATGATATAGGCATTTAAGCACAAATTGAGCATAGACAAGCATTTACTCATGAGAGACATCATTTTAGCATTTTCATCAAAAGAGAGCTATCTCAACTCAAATATATGACAAAACCATCCAGAGCATAGCATTCACATCCACAATTTACTCAACATGCACATATATCACAAATATAGTACATCGGTGATCAATGTATATAAGAGAAGCTTTTCCTAGCACAAGTGATCCAAAGATGGCTATCCTACCATGTTTGTACAGAAAGTAAAATGCATGACTGCAATGCAACAAAATGAACATATGGTACATATATACATGAGAAGCTCCAAGACTCAGCTAGAAAGGAAAGCAAACACCAAGTTCACCCCGCAAGCGAGTGAAAGTGACTTGATCAAGCGGCTTGGTGAAAATGTCGGCTAGCTGATCTTGGGTAGGAACATAGGACAAAGATATGTTTCCCTTCTCAACATTGTCCCTCAGAAAGTGGTACCTCACTTCTATGTGTTTGGTTTTGGAGTGGAGGACAGGATTTTTGGCTCCGCTTATGGCACTGGTGCTATCACAGAAAAGCGTAACCTGGGAGCACTCCTCACCAAAGTCACTCATGGTATATGTCATCCAAAATAGCTGGGAACAACAACTAGCAGCAGCTACATACTCGGCCTCTGTAGTGGACTAGGCTACACTGGATTGCTTGCGAGATGACCAAGAGACCAAAGAAGAACCAAGGAACTGACAACACCCAGAAGTACTTTTGCGATCCAATCGACACCCAGCAAAATCAACAACGGAGTAACCGTGAAGTCTGAGTGTCGAGGAGGCAGAATACCAAAGACCAAACTCAGGAGTGTAGTTCAAGTACCTGAAGATCCGCTTGACGGCCTGCCGATGTGAAGTCCTCGGTGAAGCCTGAAAATGAGTACACAGACACACACTGAACTGTATGTCCGGCCTCGTCGCCGTCAAGTAGAGGAGGGAGCCGATCATGCTCCGGTACTCCTTCTGATCCACGGGTTCGCCGTCCTCGTCCGCGTCCAAAGCCGTGGTCGTACTCATCGGTGTGGTCAGCGGCTTGGAGTCGTTCATGCCGAACTTCTTCACCATGTCCCTGGTGTACTTCACCTGATGTACAAACATCCCGTCCTTGCACTGCTTGATTTGGAGGCCTAAGAAAAACTGCAGCTCGCCCATCATGGACATCTCAAATTCCCTGCTCATGTCATTTGCAAATCTGGCAACAAGATCATGAGAAGAGCCACCAAAGATTATGTCATCCACGTATATCTGAATGATCAACAGGTCATTCCCATGCTTAAGGAGAAACAGGGTCTTATCAACTGTGCCCATCACAAACCCCTTACTTAGCAAAAACCCTCTCAACCTGCCATACCAAGCTCTAGGTGCCTGTTTCAACCCATAGAGCGCTCTCTGGAGTTTGTATACATGGTGTGGGTATTTTTCACTCTCAAACCCCGGGGGTTGCCTCACATACACTTCTTCCTCAATCACCCCATTCAAGAAAGCACTCTTGACATCCATTTGGTACAACTTGAACCCTTTAGCCACGGCAAAGGCTAGAAGGATCCTAATTGCCTCCAAATGGGCCACAGGAGCAAATGTCTCCTCATAGTCTATGCCCTCTTTCTGGTTGTACCCCTGTGCCACAAACCTCGACTTGTTTCTCACAACCATCCCATTTTCACCCTCTTTGTTCTTCCACACCCAATTGGTTCCTATGGGACGGCAATTTGGCGGTGGATCGACTAACACCCAGACTTGGTTTCTCTCAAAGTTTTCCAACTCCTCATGCATGGAATTCACCCAATTCTCATCAGACAAAGCGTGTCGAATATCTTTGGGCTCAAACGACACGACAAATGCAGAATGAGCGAAATGAGAGGAATTCTTTGACCTCGACCGTGTAGTGCGTTCATGAAGATCACCAATGATCGTCGTCGGTGGGTGATCGATCTGTACACGCCGCGGAGCCTCCCTCCTGGTCACAACCTCCCCCTCAGCAGCAGCCTCCACTCGAACAGCCTCAGTCGTAGTGGGTGTAGGGGATGGTCCGTCCTCGATCGTCGTCGTAGTCGTGGAAGTAGAATGTACACGATCAGCCGCGGGAACACCACCTTCATCATCATCCTCGTCTCCATCTCCATCCTTCTCATCCTCAAAGATCCTGGCACCAATTTCCTCGTCACCTGCACACTCAAAAGCAGAAGAGCTACATGGTTGTGTCTCGTCGAAGGTAACCTCGCAAGTCTCCATGATTCGGTTAGTGTCAAGGTTGAGCACACAATATGCTCTAGAGTGAATCGCATAACCAAGGAAAATCCCATCTGAACATCTAGACTCGAACTTATCCAACTTGCCCTTCTTCAGAATGAAACACTTGCATCCAAAAGCTCTAAAGTGACTCAGCTTGGGTTGTCGGCCATGCATCAGCTCATAAGAGGTCTTCTTCTTGAAAGCACGAAGGAAGATGCGATTTGAGACATAGCAAGCGGTATTGACCGCCTCAGCCCAGAAACGCCTAGGAGTCCTATGCTCATCAAGCATCGTCCTGACCATCTCACAAAGGGTCCGGTTCTTCCTCTCCACTACGCCATTCTGGCAAGCGACGTATGGAGAAGAGTACTGATGATCAAGACCAAGATCACTGCAAAAGGCATCAAAATGAGAGTTCTTAAATTCCGTGCCATTGTCACTGCGTATAGCTCGAATGGCATGTCCATGTCTCTCATTCTTCAACCTCAAGATCAAGTCTCGAACAAAGCCAAATGTCTCACTCTTATCCTCCAGAAAGAAAACCCAAGAGTACCTCGAAAAATCATCAACAACCACTAGAACATACCACTTCCCACCCGCAGAGCGAACACGAGCTGGCCCAACCAAATCCATGTGCAACAGCTCACAAGGTCACTCGGTCATGACAGCAGTCAGAGGGGTGTGGGAAGCAGCAACCATTTTCCCATGCCGACAAGAAGCACAAACCAAATCCTTCTCAAATTTCAACTTAGGCAATCCTCGGACAAGGTCAAGACCACTCAAGCGGGAAAGCAACTCAAAGCTCAAGTGTCCCAACCTCCTATGCCATTTCCAAAGCTCGGTCGACACGCCAGCAACAAAGCATCAAGGAGGACCAATAGACTGGGAAAAATCGGCACGAAAGATTTGACCCTCGGGGACGATCGTATAGACAAGATCGCCTCGAGAATCAAGCACATGAGAAGCACCAGACTTTAAACAAACCTCAAAACCTTCGTCAAGTAATTGAGATACCGACAACAGGTTAAAACCAAGTGACTTGACCAGAGCCACAGTTCTTAAGGTCACCTTGCAACTCACCTTCACCATACCTTCCGCAAGCACTCATCCTCGCCCATTGTCCCCGAAAGTGATGTACTCCCTTGTACTCACCGGGGTGAGGCTGGAGAACCACCCACGATCTCCGGTCATGTGTCTCGAGCAACCGGAGTCGATCAACCAAAATTTCTCCAAGCCTCCCGCCTGCAATCAAAAACGAGAACGAGAATGTGCAAGCGACTCAACACTGGGGTTAGTTCCAAACGATTCAAACCAGTGTCGAGCCATTTGCTCAAAAGAAGGGTTAGCAAAGTCCATTCTACCAACACCCCTAGGCGGAGTCCTCTCATGCCTACCACCAAAAGACCTGTCACGTCTCACTGGAGGAGTACGCGCACCACGAGGGGGAAAACGTGGCCCGTAGTCCATCTGAGGCCCAAAGCTCCGATCGTGCCTCCCAAACTCGTAACGGTCACGAGAAGGAGCACGTCGAGCCAACTCACCACGCCCAAACCCAACACGCCTATCTCTCTGAGGGAACACACCTCCGCCTCCACCTCCACGAGTGGGAACTGTCCTCACAAACACATCACCCCAAGGTAGAGGCCCTCTACGAGGCTCAGGCACACCACGAGCAAGGTGGTACCTGTCCTTGTTTGCCATCTCCCTAGCAAACCTCTCATCCCTCTTCCTCCGGAAACAGAACTCATCCTTATGTCCATCACTCCCACAATACTCACAATGGAAGCGGACTGGCACTAGCTTAGGCTGTGGCTTCTCTACAAGCTTCTCTCCAGCTTTCTCTCCTGACTTCCCCTCAAAGACACTCCCCTGGGTGCTCACAAACTTGATGGGTTTCTGGTAGTTCTCAGCTTTGTGGGGAAACACTGGTGGATCAGGTGTTGTGTCTAGCTTGTTTCGGAGGTGGTTTAGTTTGGGTGCAAATTTGTTCATAGGTGTGGTATGTGGTGGAATGAGGATCTCTCCGGCTTTCTCTTCTCCCTCACCACTCTTCTCACCACACTTGTCAGCCCCCAACGCCTGACCATCAAACCTCTTAAACTGAGCCAACATCATACTCAATTGTGGCTCATGCCCAGACAACCACCCCATCATTTTTCTCAATTCATCATTTTCATCCTGCAGACGATCAACACAGTTTGCAATTTCCATATTTTTCAAAGCATGCAATTCACAGGTTGAACATGATGTAGGAAGAGGAGCTTTCAATGCCGCCTCAAGAGAAACAATTCTAGTGTGAGATTCATCTAGCCTAGCATGCAAAATAGGACATGAAGTACAAGCTCCTAACAAAGCTGGCCTAGACTTTAACTCATCACATTCAAACCTAACAACATCTAGTTCCTCAAGAACAGAGGCATGTTTCTCCTTGAGGGCAGTCAAGTCAGCAAGAAAAACTGAGCAATCACCACAATCAATTTCATCCGACACCACAGGAGCAGATTTCAAAGCAGCTATTTCATTCCTAGCATCCACAAGCAAGGATTCAAGCTCGGCTACCTTGTCCTTAGCATCACCCAACAGAGACCAAATTCCCTCTTCTCCTTGTTGGTCTTTCTAAGCATATCATCACGGTTATCAAGCAACTCATTGAGCCTAGCATTCTCCTCTAGCAAGAAGTTGGGATCTTGTCGTACCTCATCATCGGAGTCGGAGTTCGAATCCGAGCTGTGCCTCCCACTCTTCTTGGAATGTGCCATGCCGCAAAAGCCTCCTTGTGCGACGAAGCTCAAGCCGGTGATGTTCTTGCCCGTGTGCCGCTTGTCCTTGCGCTTCTCTTGCTCTTCCTCGCTGCTCGAGTCGGAAGAAGCATCACTTGATGTCGAGTCGATGTCGCTCGCTCCGGCCACCATCGCTCGAGCGGTCTTCCTCTTGTGGCCGCCACCCTTCTTGTGCCTTCTCTCGCTCTTGTCCTTGTGCTTGTCCTTGTAGTCATTCTGGGAGAGGTGCTTGTTGTAGTCGTGCTTGGGCTTTCCCTTGTAGTCGTTCTTGATCTCCATGACTTCAGGGCATTCGGCGATGAAGTGCCCGTGCTTCCCGCACCGATAGCACATCCCCGAGCTCCGCCTTGCATTCTTGCGGTTCTCGTACATCCGCCCAAACCTCTTGCTCAACAAGGCGAGATCGTTCTCGCTCAGCACCTCAAAGTCCTCATCTGGCAAAGACACAAGACAAGACAAAGAGAAACCACCAAGGTTAGCGTTAGACCGTGATCCCGAGACAAGAGCCAAACTATGAGGATCAGTGGGGCTCTCACTCTTGGCTCTCAAGCCACGATCAACCTCTGAAGACCTGAGCTTGGAAAACAGCTCATCCAACGTCAGCGTATCATACACGCTCGACTCCTCAATGGCCTCGACCTTGGCACTCCACACAGACCGATCCAGGGCATGCAAAAGCTTGATAGCTTGATCATGGTCCGTGTATGGGAGCACTGTCACATTGGCCCTCATGTTGTTGACAATGCTAGTGAACCGCTGAAACATTGCATCGGTCGACTCGCTGGGGAGATGAGTGAAGTTCTCGTACTCTCTCCGGTAAGTGGAAAACAAACGGGCTTGCACTTGGGCATTGCCAACATGAGCATTTCTCAACTTGTGCCATATCTTTCCGGCCACATTCTCTTCGTACACTCGCTCAAACTCCGAGGCACAGAGAACACGAAACAAGTAATCAACGGCCTTGCTATTGGCCTCAAACATGTCCCGCGATTCTGGAAGCAGAAAACTATCTGGGATGACATATTGATCATTTTGAGTGACCTCCCAAATAAGAGTTCCCTTCCCTCACAAAAACGCGCCCATGTGCCTCTCCCACATTCTGTAATTCTTGCCATCAAAGTGCGGAGGACCCGACCCCTTGCCGTAATCGCCCATCTTTGGATCTTAGACTGGTTAGAATCAAGAAGATCCGTAACCGGCTCTGATACTAATTGAAGGACCGAATCAGGCGACCAGAGAGGGGGGAGTGAATGGGAGCCGATAAAAATTCTTCGCGAAGGTCGAACTCGGCCTATACCCCAATTGCCACTCCACGAATCCATGCACACAAGCGAAGCTTCAAACAAGGCACACATAAGCCTAGAAGATCAACCAAGAAGCCTAGGAGCAAAGAGCGGAAGCACCAAAGCAAAAACCGACGGACTTGGACACTGCTGCGAAGTCCCTGGCGGACTGTCTGTGGACACCAGGCGGACTGTCCGCGAGGAGGGCATGGACCGTCCGGACTGGCTCGGTGGACTGTCCGAAAAAGCACCTCGAACCACCAGTAGCGCACCCCCAAAATTCGGACTGTTCGTGGAGGCTCCGCGGACCGTCCGTCAAAAATCCGGCCACGCGGACTGTCCGTGAGACCCTCGCGGACTGTCTGCGAAACTCCTTCCAACCAAAAACAAGGGACGAAACGGATCGAAACGAAGACGCGCAAGAACACGAAGAACACACGACAAACTCCAGCACACGCGGACTGTCCGCGGGGTCCTGGTAAATTAGTTACAGTGCTCTGCTCCCACGTTACTGTGAGCCAATGTTCACCTAAACGCTAAATGGTAGTCATTCGGTCAAACCTCATTTAATGTGTAGACCGTGTAAACGCCATGTACATGGGTTACACATTTTTGTACGAATGAGGAATAGAGGCATGGAGGCCATTTTTTATTTATGTGTTAGGTGCAACAGTAGTACTCCTACAATTGCCAAAGTTACATCTCTCTAAAACATATTTTTGACAGAGGAAAATTAAGTCCTTGCAACAGTCTAATTAATGCTTCACCTAGGCTGAATACAAGAGAGAAAGCAATAATTGAGTGCAGGTCAGGGCATTTGCAACAAAATGGTAAGAATGATTGGGTCAGCACGATGCACGCACGTACGACAGGGGGCTCTTCTCGGCTAGCTAGACATTGCTACCTTGCATTCCTTTCACATCTCGAAATATCTAATTTGCGAAAATGGCAGTGAGGTAAAGTGATGAATTGAGGATGATTGGCATGAAAGAGCTGCCATTTTTTTCTACCTAATATCATGACGTAAAATTTGTTCACTATTTTCAGATTTACAGGTGTTTGATCATAGAGTGAATTCCCTTAGTGCCACAAAAATTTTGATGGTTTCCCTCAGTGCCACAAAAATTTTCGGAGTGCCTTTAGTGCCACAAAAGTTTTCATTTATGCCTCGTATGCCATTCCGTCCATATTCTCATCCATGAGCTGTTAAGTATGAGAGGAAAAGATGTTTTTGCCCCTCCTGCCATTGGACCCCACATGTCATCTTCATCTCTTTCCCTTCCCCTCATCTACTCATCTCCCTAGCACCTTCTGACAGCTGCTCTCCTAGCTTGACTGTCCGCGCCATCACCCCGTGGCTGCCGGTAGGGCAAGGCGTGGCGCCGCCGCCGAGCTTGGAGGTACGTCGTGAGGGGGCCGTCCCCGCCCGGACCCCGTACTACGCCCACTTGTCCGTGAAGGTAGGCGGCGGCGCCGAGTTAGAGGCGGAAGCCACCTTGGCGGCGTACGATGACTAGTGCTAGGAGGTCGCAGCGCGTCTCACTCGCAAGGAGGTTCGTCAGCTTGGCGGCAGGCGCCGCCTGCACCACGAGCAACGCTAGCGACATGCCGGGGTAGATCCCCCGTCCGGGTCCCAAGGCGCACTGGTGGGGACGAGCTCCTGACTCGGGTCGAGGAGAGGGTGGCGTCCAGGAGGAGTAGGTGAGGATCTTTAAGGTCGTGGGAGGAGGGTCTGGCGCCACGGCGTGACAGGGAGGAGCTCATTGCACGGAGCAGAGGAGGGGCAACGAGGACGAGCATCTTTGCCGGTGGAGGAGGAAAAGGCAGGGAGGAGTTTCAAGTCCCGGGGAGGAGGGGCCGGTGTGCAGGGAGTACCTCCCTCGCCGGGCAGAGAAGAGGGAGGCAGGGAGCAGTTGACGGTGTGCGGGGAGGAGCTTCCAGGTGGTGGGGCAGGATAGAGGGAGGTGAGTAAGGGAGGGGATGAACATTACAGGTGGACCCTGTGTTAGGAGGGGCATAATCGTCTTTTCCATACACAATTAATGGCTCATGGATGGAAATCCGGACGAAATGGCATAGAAGTCATAAGTGAAAATTTTCATGCCACTGAGGGCACTCTGAAAATTTTTGTGGCATTGAGGGAAATCATCGAAATTTTTGTGGCACTCAGGAAATTCACTCTTGATCATATCAGATTTTTTTTGGGACTTCTCGTGTTCGATCAGATGTGCTTTGAGCATGAGATTTGCTTCGTCATTCAGCGAACTGTGTAAAACCTACAAGTAATGTGTTTTGGATGGACAGAAATATAATCTAGCGAATTTTTTTATATTTAATTTTCGACGATTTTTCGAAAATAAATAGGCGTTTCAAACTTTGTCAAAAGTAGCCTCGAACCGCCGGTTGAACTGGCGGCAGGAACCTGCCGCCTTTTCAAACGGCGGCAAGCCCTGTAACCGCCGTTTGAAACGGCGGTAAGGACTTGCCGCCAGTTCAAGTGGCGGCAACCCTAACCGCCAAACAATGAGGCAGTTCCTCTTAAGGTAGCGGCCGGCAGGTCGGCTGGGGCTGGCGGCTGGGGTTGGCGGTCAACCGCCATGTCACCCGGCGGTAGGTCAGGGCCTACCACCGTGCAAAACAGCGGTAGGTTTTTTTTTATGAAATGGAAATGACATCATCTAAATTAAAGATAAATCACTGACGAAATTGCAATAGCATGCACGACACAACTCTAATCCTAACATGCCTTAGGGAATTTAGATACTGGATTACATTCGAAAACTAGTTGTACGAGAACTGGCCAGAAAGCAAGGAGCCGGCGCCTGAGGACTGCTGAGACGGCATGTAGTACCCCGGTGGTGGTGGTGGAGGTGAAGGAAGAGGAGACCAATCTCTCATCTTCGCTTGGCATTCACAAGTGCAAGTCGCACAAGGGCAGCACTGGTTGTCGGCGGGACGATCTGGGGAAGCAAGTGCTTCGTCCAGGCGCCGCTGCAGGTTGTAGATGACGATGTCGTGGAGGTAGTTGATGTAATCCTGATAGGGGTCAATGGCTGGGGGATCCACCCATTGCGAGAAGCCACAGTTGTCATCATCGTCGGAGAACTGAAAAATTCCCAAAAAAATGTTAACAAACCAAGCATGGTTGATGAACAAATATCATTTCCATAGCTTACCCTTGCTAGTGGGCAGTGCCAGAAGCGACGACCGTAGTTGCCCCAGCCGTCGTAGACTTGCATCACGCAACGCTCACCGTGTGAACATGTTGGCCACAACACCGGTTTGTTAGGTGCGTAGCTTCTAACTTCACGCATGGAACGGAAGTCCCTCTTTTGCAAGACTGGAAATTCCCCCTTGAACTCTGGATCTTGCTCCTCCCAGAACTCAGGACCACACCCATATTCACCTCCACTCCCAGAAGCCATTGCAGTTTGTTGTGAAGAGGCATCGTAGAGAAGGGTGATATATGTAGAAGAAGGGTGAGTGGTGGGTCCTTCGATCCGTGGGAAGGGAATCAAAGTAGTGACTCTGAGGAAACACACCCTAGCAGTAGGGTACTGTAGTGTTGTGGGCCCTCAGATCCGTGGGAGAGGAAATTTGCAGTGACTCAGAGAAAACACACGAACCCCATATTCAAGCTCCACGAGGATGAGAGGTACTTTCCGTTCTACGATTTCGAGTTCACAGAGAAGCTCCTCTGGATGAATTCGTGGTTTATAATTCATACAATCCGACTACGCTGCTACTACTCTAGGTCTACTGAGTACAACGAGGGTATTTCCCCTTCCTAATGGCATCGGGTCCAGCTTCCTTGGCCCGTCGGGCCCTCTCCCTCTTCCTCTCTCTATCTGCTTCGCGGGCCTGGGCCTCTTCACGCTCTCTCATCTGCTGGCGAACACGAATTTCTTCCTGTTGTTGTTTGCGTTTTTCCTCTTGTTTTTCCGCCTCAATCATGCGGAACCACCTCTCTCTTGCATCACGGGCCGTTGACTCGACGTACTTCTTGTCATCGTCAGACTGCTCGGTATCGAGCCACTGCATGAAATCACAAAGAGGAGGTGGACTCTTTTTGAAAAAACATGTTAGTAAAAAATTAAAAAAAATTGAAGAATGAATAATCGAGAATTGCACGAATTTGTTACTTTGGGTCTATCATTGCGGTTCAATGGCTTGATCGGGTCGTGCGCATAGTTGGCGCACATGAAGAACCGCATCCCGTAAGCGTACCCGAGAGCCTTGCACTTGACAACCTTGCAATTGTCACCGCAGTAGCACATAGGAGTGTGGATCCCCTTAGGCACCGCAACCACCTCTTTACTCGTAGTGAGCAACTCCAAGTCCAAGTCAGGACCTGAGGCAGCCATTCCCAACCTGCAAAACAAGTTATTATTTGGATGTTAGCACATGAGGAAATCCAAATATTGTAACGAAATTAAAAAAATGCAGTAAAGAAATATCAAAAGAAATTAAGGAATACTGGTTCAATTATTACAACACAATTAAAATAGGATCCAGTTCGTACAGAACAATTACACTATTATTACAACACCATGATTCAAACGACTCAGTGAAATAAGACAACTAAACTCATTGCATTCCTTCATTGCGGCGGCTACGACGTCCACGTCCACGTCCAGAAGGTGCAGTTCCACTAGCCGAAGGTTGGGCAGCATCATCCGCGTTTGACGAACTAGGTTCATTGCAAGCGTACATTGTTGTAGTGCATTTCTTGTAGGTGTGTCCTGGGTTGTTGCACTTTGAACAGAGCGCCACTGAACGACCAGCTTCAGCTTCATCCATGTTGTTCCTGATCCTCTTCTTCTTCCATCGACCAACGCCTTGGCACAATTCAGAATTTGGATCGGGTATGTATGTTGCATTTCCTTTGGGATCTTCAATGAACGAACTGATGAAAAGATGGCCCTCCAGAGTGTGGTTCCAAGTGTCCAGGATGGTTTGCTTCAAGTAGTACCTAGACACGTACCGACCCAGTGCCAACCTTTAGTTCTAAAACATGCAGCGAGCACATGACTGCAAGGCTTGTGTAGTAGCTGTGGTTTGTGGCAGGAGCATGAGCACGTCGTGTTGCCTAGAACCACAATTTGCCTCCTTCTCTCATTGCCTGTTTTCTGTGATTTGGCTTTGCACTCGACCAGATACTTCCACCTAGTATCAGAGGCATTTGCACGGTGTATAGGCTCAGGCTCTGCTCAGTGACTTAGAGCCTTCTTTTGTTTTATGTCCAGGTACTCAGTCATTGCTGTGGAGTACAACTTCTGACTATCAGCCATTGCTGTGTGTGCTTTATTTGCACGCTCATAAAAGTACTTCATTGTGCAGTACAGGAAGAACTCAATGATGCCAACTAAAGGATAACACCTGGCCCCACGCAAGACTCCTCCCATATGCCTAATGCACCATCTGCTATGAACATCGGGCCACTGGGCTGCTCTGTTTCTTTCTTCGCTACCCTCTTTGATGTCATTCATCGCCTGCAAAATTCCTTTGTGCCTATCGTGTATGACACACATGTTTGGCACCTCCTTCACCACCATCTGCTTCAGCCTCTCCAGAAACCAGTACCAACTATCACCATTCTCTCCCCCCGCAAATGCAATAGCCAATGGCAACAACTGATTGTTGCTGTCTGCTGCCACCGCTGTCAAGATTGTGCCCTTGTATTTCCCTGTCAAGAATGTGCCATCTATGCAAATGACGGGTCTACAATGTCTGAATGCCTCAATGCAGGGCCCCAATGCTAAGAATGACCGCTGAAGAACAAGCTTGCCTGCCCTAGCTACCAAAGGATATGTCTTGATGTCATAGTAGGTGCCAGGATTTAACACAACTATTTTGTTCAGCAAGGCTGGTAAATTGTTGTAGGATGCTTCGTAAGTACCCCACCTCATCTCCATAACCTTCTTCTTCGCCCTATATGCTTTGCCATAGCTGATCCTGTACCTAAATTTCTCCTCAATGGCACAGATAATGGACTTGGGCTCATAAGCTGGATTCTCCACAATCTGGGAGTACATGTGGTTAGCAACAAATCCGGCAGTCAAATTCCGGTGACTTGCATCTAACTGGTCAAGTGTACATGTGTGATCCACAACTATACTGATCTTCCAATAATCTTTCCACTTGCCCTTGTAAGCATGCACTCTAAAAGGACAATCGGGCTTCACACAACGAACATCATACACTGCTGGAGAACTCTTCAATACCCTAAACTCCCTATTCAAGGTCAAGGTGGATCACCTCTTCACTGCATCCTTAAGCTCTCCTAAATTTGCATACAGAGCTCCTTCGCACACCTCATTCTCCCGGTACTCCCAAGCCACATTCACACCAGGATTTACAGTCAGCTGTGAGAAATCATAGCTCTCCCAGTCACTTGGCATAATGGATTCATCCTCATCCTCTGAGGAGTCATCTTCCAATGCACGTTCATAGTCATCGATCTCTGCATTGAACTGCCTCATTACTTCAGGGTCTTCTTCTCCCCCATCAACCACACCAATTGCTTCATCCCCCTCTTGTTCTTCCTCTGCACCACCATCTTCCTCCCCACCCTCTTCCTCCTGTCCACCCTCTTCCTCCTGTCCTCCCTCTTCCTCCTCTCCACCATCTTCCCCCTCTCCCCCATGATGGCTACTCTGGCCTTGACCCTCTGCTTCCTCATTCAGTTGTACATTCGGTACAAACTGGACAAGCAAAACCACCGGAGCACCAATTGTGCATGCACTCCTGACATAACGCCTCCAATTTTCAGTACCTTCTAAGTGCATAAGCTCCCAAAACACTGGTTGACTTCTATTGAACACAGCCATCACCGACAGTTTCCATTGCTCTTCATCTTTCCTGAATGCCTTGTACAGCCAGTTGGTTATGACCCCCCAAGGTCTTTCTTCAGCTCTTGTAAGATCTCTTGTCACTGTTTTAAACAGTGACAGATCAACTCCTTCGGGACCATATCTAATTTCCCCAGATCCATAAAACAATTGAATTCGGACTGTCTGTGACATCCCTGATATCATATAGTGTACAAATACTTGGATTAACTACTAATAGTACTATGCAAGTAATTAAAGTAGTTTTCAGCAATAAGGTGTTTGTAAATTAACTACTAATACTACTATGCAAGTAATTAAGGCATTTCCTGAATATCTACGCTAATTAAAGAATTGCTAAACTATTTTCTGAATTTCTAAACTATTTTCTGAATTAATACGCTAATTATACTATTTGTAAACAATTTTCTGATTTTCTACACTAATTCGACTATTTCTAAACTATTTTCTGAATTTCTAAACTATTTTCTGAATTTCTACGCTAATTCTACTATTTCTAAACTATTTTCTGAATTTCTAAACTATTTTCTAAATTTCTACACTAATTCAACTATTTCTAAACTATTTTCTGAATTTCTAAACTATTTTCTGAATTTCTAATATATTTCTAGTATTTCTAAACTATTTTCTAAATTTCTAATATATTTTCAGAAGTTTTAGAAATATTACCAGTGGAACGGAAGAGCTTCTCTGCCGGATGCTCCTTTCTCTTCCGTCGAATGACGAATGGGCTGAGGAGTGAGCTGGGAGGAGGTGCAGCTGCTATTCGACGGAATGGGTTGAGGAGTGAGCTGGGAGGAGGTGCAACTGCTTTTATAGGCGGAGGGGCACCTACCGCCTTCTGATTTGGCGGTAGGCCGTCGCTACCGCCGAATGAACTGGCGGTTGGACCTACCGCCCGTTCACACGGCGGTTGGTCGGTCGGTCAACCGCCATTTCCTTTGGCGGCTGCTCCAACCGCCAAACCACCTGGCGGCTGGTTCACGCGCTCTACGGCCACGTCACTACCGCCGTTTCAAACGGCGGTTACAGGGCTTGCCGCCATTTGAAACGGCGGCAGGTTCCTGCCGCCAGTTGAACCGGCGGTTCGAGGCTACTTTTGACAAAGTTTTAAACGGCTATTTATTTTCGGAAAATCATCGAAAATTAAATATAAAAAAAATTCTAATCTAGCCCAGGCCCTGCACAAAATCTAATGGGCCTTAATAGTTCCTTTCCTGGCTGGGTCTTTCGAAAAAAATAGTTCCTTTCCTGGGCTTTGAACTATATATCTACCTAGTCATCAGAGGAAGTAGTAGTATTGGTGCTTCACATCTTAACCACTTTTGATTCTGCTAAATTACACCCCCAAATCATCTGAAAAGTTACTGCTCCAAAAAACACTATTCGAAGCAGAGTACAGATCAACAATGAGATGACATTTCACTATTTTTGTCCATATTATTTGATTTTTCATGTTTTCTGCTTTGTTTTCTTAGAAGTCGGATGGAAATTCACTACTAGGGAAACACAAATCTGTACCGGTTGAGAACCTCTTTTAGTACCGGTTTCCAACCGGTATTTTTTCTTCGGTACTTATGTGTAAGAGCTATTAGTACCGGCTCACATAACCGGTACTAATGCCCCTTCCCCCGTCAACCCCCCAGACCCCTCCGTCCATCGTCTCTTGCCGTCTCGTCTCCGTCTCTTTTTTTTTCTTTTTTTTCTTTTCATCTCACATCATCTCATCTCCATCTGTCATCTCATCTAGAGTATCACAATTGTTGCACAACAACAAATTCACAACAAACAACAAGATTTACAAGCATCTCAAATCATGGAACAACCACAAATCACAAAACCAATCACACATACATCTCACAAATTCACAAGTATCTCAAGATTTACAAGCATCTCAAATCAACTCACAAATCATCTCCAGGGCACAAATCATCTCCATGGAACTGCTTCCGCCGCGCCTGTGTGCTGCGCCGGCCAAGCCAAGCCGCGCCGCGCGGTCGCCGCTTCTGCCACCGACCCAGGCCCGCCGGCCCCGCCTCCAGGCGCCACCGCACGGGAGGTCGGCCTCCCGCCCTCGCGCGCCAGCCAAGCCGCGCCGGAGCCCGCGCCGGCTGGGACGCCACCGGCCCCGCCTCGAGGCGCCGCCGCGCGAGCCACAGGCCGGCCTCCCGCCCCCACGCACAGGCCAGGCCGGCCTCCCGCCCCCGCGCGCCGGCCAGGAGAAGCTCGCCTGCGCCGCCGGGACGCCGCCGGCCCCACCTCCAGGCTTCCGCGCGCGCCGGCGACCTACATGGGAGAGCTCGTGAGCATGAGATCCAGATCGCGAACTGAGAGAGAGAAGATAGAAGACAGAGAAGGAAGAAACAGGAGACACTTTGCTTGTGCGGTGGGAGGAGAGAAAAAGGAAGCCGTGATTTTTTCCAAGTGCCGACGGGTCCAAGACATTAGTACCGGGGTTTGTTTTGCCCCAGTACTAATATACCCATATTAGTACCGGGGCTAGTTCCTACCCGGTACTAATGTGGGTTGCTCACATTAGTACCGGGTCGGAACTAGCCCCGATACTAATGTGGGCACATTAGTACCGGGGCTAGTTCCCACCCGGTACTAATGTGCTCTCACAAGGGCGCGGTGGGAGCTATCTCTTGCAACCTCACATTAGTACCGGGTCTTTTTCACATTAGTACCGGGTGCCAAAATACCCGGTACTAATGTGTTTTTTGCCCTGGGATGGAAGCCTGCTTCCCTAGTAGTGATTAGCCACTTGACTTTGACTTTCAAATGGTAAAAAGTTCAGTATGTTGTCTAAAATTTCTGTGTTTCCCTTCCAGATGGCCAGCAATATGTATGCTTATGTTAATTACAGTAGAGAGTGATGCAACCTGAGCCAAAAAAACAAAAACAAAAATGGAGATGGAAGGGAAACCCCGATGCAGGAAAAAGTAAACGATAACATGTATGAGCAGTAGAAACATGAATTGGTTTGTTGAGCGTTGATGGATTACTTTGTTGAGCTCTGATATATATTGTTAGGTAATAGGCTAGTTTTCGATATATTCTAATTCCACAATTAAAAAGGTTTTTCAACAAAAAGATTATCTTGAGTGAAACAAAGCATGTGCTTGTGTTCATGATTAAACCACTATTAAACACGAACAAAACGAAACAAATAAGTTTTAGAATGTACCCAAAATCGGGTCGGTTGCCGGAGGCAGCCGATGCACTGTTATCCTCTGGATTAGTCATACTAATTGGGGGGGGGGCCTAGTCTATGTAGCTGTACAAAGTCGACGCAGGGAGCGAGCAGTCGCGTGAAACACTCCCCAAAAACCTTATCGTCCTCCTATCCCAAGCAAGATCTTAGAGGAAGAAGGGAGAGATCTCCTAAACAGGAGTATTTGAATGTGAATGTGTATAATAAGGAGGAGGAGAGCGCCTTATATAGGCAGGCGAGATGCAGATCTGGATCTGGAACGCGGTGGAATGGACTCCTATCCCAAGCAAGATCTTAGAGGAAGAAGGGAGAGATCTCCTAAACAGGAGTATTTGAATGTGAATGTGTATAATAAGGAGGAGGAGGGCGCCTTATATAGGCAGGCGAGATGCAGATCTGGATCTGGAACGCGGTGGAATGGACGTGGA
The DNA here is from genome assembly GCA_036936925.1 of Cenchrus fungigraminus. Lineage (NCBI taxonomy): Eukaryota > Viridiplantae > Streptophyta > Magnoliopsida > Poales > Poaceae > Cenchrus > Cenchrus fungigraminus. The sequence goes on from CM072779.1 coordinate 127,591,121, forward strand.
CGGAATCCCGTAATCACCTTTTTGAATATTTCGAGCTTTATTCTCTCCAACGGCAAAAGGAGTGCCCGTCTCGACTCCACAGCGAGGCAAGCGAGCACGCATGTGGGGCCAGCAATGTCTCCTTATCCAACTTCACAAGTGGTACCCGTGGTCTACCACATAAGTTGAATAAAATTCTCCTCAAATAGCCATACGGTATTAATCACAATAAAATGCCCTAGCATAATATTTATGGGCTTTAAATTCTTTAATTGAGATAAATGGCCCAAGCTCATTTATTCTTACATATATGTACCCTGAAATCTCGAGCTTCGGCTATATTAAGCATCACATCACCTGAGATTATCAAAATCTTTAGTTTTCTCCAATGTCTCATTGTTGTTGCAGCACACATGCTCATACGAATCAGACCATCTATCATGTGAGAATGCATCAGTCAGCTGTGGTAGACCAAAGTACAGACAGATGAGGTTCTCCCAAACCTCACTGGAGTCAAAGTGAGGCTGAATTATTAGGACACTAGAGGCCATTGAGGTGATAGATACCTCCTAATAGAGACGGACACATTCAGACATACATATACACAGTGTGAGAGTCATGCAGGCCATATGATAAGCTTCACCTCGTTTTCTCACGTGCACTTCTCCTTGAATTCAATAGATATTTGTGGTTTTGTGTGATACGTGGACACTGTTCAAGGAGAAGTGGAGAATAGCATAGCCTTTTTGCTATTGGATTCTTCTATCGTTTCCATCATCTCTTTTGATTTAACTGCTTCCCTTGTGTTGCATTTTGGCAGGTGGTATGAGCCCTGATCCACCGCAGACAAGGAGTCCGAGAAACTAGAGAGCTATCCTAATCCATTACTGAAAAGAACAGAAGCTCTCCACGATTAGAAAAAGATCTGCATCGAAGCTATTGCTGCACCTCACACACGTAAATAAAAAAATTGGTCTACATGCCTCTATGCTACTGTGTGTAAGTTAGTTTGTGGCATCTAGTCGATGACAAGTGGGCCAAGGGTTTGGACAGTTTAGGAACTGAAGCTTAAAAAGAGCATTTATCCCAGTCATACAACCAAGCTTAGATGCCAATCCAGCATGTCACGAATAATTCAACGCCAAACTCTCTATGGTCTCGTGCCTTAGCACGGAGAAACCCGTTCATGTATGCATAGAGAATGAAGAGACTGCATGCATATATATGAGCACACTATATATGATTGCACATGGTCTAACATCTGTAGATCATGCAGTTGTGAAGAAATGCTTGGTCATGCATGAGATAGGCTAGTCGTCGATGGAGAAAGCAGCTCTGCTAGATGCCAGTCATCATCACTGCTACGCCTACGCCATTGCCATCCTCATGAACTAAACAAGATGTGGTGTGAAAGGATTGCGAGAGCTAGCCGTTGGCCCACTCATCGTGGTGGGCCAACTGTTCTTCTTTCCATTTTGCTGCAATCGCTCAGCTGGGCTCCATATTGCTGGAGATTGGAGTTTGTTTAACCTGTTGCAGAGAGAGAGATGCGCACAGGACGCGGTGTGCGCGTCCCCTGCATCACTCTCTGTTCGGGATGGGACGCCGCGCTGGGTGCTCCTTGATTCACGGGAAGGGCAGCAGCAGCAGTTAGGGGAGGGCAGGCGCACATGCAGCGGAGGGGCAGGTCCACCGGGCAGCAACACTAGGCAGGGGGTGCGCACGCAACGCGGGGTGCGCGCTGCGCGCACCCTATTTTTTTCCCTTTACTCGGACTCTTTGTTAGTTGTTACTGAAAAGTTTGCTTGTGTGACATCTAGTTGATGACAGGTGGGCCAGCCAAACGTTCTGCCGTGTTGAAGAACTTTTTGAGGCTTTATTATTGAAAAAAAGAAAGAACGGGCACTTGCCCGTTGTCCCAGCCTCCTTCCAGAGTGCGTGTCTGTCTCCTCCTACGCCCTTGCGTTGCAGGTGCTCCTAAAGTTCCCTGGCTTGCTTCTCTCGATCTCGATCCATTCTTCTTGGCAAGTAGTCCAGCAAGAGCGCTCGCCATGAACCCCCTAATCGCGATCCTGCTCTTCTTCATCGGCCTCGTCTTCATCGGCTGCGGGATCATGTGCTGCGTCTGCTGCGCCAAGAGGAGCCGAGAGTTGAGGGCGGCAGCGGCGGCGGCGCAGGGGCAGGCGCAGCTCCCGGCCGGAGCCGCCGCGGTCCAGCCGCAGGAGCAGGCGCCGCCCGCCGCCGCCTGAGCTGCCGTCAACGGTCGCGCCCCGTGGCCGCCCGCCTGCAGAGCCGTGGGTTGCAGCAGCGGCTTCAGTGATCAGTAGCTCAGTGCTCTGTCGGTGCGGTGTGGGTTGGATGCAACAAGCTAATTAAGGTAGGCAGCTAGGTAGTAGTAGGCAGGGTGCATGCTTTCTGTTGATTTCTAGCCTTGTGAAAACAATTTGTGTAGGGTGTGGGATCGAGCCTCATCAGGATCTCTGGTGTGGATTCACAACAAGCCAACTGGAGCTTGGCCTGTGTTCGTCATCGTGCATGCTTTTGTTCCTTGACATCTATGTGTGATCTGCAACAACAATCTGGCCTGTGTTCATCATCACGCATGCTTTTACTAATTTGTGCTCTTTTTTTTCTGATTTTTCTTGGGGACATTATGTTTTCGATCGTGATCGATGCATGGACCATGGTGTTTAATTCATCACCGGTCGATGCCAATGCACGACGATCGAGCATTCACACGTAGTGGTTGAATTCGTGCCAGGAACGACCAGGTTTCTATTTTGATGAATCGAGAGGCTGCCATTGCCAGTGCTAGACATGGTTGCTGGTGGAACGTCGTCACGTCTGGATGCGAGCGAGAGGGAGAGAGCGTGTTCATTCACACGTAGTACAAGACTGCTCAGCTTTTGCTAGCTTCTCGCTATCATTTCTCATGTGCAAGTCTGCAGCACGTACAGTGCCGTCCCACACTTCCATGCCATAATGCAATGCAAAGCTTGGCCACAGGCATATCTCAAAGTTACTCTCAAAGCTAAGAGAGCTAGGGCCAGCAGGTTGTTGTGATGAGCAATGGAGGAGCTAGCTAGTTAGGGTGGACAATGACAATGACCGGGGATAGATGGTGTAAAGCTCGACAGGGAAACTGGGAAGCGGCTGCCTTGATCCATCAAAAGGTAAAGCAAGCATATGCAGAGCAATGGGGGTAGCTCTCCGTCTTACCCTTTCCAGGAATTATACGAGCTGATGGAAAGAGAGAGCAGAGATCATCAAGACCCTGCACCCTGTGCCTCCGTGTCGGTCGACCACTGGTCCGGCCAGTGAACAACAGCACTCTTGCTGATCATGGGAATTAACTGAGTGTCACAGGAGCATTTCAACTGCCATACTCATGCTAATCCCATGTCTTTCTGTAAAGTAGAGAGGACACTCATTCATGCATTTGGAGTGAGGCTCACATATATACAGTGGCGGACCCAGCAATAGGGCGAGGTAGGGCGGCCGCCCTACCTAATCTCAGCTGTGAAGACCCTTTTACCCCATGTTTTTTTCTTGGCAAATCACAGATCTCGGCATCGGCGTCTGTGTTCTGTGCGGCATCGCTGTTTTGTAGCTCCCGCACCGAGCCTCCGAGGAAGAAGACGATGTGCAGTGTACCTTAGATAATATTTGGGCCAGCCCAATCTAGATGATGACCCAATGGCCCAATAGCCCATAACTAATGCCTAATGCCTGCCAATCGATGCTTGCATCTCCTATCTGTCAACGCACAGGTCGGTCGTTCGAGCACCACAATCAGTGAGCTGGTTTTTGTCTCGGAAGATTCATATTGCTTCTGATCGAGGAATTAGAGTATAGGACATTTCATCCGTTTGTTAAAGGGGCCCATAAATGTTGCTTAGAGGTCACAAATTTCCTCCCAAAATCAAATGAGGATATTTTATAATCGAAGGTTATATTCCTTTTACGTTTCTATGTACCTCGAACTTCATTAGTCTACGGTGCAAAAATTGTTCTTTTCTTCACATCTTAATTTGATCTCCAAATTTCATTTACCGTTTTGATCTTGAGATAAATATGGTGTATCTATGTTTTGCTGGTCAAACTTGTGCTTTCATATGTCCGCCCTACCTAGAATTTTTTCCTGCGTCCGCCACTACATATATATGTACTAATGTACACACAGCCACAACAGCAGGTCCCTGCTGAAAACTGCTGAGCCATTGTATGTACATACTGGTAAACGTTGGGGAGTGAGTCACTGAGATGTTGGAGAAAAACAAATATTTTACCATCTCCAGCCAGTGCCACGGTGGCACCAGAGTGGAAATAATAATCCGATCTTCGAGATGTTAATTAGCAAGAATGGGAGTGTGGAAGGTTCACACTAAACGAGTGCTCTCCGTCCTCCTATCCGTTACTAGCTAGTTTGGGTTTCATTACTAGTAGATATTAAAGTTTGTAATTTTCAGTCTTAGGGACTAGCTTCTGCTTGTTAGTGGAAATAGAAATATATTTGGCGTGTACGACCCCTCCATCGTATAATTGTTGTTTTAGTTTTGTCCTAAATTAAACCTTTCACTATTTCACAATACTTGTTGCTTTATATTTGTCCTCAATTAAACTCAGTTCATAACATACCTCTTGAACTGAAAAGCTCGATCATTTAGGTTAGATACATTGCGTTGGCTTGATTAATTTCTGGGTGTTGCAGACTACTAATGAAACCCACACCATTGAAAAAGAAAGCCTTGGGAACGTTTTCTCCCGTGGTGTCTTCTTGTCACGCCTGGTTCAAGAAAGACAAACCAAGTGCATACCTATATGCATGCCAGGATCAAGTTTCATGCATATAGTAGACATAAGTGAATAGCAACAGTAGTATCACGTATAAAAACATAAACAAACTTACAAATCTATCAGAGTTATACAGCTCAATCCGGGAAACGGAGGCGCCAACTCCACAAGCAATCGACTGGGGGCTGCGTACGCCTAGCATCATCATCTTCAACAGCTTCACACCTTGCTTCTGAGCAGCAGTAAGCAAGGATGAGTACACTTATGGTTGGTACTCAGCAAGGCCACAAGAAATAACCAGAGAATGATTTAAAGTCCATCTTTAAGTTTATTAATCATGTGAGGGTCCAGGCCGCTCTTGACCGTGAGCACGGCTAACTAGTTAGTTTTACACTCTGCAGAGGTTGTACATCTTTACCCACAAGTCGCGTAAAAGTCTCGAAGAACTTTAGACCCAACCATGCAGTGCTAGCTAGGCACCATACCACACTACCGAGGTGTGATTGCATAGGGACGCTACGAGGCCTTTACAAAGATTCCCTAGCACGGGCTGCTCGCTAGGTTACCTGATCAGTACAGCGCATAAAGCTCCCTAGCGGGTACCGTGTCTTAGCAAAGCCCAACTCCCCGCAAGAGCAGGTCTATGCAACATCTCCCGTCAGCCCCCAACCCCTTTCAGGTAAAGCATACCACATACTAAAGTTTCTAATTAGTTGGCCAAGACAGAGTCATATGTCTTGTGGTAGTACGGTTATCCTGGGTGGTCACTCCATGTTCCGATTAATGCAAAAGTATTCTTGTAAATAAGCATAGGTAGAAGGATGGTTAGGGACACTTGCCTTTCTCCAACGAAAAGCTACTCTTACTGCTCTCTCTTCATCTCTTGCTTCCTTGGAACTCTTCATCTTCAAAGCAACGAACAGCGATCCTTCTTCTACTCGAAGCAAACATCGGGCACAACATACAAAGCAACAAGTACAACTAAGAACAATGCACCAATCAAAAGAAAAGCTTTAAAAGAGCGTACTAAAGGATAGGCTTGATTCTATGGTTACACAACGACGAAAGAACGTTGAAAACAAAACTAAGGTCGAAGCTATCGAAAGATTATTATCAGACAACAAGAGACTACGTGCTTCATATGTTTTAATTAGAAAATCATGTGACAAATCATTGGGCAAGGAAAACATGACACAACAAGGATATAGATAAATGGAATGAATAATCAGAGCTATGAAATTAACAATGTAACGGTGGGCAAGGTTTGTAGTATTGGAAACAGAATATATACTACAGATCAAATATGATGAATAATGCCACCAGATTTCACATGTTTAATCATACTGGAAATATACAGTACAAATCCTATTTCTTTGTCTAAAAGAAAAGGACAAAGTTTATTGCATAAATATGCATGGCAGGAACACGTACAGCTTGAGCTTGTACAAATAGGAATTGAACTTGATTGACTAGTTGTAGAGCAAGTAGCCTGAGCCTTGTAGCGTTGCTACACGTAACTCATCAGGGTCAAACAAGGGAGAAAAGCTAGCTAGTAATTAAGATGTTGCTCACCATGCTGTACGTGTTGATGTGCATGCCTGGTGCTGGATAGCTTTGCAAGGTAGTCGACGATCTGTGTTGGCAAGACAGCGCAGGGGAAACTGCTCGTCAGAGCGGACAGCAGCAGCAGCATCATATATGCCAGCCGTTGCCAATCGGCAGCATAGATACGATGGAGACGTTCATCACGATCTGGCACACAGAAAAACTCTATAGGCGATCAGGCCATGGGAGACACGAGATGCATAGATCAACGGATCAAAGGAAGAGATGGTAATACGATGAAGTGCTCACCGGCGACCAGCAGAGATAGAACTCGATGACGACGGCGACGAAACTGACGGCTTGAGACCAAACTCAGATGGGGACGACGACTACTGATCGAGCAGCTTGGACGCGCGTGTTCCTCAAGCAGCAACTCGGCGACTGCGACCCCGTGATGGACGTCGGGAACTTCCTCGAGCGTTTACGGCGGCGATAGAGTGGACGGTGTTGCCGGCGTGTCCCTGCCGGGTTTGCTGGCCAGCACAGGGAAACAGCGAGGCCTTCTCGTACCCTTGCGACGGCGCCAGAGGTGGACTTCACTAGAGCCATGGACGAGACGGCTTCACGGCAGTGCGGCGGCGGCGGCTTGCCAAGGAGCTAGGGCATAAACGGTGGAACAAAGATAGATGGACAAGAGGGCCAACGAGATGTATATTGCTATTTATATATAGGCCGCCATGCAACCTGGCGTGCTGCAAATAGATCCAGCTACTATTGGAAACAAACTCGGATCAAGTTTGGACTCATGTTTGTTTACAGCTAGAAGAGATAAGATGCTGACGACTTGGCATTGAGGCAAAGGTAGAACGGAAAACATGGAACAAGAACGGAAAACAGTCCTATGTGCCTTTCGTTCCATGTGCAGGGCAAATCTCACATTGGTTCGAGAAGTAAACAATGACGAGGAAAAGAAATAGAAGAAAATAATGGGATGGGAAAACAAAAGGTAGTGCAAGGTATTGTTTATAGGATTTTGAAAAGATACCGAGGCGTAGCAAAATGCTGAGATGACATAGTAAACTAAAGATTGATGGAGGAGTTCAAATAAAATATTTGAAGCTCATGAGAAAGATTACAGAGCCTTCTAATAAAATAGATTTACCTCAAGAGAAAAGAGAATAAATTCCAGAAAAAAAAGCTGAAAAATTCTCAGGGGGATTGGTTAGCATCTAAACATATTTTTAAACCTTTTACACCCAACAAACGCTAAGATGCATCAGCATGAATGCAACACTCACATCGAACCAATTTATTTAATTCAGAAAATCAAACAATGACTTTTCCTATACTAGATTTCCTGTAAACAAAATAAATGTTGAGAACAATTTTAAAATCATGAGAAAATCATTGTTTAATTATTCTTTCTATTCACATCCTGAAATTGGGAAATTTCAAGGTGTGACAAATCTACCCCTCTTAAACAGAATCTCGTCCCGAGATTCGAAGAAAGAAGAAATAAGGAGAAGGGAGATAAACAAGAATATTGCTATTGAGGTAGGTAGGCAGTCATCCTCTTTTGTCGTCTGGGTGTAGGATCTTCAGTATTCGTCTTTCTTGGTCGTTGGGGTCTTCATTAGAGTGAGGTAGATGGGATAATAGCAAGCACAAGGTGGAAAGGAAAAGTAGAGTGAGGTCTTCTTTTCTTCAACTTGCATCTGCCTTCAGCTTCCTTCTTGTGATGTCCTCTAGTGAGTAGAAACAAAGAAAGATGACAAGGATGTGGAAGGTACAAAAGAGAAACCCAACTAGGCATATGATGTCATTGTAGGTATAAGACCCACACTACACCAACAATCAACACAAAGAACCAACACAAGCAAGGTCATAAAACCAAGCATCATCATGCAAACACACAATTCCACCACTCAACATACAGAAACGGTGCTAAACGTTGTTAATAGAGTCAAAAGGGATCCTCCTAAGCATAGGCATAGCTTCATCGATCATCGGGGCTTGACTTCAGGCGATGAATTGATAGCTCCTTTGTTCGGGTGACTTGAGCAGGTATGCTTCATTGTACATGGCATGGATCGTCTAAGGATTTTGAGTCAGAAAGGAGACTTTGGAATCAAAAGTCAATGGAGAGAATCCAAAGTGTAGCATTGTTTGAAAAGCAAGGAGAGATACGATAAGCAAGATGGATACACAAAAGATAAGTTAAAAGAATAAAGAGGTAAGAAAGAAGAAATATTTGGTAAGGGAGAGAAGGGATGAGAGGGTAGTGAATTGCATGAAACAGGTAAGGTCATTGAACAGAGAATGAATGCAAGATCAAGAGATCAAGGGGGAGAGAAAATAAATAGACAAGGTTAGAGAGTTTAGCATTTGCAAAACAATAAAGTGCAAATGAAAAAGAGTCAAGTCGGAAAGGTGAGTTATCAAGGAGGATTGAGGAAAAACGATGGCCAAGGAGTGAGAATATTCATCACAGAGCTCAAGGAAAAGGTAGTGATGAATTTTAGATCAAAAAAAACCTTAAGGAACGACCATTGCTAACTAGGCTTACGTCCTACAGTCGATACAGCTCTGATACCACTCTGTCACACCTGGTTCAAGAAAGACAAACCAAGTGCATACCTATATGCATGCCAGGATCAAGTTTCATGCATATAGTAGACATAAGTGAATAGCAACAGTAGTATCACGTATAAAAACATAAACAAACTTACAAATCTATCAGACTTATACAGCTCAATCCTGGAAACGGAGGCGCCAACTCCACAAGCAATCGACTGGGGGCTGCGTACGCCTAGCATCATTATCTTCAACAGCTTCACACCTTGCTTCTGAGCAGCAGTAAGCAAGGATGAGTACACTTATGGTTGGTACTCAGCAAGGCCACAAGAAATAACCAGAGAATGATTTAAAGTCCATCTTTAAGTTTATTAATCATGTGAGGGTCCAGGCCGCTCTTGACCGTGAGCACGGCTAACTAGTTAGTTTTACACTCTGCAGAGGTTGTACATCTTTACCCACAAGTCGCGTAAAAGTCTCGAAGAACTTTAGACCCAACCATGCAGTGCTAGCTAGGCACCATACCACACTACCGAGGTGTGATTGCATAGGGACACTACGAGGCCTTTACAAAGATTCCCTAGCACGGGCTGCTCGCTAGGTTACCTGATCAGTACAGCGCATAAAGCTCCCTAGCGGGTACCGTGTCTTAGCAAAGCCCAACTCCCCGCCAGAGCAGGTCTATGCAACATCTCCCGTCAGCCCCCAACCCCTTTCAGGTAAAGCATACCACATACTAAAGTTTCTAATTAGTTGGCCAAGACAGAGCCATATGTCTTGTGGTAGTACGGTTATCCTGGGTGGTCGCTCCATGTTCCGATTAATGCAAAAGTATTCTTGTAAATAAGCATAGGTAGAAGGATGGTTAGGGACACTTGCCTTTCTCCAACGAAAAGCTACTCTTACTGCTCTCTCTTCATCTCTTGCTTCCTTGGAACTCTTCATCTTCAAAGCAACGAACAGCGATCCTTCTTCTACTCGAAGCAAACATCGGGCACAACATACAAAGCAACAAGTACAACTAAGAACAATGCACCAATCAAAAGAAAAGCTTTAAAAGAGCGTACTAAAGGATAGGCTTGATTCTATGGTTACACAACGACGAAAGAACGTTGAAAACAAAACTAAGGTCGAAGCTATCGAAAGATTATTATCAGACAACAAGAGACTACGTGCTTCATATGTTTTAATTAGAAAATCATGTGACAAGAATATTTCAAAGCAGGTTATGTTTAATTAAGAAAACACGATAAACTTAACCATATTTTACTAGCAGATATTTAAGTACAAGTTATATCAGATTAACAATTAACACTAAAAGATAAAGCATGTGAAAGAATCTAATCGAATAACTTTATGTTGTGTGTTCAACTAAACATATTAATATTGAAAAGGCATTTAATATCATTAAGCACATTAACTTTATTAAAACCGATGTATAACACTAAGCATGTTTTATTTATCAAAGCTGGTTACAAATAAGAATTAACCAATTACATCATGATTAAAGAAAACCGGGATAGAACCTAATCACTTTTATTTAGAAAAGCAATGGAATAAGAATTAGTCAAGATTAACATGCAACTTTAATATTTTTTTAAAAAACAAGTGATACACATACTAACGCACAAGTTATGGTGAAACGAACTATACAACGACACAAACGTACTATAACGGTACAAAACTAGTCTACGCGCGTCAGTGAAAGAATTACTGAGATCGGAATTAAAGCGATATGAGATAAACAAAGTTGTGATGGAAATAAATATATTTCAGAATGCATGGAAGTAAAAGGAATATGAAATCATTGGGCAAGGAAAACATGACACAACAAGGATATAGATAAATGGAATGAATAATCAGAGCTATGAAATTAACAATGTAACGGTGGGCAAGGTTTGTAGTATTGGAAACAGAATATATACTACAGATCAAATATGATGAATAATGCCACCAGATTTCACATGTTTAATCATACTGGAAATATACAGTACAAATCCTATTTCTTTGTCTAAAAGAAAAGGACAAAGTTTATTGCATAAATATGCATGGCAGGAACACGTACAGCTTGAGCTTGTACAAATAGGAATTGAACTTGATTGACTAGTTGTAGAGCAAGTAGCCTGAGCCTTGTAGCGTTGCTACACGTAACTCATCAGGGTCAAACAAGGGAGAAAAGCTAGCTAGTAATTAAGATGTTGCTCACCATGCTGTACGTGTTGATGTGCATGCCTGGTGCTGGATAGCTTTGCAAGGTAGTCGACGATCTGTGTTGGCAAGACAGCGCAGGGGAAACTGCTCGTCAGAGCGGACAGCAGCAGCAGCATCATATATGCCAGCCGTTGCCAATCGGCAGCATAGATACGATGGAGACGTTCATCACGATCTGGCACACAGAAAAACTCTATAGGCGATCAGGCCATGGGAGACACGAGATGCATAGATCAACGGATCAAAGGAAGAGATGGTAATACGATGAAGTGCTCACCGGCGACCAGCAGAGATAGAACTCGATGACGACGGCGACGAAACTGACGGCTTGAGACCAAACTCAGATGGGGACGACGACTACTGATCGAGCAGCTTGGACGCGCGTGTTCCTCAAGCAGCAACTCGGCGACTGCGACCCCGTGATGGACGTCGGGAACTTCCTCGAGCGTTTACGGCGGCGATAGAGTGGACGGTGTTGCCGGCGTGTCCCTGCCGGGTTTGCTGGCCAGCACAGGGAAACAGCGAGGCCTTCTCGTACCCTTGCGACGGCGCCAGAGGTGGACTTCACTAGAGCCATGGACGAGACGGCTTCACGGCAGTGCGGCGGCGGCGGCTTGCCAAGGAGCTAGGGCATAAACGGTGGAACAAAGATAGATGGACAAGAGGGCCAACGAGATGTATATTGCTATTTATATATAGGCCGCCATGCAACCTGGCGTGCTGCAAATAGATCCAGCTACTATTGGAAACAAACTCGGATCAAGTTTGGACTCATGTTTGTTTACAGCTAGAAGAGATAAGATGCTGACGACTTGGCATTGAGGCAAAGGTAGAACGGAAAACATGGAACAAGAACGGAAAACAGTCCTATGTGCCTTTCGTTCCATGTGCAGGGCAAATCTCACATTGGTTCGAGAAGTAAACAATGACGAGGAAAAGAAATAGAAGAAAATAATGGGATGGGAAAACAAAAGGTAGTGCAAGGTATTGTTTATAGGATTTTGAAAAGATACCGAGGCGTAGCAAAATGCTGAGATGACATAGTAAACTAAAGATTGATGGAGGAGTTCAAATAAAATATTTGAAGCTCATGAGAAAGATTACAGAGCCTTCTAATAAAATAGATTTACCTCAAGAGAAAAGAGAATAAATTCCAGAAAAAAAAGCTGAAAAATTCTCAGGGGGATTGGTTAGCATCTAAACATATTTTAAAACCTTTTACACCCAACAAACGCTAAGATGCATCAGCATGAATGCAACACTCACATCGAACCAATTTATTTAATTCAGAAAATCAAACAATGACTTTTCCTATACTAGATTTCCTGTAAACAAAATAAATGTTGAGAACAATTTTAAAATCATGAGAAAATCATTGTTTAATTATTCTTTCTATTCACATCCTGAAATTGGGAAATTTCAAGGTGTGACAAATCTACCCCTCTTAAACAGAATCTCGTCCCGAGATTCGAAGAAAGAAGAAACAAGGAGAAGGGAGATAAACAAGAATATTGCTATTGAGGTAGGTAGGCAGTCATCCTCTTTTGTCGTCTGGGTGTAGGATCTTCAGTATTCGTCTTTCTTGGTCGTTGGGGTCTTCATTAGAGTGAGGTAGATGGGATAATAGCAAGCACAAGGTGGAAAGGAAAAGTAGAGTGAGGTCTTCTTTTCTTCAACTTGCATCTGCCTTCAGCTTCCTTCTTGTGATGTCCTCTAGTGAGTAGAAACAAAGAAAGATGACAAGGATGTGGAAGGTACAAAAGAGAAACCCAACTAGGCATATGATGTCATTGTAGGTATAAGACCCACACTACACCAACAATCAACACAAAGAACCAACACAAGCAAGGTCATAAAACCAAGCATCATCATGCAAACACACAATTCCACCACTCAACATACAGAAACGGTGCTAAACGTTGTTAATAGAGTCAAAAGGGATCCTCCTAAGCATAGGCATAGCTTCATCGGTCATCGGGGCTTGACTTCAGGCGATGAATTGATAGCTCCTTTGTTCGGGTGACTTGAGCAGGTATGCTTCATTGTACATGGCATGGATCGTCTAAGGATTTTGAGTCAGAAAGGAGACTTTGGAATCAAAAGTCAATGGAGAGAATCCAAAGTGTAGCATTGTTTGAAAAGCAAGGAGAGATACGATAAGCAAAATGGATACACAAAAGATAAGTTAAAAGAATAAAGAGGTAAGAAAGAAGAAATATTTGGTAAGGGAGAGAAGGGATGAGAGGGTAGTGAATTGCATGAAACAGGTAAGGTCATTGAACAGAGAATGAATGCAAGATCAAGAGATCAAGGGGGAGAGAAAATAAATAGACAAGGTTAGAGAGTTTAGCATTTGCAAAACAATAAAGTGCAAATGAAAAAGAGTCAAGTCGGAAAGGTGAGTTATCAAGGAGGATTGAGGAAAAACGATGGCCAAGGAGTGAGAATATTCATCACAGAGCTCAAGGAAAAGGTAGTGATGAATTTTAGATCAAAAAAAACCTTAAGGAACGACCATTGCTAACTAGGCTTACGTCCTACAGTCGATACAGCTCTGATACCACTCTGTCACACCTGGTTCAAGAAAGACAAACCAAGTGCATACCTATATGCATGCCAGGATCAAGTTTCATGCATATAGTAGACATAAGTGAATAGCAACAGTAGTATCACGTATAAAAACATAAACAAACTTACAAATCTATCAGACTTATACAGCTCAATCCTGGAAACGGAGGCGCCAACTCCACAAGCAATCGACTGGGGGCTGCGTACGCCTAGCATCATCATCTTCAACAGCTTCACACCTTGCTTCTGAGCAGCAGTAAGCAAGGATGAGTACACTTATGGTTGGTACTCAGCAAGGCCACAAGAAATAACCAGAGAATGATTTAAAGTCCATCTTTAAGTTTATTAATCATGTGAGGGTCCAGGCCGCTCTTGACCGTGAGCACGGCTAACTAGTTAGTTTTACACTCTGCAGAGGTTGTACATCTTTACCCACAAGTCGCGTAAAAGTCTCGAAGAACTTTAGACCCAACCATGCAGTGCTAGCTAGGCACCATACCACACTACCGAGGTGTGATTGCATAGGGACACTACGAGGCCTTTACAAAGATTCCCTAGCACGGGCTGCTCGCTAGGTTACCTGATCAGTACAGCGCATAAAGCTCCCTAGCGGGTACCGTGTCTTAGCAAAGCCCAACTCCCCGCCAGAGCAGGTCTATGCAACATCTCCCGTCAGCCCCCAACCCCTTTCAGGTAAAGCATACCACATACTAAAGTTTCTAATTAGTTGGCCAAGACAGAGCCATATGTCTTGTGGTAGTACGGTTATCCTGGGTGGTCGCTCCATGTTCCGATTAATGCAAAAGTATTCTTGTAAATAAGCATAGGTAGAAGGATGGTTAGGGACACTTGCCTTTCTCCAACGAAAAGCTACTCTTACTGCTCTCTCTTCATCTCTTGCTTCCTTGGAACTCTTCATCTTCAAAGCAACGAACAGCGATCCTTCTTCTACTCGAAGCAAACATCGGGCACAACATACAAAGCAACAAGTACAACTAAGAACAATGCACCAATCAAAAGAAAAGCTTTAAAAGAGCGTACTAAAGGATAGGCTTGATTCTATGGTTACACAACGACGAAAGAACGTTGAAAACAAAACTAAGGTCGAAGCTATCGAAAGATTATTATCAGACAACAAGAGACTACGTGCTTCATATGTTTTAATTAGAAAATCATGTGACAAGAATATTTCAAAGCAGGTTATGTTTAATTAAGAAAACACGATAAACTTAACCATATTTTACTAGCAGATATTTAAGTACAAGTTATATCAGATTAACAATTAACACTAAAAGATAAAGCATGTGAAAGAATCTAATCGAATAACTTTATGTTGTGTGTTCAACTAAACATATTAATATTGAAAAGGCATTTAATATCATTAAGCACATTAACTTTATTAAAACCGATGTATAACACTAAGCATGTTTTATTTATCAAAGCTGGTTACAAATAAGAATTAACCAATTACATCATGATTAAAGAAAACCGGGATAGAACCTAATCACTTTTATTTAGAAAAGCAATGGAATAAGAATTAGTCAAGATTAACATGCAACTTTAATATTTTATAAAAAAACAAGTGATACACATACTAATGCACAAGTTATGGTGAAACAAACTATACAACGACACAAACGTACTATAACGGTACAAAACTAGTCTACGCGCGTCAGTGAAGGAATTACTGAGATCGGAATTAAAGCGAGAAAGATATGAGATAAACAAAGTTGTGATGGAAATAAATATATTTCAGAATGCATGGAAGTAAAAGGAATATGAAATCATTGGGCAAGGAAAACATGACACAACAAGGATATAGATAAATGGAATGAATAATCAGAGCTATGAAATTAACAATGTAACGGTGGGCAAGGTTTGTAGTATTGGAAACAGAATATATACTACAGATCAAATATGATGAATAATGCCACCAGATTTCACATGTTTAATCATACTGGAAATATACAGTACAAATCCTATTTCTTTGTCTAAAAGAAAAGGACAAAGTTTATTGCATAAATATGCATGGCAGGAACACGTACAGCTTGAGCTTGTACAAATAGGAATTGAACTTGATTGACTAGTTGTAGAGCAAGTAGCCTGAGCCTTGTAGCGTTGCTACACGTAACTCATCAGGGTCAAACAAGGGAGAAAAGCTAGCTAGTAATTAAGATGTTGCTCACCATGCTGTACGTGTTGATGTGCATGCCTGGTGCTGGATAGCTTTGCAAGGTAGTCGACGATCTGTGTTGGCAAGACAGCGCAGGGGAAACTGCTCGTCAGAGCGGACAGCAGCAGCAGCATCATATATGCCAGCCGTTGCCAATCGGCAGCATAGATACGATGGAGACGTTCATCACGATCTGGCACACAGAAAAACTCTATAGGCGATCAGGCCATGGGAGACACGAGATGCATAGATCAACGGATCAAAGGAAGAGATGGTAATACGATGAAGTGCTCACCGGCGACCAGCAGAGATAGAACTCGATGACGACGGCGACGAAACTGACGGCTTGAGACCAAACTCAGATGGGGACGACGACTACTGATCGAGCAGCTTGGACGCGCGTGTTCCTCAAGCAGCAACTCGGCGACTGCGACCCCGTGATGGACGTCGGGAACTTCCTCGAGCGTTTACGGCGGCGATAGAGTGGACGGTGTTGCCGGCGTGTCCCTGCCGGGTTTGCTGGCCAGCACAGGGAAACAGCGAGGCCTTCTCGTACCCTTGCGACGGCGCCAGAGGTGGACTTCACTAGAGCCATGGACGAGACGGCTTCACGGCAGTGCGGCGGCGGCGGCTTGCCAAGGAGCTAGGGCATAAACGGTGGAACAAAGATAGATGGACAAGAGGGCCAACGAGATGTATATTGCTATTTATATATAGGCCGCCATGCAACCTGGCGTGCTGCAAATAGATCCAGCTACTATTGGAAACAAACTCGGATCAAGTTTGGACTCATGTTTGTTTACAGCTAGAAGAGATAAGATGCTGACGACTTGGCATTGAGGCAAAGGTAGAACGGAAAACATGGAACAAGAACGGAAAACAGTCCTATGTGCCTTTCGTTCCATGTGCAGGGCAAATCTCACATTGGTTCGAGAAGTAAACAATGACGAGGAAAAGAAATAGAAGAAAATAATGGGATGGGAAAACAAAAGGTAGTGCAAGGTATTGTTTATAGGATTTTGAAAAGATACCGAGGCGTAGCAAAATGCTGAGATGACATAGTAAACTAAAGATTGATGGAGGAGTTCAAATAAAATATTTGAAGCTCATGAGAAAGATTACAGAGCCTTCTAATAAAATAGATTTACCTCAAGAGAAAAGAGAATAAATTCCAGAAAAAAAAGCTGAAAAATTCTCAGGGGGATTGGTTAGCATCTAAACATATTTTAAAACCTTTTACACCCAACAAACGCTAAGATGCATCAGCATGAATGCAACACTCACATCGAACCAATTTATTTAATTCAGAAAATCAAACAATGACTTTTCCTATACTAGATTTCCTGTAAACAAAATAAATGTTGAGAACAATTTTAAAATCATGAGAAAATCATTGTTTAATTATTCTTTCTATTCACATCCTGAAATTGGGAAATTTCAAGGTGTGACAAATCTACCCCTCTTAAACAGAATCTCGTCCCGAGATTCGAAGAAAGAAGAAACAAGGAGAAGGGAGATAAACAAGAATATTGCTATTGAGGTAGGTAGGCAGTCATCCTCTTTTGTCGTCTGGGTGTAGGATCTTCAGTATTCGTCTTTCTTGGTCGTTGGGGTCTTCATTAGAGTGAGGTAGATGGGATAATAGCAAGCACAAGGTGGAAAGGAAAAGTAGAGTGAGGTCTTCTTTTCTTCAACTTGCATCTGCCTTCAGCTTCCTTCTTGTGATGTCCTCTAGTGAGTAGAAACAAAGAAAGATGACAAGGATGTGGAAGGTACAAAAGAGAAACCCAACTAGGCATATGATGTCATTGTAGGTATAAGACCCACACTACACCAACAATCAACACAAAGAACCAACACAAGCAAGGTCATAAAACCAAGCATCATCATGCAAACACACAATTCCACCACTCAACATACAGAAACGGTGCTAAACGTTGTTAATAGAGTCAAAAGGGATCCTCCTAAGCATAGGCATAGCTTCATCGGTCATCGGGGCTTGACTTCAGGCGATGAATTGATAGCTCCTTTGTTCGGGTGACTTGAGCAGGTATGCTTCATTGTACATGGCATGGATCGTCTAAGGATTTTGAGTCAGAAAGGAGACTTTGGAATCAAAAGTCAATGGAGAGAATCCAAAGTGTAGCATTGTTTGAAAAGCAAGGAGAGATACGATAAGCAAGATGGATACACAAAAGATAAGTTAAAAGAATAAAGAGGTAAGAAAGAAGAAATATTTGGTAAGGGAGAGAAGGGATGAGAGGGTAGTGAATTGCATGAAACAGGTAAGGTCATTGAACAGAGAATGAATGCAAGATCAAGAGATCAAGGGGGAGAGAAAATAAATAGACAAGGTTAGAGAGTTTAGCATTTGCAAAACAATAAAGTGCAAATGAAAAAGAGTCAAGTCGGAAAGGTGAGTTATCAAGGAGGATTGAGGAAAAACGATGGCCAAGGAGTGAGAATATTCATCACAGAGCTCAAGGAAAAGGTAGTGATGAATTTTAGATCAAAAAAAACCTTAAGGAACGACCATTGCTAACTAGGCTTACGTCCTACAGTCGATACAGCTCTGATACCACTCTGTCACACCTGGTTCAAGAAAGACAAACCAAGTGCATACCTATATGCATGCCAGGATCAAGTTTCATGCATATAGTAGACATAAGTGAATAGCAACAGTAGTATCACGTATAAAAACATAAACAAACTTACAAATCTATCAGACTTATACAGCTCAATCCTGGAAACGGAGGCGCCAACTCCACAAGCAATCGACTGGGGGCTGCGTACGCCTAGCATCATCATCTTCAACAGCTTCACACCTTGCTTCTGAGCAGCAGTAAGCAAGGATGAGTACACTTATGGTTGGTACTCAGCAAGGCCACAAGAAATAACCAGAGAATGATTTAAAGTCCATCTTTAAGTTTATTAATCATGTGAGGGTCCAGGCCGCTCTTGACCGTGAGCACGGCTAACTAGTTAGTTTTACACTCTGCAGAGGTTGTACATCTTTACCCACAAGTCGCGTAAAAGTCTCGAAGAACTTTAGACCCAACCATGCAGTGCTAGCTAGGCACCATACCACACTACCGAGGTGTGATTGCATAGGGACACTACGAGGCCTTTACAAAGATTCCCTAGCACGGGCTGCTCGCTAGGTTACCTGATCAGTACAGCGCATAAAGCTCCCTAGCGGGTACCGTGTCTTAGCAAAGCCCAACTCCTCGCCAGAGCAGGTCTATGCAACATCTCCCGTCAGCCCCCAACCCCTTTCAGGTAAAGCATACCACATACTAAAGTTTCTAATTAGTTGGCCAAGACAGAGCCATATGTCTTGTGGTAGTACGGTTATCCTGGGTGGTCGCTCCATGTTCCGATTAATGCAAAAGTATTCTTGTAAATAAGCATAGGTAGAAGGATGGTTAGGGACACTTGCCTTTCTCCAACGAAAAGCTACTCTTACTGCTCTCTCTTCATCTCTTGCTTCCTTGGAACTCTTCATCTTCAAAGCAACGAACAGCGATCCTTCTTCTACTCGAAGCAAACATCGGGCACAACATACAAAGCAACAAGTACAACTAAGAACAATGCACCAATCAAAAGAAAAGCTTTAAAAGAGCGTACTAAAGGATAGGCTTGATTCTATGGTTACACAACGACGAAAGAACGTTGAAAACAAAACTAAGGTCGAAGCTATCGAAAGATTATTATCAGACAACAAGAGACTACGTGCTTCATATGTTTTAATTAGAAAATCATGTGACAAGAATATTTCAAAGCAGGTTATGTTTAATTAAGAAAACACGATAAACTTAACCATATTTTACTAGCAGATATTTAAGTACAAGTTATATCAGATTAACAATTAACACTAAAAGATAAAGCATGTGAAAGAATCTAATCGAATAACTTTATGTTGTGTGTTCAACTAAACATATTAATATTGAAAAGGCATTTAATATCATTAAGCACATTAACTTTATTAAAACCGATGTATAACACTAAGCATGTTTTATTTATCAAAGCTGGTTACAAATAAGAATTAACCAATTACATCATGATTAAAGAAAACCGGGATAGAACCTAATCACTTTTATTTAGAAAAGCAATGGAATAAGAATTAGTCAAGATTAACATGCAACTTTAATATTTTATAAAAAAACAAGTGATACACATACTAATGCACAAGTTATGGTGAAACAAACTATACAACGACACAAACGTACTATAACGGTACAAAACTAGTCTACGCGCGTCAGTGAAGGAATTACTGAGATCGGAATTAAAGCGAGAAAGATATGAGATAAACAAAGTTGTGATGGAAATAAATATATTTCAGAATGCATGGAAGTAAAAGGAATATGAAATCATTGGGCAAGGAAAACATGACACAACAAGGATATAGATAAATGGAATGAATAATCAGAGCTATGAAATTAACAATGTAACGGTGGGCAAGGTTTGTAGTATTGGAAACAGAATATATACTACAGATCAAATATGATGAATAATGCCACCAGATTTCACATGTTTAATCATACTGGAAATATACAGTACAAATCCTATTTCTTTGTCTAAAAGAAAAGGACAAAGTTTATTGCATAAATATGCATGGCAGGAACACGTACAGCTTGAGCTTGTACAAATAGGAATTGAACTTGATTGACTAGTTGTAGAGCAAGTAGCCTGAGCCTTGTAGCGTTGCTACACGTAACTCATCAGGGTCAAACAAGGGAGAAAAGCTAGCTAGTAATTAAGATGTTGCTCACCATGCTGTACGTGTTGATGTGCATGCCTGGTGCTGGATAGCTTTGCAAGGTAGTCGACGATCTGTGTTGGCAAGACAGCGCAGGGGAAACTGCTCGTCAGAGCGGACAGCAGCAGCAGCATCATATATGCCAGCCGTTGCCAATCGGCAGCATAGATACGATGGAGACGTTCATCACGATCTGGCACACAGAAAAACTCTATAGGCGATCAGGCCATGGGAGACACGAGATGCATAGATCAACGGATCAAAGGAAGAGATGGTAATACGATGAAGTGCTCACCGGCGACCAGCAGAGATAGAACTCGATGACGACGGCGACGAAACTGACGGCTTGAGACCAAACTCAGATGGGGACGACGACTACTGATCGAGCAGCTTGGACGCGCGTGTTCCTCAAGCAGCAACTCGGCGACTGCGACCCCGTGATGGACGTCGGGAACTTCCTCGAGCGTTTACGGCGGCGATAGAGTGGACGGTGTTGCCGGCGTGTCCCTGCCGGGTTTGCTGGCCAGCACAGGGAAACAGCGAGGCCTTCTCGTACCCTTGCGACGGCGCCAGAGGTGGACTTCACTAGAGCCATGGACGAGACGGCTTCACGGCAGTGCGGCGGCGGCGGCTTGCCAAGGAGCTAGGGCATAAACGGTGGAACAAAGATAGATGGACAAGAGGGCCAACGAGATGTATATTGCTATTTATATATAGGCCGCCATGCAACCTGGCGTGCTGCAAATAGATCCAGCTACTATTGGAAACAAACTCGGATCAAGTTTGGACTCATGTTTGTTTACAGCTAGAAGAGATAAGATGCTGACGACTTGGCATTGAGGCAAAGGTAGAACGGAAAACATGGAACAAGAACGGAAAATAGTCCTATGTGCCTTTCGTTCCATGTGCAGGGCAAATCTCACATTGGTTCGAGAAGTAAACAATGACGAGGAAAAGAAATAGAAGAAAATAATGGGATGGGAAAACAAAAGGTAGTGCAAGGTATTGTTTATAGGATTTTTGAAAAGATACCGAGGCGTAGCAAAATGCTGAGATGACATAGTAAACTAAAGATTGATGGAGGAGTTCAAATAAAATATTTGAAGCTCATGAAAAGAATTTTAGAGCCTTCTAATAAAATAGATTTACCTCAAGAGAAAAGAGAATAAATTCCAGAAAAAAAAGCTGAAAAATTCTCAGGGGGATTGGTTAGCATCTAAACATATTTTAAAACCTTTTACACCCAACAAACGCTAAGATGCATCAGCATGAATGCAACACTCACATCGAACCAATTTATTTAATTCAGAAAATCAAACAATGACTTTTCCTATACTAGATTTCCTGTAAACAAAATAAATGTTGAGAACAATTTTAAAATCATGAGAAAATCATTGTTTAATTATTCTTTCTATTCACATCCTGAAATTGGGAAATTTCAAGGTGTGACAAATCTACCCCTCTTAAACAGAATCTCGTCCCGAGATTCGAAGAAAGAAGAAACAAGGAGAAGGGAGATAAACAAGAATATTGCTATTGAGGTAGGTAGGCAGTCATCCTCTTTTGTCGTCTGGGTGTAGGATCTTCAGTATTCGTCTTTCTTGGTCGTTGGGGTCTTCATTAGAGTGAGGTAGATGGGATAATAGCAAGCACAAGGTGGAAAGGAAAAGTAGAGTGAGGTCTTCTTTTCTTCAACTTGCATCTGCCTTCAGCTTCCTTCTTGTGATGTCCTCTAGTGAGTAGAAACAAAGAAAGATGACAAGGATGTGGAAGGTACAAAAGAGAAACCCAACTAGGCATATGATGTCATTGTAGGTATAAGACCCACACTACACCAACAATCAACACAAAGAACCAACACAAGCAAGGTCATAAAACCAAGCATCATCATGCAAACACACAATTCCACCACTCAACATACAGAAACGGTGCTAAACGTTGTTAATAGAGTCAAAAGGGATCCTCCTAAGCATAGGCATAGCTTCATCGGTCATCGGGGCTTGACTTCAGGCGATGAATTGATAGCTCCTTTGTTCGGGTGACTTGAGCAGGTATGCTTCATTGTACATGGCATGGATCGTCTAAGGATTTTGAGTCAGAAAGGAGACTTTGGAATCAAAAGTCAATGGAGAGAATCCAAAGTGTAGCATTGTTTGAAAAGCAAGGAGAGATACGATAAGCAAGATGGATACACAAAAGATAAGTTAAAAGAATAAAGAGGTAAGAAAGAAGAAATATTTGGTAAGGGAGAGAAGGGATGAGAGGGTAGTGAATTGCATGAAACAGGTAAGGTCATTGAACAGAGAATGAATGCAAGATCAAGAGATCAAGGGGGAGAGAAAATAAATAGACAAGGTTAGAGAGTTTAGCATTTGCAAAACAATAAAGTGCAAATGAAAAAGAGTCAAGTCGGAAAGGTGAGTTATCAAGGAGGATTGAGGAAAAACGATGGCCAAGGAGTGAGAATATTCATCACAGAGCTCAAGGAAAAGGTAGTGATGAATTTTAGATCAAAAAAAACCTTAAGGAACGACCATTGCTAACTAGGCTTACGTCCTACAGTCGATACAGCTCTGATACCACTCTGTCACACCTGGTTCAAGAAAGACAAACCAAGTGCATACCTATATGCATGCCAGGATCAAGTTTCATGCATATAGTAGACATAAGTGAATAGCAACAGTAGTATCACGTATAAAAACATAAACAAACTTACAAATCTATCAGACTTATACAGCTCAATCCTGGAAACGGAGGCGCCAACTCCACAAGCAATCGACTGGGGGCTGCGTACGCCTAGCATCATTATCTTCAACAGCTTCACACCTTGCTTCTGAGCAGCAGTAAGCAAGGATGAGTACACTTATGGTCGGTACTCAGCAAGGCCACAAGAAATAACCAGAGAATGATTTAAAGTCCATCTTTAAGTTTATTAATCATGTGAGGGTCCAGGCCGCTCTTGACCGTGAGCACGGCTAACTAGTTAGTTTTACACTCTGCAGAGGTTGTACATCTTTACCCACAAGTCGCGTAAAAGTCTCGAAGAACTTTAGACCCAACCATGCAGTGCTAGCTAGGCACCATACCACACTACCGAGGTGTGATTGCATAGGGACACTACGAGGCCTTTACAAAGATTCCCTAGCACGGGCTGCTCGCTAGGTTACCTGATCAGTACAGCGCATAAAGCTCCCTAGCGGGTACCGTGTCTTAGCAAAGCCCAACTCCCCGCCAGAGCAGGTCTATGCAACATCTCCCGTCAGCCCCCAACCCCTTTCAGGTAAAGCATACCACATACTAAAGTTTCTAATTAGTTGGCCAAGACAGAGCCATATGTCTTGTGGTAGTACGGTTATCCTGGGTGGTCGCTCCATGTTCCGATTAATGCAAAAGTATTCTTGTAAATAAGCATAGGTAGAAGGATGGTTAGGGACACTTGCCTTTCTCCAACGAAAAGCTACTCTTACTGCTCTCTCTTCATCTCTTGCTTCCTTGGAACTCTTCATCTTCAAAGCAACGAACAGCGATCCTTCTTCTACTCGAAGCAAACATCGGGCACAACATACAAAGCAACAAGTACAACTAAGAACAATGCACCAATCAAAAGAAAAGCTTTAAAAGAGCGTACTAAAGGATAGGCTTGATTCTATGGTTACACAACGACGAAAGAACGTTGAAAACAAAACTAAGGTCGAAGCTATCGAAAGATTATTATCAGACAACAAGAGACTACGTGCTTCATATGTTTTAATTAGAAAATCATGTGACAAGAATATTTCAAAGCAGGTTATGTTTAATTAAGAAAACACGATAAACTTAACCATATTTTACTAGCAGATATTTAAGTACAAGTTATATCAGATTAACAATTAACACTAAAAGATAAAGCATGTGAAAGAATCTAATCGAATAACTTTATGTTGTGTGTTCAACTAAACATATTAATATTGAAAAGACATTTAATATCATTAAGCACATTAACTTTATTAAAACCGATGTATAACACTAAGCATGTTTTATTTATCAAAGCTGGTTACAAATAAGAATTAACCAATTACATCATGATTAAAGAAAACCGGGATAGAACCTAATCACTTTTATTTAGAAAAGCAATGGAATAAGAATTAGTCAAGATTAACATGCAACTTTAATATTTTATAAAAAAACAAGTGATACACATACTAATGCACAAGTTATGGTGAAACAAACTATACAACGACACAAACGTACTATAACGGTACAAAACTAGTCTACGCGCGTCAGTGAAGGAATTACTGAGATCGGAATTAAAGCGAGAAAGATATGAGATAAACAAAGTTGTGATGGAAATAAATATATTTCAGAATGCATGGAAGTAAAAGGAATATGAAATCATTGGGCAAGGAAAACATGACACAACAAGGATATAGATAAATGGAATGAATAATCAGAGCTATGAAATTAACAATGTAACGGTGGGCAAGGTTTGTAGTATTGGAAACAGAATATATACTACAGATCAAATATGATGAATAATGCCACCAGATTTCACATGTTTAATCATACTGGAAATATACAGTACAAATCCTATTTCTTTGTCTAAAAGAAAAGGACAAAGTTTATTGCATAAATATGCATGGCAGGAACACGTACAGCTTGAGCTTGTACAAATAGGAATTGAACTTGATTGACTAGTTGTAGAGCAAGTAGCCTGAGCCTTGTAGCGTTGCTACACGTAACTCATCAGGGTCAAACAAGGGAGAAAAGCTAGCTAGTAATTAAGATGTTGCTCACCATGCTGTACGTGTTGATGTGCATGCCTGGTGCTGGATAGCTTTGCAAGGTAGTCGACGATCTGTGTTGGCAAGACAGCGCAGGGGAAACTGCTCGTCAGAGCGGACAGCAGCAGCAGCATCATATATGCCAGCCGTTGCCAATCGGCAGCATAGATACGATGGAGACGTTCATCACGATCTGGCACACAGAAAAACTCTATAGGCGATCAGGCCATGGGAGACACGAGATGCATAGATCAACGGATCAAAGGAAGAGATGGTAATACGATGAAGTGCTCACCGGCGACCAGCAGAGATAGAACTCGATGACGACGGCGACGAAACTGACGGCTTGAGACCAAACTCAGATGGGGACGACGACTACTGATCGAGCAGCTTGGACGCGCGTGTTCCTCAAGCAGCAACTCGGCGACTGCGACCCCGTGATGGACGTCGGGAACTTCCTCGAGCGTTTACGGCGGCGATAGAGTGGACGGTGTTGCCGGCGTGTCCCTGCCGGGTTTGCTGGCCAGCACAGGGAAACAGCGAGGCCTTCTCGTACCCTTGCGACGGCGCCAGAGGTGGACTTCACTAGAGCCATGGACGAGACGGCTTCACGGCAGTGCGGCGGCGGCGGCTTGCCAAGGAGCTAGGGCATAAACGGTGGAACAAAGATAGATGGACAAGAGGGCCAACGAGATGTATATTGCTATTTATATATAGGCCGCCATGCAACCTGGCGTGCTGCAAATAGATCCAGCTACTATTGGAAACAAACTCGGATCAAGTTTGGACTCATGTTTGTTTACAGCTAGAAGAGATAAGATGCTGACGACTTGGCATTGAGGCAAAGGTAGAACGGAAAACATGGAACAAGAACGGAAAACAGTCCTATGTGCCTTTCGTTCCATGTGCAGGGCAAATCTCACATTGGTTCGAGAAGTAAACAATGACGAGGAAAAGAAATAGAAGAAAATAATGGGATGGGAAAACAAAAGGTAGTGCAAGGTATTGTTTATAGGATTTTGAAAAGATACCGAGGCGTAGCAAAATGCTGAGATGACATAGTAAACTAAAGATTGATGGAGGAGTTCAAATAAAATATTTGAAGCTCATGAGAAAGATTACAGAGCCTTCTAATAAAATAGATTTACCTCAAGAGAAAAGAGAATAAATTCCAGAAAAAAAAGCTGAAAAATTCTCAGGGGGATTGGTTAGCATCTAAACATATTTTAAAACCTTTTACACCCAACAAACGCTAAGATGCATCAGCATGAATGCAACACTCACATCGAACCAATTTATTTAATTCAGAAAATCAAACAATGACTTTTCCTATACTAGATTTCCTGTAAACAAAATAAATGTTGAGAACAATTTTAAAATCATGAGAAAATCATTGTTTAATTATTCTTTCTATTCACATCCTGAAATTGGGAAATTTCAAGGTGTGACAAATCTACCCCTCTTAAACAGAATCTCGTCCCGAGATTCGAAGAAAGAAGAAACAAGGAGAAGGGAGATAAACAAGAATATTGCTATTGAGGTAGGTAGGCAGTCATCCTCTTTTGTCGTCTGGGTGTAGGATCTTCAGTATTCGTCTTTCTTGGTCGTTGGGGTCTTCATTAGAGTGAGGTAGATGGGATAATAGCAAGCACAAGGTGGAAAGGAAAAGTAGAGTGAGGTCTTCTTTTCTTCAACTTGCATCTGCCTTCAGCTTCCTTCTTGTGATGTCCTCTAGTGAGTAGAAACAAAGAAAGATGACAAGGATGTGGAAGGTACAAAAGAGAAACCCAACTAGGCATATGATGTCATTGTAGGTATAAGACCCACACTACACCAACAATCAACACAAAGAACCAACACAAGCAAGGTCATAAAACCAAGCATCATCATGCAAACACACAATTCCACCACTCAACATACAGAAACGGTGCTAAACGTTGTTAATAGAGTCAAAAGGGATCCTCCTAAGCATAGGCATAGCTTCATCGGTCATCGGGGCTTGACTTCAGGCGATGAATTGATAGCTCCTTTGTTCGGGTGACTTGAGCAGGTATGCTTCATTGTACATGGCATGGATCGTCTAAGGATTTTGAGTCAGAAAGGAGACTTTGGAATCAAAAGTCAATGGAGAGAATCCAAAGTGTAGCATTGTTTGAAAAGCAAGGAGAGATACGATAAGCAAGATGGATACACAAAAGATAAGTTAAAAGAATAAAGAGGTAAGAAAGAAGAAATATTTGGTAAGGGAGAGAAGGGATGAGAGGGTAGTGAATTGCATGAAACAGGTAAGGTCATTGAACAGAGAATGAATGCAAGATCAAGAGATCAAGGGGGAGAGAAAATAAATAGACAAGGTTAGAGAGTTTAGCATTTGCAAAACAATAAAGTGCAAATGAAAAAGAGTCAAGTCGGAAAGGTGAGTTATCAAGGAGGATTGAGGAAAAACGATGGCCAAGGAGTGAGAATATTCATCACAGAGCTCAAGGAAAAGGTAGTGATGAATTTTAGATCAAAAAAAACCTTAAGGAACGACCATTGCTAACTAGGCTTACGTCCTACAGTCGATACAGCTCTGATACCACTCTGTCACACCTGGTTCAAGAAAGACAAACCAAGTGCATACCTATATGCATGCCAGGATCAAGTTTCATGCATATAGTAGACATAAGTGAATAGCAACAGTAGTATCACGTATAAAAACATAAACAAACTTACAAATCTATCAGACTTATACAGCTCAATCCTGGAAACGGAGGCGCCAACTCCACAAGCAATCGACTGGGGGCTGCGTACGCCTAGCATCATCATCTTCAACAGCTTCACACCTTGCTTCTGAGCAGCAGTAAGCAAGGATGAGTACACTTATGGTTGGTACTCAGCAAGGCCACAAGAAATAACCAGAGAATGATTTAAAGTCCATCTTTAAGTTTATTAATCATGTGAGGGTCCAGGCCGCTCTTGACCGTGAGCACGGCTAACTAGTTAGTTTTACACTCTGCAGAGGTTGTACATCTTTACCCACAAGTCGCGTAAAAGTCTCGAAGAACTTTAGACCCAACCATGCAGTGCTAGCTAGGCACCATACCACACTACCGAGGTGTGATTGCATAGGGACGCTACGAGGCCTTTACAAAGATTCCCTAGCACGGGCTGCTCGCTAGGTTACCTGATCAGTACAGCGCATAAAGCTCCCTAGCGGGTACCGTGTCTTAGCAAAGCCCAACTCCCCGCCAGAGCAGGTCTATGCAACATCTCCCGTCAGCCCCCAACCCCTTTCAGGTAAAGCATACCACATACTAAAGTTTCTAATTAGTTGGCCAAGACAGAGCCATATGTCTTGTGGTAGTACGGTTATCCTGGGTGGTCGCTCCATGTTCCGATTAATGCAAAAGTATTCTTGTAAATAAGCATAGGTAGAAGGATGGTTAGGGACACTTGCCTTTCTCCAACGAAAAGCTACTCTTACTGCTCTCTCTTCATCTCTTGCTTCCTTGGAACTCTTCATCTTCAAAGCAACGAACAGCGATCCTTCTTCTACTCGAAGCAAACATCGGGCACAACATACAAAGCAACAAGTACAACTAAGAACAATGCACCAATCAAAAGAAAAGCTTTAAAAGAGCGTACTAAAGGATAGGCTTGATTCTATGGTTACACAACGACGAAAGAACGTTGAAAACAAAACTAAGGTCGAAGCTATCGAAAGATTATTATCAGACAACAAGAGACTACGTGCTTCATATGTTTTAATTAGAAAATCATGTGACAAGAATATTTCAAAGCAGGTTATGTTTAATTAAGAAAACACGATAAACTTAACCATATTTTACTAGCAGATATTTAAGTACAAGTTATATCAGATTAACAATTAACACTAAAAGATAAAGCATGTGAAAGAATCTAATCGAATAACTTTATGTTGTGTGTTCAACTAAACATATTAATATTGAAAAGGCATTTAATATCATTAAGCACATTAACTTTATTAAAACCGATGTATAACACTAAGCATGTTTTATTTATCAAAGCTGGTTACAAATAAGAATTAACCAATTACATCATGATTAAAGAAAACCGGGATAGAACCTAATCACTTTTATTTAGAAAAGCAATGGAATAAGAATTAGTCAAGATTAACATGCAACTTTAATATTTTATAAAAAAACAAGTGATACACATACTAACGCACAAGTTATGGTGAAACGAACTATACAACGACACAAACGTACTATAACGGTACAAAACTAGTCTACGCGCGTCAGTGAAAGAATTACTGAGATCGGAATTAAAGCGATATGAGATAAACAAAGTTGTGATGGAAATAAATATATTTCAGAATGCATGGAAGTAAAAGGAATATGAAATCATTGGGCAAGGAAAACATGACACAACAAGGATATAGATAAATGGAATGAATAATCAGAGCTATGAAATTAACAATGTAACGGTGGGCAAGGTTTGTAGTATTGGAAACAGAATATATACTACAGATCAAATATGATGAATAATGCCACCAGATTTCACATGTTTAATCATACTGGAAATATACAGTACAAATCCTATTTCTTTGTCTAAAAGAAAAGGACAAAGTTTATTGCATAAATATGCATGGCAGGAACACGTACAGCTTGAGCTTGTACAAATAGGAATTGAACTTGATTGACTAGTTGTAGAGCAAGTAGCCTGAGCCTTGTAGCGTTGCTACACGTAACTCATCAGGGTCAAACAAGGGAGAAAAGCTAGCTAGTAATTAAGATGTTGCTCACCATGCTGTACGTGTTGATGTGCATGCCTGGTGCTGGATAGCTTTGCAAGGTAGTCGACGATCTGTGTTGGCAAGACAGCGCAGGGGAAACTGCTCGTCAGAGCGGACAGCAGCAGCAGCATCATATATGCCAGCCGTTGCCAATCGGCAGCATAGATACGATGGAGACGTTCATCACGATCTGGCACACAGAAAAACTCTATAGGCGATCAGGCCATGGGAGACACGAGATGCATAGATCAACGGATCAAAGGAAGAGATGGTAATACGATGAAGTGCTCACCGGCGACCAGCAGAGATAGAACTCGATGACGACGGCGACGAAACTGACGGCTTGAGACCAAACTCAGATGGGGACGACGACTACTGATCGAGCAGCTTGGACGCGCGTGTTCCTCAAGCAGCAACTCGGCGACTGCGACCCCGTGATGGACGTCGGGAACTTCCTCGAGCGTTTACGGCGGCGATAGAGTGGACGGTGTTGCCGGCGTGTCCCTGCCGGGTTTGCTGGCCAGCACAGGGAAACAGCGAGGCCTTCTCGTACCCTTGCGACGGCGCCAGAGGTGGACTTCACTAGAGCCATGGACGAGACGGCTTCACGGCAGTGCGGCGGCGGCGGCTTGCCAAGGAGCTAGGGCATAAACGGTGGAACAAAGATAGATGGACAAGAGGGCCAACGAGATGTATATTGCTATTTATATATAGGCCGCCATGCAACCTGGCGTGCTGCAAATAGATCCAGCTACTATTGGAAACAAACTCGGATCAAGTTTGGACTCATGTTTGTTTACAGCTAGAAGAGATAAGATGCTGACGACTTGGCATTGAGGCAAAGGTAGAACGGAAAACATGGAACAAGAACGGAAAACAGTCCTATGTGCCTTTCGTTCCATGTGCAGGGCAAATCTCACATTGGTTCGAGAAGTAAACAATGACGAGGAAAAGAAATAGAAGAAAATAATGGGATGGGAAAACAAAAGGTAGTGCAAGGTATTGTTTATAGGATTTTGAAAAGATACCGAGGCGTAGCAAAATGCTGAGATGACATAGTAAACTAAAGATTGATGGAGGAGTTCAAATAAAATATTTGAAGCTCATGAGAAAGATTACAGAGCCTTCTAATAAAATAGATTTACCTCAAGAGAAAAGAGAATAAATTCCAGAAAAAAAAGCTGAAAAATTCTCAGGGGGATTGGTTAGCATCTAAACATATTTTAAAACCTTTTACACCCAACAAACGCTAAGATGCATCAGCATGAAGGCAACACTCACATCGAACCAATTTATTTAATTCAGAAAATCAAACAATGACTTTTCCTATACTAGATTTCCTGTAAACAAAATAAATGTTGAGAAAAATTTTAAAATCATGAGAAAATCATTGTTTAATTATTCTTTTTATTCACATCCTGAAATTGGGAAATTTCAGGGTGTGACACTTCTACAACTATTTGCTTCTACACAACAGTGAAACTTCTAAAACATTCCCAAGGCTTTATTTTTCTTAATCATGGGATTATGAATGTTTTAGCACTAGGATCGTGCCCGTGCGTTGTTACGGACAATACAAATTCTCTTCACAAACATTAAATAATTCATATAAAATATATGTACAATTATCAATAAGTATAAATGGATCCATATATTTTTGTCTTAAGTAAATATCATTATCAATAAGTATAAATGGATCCATATATTTTTGTCTTAAGTACATATCATTGTCAACTTAAAAGATTTATCTTAGAACTTAAAAAATACTATGCCTGTGTGTTGTTACAAGACCTTGCTAATTAAGTACAATTACCCCGTTGTGGCTTGTCGGGTAAGGCATGACCATTCCCTTCCTCAGACCCACTGGAGTGGGAGCCTCTGACACTGGGTCTGCCTACTATTACGCTCAACAAAAATGTCGAATTACTCATCTAGAAATTTCACTATCTAACATTCGTGCCTATTGAATACTCATGTGCAGTGGCGGATCTAGCGGTGGGGCGAGTGGGGCTCGAGCCCCCCTACCGCCATGGATCTCCTGAAGCCCCTCCTTAGCCCCCCCCCCCCCAATGAAATTTCTGCCATAGATGCAAAGGGAAGGAGAGGTTAGAAGCTTTCTGGAGGTTGAAGACGATTGGTTACGCGAGATAGGCCAGCGGGCGACGCGAATTTCTGACCCAAAACTGCTCAAGTGGCCAGACCTTCTTCCCCTCCACCCAAAACAAACAGGCAGGCCGGCCCATTAATATTCCCAAACCGCCACCCAGCCCACCCCCCACCCGCACACAGCAGGCCGCTG
Organism: Cenchrus fungigraminus; assembly: GCA_036936925.1. Taxonomy (NCBI): domain Eukaryota; kingdom Viridiplantae; phylum Streptophyta; class Magnoliopsida; order Poales; family Poaceae; genus Cenchrus; species Cenchrus fungigraminus. The sequence continues at coordinate 127,623,539 of CM072779.1, forward strand.
GCCGCCGCACGCCATACGTCCGCCTGCGAGAGTTGAGCGGTGAAGGCATTAATTAGGATTTGATTTAATTGGTGAAAACCCTCCTCCACACATGATTAGGATTTCGTTTTCGGTCTTTCGCGAATTTTTGGCCGGAATTTAGATTAAATAAGAGAATCTTCAATGAAGCGAATGAAATTTCGGACCAATAGTGATTTCGGTCACCATCAAAATGACCGAAAATTTTGGTTGAAAATTTGAACTCTTGTCCCACACCATCGCTTATGTTTTGCTCAGCCCCCCCTACGTCGAAATCCTGGCTTCGACACTGCTCATGTGTCACGTCACAAGCAATGAGAAAAATATGCTCACAGTTTTTTTACCCGATCCCTCAGCTTACAGAGAAGCCGTATGTTATGGTGTCAAACAGAATGAAGACTACGCCAGTAATTGCTGCATAAAAAGAGACAATACTAAATTATTTCTAACAATATGATTGACAAAGCTAGTACTGGATGGAAAATAATATGATTTACATTGTTCAAGATGTGCATGGAAACGATGTTTACCTTGGAGGATCGTTACCTCTTGGCTGCTGTCTAACGGCTCGATATTAATTCCTAATTCTTGTTGAACATCACTAAAATTCCAGCAAGTGATCACATGCTTCTGACGGTTTAGGAGGAGGTTGAAAGCCAAGAAAACACAAATTAGTGTTCAAAATATTTTGCAAACAACCTTGGGTCGTATAACCCGACAAACGGAAATTATAATAATCTCAGCGAAGAAAAAATAACCAAATTTGTTAGATGATGCATTAGCATGCCCTCGTGTGGTCCAAGAAAGGATAAATAATCTGATCTGATCTAATCTAATCTATGACTGGGAAGAGAAGAGAGCACCAGACATACTTCAGTTGCTGTTTCATAGGATTCAGTTCTTTTCACCTACAAGAGACCTGCAGACAAGCGCAAATGAGGAATCCTTCTGGTTGATCAAATGAAGCTTCAAAGGTCCCTTTCCAGTCTTACTATAGTCATCATTTTTTTAAATTTGCAAGTTGGTACGGTTCGAAACCAATTGCATTCAGAAAGCGAGATTAAACTGAACAACTTACATGCCAACATTAATAGATGTAATGCCTGTGCATAGCACTGGTGGATACTGCATCTTATTCTCAGGATCGCAGATTGCATCACTAACAATTCCCAAACAAGAAACATCACATCGAATCTTGCCAGTAATACGTACATGGTCATCGGAGCTGTGGGCAGTAATATATTTACCTGTTTAGGCGTCTTTCAGTGCAAGAACAGCCCAGGTGCACTTCAGATTTCAGGATTCCTGCGAGCCTGAAACATCATCACCTTCTTCAGTGAACATACTAATGTGCAATTATGATGTATCAGTACACAAATAAATTCAAATAGTGACCTGCAGGTTATATATAAATAGTGACATGTGTGTCATGATAAAGCTCACTCCATTCAACAAATGACATTTGATTGTATAGAATGATCTACATGCTTTCCATCATGAAAATATTACTGCATTCAGTAAATGACGCCTTCTATATTACTGAGAATTACGGTTTCTTTAGGAAGTTTGCATGGTAAAGAAATGTAGTACTTTTTATATAAAAAAACTCCCAAACGAATGCACTGTTATGGGATTTTTTTTGATTGCCCTATTTGCAGAGATTTGGTGCAGGGCTAACCCCTGAGTCCTAACTCTTGACGTATATTGTAAGTCTAGCAAAAAACTGTTTAGGAAAACCAGTTGTTGTTCAGAAAACTACCTTAGTCCCACAACCTGGTAGGTACAAAATCGCTATATAAACTGAGTTCGTAGTGTTTTGCCCATTAGCGTCCACTTCCATCTAAATGAATCATTGTTCCCACAATCTGGTAGGTACAAAATGTTAGCTACATTCAGCTGTTTACAGAAAAAAAAACTCAGAAAAATACTATACTTTGTGAAAGTGATAGCAAGATAAATATGAAAGGTTTCCTTACTATTCTTGGTTAAACTTATGTATGTATCTTTTTGAGTGAAATGTGTATCCACTAAGAATTTTAAATTTTTGAGAAATGTATGATGGTATGCGGGTGTTAGTAAATCAAACAAACCTGCAGGCAGCAGTTATTTCTTGATCAAACAAACCTGCTATATTTGCTTCCATGGTTATGTGATAGATTTGGCAGTATGCGATAATTTGGTTCCAATAGTTAAGTTTAGGACCTGATAAATTAAACATCGAGTCTTGACAAACAGAGATTAGGCAAATATACATGAATGCAGAACTACTAATCATCAGGAATGGTATCTGTAATGTAAATGCACCAGACTTTTCTTTTTCTTTCACACACTTGTCTGAATATTTCCCATTTAGAATTTAAGACAATATAAAAGTTCAAAAATTCGAAACTTACCTCCCTGGTGGCAACTATGAACTATCCCACTCCAATATCTCCACCTCCTTCCCATAAAGATTAAAGAACACATAAAGATTTCCCATAAAGAAGCAAGAAAAAAACTACAGAAGCACCTATGAAGATAAATTAATGTAAAAAACTGAAAGAGCAAAATAACCTTTGAATCCAGCCCAATGTCCATTGCATTCCAGACTTTAACTCATTGCTGCCTCCTATTCAAAAAAACATGAGAAAAGCAGAAAGCATGATCAATTTGTCCAACCTTCGTACGTAAACCATACATTATATCAAGAAATACAGGTTAAATTGATCCAATGATATATGCTAACTGTATCAGCGAGAAAGACCTGAGTACATAAGGAATTATAATCACAGAAGAGCAAGATTTGGTACAGTTTGCTTATATAAAATTTTAGAAACGTGAAGTGTGGAAACAATATTCCACAACGATCAAGCATAGGAGGCAGCAATGAGTTAAAATTTGGAATGTAATGAGTTACGAAGTGCACCCTCCGACGGCTGTCACCTCCAATTGTTCCCATGTTCACGTCCTCGTTACGGTGGGCATAAACTATCCCTGTTAAAACAACCCAAATTTGTTACTTCCAAAATATAATATGGATCAGCGACAAAGGAGAAAGGTTACAATAGCGAACCTGTTAGGCAACTCTTTTATAAACATGCAGAAACTGTGTTCTCAACATGAGAATGGCACATAATGTTAGCAAACTCATCAGCATGGAACACACAGGTACTGCATAACCCACCAGGAAGTGATCTCACGAAAATTATTTTTAATAGGTTTCAACTTTCAGCAAGAAGTATATTTATAGCTGGATCAATAAATAATTGGTCAGCTTCAAGATACAGAAGAATAGCTCAATATTACAAATACACCATGTAAAATAGCATCAATTTTCAAATGGTAAGCATTTCATATTTTAGCATAGATATACGAGAGATTGAATAGCAAATCCAGAATATTGGCTACAGATAAACACCTTACTGAATGGTACAGTATTCAAAATAAAGCCAGTATCTCAAAAGGTCTAGAGGAGATTTGTGTATATGTATTGATGCCACACGTTGATCGATGAATTGAAGAAGTTAACTGGTATGAGTGGTTAACCTTGACCATTAGTGTTGGTGATGTCCCCAAGCGGCACCCTCCGGCGGCTGTCACCTCCATTTGTTCCCATGTTTCACAACGTCCTCGTTACGGTGGGCATAAACTATCCCTGTTATAACAGCCCAAATTTGTTACTTCCAAAATATAATATGGATCAATGACAATGGAGGAAGGTTCTTAGTCACCGGGAACGCGGGACGACGCAGCGATCCTCGTTCCGCGGGACGACGTCCCAAAACGCGGAATGGGAACGCGCCGGGACGGATCACGGGACGCAAGCGGAACACGTCCCCGCCGGTCGCCCGCCCCGCCCGCGGAACTCGACCGCGCCGCCGCGGGAGCTCGACCGCGCCGCCGCGGGAACTCGACCGCGTCCCCACGCCAGGAACGGGAGGCCAAGCGGCACGTTCCCATCGGGGCTGGTGCGCACGCTGGAGGTGCTGGTGGTGGCGGAGCGGCGCGGCGAGGCGGTGGCGCCGGTGGATGACATGGACTGGGAGGACATCTTCTACATCCACGACGGCAGCCAGTGGCCGTCGAACCCGCCTGAGTTCAAGGAGACCATGCGCGAGTACCGCGCCGAGCTGAGGAAGCTCGCCGGGCGCATCATGGAGGCCTTGGACGAGAACCTCGGCCGGGAGAAGGGCGCCATCCAGCGCGCCTTCTCCGGCGACGGGCGCCACGAGCTCTTCTTCGGCACCAAGGTCAGCCACTACCCGCCGTGCCCATGCCCGGACCTCATCACGGGCCTCCGTGCGCGCACGGACGCTGGCGGCGTCATCTTGCTGTACCAGGACGACTAGGTCGGCGGCCTCGAGGTGCTCAAGGACGGCCAGTGGACCGACGTGCAGCCGTTCGCCGGCGCCATCGTCGTCAACACCGGCGACCAGATCGAGGTGCTCAGCAACGGTAAGTCAGTTATTGTCCATCGGTGGTAAGTCTTCAATCATGGTCTCATGGATCTGCTATTTTTTTTCTACCTTTGAGTATGAACAATTAAGCTATTTGGTTAATTTTCATTTGAAGTATTGTTTCAAACAGTATCGATCTATATATACATGGTTCGCATCCCTCGTTCCTTTCTATCGTTCCGGGAACATCATCCCGAACTAACTTGGATCACGATCCATGTTAACTTGGGACGTGTTGAAGCTGTATACTCGTCGTTCCAAATAGTATTCAAAACCGGCGTACCACGATCCTCGTTCCCGTTCCTCGACCCGGTCGACCCGGGAACGCGGTGACTAAGGGAAGGTTACAGCAGTGAACCTGTTAGGTAACTCTTTTATAATCATGCAGAAACTATGTTCTCAACATGAGAATAGCACATAATGGCGGCTGTTAGCTGATGGATCCATGACAACTCAGAAACAGAGAAGTCAGACATACCAAAAGGGCTGAAACATGTCCATGCAAAATATTTTAACAGTATGCATGGAAACATTGATCGGTGATTACATTCAGATGACAACTTTGTTGAAATCGAAAACTGACATTCAGTTTTCACATGAATGAATGAATGAATGAATGAATAAGTAAAAGCATCAAGAAACAACACCAGGAAGTATGTTGTCAGCATGGAACACATAGGTACTACATAACCCACCAGGAAGTGATAGGGTGAAAATTATTTTTAATGGGTTTCAACTTTCAGGATATATATAGAAGAATAGCTCAATATTACAAATACACCATGTAAAATAGCATCAATTTTCAAAAGGTAAGCAAATTCAGAATTTTGGCTACAGATAAACACCTTACTGAATGGTACAGTATTCAAAATATATAAAGCCAGTATCTGAAAAGGTGTAGAGGAGATCTGTGTATATGTATTGATGCCACACGTTGATCACTGAATTGAAGAAGTTAACTGAGCTTTCAGCCTGTGATTGGTTTAAGGACACCAAGCATATTGTATGAATAATGTTGAAAGGCAAAAAAAAATTGTGTTGCTCACAAAACCAAAGAGCTGGGATAGTTGCTTATCCTATTTCACAGTTGTAGTTCCTGAACTTGAAAACAACAACGGCATAAACAGAGATAGCAGCAGCACGATGTTACATCTCTAATCTGAGTTGAAATTCGGCCATGGACCCAGCAAAGGCAAACCGGTAGGTAGAACAGATCAAGAATTCAAGGAGCATCAGGATGGAAACATGGCATAGCAGTGTGTTCGTGATGAATACACTTACATCGAGGACGGGCAGCTGCGTCCGGTCCTTCGTGAGCTCGACGGCGATGGCCACCAGGGGTGGTTCCTGGCCGCCCGCGAGCACCGGCAGAAAATCACGGCCAGGCGCGTGACACCCTCCGCCTGTCCACGAGCGCAGGAAGGCAGGAAGGGAGACAGGCAGGTGTGCCCAGCCGTCCGCGAGGTCGACGACGTGGTCAGCGGCGGCGGCGGCACGGCGAGGGATCGGAGGATGACGGGGGAATGGAGTGGTCGACGGCGGCGGCGGTGATTGAGGGATCTGAGGATGGCGGCGCGGTGATGGATCGGAAGACGACGGCGGCGATGACCTCCAGGGGGAACGGGGCCAGGCTCGAGACCGCGTCCGCCTGACCACTAGCGCAGGCAGGCTCCTTACCAGGTTAGGGAGATCGAAGGGAGAGGAGGTCGAAGCAGAGGATGTCGAAGGCGGGCGGCTCTGTCTTGCGGTTGTGCGGTTCCCAAAGATGGACGTGGGGGATAGGGTCGCGGGCACGGACGCCAAGGTGGGCCCTCGGCAGACCCGCGCGGGAGAGCAAGGGAGGGAGGACGGAATTTTTGTCTACTCTTGACTCTTTTTACGAGTATAAGTAGATAGAAGATGAGTAAGAGGTGATCACTAGTAGAAATCTGCACATCAATGACGATTACCCCATGACGCTTTAAAATTTTGTCACATAACACGCTCTTTCTATGATGAAATTTCCACGTTCGTCACAGGTCACAAGTGACGGAGCCAAGTCAAAAAAAATGACGAAAATTGAAATATCGTCACGCATCAACAAAGGGAAATCGTCACAGATAGTGCTGCCGTTTGCCTCACTCTAATGATGAATTCAAATCGTCACAGATAAGTTTTCTTAGCATGTGCTTGCTTGAGAGGCGTACTGGAACAGGACGGTTCCATTCCAGTTTTCAGGGATGGGAAGATCCCATTTTTTGTTTGGTTAGAGGGATGAGGACGTCCCTGTTTTTTGTTTGTTTGAAGGGATACACGAGGGATGGGATGATCCCGTTTTCTGCTTGGATGAAGGGACAAGGTGGGATAGCTAGTTATGAAAACCCTCTGAACAAGTTTGGTGATGTTACCTCCATTCCCTCACACCTTTCTTTTTTGCCATAATTTCAGCATGTATGCAATATGTATATATTGATTACCAGATGTTATGGCTTAATAATATAGATAATCTGAAAATATATAATATATAACACATTATACAAGTCTCAGCCTTACGATATATACAAGTCTCAGATGTGTTATACTATAACACATACTATAACACATTGTATTGTATGCAATATGTATATATCGTAAGGCTGAGACTTGTATAATGTGTTATATATTATATATTTTCAGATTATCTATATTATTAAGCCATAACATCTGGTAATCAATATATACATATTGCATACATGCTGAAATTATGGCAAAAAAGAAAGGTGTGAGGGAATGGAGGTAACATCACCAAACTTGTTCAGAGGGTTTTCATAACTAGCTATCCCACCTTGTCCCTTCATCCAAGCAGAAAACGGGATCATCCCATCCCTCGTGTATCCCTTCAAACAAACAAAAAACAGGGACGTCCTCATCCCTCTAACCAAACAAAAAATGGGATCATCCCATCTCTGAAAACTGGAATGGAACCGTCCTGTTCCAGTACGCCTCTCAACCAAGCACATGCTAACTAGCGTAGTGGTAACATGTACACTTGAAGTAATTCACAGCTCTTACGTTCAAAGCCAAATGAAACCATTTTTTTACAAACATTTATGTCTTTTTTTCTTTCTCTAATTTATATTTTTTTTCACGCACTTTTTTCTCAGAACCAATTGAAATGTTTTTCTCAGAAAAATTTTCTAATGATTTGGAGAAACTGTTACTATACATCCCTCACAAGGATGAACATCTCTCACTAAGTGACAATGGCATGTGTGCGACATGTGAGCTTTTGTGAGGATGTGGGTCATCACTTTCTCAGAACCAATTGAAACTTTTTTGTCAACATAATACACCAAAGGGAGGAACCCATGCAAGTTTTCAGTTTTTAAAGCTAGATTAGAGGATTTTATCATTTATTCTTTATTAAGTCAACAAATAATTAAAATAATAGGCAAACTTGGTGTGAAAATTCCAAAAATTCAAACAACACCATAGTTTGGATCCATAAGCATCCCAAACAAATTTTAAATGATTCGGAAAAACTAGTACTATACATCCCACACAAGGATGAACATCTCTCACTAAGTGATAATGGCATCTGTGCGACATGTATGCTTTTGTAGGGATGTGTATCACCACTTTCTCAAAATCAATTGAAACTTTTTTGTCAACATAATACACCAAAGGGAGAAACCCATGCAAATTTTCATATTGTTTAAGCTAGATTAGAGGATTTTCACATTTATTCTTTATTAAATCAACAAATAATTACAATAATAACTAAACTTATTCACGAGAAGATATGATAAAAGTAAAAGTTGTAGGTCTAAAAAAGTTATAGAAGTTCGTAGTTGACAACGTTTTCATGTGGGATCATTTTATCATCATAACTAACGAATACTAAGGAAACATACACTAAAATTATTATAATCTAATTATATTTTGGGCTAGAATTCTATTTTGGGCCGTGATGCCCGTTGGCCCAAATATTGTGCGCACCACATATAAATTCAGCGTATCCACGCTCCCAAGTCCCAACCCTAACTCCCCACATCCGCCGCTCTCTCTTCTCTCGTCGATCCCTTGCCTCCCTTGAATCTCTGTGACTCCTCCCGGTCTGGCGCAGAGCCTGGCGGTTTGCCTCCTCCTGCAGCCCCAGGCTGCTCCGTCGTTGCATGGTGTGCCCCTCTCCCCGCCCCTGCCTACTCACGCGGCGGCCCTCCCCAACCCCGGCAGTGTCTTCCCCAACCCCCGGCGGCGTCCTCCCCAACCCTCGGCGGAGCGTCTCACTCCTCACCCACCCTTGAGCGCCGCGTCCAACCCCAGGACAGCGCTTCCTCGCCCGGCGGCAACGACGCTCCCTCTCCCGGATGGCACTGTGGGTGGGGACGACCACTGCAGGCGCGCGGCCTCCTCTTCCGCGACAGGCGACGGTGCGGCCCCGCCTCTCAGGTGGAGGGGAGTCACGCCGTCGAGGGTGCAGGGAACGGCGTCGCGACTGCGAGTGAGGGCGCAACATCGAGCCTCCCGTGGACGAGATCCCCAGCGGCGTTGCAATCAGCCTCCATCGATCTGCTGCTGACAGGTTAGTCCCCTTCCCTCCTCCGATTCCTAATCTAAGAAATGTGATTACAATCAGATCTGGATCGGCGCCGGTGCGCAGCTAGCACCGCATGGTTGACCGCGACATCGAGTTCAACCGGGAGTGTGGCTGGTTAGTGTTGTCCTAGTTGATGGAGCTATTTCTCTTTGATTCGCAAGCACGCTAGATAGCTAGCTGCTGAATTGTGCAGTCAGATGGACTGAGAAGTTCTTGCTATTGGTTTTCAGTTGGATGTCATGCAGGATTTCATTCAGATCGATGGAATATAATGCAGATTTCAGCTAGACTGATTTCTGTTGAACCACGTTAGGTTCACCACTTTTATGTTTTGCTACTGACCATGGCTACACTTAGACTAATATCACATATGCTGGTCATTTTTCTCATCCAATTGGTTGTGTTGACCTTTGAACTTTCTATACTTGTGCCATGCTTTTGTTTGATACTGATATTTATCACGTTTTCAGGATGAGACTATTGGAATTTCCATAAGAATCATAGAACTGGAGCAAGAACCTATGTCTTAGTTGCTAAAGCCTAAAGTCCTAAAGTGGAATAGGTTTTGCTGATGCGTATGTATATGTCTGGAAAGGCACCAGGAAGCAATGTAGGGATGTTTACACGTGCAGTTTTTATCTATATATGTAAATGCGGCTGGATGTAAATTATGTATGGGAATTGTTTCAATATATTATAAGCTAGGCTTTTATGCCATTGTATAAATGGGCTGGGCTGATGTTCTAAAATGGACGGGTTGGTTGCAGGAAAAAAACAGCTTGATTTTGAGAAAAAAACAAATCTGGACTGAAATAAACTAAAAACAATTAAAAACAAATTTGTGACCATTTCATATTAAAGCGTGACGATGACAAAAAGTATTTTGTGACGATTTAAAAATGTGTCTTGTGACGATTCTTAAACGATGACGTCAGTTGTCACATCATCTGCCAGCGTGGTCTACACCGAAATGCTTCCAAAAGGTCGTTAATGACGAAAAAAATAAGACTATCGGTGTAACTGAATCGTCACAGAACACAAATGCTGTTAACAGTGCCGTCAAGACACCTGACAGACAGACGAGAGATTATGACGAGAATGGTGTTTCATCCATGACCAAAAGCGATAGTCATGGATTGAATCCATTTCCATGACGACATGTCAATCGTCACAGAATGGAGACACATTTATGACGAAATTTTCCATTTCGTCACCGATGAACTAATGTGACGCGATCATAATGACGAAACACAAATCGTCACACAATCGTCACAAATTACTATCTGTGACCAAAACAACGTTTTCGGTGACGAAAGATGACCGTCATCAATGACAACATCCCTATTAGTGTGAAAAACACGGGATTGATGAACCAAGCCCAGCATAGCTACGCATCGCATGCGCCTGGACCGTATTGTAGGAGATATAAGCAGTAGTGTAGGAGTCAAATACAAACTTGTTCCGCAGGAGTTATATTTGGTGATTTCCCTTTAATTTTGCAAGGCACGAAGCATGCATGCATATTCAGCCGCCCTACTCATTCCTATATCATGTCTTATTTAAAGTAGTGAGAAAAAGAAAAAGAACTCATCAAGCATATGGAGTGAGGACTCAGCAGCTATATAAACAACCGCCACCAAGACCCTGCTGAAAGCTGCTTGGTTATATTGACAAACATGTACTCTTAATAAATTATTGAGATTACACGCTCAACAACCTGTCACAAATAATTAAGACGTTGGAGGAAACCAAATGAATGAGGTTCATTTACCCTCATGAATGCCCTATGATGACGCTCTATAAATGTCAATGCTATATCTGATTTACCCTGGCCAGTGGCGAATCTAGCATATTACCTTATCGGGGTCAAGTACTAAGTGACGGGGTCAAACATATATTGATTCGCTATTTGAAGAGTGATTTGCAGGTAGATGAGAGAATGTTTAGTGCTATTTTCAAAAAATTATCGGGGTCAGCTGACCCCGATAAGAACCTTTAGATCCGCCCCTGACCCTGGCCTTTCTCCAGCCAGTGCCCGTCCTATGGGGTGGCAAGGTGTGCGACGGCCGAGGGCCCAGGCTGAGGAGGGGCCCAAGCTCACGTATACAAACTCTCATGCCTTATTTATAGTCCGTTAGGCATTAGCAAAATGATTATAAGACAATTAGAGATCTGGTCAGATGACCTAAGAAAATAATGTCGGTATTTCTAGCTTTCTTTCCTGGGTTCCTTTCATCGTGGCTCTCGAATAGAGCAGAGCGAGGAGCCGCAAAGCACACACTTTGATCGTACGCGTGGGCGCACAGTGAGTCAGAAACTCGCAAGGGCTCCACGCCTCCGACGACGACATGATCTTGATCTCGGTTTTTTTGCTTCTTGGCTTCTTGCAAATGCGATCGCCGATGAGGCGATCAGTTGTTCCAGTTCATGCCCAGGCTCTAGGTAGCTTTTCTCTTTTTTCATTTTTCAATCAAAATTAACTATTTATATAGTAATAAGAATATATTATTAGTTTTTCTTTCACTTTATAAGTAAATCAACTCGTATATATTACGAATTTTATGCATAGTTTAGAGGGCCATCGTGACGAATTTGCCAGAGAGCCCTCAAAATCCTAGGGCTGGCACTGTCTCCAGCTCGATGATGTCATTACCACACGCATGAGGTTCAAAACGAAACAACTTATTACAACAGTGTCATCTACTATTAGTTCGACTTTCACTACTAGTGGAGTTTAGATTTTGTAATTCTTGGTCAGAAAATTGTTGGGGACCCGAAATCGATCACGAACGGAGAAGCCCTCATTTTTCTTAGTCCTCACAATTCGTAATCAGTGTCGGTCCCAAATTCCCTTTTTCAGAGATATATCATTGTGAGTTTTCTTTCATTCTTTATTCTTATATATCTACCTTTCGGCCGAAAGGATTCTCGTAACCCCTTTCGGAAGAGCGCCTGAGCCACGCTTTTTGCTCTGGTGCTGTCGTGGTACTCCTTTTGCCCAAGGCAAAAGGATTGAAAACCGCTAGAGGTCTCAAGTGGCCGAGAGGATTCAACGAGTGTGTTTCGATCCGCACGGCGTGAACCGTTGTTTTCATCCCCAATTTTCGTTTCTTTGATGCATGCAGGTGTGGCGAATTGGGACACGATGGGCGGATCGCGAAAACCCTTCGGGATTGGGGTCGAGCTGACAATCGCATGTGATTTCTCCTGAAAACGCGGCGCATTTGGTGGCACAATTCGGGAGATAGCGTGAAGAGCGTGAAGGCCCGCCAATGAATTAACATTTCGGATTCGGCATATCTTAGGATTATTCTTTTCACATTAGGGTATTTTTAGAATGTAAAAGTCGCCTCGCCTCTCTATAAAAGGAGGGCGAGGCGCACTTGTAAAGGGGATGGAAAATTGTTAAAGGAAAGAAGCATAGTGAGTTTTTCGTATTCCCCGCTTTGAGTGTTTCCTCATGTTAAGATTGGATTCATCCGGTCACAACAAAAATCACTCGAGCACCGTCAATGTTCTAGATAGGAAATAAATTAGATCCGGTACATCTTGTTAGCTCTGCTTATTCATCTATCTCCATGTTTTCGCCATTAAAGGTGGGAAAATGTAATTCTTGTTTTTTTGGACACTGCACGCTAGTTTTATATAAAGCTGCTTCGAGGTTTTTTTATTTAAGCATTATTACTAACTCGATCTAGTCCTTCCATGATCTTCTTTTCATCCCCTCAGATATAAATCAATACTGATCATCCTTGCCTTACATGATGCTCTATTGCTTCCTTATTTTATACGAAAATTGTTCTCTGGTCAACTGTGTATAGTATGCCAACTGTGTCAACACACTATCGGAGGATGCATGTTTGCCGTGGATTGGAAACGCACAGCAAAAGCGAAAAAACGCACGGCAAACTCTTTGCCGTGCGTTTTCCGTCATTACGCACGGCAAACAATGCTCGGTAATGATTTGCACGGCAAAGAAGTTTTGACGTGCGTTTCAAACAGCGCACGGCAAAAAAAAGTGACAAACAGAAGAAGACGAAGACAGAGGGGTAGACTGCTTTGCCGTGTGCCATAGCACATGCACGGCAAACATTTTCATAAAAATAGAGTCGTGGCGTCGGGGCCCAACGCCGGCCGCACCCCACCTCCGCAGCACCACCGGCCTCTTCCGTCCTCACGCCACCGCCGCCACCACCACCACCAGGCCTTCGCCGCCACCACCACACTTGGCCACTACCGCTGCCACCACCAGATCTGGAGGAGATGGCTACGCCGGCGGGGACGACGAGGAGATAGCCGCGCGCGACATGGACAATGAGCTGCTGCCCCAACGACACCGCCACGTTCGCTGGCGCCGCCACCACCACCACACGCTGACCGCAGGGGAGATGGGCAACTGGATCTGGCAACCACGTGTCGGCCGCAGGGGAGGGAGAGGGGCCGTGGCACATCGCCGCACGGCGTAGAGAGGAAAGGGAGGGGTCCGCGCCGCGCCGCGGGGAGCGCGCTGACATGCGCCGTGGAGTGGAGGGCGCCGCACACGCCGTCAGTGCTCCCGCCCCACCGCTGCCAGCTCCTTCGCGTCCCCCTCGCTAGCTCCTCCATGGACGCCGCCGCCGCGGAACCCTGACCCTAGATAAAGGGAGAGGAAGTGAGAGGAGGAGGAAGGCGCCGGGCGGGGGAGGCCGAGACGGGTGCGGAAGGGAAGAGGATGGAGACGGCGGGGGAGGGAGGGATGTCCGGGAGGGAGGAGGAGGAGGATGGAGGCGGCTGCGTCCTGAGGGAGGAGGGAGGTGGCGGGGTAGGGAAGAGGTGGGGTGGAGATTTATAGTTAGGGTTATGATGGTGGGCTTATGGGCCGGCTGGCCCAATTCGGCTTTGTAGTGCGCCCAACTTTCAGCCTACGGCAATGTCTTTTTTTCAAAAATTCTATTGAATGCATTTAATTAGTTAAATATAGGAAATAAATTCAATATTGTACCAAGTTTTAACATGGAGCACAACATGTTGTGTGTGGAGTGGGAAAAAAGTTTAAAGTATAAAAGATAAATATAGGTATGAGTTGCCCTACGTGCCCTGTGTCTCCCCCCCTGCCGTGCTCAGGGGTCCTCGACGCACGAGTAATGTTTTTTATTTTTTCCCTACATTCAAACTTTTTTGCCGTGCGCACAACAAAGAGAGAAAAAACATCCAGGCACTAACGGTTGTAGAGGGCCGGCAAGAAAAAAATACTTCGTCATGCGCAAAAAAGAAATCGCACGGCAAATTCATGAGTTTGCCATGCATTGCAAAAAAACGCACGACAAAAAATGTGTTTGCGTGTGTTTTTTCTTCAGCACCATCTAAAAAGCACACGGCAAAAATCGTACGTCTGATATTTTGCGCACAGCAAACCTTTCGGCGCAAGGCAAATGCACGACGAGCTAGCTCATACGCTCGACTTACTGAAAAGGTCGGATTGATGAATCAAGCCCAGGATTAACGATGCAGGCGGGCCCGTCTGCAGACGCCTGCAGAGCCACCTGCATCACCTGCATGCGGTACATAATCCCTCTGCAGGAGCCCGCCATCATTTACTTAATTACCTGCCATCTCCTGCAAGTTTTGCGGGGGGGAGTTAGCAGGCTGGCAGTTGTCTGCCGGAGCCTGCGAGCTGAATAAATTGGCACAGAAACAACAAGCAAGCTTGCATGCTGCTATATTACAAAACATCCATAATATTACTTTATGACTAGACAGGCTTAATAAACTTTCTAGAAGTACTGTTGCAAATAGCATTGCGAGTACATCACAAGACCTCAGGACCTACAAGTTGCTGAACACAGAATCTGATACAGTTTAAAGCATTACATCAGAAGTTTGGCATCTGATCTTTTGTTACTCCGGAAAGTTTGGCATCTGATCTTTTGTAACTCCGGAAGACAGAAACATGCTCAGAAAAGTGTTTTATTTATTTAACAATCCACAGTGCCATGGCTCATGATTTCACCATCTCTTCCCCTGAAAATAGTCACAATACTGATGGAATACACCTGCAAATCTCCAGAGAAGTCAACATTCACCAAACTGAAGTGTGCAGAGATTGAATCCCTGAGCTTTTTCTGGGGACTGAACAAAGCTTGGGAAATAATACCTGCTGATGCAGTGTGATACATAATTGCCCTCACTTCTGATACAGACTTGCTAACACACTTTTGCAAAGCACCCGTTTCCAACAGCCTGTAATGCCAAGTTTCCAGCAGTCCTCACAGTTAGCATTACAGAAAATAAGTACCTAACAACATACAATGTTTTTTCGTTTTCCTGTAAAGACCTACAACCGAGCAAACATGGATTGAACAAGTTTCTGAACTGGCTAAATGAGTTTGAAGATTAACCACTGTTGTCATATGTACTTCTGTAGTCGTACAAGCAATCAACAAGCAGGGCAACAAAAATGTAACAAACCATCTTAACAAAACTACAAAATAATTACCATGTTATTTTACTGCAGAACAATAACCATGTCTTTTATCCTAGTCGCCAGCAATCATATGTAAAGAACATTAGCTCATGAACAAGACAACAATAACCATGGCTTCTAACTGACTAACTGCACATGACAATCAAGGTATACCTGCAGAATTTATAGTGATCATGCAGATCCATCTTCCTCAATAATATCACTCAAGGTATCAATTTTTATGATGTCCAAGTAAGATGTACCTACAGAAAAGAAAAATTAGTACATTTTTTATGATTCAAATAAAGAAAAGATGTACCAATGAGAAAAACAGCAAAGCAGTAACATATTACCTGCTTCCCTAAGCCAGTTTTGGAAACAGATCAGAGCTTCAATGGTGTTGCCTGATAGTCTATTCCTATAATCACTGACGATTCGTCCACTCGTACTGAATGCAGACTCAGATGCAACAGTAGATGCTGTGACAGCAAATACATCACATGCCATACGGGATAGAATGGGATATTTCGGTACGTGCATTTTCCACTAATGTAATATATCAAAATGATCACCATCACACGGGAATAACTCATCCCGAAGGTATCTATCAAGTTCTCCCGTGACTTTGTTACTTTGATAACTCATGTGTTGACTCCAGTCGGACCACGAGTGAACTTTTTCTGAATTGGCACTCTCACCTCCTTGAGCAGAATTATTGAAGGACTCTCCCATTTCAGATGAGTAACCGCTGTACAGACTTCTTATAGCTTTATGCACTTTATCAATATGAACCCTAGCTGTCTCTCCAAAGGCTTTGTTTAAGCGAAACTCACACTACGTGAAAACCTCAAATAGGTCACGCAGCATTTGTAACGGGCCCTTAACACCCGTTACATGCACCCACATCTGTAACGGTTGTTACTTGGCGCCCGTTACAGATAAGCGCGGCAGGCCGACCCCAGGGCTGGCCTCCGCAACGCCCGTTACCAATGTGGACTTTTGGTAACGGTCTTCTTAAACGCCCGTTACATGAATTCTTTGTAACGGACGTTAAATAGAGCCCGTTACACAAGTTAAACCTATCGGTAACGAGCTAGTAAAGTCCGTTACTGATCAACACCCTATCGGTAACGGGCTGTTTAAGTCCGTTACTGATCACTCTGTATTGGTAACATGCTATAAAGTCCGTTACCGATGAGCATTTGACGCCCGTTACTAGTTTGAGAGCCCAATAATTAAAGTCTGAGAGCACTCAACTGTCGTGAAGTGGGAGTGCGGTGTCAGTGAACAAATGAGACAGAGGTTTGTTAATCATCGTCTCCTTTGAGTCTGTCCTCATTGACAGGTCAACTCGATCCATCTCTCATTGCTTCCATTTCGACATACAGGCACAATCAACACACATATCTTCTGAGACAAAACATACATCATGAGAGAGATAACTTGTCCACAAAGATGAAGATAACTTGTCCACAGGAATAAAGATAATTATTACAAAAGGTTAACTTGTCCATATATCAGGCTAGGACTTAACTTGTCCATCACATTATTTACTATGGTCGTGCTATCTGACCATACACATCAACAAAGGCATGCCCCTTGAACATCCACAAAAGTATGGCTACTGACCCTGCACATCAACAAGCTTGAACTAGATCATGCCCCATCAGGATTATTGGCTCTTTTTGCAGCCTCTTCGTAAGCAACCAAGGATTCTTGAAGCCATTCTAGCGCACCTTCAATGGGCTCGAGATTTTGTTCAGTAGTATAATTGCACCTCCTTATGTGCTTAGCCTTTTTGATGAAAATGTTCACTTCTTTTGTGATTTTTTCAAACTCGGGTTTCACATAATCCCAGACATCAAGGCTAAGAAGTAACTCAAGCTCTGCTCGCGACTCAAAGAGTTTTGCCTGAAACAGGGTTAAACATGGTATAAGAACAACATAGTTAATTCAGAACTAATTTGCCTCAGAACTTGTAGCAGTATAGGAACAGTCATAGGAAAATTATATAAGAACTTGAAAATTATCCTAGGCTTCATAGCAGGGTATGACAAGTAAAAGCAGAACTTAGTTCAGAACTGATTTACCTCAGAACTTGGTATAATTAAGATCATGACAAGCATGGAAGACATCATCATAGGCACTAATTAACTTTATGAAGCTCAAGATCAAGCTACCTTAAGCTCCATCTATAGAACAAGTAAAAAGGCAGTGAGATTCAGAGAAACTTGCCTCGCTGTCGTCGTGGTCGTTGCCAGAGTCAGAGATGAGGTCCTCTACACCTTCTTCGCCGCTCCCTCGACACCTCTTCGTAGTTGCCAGACACTTGTGCTCGCAAACGTGAGGCAGGCCCCTCGCCCGCTTCGCTGCCCCCTCGCCGGCACGCTCCTCCTTGCCGCTGCTTGGCCCCTCGTCGGAATCCGAGAGGATCCAGTCGAGGACCCTCGTCTCCGGCATTGGGTTCACTCCACCGCCGCTTGGCCCCTCTCCGGCGCTCATCGTCGTCTCCCTCTTCGCTGCCATCTCGCCCGCACGCGTGCGGATCTAGTTGCGGCACCGCTTCGCGTTTCGGTTCTCCTCGATCCCGGGTGCGCGGGGTCGTCCGCTGCTTGGCCCCTCGCCGGCGCTCATCGTCGTCTCTGTCTCCACGCCTCCTCTGCGCTTTTTTTTCAAGGAAAGTGCTGCGCTTATCCATTCGGAAAGAAGAAAGGGGCGGTTGGATATCCATTTTGCACCCTTTGACTTTTACAAATCACATTTGACCATTCGTCTTATTCAAAAAATTTGTGAAAATGTAGAAATAATTATGTATACTTAAAATATATATTATGATAAAACATGTCATAATAAAATAAATAATACTTTCACAATTTTTTCAAATATTTGGGATGGAGGGAGTAGTAGTCAATGCCGACGCGGGTTAGCAAACCCGCGTCGCTTTGTTGGTTGGTGCGCGGGCAATGGTTACCTTCTTTATACTAGGCTGTTGACGCTTTTTTTTGAAATGACACTTAATTGCTTCCCTAAAAAACTAGGGCCCATAAAGCAGCACCTAAAAATTAATAAAAATACGAACAATTCATAGTTTTTTTAAGAATCGAACAACTCATAGGAGTAGTTGGGCATTTGGTATTTTGAATAAAATATGAACAGTCACACGTCTCCTTGTGACCACATGATTCTTTTTGTGGCCAAGAGCTCTCCTGAGCGGACACGGGTTCCGAGGCGCGTGACCGACCGCCTGACGGTTCGCCGTCTTGTCAATATAAATCCTAGCCGGCCAAGAACTTCGTCAACCGCGGCACCAAGAAAACCCCAGCACCACCGTCTCCGGTCACCAAGAAGTGAATCCAAGAGTTTCTTCTTCCTCAAGCAAACGCATGGCGTCAAGCGAGCCATCAAGGAAGCGGGGGAGGGAGGAGGTGCCGCCACCCCCGCCCGCCGAGCCCGAGAAGGTGCCGCCGCCCCCGCCCGCCGAGGTGAAGCCGCCCCCGCCCGAGGAGGTGAAGCCGCCCCGACGCAAGGTGGCGCGGCAGCCCGTGGTGCCCTTGCGTGCTCCTTCAGTAAATGTGGCAGATGCCTGTTGGTCAGTGAAGATGCTCCACCAGGCTTTCGTGAGTCTTGGAAAGGTGGCCGTTCATCTCGGGGTCCAACAACCCACTCATCCGCTGCAGACGACCGTGATGGATTACGCCTTCAAGATCAATGTCTTGGCTGGGGAGCTGGAGAGAGGAGTGCTCCCCCCGTCTACGACGACGACGGCGACGACGATGGCGGCCTCGACGTCTCCGGCTCCGGCTCCGGCTCCGGCTCCGGCTCCGGCTCCGGCTCCGGCTCCGACTCCGACGGTGGGGCTCCTCCAGCGGCGACTACCTCTGCTTAATTAACTGGTTCCTCTGTTAATGTGTTCTTCCAGTGTGCTTGTTGAACTTGCGATGGACTAGCTAGTAGATCCTCTGTTAATATGTTCCTCCTGTGTGTATGTTGAACTTGTGATGAACTAGTAGATCTAAGAGACGCGGTAGATCAATCCATGTCTCCTATTTTGGAAGGCATTGCAATGTCTATGGTAGCAGCTTACAATGAATTGCAATGTGTATGCCAGAAGTTTGTTACTCTGTTTGTGTCATTATATGGCAGCAGTTCACAATGAATTGCAATGTGTATATATGCCAGAGTTATGCCAGAAGTTTGTTACTCTGTTTGTGTTAATAATCCGCATTTCCTTTGCCTCGTGCTGCAATGAAATGTCAGCACAGATGAATTGATGAATTTTGTGATGTGTGACACATTAAGATTTGTGACCCAATTGTCATTCCATCCATTCTTCATTCATACATTTAGGTTTGTCATATGTGACAAATTTTTCATTCTTCATCCACACAGATGAAGCAAAAGCACCACTTTTAACATCAGAATTACTTCTTTGCAGCATACATCTCTAGTAAACATCCAAATACTACACAAACAACAGCCACAATAATCAAGTTCATCTTCCAGATCACATTGTCCATCTTCTCCTCCAGTGCTTTCTTCCTCTGCTTGTCCTCCAGTGCTTGCCTCTGCTCGCCGCTCCCAATTTGACATTCCACTGAATCAACTACTTCATCGACCGCGTCTGCCTAGTTCGATGGTCGAAAAACAATGACGCCAGCATCCTTCAGCATCTGGAGATACTCCTTGTGGAAACGATAAAATCCACAATTCTTGGTGTACTGCAGAATCAAAAGCACATAAGAACCCTAACTCAGATTTGGGAGACACAGCAGACTACTCACCGAGTTCCTTGCACACTTGAAATAAAGACGACCGTGGTTTTCACCTTCCTTCTGCGTCCGCCCCTCCACCACCCGAGCCATACCACAGTCCGGGCAAGGGACCAGTGGAAAGCCGCTTAGCTCACCGACTGGATCCAAGCCGATGGAGTGATTGCGGCTGCTTCGGCAACCTTGAACCCTGCTCCTTGCACGTGCACCTCCAGACGAATCGGCGTAGTGCGACATGTGCGCGACGGCGGGGAAGGACGGGCGGGCGGCGGCGGTGGAGCTCAAATCGGGAAAGAAGAAGGGGGCAGGGGTTGGGGCGCCGGGGCGGATGCATATTCATTCGGCAAGGGGCATTTCTGACAATGGAGCACTTGTTGGCGACGATGGTTAGTGTACCACCGTCGCCGGGGCGGATGCCGGCCAGGGGCATAATGGAGCACTTGTTGGCGATGATGGTTAGTCTACCCGCATCGCCTTTGTCGGTCGGGCAGGCTACGGTTATCTTTTTTTATATAGACTTCTGACGCTGACGTGTGGGCCCGACACTATTTTTTCTGAATTGAAACTTGCTTCCCTCAAATATTATACCCCATAAACAGCACCAAAAAATTCGTAAAAAATACGAACAATTCATAGTTGGTAATTTAGTATTTGAATAAAATATCAACAGCCACACATGTCTAACCAAATTTCTTAAAATTAGAATTTTTATCTCTTGTTTACGATATAATAATTATAATAACGTCTTAGTGTGTTCAAAAAATTCTACAAATTGACTTGGCAACATAATTTAAGTCCCTAAGCTTGTCTACAAAAATTCAAATCATTTCGAAAACGGAAGATTATACTTGTGTACAAATGTCTACATCTCTCACATAGTTTCTTAGAATGTTACTTCAACATTGAAGTTTCCACACTTTAAAACATGTTCGAACTCATATGCATTTGAAATTTTAACATAACCTTATGTTCACCATAAGATTACGAAATGCAAAGTTTAATTAGTAATGGTTGTGTAAAACAAATATTATTCATATGTTGTACTTATAAGGAACAATATAAGGTGTATAAACAACATCCAAGAAATGGAATTACATACGAAAAAATGTCATAAATGAATAGATGTTGATTTTAGAAAAATTCAGAAACAAATATCATCAAATTTGGATTACGGTTGACGGAGAAAAACGTGATACAAAATTTGATTGCAGATTAAAAGGGGAAAAGCAAATTGTTCTTCATTCGAACAGACCTGGCCCCGCCCCTTCATTGGCGACGGGTGTTTGTTAATCATCGTATCATTTGCGCATCCGAACCTTTTTAATAAACGCTCCGCCCTGCCTTCCGCCTTCTATCCCCTTGTTCGGCTTCCGCCTTCCTCGTCTCCGTCGCAGCCTCGTCTCCGTCACAGGTATAGCCTGCGACTCTAGGGGGAGGTTCTGCAAGGAGGAGGCCCCGCGGCCATGTCCCCGTCCGTCTTCCTCGGTGCTGTCCGCCGCCCCCGCCAAGAGAGTGAGGTTCCGCGGTGACGAAGAGGAGCCGTTCCAGCGCGCCGCCCCCGTGCGACTTCCTCAGCGCTCCATGGAAGAGGTCGGTTCTTCGTCGGCCCAAGGGAGGAAGCCGTACACGCGCGCAAGGGCCAAGTTGGCGGACTCCAGCGACGCCCGCCATGGAGAGGCAGGTTTTTTTCCTCAACGCGAAGGAAGAAGCGGTCCACACGCATTGAGGTGAGCGCGGACTCCTCCAGCGACGACCCGGGCAGAAGAGTGGTGCTGGTAGACCTCATCTCCTCCGGCGACGACTCCGGCAACAACTCCGGCGACGACTCCGGCAACAACTCCGACGACGATTCTGAAGACCATGAGGCAAGTTCTGAAACCATCACGCACGAGATTTGTCCTTGGACCTTCACATCTTCACTGATCAATTGTTCTAATGCATCAATTTCCATTTGTTGTAGGAAGTTGTTGCACATGACATTGACAGGATTTGGACTGAAATCAACAAGCTCAAGGAATCGGCTGAAGAGAAGCAGGCAAGTTTTGAAACCAGTTAGAGCTAAAACAACTTTCTTGTAAATTACAACTGTTATGAAGCTTACATCAATATAATTTTTTCCTTTGTTTTAGGATCGTGCTGTTACTCGTGATGACATTGACTACATCTGGAAAGGAATCGACAAGCAGGATGAGCAGCTTAAAGCCGCACAAAAGAGGCAGGAGATTGAACTTCTAAAGAAGAATGCTGAGCTGGCAGAAAGAGTTGCAAAACTAGAGACAAGGCTAGCTGAACTTGAGGCAGCAGCACAAAAGAAGCCATCTAGCTAGCTAACTAGTTCCCTTGCAGCAACAATCTAGTTTGGTGATGCACCCAGCTGATGCAGTCTTATTTTGGTGATGTGCCCTGCTGATGCATGTTAGATGTGAATATGTTTGTTATGACTTATGAGTAAGTTTGCTTGGTGATGTGAACTACATTACTCGTTTTAAGGCCCACACAAGCCCACTCGCGCTAGGTTAGTACTTAGTAGGGAAGGACGCCTCCCTCACGCAGTCTCCTCCCACTCTCCCCTCGCGCCGCCGCCGCCACTTTCTCCCCCTCGCCTTCGTCCCCCTCACCTCCCCCCACGCCGCGACCCACGCTACACCCCTTCGCTGAGACGCGCGCCACACCACGCTCGGCGCGACGCGCACCACACCTCTGACAGCGAGATCTAGAGGAGGAGGGACCCAGCAGCGGCGGCGGCGGCGACGACAACGACGACTAGAGGAGTGATCCAGCGACGACGACGACGACGACGACGACTAGGAGGAGGAGGGATCCAGCCACGAGGTCGACGCGAGGACGAGGACGTGGCGGCGAGCAGGCAGCGACGAGGAGTAGAGATCCCTCCGCTCAGGCAGTGCGAAGGTCAGTGGCGAATCTAGGATTTGAGTTTATGGTATGCCGCTCTAAAAATGTCTTATACAATTCGGTAAATGCATTCTACCAACTCGGTAATAATTGTAAAATTAACAACAATTCAGTAATAACGTAATTTGGTATGCGTGCGTATGGTTTTCTTTTTATATAAATGCGTATAAATATACTTGTACTTGTGGGAATTGCAGGGTATGCCGTGGCTCCTTTGTATAAGTACATGTGGACATACTTAGCTGTCGATTGTATATATACTTAGCATTTCCCTTTAGATTGACTCTTACATTTGGTTTTGCTCTTGTTCCTATGCACATCTGCACATTATCTCCAAGTTGAATAAGTACCTCGTCAGCAACCGAGGCAGTCTGCATCTTGCTCTTTAAAATGGTATGGTCGCTTTGCCTGCACTAATTTTTTGGTTACTAAATTTTCCATTTATGTTAATGGTTTACCAAGAACCAATGATATTACAGTGGGCTAAAGTAGTTACTGTAATTCCCTTGACTATTAATTCACAGGATAATTCTGACGAGGACTATAGACCTGGGCCACAAGATGAAGAAGAGGGTTATGGCACTGCTAGTGCACAACAAGACCAGATGGGTGGGGCTCAGCGCCGAGGCAGAGCGCCAAGGACATCCACAAAGTGGCCAAGTGACACAATGATAGTCACTAAGGTCGACATAGTGGGGATGCCAGTACCATTGACTCAAAAGCGCAGGTTCAGGGCGCTTGCGGGGCTCGTTGCTAGACAAAAGATACCTTTGAACTTGCCGGAAATCAAAGAACTAAGCAATGATGAAAAGTGGGACTTGTTTGATAAGCATGTGCAGAAACACTTGAAGTTCCAGGAAGATGCGAAACCGTAGGCATTCAAGCTTTTCTGGAAGACGGCAGCCAAGGCATGGAGACAATTCAGATTTCAGCTTAGACGACATTTTATTAGAAAAGGACTTGAGCCATTTACAAGGCACCCGTTTATTGTCCCGGAACAGTGGAAGGAGTTCATGAAACAGGCAGAAACCGAGCAAGCCTCATCTGCTAGTGTCAAGTTCAAAGAACTCCGAAGCCGGAACACAAGCGAGCACAACATGGGTCCAGCTGGTTATACTGTGAAACTAGAACAATGGGAGGAAGAGGACAGACAATTAGCTGCAGCTGGTATCCCCAACCCATATGACGCCTACCCTAACGATCGTTCCAAGAATTGGCTACGAGCAAGGAGTAAGCTAGTGATTAAAGACCGTGTTGCCGTGATAGTGTTCAACAACAAAGAGGCAGAAAAATTGGCTGCGGACATCAAGGAGAAGATTGCATGTGCAGAATCTTCAGGAATGGCAGGGCAGAGGGAGTATGATGTGCTAAGTCAGTGCTTGGGCCGCCCTGAACAACCAGGTCATGTGCGTGGTGTCTCCAGCTACCAGGGCTGAAAGTATGCATGGCCTCAGCTCGTCGAGATGTACAGGAAGAGGAAGAGGACGAAGACTGACACATCAGTTGATACGGAAAAGATAAATGAACAAATCAAGCAAGAACTGGTGGCTGAGATGCGGATGCAGAACATGCAGATGCAGAGGTGGTGTTGTCACCAGATGGTGTTGTCACCAATGTCCAATCGCGCAAGCCCTTCACCCGCCACACTGAAGAGCAGCTGTGCGTCTGCAGATGTAGGTTTGATCGATGGCACTGCAGAGTTGGCGACGGAGGTGCGCTGTGACGATCGTACACACGAAGACCTTCTAGGTATGTTGACTGAACCCACACACTGTGGCCTATGGATCATGTGGAGGGGGCTTCGATGTGAGGCTGCACTTGGTCTTGTTCATCCAGAGGAGACTACGCTACAAACAGTCCCGATTCATGAAGACTGTGTTGTGGTTGAAGTGCTCACTGTATATACTATCTTTGCGGATGAACTGTTGGAATACCCTCCTAATGACGAGGTGATGAAACTCGGACAAGCTCAAGGACAGAGGTTACAGTGGAAAAGGTGTCGGATTGACATCAAAGGAGCACCAACATGTAAATCTCATTCACAGGCTACGGTACAGATTCCTTGTAGTTCACACAGTACGGTACAGGTTCCTTCCTCATATGGTTCCCCTCCTCCTCCTCCTCCTCCTCAATCCCCACATCCGCAAGACGTTCCATTCGAACCCCCTCCTCGTCCTGAAAAACTTGCATCCCCACCTCCTCGTCATCCTGAAAACACAGAAAAACTTGCATCCCCACATCCGCAAGATACACAAAATATTCCATCCCCACCTACTCCTAGTCCTGAAAAAACAGAAAAACTTGCATCCCCACATCCGCAAGAGACACCAAATATTCCATCCCCACCACCACGCCCACCACCTCCACCTCCTTCTCCTCCTCATGAAACAACAAAACCTACACCCCAAACGGAAGTGCTCAAAACAATCATGCCAAAGCAGGTACATCTGGGCCTAATACCTCTGTAATAGGTCCTGGTGAGACACCACTGTTACCAGTCAACCAGAGTGATGTGTTGGCTGGTGCTGATAAATCTGTCGATGACACTTCGAAGAAAGTTGTAGGTACATCTGGACCCAATACCTCTGTAATAGCTCCTGGTGAGACACCACTAGGCAAGAAATCCCTTGAGAAACCTTCAGCCATTTCAAATCAGCAAGGAAAGAAACTTGCCGAAAATAAAATCTCTACACCACGTACAGCAGGCAAGAAATCCCTTGAGAAACCTTCAGCCATTTCAAAGTTGAAAGAAGAGAAACTTGCCAAAAATAAAAGCTCTACACCACCTACAGCAGGCAAGCAAGCCCTTAAGAAACCTTCTTCAGCCATCTCAAAGCAGCAGGAAAAGGAAATTGCTGTAAATAAAACCTCTAAGAGGCCTACTAGAAAGCGATCTAAGAGAAACACCAAGGAGAATCATTGGTATATGACTAACCCAAAGCAATCTGAGAGTGACACCGAGAAGAATCCTTGGGCTATGGTTAACCCAAATTACAAATTCGGAAAGAGCCTTCTCAGTGATGGTGATCTCAAAAAGGCTGCTCCTTTTACCAGAAAGCTCCACACATTCTACATGCAACGTGGTAAGTCAGATGATGATTCTCAAATTATGGTCGCACTTTGGCCCGGGACCAATGCATGGCTGAAGAGAGATGAATCGTCAAACGAACTCCAGTAGCTACCTGTGCAACTCAGTGATTTGTACGATCTCTTCAACTTGGATGCTTTGGATCTGACACTTCTCCGCTGCTTCATCCTGTAAGTTGCTTAAAAATTTAATCTGCTTCTCACTAATCACATCCTCTATCGAAATCTGCTTTTTGCCTCACATCATCTTTATTACCATGTATTTTGCCTCCTTACACTTTGTTTTTTCTTACTAATAGGAATATGACTGTAGAAGTTGAGAACAACGGCCCTGCAGTTGGCTTCCTTGATCCTGAATGCCTTTGCTCGACAACGTTGAACAGCACGGATAACACTCTTGCTTTCTCTGTGTCCTATATGCTCAATGCCTTCAAACTATATGCTAAAAAGAATTTAATGCTTACCGCTTATCTCAGTACGAACCACTGGATTGCAGTGGCGATCGTTCCGAAGCAGCGGAAGGTCTACTATCTTGATTTATTGAAGACAATTAATACTAATACTGACCCTTTCGAGCTAATCATTAATGAGTAAGTTATTTCTTTCTTAACCTGCGGACGTTCCTCAACAAACTGTACAGAGTATATTAATTAATAGTGTCCTAACCATTGTTGATTTTTTCGTTGTAGGGCTAGGGAACGTTACTGCGGTAAAAAGTTCTCGCGCCTTGGCGCCTTGGAACACGTCAAAGATGTTAAGGTACATACCACTTATTTCCTTCCTGTGGAAGCTAGTACTAAAGCTTGAGTTTATTTCTTCTCGATCACCACTATTTTTCTTTGTACATTTATTGCAGTGCCACCAACAACCTACTGGATCCAGACTCTGCGGCTTCTATTGTGCCTATCACATGCTTCGATTAAAAGATAGCGGCCCACATATGGAGGTACTTTCTTGGGATCTTCGTTTGTAAAACCTACAACTGAGCACAGTTCTTGCTTATTAGCACTGCACATGTTTGGTAACCACCTATATATGTGTGCTGACTGGTGACATTGTTATATCCAGAGATTAAGGCTAGATGAGCATCCTCTCGACAAATCATTGCTGGCAGATGTTTGTGAAAGAATTGCCACATTCCTCATGGAACAGGTGATCACAGCCGGAGGAAAATTTTATGCTGATGAAACTGTGTGGGCTCAGATTACGTATGGTGACTAGGAAATTTTTGCATTCCTCCTTGTCCATGAATTTTTGCATTCCTCCTTGTCCATGAATTTTTGTGATATTGTTGCATTCCTCCTTGTGAGATGCATTTCCTCCTTGTGAGATGATGATGCTGAATTTTGTCATATGATGCATGTGAATTGTGGATTTCTGTCAATTTGGATGCTGGATCTAATTTCTGTGAATTTAGTCATATCCTGGCTGGTTCCAGGATGCAGCCCCTGATGGCTGCCGAATCCTGGCTGGATCCAGGATGCAGCCGGCAAGCAGGCAGCAGGTTACTGTAAAGGTGGCCTACGTATCTGTAACGGGCATTAATTAAAGCTCGTTACAAACACTGACCACTGAGTAACGGGCTTCAATTGGAACACCCGTTACAAACATGCCAACAATGTAACGGGCACCGTAAAAGCCCGTTACCAGTACTGACCGGTGGGCCCCACAACGTAGCCCGTTCATCGAGACATCGGAGACGCAGGTTCACCACACGCGTCTCTGATATTGATTTCACAGTAACGGGCTTTGTTTTGGTGCCCGTTACCAAAGTTCCCTGTGGGCCCAGAGAAACAGTCATTTTCACGTGACTGGTGACTAGTTGTGGTAACAGTTGTTGTTTTATGCCCGTTACGAATACTAGTTGTGCTGAGACGCGCGTGAAATAGACGCGTCTCATTTCGTCGAGACATCGGAGACGAAGTTTCATAAAACGCGTCGCTGATGTTGAGTTCCTGTAACGGGTATTGTTTTGGTGCCCATTACCAAAGTTCTCTGTGGGGCCAGAGAAACAGCCATTTCACGTGACCGGTGGCTAGTTGTGGTAACGGTTGTTGTTTTATGCCCGTTACGAATATGTGTTATCAGTAACGGGCATCTGCCCGTTACCTTTCTTGGCTTATTTGTAACACTTGATCGGTAACGGGCGCATTGCCCGTTACCAAAGGCGATCTACGCCCGTTACCAAAGTGAGTTTTTCACGTAGTGTCAACAAATCCAAATTTGAATCGAGGATCAAGTATAACTGGTATGCAATTTGATAAGTATGAGATGTTCCAATATTTCTCAAACTTTGCCTTCATTTCTACCACCATTTTTGCAATAATTGGGTTTGGACTTGATGATTCTTTTTCAAATACTTCTTTCACACTCCACATTTCATGAAAATAAAGATTGGAGGTGGGGTATTTTGAACCTGAAATAACAGTGGTTGCCTTCTTGAATACCTTTAACAAGTTACATACCACTTTAGCTCTTTGCCATTCTTCACTTGAAGGGAAGTATATATAGTTGGGGTCCTGCTTTCCTAACTCATAAAAAGCTTCTCTGAACGGCAAAGCCGACTCCAACATATCACAGGTAGAGTTCCAACGTGTCGGCACATCTAGTGTAGGACGACTCCCACATTCTATGTCGAGCTCTCCTATTATCTCCTCAAATTTCTCTTTTCTAGATGCTGAACCCTTAAGGTACTTCACGCTCTCTCTTATATCTTTGATGACTTCATCAATCACTTGGAGCCCATCTTTTACAATTAGATTAAGAACATGAGCTGCACAGCGGACATGGAATAGATCTCCATTGCAATGCAACATAGACTTTGCTAACAGATTTTCTTTCAATAAGTCCATCATCGTTTTGTTAGCACCCGCATTATCTAGTGTAATGCTAAAAAGTTTATCCTCAATATTGTAGTACCGAATGGTTTTCAACATTACACTGTAAAGGTTAAACCCATCATGTGGCGTTTTGACCACAGAAAATCTAATGATTCTCTTTTGAACTTTCCAATCTTCATCTATGTAGTGGCATGTGATAACCATATATCCAGTATTCTGATTAGATGTCCATATATCGCTTGTTAATGAGAATCTACAATTCCAACTACCAAACAAATCTTTTAGTGATGATTTGTGGTTCTGAAAAGCCTCCATACAATTTTCTTTTATGGTTGTCCTAGAAACAGACTCAGCAAGTGGGTTCAAACTGAGGGAGTAAGTACGAAAACCTTCATATTCAACAAATGAGAATGGAAGTTCGTGTTGCACAATTAATCTAACAAGTTCACAACGAGTGATTTTTCGATCAAATTTCCAATTTGCTAGGGCAGCTGCCTCTGTAGAAAATGCTGATGATTTCAACTTCTGAACCATGTTATGCACTTTAAGCCTTTCTACACACAAACCCAAATGCCTACAAATGTGACTGTTTCATGAATTTCGTGCAGCTGAAAATACCTCATAGCAGTGTTTGCACCGAGCTTGAATAAGTTTCCTACAATGATAGATAGGGTCCATATCCATCCAAATTTCTGATTTCAGCTTCCGTACTTTACTTTGTACCGAAGAGGAACCTATAAAAGAAACATTGGTTCTCATTAAACAGATCAAAACTCTAAAGAGCATATATACAATGACACTGACAAAATGAGGACATAAACAACAATTACCAGGTAAACTTGTTTCTTCGTCCAAGTAAAGTGGGGCTGATGTAGAAGGGGATGGGGACCTCTCTACCGCTACTGGTGGAGGCGATGGAGAATTTCTCTGGCCATGTGCTATCACCACAGGGGACACTGCCAACCTCAATTGTGGATTCCTTGCCAATGGAGACCTTCTCACCAAAGGAGACTTCTATGCCATAGGAGGTTTGAACCGTTTTCTAGGTGGCTGTTTCTTTGTAAGTGTTTCTATGGGCCTCTTTAGTGGAGAGCTTGTGGAAGTTTTTTCCTGACTTCCAGTAGCAGAATGTTTTGTCCACTTTGCAGTTGGTTGTTTGTTTGTCCTTGTTTCAATGGGAATGGGCCTCTTCAGTGGAGGGTTTCTCAGAGATTTTTGTTGGGTTTCAGCAGGAGCAGACTTCACCCGTTTATTGCGCTTTGTTGCTGAAGAGCTGATAGGGGGTGGCCCGCCTGAGGAACCCCCAACATCTTGTAGTTCAGATGGTGAGGACACCGTTCCCATTGTATGCTGAAATGAGAGAAAAAAAATCCCAATTTATAGTGTCTGAAACAAATCATCCTAGACTATATAGTAAATTGCTGAAGTGAATTGCAGAACTGACTGTGTATAGTATACCCAAATAACAATCGCAAGAACCTGCATTTAATAGGCTATGCAAGAAAATTCAACTTGATATTGGGCAAAACAAACCAGGGCTAGAGGCCCCAAAACAACTAAGGAAATGGTAGGAATAAATTTTATAATTGTACTAACAACTTTGATTTGCCTTTTTGTTCATTAAAAAAAGGTGCGCGCAAACTTGGACAGAGGGATAGGGAAAAACCTTCTTATCTGCAGGTGATTCAGAAACTTGGAGTTTCCCCAGCATCAGCCTCTTCTATATCCAGGCCCTTCCCTTTATCATTTGTCGAACTAGCCTGCAAATAAACAAATACATCATTAAATCGTCCAGCCATCTTAACAAATCAGATATGTTCGATCTTTTGATTATGCTTCCTTCAACCTGCACGATTATTCCACTATCAACAGATCTGCTACTAACCAAGATCTGGTTTCAGGATCAGATCTCTAGCCAGCCTTACTCCATTCATGAATAATATCGATATCCATTAAACTCTAACAGTTGCAGAATATCAACTATCGATTCCAACCAATGGCAAGAGCTAGGCAGGCAAAAGCACCACCCCCTGCACGGCCGCTGTGCTTGCCAACAAACAGGTTGATGGCTCTTTCGTCAATTTCGTCATTTAAGCTCTAACAGGTTGCTACCAATAACTAGCCAATCCATGGAGATCGATCGAGCTGGGCAAAGCAAAAGTAGGGCCCTGCTGACCGAGAGGCAAGTGCAAGAACCAAGAAATTGATGGCTCTTTAGGTCTCGTGTCTGCCGAGGAGGCGGAGCCCATATGTCCCGGTTCTTAAGGCCATGAAGCCCAGCTACTCGCCTCGCCGGCGAATTAAACGCCCGCCCGGTGTGTCCCGGCCGGAGGCCAGCGGCCAGCCACAGCCACACCTGCCACCTGCCTCCCCTCGCGGTCGGCATCAATGCCTGCAAGGCCGGCCAGCGGCTAGCGCGTACGAGATGATGAGAGGGCGCGTGCGTACGTACCTTCAACAGATGCGTAGCTACGGAGAAAGAAGTACAAGCTGGATAGCTGCCGGAGACGAGCGGCGGGGGTGGCGGCGCGGCAGGAGACGGGCGTTGGGGGTGGCGGCGCTCGGTGGTGCCGAGCCACCGCTGCGGGGCGACGGGGGAATCAGAGGATGTGATGCCGTGCGTTGTTTCGCAGGCTATTGCAGGTTATGCGGGCCTCGCAGGCCCTCCTGCTGCCGTATGCCGGGCCTCGCAGGCTTATCTGCTAGAACCCACTTCATAGATGAAGGCCTCTGCAGGAGCCCGTGGTGCTAATTTATGCAGGCGGGCCTCGCGGGCTGGCAGGCCTCCTGCGCCTGCCTGCATCCTTACCCAGGATACACCTATGTATGTATGTCTGCATGGGGCTGGCCCATAAGCTCGATTCCACCACTCAAAGGGCTGTTGCCGCTGGAGATTGGGCCTGCATCAAGCAAATCAAGAATTTTTTATTTTTGATTTTTTAAATTAGTATTTTGAAACTAACCATCCAGATATTTATTTACACCTTGTAACCCTTTTGGTCATGCTAGTGCCAACACGTTATCCAAAACTGTAAAAATTATTCACTCAGGGAAATACTTGTAAAAACATTATGCATTGGGGTGACAAGCGGACCATACTTGCGTGGAATGCTCTGGCAGGCACGCAAGGGCCAGTTCATGCGGTGAGGCTGACAGGTGGGGCCCACAAGATAATAGCAGTCCGCTAGCAGCCTAGCACCACGCACAAATAGGCAAGGGTCCCCAGTCTGTGTTTCAACCAAGAAACAATTAATTCATCCATCCCTTACTCATACCGATCTCTTGTCTTTCTTTTGAGTAGAGAGAAACTCATGCATGCATATGGAGTGAGGAGTGAAGTCTACGTTACTGCATAAAAATATATATGCACAATACTCCTACTACCAAATTTCTACGTTCCACCATCAAACCAGATTAAGCACAAAAAATGAGTCGCGAAACAATGCTTGAGATGTTGGAGAAAAACAAAGATTTTTGCCATCTCCAATCATCAGCATGAGAGTGACGAACTTTGATTAGACCCAGTCTTCTGATATAGTTCTCATTTGGCAGAGGTCATCAAGATAGTAGCAAACATAGTAGTGCAAGAGGTTGAGACCATGGAGATCTTTCCACGCCTGTGAAGTTCAAAGCGGAATAGTGTGCTGTGCCATCAATTACTAGT
The DNA here is from genome assembly GCA_036936925.1 of Cenchrus fungigraminus. Taxonomy (NCBI): domain Eukaryota; kingdom Viridiplantae; phylum Streptophyta; class Magnoliopsida; order Poales; family Poaceae; genus Cenchrus; species Cenchrus fungigraminus. Next base: position 127,656,266 of record CM072779.1, read on the forward strand.
TTGGGTTTCACTACAAGTGGAGCTAAAGTTAACATTTGTCAGATTTTAGCAGACCACTAGAGCATGCACCATCTACTACATTGGTTTTAGAAATTGTATACATACATCTGGTTGGCACCAGGATCCCGGCCGAAGCTTGATTTCGTTTGGATTTTAGCAGAGTTGTAGGGTGTATTCCACCTTGCAGCAGCATTATTATTACCAACATCACATTCACATATATTGTGTCCTATTCATGAGATTTTGGACTTGCATTTTCTTTACCTCACGTCCACTACCATGGTTCTGTTTTTTTGGAGTGGGATCAATGGTCACCTATATATCTAGCTCGTTTTTTTTATTTTTTAAGATACATTTCAGTTAGACATTAGAGCCAGTAACTGTGCCGGGCTTGTCGATTCGCCAAGACAGATCAGCAAATATCGATGTGGCGGAGAGAGAAATCGTGACAGAGAGCAAGCTTGTCGCAAGAACCAGCGCCGAGCGCTAGCACAAGTCTACAGAATTTGTGGAGCCCACCAATACTGCATGCGCCCAGAACACCAGCCCATTGTCTCTGTGAGCCTCCTCCAGAGTGGGTCCCATTCAATTAAAAAACTACTCTCGAAATGCATGAGTAGACAAGCTTATTGTATCCGTGCGATGGTAAATTTTTGGCGTACTGACTTGGCTCGGCTACAATCCAAGTCTTATTGGGCTTGCTGAACTTGAGATTCGCATCGGAATAATGATTCATGCTGAAATGATGTACCAACTAACTGCACTGAATGGACAGGCACGGTGATCGTGATACCTGCACAGCATGCCATTCCAATGTTCATAGGACGAACAAGAATCGAATTTTGTTCCAAAGTATATGGACTGAAGACTCTGCAATTGCATTACTGTTCCACGAGCACCGCGGGAGCAAGCCATATGTTCCAGGAGCACTGCCGGAGCCCGAACGTGCGGGGACAAGACCGCCGGCGTCATACTAGTTAGTACACGGTCATTGTACAGACCAGTGTGCGGCCCTACTGTAACTGCCATCCCTTGGCTTATAAAAGGGAGAGGCAGACGCCCCTGCGCGGGCACGCCCATACACCCTCACACACTCACTTGCTCACAACACAACATCCCGTTCCCGATATTGGCACTTACCTCAATCATCGTAGCTGGGACTTGGGGGAATTTCCTCCTCTCCCGCCTTGCTTGTAGCCCCCCTCTACAGGCACCCCCGGTGCAAGTTAATACAGTGCGCAAGCACACCCTGCTGGACGTATGGCCGCGTGGCCGGAACCAGGATAAACCCCGCCTTCCTTAGCTTAGCACCGACCATCGAGAGACTGATCCTAGCGCTAATTACTAGTTGCTGCCGGTGCTAATCCGGACACCGACATCTGTCTCGACCAAAGGAGACACGTCTTGTCAATGCGCGTCTCCTATGTCTCGACGAAAGGAGACGCCTACTGTGAACCCGCGTCTCCCTCTGTCTCGACCAAAGGAGACACATCTTGTCAGTACGTGTCTCCCTCTGTCTCGACCAAAGGAGACGCGTACTACGTACGTGCGTCTCCTCTGTCTGGACCAAAGGAGACGCCTACTGTGTACGTGCATCCCCTCTAATCGACCAAAGGAGACGCGTACTGTGAACTTGCGTCTCCTCTATCTCGACTAAAGGAGACGCGTTGTCTACTTTCACAAAAATTAGGTCCAGCATCCACATTCACAAAACTCCACAAACTGAATAGAAATCCACAAAATTCACATGCATAATCTGACAAAATTCAGGCATTCAGCATCCTCATCTAACAAGTAAGGTTCACAACAATATCACTGGCTTAACCATGAGGATTGGTATCAAATACAATGCGAGCCATCAGAGCATCATTAATGTGAAATTTTCCTGAGGGTGTGATCACCTGGTCCATGAGGAATGAAGCAGTTCTTTCCCTAATGTGGAGCAACATGTCTTGGTGGAGCTGACAAGTAGGTACGTGAAATGCCTGAATATAACAATGTCAGCAATCAGCACACAGGTGGTTACCAAACATGTGCAGTGCTAATAAGAAAGAACCGTGCTCAGTTGCAGGTGTTACAAATGCAGATCTCAAGAAAGTACCTCAGGGTCCTTTAATTTATCTTTTACTGTAAGCATGTGATAGACACAATAGAAGCCGCAGACTCTGGATTTGTAAGGTTGTTGGTGGCACTACGATAAATATACAAAGACAAACAGTGGTGAGGAAATCATGTGAGGAAGAGTTTTGTCCTGTAGTCTGTGAACCAGAAGGAATTTGTACCGTAGTGTGCGAACAAGATTTTGGAATTGGTGCTCCCTTGATGTGAATGTGACATCTCTTCCACTGTATCCTCTGGTGTAGAGCTTGTCCAAGTGTCGTCACCTTGTCATTAGGAGGGTGTTCCAGCGCGTGATCCCTAAAGATAGCATATACATGCAGCACTTCGACCACAACACAGTCTTCATGAATCGAGACTGTGTGTAGCGTAGTCTGCTCTGGTTGAACCACACCAATTGCAGCTTCATATTCAACACCGTGAAATATGATCCATAGGCCACAGTCTGTGGGTTCAGTCAACATGCCTATAAGGTCTTCCTGTGTGGGGGAAGCAATGTGCACTACCTCTGTCGACAACTCTGTAGCGCCATTGATCAAACCTACATTATCTGCGGACGCACAGCTGCTCTTCAGTCCGGCGGGTGAAGGGCTTGTGCAATTGGACACTGGTGCAAACACCACCTGGTACCCTCGTGCCATCATGTCAAGCATATCCTTCTCCATCTCAGCCTTGAGTTCTTGCTTGATTTCTTCCTTCATCTGTTGCTTATCAACTGATGAGTCGGTATTGGCTCTCTTCCTCTTCCTGTACATGGAAGAGTGCTGAGGCCATGCAAACTTCCAGCCCTGGTAGCTGGAGACACCACGCACGCGACCTGGTTGTTCGGGGCGGCCCAAGCACTGACTTAGCACATCAATCTCCCTCAGCCATGAAGTCATTCCTGAAGATTCTGCATGTGCATTCTTTTCCATGATGTCTGCAGCCACATTTTCATTTGCTTCTTTGTTGTACACTATCACGGCAACACCGTCTTCCACCACTAGCTTACTCCTTACTCGCACCCAATTCCTAGAATGATCATCATAGGCATCATATGGGTTGGCGATCCCAGCCGCAGCTAATTTCCTGTCCTCTTCCTCCCACTGTGGTAGTTTCCCACAATAACCAGCTGGACCCATGCTGTGCTCGTTTGTGTTCAGGCTTCGAAGTGACTTGAACTTGCCACTAACAGATGAGGCTTCCTCGGTTTCCTGCTGTTTCACAAACTCTGTCCACTCTTCCGGCTTGATAAAGTCGTGCTTTCCAAATGGCTCGAGTCCTTTTCTGACAAAATCTCGCCTAAGTTGAAATTTGAATTGTCTCCATGCCTTGGCTGCAATCTTCCACAAAAGCTTGAATGCCTGCTCTTTCATGTCTTCCTAGAACTCCAAGTGTTTTTGCATATAGGTTTCAAACATGTACCACTTTTGTTCATCGCTTAGTTTTTTTATTTCTGGCAAATCCAAAGGTATCTTTTGTCTAGCAATGAGCCCTGCAAGCACCCTGAACTTGCGCTTTTGTGTCAATGGTACTGGCATCCCCCTCTCTCAACCTCAGTGACTACCATTTTGTCTCTTGGCCACTTTGTGGCTGTCCTTGGCACTCTGGCTTGGCCCGTAGCCCCACCCACCTGCTCTTGTTCTTCACTAGCAGTGGCATATCCATCTTCTTCATTATATGCATCTTCTTCAAATTACCCAGGTCTATAGTCCTCGACAAATTTATCTTGTGAATTAATTGTCAAGGGATTATGAGAAAGGTCAGCTCAGTGTCCAAGAATAGCACAAAAAGCAGACCATACTACTAGCTCTCCTAGGGGACATGCTATAACAGGAGACAAGTAGAGCACATTTTTAGTTAACTATGCATAACAACTAAGCATTTATCTAATCAACACCCACAGAACTGTGTACAAGACCATACAAATGAGAAAACAATTACAGTAACTAGTTTAGCCCACTATAATCTCATTGGTTCTATGGTAAACCATTAACATAAATGCAAAATTCAAAAACCAAAAAATTAGTTCAGGCAATGTGACCTTACCATTTTAAAGAGGAAGATGCTCGCTGCCTCTGCTGCTGATGAGGTACTTATTCAACTTGGAGAGAATGTCCAAATATACATATGGAACAAGAGCAAAACCAAATATAAGAGTGAATCCAAAGGAAAATGCAAAGTATACGTTTTGAAACTCGAAACCCTAACTGAGCATAGTTAAGAATGTATCTTAATGATGTAGGAGGGATTTCTAGCATGCAGTTCACCTTGTCACCGTCGGAGCGGAGGGATCTCTAGTTGCCACGTCCTCGCGTCGACCTCGTGGCTGGATCCCTCCTCCTCCTCCTAGTCGTCATCGCTGGAAGGTGAGGGGTGGTGTGGCGTGCGTCTCAGCGAAGGTGTGTAGTGTGCGTCGCATCGCGGGGGGGGGGGGGAGGGGGTGAGGGGAGGAAGGTGAGGGTGAGGAAGCGGCGGCGGAGGGGGCGAGGGGGAGGAAGCGGCGGCGGCGCGAGGGGGAGAAAGACGACGGCGCGAGGGGAGAGTGAGGAGGCGACTGCATGAGGGAGGTGTATTTCCCTACTAACCCTAGCGCGAGTGGGCGTGTGTGGGCCTTAAAACTGAAAGGCCTAATATTATTAGGAAAACGCGTCACGCCGGGGCTAGTTCTATTCGAATGAAGAACAGTTCGCTTCATTTTCCCCTTTTAATCTGCAATCAAAGATTTTAATCACGTATTTCTCTGTCATTCATAATCCAAATTTGATGATATTTGTTTCTGATTTTTTCTAAAATTAACTTCTATTCATTTAAGACATTGTTTCATATATAACTCCATTTCCTGGATGTTGTTTATACGCCTTTATCTTATTTCTTACAAGTACAACATAAAAATAATATTTGTTTTACACAACCATTACTAATGAAACTTTGTATTTCGTAATGTTAAGGTGAACACAAGGTTGTGTTAAAATTTCAAATGTATATGAGTTCGAACATGTTGTGAAGTGTGGAAAACTTCAGTGTTGAAGTATAACATTCTAGGAAACTATGTGAGAGATGTACACAAGTATGATCTTCCTTTTGAGAAACCATTTGAATTTTTTATGACATGTTTAGGGACCCAAATTATGTTGCCAACTCAATTTGTAGAATTTTTAGACCAACCTAATACGTTATTAGAATTATTATATCCCAAACACGAGATAAAAATTCGAATTTTGATAATTTTGGTTACACAAGTGTGCCTGCTGATATTTTATTCGAATACTAAATGACCAACTACGAATTGTTCGTATTTTTAATGAATTTATAGGTGCTGTTTTATGGGCTCTAATATTTGAGGGAAGCAAGTTTCATTTCAAAAAAATTAGTGTCGGGCCCACGTGTCAGCGTCAGCAGCCTATATAAAAAAGATAACCGTTGCCTGCCCGCCCGGACCCACGTGACAACCAATGTGACGCGGGTTCTCGAACCCGCGTCGGCAATGCCTCTCCATTTTGGAAAATGAATATAACATCCCGAATGGATAAGCGTAGCACACACGACGCTTTCCTCATTTCTCACTAGGGATTAACGGAGGTGAGCGGAGGCGTTGCCGACAAGGTGAGCGGAGGCGGGGAGACGACGATGAGCGCCGGCGAGGGGCCATCGCTGCTGGAGGACCTCCCTCAGGAGGTCCACATTGAGATTGAGGCGCTCGTCGGTGCGACCTCAGAGCGGCCCTTGGCTGACCTCCGCAGCCTACGAGGTACCTGCTCGACCATGCGTCGCCTGTGCAACCACCGCGATGTCGGCCGTCATTTGTCGATAGAGGCGATAAGAGATGAGATTGCTTCGATGTGGGACCTCACTGCTTACGCGGCCTTCCTTGCTATGCTGACCGATCTCAGCAATCCGGGGGCTTGCTTTTACTCCGGGATCAACGCCGTATTTATGGAAAACTGGCAAAGCGATGATCTCCGGCGCGCCGCCGATGGTGGGCATGATGCGGCGACCTATCTGTACGCCATCTTGCTATACAGGGATAATGGCGGTGCCGCCACCGATGACACTGCGAAGCGGTACATGAGGCGGGTCGCGGGCGGTGGCGGGACGACGACACGGGTGAGCAACGAGGGCTGTGTGCCTTTGCGCAAGAAGGCCGCGAAAGCTATTTGGAGGATGACGTGGTGCATTTGGAGAGACCGGCTACCGCCGCCGGCACAGGTGCGCGGAGATCAGCCGTGCGCAGGCAACGACTGCGGCGTGGATAAAGGATTTGAGGAAATTGCACTGTATTGCAGCGAAGCCTGTAGGCTCCGTCGTGAAATGGTGAAGCTCGAATGGGCAATTGAAATAGGAACAACTACTACTAATCAGTGAATTAGCCTTGCTTTTGCTTTTGCTATGTAATTGCTCTGTTTTGCAGCGAAGCCTGTAGGCTCTACTGCGAATTGTTGAAGTTCGAACGGAGTATCCGAATAGGAAACTAAATCTATGTTTTTCTTTTGCTTTTGCATCTAAAAATTAAATCTATGTTGCTCATATTATCTGTGTGAATTTATGGAAGAGCAACAAAGGAGACGCGGATCCAGTTCTATTTGAATGAAGAACAGTTCACTTTTGCCCTTTTAATCTGCAATCAAGATTTGAATCACGTATTTCTCCGTCATTCGTAATCCAAATTTGATGATATTTGTTTCTCATTTTTTCTAAAATCAAGTTCTAGTCATTTATGACATTGTTTCGTATATAACTCCATTTCCTGTATGTTGTTTATACGCCTTTATCTTGTTTCTTACAAGTACAACATAGAAATAATATTTGTTTTACACAACCATTACTAATGAAACTTTGTATTTCATAATGTTAAGGTGAACACAAGGTTGTGTTAAAATTTCAAATGTATATGAGTTCGAACATGTTGTGAAGTGTGGAAAACTTCAGTGTTGAAGTATAATATTCTAGGAAACTACGTGAGAGATGTACACATTTGTACACAAGTATGATCTTCTTTTTGAGAAACCATTTGAAATTTTTATAACAAGTTTAGGGACCCAAATTTTGTTGCCAAGTCAATTTGTAGAATTTTTAGACCAACCTAAGACGTTATTAGAATTATTATATCCCAAACATGAGATAAAAATTTGTATTTTGATAATTTTGGTTACACAAGTGTGCCTGCTGATATTTTATTCGAATACTACATGACCAACTACGAATTGTTCATATTTTTAATGAATTTTTAGGTGCTGTTTAATGGGCTTTAATATTTGAGGGAAGCAAGTTTCGTTTCAAAAAAAATAGTGTTGGGCCCACGTGTCAGCATCAGCAGCCTATATAAAAAAGATAACTGTTGCCTGCCCGCTCGGACCCACCTGACAACAAATGAGACGCGGGTTCTCAAACCCGCATCAGAAATGACTCTCAATTTTGGAAAATGAATATAACATCCGGAATGGGATAAGCGCAGCACACATGACGCTCTGAGCTGTGAGCTCCCTGCTTCTTCTTCCCCGCTCTGAGATCCACCGCTGCCCACCCTTCCTTTCTCCACCGTCGCGCACATGTCACACTACGCCGATTCGTCTAGAGGTGGATGTGGCAGGAGCAGGTTTCAAGGTGGCCGGGGCAGCCGCATTCACTCCATCGGCTTGGATCCAGTCGGTGAGCTAAGCGGCTTCCCACTGGTCCCTTGCCCGGACTGTGGTATGGCTCGGGTGGTGGAGGGGAGGACGCAGAAGGAAGGTGAAAACCACAGTCGTCTTTATTTCAAGTGTGTGAGGAATGCGGTGAGTAGTCTGTGCTGTGATTTCCCAAATCTGAGTTAGGGTTCTTATGTGCTTTTGATTTGCACAGTTCCCCAAGCTTTGTGGATATTATCGTTTCGAGAAGGAGTATCTCTAGATGCTGAAGGATGCTGGTGTCATATCTTTTCGACCGTCGAACTGGGCAGACGTGATCGATGAATTAGTTGATTCAGTGGATTGTCAACTTGGGAGCGACAATCAGAGGAAAGCACCGGACGACAAGCAGAGGAAGAAAGCACTGGAGGAGAAGATGGACAATGTGATCTGGAAGATGAACTTGATTATTGTGGGTGCTGTTTGTGTAGTATTTGGATGTTTACTAGGGATGTTTGCTGCAAAGAAGTAATTATGATGTGAAAATTGGTGCTTTAATTTGTTTCATCTGTGTGAATGAAGAATGAAAAATTTGTCACACATGACAAACTTAAATGTATGAATGAAGAGTGGAATAACAATTGGGTCACGAATCTTAATGTGTCACATATCACAAATTTTATCAATTCATCTGTGTTGACAATTGAGTGTGAAATTAACCAGCCTGCACCCGTGTCTCTAATGATTTTACACAGAGTTTTCCGAAACTCAGAATCTTTTCACTAACAAATAGAGTAACAAACATTGCAATTCATTATAAACTGCTGCCATAGATTGCAATGCGTTAGGAGGCACGGATGGATCTACCCGCGTCTCTTAGATGTAGTTCATCACAAGTTCAACAAACACACAGGAGGAACACATATTATCAGAGGAACATGTTCATGACAAACAAGCAGAGTTCCACGAACAAACAGAGGAGGACGAACAAACAGAGAGGAGGAACAAATTAATTAAGATAAGGTAGAAGACTTGTCGCCGCCGCCGGAGAAGCCCCACCGTCGGAGTAAGAGTCGAAGCCGTCGAGGCCGCGTTCGTCACCGCCGTCGAAGCCGCCATTGTCGTCGTCGCCGTCGTCGTCAGTGCGGACCATGACTCTCTGAAGGTCCCCAGCCAACCCATGGATCTTGAAGGCGAAATCCTTCATGGTCCTCTGTAGCGGATCATTAGGTCGTGGCAAGCCGAGCTCAACGGCCACCAGTTGAAGCTTCCTGAAAGCTTCGTACAACATTTGGATGGACCAAATGTTGTCCAAAACTAGTTGAGGACGTAGAGAGTTGGGCTCCACGGGCGGCGCCGCCGGTGCCTCCTTGTGCTCCTCGGCCGGCGGTGCCTCCTCGGCCGGCGGCATCGGCGCCTCCTCAGGCTTCGGTGCCTTCACCTCCTTCATGAGCCGACGGCGGCGGCTTTCGTCGTCATCGTCCTCCTCCCTTCCCCGCTTCCTGGATGGTTTGCTCGACGACAATGCCATGCGCGCGCTTGAGGAAGAAGAAGCTCTTGGTGACCAGAGACGGTGGTGCTGGGGTTTTCTTGGTGGCGCGCTTGAGGAAAGCTTATGGAGGAAGCTCTTGGCCGGCCGGGCATTTATATGACAAGACGGGGAACCGTCAGGTGGCCAGTCTTCCCACTGCGACACACCACTACGCCTCGGAACGCGGTACGCTGCGGTGACGCGTGTTCACTAACCAGTGTCGCTAATGACAAAAGACTTTCAAATTTTGATACCTCTTTTCAAGTTCCAATGCATGATTAATTAAATGGATTTATTTGCTTTCGTGTTGTGGCACAAAATCAAAGTTAATAAGGAAGTTACGATCTGTGTGCGCACGTGGATAAAAAACCGTTATTCGCTGGAAACCGACCACAAAGGAAACAGCTCTCCTTTCTCCTTTTAATCTGGAACCAAATTTTGTGTCACGTATTTCTCGGTCATACGTAATCCAAATTTGATGATTATTTTTTCTTATTTTTTCGAAAATCACCATCTTTTCATTAATTTCATTGTTTAGTGTATATTTCCTTTTCGTGAGTAATGTTTTTATGCCTTATCTTGTACTTGATAAGTACAACATAGAAATAATATTTGTTTTACACAACAATTACTAATGAAACTTTGTATTTTGTATTGTTAAGGTGAACACAAGGTTGTGTTAAAATTTCAAATGTATATGAGTTCGAACATGTTGTAAAGTGTGGAAAACTTCAGTGTTGAAGTAACATTCTAGGAAACTATGTAAGAGATGTACACATTTGTACACAAGTATGATCTTCCTTTTTAGAAACCACTTGAATTTTTTATGACAAGTTTAGGGACCCAAATTATGTTGCCAACTCAATTTGTAGAATTTTGAGACCAACCTAATACGTTATTAGAATTATTATATCCCAAACACGAGATAAAAATTCGAATTTTGATAATTTTGGTTACACAAGTGTGCCTGCTGATATTTTATTCGAATACTAAATGACCAACTACGAATTGTTCGTATTTTTAATGAATTTATAGGTGCTGTTTTATGGGCTCTAATATTTGAGGGAAGCAAGTTTCATTTCAAAAAAAATTAGTGTCGGGCCCACGTGTCAGCGTCAGCAGCCTATATAAAAAAGATAACCGTTGCCTGCCCGCCCGGACCCACGTGACAACCAATGTGACGCGGGTTCTCGAACCCGCGTCGGCAATGCCTCTCCATTTTGGAAAATGAATATAACATCCTGAATGGATAAGTGCAGCACACACGACGCTTTCCTCATTTCTCACTAGGGATTAGCGGAGGTGAGCGGAGGCGGCGCCGGCGAGGTGAACGGAGGCGGGGAGACGACGATGAGAGCCGGCGAGGAGCCAAGCAGTGGACGACCCCGCGCACCGTGGATCGAGGAGAAGCCGAACGTGATGCGGTGCCGCAACTAGATCCGCGCGCGTGCCGGCGGGATGGTGGCGAAGACGACGGAGACGACGATGAGCGTCGGAGAGGGTCAAGCGGCGGTGCAGCAAACCCAAAGCTAGAGATGAGCGTCATCGACTGGATCCTCTCGGGTTCCGACGAGGGGCCAAGCAACGGCAGGGAGGAGCGTCCCGACGAGGGGGCAGCGAAGAGCGCGAGGCGTCTGCCTCACATCTGCGACAGCAATTGTCTTGCAATGACGGAGAGGGGTTGAGGGAGCAGCGAAGGTGTAGAGGACCTCATATCCGATGCTGGCAACTACCACGACGACGGCGAGGCAAGTTTCTCTGAATCACAATGCCTTTTACTTGTTCTATAGATGGAGCTGCTTGAGCTTGAGTTTGATCAACTTGTTCCTATGAAATGGCTTGTTCCATAGAGATTTTGTAGGATTTCTAACATGATCAATGTAGCAATGTAGCAACTTGTTCCTATGAAATGGCTTGTTCCTTTGTCTATCTCTATCTTCTCATTCCTATGGTTCATCCAAATGATCAATGTAGCAACTTTCCTATGTTTTTCATTCCATAGGAATCAAAATGGCATGACACTGTCTGGGAATATGTGAAACCTGAGGTTGATAATATTATGGAAGAAATGCACATCCTCCTCAAAAAGGCTGCATTCATGAGGTGGTACAAGTTTGTGGCTGAACAAAATCTGCAGCCCATGGAAGATGCGCTCGATGTGTTTTATGATACCTTGGTTGCATTTGAAGAGGCTGCAAAAAAAGCAAACCTTAGTTGAAGATACAATGCTTTTGTTGATGTTGAAGGGGGCATGCTTTTGTTGATGTGCATGGTCAGATAGCATGACCATTGTAAAAATGTGATGGGCAAGTTAAGGCCTAGCTAGATGGACAAGTTAACTGTTTGTAATAATTATGTATATCTATGTGGATCGTTGTGGACAAGTAATCTTTATCTATATATGTGGACAAGTTATCTTTATCTATATTATGTCTGTTTTATCTCAAAAGATATGTGTTGATTATGCCTGTATGTCGAAATGGGAGCCCTGAGAGATCAAGCTGACCTGTCAATCAAGACAAACACAAAGGAGACTGTGCGGGATGGTTATTCCGTGTCGCATTTGCCCCTCCAAACCGACGAGGAGGAGCCGGCCCCATGCGCCGCCCCCGTGCATTGGAGACGCGGTTTGGCTTATCCACGTATGCTTTGTTCCCAATGTTTGACCAAAAGCCACTCTCCCCTGCCACTCTGCCATTTTGCCTTCCTTCTCCAACCTTCTGCCTTCCTCGTCTCTGTCGCCTTCTCTCCCCTTCTCCTTCCTCGTCTCCGTCGCAGAGATGGCCGGGGGAAAGTAGTCGTTCTTTCGCGACTCAAGAGGGAGGTTCTGCAGCGAGGAGGAGAAGGCCCCGCCCGCCGCCCCTGCCAAGAGAGTGAGGTTCCGCGGTGAGAAGGAGAAGGCTCCGCCGCCGCCCCCGCCAAGAGAGTGAGGTTCCGCAGCGAAGAGGTCGGTTCTTCATCGGCTAGTGGGAGGAGGCTGTACACGCGCGCAAGCGCCAAGGGGGTGCACTCCGGTGACGCCCGACAGGCAGAGGCCGAGCCTTCCTCGAGTTTGGTATGCTTGAAGTTAGGTTTATGCTTGAAATTGAATTCCTGGTACTCATCATATGCTGCTCACAAAAATGTTGAACTCATTCTGTATACTGCTTCAATTTCTGAATCTTCATGCTCAGTGACTTTTATTAACTGAACATCCAGTGCCTTCACTGATCAATGGTTCCAATGCATCAATTTTCCATTGTTTTAGAAAGTTGTTGTACCAGCACATGACATTGTTAGGATCTGGACAGAAATCGACAGGCTCAAGAAAACCTTAGACTACATCTGCACATTCCTAAACAGGATGGAAAGAATGAAGGATGACATTGGTAAAGAGAAGCAGCAGGCAAGTTCTGAACCTAGTTACAGCTAAACAACTTTCTTGTTGGACCAGTTACAACTTTATGATATTAAACTTGGCAATCTAATTGTGAAGCTTGCTTCAATTTGCTTTTGTTTTAGAAATGTGTTGTTACTCGGGAGGAAAATTATTAACCTTTCGAGTAGAAATTTTGTTATGCTTGAAATTTAATGCATGGTACTCATCATATGCTGCTCACAAAATTGTTGAACTTATTCTATATACTACTTCAATTTCTGAATCTCCATGCTACATCGACTTTTATTAACTGAACATCCAGTGCCTTTATTTTAGGGAGGTGCTGCAGCTTGGGAGGACATTGACATGATCTGGAAACAAATCCACAAGATCAACCAAGCTCTGAACCCAGTTACAGCTAAACAACTTTCTTGTTTGACTAGTTACATCTTTCATGATATTAAACTTGGCAATCTAATTATGAAACTTGCATCAATTTGCCTTTGTTGTAGAAATGTGTTGTTACTCAGGAGGATCCCGACTGCATCTGGAAAGTACTCAACAAGGTGGATAGAAGGATGGATGACAAGGCTGTGGATGACATAAGTGTCCTAGCAAATGGTCAAAAAATACTAGAATCTGAGGTGGAGAATCTTAAAGGCGCACTGAAGATGAAGGATATTGAACTTGCCGAAGCTGTAAAGAAGAATGCTGAGCTGCAGGAAAGACTTGTAAAACTAGAGGCAAAGATAGCTGAACTTGAGGTTGTAGCACAAAAGAAGCCATCTACTAGTGCCCCTGCTGATGCACGTCAGATGAGATCATGTGAATATGTTTGTTCTGAACATTATGCATGTCATATGTGAACATGTGATGCTATATATGCATCTTAAATATGTAGAATATGCTCTTATGACTACTATCTATGTGTCCGTGTGGTTTTGCATCTTATTAAGAGACATGATTATATGTTTGTGTGATATCTAATATTTGCTATGATGACATAGTCAAATATTTGATGGCAGTGAGAGTGCTAATGGACTTCAATTATTGATCTCCGAGTCTAGTAACGGGCGTCAAATTGTCATCAGTAACGGATTTAAAGAGCCCGTTACCGATATGGCAGTGATCGGTAACGGACTTAAAGAGCCCATTACCGATAGGGCAGTGATCGGTAACAGACTCAAAGGGCCCGTTACCGATAGGTTTAACTTTCGTAACGGCTGCATTTTAACGTCTGTTACAAAGAATAACTGTAACGGGCGTTTAAGAAGCCCGTTACTGTAAGTCCTCATTGGTAACGGGCGGTGTGTTGGCCACGTCGGGGTCGAGCCTGCCACGCTTATGCGTAACGGGCGCCAAACAACAACCGTTACAGATGGGGTCCATGTAACGGGTGTTAAGGGCCCGTTACAAATGCTGCGTGACCTATTTGAGATTTTCACGTAGTGGGTGTTTCTTTTCATTTTTATCGTAGTTAATGTCCAGTTAACAGAAATGTTTGAATGCCACAACGGAGTAATTAATCTTTCAATGGTAAATTTCAACGATCATGCACAACATGTCTTGAAAATGAGGTTTGCATTACCATGCACTTGTCTTGCTTTTTTTTCTCTTCTCACTATTATATTCTTCAATTTTTTAGTACTTACAAATGTACTATATATACACATATTGGAAGTACCTGTACCTAGGACGCTTACATGCAAAACTGGATCACTGTTTTCATCATATTTTTTTAAAAAATGAATTAAATCTAAATTTAAACACTAACTAGAGTAAACCAAGAAAAACTCTATGGAAACGAAGGAGTATGTACTTGCTGTGCTGGGCTACTAGTGATGAGGTGCATGTTACAAAATTGCCTCACAAATCCATTATGAGTTTTCCATGCAAAATGTTGCTACTGTAGGCTAGCATGAGCTCACATGCATAAGTGCATAACACACACTGACCCAGTGCCTTTCTTTTTCATGAAACGTTGTAAACCAAGAGATGAACTCATGCACATGTCCCCTTTGTACTCGAGGGAACACACCCTTCACATTTGGGAATCCAGCTTCGAACCGTACTTCGATCCGTCACAATGGCCTGTATACAATGGCCCTGAATACGTGCCAAATCCAGCACAAATGAAAACAAAAAAGGGTAGGAGAGCGACAAAGCGCATTAAAGGGGACATGGATGAGTCACAACCAAGGATTCCCGCAGACTATCCACTCAAAGATTTTAAAGCTATGAAGACAAAAAATTTATGCTCAAAATGCCACACAGTGATTGTAAATTGTATGTGCCGAAAAAGGAAATCTAAGGGGAAGAAAAGAAGCAACGGGGCTTCGAACTCTAGGGTAGCAGACGAGGTACTTGGTTGGTAGCTAGTTAATTTCAAAATTATGCATGTCATTTACAATTATTGCACTTGCATTTCAAATATTGTAATTTTCAACATTATTCATGTTGTACTCAATAGTTGTAATGACCTTTAAATTTTATTTATATTGGTACTAACAATATTTGCTATTATTTCAGGATGGCGCATCCATTGTACCCGCTCCTTGAAAGGGCCTACGATGACAGCCATCGCGCACACCTTCTCACCGACCAGATACAGGTACCTAAAGAATGTTCAAAAAATCCTTTACTTAATTTGCTTTACAATGTTAATGGTACTAATTTTGCATGTTAATGTTTTTTTCAGGACTTGAGGCCGTTGAGGGTGCGAGAGCACTGGCCACTTCCATGGGACGAGCGATACGCCCCCTTCTTGGCTAGAGCGGGCTTCTTGGACATTGCTTTGGTGGTGGTTCGTGGGCTGCCGACGATGGATGGGCCATTGTTGACGGCCATGGTGGATCGATGGCGTCCGGAGACCCACTCTTTCCACCTACCGTGCGGGGAGATGACGGTCGGCATGCAGGATGGGGCCATGATTCTTGGTCTTCCACTGGAGGGGCTGCCAGTTACTGGGATCATTCAGAGCGACGATTGAAGTGACATGGTGGAGTTTCACATTGGGTTGAGGCCACCAGATGCTGAGGATGGGGATGCGTCCAAGAAGACCTCCGGGGTGAACTCGTCATGGTTGAGGGAGAACTTCACCATATGCCCCCAGGGAGCTGCTGAAGAAGTTGTAGAGAGGCACGCACGTGTTTGGCTGTGGCACTTTGTCGGCTCTTTTCTTATGCCCGATTCAGCCGGAAACACCGTGTCTTGGATGTTTCTTCCACTTTTGGGTCAGAATTGGGAAAATATTCGTGGATACAGTTGGGGATGAGCAGTTCTTGCTTGGCTGTATAGGTAGTTGTGTGATGCCTGCAGGCGTAGTGGCCGTGACGCCAACCTTGGTGGATGTACTTACTTGCTACAGATATGGATATGGGAGCGTATTCCAGTTGGTCGACCACACCGTGGACCTGTTGAGGTAAATAAAAAATCTCATTTGTTTGTCATATGACTTTACATGATTTCTCTTTGTGCTGACTACAATTTTGGTGTTTGCTTTACAGGCATGGAATCGGCAGGATTCTCGTCCCACATGGGCATATGTGTGGAAGACAGCGACAGCGGTACGTGGCCCTCCAAGGAGGCGATACAAGGCGTACACAAACGAGTTGGATTGTTTGACGCAAACACAGGTACATAACATTTTCTTAAAGTTCTGGTTCTTTTGCACGATGAAGGTAATGGGATATACTCATAAGTATGCAAATTTCTATAGGTTGAGTGGACACCGTACAGCCGCCAGATGCCTGCCCACTTCCAATTGTCAGACTTGTGCGAAAGAGATAGAGACTTGTGGAGGGCGACAGTTCCACTCATCATGTACTATGTAGTGGAGATACATTTGCCGAACAGGGTGCTCCGCCAGTTCGGGAGGGCACAACCTTCACCTCCAGAACTTGTATCCACCATTCCTACCTTGCACAAGTGAGAATTCTAATCTACTTTTGTTATCAATTTCATGATGCATCATGTTTGTTTTTTTGTAAATTTGATAAACTTTTTGTTATTTCAGGATCAACCGACAGAAGAGGTACAAGGAGAATAATTGGAGTGTGAAACATGCACGGTACATTGACATGTGGAATAATCGGGCGAGGATGGATCCTGAGCTTGGCCCGGCATGGCGTGCTGGACCACACAGGGAATACCTTCGGTGGTACCATGCATCCACAAGGACTAGGCTGAAGCCAGCTTACACGGATGCCCACATTGAAGATGCCTCCTCAGATTCCGACGACGACATAGCTGACGAGTACGACACCTTTACACGGTTGGGAACACAGCCTGAGCGAGCACCTTTAAACGACTACTTGGTAAGTTCCTTTGTTCATTGAATTTCCTCCATGAACCCATCATGTTGAAAAGCTGCAACTCGTGATACGTTCAACTGATATTTCTTTGTAGGGTCAACAACTTGCAAGGTTGGCTAATGAGGCAGGAGTGGCCATGGAACATGCAAGTGCCGAGGAAGGTGGAGTCTTTCGACAGTTTGCAGAGGTACTGCAAGTTGCCACAAAATTCGTATTTGGCACTAAGACTATCCATACTCAATGTATATTATCTGAATGGTGCAGAGGGTCCGTAGAAGCTGCAGGCGTATTTGGCGCTAAGGCTATGAAGTTGAACTGCATGTCGGTGCAAGATGTCGCCCACGGCGATAATGGACAGGGCACTTCTTCTGGATCACGCCGTACGCCAGTCCACCACGGGGGAGGAAGAATCTCAAGGACCCCCTCTCTTACTGTGTCAGGTTCTGCAGCTCCAGGTCATGCTAGTGCCAGCCGTGGTCGTGCCAGTGCCAGTCGTAGTCATGGCAAGGCTGTCGCCACCACCCCAGAGGCAAGTGAGGAGGAGGGTGGAGACCACTCGTCAGACTCTGACTACCGCTCAGAGATTCCTATGGATCAGTTCTTTGATTCGCCCCCTATGCCTACCCAGACACAAGGAGAGTCGAGCCAGGTAACACCACTACCTTAATGTGTGCATTTGCTACATGTATGTATTTGTCTTTAGTCTTGACATAGGTAGCAAATGAAAAAATAGTTACCATTTGCCACACTCCATAAACCAACAATAACATTAGCACAAGAACCCACTACCATAAAATTTAACATCATCAGCAAGTTATAGGGATGAGTTATATGCAACTTCATTTTTTTTCAGCAACTTCATATATGCAATTTCATATATGGAACTTCATATATGAAAATAAGTTATATGGATATGAGTTATATGCAACTTCATTTTTTTCAGCAAGTTCGTATATGCAATTTCATATATGGAACTTCGTATATGCAATTTCATATATGGGACTTCATTTTTTTTCAGCAACTTCGTATATGCAATTTCATATATGGAACTTCAACTCTTCACTTTATTTTTTTCAGCAAGTTATATGGAGTTGTTTCACTTCATTTTTTTTCAAGCACCTCCACCTCCTGCCAAGAGAGCCAGGCAGCATCGTGCTCGTGACCACACAGACATTGGTAGTGCCAATGTGGTGGACACTCAACCGGGGAGGGACCGTAGGCCTGCACAAATCTTCAGCTCGGAGGACCAAATCCGCCACCGTCGTTGATCTGTGCACTATGGCGCTTTATGTGTGAACTATGTTGCATGAAGGATCTCTATGTACCACTATGTCCAGTATGTAAGACTATGGTGCTTGTGAACTGTGATGCTTGTGAACTATGGTGCTTGTTAGGACTTGTGAGAACTATGGTGGTTGTGAACTATGGTGCTTGTTAAAATTGGGTAGTGATGACTTGTGAGAAGTATGATGCTCTATGTTGTGAAATATGTGGGATGTCCTCCATTTTGGTAAATGAATTTGTGAAGTCCTCTATGTTGAATTGCAGGTTCTGAAGTGCTGCTGAAATGCACTGCCAAAGTGTGTTGCAAAGGTGACTGCGGACACAAGACAGAAAGGAGGGAATTCTGGCTGATGGTTGCGTCCAGGTTTGCCGCGCCATGCCCCCTGGCGCGGCTATACACACCTGCCGCGCCATGGCCCTTGGCGCGGGAGAGCCTCGGAAAACCTGGGAAGGTCACTGGTGCCTGCGTCCCAGGTCTTGCCGCGCCACACCGGATGGCGCGGCAAGCTGGGGTTGCCGCGCCGTTGCGTTTTCTTTTTTTTTCCCCATGCCGTTCCTGTCTAAAATTAGTAAAGTGTGCGGCAACATTGCCTTGCCGCACCGAGCGTTATGGCGCGGCGGGGTGGGGCCCGGTGGGGCCCATTCGTGTACCGAAAATGGTCCAAAAATGGGGGGGGGGGAGGCGCGGCAACAGCCTCCTGACGCGCCACCATTGCTGGCGCGGCAAGCTAGGGTTGCCACGCCCCGCGATTTTCTTTTTTTTCCCCCGGGGTCGTTCCTGTCTAAAACTCGCGGCAGGTGCGGCAGTTCTACCTTGCCGCGCCGGTAAGCGTGGTGCGGTAGTACTGCCTTGCCGCGCCGTGCGGTGTGGCGCGGCAAGGTGTGGCCCCACGGTTGTTTTCCATGACGTCCAAATTTGTAAGGAAAAAATGAGAATTGTCTCACATTTTAATAAGCATGTGCACGCAAAATTCTCAGTTCCCAACACATTACCATTTCGATCGAAAATGAAAAATTGATGTGACTATGACATTCTTCGGGCCGACGATAGGGTTTTACTTTTTTTTCATTTTTTTCATTTTCTATAGGTGACTATAGGTGATTATGAACAATTGATACGTTTCCTCTACAACATACAGAGCCGGATGTGTTTCCTCTGAGTCACTGCTGCATTCCGCTCCTATGGATCGAATGGGCCACAACTCTGCACTACCCTAGTACTAGGGTGTGCTTTCTTTGAGTCACTGCTGCGTTTCGCTGCTTCCACGGATCGAATGGCCCACCACCCAACTTTCTACTGCCTACATATACCACCCTTCTCTCCGATGTCTATCCACAGCAAGCAGCAATGACTTCCTGGAGTGGGGATGATCACGGGTATGGTCCTGAGTTGTGGGAGGAGCAAGATCCAGAGTTCAAAGGCGAATTTCCAGTCCTAGGTAAGAGGGACTTCAGTTCGATGAGTCAAGTTAGAAGCTATGCACCTAAACAACCGGTGCAGTGGCCAAGATGTTCACACGGTGAGTTTTGCGTGATGCAAGTCTACAAGGGATGGAACAACTCCGGTCGGCGCTTCTGGCACTGCCCATTTGCTTGGGTAAGCAATGCAAATGATATTTCTTCACCATGTTTCTTTTTTTCTAACATTTTCTTCATTTTTTCAGTACTCCAACGATAAAGAAAATTGTGGTTTCTCGCAATGGGTCGATCCCCCAGCCATTGACCCCAATCAGAGGTACATCGACTACCTCGAAGAAATCGTCATCTACAACCTAGAGCGACGCCTGAAGGATGCACTGGCTTCTCCAGATCCACCATCTCCACCGACCGACGATAGATGCTGCACCTGTGCGACCTGCACTTGTGAATGCCACAAGAACAATAGAGATTCATCCCCTCCTTCACCTCCACCTCCACCACCACCGGGGTACTACTACATGCCGTCTCAGGATTCCGCTGACGCCGGCTCCTTGTTGTCCAGGCAGTTCTCGTACAACTAGATTACAAATGTTGTAATCAAATTTCTAAATTGCCTAAGGCATGTTAGGATTAGAAACGGCGCATTGTTAGGTTAGTAGTTGTGCCGCACATGCCATTGCAAGTTCGTTCGTGTCTTATCTAAATTCCGCTCCTCAACACAACTCTACTCCTCCTTTCATCCTCCACATCAAAGTAGGGTCATAAAAATTCACAATAGATCATAAGGCATAATGAAAACACAACTCATTACCATAAATGACATAAAAGTTCACAAATGATATTACCAGAAGTTCAAATGACTCCACACAAGTTCATAGCACATAATGAAAAGACTAATTGTTCATTAATACATAGTCCAAATGCAAACACAATTGTTCACACACAAACACATGAACCTACTAACATAGAGTCATCATCATCCACCGGAGGATCACAAAATATGCCAAATGCCTCCAATCTACAACTCATCTTCAATAATTATCGGTAAATCTGTAATAAGTCCCTTCATAGTGTTCATTAAAACCTCATCCACTCCAAGTCCACTTGTTCTTTCATCACCACGTTTCTGTTTCTTCTCTCTAGGCTCCGCATATTTCTCCTTACCTTTTACAGTCGGTCGTGGCCACAATCCTCTTTTCCTTGCCGCTTCTCTTTGATCTTGCTTCCTACCCCTCAAGTAACTCTTCAAAACATTAGGATGTCTTCCACCTAGGGTACATCACTTCATCTCATTCTCAACTTCGCGCTTGTCGTAGAAGAACTCAAAGTCACACTTCCTTGTTTTCTGTTCACAAGAAATGTCTGTCATAACACATTTTTGAACCATCTTCTGTGCATTATTTACAAACTACTAAAACTTACCAAATCATCTCCAATCATATGCCCACAATAATAACCAATGCCCAACTCCGATGGAACTGAAGCATAGTTGGCAACTACACCGCAATGACACTTCTGAACTGGAGCATGGAAATCCTCCTTCTCTTTACCCTTTTCCTTTCCAATCGACTCAGGCCAATACGACTTAGGACCATAGTCATATTCAGAGAAATCACAAAGTGGATACCCATACTGCACAAGTCAAACGTCAAAGTTAGAACTTCACAACAACATTTATTGTCTTGCACAATTTTAAGCTGCATCAAGTTTGTTATCATCTTATAATGCATAACTAACCTTATTTCGTTTTTGACACTGAAAGGTAGGAGTGAAAGGGCACCCTGGCATAGACCTCATAATCTCGGCAGGCACACCACAATCGCACAAGGGTGGGTTAGCCATACGTGCGGCGATTGCTTCCTTTTTCTCTTCTTCTGTCATTGGTGGTGGGTTTGGTGGAGGAGGCACCCAACGCTTGAAGGTCTCGTACGACATTTTTGTCCATTTCTTAAAATGCAAGATTCTTAGATCCACCATTTTTGGTCCATCAATCCACTGAAAAAAATAGCACATTTCCTCTGGCTGCACCAAAACAAACATATCTTTTCATCATGCAACAATCAAACCAAGAAATGTTGTAATGCAACTAGTTCACAGAAAATCTACTTACACGAGTATCACCACATGAGTAGTATGCCCGAGCCGCCGTGACAGGGTGCATGGATTGATTTACCTTAGCCGCCTTGCCACAATCACAGTTTGGAACAGGGAGTGCAGGTGGCACAGGTGCATCCTTGCAGGATACATCAGGATAGAGCTCTTTGGGCCGGTTCTTCCACTTGTTCTCACGCCACAGATTATCCATGAACTGCAATTTCTACATAAATAAATCCTACATATATAAATATATATAATCACACCTATATCCCTAAAATAATATAGCATACACAAAGAAATGAAACAACTAGTAAACTGAATGAAAAATATAGACAAAATCTACACATATATAAAATAACAAACATAGGTGACCTAACCTATGAGCAAATATTACTAAATCTAGTAATGCAACTAATTCCTTACGTACAAATCAAGAGCATAGCGACTAGTAACACAAACTATACAACCAATTTCAACTAAACGAACATATACATCCTATCATTTTGAAATCAATAACAAACCCTAACTACCTTATTCATGCAAGAAACTAACAAATGAAGCGGTAAAACTAGGAGAAAAGTAAAGGATTACCTTCCAAACGATACGGGGTTCGATTTCCCCAACTTTTCGCACCAAAAATCGACGGAGGGAGGGGAGAAGCGGTGGCCGGCGGCGGCAGCTCGAGGGCTCAGGCTCGACTCTGTGGAGGAAGAAATGGAGAAGGAGGAAGGAGAAAGGGGGCCGGCGTTGGATGTACGCCAGGCTTTGCCGTGCCAAGCGGCTTGGCGCGGCAGCTCTGCCGCGCCAGTGCATGTGGCGCGGCAAAGCTCTTCCACGTCAGCACCCCGGCCGCCCGCCGCGCCACGGTGGATCCTCTGCCGCGCCGGTGCATGTGGCGCGGCAGAGGCTTCCTGCCGCGCCACCGCGCAAGGCGCGGGCAAAAGGGTCACCGGGTGCAAATAAATCACTGGAGGGGTTATTATTAAAATTATTATTAAAAAATGGTTAAAAATAAAAAAATTGCCTGCACATGGAGTTGCTTTGTAATAGTTTTGCATTTTGCTACTGCCAACAGTTTCTGTTCCGCGTATATTGTCTGTTCCAACTGCCATTGATTAATTCTGCATGTCAGGCGTGTATTAGATGTCATGCCATACGCACACTTACCTATATCAATCGTTAAGCAGAGAAAATGAAAGAAAACCCATGCATGCACATGGCGTGAAGAATGAAGTCTATACACATATATATACGTACACCCCCAATAAGTCCATCCGAAAGCTTCTTGGCCAGATATACCACAACTGATACCATGCTCCTACCAAGTTTTAGTTTCCAGGCATCGCACCAGATATTAAGTACTATAGTGCTCAATCCATCACAAATCAGTGACACATTGGAGAAAACCAACAGTTTTAACCGTCTCTAACCCTGTTCAAGTTATCTCCTGGCGCTTGATATGGTCATTGCATTTCATCATCCAAACAACGGTTTCCGCAGAGACACATGGAGCCTCCTTCTACCTCTGGAGGGTGCACTTGTAGGGACTTCGCTAAGGTAGTACTCCCAAATGATTGTGAACCATCCATTTAGACACATATTACCTCCAAGGAAGTAATATATCAATATATATTTTTTTATATTTTCTCTATTTTAGAAAATATGATAATCATGGACATGGAGGAAAATCTATTGGATCTACCAATAGTGCTATTGAAAAATCTATTGGATGAAAGGGTGTGAAGCAAGTTTCGATCGATCAGGGATCATCAACACGCGCAGCACACACTATGGCGTCCATGATGAAGACAAAGATGATCCTCGTCGCCGTCCTCGTCATGTCCAGGGCTGCGCTCGCGAGTACACGGCCCAATCATTATTTCACTATGTTTTCTAAGCCTTTAAAAAATGTTATTGTACTGAATATGTAAACATCATGAAATGAACTACACATCACTACGTGAAAAACAGACAATGGTAACGGGTGCGGATGGCTATTGGTAACGGGCAAAACGCCCGTTACCTATCAAGCGTTACAAATAAGCCAACAAAGGTAACGGGCCGATGCCCGTTACTGATGACACATAATTGTAACGGGCGTCGAACAAAGACCGTTACCACAACTACTTACCGGTCACCTGAAATGGCTGTTTCTCCGGGCCCACCGGAGCCTTTGGTAACAGGCGCAGACAGTGAGCCCGTTACTCATAACACGTATTAGTAACGGGTGTCTAACAAAGACCGTTACCAGAACTAGTTACCGGTCACCTGAAATGTCTGTTTCTCTGGACTCACATGGACCTTTGGTAACGGGTACAGAAACCGAGCCCGTTACATGAACTCAATATCGGAGACGTTTGGTGTGGACACGCGTCTCCACGAAAAGAGACGCATTTTTTGTATGCGTGTCTCCTCTGTCTGGACGAAAGGAGACGCGTGCTCTGGACGCGTGTCTCCTCTGTATCGACGAAAGCATCAACTTATAAGGCCCACCGGTCAGTATTAGTAATGGGCCTTTATGCGGCCCGTTACAGTTTTGTCATACTTGTAACGGGCGTTCCAAGTGAAGCCTGTTACTCATGGATCATTTTTTGTAACGCGCCTTACTTAACGCCCGTGACCGATACGTAGGGCGCCTACAGTAATCTGCCCATTTTCTGGCTGCATCCCGGAACCAACCAGGATTTGGCAGCCACCAGATCAGGGGCTGCATCCTGGAAACAGCCAGGATTTGGCAGCCACCACAGCAATGCAAGGAGACATCACAAACACATTCTCATCACATATATACACAAGCAAGATCACATATATATACACAATGCGAGATCACATCAAGTTCCTCATCAGATCGACATGCATGCTAAAGTTTCAAGTTCGTCATCGGTGCTTTGTTTGGATGGAGTCCTGTAAAAACTGCCTAAACCAGGCAACATCTGACCCAAGCCAAGCAGGTTTCTCAGGCAGTACTAAACTAGCCTGAATGCAGCAAGTTTCAAGTTTGTCAGGCAGTACAATGAACTTATAGCGCACCATTATAGAGGTTGCCGTTTCGGTCGAGGATCTCCTTAACAATGTACTCGCACAGCATCTCCCAGACCGGCTTTAGATCTTCTGTAGAAACATTTAGGGCGGGTTTGAAATCCTGCAAAATAAAATAATTATGAGAATACAAGTACAAATCAGTTTCTAAAATCAAATGGAGAATATGAGCAGAGACAAAGGTGAGCATTATCTATTTACAGCAGCCTTCTTGATGTGAGGTATGTCTTCGAGTAGTTTGAACATATTGAATGCCACATGGAATCCATGCAAAAAGGACCCTGATGGCTGCTGAGCACACTGCGCATCGAGGTACCAAAATGACAAGTTAATGCAGTACCAAATTGGTATGAAGGGACCATAAAAAAAACCTCGGTCTTACAGTGGTATTTGGCTTGTGCTTGAATGCCTGATTGGATTTTAGCTTTTTCTTCTTTCCTTTCATCACTTCGTCCTTTGGGCATATATTTTCAGAGGCCCTGCATGATCAGCAATACCGATTAGAAACACTAAGAGATTGAATTTTGTGAACAAAACCTACAAGGTACGGACCAAGTCACAAGCGCTCGGAGGTCTTCGAACTTTCGCGCGGGATGATGTTTAGCAGAATCTAGATACCAAACCTCTTTGAACTTCATATAGATGATGAGTGTTACACAGTGGCCACCGGTGCAGAAGGCACCCACCACGTCGTCATTGCATTTCTCAATGCTTGTATTACAAGGGTAGACTCCTTATCAATCTTTGTGGTCATGAGAACCTGTGGATCCAAAAACCCAACACTGATCTTCATCTCCGCTGCCTTGTCCATCATTTTCCTACAAAAAATCCAAATGTTAGCATGCATGAACTTTGTGGTCAAAATTAAAGAAATATCTATTTTGGTTTTAAGGCACTTACAATGTCCACAACCTCAAGAAGGTCTTATCCAAAGCAACCAGGGTTATAAGGTCATAGACGTGACTGAATGCAATGTTTAACATTAAATCACCAGCACCATGAATGGAGTCTTCAGGCAACTTTGCTAGAAAACTAAGTTTATCCTTACCGTGTTCCATGGCGTAAGCATGCAACTTGGCACAATTCGGTCTAGCAGCCTATAAGTCCGCTTCTGACAACATAGGCACATCAGGCTTGTAACTTGGATCCTGTTTTGTCCAAAAACAGTTAAGAAGCTCATCTCTAGGCAGAGGTTTCCTGGCCCCCTTCTTCTGCGGTGGCTGCTGCTCAGGCGGAGATTGCCTGTCCTCCGCCTGTCGCTGCTGCTGCTTAGGTGGAGATTGCCTGTCCTCCTCCTGTTGCAGAGGCTGCTGTTGCTGCTGCTTAGGTGGAGATTGCCTGGGTTCCTCCTGCTGTTGTCAATGCTCCTGCTGCGTAGTTTTGCTGATCTACTGCTATTTCTTAGGCGGAGATTGCCTGTCCTCCTCCTGCTGTTGTCGATGCTCCTGCTGCGTAGTTTTGCTGATCTGCTGCTGCTGAGCTTTCTCTTGCTGACGTTGAGCTGCAGTACCTCCATCTGATGCTGTACCCCTGCTACCTGATGTGGGAGCAGGGTTGGTATTTCTCGTAATGGGTGGTACATGGATCCTGTTCTTTGACCATTGGATCCTTAGACAGAGAGCCTCAGCTAGGGTTGTTACTTCATCCCCCCAATTGGTACAGGCAGAGGGTAGTGACCCGTATTGCCCCACACATAACTAGGTTGCACCACAGCATACCCATCCTGCACCGGTACTGTATGGAGAGTCTTTTGCAATGGAAAGACAGTGGCTAGTGCGAGCTCCACTTTATTCCCGGAGCCATCCAAAAGGCTGCACTTGGTTGGCTCTGTTAGCTTATCTATTGTGTCCATCATAGGTGATCAACTATCAATGTGTTGTTGACTACCTTTGTCCTCGCTGACATGCCAATGGTCTTCCTCTCTGCCACGTGCTTCTTCTTCCTCACTGCCATGCACAACTTCTTCCTCGAGGCCATGCACATCTTCTTCCTCGCTACTACTGACAGGTGGTGACTGGGGAGGATGAAGTACATTTTTCGGCATATCAATGCCTGATTCTGCTAGAATGGAGACAATTCTGGTGACTGCTTCACCAACTAGCTCTTCCATCTGCGGTACAACCTTCTTGTTCCTCTTCTTCCTGTACATTCCAGCAAACTCTTCACCAAACCCTTTACCCCAGCCAAGTGAACTAGACATGCCTCGGACCCAACCTTGATGCTCTGGAGTCTCAAGTGCTGCGGTGAGGATATCATTCTCCCTAACCCCGAAAGAACCATCGCTAGCCTGAGCTGCAAGTGTTTTCACCCTAGTTGCTACCCCCACCACCGCAGGGTTACTGAATGTTATGTCCCCGCTTCCTTCACTAGTGGTCTTCCTCTTCCCTACCCTTGCCCGCAGATAAGACCACGAACGTCCAGGAAATTGGTCCCAAGGGTTCTGTTTTCCTTCTTCAGCTAGCTTTGCATCCTCCTCCTCCCACTCTTTCCTTTTATGAACATAACCTTTTCTGCTCGTCCTATGTGGCTTATCATGCAATGCTCTCTTTTCTTTCATCCTCTAGCTCAATCGCTGAAATCTAGGATAATTGGTTTCCTGCACAAACACGGTCCAGTCTTCTGGCTGCAAAAAGGCATGCTTCACAAAGGGAGTCTCCTCTTGGCTCACATATTTTTTTCTTAAATGGGTCTTGAACCGCCGTTGCAAGGTTGCAATCTCGGACAAAGCTGCCTTAACTGCCTTCTTGCGAACAGATTCAACCAGATTGCCTGGGTAATCTAGCTTTTCCTCTAAAACTGTGAACAACTCCTCCTTCTCAATTGGTGAGAGATCTTCAACTGCCTTATTGATTGACACCCTCTCTCGAGCAATGAGGCCACAGACCAATACAAATCTATCCCTCGCAGCATCTGGGGTAGGCCAATAATTGTTATCAAGTCCAGTTGCGGTCAACTTGTCTTCTGGCCATTTGGTTTGTGTCCTTGACCCGCGGGATCGAGTACTACTCGCAGCAGTATGTGCTGAGTGACCCTGTGAAGAAGGATCACCGTCGATAGGCTGTGAACAAGGTTCACCGTCGATGGGCTGTGATGGTGCACTGGAGGTAGAGGAGTTTGGTGTTGTGGGAGACTGCATAGATGATATGTCAGGTCGTCAGTAGAGCAACATAAGGTAGACTGAAAACCTAAACAAAATAAGATAAATTCTTATTCTCTGACAGGAAAAAAAGTTGATATTAGCATACAGGTTGGGGATAGGTGCTAATCATTTTGACAGGGTGAAGCAATATGCTTATATATCAAAGCAGAGACTAAATTCCTTCAACTGCTTCCTTGTCCAACTTCAGCAGCAATGAATTGTGTGTTCCATGTGTACATGTAACAAGAGGACAAAGCAATTAGAATTAAAGTATGCTAACAAGTCCAAAGCATAACTGTCGATCTGGTACATTCGAAGCATAACAGAATTTCAACAGTTCATATAAGTTCATCTGTTAGCAACAATTTATTCAAACAGACTTGGAGCAACAAAATTCATCCGTCAAATCCATAGCCAATCAATTAAAATGAACTATTAAGAAATGTTGTACTAATGCAGGTAATTCCAGGAGAATAATTCTATGTGAACAACTGTAAAGTAGCATGTCTCCCTAATCCACCTTGATAGGAATAGCAGATTGGGTGGCCGAGCAGAGAGAGGGCGTTGGGGGTTCAAGTAGCACTAACCTCTGTCGCGAATGAAGTAATTGTTCTCGTGGTGGTCGGAGAGGCCCGATCCGCGTCGCCTCGTTGCCTGAGGTGGCCAGCTCATCGTCGTGGCCGGGGATGCTTGATCCGCGTCACTGTCTCTAGGTTGGCCGAGACGCCGTCCGCACGCCAGTAACCGCGTCCTCGTCACCATCGTCATGGCTGGAGACGCTTCGCCGACGTCACGCCGGGAACGGTGGGGCTGGAGAAGAGCAGGGCTGCGGCGGGGAGGGCGGCGGCGGCGTGCTAGGGCTGGAGAAGGAGCAGGGCGGCGGCGGGGAGAGTGCGGGCATGGTGGATGTGTCTGAATTAGACTCCCGAGTATATGTCCCCTGCGCGCGCGTTACTATGTACACGGAAGTTACTGGCGTGCCCTTGAACGGCTCTGTGGTGGAATTGGAATTTCATAGGCATTATAGTCAATATAGGTGGGAATTTTTGAACAGCGCGCGCTAGGTTTGCCTGCTGACGCTGACAATGGATAGTCATCGCCGACGCTAGTTAGTAAACCCGCGTCGCCTTCGTTGGCAGGTATCTTCTTTATATAGGCTGCTGACACTGACGCGTGGGCCCGACACTATTTTTTAGAAATGAAACTCGCATCCATCAAATATTAGAGCCGGTAAAATAGCACCTAAAAATTCATTAAAAATAACATCAATTCATATTTGGACATTTAGTATTTTAATAAAATATCAACAGTCACACTTGTGTACCCAACATTTTTATAATTCGAATATACATCTCATGCTTGTGATATAATAATTCTAATAACATCTTAGTTTGCTCCAAAAATTCTACAAATTGACGTGGCAACATAAATTGGGTACCTAAACTTGTCATAAAAAATTCAAATGGTTTCGGTAAAGGAAGAATATACTTGTGTACTAATGGCTATATCTCTCACATAGTTTCTTAGAATATTGCTTGAACATTGAAGTTTTCCACACTTTGCACGTATTTGAAATTTTTACACAAGCTTGTGTTCACCTTAAGATTACGAAATGCAAAGTTTCATTACTAATGGTTGTGGAAAATAAATATTATTTCTATGTTGTACTTACAAAGAACAAGATAAAGGCATATAAACATTATTCACGAAACGGAATATACACTAAACAATGAAATTAATGAAAAGATGGGGATTTTAGAAAAAAATCATCAAATTTGGACTAAGTACGACGGAGAAATACATGTTACAAAATTTGACTGCATATTAAAAGGAGAAATGAGAACTGTTCTTCATTCCAATAGAACAGAGGGGGTGGTTAACCCGTGTCTCATTTGCCCCTCCAATCCTCGTCTCCTACGCCCACCCAATAGAACAGAGGAGGAAGCAGACTAGCAGAAGCCACCGCCGCCGCCGCCGTGCCCTCTTTGACATCCAAGAAGGTACCCTAGGCCTCTAATACGGCAAATGAGACCACCGCAACCTTCGATTTGACTCAGAAACGTGACAAATCAAATCTTGTGGATGCGACACAGAATATGTAATAATTTACATTCAAGATACATAATTTTTATTGATGCTTCCGCCTACATTTGTCCCATTTGTGCCGGTAGGTGACAATTGCGTCCGCCAGTAATCTATTTTTCATGTGTCAGTACAAATCGATTTTGGCATAGTGCATTAAGCAGAGAACATAAAAAAAAATCATAGATGCACAAGACATGCACTACTATAGAAAGATTTGTAGGTGCGTCCTATTTTTTTTCCAGGGGCGGGCAAAATTGCCACTCACCTACAAAACAGAGGTGTTACTGTAGCAAATGGTGAGAACCATTTTTAGGGGCGGGCCATGAGCGACCCGCCACTGCATCTGTAGTAGGGATGAAAGTGGTATGTATATTATCGGTGCATTCGTCAGATATGATCCAAGAGGTTAAGACACTCAAATAGATAGGAGTAGTTTGTATCTAAATCCGACCATTCAATGTTTGCAACGTATCCAAATCCAGATACTCAAAGTTTGATATCTAATATGTGAATAGAATGAATATGGATATTTGACACATCTTAGCACTATTGGTATCCGAATTTAACCTGAGAAAAATAACTATCCGTATTTATATCCATATATATCTATTTGTATCCAATCCACATATTCATCTGTAATCTGTACCCTTTTGATTTCTTATCATTTATTTCTCTTTTGAGCCGGTTTCACCACATATATATCTGTCAATATATAACAGCCGCATGTATGAAATGAATAGCGTGTCAGCTGCCCCTATCAAATGGCGTGCTATCCACAGCCATGTGTGTTCATATTGATAAAGTATGGAATATATTACACAATTAAATGAATACATAATCATATTCTAAATTTTCTTAAGAGGCATATATTTCCAAAATACGACTCCTGATCGGCATGGTTAATGTTTTGAAGTGTTGGAAAAACACAAGTTTGCAAAGCCATGTACATATCACTATTTGCATATCTAACACAGTACTTTTTACATGACCTTTAAAATCAGTATGCAAACGTCTTATCACAGGGCATACATGATACACGCATGCTTCATTTGCTGCCCATGCCCATAGAGAGATCCATTCAGGAAAAAAAACATACATGACAGATCAAGAAAGACTACCATGCCTATCCCATGCTGCATCTCTCTTTCATCGTGTGTGTGTATAAATCTGTCGTTTTTTAAACATATTTTATTTCTCCATGATTTTTTGGACTAACTCCATTTCAGCTAACCTGTGAATCTGTGATGAGATATTGGAGAAAAACAAATACAAGCTCACTCACGCCTGCAACAAGACTGTCCTCATCTTCACCGTAAAAGCCAATACACTCCGCATCTGCAACACCGGTGAACCTAGCTTCCTCTTGATCCTTGATTCCTTCACACTGCGGTGTAGTGGCTGCTCTGTTGCAAGTTTATGTTATCCTGACACACGATCAATTGTCTGGTCATGCAGATGTATGTGAAGTACCGGCAGCAGTGCCGCCCCTGCAGGAGCACCCAAATTGCAACCCACTAGGGCCACTGTACATCTCGCCGGACTGCAACACTTGGTCAGGGAAGCGCTGGCAGAGAAGAGAACCTCTATGTTGTTGGGTTCATCAGGAGAACCAACAAGCGGTTAGGTTCGTAGTGATGGTTCGTGGTGATGGTTTCTGAACCGATGCGGTTCACAGTGATCTAGGAGGTCTTCAGCGGCAACAACTGAGAGAAGCAGAACGCCATCACCAAGACACATGCAGGTAAAGTACGTTGTCCACTGGGGATGCTCTGGGGATTGGTGTAGTTTTATGAGCCAATGCTGAAAAGATGCTCTGGGGATAGTTGATTTTCTGATTCGCCCAAACATACGATTGAACACTTCATCATTATTGTCCATTATCAAATAATTACAATAAATTAATAACAGCAGAAGGAATAGGACATTCATTACAAAATTATCTGCCATGAGACATTTTTTGTCGCCCTCTCTATGAATGGACTTTAGGAGAAAATGCATGAGAAAGTTAGTTCTCTTTTGTAACAGTAGTACGTAGATGCAACTATATATTCTGATGAATTAGTGAAGTCTTTACGACCAGAATTTACGTGGCCCGTAAGTTTTATAATGATTCTGGTTTAAGTACTACAATACATAAGGCCGCACCAGCATTCCTCAAGTTTGCAGCTGCCTATTTTGTAAATGCAAAAAATATTCTGCAAATGAAATTTCTTGGCCAAAACTTGTTTGCATGAACATCCAAACATCTTGCATATATGATGTTTATTTCACGCACACATATGCTCCAAGATAGAATCATTAGTTGCAGCTGCAATAGTCTTATAGTCACCTTCCTCCATGTTAGACGATAGGATATTTAGGATATCTATCGTATCTGTTGTAAATTTGACTTGTAAGTCAAGAGGATCTCACGGTAGATATGCATGTAGTTGAGATAGAGTTTGTTAAGATGTAATCTTTGTAATCTTGTTGTACAAGGCCTACGGGCTATATATTCAACACGTAACCGGGTATACAGATGTATCCCGTTCCATCTAATCTCACATGGTATTAGAGCTAGGTTGGTCCATGAGTTTCATCATGGCTTCCTCCTCCGCGCTGTCTGCTGTTCCTTCTCTCGGCTTCTGTCCCCCGAGCGAGAAGTTGACTCGGGCAAATTTTCAGCAATGGCAGTCCCAAGTCCTCTCGGCGATCAAGGGTGCCAGGCTAGTGAAATTCATCGCAATTGATGCTGAGGCGCCAGATGAGTTTCTTCCACTGAAGCAAGGTGCCAAGCCCGACGACCCGACCATCCCCAACCCCGAGCATGGAGATTGGGTGGCCAAGGACCAGCAGGTCCTCAACTACCTCCTATCGAACCTGTCGAAGGAGGTCCTCGGGCAAGTGTCTCATGCTGAGACGGCCTCAAAGGCGTGGGCTGCGATTAAGGCGATCTTTGCCTCTCATTCCCGTGCTCGGATCATCACCACGGCACTGGCCACAATGTCCAAGGGGACGTCCACCATCTCCGAGTATGTCACCAAGATGAAGTCTTTGGTGAACGACATGGCGTCAGCAGGGCGCAAGCTTGAAGATGAGGAGTTGATCTCCTATATTCTGACCGGGCTGGACTTGGAGTTCAATCCGGTCGTGTTGGCTATCGCGGCAAGAGTTGAGCCGATTTCGATCCAAGAGGTGTTTACTCAACTCACGGCTTTCGAGCAGAGGATGGAGTATCACAGCGAAGGAGCTCAGTCCTCCGCCAACATGGCCGCCAAGGGCGGCCGTGGAGGTGGCGCCAATGGAGGTAGTCGCGGTGGTGGTCGTGGCAATCGTGGAGGCTTCACACGTGGAGGATTCAAGGGTGGACGCAATGGCAGAGGTGGCCGTGGGAGTAACTTCATCCTGGGTGCGATCTGCCAACTCTACGGCAAGGAAGGGCACTACGTCGTCAAGTACTTTAAGCGCTTCGATCCATCTTGGACCGGACCGCCACAGAAGAGTGCTACATCTGCAACCACGTCATATGGCGTGGATACAAACTGGTACATGGACTCTGGAGCCATAGATCATGTGACCGGGGAGCTGGAGAAGCTAGCCATCTGCGACAAGTACCACGGAGGAGATCAGGTGCACACTGCATCTGGGTCAGGTATGAGAATTAATCATATTGGTCACAGCTCTTTGCATTCTCCTATTCTCAAGATTCATCTGAAAAACATCCTTCATGTTCCTCATGCCACCAAAAATCTTCTTTCTGTTAATCGTCTTGTTCGTGATAACAATGCTTTCCTAGAATTTCACCCCACTCATTTTTCTCTCAAGGACCAGGAGACGAGGACGACACTCCTCGAAGGCCGATGTGAGCGCGGCCTCTACCCTTTGAAGCCTCATTCTCATGAGCTTTTTCCATCCAATAAGCAAGCGCTTGGAGTACTCAAGCCCACCGTCTCAACGTGGCACAGTAGGCTAGGTCATGCGTCCAATAATGTTGTTCAGCAGGTCCTTAGCCGCCACAAACTTTCTTTTTCTAGAGATTAGGAGAATAATACGATATGCGATGCATGTCAGCGAGGGAAGAGTCATCAATTGGCCTATCCCAAATCAAATAGTGTTTCATCCAAACCTTTTGAGCTTGTGTTTACTGATGTGTGGGGGCCGGCACCAACCTCTGTTGGGCGGCATGATTATTACGTGAGCTTCATAGACGATTTTAGCAAGTTTACATGGATCTATTTGTTGCGATATAAATCTGAAGTTTTCTGCTGCTTTAAAGATTTTCAGTCTATGATAGAGCGCCAATTCAACTGCAAGATCCTTGCGGTGCAGTCAGATTGGGGTGGTGAGTATCAAACCTTGAACACCTTTTTCAAACATCTTGGCATTGCCCATCATGTCTCATGTCCACATGCTCATCAGCAAAACGGTTCAGCTGAACGCAAACACCACCATATAGTAGAAGTAGGGCTCTCCCTTCTCGCACATGCTGCCATGCCTCTCAAATTTTGGGATGAAGCTTTTCTTACCAGTGTTTTCCTTATAAATCGCCTTCCCTCACGAGTCATTGGGAATGACACACCCTATGAGCACTTATTCAATAAACCTCCTGACTATAGCTTTCTTCGTACTTTTGGCTGTGCTGTTTGGCCTAATTTGAGGCCTTACAATACAAGAAAGCTTGAGTTTAGGTCCAAACGATGTGTTTTCCTTGGGTACAGTAACATACATAAAGTGTTCAAGTGCCTTGAGCCTTCATCAGGGCGAGTTTACATCTCTTGTGACGTTGTGTTTGATGAAATAGTCTTTCCGTTTTCCACCCTCCATCCAAATGCCGGCGCTCGCCTTCGTAAAGAGATAGATCTTCTTCCCGATGTTCTTAAAAATTCCTCTTCCGAATTTGGGAATGCAATTATGCGTGATCAATCTTTGGCTAATTCTCTACCTACTAATGCTTTGTCAAGCTGTGGTGGTGGTAGTTGAGGACCAGGTGTGTCCGAGGACCAGTGGAGGGTCGCTCCTTAGTGATGAGTGATTGACAATGTTGTGTGGACTGATGCTTGGCTAAGTGTGCAGGTACAGGTTGTGGCTTGACTCGTGTCGGTGCAGGTGAAGAACAAGCGTGAAAGGCCTTAGCCGTGGCAGCCTTTGGGTGATGGAGTGGCAAGTAGGCTTGGTTCGATGGACCCGGTGGCCGATGGGGTCAAGTGTGAGCCGTGCGGTGCAAGACTGGCGGGCTGAAGTCATGAATATGGGCCGGTGCAAGGTAGCGGATGAAGCCTGAAGCTTGCACGCGGGGTTTGTTGGTTTGCCCACAAAATCATCAGGTGGACGGTTTCTTGGTTTGGGCCTCAAAACCAAGCCCGGAGGCCCGAGGCGACGGAGACGGTGATCCGGGAGCTTCGGGAAGCTTCGAGGCGGGGGGCACATGGCGTGATCACGGGGTTTTCATCGAGGTGAAGCGAAGCCGGGGTGGAAGCATGTCCGTCCGATGAAGACTTGACCAAAATGCCCCTGAGGGGTTGTATCTTCATTTCAAGCAGTAGGGGTAGCGTGGTCATTTACCTCCCTCCGATGGACTTCGTATAAATAGCGGAGAGGTGGATGGCATCTCTCTCTCTCTTGGACTCTAGGGCTTTCTCCCCCGGTAGATTTCTCTGAACTGCTTCTTTTCCCTCTGTATTCCTTAGGCTAGATTCTTGTATAGACTCTGTCCTCTGGATGTATGGAAGCATTCAGTGTTGCGGTGATCTCCTAGTCCTCTGTGATTTTCGTGTCATTTTCGGGGCTATTTTTGGGGGGTTTCATTCTTCGCTCGATTCGTGATTTTGGGGGCGTTTCTTCTCGGATTTCTTTGAGGGGATCATGGGTGGATGCCTTGCGCGTCTTTGTGTGTGATCTTGACCCCTCAAACACTGTGGAGAGCCTTTGATTCATGCGTTTTTGGTTGGAGCCCGAGTTCATGGTGGTGGTTCGTGTGATCCGCGATTCCTGGTGATTTAGGGAGTTAGAGGTCGAGATTTTTGGGGCATAGCTACTTGTGTGACGCTTCTCATCTCCCCAAAATCTTGTCTCAAGAGCTCTAGCCGTTTGGGAGATCCGGTGATGGAAAGGTGGAGTTGACTTCCGAGCTCGAGCATTTTTCTGTTCTGTTCGTGCTTAGCGGACGGTCCGCGAGGCACGTGCGGACGGTTCGCGAGGTCCTGACAGCGTTGGTGTTCTTCGTGTTCTTCGCCTGTTCTTGAGCGTCTTTCGTTCGATCCGTTGAGCCGGTTGATTTTTGGTGCGCGAAGTTCACGGACGGTCCGTACTAGAGTGCCGGACGGTCTGTGATGAGGCGGACGGTCCGCGGGTCCATCACGGACGGTTCGTTTTTCTCGGTGCGCTACTGGAGGTTCTGGTTGCTTTTTCGGACAGTCCGCCGAGCTACTGCGGACGGTCCACGCCCTCATCGCGGACAGTCCACCTGGTATTCCCGGATGGTCCGCCAGGGACTTCGCAACAGTGCCTAAGTCCTTTGGTTCTTGCTTTGGTGCTTCCGCTCTTTGCTCCTAGGCTTGTCGATTGATCTTCTAGGCTTGTGTGTGCCTTGTTTGGAGCTTCCTTTGTGTGTGCGAGTACTTGGAGTGGCAATCGGGGCATAGGCC
This sequence comes from Cenchrus fungigraminus, assembly GCA_036936925.1. Classification (NCBI taxonomy): domain Eukaryota; kingdom Viridiplantae; phylum Streptophyta; class Magnoliopsida; order Poales; family Poaceae; genus Cenchrus; species Cenchrus fungigraminus. Next base: position 127,692,857 of record CM072779.1, read on the forward strand.
GAGTTCGACCTTTGGGAAGAATTTTTATTGACTCCCATTCACTCCCCCCCTCTCTGGTCGCTCGATTCGGTCCTTCAGTAGTTGTGATGCAGGAACAAAAACGGTGCAAAACAGTGAAGAAACAACATCAATCTGGCGTCATTTCATGCGTCCAAGTCAGGACAACGCCGGCACGGGAGCCAGAGCTGATCCGCCTGAACCTCGTACTAGCGCCGTCAGCGGATCAGCCTTGGGCAACGTGGCGCAGGTGATCTCCCCTGGGAGCGACGGGCAGCCGCTGTCGGGTGTTGGAGCCCCCGGATCTTCTGCGGCTTCGCCCCCCTCACCGCTACATGCAAGCGCTGGTGCGGCTGCGCACGGGGATCCGCCGACAGGGGGAATTCGATGGTGATTCTGCCGGCGGATCTGGTGTGGCTGGATCCAGTGCGGGTGCGTCCCCTGCTTCCTCTGGTGCGTCTTCACCTGTGCCATCTCTGCCAGGAGGAGAAGTCCCTCATCGGTCGGCGACTCGCTTGCAGCACGGGATCACAAAACCAAAAGTGTATACTGATGGCACGGTGCGATGGGGGATGCTGAGTTCTGTCCATGCAGATGAACCGATCAGTTTGGAAGAAGCTCTCGGTGACAAACGTTGGGTTCATGCAATGGATAATGAGTATGGTGCACTAATGAAGAACAAAACATGGCATCTGGTACCTCCACAGAGCGGGAAGAATGTCACTGGCTGTAAATGGGTATGCAAGGTGAAGAAGAAGGCAGATGGCAGTATTGATCGCTACAAAGCTCGTCTTGTTGCCAAGGGTTTCAAGCAGTAGTATGGGATCGACTACGAGGACACCTTTAGTCCAGTGGTCAAAGCTGCCACAATTCATCTCATTTTGTCCATTGCTGTTTCCAAAGGCTGGTCACATAGGCAACTGGACGTGCAGAATGCTTTTCTGCATGGAATTCTTGATGAAGAAGTGTATATGTATCAACCTCCTCGATATGAGGTAAAGGGACAAGAAAACTTCGTGTGCAAATTAGACAAAGCTCTCTATGGACTCAAGCAGGCACCTCGGGCATGGTATGCTCGGCTTTGCAGCAAACTTATCCAGCTTGGTTTCAAACCCTCGAAAGGAGACACCTCCTTATTTTACTATAATAAGGGCAGAATTGTTATCTATATACTTGTGTATGTGGATGATATCATTGGTACCAAGTTCCTCAGTTGATGCAACAGGAGCATTGTTGAAGGATTTAGAGAAGGAATTTGCCCTGAAGGACCTTGGAGAGCTTCATTACTTCCTCGGCATAGAGGTGAAGATCAGATGGCCTATTACTCTCACAACAAAGATATGCAGTTGATGTGATTAAGCGGGCCAACATGGAGAAGAGCAAGCCAGTTGATACTCCTATTTCGACAGTCGACAAGCTGAGTTTGAATGATGGAGTGAGGCTTGGACCAGTTGACTCTACACGGTATAGAAGCATGGTGGGAGCGCTCCAATATCTGACCCTGACCAGACCCGACATTTCCTTTGCAGTAAACAAGGTATGCCAGTTTTTACATGCTCCAACTACTGTACATTGGGGCGCCGTAAAGAGGATACTTCGCTATGTGCAAGGCACGTTGAGTTTGGGTCTTAAGATCAGAAAATCGGTCTCTACAACAGTCAGTGCTTTTTCTGATGCTGACTGGGCTGGATGTGTTGATGACCGACGATCGACAGGGGGTTTTGCAGTATTTTTGGGTCTAATCTTGTCTCATGGAGCGCAAGAAAGCAGCCTACGGTCTCTCGGTCTAGCACGGAAGCAGAGTACAAGGCTCTAGCAAATGCAACAGCAGAGACAATGTGGGTTCAACAATTGTTGACAGAGTTGCAGGTGGCGCATTCACCAATTGCAAGATTATGGTGTGATAATATTGGGGCGACTTATCTCTCGGCAAATCCAGTCTTTCATGCAAGAACAAAACATATTGAGATCGACTTCCATTTTGTGAGAGAAAGGGTTGCTCAAAAACGTTTGGACATAAGGTTCATAAGTACCAATGATCAAGTTGCAGATGGTTTTACCAAACCGATTACAGTACACAAGATGAAGGAGTTTAGGCGCAATCTCAACCTTGGAGGTGGCTGAGATTGAGGAGGAGTGCTAGACAATAGGATATTTAGGATATCTATCGTATCTGTTGTAAACTTGACTTGTAAGTCAAGAGGATCTCACGGTAGATATGCATGTAGTTGAGATAGAGTTTGTTAATATGTAATCTTTGTAATCTTGTTGTACAAGGCCTACGGGCTATATATTCAACATGTAACCGGGTATACAGATGTATCTCGTTCCATCTAATCTCACACTCCATGGGCGTATAGCCCATGTGAGATTGCACCAGATGTGGCAGTTCGGCTTCACAAATCACAAGTTTGCTTGCAAGTGACTGACACACACGTAGTAATCCATGATAAGATTCGAGCTCTTGTCCAATGGAATCTGACATGCTTCCAACCCTGAAAACTCCGATGGTAAAGAGGATGACTAATGATATTGTACACCGAGAAGGATAACTAATTAGTATTGCTAGTGGAGAAGAGGAGAGAGCGACGACACCGATGACGGCGAGAAGGATCTTTCACAAGATTGCAAAAGAAAGCATTTCCTCCACCTATGACCTACAAATAGTTTGGAATGGTGGGAGTATAACCAAAACGATCTAGAATTTGGAATGGAGAGAGTAGCATATAGGTATAACAAGTTTGCAAAAAGTTCAAGATTTGCACCCATGTGCAAACACTCGGTCGAGCAAAATTTTCAACTATGATCGCAGAAGGAAACATGGCATGACTATCTGTCTGTGCCTGTATCTTACCTGATCTCTGATGAACGATCAATCTGTTCTGAGCCTGTAAAGATCTAGGAGTATATTCTGTTCAGTTAATTAGTCATTAATTAGTACTATTTACTATTATTAATTAGTAATAATTAACGTTCCTGCTAAAAAATGTCATAAGGCTTCTATTCAACAAGATACGTATATCCTTGTGATATCCTCTGCAATCAATGCATGTCCGCAAAAGATCTTTATAGGATGCTGGCTATAAACCCTGGCCTCACATCGAGCCAAAAATCACACAAGGATTGAACATACTAGACAATTCGGCACGCGTTGCGCGCCCTAACGATATCGTAATGAAGAAGTGTACTTAAATGACAATCAAGACATAATAAACGCATCCACATAGCAAATATTATAGCACATCGGATCTCCATGCTACCCTATACATCAAATTTTAGGTGTCTGACCAGCAATTGCAGCTATATGATTACGGAGTACAGCACATCTAATCACCCATCCCGATAATTAGTGGTGTTTGTTCGACATTCCGAATTTCGTTACACAACACATCTAATCACCACAACTGACACAACAACAAGTATATGTAGTTACCAGTCAGCATTGGTGGTAGCTCTCGATACTCATCAAGCACACAAACAAACAGCTAACAGAAACGCTACACGCTTTGAGCCGAGGGTCGCCGCAGGTGACATATCGACGAAGCTGGTTGCAATACGAAGTGACAAAATCGGCAAAATGAGCACAGCTTCACAGCTTATGCACTGCTGTTGGGGCTGCAAAACAAACAAAGGGGAACGTGCTTATTACTTTCAGCATGCGAGTACTTTAGGAAGTCTCGAAACTACTTGTAAATGACACTCATCCACAAGCTCACAGAAATTCAATCAAATTTATCAAATGGATCACCCCAATTATCAAAAAAAGACGATTCTATGGTTGCATTTGAAAAGTTGGGCAAGAAGTAGCTTCCTATCACTGAATTAGTAGCTCAATTGTTACATCCTTTTCGGCAACCCCTACTCGGTCAGATCACCAAAATAGTACTGACTACACAGCTAAACCCACCAATCATGCGACCTCGTCAACAATCATACATTACCAAGTAGTGCCAACAGTTCCTTTTTTCAACTGATTGACAATCATACACCAACACAGCCACGGTACAATCGGGTAGGCACAAGAGCAGTAGAATGCACCTTCAAACTGAATACCCTACTACCTCTCCAATTAAACTGTCCAACTGTGTCTTAGGCAGTTAAACTAAAAACTCAGTTCCTAGCCATTCAAATACAGCAACAGGAGCCCAGGAGTATTACTGTCATCATTAGCCAAGCAACTATGCAGTCTAACTGAGAAGGCAAAATATATCAGAAACTTGTGAACTCAAATAGAACAAAACCTTTTATATGAAATGGTGTCATCTTTTATGGAAAAAAGGTGTCCGGTTTGAGACAAATGTGTAGCAATACATTGACGACTAAGCAGTATCAGCATGGATCCAGATTCAACAAAACCATATGAATGCGGTTATAACACAAACCAATTAGAAAATTTGTAAGCGAGCACACGATACAAAATTTGTATTAGTGGTTTAACAGATTTAACTGCACATGAGGCACTGGCATCTAGTAAGCACATTAATCACACACAACCAATGATCTTCTTTTTCTCACACAATTCAAGGATCTTCCATTTTTTGCTGATTAAGATAAGAGCACAAAGCAATTGCAAACACATGAAAAAGATCAGAGGATGACCGAACTTACCCCTAAATCCTTCTGTAGAACCACGGCGCTCGCTGCAGGCACATGAAAGAAAACAATATGTAGTCAGCTTATTTCCACACCGATGAAGGCCACAATATCTGGAAATGTAGAGACACGGGAAAATTAGAGGGACAAGCTCACCATGAGAGGCTGCTGGCCAACCCACAAAGCTCACTGAGAGCATCAGAAAAAGGATTAGACACAGACACTCAATTCTGATAAGATGTTATCAAAACGATGGCTCCTTCTCCTTGATCCTTGATCTGCAGCAAGGCATCCAAACCCCCAGTTATATACTACAAAAAATTTGCACACCTAGCAACCCTAAGTTCTGGATCCACGAAACATATCCAAGATTTCCGCTGAACTGCAACGTGACAAGGTTCAGAGCATTAACAGAGAGGGGTTCCATGATTTGGCACCTGATCATGGTCAAACGGTCCAGCAAGATCGGCTGAATCTTCGTCTTGGATGGTATGTCACAATCCTGAAGCTCCAGTTCTTTCAAACGAGCACACCTAGAGCAGAGCTGCATGAGGGTGGTGCCATCTAGCCAGACACGGATAAGCTTCAAGATCTTGAGGCGATAGTTGGCGTATTTATCGCCATCAACAATGAACCTCCTGTACTCCGGCTCCGGCTTAAAGATGTGGTGATGCTCCCCGGTGAGCTCGATTCGCTCTGCACCGTGCCTGACGGTGTAGTCGATCTAGAAGTTGGTGTCGCCGTCGTCGGTCCGGTGGCTCTAGCAGAGGCGGAGCGAGTCTAGTGGTGCCAGCAGCCGCAGCTGGAGCAGCAGGTTCTTGACGAATTCGGCGAACTCCTCCGTCTGGAGCCGGTCGGCCTCGGCGGGTTCACCGCAGGAGCACGGCTGGCGGATGTCGAGGCGGCTCGCGGAGGCCCACAGGTTGCGCCACCACCTGGAGAGCACGCACGTACACACCGCCTCCCACACCTTGAGGTGCCCCATGACCCGGAAGAGGGTCTCGTCCTTGAGGCCGCTGAGGCGATCGCCGCCACGGCCTCCAGTGCCGCCTCCGCGTGCGCCCATTGACGCTGCGTCCTTCAGGGGCATTTCGTCGAACGGGTTACCTGCAAAGGCACGAAGATAGGGATGAACATTAGGATCATCAAGAAACAAGAACCGCGGGGTGAGCAAGAAACAAGAACCACAGGGCGGGCAAGAAACCAAGAAAGACGAGCTGAGCGGGGCGTGGTGTCCTGGCTGTCCGGAATAGATTCGCATCCAAGAACAAGGAGAGCCCGCAAGAGGAATCCCCACACAATCCAGCAATCGGGAGGAAGGAGAACTAACCGAGAGATTGATTGGGGCTCGTCGGATCAATCGACGAGCGGAGCGGGTTCTTGTTGGCTGGCTGCGTCGTTGCCAGCAGGAGCCTCGGCTCTCGTTTCCATTGGGAGTTGGGGGCGCATCAGGCGAGGCCGAAGTCGAACAGCCGCTGCTGCGTCCAGGAGCGGCGTCCTCGGCTGGATCTGCCTCGGCGTGGCCATGGAGGGTGTAACATCCCGCAATTTTATTACGGAATGTTTAGTTATGAAAATGAGGATTTAAAAATTTTTGGTGATTTATTGGAGTGCTTGATAATTTAAATAACGATGTCTTCTTTTCTCTCCTAATATCCCTAGATTTATTTTGAGTAAATAAAAAATTCTAGGAAATATAAAATGCTAGTGTGAGAACTTTGGAGTTCATTGGATTTTATTTGAGTGAGATTCAAATTTGAATTCTAATTCAAATTTGAATCAAAATAGAAATAGGTTTAAGGATAAAAGGAAAAGGGGAAAAGACCAAATCTGTGTGGGCCTCGAACTCTGCTTCGGAAGTCTGTTGGAGGCCCCTAGTCTTTTTCCCCGAGCTCAGTTTCTCACCCCACACTTCCCCGGCCTAGTGAAGCAGCAGCCCAGCAAGGCCTGCGCGCCATCCTCCTTTTCTCTCTCGCCGACAGCCGGGGCCCACTCGTCAGGCACCACGGCGACATCGTCTTCCTCCTTGATTTTCCCCCTTTTCCCTCTCTGCGCCACACCGCGACCAATCCCGCGCCCGCCACCTCAGCATAGCTCGCCGTACTCGCCGTGGCGGAGCCGTGGATGCTCGCCAACTCAGCCGCGTCCCATCCAAGCGCTCACACGCCGCGCGCTCGCCTATAAGACCAGCCGCGGCCGCGCCCCCCCAAAACATAATCCGCTCTTGGGGTTTTCCCCTGTTCCGCCGCCGCTCGTGAAGAAGAAGGAGAGGAGGAGAAGGAGGTGGGGAAGGCCGTCCGAGGGGTAGCCGTCGCCGCTGTGAAGCCAGAGGATGCCCGCGGAGGACCTGTTCGCCGTGAAGCCAAGGACCGCGCCCGTCTGCTTCCTCTGCTTCCTCTGCTTCCCGCTCCACAGTTGTTCCGCTTCGTCCTGCTCCACCGACGCTCTTCGCTTCGACCCGTGGTCACTCAGGTGAGCCGTCACCTCTCCCTCTCTGCTGTGGACTCGGCCATCGCGCCGAGGGAGGAAGAACTCGCCTTGAGACCCTGTGAACGCCTTTGCACGCGCCGCGCCGCCGCCGCTGACCGCCGTCGTCTGTGTCGCCGGCCATCGAGCCGAGCCTTACGCCTGCTGGTGTCGCTGCCGTCGTCAACGCGCGCGCGCTCACCGCTTTGCTCTGGACCCTTTTCCGTTTGTACGCCGGTGACCTCGACGTCCTGCTCGCCGCGTCGCCGTGGCCTTCGCCGCGCGGGATGCCTTCGTGCACGCGCGAGCAAGGGAGGAAAAGGTCGCGCCTTTAGGGCCTCACCATGCACGCCTCGCCGCCGATGCGACCGCGCACCCACACGCGTTGTCGCCTCGCCGCGGGTGCCCAGCTCTTCGCCATCGCTTGCGCCGGCCAGAGCCCCGCCATGGCCGAGCCGGCCCTGTGTTCATGGGCAAGGGGCAGAGCCCCAGTCTTTTGGCCCAGATTGCTTTACATGATGCACACGCACGCTCACCTGGCGATTTGGCACGCCCACGCGCTAACGCTGGCGATCGACACACCGCGCCGCCGCGCCCATCACTGCGCCGTCACCGTCGAGCTCCGCTCCGACCAAAGACGGGACCTTTCTTGGGCCTACCGAGTGCGCAATCATCTCCTGAGTCGAGCCCTACCACTTGATGACTAACCGCCATCCTACCTCACCGCCAGCGAGCCTAAACCACACCGCCGCTCCTCTGCGGCATTTCATCGAGCACAAGCTAGCGCTGGCCAAAGCCCCTGGGGTTTTAGTTGCACACCGTTCACCACACGCGCGTGTCACTGTAGAGGATCCGTATGGATCCCGTGCGGCCGGCCACTCCCAGCCGAGCCACACACCGTGCCGCATGGCGCAGCGCCACAGAAACACCAGGCAGGGATCCCACGTGCTCCGCCACGCGCACTGCCATGCAGGCTGCCATGACAGCAGGCGCTGGCTTAAAGCCGCCCCTGTGGCTGCCGCGTCAGCACAAGGAGCTAGCCAGCAGCCGGCTTTAAGCCTGGTTTGAGACATCTGGAGTTAGCCTGTAGCTAGTCAAGAGTTGATGCTATTGTAAATACGTATTTGAATTTCAGAAATGTATTTTCCTTTAGAAAATTCATAATAAATCCGTTTTAACTCCGAAAAATACAAAACCTGTTCCTAAAATCTTCTAAAATCTCAAACTCCTTGCTAGGCTAGAGTTTGCCACCATTTTGGGTCTTATTTGTTTTTCCTCTTGGAGTTATTGCTTTAGCAGCCGTGTTTATTTATTTAATTACGATTCTAGGAGCTACCGGAGTCGGAGAGCTGAACCAGGACTACGACGACGACCTCGACTACGACGACTACCCGCTCCTAGGTTCACGCCTGACCTACTTTGAATACCCATTAGGCATTGCTATTAGAACTGCTAGCGCTTTACTTATGCATGATGATGGATATGATGAAACCTTGCACTACCCCTTTTAAATACCTTGTCCTTGATTGAACTACTACTACTACTATATTTATGCGTGGTTATACGCTGAGCTTCGCTGTGCATGTGTTGGGATTATGTGGTATTATTCTCGGTGTGTGTGGGAAAAAACTGGCAGGAGAAGGTGTTTTTTGGGTGACTTGGCGGGGGTGAGCTCAAGACAACCCGATCCGGGATCGGGGGCCAGGGTTCGTCTTCTCGGGCGATTCCCATTTTGGTACCTATGGCGGGTACACGGTATTAGGAGCACAGGTGTTGGGGTTTTTGTGATGACTTGGAGGATAGGAGCTCGCCCCAGTCTGAAACCGAGTGGGTCGCTTTGTTACACGAGACTTTCGCACACACCACCTCACCGAGAGTGGGGATAGGGCCATTTCGACCCTAGCAAGTGCGATACCATACCTGCTAGTAGGATAGAGGGTATCAGTGAGAGGGTATCGGGTGAAGTCCCTTTCCCTTTGCGGCGCTCCCCGTGTGGCCGCACAGGGGCATGTTCACAGTTCTGGGGTGGTCCTTTGCGAGGGACCGCATCGAGACCCGAATGCAGGATGGAATCGTAACTCCTAGGTGTTCGTTCGGTTGGGTAGGCTCGGTCGGCCGTACACCGTCCGGGTGCTATTCCGAGTTGGGTACTGGTGTACACGCTCTATAGAGTTTAGATCTATACGTATAACCGCGTCCTCGGTTATGGACATACCCGTTGTTTACTCCGACTCTTACGTTTTGGGATTTCTACCTCCCCCTTATAGGATGTGAGTGCATGGTGAGCCGTGGTTGTACTCGGGGAGAGGGGAGTTGCTCCCTCTGCCTCGCGGATCCGGGTGCAATCATTGAGGTGCGAGGAGTGGGAGTTCTTGCACCGACCCTAGTTGGAGACAGGTTCTGGAGGCGGTGATCTGGGTGACCAGGTGTAACCATTTGTGGATGAGTGATATGGGAATTGGTGGGAATTTGGAGCTGTTATTCTATTTATATTGTTGTTGCTGCTGCTTAGGAATAGGGATGGCAACGGGTCAGGCAGGTGCGGGTAAGGCATTTACCCGCCCGCGAGCTTGCCCATATGCCCGACCTTTGCCCGCCCGCGAGCTTGTCCGCGGGTCAAAGATCGTGCCCGTGCCCGTGCCCGACGGATATCCGCCGGGTATCGGGCAACCGCGGGAGAGTACAGTATTGTCGTCGGAGCTTCTGGAGCCTCGCGTGCAGCTACATGCGCGGGCAGGGGGAAGGCGCCGGGGTGAGATGCAGATGCCGAGGTCTCAATCTCACGATGCAGACGCCGAGCAGATAAGGCACCAGGCAGGGAAAAGGGTCGGTGCGGGTCGATGCGCGTGCAAGCGCGTCGCCGCCTGCGGTCTGCCTGTCGCCACCGCACGTGCAGGCGCGCTGCCCCACCGCATGCGCAGCGGCTACCGCTGCTACCTGTGACCCTTACTGCTCCACCGCACGCGCAAGCGCCCTGCTGCCGCCTGCTGCCTGCCTGGGTGCCTCGACGGAGAGAGAAACAAAGAGAGAGTCGAGAGAGAGAGAGAGACAGGGACAGGGGAGTGAGCGGCGCAAGGCCTGCGCCGTGAGGGACAAGTGGGCTGCGGCTGGTCTTTTAGGCTAGGCCGAGTGATAGATGGTGGGTTTTGACTTTTGATTACTATACAGGTAACGGGCGGTGCCCGCGGGTGAGATTTCTTACCCGAATCCGTGCCCGCGGGCGAGATTAGCTACCCGTATCCGTGCCCATCGGGTAGGATATCCGCGGGTATCCGCGCCCGTGGGCAGAATTGCCATCCCTACTTAAGAAACCCAGCCTCTACCTTGTTCCTTTCTTTACCTTTAGAAGTAGGCCACTTAAAGCTTGCATACAGTTGGTGACGTGGACCTATACTGATCCTTGGGGATAGCCCCTGAGCTTGCAGGGTACGAGTCGGACTTCGACAACAATGTCGACGGATGGTATGACTGAGGGGCACGTTGCTTCGCTCAAGGATGCCTGTGGGAGGAGAATAAAGATGGAGACACCTTCTGGAAGCTAGTTACCGCTGTGTAGGCTCTTATTCATGTTATTCCGCCAAGAGGCGTGTAATGATGTACTCCTTTATTCAGGACATGTAATAATATTAATACTCTGATGCTTTATTTCGTTGTATGGTTGTGATATTTATCTGTGATGGATGTCTGTGCGTGATAGCGTCTGATCCAGGGACTATCACGAGAACAGGTTGACGGGTTTTCCCTTTTTGAAAACCCGGGTCGTTACAGATGGTATCAGAGCCATACTTGACCGTAGCACGTGCCCTTAGAAATGGTCGATAAAAATTAGGACTCTAAACGGTCTCTTTTGCTATATACAATTCTTGGCATATATTACAAAAACTTATCCTTCTTTGAAAAGCTCTATCTCACCTGCGCTAACTAGAAATTTTCTTCCGTGTCACAGGAAATGAGTCGACAGGAGACAGAGATCCTCCCGGAGCACATGGATGGTCTTGCTCATTGGGTGGACCGGGTCGTCCTCAGGCTGGGGATTCCCCCTACGCACATCACCTACCGAGTCGAGGACGTACCCACTCTGTCAGGCCCACTGGTGCTTTGCACGGTGGCCATCCTACCCCACCCGGCGCGTCCAGACTTCCCCGGGATGCTGGAGCACAGCACAGGACTGAACGTGAGGAACGCTGTCGACACCGCCTGCAGCCACGTACTTCACCACCTGTTGGCTAGGTACCGCGACGTGTACAAGACAGGAGACCTACGGCTAATCCCCCAGGACTACTACAGAGTGGCTCCGATCGTGGGAGGACTGTCGGACCCTTCGGCACTCTACGAGGAGGAGGTTGTCCAGGCTCCTCTACACGAGTCCGACGAGGCGCTCGTCACCACTGGGAGCTACCTCGTCGACCTCGACACTCACGCTCGCAGACTGAGCGAGCAGACGAGCGGACTCTTCAGCAGACTGGAGCACACTACGACAAAGGTCTGTCACCTTCTATCCCGCTGCCAGAGGTTGGACGTGGAGAACCGTACCTTACGCCAGTGAATCGAGCAGCTCGAGCGTGGGCTACGCCACGCCAACTCTTTGGTGGTGTGGGCAGAGACAGAGAGAGTGACTGCACGTGAGGAGATGCTCTACGCTAAGGAGGACCTTCGCAAGCAGGAGGCCAAGTTCAGCCGCCTCTTCGACAAGCTGAACTAGAAGGATGCACTGCTCACCACACAGGGACACCGTCTCACTCGTGAGAAGGTCAAGGTTGCTGAGCTTGTGAGGGACAAGGACGCCAACACCGCCAACCTCGCTGCACTCACCGGGACTTCCGTGTACCTGCTGGACAAGTGCAAGAGGATGCTGAGGACGTGGGAGGATGCTGACTCTCTACGTGTGGATGAGCTACACGAGCTCAACAGTCAGCTGCTTCCAGAGGACCAGCGGGAGATCTGCCAGGAGACCTTCAAGCTGCACCCGTCCGCTCTCAAGCTACACTTGTGTCCGATGGCTGACATGCCTACTCCGGTTGAGACCGAGGAGGTGAGGGCTGCTCACGCCATGCTGACCCGGATGTTCCCGAGAGACTTCCCCGACGAGGACCGTCGCCCAGTGACGTATAAGAAGGCTCACACCGAGTAGGGTGCTGGAGCGTGATCATGCTAATAAGAGTAGAGTTGTAAGATAGGTAGGTACCATGAGTTGTCCCATGCAGCTGAGAGCTTGTTCCGGTGTATGCGGAGTTATGAGTCTTTTCACACCTTAGATGTGCACACCCTTTTGAGATCATGTAACACTATATTAGATCGCTGCTATGTGTGACCTCCAAGGCTTGAGTTAGGCTCGAGGAAACTTATGTACTCATAATGGATGCTGATTGTTTGGTTTTAATAGAGTTAATCGTTCTTATTGCTTTTTCTTATTGAGTGTTGGAATTATATAGTAGAAATATTTTCATGCTTGTATATCAGACTCAATTTTTTGGTGAGTGATGTATCTAAAGTTTCCTTTGCCCTTTGTCATGTTTTCAATAAGATCTCCATCAGGAGGTCCGGACGTCTGTTGGCACGCCTCGAGGACGCCGAAGCCGAGGAAGAACAAGCCCCGCCAGTCCGTGGCCGTGGACGTGGCCGCGCTCCCGCACGTGGGCGTGGACGCACTGCCACTCGTGGTCGTGGACACGCCCCCGTCTGAGGAGTAGGACGAGGCCAAGGCGCTGTGGTGCCACCACCGCCGCCTCTGCCCATCGGTCAGGGCGATGCTGAAGAAGGAGAGGAAGAAGCTGAAGGAGAGCCTGAGCCGGCACCAGCTCCCCAGGGTCTTGGGCGTGGTCGTGACTGTGGAGAAGCACCGCCACCTCGACCGCCTAACCTGGCTAAGGTGATGGCCGCTCAGACTCAGCTGATGCAGAGGATGGCTGAAGCTGTCGAGAACCGAGTCAACGGTGGGAACCGCAACATCCCGCCGGAGGAGGACTTCGCCAAGAAGATCGAGAGGTTCCTCCGCCTGAAGGCCCCTACCTTCAGTTACTCGGATGACCCTCTCGAAGCCGACGACTGGCTCCGTGTGATCGAGACGAAGCTCGACCTCACCGCCTACACTGATGAAGAGTGTGTGGCTCTCGCCGTCCACCAGCTCGAGGGTCCTGCCAAGTCTTTGTGGGACAACTACTCTGACAGCCACCCAAACCCAGCTTTCATCACCTGGCTGGAGTTCTGTGAGGTGTTCCGCGAGCAGTACCTACCGAGGGAACTCATGAGTCAGAAGGCTCAGCAGTTCCACACCATGACTCAAGGTGCAATGAGGGTGGAGGAGTACGAGAGGCACTTCATGAAAATGATGCGCTATGCCCCCGATGACACCAACACCGACGACAAGAAGCAGTTCTGGTTTCTGCGAGGCCTCTATCATGGTCTCCGCCAGGGCTTGAAGGCCAGTGAGCACAAGTCCCTTCGCCACTAGGTGAACAGGGCGATCGCGCTCGAGGAAGAAAGGAGGGGGCATGAAGAACGCATGAAGGGCAAGAAGAGGATGGGTGATCGGGACCATGGTGACCGATCCTTCCAGAGGCCGAGGAGTGGGCAGAGAAATCTGCTGAGAGGGAGCTACCGCCCGGGGAACAACCAGCCCGGACGTGGCTTCGGAGGAAGTCGTGCACCTTACCCAGGGGAAGGAGCTCCAACTACCAGCAGCAGGGAGGTGGCTACAACCGCCCGCAGCAGTTCGCGTCAAGACCCGGCACCAGAGGCTTCACACCTACGTGCTACGCCTGTGGCAAGCAAGGCCACAAGTCGTTCGAGTGCCCCCAACAAGAAGAACTCTACTACACCTGCCAAGGCACCAGCTCCAGGAGGGAGGCCACCTCAGGCTACTCCCCAGCAGACCGCTGACTGTGGGAGACTCAACCTCCTGACTTAGGAGGAGGCTGCCGACGCTCCTGATGTCGTGATCGGTGAGTTTTTATTTTGTGGTGCAAAAGCTTTGATTCTTTTCGATTCTGGTGCAAGTAGTTCTTATGTGTCCTCTAACTTTGTAAACAAACTGTCTCTCCCCATGACTCCCAGACCAAAACCTATTGCGACGAGCTCCCCACTCGGAGATATCAGGTGCACCTTGCTGTGCAAAGGTGTGGAAATGTCCATCAAGGGTCACAAGTTCCTCGGAGATCTGACCGTGCTGAAGTCCAATGGGATTGATGTTATTCTGGGCATGGATTGGATCACCGCTCACATAGGAGTTATCTCCTCGTCACCCTGACAAGTGACCCTGATACACCCCAAGGAGACGAAGATCATGTTTGAGCCGCTGAAGTCACGAGACGTACTAGCTGTGTACAACCTCACTATGAAGACAGTGGTCGATGTTCCAGTGGTTTGTGAGTACCCCGATGTCTTTCCTGATGACCTACCGGGGTTACCCCCAGACCGAGATGTGGAGTTCGTGATCAACCTTGTGCCAGGTACAGCACCCGTGGCGCAAAGTCCTTACAGAATGGGCAAGTTAGAACTGGCAACGCTGAAGGAGGAATTAGAAGCTCTCCGACAGAAGGGGTACATCCAACCAAGTGCATCACCTTGGGCTTCACCAGTGATGTTTGTACCGAAGAAGGATGGAACGCAACGGCTGTGCATTGATTACCGCGCTCTTAATGCGATAACCATCAAGAACAAGTACCCGTTGCCACGCATTGATGACCTGCTCGATCAGTTGAGGAAGGCAAAGTACTTTAGCAAGATTGACCTTCGATCCGGCTATCATCAGATGAAGATCCGCCCCGAGGACATCTACAAGACAGCATTTGTGACCCGGTACGGGCAGTTGTTGGTATTTGTTAAGCCCACAGAAATATTATGAAGAATAATCCGCAAGCGCACGGATACCGGTGAGCACTTCACCCGGGAAGAGGGTTTTAAATATCGTATCCACAGGGAGAAAGGTGAGAGAGTATGTTGAGGTATATAGATAATCCAACTGAGTGAGTATCTAAGGACTTGAGAAGATAAGAGTTAAGGGAGGCGCTACGGCTGTCTAATTCTTACTCTTGCAAGCTATGTTCTTACCACCTTAAGGGGACATTGCCAAAGAGAAACACATAGGAAAGGGAGTCTCCCAGCGACAAGGGGGGAGGCCTACGATCCCTACAAACGGGTGGTGGACTGCAAAGGACTCAATGGTGCTGTCACCACCACGATCTACCACACGATCCGGAATGTCAGGGGGTATCCATAGATAACCTAGATCTAAGCACCACGCTTACACCTAAACTATCCCTCTACTCCATATATTCACATAAAGTAAAGTACTCAAAATAGAGTTGCAGACCATAAGAATAATAAGAACAATGTGCTTACTCAAATAAGAGGTTGATCATGCCGTAGAATCTCAGAAGCAAGCTCCAGGAGGAACTTGATCCCGTAGGTACAAGCCGAAGAGGAGACACCGACAGGTCCGGCGCTTCCTCCAACTCTTCCCCATCACCGCGCTCTAATCTCTCGAACAAGACTAGCTTGATCTCTAGGATCGTGGATCTAGTCTCTCAAATTGATGCTCTACTCTCAACTCTAATCTAGGGCTTCTAGTTCTACATCTTGTCTAATTCTACTTCTAGTTCTAGAACTAGATCTCTAGTTCTCGTGAGGAGACTAGAGGGGAGGCCTGTTGATGGAGTTGATGATCTGATTGATGATTGAACCAGGGGGTCTGGTGTCTGCTTATATAGTCCTGAGGAGATGACGTGCACCGTTCGATCAAACCGACCTAACATGTGGTTTAGATTGATCCTCATAGGCGGTGGAAGAACCTTCTGGAAGTAGGGCTGAGGTGGCGCCTGGGGGGGCGACCGGTCCCACCATGGGACCGACCGGTCTGTGGTGGGCCCCCCTTGGGGCCCACTTCAGCCAGGTGGGTCCTTGCCCCTTCTAGATGCTTCTTTCTTAGGTGCTAAGTCACGTTGAGTTCCGGAGCCTTCTAGAGCCTTCTAGACTTCATTCTTTTTCGTATTTTCCTGAATAGTCCCTGAAATCATATAATTTACCAAAACTCCAGAAAATCTGTTAGTGACACCCTATTCTAAGTTGGTATTAACAATTATGCCCTTTTCTCATGTTTAGTTGACTTATAAATATATAAGATAAGATGTGTCAACAAACTCCCCCAAGCTTACCCTTTGCTTGGCAATGGATCAGGAGTTACTACTACGCTTTCACGCCTCAAAAAGATACTGTGGTCTTCAAAATAAATTCTCCTCTCAACAAGATTGCTCTCTCTTACCTTTAACCATGGAGCTTGGCCTTTTCATAAATCTTAAGCAATTAAAAGACAGAACAATCAAGTCAAGCACTATATATGTCTCAAGTTCTTTGATCAACTATCATCCTGGGGTTTTGCAATATTTTCAAATAAAACTCAGAGATCCTGTGTATGACCCTCTCAAGTAAATGGTAAAAGCAGTGGAGTCACACGTGGTAAGATGTGTATGATGGGATGATAGTGGTAAATGGATGAGGGTGAAAGGTGGTAAGCTTTAGCCTTTTGTCTAATATCTTTTCTTTTTCTCAAGCTCTTGGACTACATCTCTCTTTCTAAGACTTTAGGATCTGGGCTTTACATTCATGGAGAGGTGGGCTCTACTCGCCCCGGACTTTTGTCCCTTTTTCTCTCTCCTTAGAGATGTGGGCTCTTCTCGCCCTCGGACACGCGTCCATTATTCATCTCTAATTTTTTTTATTAGGGAGGTAGGCCCTTCTCGCCTAGTATGACACTTATCCATTTCTTTCCCTCGCTCGTCTCACTTTTTCTTCTCTCTCTATATATATTTTTTTCGAATGTAGTTCCAGAATCTTTTTGACACACTGAGAGAGACATATCCAAGAATTGCATGAGCTATTTTGTAACATGGCTTGTAGCTTGATGGAGTATGGGGGATGCGTAGTTCCGGGTTAGAAGCAGCGTTTGGTGGAGTGGGATGATCTTGATGTGTATGACAAGCTCTCAAGGGTCATAAATACAGGAACTCATCATGTAAACCTTTATGATTTTCTAAAGATAAATAACCAGGAATCAAGTATCTCTAGGAAACTGATAAACAACAGCTCAACTTTTCATGAATCTTTATCCTTTAACGCCTAGACTTAGATCAAGCGTGTGCTTCCCACAGGTTTTGGGTTTAGAGCAAATTAAACATTTAAAGCTTTAGGAGAATCTAAGTCTGAAAATTGAGTACTTAAGAGGAATTATGGCAGAGCAACTATTCATCATTTCCAAGCATGAGGACTAACTTTAGACATCATGTAGCATAAGTCAACCTCTAATATTCTTCTTATTTATATAGACTCTAACTAAGACTCATTAACTCTAATCAAAGCAAACATATATAAAAACTAGCTAATATGTAAAAGATAGTAATACTTATCGTGATAACTCGGGGTGCTCTTCCCCAAGCTGGATCTTGAAGTAGTCCTTCGATTCGTCCTTGGAACTTGTCCGTCTTCGGGTCCTCCTTAAATGTTCTCCCTGCAAATATTAATTCCGCATATACCCGAAGGAGCAAATTCTAGGAACATGTTGTGAGCCTTCATGTGCTCACATATTTTTGGATTTTTTTTATGCCACCACAGTAAGGAGTGCTTACATGGGGCTTTAAGAAACTGATGCACATGCAGCAAACATACTTTTTTTCTAATGCTGGTATAGTAAATATGCTAAAGGAAATATGCTAAATGAAATATGCAGAAAATAAATATGCAGATAAATACCGAGTTACCTCTCGGCGAGCGTTTAGGTACTTACTCCCATGGCGTGCGTCATCAATGACACCTCGTCGGAATGTCATGCCTAGTATGGTGCCTTCAAGGATCTCGACGAGTGGCATAGATGAGGTAGCTGATAGAGATGGCGTTTGTCCAGTTGGTGACGCGGGTAGCAGTAGGTCTTCCGAAGGTGTACTCTTGACGTCATCTTCAGTAGGTGATGGTTTTATGCTCGCTTCTTCGGAGGAGACCTTTCTGGAGTGGTAGGTACTGAGTGTTCGGTTGGTCAGGGTTGAGCGGACTTCTCTTCAATCTTCTTAATTTCTTCCTTGTTCGTCAACTCCGTTCCAACTGGGCTTGTGAATTCTGGAAGCGTCTCCGCGTCTTGTTCTTCTTGGGTTTTATGGTGTTCAGGAACGGTCTTGAATCTGATGGGGACGTCTTGCACAACAGTATCCCGGAGTTAGTGGGCTTGGTCTGCCATGTTTAACATTGAGCTAATGCATGTTCTCGTGTTGTGGACAACTTCTCTGGAAACTTCTTTGGTTGATGGAGCGGTGTATAGTCAGCATTCCAAGGTCGTCCATCTTAGGCAGTAGTGGTGAAGGGAGTACGTGCTTATAGTCTGATTTGATCGGGTTGATCATCCAGACTCCCTCCACGTGTCGTTGTTCTTCTTGTTTTGTCAGCTTGGTCATCCTTGAGTACATCATCTGATCTTGATAGCCACTTGGTGATGGCGTCGCCCATGTCCTTTGCTGATTCAGCTGCTGGCAGTGTCTTGTTTAGTGTGCATGTTTGTAGGTCGGGGACTTTCACTTGTAGGATTTGGGGAAGTAAGACTTCTCCTCTGTTACGCAAAGTGAGTCCTGCTTGCAAAGACAAGGTAGAGATCAAGTGCATGGGTTCTGTTGGTGGAAAAACACCAACAGAACCAAAATTTCATTCATTCTACTCTAACCTTTGGCACATTGAACAAGATAAAGATAATGTATAAATTTATTTTATGACAAGGGTAGTAAGATCAGAAGATGAATCTAGCACGTAAATCTTTTTTTAGCAAAATAAAGAGTGATCAAGAAAGTGATGCTTAGAAACAATTAAAAAGCTAACATGTTGAGCTAACAAGATTGGATCATGTGAAACTGTAACTCTAGCATGTTTGACTTTTCATTTATGAGGATGCCAGAGTAAAGGGAAATCTTAATGACAACTTACCTCAAGGTGTTACCTTTATTATGGAAGTATGATGGCGCTATGACACCTTGTGGTGGTCTCTCCCTTGAGTGTATGCTTTTGATTGTGCATCTTGTCTGCGTCACTCTTCTTCTTCTTGGTTCATAGGGAATTCATCTCTCTCTCTTTTTTTCGAAACACGTGTCTTGCTCCATCTCTAGTGAGTTCATCTTGACCTCCCCCAAGCTTGTCTCAGAGTTTATTCTTTTCTACAGGGGTTAGTCCAGAAAATATACCATTGTCTACACAAGCAATTCTAGTTCAATAACCAAACTAGACTCCATGCCTAATCAGATTAAGGAAGGCTAATTAACCTAAGCACCACGCTTAATTTAAAAGCCAATGGAAGTATGATCGTACTTCCGAACCAAAGCTTACTATGGTAGACAAAAGGTGATATGAAAGCATATAGAGATTTACTCAAACAGAGACGGTAGAGCATGATTAGTGTTTAACAGAGTGAGCATGGAATAGAGGTAGAGATAGCCAAGCTAGCGTAGCAACATGACAAGAGATGTTTCTACGTGATTCAATGTTGCGTAACGACTGGTTGGACATACCTGGTGTTGTCATCCTTCGTTCTCTTTGCTCCAAACCTGGAATGGTTAGTGACAAGAATACCCGAAGGAATATTTTTATAATTATACCTCTATGCTCACTACGTAGGGGTATATGTAAGTCTTATAATATTTCCCCCTAGCGTGCTTGTTTTTGGACAAAAAGCTCGTCCTTGGGAAACCTTCAAATTATGGTTCAAGATGGTGAAGTGGTTTCCCTTATATTGCTAATCTCAAGATTTCAAACCATTGGGATATTCATCGACAACCACCCTTTCTAAATTTTTAAGAAAAGAAGCATAAGGGGGTTGGAGATCTTATTGTGCGGCAAGATTTGAGATGGCAATTGAATTCAGGAGTTTTCTCAAATGAGCATGGACTAGGTGGAAAAGTTCCATTTGTGAAGTAGCTTTCATGCTCGTTGATGTTCTCCAGGTAATATGCTCCTTTTGGTCATCCTTAGATCCCTTAGGATCGTGAGGGGATGCAAAAAAAGGGCACAAGAGGATTCATTGGGCTCAAGGATGAGGTTGAAGATGGGTTCGAAGAGTTATCTAATCTGAACATAGAAAGAGAGAGACAGAAATGGCTTCTTGATGGCTTTGCTCTATTCCTATGTCATGATTAGATATGCCATCCTTGAGGTTTCCCGAATGTCCTTGCATAGCAAAAAGGATGCTTTCTAAGAAACTATCTCCTTAGGGGATTTGTATGCTCAGAAGTCTCTTGTGAAGCTAGAAGTTTCATGATCTTCCCAAACTCATCATCATTGATGGTTTCGGCTTGATAGCTAAGTCTTGGGATTGGAGTGATGGTAATATAGCTATCGGAACTTCCCCTTTTTTTTGGCTAGAGGATGATTTCTTTTCATCCTTTGGGTGGTCATAAAGAGTGCTAGTGTAAGGGTTCCACCCGCTGAGTTCGTCAAAGACAAACCTTGCCTTAGAGAAGGAGAGAAAAGTTCCTCTAGATACTGCATGATGGCCATGTGCACAACATTCTTAGGACGGGGCCAAAGATTCACTACCCTTAGAGGATATTGATACAAATATTCCTTACCCTATTAAAGGTATGATCCGGCTCCTGTGGCGAACTATGGGGTAAAAGTCTAGAACTTATGGTTTCCCAGGCTCTTTCTTGCTTCATCTCTTCAGGTCCGGACCATCCAAGATGAAGACTAGAGTTTTCGTATGTCGCTCCTAAGCAGGATTGTTTCATGATCATTTCGATCAACCGTAGGCGTAGCTCATGGCCAGATGTAAGGATGGGATCTAGTGGCCAGAGCTTCCACTTTTGGGTGCAGTATAAGATAGATAAATATGGAATCAAATGATCCCACAAAGATAGCAATAGGTGAGAAGATAGGATAAAAGATAAAAAGATAAAAGTATGGTACAAGATCTAGCTACGGTTTTCAACGTTCTCTCAGCAACTGTTCTCCCAGGCAACAGCGCTAGAAATGCTTGTTGGTATTTATTAAGCCCACAGAAATATTATGAAGAATAATCCGCAAGCGCACGGATACCGGTGAGCACTTCACCCGGGAAGAGGGTTTTAAATATCGTATCCACAGGGAGAAAGGTGAGAGAGTATGTTGAGGTATATAGCTAATCCAGCTGAGTGAGTATCTAAGGACTTGAGAAGATAAGAGTTAAGGGAGGCGCTACGGCTGTCTAATTCTTACTCTTGCAAGCTATGTTCTTACCACCTTAAGGGGACATTGCCAAAGAGAAACACTTAGGAAAGGGAGTCTCCCAGCAACAAGGGGGAGGCCTACGATCCCTACAAACGGGAGGTGGACTGCAAAGGACTCAATGGTGTTGTCACCACCACGATCTACCACACGATCCGGAATGTCAGGGGGTATCCACAGATAACCTAGATCTAAGCACCACGCTTACACCTAAACTATCCCTCTACTCCATATATTCACATAAAGTAAAGTACTCAAAATAGAGTTGCAGACCATAAGAATAATAAGAACAATGTGCTTACTCAAATAAGAGGTTGATCATGCTGTAGAATCTCAGAAGCAAGCTCCAGGAGGAACTTGATCCCGTAGGTACAAGCCGAAGAGGAGACACCGACAACTCCGGCGCTTCCTCCAACTCTTCCCCATCACCGCGCTCTAATCTCTCGAACAAGACTAGCTTGATCTCTAGGATCGTGGATCTAGTCTCTCAACTTGATGCTCTACTCTCAACTCTAATCTAGGGCTTCTAGTTCTACATCTTGTCTAATTCTACTTCTAGTTCTAGAACTAGATCTCTAGTTCTCGTGAGGAGACTAGAGGGGAGGCCTTTCGATGGAGTTGATGATCTGATTGATGATTGAACCAGGGGGTCTGGGGTCTGCTTATATAGTCCTGAGAAGATGACGTGCACCGTTCGATCAAACCAACCTAACATGTGGTTTAGATTGATCCTCATAGGCGGTGGAAGAACCTTCTGGAAGTAGGGCTGAGGTGGCGCCCGGGGGGGCCGACCGGTCCCACCATAGGACCGACCAGTCTGTGGTGGGCCCCCCTCGGGGCCCACTTCGGCCAGGTGGGTCCTTGCCTTTTCTAGATGCTTCTTTCTTGGGTGCTAAGTCACGTTGAGTTCCGGAGCCTTCTAGACTTCATTATTTTTCGTATTTTCCTGAATAGTCCCTGAAATCATATAATTTACCAAAACTCTAGAAAATCTGTTAGTGACACCCTATTCTAAGTTGGTATTAACAATTATGCCCTTTTCTCATGTTTAGTTGACTTATAAATATATAAGATAAGATGAGTCAACAGCAGTATGAGTTCACTGTCGTATCGTTTGGTCTTACGAACGCCCCAGCTTACTTCATGAACATGATGAACAAGGTATTCATGGACGAGTTAGACAAGTTTGTCGTGGTTTTCATTGACAACATCTTGGTCTTCTCGGAAACCGCTGAAGAGCATGAAGAGCATCTGAGGATAGTGCTGGAGAAGCTGAGGCAGAATCAGTTGTATGCCAAGTTCAGCAAGTGCGAGTTCTGGCTAGAGGAAGTCGCATTCCTTGGGCATGTGTTATCAGGTGAGGGAGTAGTAGTTGATCCCTCGAAGATCGAAGCTGTGTCAAAGTGGCAGTCGCCCAAGATAGTGATAGAAATTAGAAGTTTTCTCGGTATGGCAGGGTACTACCGCTGGTTTATCGAGAACTTCTCCAAGATTGCGAAGCCGATGACCGAGTTGCTTAAGAACAACACGCCATTCGTGTGGTCAGAGAAGTGTGAAGCAAACTTTCAAGAGCTCAAGACCCGACTCACCACAACTCATGTGTTGACGCTTCCCAATGACAACAAGGACTTTGTGGTGTACTATGATGCTTCAAGGCAGGGTCTTGGTTGTGTGCTGATGCAAGAAGGCAAGGTGATCTCTTATGCTTCAAGACAGCTTCGGAAGCACGAAGAGAACTACCTGACACATGACCTCGGGTTAGCAGTTGTTGTCCATGCTTTGAAGATATGGATGCACTACTTGATGGGCAACAAATGTGATATCTACACAGATCACAAGAGTCTGAAGTATATCTTCACCCAGTCAGAGTTGAACTTGAGGCAGCGAAGATGGCTTGAGCTGATAAAGGACTATGACCTCAACATTCACTACCACCCAGGCAAAGCGAATGTTGTGGCTGATGCTTTCAGCCGAAGAAGCTATTGCAACAACCTGATGGTGCAGGAAGAACAGCCAGAGTTGTACAAGGAGATGGAAAGATTGAAGCTCGACATCGTCGAGAGGGGGCAGCTCAATGAGATGAGGGTGAAGTATGGTCTGGAAGACCAGATCAGGCAAGCCCAGAAGAAGTGTCCAGAGATTGAAGAAGTGAAAGACCTTCTGACGAGAGGTAAGGCCCCTGACTACCGCATTGATGAGCAAGGCACATTGTGGTTGAAGGATCGCATATGTGTTCCTAGTGTCGAAGAGATTCGGAAGACGATTCTAAAGGAAGCACACAACTCTCGGTACTCTATTCACCCTGGATGCACCAAGATGTACCAAGACTTGAAGAGTCGGTTCTGGTGGGAGAATATGAGGAAGGACATCGCTGAGTATGTTGCTCGATGTGACACATGCCATAGAGTGAAGGCGGAACATCAAAGACCCGCCGGTCTGCTACAGCCACTAGAGATACCTCAATGGAAATGGGATGACATCAGCATGGATTTCGTGGTGGGTTTACCCCGCACGCAGAAGGGAAATGACTCAATTTGGGTGATTGTGGACCGTTTGACTAAGGTAGCACACTTCATACCGGTGAAGAACAGATTCATTGTGAGTCAGTTGGCCGATCTGTACGTGGAGCATATTCTGAGGTTGCACGGAGCACCACGTAGCATTGTGTCCGATCATGGCGCTCAGTTCACTGCTCAGTTCTGGAAGAGTCTGCATGATTCAATGGGCACACACTTGGACTACAGTACGGCATTTCATCCTCAGACTGATGGACAGACTGAACGGGTGAATCAGGTTCTCGAAGACCTTCTAAGGGCTTGTGTGTTGACTTACAGCAATTATTGGGAGAACAGTCTGCCCTACGCTGAGTTCTCGTACAACAACAGCTTTCAGGCAAGTCTGCAAATGGCACCCTTTGAAGCTCTTTATGGCAGAAAATGTAGAACACCGTTGATGTGGTCTGAGGTGGGGGAGAGGACTTTCTTTGGTCCTGCTTCCATTGTTGAAGCTGAGGAAAATGTGGCTAAGGTAAGAGAGAACCTGAAGATAGCTCAAAGCAGGCAGAAGAGCTATGCTGATCCTAAGCGAAGGGATATCTCCTTCGAAGTTGGAGAGTACGTCCTTCTGGGGGTGTCACCGCTTAGAGGCACAAAGAGGTTCCATGTGAAGGGGAAGCTAGCCCCAAGGTTTGTTGGACCCTACAAGATTGTGGCAAATGTGGGGAAACTTGCTTATAGGCTGGAGTTACCACCTGATCTTGCCGGAGTGCATCCCGTGTTTCACATATCGCAACTCCGGGGGTGCCTCGACCCTAAGGTTGACAAGCATGTCTCCACTGATGCTATCGACTTGCAAGACAATCTGGAGTACTTGGAGTATCCGGTAAAGATACTGGATTGGGCCGAGAAAGCTACAAGAAGTACCACCACTCGCTTCTGCAAGGTGCTTTGGAGCAATCACACCAAGCGAGAAGCGACATGGGAGAAAGAATCGGTCATGAAGGAGAAATACCCACACCTCTTCGAGCCAGAGGTAAGTTCTTAATCTCAGGGACGAGATTCTTTTGAGGGGGGGAGTCTGTAACATCCCACAATTTTATTACGGAACATTTAGTTATGAAAATGAGGATTTAAAAAATTTTGGTGATTTATTGGAGTGCTTGATAATTTAAATAAGGATATCTTCTTTTCTCTCCTAATATCCCTAGATTTATTTTGAGTAAATTAAAAATTCTAGGAAATATAAAATGCTAGTGTGAGAACTTTGGAGTTCATTGGCTTTTATTTGGATTTTATTTGAGTGAGATTCAAATTTGAATCAAAATAGAAATAGGTTTAAGGATAAAAGGAAAAGGGGAAAAGACCAAATCTGTGTGGGCCTCGAACTCTGCTTCGGAAGTCTGTTGGAGGCCCCTAGTCTTTTTCCCCGAGCTCAGTTTCTCACCCCGCACTTCCCCAGCCCAGTGAAGCAGCAGCCCAGCAAGGCCCGCGCGCCATCCTCCTTTTCTCTCTCGCCGACAGCCGGGGCCCGCTTGTCAGGCGCCACGGCGACGTCGTCTTCCTCCTCACTTTTCCCCCTTTTCCCTCTCTGCACCGCGCCGCGACCAATCCCGCGCCCGCCACCTCGGCATAGCTCGCCGTGGCGGAGCCGTGGACGCTCGCCACCTCAGCCGCGTCCCATCCAAGCGCTCACACACCACGCGCCCGCCTATAAGACCCGCCGCGGCCGCGCCCACCCAAAACCTAATCCGCTCTTGGGGTTTTCCCCTGTTCCACCGCCACTCTTGAAGAAGAAGAAGGAGAGGAGGAGAAGGAGGCGGGGAAGGCCGTGGGGTCGCCGTCGCCGCCGTGAAGCCGGAGGCCGCCCGCGGAGGACCTGTTCACCGTGAAGCCAAAGACCGCGCCCGTCTGCTTCCTATGCTTCCTGCTCCACCGCCGTTTCGCTCTGTCCTGCCCCACCGACGCTCTTCGCTTCGACCCGTGGTCACTCAGGTGAGCCGTCGCCTCTCCCTCTCTGCTGAGGACCCGGCCATCGTGTCGAGGGAGGAAGAACTCACCTTGAGACCCCATGAACGCCTTTGCACGCGCAGCGCCGCCGCCGCTGACCGCCGTCGTCTGTGTCACCAGCCATCGAGCCGAGCCTTACGCCTGCAGGTGCCACTGCCGTCGTCAACACGCGCGCGCTCACCGCTTTGCTCTGGCCCCTTTTCTGTTTGCACACCGGTGACCTCGACGTCCTGCTTGTTGCGCCGCCGTGGCCTTCGCCGCGCGGGATGCCTTCGTGCACGCGCGAGCAGGGGAGGAAAAGGTCGCGCCTTTAGGGCCTCACCGTGCACGCATCGCCGCCGACGCGACCGCGCACCCACATGCGTCGTCGCCTCGCTGCGGGTGCCCAGCTCTTCGCCGTCGCACGCGCCGGCCAGAGCCCCGCCATGGCCGAGCCGGCCCTGTGTTCATGGGCAAGGGGTAAGGCCCTAGTCTTTTGGCCCAGAACGCTTCACATGAAGCACGCGCACGATCGCCTGGCGATTTGGCATGCCCACGCGCCAACGCTAAAGGCGGGACCTTTCTTGGGCCTGCTGAGTGCGCAATCATCTCTTGAGTCGAGCCCTGCCACTTGATGACCAGCCGCCGTCCTACCTCGCCGCCGGCGAGCCTAAACCACACCGCCGCTCCTCTGTGGCATTTCATCGAGCACAAGCTAGCGCTGGCCAAAGCCCCTGGGGTTTTAGTTGCACACCGTTCACCACACGCGCGTGTCGCTGTAGAGGATCCGTATGGATCCCGTGCGGCCGGCCACTCCTGGTCGAGCCACACACCGTGCCGCACGGCGCAGCACCGCAGAAACACCGGGCAGGGATCCCGCGTGCTCCGCCACGCGCGCTACCACACAGGCTGCCACGCCAGCAGGCGCTGGCTTGAAGCCGCCCCTGTGGCTGTCACGTCAGCGCGAGGAGCTAGCCAGCAGCCGGCTTTAAGCCCGGTTTGAGACATCTGGAGTTAGCCTGTACCTAGTCAAGAGTTGATGCTATTGTAAATACGTATTTTAATTTTAGAAATGTATTTTCCTTTAGAAAATTCATAATAAATCTGTTTTAACTCCGAAAAATACAAAATCTTTTCCTAAAATCTTCTAAAATCTCAAACTCCGCACTAGCCTAGAGTTTGCCTCCTTTTTGGGTCTTATTTGTTTTTCCTCTTGGAGTTATTGCTTTAGCAGCCGTGTTTATTTATTTAATTACGATTCTAGGAGCTACCGGAGCCGGAGAGCTGAACCAGGACTACGATGACGACCTCGGCTACGACGACTACCCGCTCCTAGGTTCACGCCCGACCTACTTTGAATGCCCATTAGGCATTGCTATTAGAACTGCTAGCGCTTTACTTATGCATGATGATGGATATGATGAAACCTTGCACTGCCCCTTTTAAATACCTTGTCCTTGATTGACCTACTACTACTATATTTATGCGTAGTTATACGCTGAGCTTCGCTGTGCATGTGTTGGGATTATGTGGTAGTATTCTTGGCGTGTGTGGGGAAAAACTAGCAGGAGAAGGTGTTTTTGGGTGACTTGGCGGGGGTGAGCTCAAGACAACCTGATCCGGGATCGGGGGCCAGGGTTCGTCTTCTCGGGCGATTCCCATTTTTGTACTTATGGCGGTTACACGGTTTTAGGAGCACAGGTGTTGGGGTTTCTGTGATGACTTGGAGGATAGGAGCTCGCCCCGGTCTGAAACCGAGTGGGTCGCTTTGTTACACGGGACTTTCGTACACACCACCTCGCCGAGAGTGGGGATAGGGCCGTTTCGACCCTAGCAAGTGCGATACCATACCTGCTAGTAGGATAGAGGCTATCAGTGAGAGGGTATCGGGTGAAGTCCCTTTCCCTTTGCGGTGCTCCCCGTGCGGCCACACGGGGGCATATTCACAGTTCTGGGGTGGTCCTTTGCGAGGGACCGCATCGAGACCCGGATGTAGGATGGAATCGTAACTCCTAAGTGTTCGTTCGGTTGGGTAGGCTCAGTCGGCCGTACACCGTCTGGGTGCTATTCCGAGTTGGGTACTGGTGTACACGCTCTGCAGAGTTTAGATCTATACGTATAGCCGCGTCCTCGGTTATGGACATGCTCGTTGTTTACTCCGACTCTTACGTTTTGGGATTTCTACCTCCCCCTTATAGGATGTGAGTGCATGGTGAGCCGTGGTTGTACTCGGGGAGAGGGGAGTTGCTCCCTCTGCCTCACGAATCCGGGTGCAATCATTGAGGTGCGAGGAGTGGGAGTTCTCGCACCGACCCTAGTTCGAGATAGGTTCTGGAGGCGGTGATCTGGGTGACCAGGTGTAACCGTTTGTGGATGAGTGATATGAGAATTGGTGGGAATTTGGTGATGTTATTCTATTTATATTGTTGCTGCTGCTTAGGAAACCCAGCCTCTACCTTGTTCCTTTTTTTACCTTTAGAAGTAGGCCACTTAAAGTTTGCATACAGTTGGTGACGTGGACCTATCCCGATCCTTGGGGATAGCCCCTGAGCTTGCAGGGTACGAGTCGGACTTCGACAACAACGCCGACGGATGGTACGACTGAGGGGCACGTTGCTTCGCTCAAGGATGCCTGTGGGAGGAGAATAAAGATGGAGACACCTTCTGGAAGCTAGTTGCCGTTGCGTATGCTCTTATTCATGTTATTCCGCCAAGAGGCGTGTAATGGTGTACTCCTTTATTCAGGACATGTAATAATATTAATACTCTGATGCTTTATTTCGTTGTATGGTTGTGATATTTATCTGTGATGGATGTCTGTGCGTGATAGTGTCTGATCCAGGGACTATCACAAGAACAGGTTGACGGGTTTTCCCTTTTTGAAAACCCGGCTCGTTACAGAGAGCAGCAGGGAGGGGGCTGCGGCGCCGCCGCAGGGGGCACCTTCCGCACGCGGCTTGGAGTTCTCAGCGACGGCGCCACCTGACACACCGACGCACGCCGACGGCCGCCTCGCCGACAGGTGGGTCAGCACCGCCGCGCGGCCACGGAGGACTCACCGCGTAGCAAATCAGGATGCAGGAGTGGCGGCGGGGGTGGGGCGACGGCACGAGGGAGAGAGAAGGGAGGCCGGTTCAGGGGAGCGGCAACGGCGCTGGGAACGGATCGGGATGCAGGAGTGGCGGCGGGGGTGGGGCGACGGCGTGGGGGAGAGAGAAGGGAGGCCGGTTCAGGGGAGTGGCGACGGCGCTGGAGCGTTCGCGGGGTGAGAGAGAGGATAGGGTTTGACCGAGGGTGGAGGGGTCATTTTGCAATTTTCGGATCTTCAAGGTTTTTTTTGGCAAAAGCAACAGCGGCGGGCGCAGGTGCAAAAGCAACAGCAGGGGGGCGCAGGAGCGCGGCTGCGCGACACGCGTCTCGGCGCCATGGTGGAGCGCTCCCGTGCGAGCAAACGGGGGGACCTTTTAAGAACTTTGATATACTACCTCTATCCTTGAATACTTGACGTTTCGGACAACTAAAATGACTTGCAGTTAGTTCAATTGAGCTGTACGAAACGTCATATAATACCGAATGGAGGGAGTACATCAGTTCACTCAAAGACATTCGACGACATCTTAATATTACAAATTCAAGACTTCTTTTGAAGCCTTCAGGTGAATCCACCTAGGATCGTAGGTGGACACTCTAGAAAAAGAAAATAATTCTAAAAATTCTAAAAAAAAGCAAAACATCCATCAACCGGTTGACTCAATTCACCATAGTTATTGGATCTATTATATTTTCTAAAAAATACCCACCTCTGCCATTACGAAGATAGCCTAAAATTAACCCTAAAAGTTGATTTGAAATTACCCACGTATGCCACGTAAAACTAATTTGAGGCTTCCACCCTTTGTTCCTACGATCCATGATGATCTGTTCACCATAACCTTCCTGACCTAGCTATAGCCCTAGCTGCCGCCATTGTCTAGATTGCGTCCATGAAGACTTGCATGATGAGCGTGTTGGCTCTGCGATCGAGAGCCAACTTCTTTTCCAGTGTGCAAACAAAGCTGTAGCTCATCGTGCTAATCCTAGACAGTTCGCATTCTCAAAAAAAAAATCCTAGACAGTTCACAGGCTAATGAGCATGGACTAGCATTGCGCATGGAAGTATCAAATCACGAGAGACAACCGCGCGGCGCAGAGTGTCGTCAATCAGGCTGCCGGCGAGTCAGCACAACAGTCCTTCAGCTCACAACAGATCTATGACAATGCTCGAGATGAGGGCACTACCGGAAGGGAGCTGCGACGGCGGTGTCGCGTGGCAGCCAGAAGACACATGATGCGCAAGGCCACAGACTGGAAGCCTCGCTTGATTTTACGAGTACGATGAGTTGATCTGCAAAAAGATTCATCAGCCACTGCATAATTCACGGTGCTTATCCGTATGTAGCTCTCTGACTATTATAGCCTCCTCTCTATTTACGTTTTATAATTTGAATTTGTATGGAAGTAACCATATATACTTATCATATTTACAAATGTCTTGCATGATTGATTGGTTCTTAACTATATATAAGGCTGACTAGACAATAGTTAAGTAGTAACTATTTGTTGCACTCGGTAAAAAAGATGAAGCAACCTTAAATAAGGAGGTCTTATTAAGAAGCTCCATGTATGCATTCATCTAGGAGGCATATATATGCCGGTCGCGCATGGTCGCACGCAGATGCCAAAAATATTGCGCATAGGTGTGAGTTCTGATGCTGTAACTAATAGTAGACTAGCTAGGTTAATTATGGATTAGAGTGTAGTGTTCAGACTATCTGTCTCAATATTAATGATCATGATCCTTAGTAGTTAGTACACAATAGAAATTAAAGTTTCGGAGAAATTAAGAAAATTCTAAAAATAAGTTAAGGGAGCTAGATCTGGATGCTTCAACATAGAAGGGAAATGCGGTAAGCTGGTACGAGGCTCTAGCCTGAGATAAGTTTAGTTAAGCACAAAGTAGACAAAACATCTGTTTTTTTAGAAAAAATGCGGATGTCAAATCTGGTTGGGGAAAATTTTAAGCAGGCACCATGTCTAGGCAAAACGTTCAAGTGATTGGTTACTTGCGTTGGTATAGATTTGGGATAATTCAATATATCAATGTGTAATTTGGTAAAAGAAATACATCATCTTTGGTCTAGCAAAAACGACAGAAATATTGTAACGACAGAGTAACCTTGAATTAGAAATTATGAAGTGAAAACTTTTAATTGAAAATGGGGCTTATCATGAAATAGACTAGATATGAGCTTAGTGCCTCCACCATAAAATTGCCAGATATCTAAATCCTCATATACCATACCTAAAATATATAAATTTCTTTATTGCAATACTTCCTTTATCCTGGAATATATCAACGTTTAGATTTGTCTTAAGTCAAATATTTTTACCTTTGACCAACAATATCTCTAAAGTAAATTGTTTCAAATAGAAAATGTTACATATTGTGATAGTTGGTTTCGTGTAAAAGCGTCTAACATCATTTTTGTGTTGTCAATCTTTGTAGCTTTTTTGCTATTCAATGTCAAAATTCAAAATGTTTGAAAGACAAACCTAAACGTTTCTAGGAGGGAGGGAGTATTAAAGACAATAATTTCTTTTTAAACATAATATATAATTTTTTTCAAGTAAATGCAGTTTATTTTCTTTCCAAATACAAGAGTTGCTAATTTATAAATCCAACTGTTCAAATTAAATGGTTGTAACCGATCGAGTGGTACATATGGGATAGAGGAAGGGTGTTTCCTTTTCAAAACTGCATTTGGGATGCTAAATAAATTAATTGATAAATTGCTACTATTTATCCATAATCAAAATTAATAACCCGTGCAGACGCACGGGTTAATGGACTAGCTAGTATATACAAATATAGCTCCAGCACCAACATCTCCTTCAGTCCCAAAGCAAGAGAGCGACGCCAGTGATATGGCCAAGTCTCATTCAGTCGTCTGCAAGATGGTCCTCATCGTCGCCATCTCCATCGTCGCCAACCTTCTCTGCTTCTCTGCTGGTAATTACATACTAAACCTCTATTCAGTCCTTCTCCCCGCCTGATCTGTTTAATAACCTGACATGAACTTGGCTGGCTGCGCTTTGCAGATGCAGGGCGAGCGCTGTTTCCATCGTCTCGTAGAGTGGTGCAGGACGATGACTGCAACTCCATGGCGGTGCCGTTGGCGTTGAGCTCCACCTTCCCGGAGTGCGATGCCTGCTGCTGGTACGCAGGCCACCCGGGAGGCTACATCAAGGGGGATCAATGCATCTGCAACTCTGGCTAACTTATTAACTTGCATTGCTGTGCTCACCACAATAGGATGCTGATCAGTGTCGATCATTTGTATGGCATGATGAAATAATGAATCTGCTTGTGTTACCTTTACTGTTAACTGTTATTTTCTTTATAAGTTATCCGGTTTCACCATGTCTGTCAATAATCGCCAATCGCGTATATGCACCAACAAGTGTTCTTAAAAAACAACATTTTAATCTTTTCAATTGTAGAAAACCTAGAATTAACTGTATAATGGCATGCAGCTACAACCTCGCAACACTTTCAAATTGGTTATATAGTAGCTGGTAGGATGCAGAAAAAATGTGAATGGGGGGATAGAGATAGAGATTGTGATTTGTGAATGTGATCTTCTTCGTTTCAAAAAGAAATCTAGTTTTCAAAAAGGTATTAGCAACACACAAGTATACATAAATGTACCCATTGTTTGCATCTCAGTATGTATGCTTCACATGAACACGGTGGAACTCATAGTCACATGGACATTCACACATGACATGCACGCATGCTTCCCTTGCTAGCTGCTCATGCACTTAGTGATTGATTACACAAGAAAAACACATGACAAACAATGAAAAGACTCCAATGCATAGCACATGGATCTATGCATCTCAGTCTCTCTTCTTGTGTGTGTGTGTGTGTGTGTGTGTGTGTGTGTGTGTCTATATATATATATATATATATATATATATATATATATATATATATATATATATATATATATATATATATATATATATATATATATATATATATATATATCTTTCCATTTTTAGACTTCTTTTGAATCCCCATGATATATGCTAGCTCCTATTGTAGCGTTCGTTGTCATGCTCTGCATATATTAGCCCAAACATGGAAGTGAAACTATGAGGTTACAATCTCAGTTTGTGCTGACAATGAAACTTTATTAAATTTGTGAGACAATGGAGAAAAACAAGGGAATCCACCAGCTTCCACAAGGAATAGAAATCATTCAAATTGCTATCAGTTCATATTCATCTCGCTAGTAGCAGGCTACTGCATTCTCTCTTGAAATTGCTATCAGTTCATATTCATCTCGCTAGTAGCAGGCTACTGCATTCTCTCTTGTATAAGCAGCTTCTAGTTCTGCTAAGGATTTCCAAAGGTGGAAGATCGGAATTGCTCTGCTAAGGATTTCCAAAGGTGGAAGATTGGAATTGGAATGGGTCGACCGTGTCGAGGATTCCAAAGGTGGAAGATCGGAATGGGAATGGGTCGACCGCGTCGAGCACGGATTCAAAGTTAGAATCAAAGCCTGAATACAGCTGAAAGACTTGCATTGTTATTTTTTGTCCTCTTGTGGTTCCACACACATTTTTTGTAATTTTGAAAAATAAAAAATGGTATTAAAAAATAAAGGAAATATGACCATCTATCTGTGCCTGCATTTTACCTGATATCTGAGTAACGATCAACTCTGTTCTGAGCCTGTAAAGATCTTGAGCATATACTGTCCAGTTAATTAATCATTAATTAGCATTTACTATTATTAATGAGTTGTAACGTTCCTGCTAAAAATGCCATAAGGCTTCTATTCAACAAGATACGTACGCTGATACGCCATATCCTTGTAATGTCCTCTGCAATCAATGCTTGCCAGCGAAAGATCTTTAGGATGCTGGCTAAGTGGCTATAAACCCAGGCCTCACATCGAGCCAAAAATCACACAAGGATTGAACATAGATCAGTTCACTCAAGGACACTCGACAGCATCAGCATACAAATAAAGCTCCAGCACCAACATCTCCTAAGGTCCCAAAGCTAGAAAGAGACGCCAGAGATATGGCAAAGTCTCATTCAGTCGTCTGCAAGATGATTTTCATCGTCACCAACCTTTTCTGCTTCTCTGCCGGTAATTACATACTGAACATCTCTTTAGTCTTATTCCCCGCCTGATCTGTCTAATAACCTAACATGAACTTGGCTGGCTGCGCTTTGCAGATGCAGGGCGAGTGACGTTTCCGTCGTCTCCTCTAGTGGTACAGGCATGGTTTTTTTTATCGGCCGAAAATCACCGATATTTCCGAAATTTCCCTTATATCCGTAGAGTCCGATAAAATTAGATATCTGTTAAATTTTTTCTGTTTTTCCTACTTTACACAGACGACTCAAATTCAGCCGCGCAATAATCCCGTACTCATAATGTTTTATTCTTATTTTTATCTATGAACAAGTGATGTTTAATAGTCTATGAATAGTTTCAAGTCAAATTCTACAAATTTTTTTAAAATTAATTTGAATTTTTTTGAATTTGGTCCGATATTTCTGATATATCTTGCTTTTCCTCTTTATCCTTGACCCCCGATAAATTTTTATTTCCGAGAATAAAAACTATGCGTACAGGACGATGAGTGCAACTCCATGGCTGTGCCGACCTTCCCGGAGTGCGACGACTGCTGCTGTAAGGCAGGCCACCCGGGAGGCTACATCAAGGGGGACCAATGCATCTGCAACTCCGGCTAACCTAACTTGCATTGCTTTGCTCACCACAATGGGATGATGATCAGTGTCGATCAATTCTCGTGTCTGGCATGATGAAATAATGAATCTGCTTGTGTTGCTGTTGCTGTTACTGTTAATTTTATTTACCCGGTTTCACCATGCCTGTCAAGAATCGCCAATCGGGTATATGCACCAACCAGTGTTCTTAAAAAAATAATATTTTTAATCTTTTTTCAGTTGTAGAAAACCTAAGCAAGTTAACTGTCTAATGGCATGCTATAGCAACAACCACGCGAACTCTTTCAGATTCGTTATATAGTATATGTAGCTGGTAGGATGTAGAGAAAATCTGTGAATGGCAGGATAGAAATAGAGATTCAGAATGTGTGATCTCGTTCGTTTCAAAAAGAAATCTACTTTTCGAGAAGCTATTAGCACAAGTTTACAGAAATGTGCCAATTATTGTTTTCATGTCAGTGCGTATGCTTCTCGTGACATGGCAATTCATACACCTCACAGGCATGCATGCTTCCCTTGCTAGCTGCTCATGCACTTAGTGATTGATACGCAAGAAAAACAAATGACAAACAATGAAAGCCTCTCATGCATAGCACATGGATCTGTACATCTCTCAGTCTCTCTTCTTGTGTATACATATATATCTTTCCATTTTTAGACTTCTTTTGAATCCCCATGATACACTTCTATTGCAGCGTTGGCATGCTCCACATATATTAGTCCAAAACATGGCAGTGAAGCTACAAGTTTACAATCTCTAAACTACGTAGTTTTGAGGATTTTGCGACCGATTTTTATGGCGACAGGTGGTTTTGGTCGCTATAAACCGGGTATAACGCGACAATATTCGATATTGGTCGCGATAAGGGTGTGTGTTGCGACCAATTGTGTAGCGTTGCAATTTTAATAGCAATTGCGACAACACATGGGCCTCTGTTGCAATTGCGGCGTCGGTATTGCGACGCTTATTGGTAACGGTTGCAGTAGTTGCCCATATCACAATGACTATGACACGTCGCTATTAGTTGTGCCATGTGTTGCAAAAGAGTATTACTTTTAACGACGAAAATGCACTCGTTACGACTGAAATATTTGATATTGCAACGTGGATCGAAAATGTTGCAATTACGGCGACAGTATTGCAATGGTTTTTGCTAATGGTTGCAGTAGTTACCCATGTCACAACAACTATGACACGTCACGATATGTGGTGTTGTGTGTTGCAAAAGAGTATTAGTTTTAGTGACCTTTTCTTTTGAAATCATTTATTAACTAAAAACAGGTGAGTTTCTCAACTTTTGAAATTTTAAATTTAAAAAATTTGTGGGTTAAATCGATAAAAATATTGCAGCGCATACATAGAAGAGAGAACTTGGGATTCGAACCCAAGACCTTAGAGTTGAGACAGACGCACCTTACCACTATGTTGTGCCTTATGTTGTTATGGAGTTTAATTTTTTTATATACATTATATTGTCGTGTAGCGTTCCAATCCTGTTGGGCCACTTGGCCAGACTAAAGAACACGCAAACAGTTCGTATTTTTTTCTTTTAATCCAAAATTTAAAGTTGTATCTAGTATTTCTCCTTCATGGCTACTCCAAATCTGGTGATTTTTTTACTAAAAATTTCTAAAATCATTTAGCTTTCCAAAATCATGATTTTAATTATCAATTTTTGAAATTCAAATATTGAATCATTCAAACTTTGTCACATGGATTAATGATCTGAATAAACTTTTTAGATCTTGATGAGTTATATAACTTTGGTATTCATGACCTTTTCATTTGAAATCATTTATTACCCTAAAAAAACATGTGAGTTTCTCAACTTTTGAAATTTTAAATTTAAAAAACTTGTGCGTTAAATCGATAAAAATATTGCAACGCATAAGATTTGAACCTTGCACTTGTGGATTAGAAAAGAGCACATCTACCACTACACCACCACATTTGTTATGTTCTCATTGGAGATTTAGTTCTCTATATTCTTTATTCTTATATATCACACACCAGCTCTCTAGAAAATGTAAAAAACAAAACATAGAAGAGAGAACTTGGGATTCGAACCCAAGATCTTAGAGTTGAGACAAACACATCTTACCACTATGTTGTGCCTTATGTTGTTATGAAGTTTGATTTTTTTATATACATTATATTTTCGTGTAGCATGCCAATCCTGTTGGGCCACTTGACCAGACTAAAGAACACGCAAACAGTTCGTATTTTTTTCTTTTAATCTAGAATTTAAACTTGTATATAATATTTCTCCTTCATGGCTACTCCAAATCCGGTGATTTTTTTCCTAAAAATTCCTAAAATCATACTCTACCTAGTTATGAAACTTATTAATGATTTTTTTGAAAAATAGTCTCATGTGAGTCTGTTTGATCAATCCAATTTTTGAATTTCAAAAAATGACAAATACAAGTAAGATTTTGCTAAATGATGTCAAATGGAAAAGAGATAAATACCAAAGTTTCATATCTCATCAAGATCTACAATATTTATGTAGACCATTTTGTCATTTTCAAAAGTGATAATAACATGTAGTACAAATTTGACAAGTCTCTAACATAGCTTCTTAAACTACATGAGTAAATCAAGGATTAATGACCAATGTATAATACAACTATCTCAAATGGAAAAAAGACATAAATAAAGATTATAGATCTTGATGAGTTATGAAACTTCAGTATTCATAACTTTTCTAGCTGAAATCATTTAGTGTTCCAAAATCATGATTCTAGCCATCAATTTTTGAAATTCAAATATTGAATCATTCAAACTTTGTCACATGGATTAATGACCTGAATGAAGTTTTTAGATCTTGATGAGTTATATAAATTTATTACCCTAAAAACATGTGAGTTTCTCAACTTTTGAAAATTTTAAAACTTGTGCGTTAAATCGATAAAAATATTGCAACGCATAGGATTTGAACCCTGCACTTGTGGCTTAGAAAAGAGCACATCTACCACTAGACCACCATATTTGTTGTGTCCACTTTGGGGATTTAATTGTGTATATTCTTTATTCTTATATATCACATACCAGCTCCCTAGAAAATGTAAAAAACAAAATATAGAAGAGAGAACTTGGGATTCGAACCCAAGATCTTAGAGTTGAGACAAATGCATCTTACCACTAATTGTGCCTTATGTTGTTATGGAGTTTGATTTTTTTTATATACATTATATTTTTGTGTAGCATGCTAATTCTGTTGGGCCACTTGACCAGACTAAAGAACACGCAAATAGTTCGGATTTTTTTAATCTAGAATTTAAACTTGTATCTAGTATTTCTCCTTCATGGCTACTCCAAATCCGGTGATTTTTTTCCTAAAAATTCCTAAAATCATGCTCTACCTAGTTATGAAACTTATTAATGATTTTTTTGAAAAATCGTCTCATGTGAGTCTGTTTGATCAATCCAATTTTTGAATTTCAAAAAATGACAAATACAAGTAAGATTTTGTATACTAAATGATGTCAAATGGAAAAGTGATGAATAGCAAAGTTTCATATATCATCAAGATCTACAATATTTATGTAGACCATTTTGTCATTTTCAAAAGTGATAATAACATGTAGTACAAATTTGACAAGTCTCTAATATAGCTTCTTAAACTACATGAGTAAATCAAAGATTAATGACCAATGTATAATACAACTATCTCAAATGGAAGAAAGACATAAATAAAGATTATAGATCTTTATGAGTTATGAAACTTCAGTATTCATAACTTTTCTAGCTGAAATCATTTAGTGTTCCAAAATCATGATTCTAGTTATCAATTTTTGAAATTCAAATATTGAATCATTCAAACTTTGTCACATGGATTAATGATCTGAATGAAGTTTTTAGATCTTGATGAGTTATATAACTTTGGTATTCATGACCTTTTCATTTGAAATCATTTATTACCCTAAAAACATGTGAATTTCTCAACTTCTGAAATTTTAAATTTAAAAAACTTGTGGGTTAAATCGATAAAAATATTGCAGCGCATAAGATTTGAACCCTGCACCTGTGGCTTAGAAAAGAGCACATCTAGACCACCACATTTGTTGTGTTTGATTTGAGGATTTAATTTTGTATATTCTTTATTCTTATATATCACACACCAGCTCTCTGGAAAATGTAAAAAACAAAACATAGAAGAGAGAACTTGGGATTCGAACCCAAGACCTTAGAGTTGAGACAAACGTACATTACCACTATGTTGTGGCTTATGTTGATATGGAGTTTGATCTTGATGGGTTATATAACTTTGGTATTCATAACTTTTTCATTTGAAATCATTTATTACCTTAAAAATATGTGAATTTAGCGTTCCAAAATGATGTCAAATGATGACAAATACAAGCAAGATTTTGTACACTAAATGATGTCAAATGGAAAAGTGATGAATACCAAACTTTCTTACCTCATCAAGATCTACAATATTTATGTAGGCCATTTTGTCATTTTCAAAAGTGATAATAACATGTAGTACAAATTTGACAAGTATTGTCTCCAACATTAAGGATTGAGTATTAGCACTAGGGACGTTGAGATGAAAAATTAAATATTGTAA
Organism: Cenchrus fungigraminus; assembly: GCA_036936925.1. Classification (NCBI taxonomy): domain Eukaryota; kingdom Viridiplantae; phylum Streptophyta; class Magnoliopsida; order Poales; family Poaceae; genus Cenchrus; species Cenchrus fungigraminus. The sequence goes on from CM072779.1 coordinate 127,732,009, forward strand.
CTTGTATTTCTTGCTCAAAATAACTCCAAATTTGATGATTTTGACTTTTTTTCTAAAATAATGCATTATCTTGGTTTGCATATTTGTTATTATCTTGTATCTTTTTCACAGAAATGTTTAGTTTTTCCCATAAGTAGAAATGTAAATATCATAGTTTCACATAAATTTAGCTTCCTTTTTCTAATACTAACACAAAAGTGAGTTGTGTAAAAATTTGAAGTGCATATGAGTTAAATATGTTATGAGGTATGCAAACTTCAAAATTTTAGTTGAGTTATAAGAAACTATGTGAAAGTTGTTCTCATTTGTGAACAGTCTCCATACACACTTTGTTGAAATTATCTAATTTTATATGGCAATATTATACACTACGTGAAAAACAGACATTGGTAATGGGCGCGGATGGCTATTGGTAACGGGCAAAACGCCCGTTACCGATCAAGCGTTACAAATAAGCCAACAAAGGTAACGGGCTGATGCCCGTTACTGATGACACGTAATTGTAACGGGCGTCGAACAAAGACCGTTACCACAACTACTTACCGGTCACCTGAAATGGCTGCTTCTTCGGGCCCACCGGAGCCTTTGGTAACGGGTGCAGACACTGAGCCTGTTACTCATAACACGTATTAGTAACGGGTGTCTAACAAAGACCGTTACCGAAACTAGTTACCGGTCACCTGAAATGTCTGTTTCTCTGGGCCCACATGGACCTTTGGTAACGGCCGTAGAAATCGAGCCCGTTACATGAACTCAACATCGAAGACGCAGAAAATGACGCATCTCCTCTGTCTTTACGAAAGGAGACGCGTCGTGTAAGTGCGCGTCTCTTCCGTCTGGACGAAAGGAGACGCGTCTTGTCAGTGCGCGTCTCCTATGTCTCGACGAAAGGAGACGCCTGCTGTGAACCCGCGTCTCTCTCTGTCTCGACCACAGGCGACGCATCTTGTCAGTACGTGTCTCCCTCTGTCTCGACCAAAGGAGACACGTACATTGTACGTGCGTCTCCTCTGTCTGGACCAAAGGAGACACCTATTGTGTACGTGCGTCTCCTCTGTCTGGACCAAAGGAGACGAGTACTGTGAACTTGCGTCTCCTCTGTCTCGACTAAAGGAGTAGGTCCAGCATCCACATTCACAAAACTCCACAAACTGAATAGAAATCCACAAGATTCACATGCATAATCTGTCAAAATTCAGGCATTCAGTATCCTCTTCTAACAAGCTAAGTAAGGTTCACAACAATATCATCACTAGCCATGAGGATTGGTATCTAATACAATGCGAGCCAGAATAGCATCATTAATGTGAAATTTTCCTGAGGGTGCGATCACCTGGTCCATGAGGAATGAGGCAGTTCTTTCCCTAATGTGGAGCAGCGTGTCTCGGTGCAGCTGACAAGTAGGTATGCGAAATGCCTGAATATAACAATGTCAGCAGTCAGCACACAGGTGGTTACCAAACATGTGCAGTGCTAATAAGTAAGAACTGTGCTCAGTTGCAGGTGTTACAATTGCAGATCCCAAGAAAGTACCTCAGGGTCCTTGAATTTATTTTTCACTGTAAGCATGTGATAGGCACAATAGAAGCCGCAGACTCTGGATTTGTAAGGTTGTTGGTGGCACTGCGATAAATATACATAGACAAATAGTGGTGAGAAGAAATAAACTCAAGCTTTAGTACTAGCTTCCACAGGTAGGAAATACTAAGTAATACGTACATCAAAAGCCTTCTCATGGTTCAAGGCGCAGCGGGGCAACTTGTTGTCATCACAGTAACTATTCCAAGCACTACAACAAAACATGCAACAATGGTTAGGGCACCATTAATAAACTCCGCAGAGTTTGTTGAGGAAGTTTGTAGGTTAAGAAAGAAAAAGAACTTACTCATCAATGGCAAGTACCAACTGAGAGAAATTAGTGTCTAGCATCCTATATGAATCAGGATACAAGACCGTCTTCTGCTTTGGAAAGATCGCCACTGCAATCCAGTGCTCCCCAGTGTTATAGCAGGAAATGATGACTCTCTTTTTAGCATGTGACTGGTAAGCACGCTTCGTATAGGACACAAAAAAAGTCCATGTTATTTTGTATATTTGACTGGCTAAAGCATTCAGGATCAAGGAAGGCAACATGTTCCTTCTTCTGCCGTACTTCTACAGCCATATTCCTAATATTAAAAAAAACAAAGTGTAAGGAGGAAAATTACATAGTAAAGATGAACTGAGGCAGAAAGCACATTTAGATAGAAAATGATTAGTGAGAAGCAGATTAAATTTTCAAGCAACTTACAGGATGAAACAGCGGAGAAGTCCCATATCCAAAGCATCCAAGTTGAAGAGATCGTACAAGTCGCTGATGATCACAGACAATAGCTCGTATTTTTCATCTTCTCTCACAGGCCACTAGCCGTGCTTAGGCCATATTATGCCCTGAATCAGAGACTCATCATTGTCCTTACAACGTCCGATGTAGAAATTGTGGAGATTAGTGACAGAAGGAGCAGTATTCGGATGGTTGAGTTCAGCAGCACTGAGCATTGCATTTCCAAATTTGTAGTTTGGGTTAATATGAGTCATAGCAACATTGGCCGCCTTCTTCTTAGCATTTCTCTCAGATGGCTTTCTGGCAGGCTTCTTTTCCTCCTGCTTTGAGATGGCTGAAGAAGGCTTTGTGGTAGGCTTCTGAGACCTTTTATTTTCAGCAATTTTCTGCTGCTGCTGCTTTGAGATGGCTGAAGAAGGTTTCTCAGATCGCTTTCTGGTAGACCTTTTATTTTCAACGAGTTTCTTTTCCTGCTGCTTTGAGATGGCTGAAGAAGGTTTCTCAGGTGGTGTCTGACCAGCAGCTATTGCAGAGATATTGGGCCCAAATGTACCTGCAGCTTTCTTCGAACTGTCATCGACAGATTTCTCGACATCAGCCAACACATGACTCTGGGCTCCTGCTTTGGCATCATTGTTTTGAGCACTTTCTTTTGGGGATGGAGGTTTTGTTCTTTCATGAGAAGGTGGGGATGTAATTTGCGTTTCTGGGTCTGGAGGAGGAGGAGGTGGGTTACCAGGTTGGGAATGAATCTGTTCTGTAATTTGTGTTTCTGGGTTTGGGTTTTGTCCTGTAGTCTGTGAACCAGAAGGAAACTGTACCATTGTGTGCGAACAAGATTTTGCAATTGGTGCTCCCTTGATGTGAATGTGACACCTCTTCCATTGTATCCTCTGGTGTAGAGCTTGTCCAAGTGTCGTCACCTCGTCATTAGGAGGGTGTTCCAGCACGTGATCCCTAAAGACAGAATATACATGCAGCACTTCGACCACAGCACAGTCTTCATGAATCGGGACTGTGTGTAACGTAGTCTGCTCTGGTTGAACCACACCAATTGTAGCTTCACATTCAACACCGTGAAATATGATCCATAGGCCACAGTCTGTGGGTTCAGTCAACGTGCCTATAAGGTCTTCATGTGTGGGGGAAGCAATGTGCACTACCTCTGTCGACAACTCTGTAGTGCCGTTGATCAAACCTACATTATCTGCGGACGCACAGCTGCTCTTCAGTCCGGCGGGTGAAGGGCATGTGCGATTGGACACTGGTGCAAACACCACATGGTACCCTCGTGCCATCATGTCAAGCATATCCTTCTCCATCTCAGGCTTGAGTTCTTGCTTGATTTCTTCCTTCATCTGTTGCTTATCAACTGATGAGTCAGTACTGGCCCTCTTCCTCTTCCTGTACATGGAAGCATGCTGAGGCCATTCAAACTTCCAGCCCTAGTAGCAGGAGACACCACGCACGCGACCTGGTTGTTCGGGGCGGCCCAAGCACTGACTTAGCACATCATTCTCCCTCAGCCATGAAGTCATTCCTGAAGATTCTGCATGTGCATTCTTTTCCATGATGTCTGCAGCCACACTTTCATTTGCTACTTTGTTGAACACTACCTCGGCAACACCGTCTTTCACCACTAGTTTACTCCTTGCTCACATCCAATTCCAAGAACGATCATCAGTGATGGCATCATATGGGTTGGCGATCCCAGCCGCAGCTAATTTCCTGTCCTCTTCCTCCCACAGTGGTAGTTTTCCACAATAACCAGCTGGACCCATGCTGTGCTCGTTTGTGTTCAGGCTTCAAAGTGACTCGAACTTACCACTAAGAGATGAGGCTTCCTCGGTTTCCTGATGTTTCACAAACTCTGTCCACTCTTCCGGCTTGATAAAGTCGTGCTTTCCAAATGGCTCGAGTCCTTTTCTGACAAAATCTCGCCTAAGCTGAAATCTGAATTGTCTACATGCCTTGGCTGCAATCTTCCACAAAAACTTGAATGCCTGCTCTTTCATGTCTTCCTGGAACTCCAAGTGTTTCTGCATATAGGTTTCAAACAAGTACCACTTTTGTTCATCGCTTAGTTTTTTATTTCTGGCAAATCCAAAGGCATCTTTTGTCTAGCGATGAGCCCTGCAAGCGCCCTGAACCTGCGCTTTTGTGTCAATGGTACTGGCATCCCCCTCTCTCAACCTCAGTGACTACCATTTTGTCTCTTGGCCCTTTGTCGCTGTCCTTGGCACTCTGGCTCGGCCCGTAGCCCCACCCACCTGCTCTTGTTCTTCACTAGCAGTGGCATATCCATCTTCTTCATTATATCCATCTTCTTCAAATTGCCCATGTCGGCAGTCCTCGACAGAGTTATCCTGTGAATTAATTGTCAAGGGATTATGAGAAAGGTCAGCTCAATGTCCAAGAATAGCACAAAAAGCAGACCATACTGCTAGCTCTCCCAGGAGACATGCTACAATAGGAGACAAGTAGAGCACATTTTTAGTTAATCATGCATAACAGCTAAGCATTTATCTAATCAACACCCACAGAACTGTGTACAAGACCATACAAATGAGAAAATAATTACAGTAACTAGTTTAGCCCACTATAATCTCATTGGTTCTATGGTAAACCATTAACATAAATGCAATATTCAGAAACCAAAAAATTAGTTTAGGCGAAAACCACGACTCTGTGAAGGTCCCCAGCCAACCAATGGATCTTGAAGGCGAAATCCTTCACAGACCTTTGCAGCGGTTCATTGGGTCGTGGCACGCCGAGCTTAACGCCCACCTATTGAAGCTTCCTGAAAGCTTCGGCCAAGAGTTGGACGAACCAATTGTTGTCCAAAACTAGTTGTGAACGCAGAGAGGAGGGCTACACGGGCGGCGGTGCTGGTGCCTCCTCGGCTGGCGGCGTCGGCACCTCCTCGGCCGGCAGTGCTGGCGCCTCCTAGATGAGACGACGGCGGCGGCTTTCGTCATTGTCGTCCTCCTCCCTTCCCCGCTTCCTCGATGGCTCGCTCGACGACGATGCCATGCGCGCGCTTGAGGAAGAAGAAGCTCTTGGTGACCGGAGACGGTGGTGCTGGGGTTTTCTTGGTGGCGCGCTTGAAGCTTATGGAAGAAATATCTTGGCCGGGCGGGCATTTATATGACAAGACGGGGAACCGTCAGGTGGCCAGTCTTCCCACTGCGACACGCCACTACGCCTCGGAACGTGGAACGCTGCGGCGACGCGTGTCCACTAACCAGCGTCGCATTTGACAAAAGACTTTTACTCCCTCCGTCCCGTAAAGACTGTTCATATACCTTATTTTAATACCTCTTTTCAAGTTCCAATGCAAAGACTGTTCATATAGCTTATTTTAATTTATTAATACCACTATTCACTGGAAACCGACCACAAAGGAAATAGTTCTCCTTTCTCCTTTTAATCTGGAACCAAATTTTGTGTCACGTATTTCTCGGTCATACGTAATCCAAATTTGATGATTGTTTTTTCTTATTTTTTCTAAAATCGCCATCTTTTCATTAATTTCATTGTTTAGTGTATATTTCCTTTTCGTTAGTAATGTTTTTATGCCTTATCTTGTACTCGATAAGTAGAACATAGAAGTAATATTTGTTTTACACAACCATTACTAATGAAAGTTTGTATTTCGTATTGTTAAGGTGGACACAATGTTGTGTTAAATTTTCAAATGTATATGAGTTCGGACATGTTGTAAAGTGCGGAAAACTTCAGTGTCAAAGTAACATTCTAGGAAACTATGTGAGAGATGTACACATTTGTACACAAGTATGATCTTCCTTTTTAGAAACCACTTGAAATTGTTATGACAAGTTTAGGGACCCAAATTATGTTGTCAACTCAATTTATAGAATTTTTAGATGAACCTAATACGTTATTAGAATTATTATATCCCAAACACGAGATAAAAATTCGAATTTTGATAATTTTGGTTACACAAGTGTGCCTGCTGATATTTTATTCGAATACTAAATGACCAATTACTAATTGTTCGTATTTTTAATGAATTTATAGGTGCTGTTTTATGGGCTCTAATATTTGAGAGAAGCAAGTTTCATTTCAAAAAAAAATAGTGTCGGGCCCACGTGTCAGCGTTAGCAGCCTATATAAAAAAGATAACCGTTGCCTACCCGCCCCCACATGACAACTAATGTGACGTGGGTTCTCGAACCTGCGTCGGCAATGGCTCTCCATTTTGGAAAATGAATATAAGATCCCGAATGGATAAGCGCAGCACACACGACGCTTTCCTAATTTCTCACTAGGGATTAGCGGAGGTGAACGGAGGCGGCGCCGGCGAGGTGAGCGGAGGCGGGGACATGACGATGAGCGCCGGTGAGGGACCAAGCAGCGGACGACCCCGCGCACTAGGGATCGAGGAGGAGAAGCCGAACGCGATGCGGTGCCGCAACTGGATCCGCGCGTGCCGGCGAGATTGCGGCGAAGACGGAGACGACGATGACCGTCGGAGAGGGGCCAAGCGGCGGTGCAGCGAACCCAAAGCCGGAGATGAGCGTCATCGACTGGATCCTCTCGGGTTCCGACGAGGGGCCAAGCAATGGTAGGGAGGAGCGTGCCGGCGAGGGGGCAGCGAAGAGGGCAAGGCGCCTGCCTCACGTCTGCGACGGCAAATGTCTTGCAACGACGACGAGGGGTCGAGGGAGCGGGGAAGGTGTAGAGGACCTCATATCCGACGCTGGCAACTACCACGACGACGGCGAGGCAAGTTTCTCTGAATCACAGTGCCTTTTACTTGTTCTATAAATGGAGCAGCTTGAGCTTGAGCTTGATCTACTTGTTCCTATGAAATGGCTTGTTCCATAGAGATTTTGTAGGATTTCTAACATGATCAATGTAGCAACTTGTTCCTATGAAATGGCTAGCTTGTTCCTTTGTCTATCTCAATCTTCTCATTCCTATGGTTCATCCAAATGATCAATGTAGCAACTTTCCTATGTTTTTCATTCCATAGGAATCAAAATGGCATGACACTATCTGGGAATATGTGAAACCCGGGGTTGATAATATTAAGGAAGAAATGCACATCCTCCTCACAAAGGCTGCATTCATGAGGCGGTACATGTTTGTGGCTGAACAAAATCTGCAGCCCATGGAAGATGCGCTCGATGTGTTTCAAGATACCTTGGTTGCATTTGAAGAGGCTGCAAAAAAAGCAAACCTTAGTTGAAGATACCTGTAACACCCTAATTTTGAATTTATGAATTTATTAAAATTTTGTTAGCAACTTATGAATTTGCTTAAGGATCATAAGGAGTTAATTGAATTTTCTAGGCATTTAAATAATTTTTAATAATAAAATAAAAAAATATAGGAGTTGAGTGTTGCATACATGCTGATGCATTATTTTTGAGTGTTTGGATTCAAGTTTGGTTTGAATTCAAAGCTTGGTAGAAGTTTGAAAAGGTTTCAAATAAAATTCAAAAGGATTTCTTTTCCCTCCCCCTCTTTTCCCTGTTTTTGCACCGGCCCTTCTATCCTAAGTCCGCTGGACCACCCTTAGTCCCCCGGCCCAGTCCACCGTTTACCCTCCTCCCTTTCCGTGTCAGCGCACAGCCCACCAGAGTAGCCGGCCCAGCTTTGGCCCGCAAACCACCCCGCCGCCCCTGTCGCTGACCAGTGGGACCCAGGGGTCATCCCCCTCCTCTCGACCGCGCCCGACTCGTCCGCCCGGCCGAGTCCGTAAGTCAGACGTCTCCGCGTCCGAGCCGCCTCGTCGTGCGGCCCGCACGCCAAGACGCGTGCCCTAGCCTTTATAAGCTGCGCCGCCGCACCCTAGACCCCTCACAAACCCCGGAGCCCTAACCCTAAGAGCTCCAGCGCCGCCGCCGCACGAACCCTAGCGCCGCCGCTTGCTGTCCGCCGCGTCATCACCTCCCCGTTGACGAGAAGAACATCCGGAGATCCGCAACCTCCCGAGGAAGCCACCGGTGCCGTTCTTTTGCTTCGCCGTGCCCTGCAACTCCAGCACGGGCTCGCCGGAGTGTTGTTGCCGCCGCCATCCGCCATACCAAGCCGTACAACGCCGCCGTCGCTCCTAAGGTTGTTTATGTGCCCCTGTGAAGTTCCCCGGTACACGCGCGTTGTTTTGGTGAAATCCCTGTGGAAAACCGGGCACCCCAGCACCGGTTTCGCTTTGCACCGGCGACTTTGCGCCGCGTGTCGCCGCTCGCCGCCGTTCCCCGCCGCCGCTCGCGCTTGCGGAGCTTTCTGGCCGCTCGATCTGTTTTCGACGGCCCAGATTAGATCTAATCCGCCGGTCAAACCTTGCATACCAGTCAACCCCGCCGAGTCATGCACATTTTGCAAAAGAACCCCCGCGCTTTTAAGTTTTGCAGGCCGGTTCTCCCACCATAGAAAAACCTTTGCAGATGAGTCCTGGTTTTTATAGTTTAGACCCTGGTTTGGTTAGATTTGGTAGCCGAGGTCCTTAGCCCTAGTTTTTGCACGTTAGCCCCTATGTTTATATGTTTAATTATGTTTTAGGCCCCGGTTATTAGCAGTTAAGCCCCTGGAGCTTTAGTTTTCTCGCAGATAGACCCATGTATCTTGTTTTAGCCATAGAATATGCGTTTTAGCTCTGTTTTTAGCGTTCTTTATGTCCAAACGATCGTATTGAAGAGTAGAATAGCTTTACGTAGTTGTTTTGCTCTGTTGTTACTGTTTGGTGCATGTTTCTTATTTGTTTATATTATTTGCTTGTATGTGGTTGGTGTGATGCGTAGAAGACGATCGCTACTTCGATTACGCTGCAGTTGAAGACTTTCAAGATCTTGAGCAGCCCTCTGAGTTTGTGGAAGGCAAGTCCTTGATGCATGCCCTTTTTCCTATACAACTGCATTTTAATTACAATATTTATTTTATTGCTTGCATTAAATTGATGGGAACCTATGTATAAGGTGTGACTAGTGCTGTTTACCATGTCCTTGTTAACCTGGGGTTTCATTTATGTTGGGTAGCACATGCTTAGTTGCTAACATCGGGTTGAGGATGGTTTAATTGTACACAAAAGTAAACTTGATTTATTTTATGCTCTAGCCTCATTAAGCAAGATTACCCCTGTTAATCGGAACATGGAGCGACCACCCAGGAACTAGGTGCAACCACAAGACAAATGGCTCTGTCTTGGCCAATTAATTAGAAACTTTAGAATGCAGTATGCTTTACCTGATAAGGGTTAGGGGGTGCCGGTAGTTGGTGTATGGCCCGGCCCTCAAGCCGATCTGATCTGTGGTAGCTTCGCAGTCTTGAGAGAGGGTTATACATTGCGCTGTCATGAAACCTAGCGAGCAGCTCATACTAGGGAATCTTTGTAAAGGCCTCGTAGTGAATCCGTAGCCTCTCACCTCGGAAGTGTTTAAGGGCTTTGCAAACTCGGGCATATATGGGGGACACGACTTGTGGGTAAAGTGTACAACCTCTGCAGAGTGTAAATCTAATCGATTAGCCGTGCTCACGGTCACGAGCGGCCTGGACCCTCACATGGGTAAATTATGGAACATAAATTAATCTTGTGCATTGCATCCTGATTATGTTGCAATAATTGTCTTTTTGGGTTGGTATACACTTACACTGCTAGTAATAAGTTGCTTAATAAAATCTGACCAACTAAAATTGCTTGCCGCTTTAACCATGTCAGCCCCCCACCCAAAAAGCATTGCATGTTGTTATAGTTACATTCCCTTGTTGAGTACGACATGTGCTCACGCTTGTTGATTTATTTCTTGCAACTACACTACTCGGACTGCTGCTCAGACGGCCGCTTTGAAGACTTCCCTGAAGACTTCGAAGACTTCTAGGCGCGTTGCTCCGGTCGACTGCCTGTGGTGGACGACTCCATTTTACTTTCCGTTGTTAGCTACTCGTACGTTGAGTTAAATTATTGGACATTTGGTCTGTAATAATGATAACGATGTGACACTGCGCTTTTTGGTATTCCACTACGTCGTTTGCATGTGTGAACATGATCCTGGACACATGTAAGCTAGAATCTGGTTTTGCTTCCAAAACTGGGTGTGACAAAGTGGTACCAGAGCCGTGTTGACTGTAGGACGTTAGCCTAGCTAGTAATGGTCGAAATTAAGGATTTTTATTAGAAGCCACACTAATGCTTTCTTTACTAAAAATCTATTTTAAACTGATTACTTTTAGTTTTTATCTCATCCTTGTTTATCCATTCACTGTCTTAACTCTATTTGATATCTATAGCTTATGTTCTTTCTTGCACTATCTTCTCTATCTATAGATGGTTCGTCGGCTGAAGACCTCCCGCACAGGCGCTTTCCAGTTCCCCCGCCATCTGGAGGACCAGGATTACTACTACTACCCCATGGAAAGTAGAGAGCATGAAGAGCATGAGGGGGATACTGACGAGGAGATACTGATGGAAGCACCACCTGCAGCGTCGTCTCCAACACCCGCTCCAGAAATCATCCAGCTGTCAGATGATGAGGAGCCAGAGGAGGAACCAGCTCAGGAAGCCGCTGCAGAGCTTGAAGGACCAGAGGAAGATCCTGAAGAACCTAAGGAAGACCCAGAAGAGGTCATTCTAGAAGGAGAGCAACAGTCTGAGGAACCTGAAGACCCAGAGGAGGTAGAAGTGGAACAAGCCCAGCCTGCTGAGGAAGTGGCCTGGAGGCAAAGCATCCATCACGTGGATGGGAGAGGCGTTCCCATGGCTGACAAGCTCAGAGCAACAGTGTTCCATCTGGGGCACAATGTGGTGCCAACCTACCAATGCGAGCTGTGGACACATCCATGGTTCGAACCCCAGTGGGTGGTGACTGTTATCCTGTATCAAGATGATCCTATCCTTGGGGACAAGGAGGTGGCAAGGCACAAAGATGTTGCACAAAGGACCACCAGAGATGCTGGGATAGCTGAAGCTGCAAGGAGGGCACTTTATGTACTCTCCCATGACGCACGTGATGAGCTGGAAAACACTACCTACAGATACACGCCCTACAGAGCTAGTGGGGAAGCAAAGACCTTCATCGCTCCCGCTCCAGCTCACGAGGGAACCTTGAACCATGTTCGAGAGTTGTTGGCTGCCGTTAACACTGCCCTAGACGATCCCAACAACACCCTTGCCGAAGCTCAAGAGAGGGTCATCTACTTGGAGGCTCAGAACCGTGGGTTGAAAGCTGCTCTGATGAACCAGGAGGAGCCAGTGATCCTTGAAGATGAAGAGCCCCACACCTCCCCATCACCTAAGAGGCCCCGCTACGACTCTCCAGACGCTCGCACTGAACCTCTTGAAGAAGATAGGAGTCCTTAGGTGTTAATCAAAGTTTATGTAATCGTTAGTCTTGAACGGTCGTTAAAGTGTGTTTAGTTTTAATAGGGTGTTTGGTTTGTGTGAGAATGCAACATTGGATGATTTGGATTTTTGTTTGAGTGCTGTGTATTGTGGGGTGATGACCACAATCACTTTTGTTTAATAAAGTTTAGTTAGTTGGGGTTAATTTTCTGTCTCAATCCATCTTATGCTATCTTTATCTTTATCCCTTCATTATTAATCTATCGGTCAGCTCAGTTGTTACCAAATCTGCTCACGCAGCCCTCTGATACAGCAGCACTAATTAATTTTTATCTTGAGCTACAGAAATCCAATTGCTGCAATTCTAGTTGGATTAGTTCAGAAATTTTGTATATGATTTTCTGTCAAAAATTCAGAATTTTGGGTTATATATTCTGGGAGTTATGCACGAAGTATTGAAGCCACCTTAATCTGTAAATTCCTGCTGACACAGTCACCTTAACTATTTTATATCTCGGGCTACAGACATCCAATTGAGTTAATTCCAGTTGGGTTGGTTCAGTAATTATGTACACTTCATCTCAGAATTTTTGCACAATTATTTGCTGTTCACGCAGAGAGTTACCACTAGTTCTTTGAGGTCAACAGAATCTGTCTTAGTTTGGAAATCTGCTTTTCATAAACTTTTAAGCTTTTCTCTTGGTTCAATCATCTAAAACTGTGTCCCTAACACTCAGATGGTGGAAACCAGGTCAGGATCAGGAGTCGATCAACCCGCAGTAACCCGTCCAAGACGAGGCAGTGGTTCCAGCAGTGCACCTCGTTAACCACAAACGGATCCGGCTTTCCAGCAGTTCCTGCAGACGCAAACGCAGCTTCTCCAAAACGTGACCAATACAGTGGCCAATCTGTAGGCCCAAGGCAACAACCCACCCCATGCTCAGCAGCAAGCCCCTGTGAACAGGCACAGGGTGTTCATGAGCCATTAGCCTCTGGTGTTCTCTCATGCAGCAGACCCACTGGAAGCTGAAGACTGGTTGAAGACCATTGAGAAGATGCTGACCATAGCTCAATGCGATGACAGAGAGAAAGTCCTCTATGCTTCAGGGCAACTTCAGGGATCAGCATCGGCATGGTGGGATGCATATGCCGCTGCTCATACCAATCAGAATGCAATCACCTGGCAGGAGTTTACCACTAACTTCAGGAGCCACCATATTCCTGCCGGGCTCATGAAGTTAAAGAAGAAGGAGTTCCTTGCTCTCAAGCAAGGAGGGATGTCCGTGACGGAGTTCAGGGACAAATTCACTGAGTTATCACGCTACGCTCCTGAAGACACTGATGAGGACAGGAAGAAGCAAGAGCTGTTCCTGGAAGGGCTAGCTGGACCACTGCAGTACCAGCTGATGTCCCACACTTTCCCCACTTTCCAGGACCTGATTGACAAGGCTATAGGCTTGGAGCACAAGCGCAGGGAGTTGGGTGACTTGAAGAGGAATGCCACCAACTCTGGGCAGTCTGGAAGCCTCAGTCGTCCCCGCTTCAACCCACAGCAGGGAGCACCGTTCCTCTATGGAGGGCAGAATGGGAACTTTTGGCAGCAGCAGTTCCAGCGCCCCATGCAGCAGCAGTATCAGCACCCTACACAGCTGTTCCAGCACCCTACTCAGCAGAATCAGTGCATTGGGCAGCAGACACCTCGCCCCGCTTACCAGCAGAACCAGCAGAGGACTCCCATTGGCACTCCAGCGAGGCCTGGCGCACCCCACACCCCTGCTGGCAACTCTTGCTTCAAGTGTGGTGAAGTTGGTCACTACGCCAACAACTACCCCAAGAGGACTGCTCCAGGAACCCCCATGCAGAATCAGCAGATGCAGCAGATGAGGAATGGGAACCAGACCCCGCAAGTCACTAAGGGACAGCAGAGCTATGCACGTGGCAGGGTGAACCACATGAGTGTGGAGTCAGCTCAGGAGAACCCACAAGTAGTGCTCGGTATGTTCCTTTTCAACTCCACCCCCGCCTCGGTCTTATTTGATTCTGGAGCATCTCATTCTTTTATTTCTGCTCAATATGTGGCTAAACATAGTATGCCCATGCAAACTATGAAACAAAACATGGTAGTTAGTTCACCAGGGGGGAGATGAAAGCTTTATATATATGTCCTAATGTTAATCTTAAGATCGTTGGAGAAGACTTTTGGGCTCAGTTGGTAGTTCTGGAGTCAAAGGACATTGATGTCATTCTGGGTATGAACTGGTTAGCTACGCATGATGCAATGATTCAGTGTGCCAAGAGGGCAGTTCTTCTTACCAGTCCTAAGGGAGACAAGGTTATGATTATAGCTACTCCACCAGCAGTAGCAGAGGGTACACTGAATCAGTTGGAGGGTACAGCTCTCGAGGATATTAAGGTGGTGTGTGACTATCCAGATGTGTTCCCTGATGAGCTACCAGGTATGCCACCTGATCGAGATGTTGAGTTTGTTATTGATCTTTTACCTGGTACTGCTCCTATTTCTAAGCGTCCTTATAGAATGTCTAGTGATCAACTGTTTGAGCTTAAGAAACAAATTAGTGAATTGTTAGAGAAGGGTTTTATTCATCCTAGTTCTTCACCTTGGGGGGCACCTGTTATCTTTGTGGAGAAGAAGGATGGTACTCAGAGGATGTGTGTGGATTATCAATCGCTTAATGATGTTACTATCAAGAACAAGTATCCTTTGCCCCGCATAGAAGATTTGTTTGATCAGATGAGAGGTGCTAAGGTATTCTCTAAGATTGATTTGCGTTCTGGTTATCATCAGATGAAGATAAGGTTGTCAGATATTCCTAAAACTGCATTCACCACTAGGTATGGGCTTTATGAGTACACAGTCATATCTTTTGGGTTGACTAATGCTCCTGCCTATTTTATGTATCTGATGAACAAAGTCTTTATGGAGTACTTGGATAAGTTTGTTGTGGTATTCATCGATGATATCTTGATCTACTCCAAGGATGAAGCAGAGCATGAGGAGCATCTGAGACTTGTGTTGCAGAAGTTGAGAGAGCATCAGTTGTATGCCAAGTTCAGTAAGTGTGAGTTCTGGCTTAAGGAAGTGGGTTTTCTTGGTCACATCATTACTGATGGAGGCATTGCAGTCGATCCTAGCAAGGTCAGAGATGTGTTGAAGTGGGAGCTGCCTCGGACAGTCAAGGAGATCAGGAGCTTTCTCGGTCTTGCAGGGTATTATCGTCGGTTCATTGAAGGATTCTCTAAGATAGTGAAGCCTCTCACATCACTACTAGAGAAGGATAAGGAGTTCAAGTGGACCGAAGCATGTCAGGCTAGCTTTGAGGAGCTTAAGAAGAGGTTGACTACCGCCCCAGTATTGGTGATGCTAGATCTGCAGAAGAGCTTTGATATCTACTGTGATGCGTCTCGTCAGGGTCTTGGATGTGTTCTTATGCAGGAGGGACATGTTATAGCTTATGCATCGAGGCAGTTGAGGAAGCATGAGCAGAATTATCCTACTCATGATTTGGAGTTAGCAGTTGTGGTTCATGCTTTGAAGATTTGGAGGCACTACATCATGGGGACTAAGTGCCAGGTTTACACAGATCATAAGAGTCTGAAGTATATATTCACTCAGAAGGACTTGAACTTGAGACAGCGCAGATGGTTAGAGCTGATCAAGGATTATGATCTGGAGATACACTATCATCCTGGGAAGGCTAATCTGGTTGCAGATGCTTTGAGTCGGAAGGGACAGGCCAATATGGCACTCGCATTCCAGTTGCCTGAAGAGCTGATGAAGGAGTTTGAGCAGCTCAACTTGAGGATGGTTGCACAGACTCAAGGAGTTACCTTGGAGGTGGAATCTACATTGGAGTAGGAGATTCGTCAGGCACAGCTTGAGGATGCTGAGATTAGAGAGATCAGAGTGACTATGGAGAATGGCAAGGCACCGGATTTCACAGAGGATGATCAGGAGATCTTGAAGGAAGCCCATGATTCTGCTTACTCCATTCATCTAGGCAACACTAAGATGTATCAGGATCTTAAGCAGAGGTATTGGTGGTATGGGATGAAGAGGGATGTGGCCTCTCACGTAGCATTGTGTGATACTTGTCATCGAGTGAAAGCTGAACACCAGAGGCCAGCCGGATTGCTTCAGCCACTGAAAGTGCCAGAATGGAAGTGGGAAGAGATCAGTATGGATTTTATAGTAGGACTACCACGGACACCTGTCGGGTATGATTCTATATGGGTGATAGTGGATAGACTGACTAAGGTAGCTCACTTCATTCCGGTGAAGACTACTCACTCAGGAGCAAGGTTGGCAGAGCTTTACATGTCTCGAATTGTGTGTTTGCATGGTGTACCTAAGAAGATAGTGTCCGACAGAGGTACTCAGTTCACGTCCCGTTTCTGGCAAAAGCTTCATGAGTCTATGGATACAGTGTTGAATTTCAGCTCAGCGTATCACCCGCAGACAGATGGACAGACTGAGAGGACTAATCAGATTCTTGAGGACATGTTGAGAGCCTGTGCTCTTAAGCATGGAGGTAGCTGGGATAAGAGTTTGCCATATGCAGAGTTCTCTTACAACAACAGCTATCAGGCCAGTCTCAAGATGGCACCCTTTGAGGCTTTGTATGGAAGGAAGTGCAGAACCCCGTTGTACTGGAGTGAGATAGGAGAGAGTCGGTTGTTCGGGACTGATGTTATCAAGGAGGCAGAAAGGCAGGTTCAGATCATCAAGGACAACTTGAGAGCTGCACAGTCTAGGCAGAAGAAGTATGCTGACACAAAGAGGAGAGACGTGGTGTTTCATGAAGGTGATTATGTGTACCTTAAAGTGTCACCGATTAGAGGTTTACGCAGGTTCAAGGTTAAAGGGAAGCTGTCACCTCGCTTTATCGGACCCTTTAGGATCTCTGAGAGAGTGGGAGAGGTAGCTTACAGGTTGGAGTTACCAAATCAGCTCTCAGATGTGCATGATGTGTTCCATATCTCTCAACTGAAGAAGGGATTCCAGCCGCATGATAAGGAGCCATTACCTATAGATGGGTTGGTAGTTAAGGAAGATCTCACCTACACTGAACATCCTATCAAGATCTTGGATCCTCTTGCACGGGTTACGAGGAATCGGGCGATCAGAATGTGTAAAGTACAGTGGAGTAATCACATAGAGGATGAGGCAACGTGGGAAAGAGAAGAGGATATAAAAGAAGACTATCCACATCTCTTTGCAGATCCATCCGAATCTCGAGGACGAGATTCTTCTTAAGGGGGTAGGATTTGTAACAACCTAATTTTGAATTTATGAATTTATTAAAATTTTGTTAGCAACTTATGAATTTGCTTAAGGATCATAAGGAGTTAATTGAATTTTCTAGGCATTTAAATAATTTTTAATAATAAAATAAATAAATATAGGAGTTGAGTGTTGCATACATGCTGGTGCATTATTTTTGAGTGTTTGGATTCAAGTTTGGTTTGAATTCAAAGCTTGGTAGAAGTTTGAAAAGGTTTCAAATAAAATTCAAAAGGATTTCTTTTCCCTCCCCCTCTTTTCCCTGTTTTTGCGCCGGCCCATCTATCCTAAGTCCGCTGGACCACCCTTAGTCCCCCGGCCTAGTCCACCATTTACCCTCCTCCCTTTCCGTGTCAGCGCGCAGCCCACCAGAGCATCCGGCCCAGCTTTGGCCCGCAAACCACCCCGCCGCCCCTGTCGCTGACCAGTGGGACCCAGGGGTCATCCCCCTCCTCCCGACCGCGCCCGACTCGTCCGCCCGGCCGAGTCCGTACGCCGGACGTCTCCGCATCCGAGCCGCCTCGTCGCGTGGCCCGCACGCCAAGACGCGTGCCCTAGCCTTTATAAGCCGCGCCGCCGCACCCTGGACCCCTCACAAACCCCGGAGCCCCAACCCTAAGAGCTCCAGCGCCGCCGCCGCACGAACCCTAGCACCGCCACTTGCTGTCCGCCGCCGTCGTCACCTCCCCGTTGACGAGAAGAACACCCGGAGATCCGCAAGCTCCCGAGGAAGCCGCCGGTGCCGTTCTTTTGCTTCACCGTGCCCTGCAACTCCAGCACGGGCTCGCCGGAGTGTTGTTGCCGCCGCCGTCCGCCATACCAAGTCGTACGACACCGTCGTCGCTCCTAAGGTTGTTTCTGTGCCCCTATGAAGTTCCCCGGTGCACGCGCGTTGTTTTGGTGAAATCCCTGCGGAAAACCGGGCACCCCAGCACCGGTTTCGCTTTGCGCCGGTGACTTTGCGCCGCGCGCCGCCGATCGCCACCGTTCCCCGCCGCCGCTCGCGCTTGCGGAGCTTTCTGGCCGCTCGATCTGTTTTCGACGGCCCAGATTAGATCTAATCCGCCGGTCAAACCTTGCATACCGGTCAACCCCGCCGAGTCATGCACGTTTTGCAAAAGAACCCCCGCGCTTTTAAGTTTTGCAGGCCGGTCCTCCCACCATAGAAAAACCTTTGCAGATGAGTCTTGGATTTTATAGTTTAGACCCTGGTTTGTTTAGATTTGGTAGCCGAGGTCCTTAGCCCTAGTTTTTGCACGTTAGCCCCTGTGTTTATATGTTTAATTATGTTTTAGGCCCCGGTTTTTAGCAGTTAAGCCCCTGGAGCTTTAGTTTTCTCGCAGATAGACCCATGTATCTTGTTTTAGCCATAGAATATGTGTTTTAGCTCCGTTTTTAGCGTTCTTTATGTCCAAACGATTGTTTGAAGAGTAGAATAGCTTTACACAGTTGTTTTGCTCTGTTGTTACTGTTTGGTGCATGTTTCTTATTTGTTTATATTATTTGCTTGTATGTGGTTGGTGTGATGCGTAGAAGACGATCGCTACTTCGATTAAGCTGCAGTTGAAGACTTTCCAGATCTTGAGCAGCCCTCTGAGTTTGTGGAAGGCAAGTCCTTGATGCATGCCCTTTTTCTTATACAACTGTATTTTAATTACATTATTTATTTTATTGCCTGCATTAAATTGATGGGAACCTATGTATAAGGTGTGACTAGTGTTGTTTACCATGTCCTTGTTAACCTGGGGTTTCATTTATGTTGGGTAGCACATGCTTAGTTGCTAACATCGGGTTGAGGATGGTTTAATTGTACACAAAAGTAAACTTGATTTATTTTATGCTCTACCCTCATTAAGCAAGATTAACCCTGTTAATCGGAACATGGAGTGACCACCCAGGAACTAGGTGCAACCACAAGACAAATGGCTCTGTCTTGGCCAATTAATTAGAAACTTTAGTATGCAGTATGCTTTACCTGATAAGGGTTAGGGGGTGCCGGTAGTTGGTGTATAGCCGAGCCCTCAAGCTGATCTGCTCTGTGGTAGCTTCGCAGTCTTGAGAGAGGGTTATGCATTGCGCTGTCATGAAACCTAGCGAGCAGCTCATACTAGGGAATCTTTGTAAAGGCCTCGTAGTGAATCCCTAGCCACTCACCTCGGAAGTGTTTAAGGGCTTTGCAAACCCGGGCATATATGGGGGACATGACTTGTGGGTAAAGTGTACAACCTTCTGCAGAGTGTAAATCTAATCGATTAGTCGTGCTCACGGTCACGAGCGGCCTGGACCCTCACATGGGTAAATTATGGAACATAAATTAATCTTGTGCATTGCATCCTGATTATGTTGCAATAATTGTCTTTTTGGGTTGGTATACACTTACACTGCTAGTAATAAGTTGCTTAATAAAATCTGACCAACTAAAATTGCTTACCGCTTTAACCATGTCAGCCCTCCACCCAAAAAGCCTTGCATGTTGTTATAGTTACATTCCCTTGTTGAGTACGACATGTGCTCATGCTTGTTGATTTATTTCTTGCAACAACACTACTCGGACTGCTGCTCAGACGGCCGCTTTGAAGACTTCCCTGAAGGCTTCGAAGACTTCTAGGCGCGTTGCTCCGGTCGACTGCCTGTGGTGGACGACTCCGTTTTACTTTCCGTTGTTAGCTACTCGTACGTTGAGTTAAATTATTGGACATTTGGTCTGTAATAATGATAACGCTGTGACACTGCGCTTTTTGGTATTCCACTACGTCGTTTGCATGTGTGAACATGATCCTGGACACATGTAAGCTAGAATCTAGTTTTGCTTCCAAAACTGGGTGTGACAATACCATGCTTTTGTTGATGTTGAAGGGGGCATGCTTTTGTTGATGTGCATGGTCAGATAGCATGACCATTGTAAAAAATGTGACGGGCAAGTTAAGGCCTAGCTAGATGGACGAGTTAACTGTTTGTAATAATTATGTATATCTGTGTGGATCTTTGTGGACAAGTAATCTTTATCTATATATGTGGACAAGTAATCTTTATCTATATATGTGGACAAGTTATCTTTATCTATATTATATCTGTTTTGTCTCAAAAGATTTTTTGTTGATTATGCCTGTATGTCGAAATGGGAGCCCTGAGAGATCGGGCTGACCTGTCAATCAAGACAGATACAAAGGAGACTACGCGGGATGGTTATTCCACGTCGCATTTGCCCCTCCAAACCGACGAGGAGGAGACGGCCCCACGCGCCGCCCCCGTGCATTGGAGACAAGGTTTGGCTTATCCACGTATCCTTTGTTCCCAATTTTTGACCAAAAGCCACTCTCCCCTGCCACTCAATCTGCCATTATTCTGCCTTCCTTCTCAAACCTTCTGCCTTCCTCGTCTCCGTCACCTTCTCTCCGATCCCCTTCTCCTTCCTCGTCTCCATCGCAGAGATGGCCGGCGGAAAGCAGTCGTTCCTCCGCCGTGACTCAAGAGGAAGGTTCTGCAGCGAGGAGGAGAAGGCCCCGCCCGCTGCCCCCGCCAAGAGAGTGAGGTTCCGCAGCGAAGAGGTCGGTTCTTCGTCGGCCAGGGGGAGGAGGCCGTACACACGCGCAAGCACCAAGGGGGTGCACTCCGGTGACGCCCGGCAGGCAAAGGCCGAGCCTTCCTCGAGTTTGGTATGCTTGAAGTTAGATTTATGCTTGAAATTGAATTCCTGGTACTCATCATATATATGCTGCTCACAAAAATGTTGAACTCATTCTGTATACTGCTTCAATTTCTGAATCTTCATGCTCAGCGACTTTTATTAACTGAACATCTAGTGCCTTCACTGATCAATGGTTCCAATGCATCAATTTTCTATTGTTTTAGGAAGTTGTTGTACCAGCACATGATATTGTCAGGATCTGGACAGAAATCGACAAGCTCAAGAAAACCTTAGACTACATCTGCACATTCCTAAACAGGATGGAAAGAATGAAGAAGGATGACATTGGTAAAGAGAAGCAGCAGGCAAGTTCTGAACCTAGTTACAGCTAAACAACTTTCTTGTTTGACCGGTTACAACTTTATGATATTAAACTTGGCAATCTAATTGTGAAGCTTGCTTTAATTTGCCTTTGTTTTAGAAATGTGTTGTTACTCGGGAGGAAAATTATTAACCTTTCGAGTAGAAATTTTGTTATGCTTGAAATTTAATACATGGTACTCATCATATGCTGCTCACAAAATTGTTGAACTTATTCTATATACTACTTCAATTTCTGAATCTCCATGCTACATCGACTTTTATTAACTGAACATCCAGTGCCTTTGTTTTAGGGAGGTGCTGTAGCTTGGGAGGACATTGACATGATCTGGAAACAAATCCACAGGATCAACCAAGCTCTGAACCCAGTTACAACTAAACAACTTTCTTGTTTGACCAGTTACATCTTTCATGATATTAAACTTGGCAATCTAATTATCAAACTTGCATCAATTTGCCTTTGTTGTAGAAATGTGTTGTTACTCGGGAGGATCTTCACTGCATCTGGAAAGTACTCGACAAGGTGGATAGAAGGATGGATGACAAGGCTGTGGATGACATAAGTCTCCTAGCAAATGGTCAGAAAATACTAGAATCTGAGGTGGAGAAGTTTAAAGGCGCACAGAAGATGAAGGATATTGAACTTGCCGAAGCTGCAAAGAAGAATGCTGAGCTGCAGGAAAGACTTGTAAAACTAAAGGCGAAGATAGCTGAACTTGAGGATGTAGCACAAAAGAAGTCATCTAACTAGTGCCCCTGCTGATGCACGTCAGATGTGATCATGTGAATCTGTTTGTTCTGAACATTATGCATGTCATATGTGAACATGTGATGCTAGCTATATATGCATCTTAAATATGTAGAATATGCTCTTATGACTACTATCTATGTGTACTTGTGGTTTTGCATATTATTAAGAGACATGATTATATGTTTGTGTGATATCCAATATTTGCTATGATGACATAGTCAAATATTTGACGGCAGTGAGAGTGCTATAATGGACTTCAATTATTGAGCTCCGAGTCTAGTAACGGGCGTCAAATTGTCATCAGTAATAGACTTAAAAGCACGTTACCGATATAGCAGTGATCGGTAACGAACTTAAAGAACCTGTTACTGATAAGGCAGTGATCGGTAACGGACTCAAAGGGACCGTTACCGATAGGTATAACTTTCGTAACGGTCGCATTTTAACGTCCGTTACAAAGAATAACTGTAATGGGCGTTTAAGAAGCCCGTTACTGGAAGTCCTCATTGGTAACGGGCGTTGTGTTGGCCACGTCGGGGTCGAGCCTGCCACGCTTATGCGTAACGGGTGTTAAGAGCCCGTTACAAATGCTGCGTGACCTATTTGAGGTTTTCACGTAGTGATAGTTATAAATTTTAAATATGTGTCCACACCAGTTTGTAGAATGTTTTGAATAAATTTTGTAATTTTTACCTTGTTAAATCGATGTGTAGAAAAATTTGGATAAAAAAATTAACTTTATCAAGATTTGAACATGCAACCTTTGGATCAACAACCAACATGCCACTAGACTACTCAATTAGTTGTGATTAGTATTGACTTGAATTGTCTTTACAATAGATATTCGGCTTTTTTTCATTACTACCTATAAATTTTTTTCATTATATATTTTTCATGAGTTTCTACATTACTACCTATAATTTTTTTTACATATGGTTCTCTTTCTCGTTATTTCATTAGTGATGGTGAATTCGGGGACGAATTCTTTTAAGGAGGGGAGAATGTAACACCCATAACGTGTAAAAGGAAAATACACTTTGTTTGATGGAATACATAAAGTTGAGGGCTAAAATATGACCTTTTGGTATGTCGCTCGGATGGACGAACGGAGGTCATGGTTGTGTAGAGCTCGTCGAATCCTTTCCATTTGACTACCCACATGCATAATGTCACACCATGAAATTTCTAATTTCAGGATGTGTATAGAAAGAATAATTAAAACAACAATTTTCTCTTAATTTTAAAATTTTTCCAACATTTATTTTCTTTACAGGAAATATAGTAAGGAAAAAAGCTTTTGTTTGATTTTTAAATTAAATAAAATGATTAGGTGAGTGTTGCATTCATTCTAATGCATCTTGGTGTTCATGAGTGCAAAAGGTTTTTTTTAATAAGCTTAGGTGCTGACCAAAACCTTCCGAGAATTTTCCAGCTTTTTCTGGAATTTATTCTCACTTTTCGTGAGCTATTTCTATTTTAGAATGCTATAAAATCCTTTTTCATAAGCTCCAAATATTTTATTTGAATTCCTCGTGTCCCAAATCATCTCTAGTAGTTTTCCTAAAATTTTCTGAGCTTTCGGAGTATTTTTCGTGATTTAATTATGATTTCAGAATTTCCTGAAATTGTTTTTAATCCGAAATTAATTCCCGAAATTAGAAAAAGAAGGGAAAATAAATCGGACTCTATCTCGGCCAATAAATAGTTGTCGGTGATCTCCTTCACGTCCTCTTTCCAACGCTGCCACCCTCATCCCGTTTTGATAACCCTAGCTCCCACAAACCGCCGCCGAACTTTCGCTTCTACTAAATTCCGGCGAACTTTCCGGCGAGCTTTTCCGGTGAAATCGTGGACTTCCGGTGCAAATGAACACCACCATGGAGTTTCTCTCGTCGAGCTCAACACCGTGGGGTGGTAGATTGCTCGAATCCGACGTCGATTCCGTCGTCTTCCCCAACTCCGGCGAGTTCTTCCCCACGACTCCTCTCCAACTCCGGCGAGCTCTTCCATCGCCATCGTTCATCTATGGCCGAAGGTGAGCACACCATCGCGTTCGTCTCATCTATATCGTTCCGTTTTGCCGTTCCCGAGCGCGTTTGGAGGTCGTTCTCCTCGAATTCCCATCTCCCTCCTTTTCTCTTATCTTACTGTACAGGCACGCCATGGTTGGATCGAGCTGCCGGTGCCGTTTCTGGCCGGTTCCGCGACTCTACCAAGTCCCTCGTCGCCCGACTCGCTGGTGCCACGGACGGCAGGAGCTCCGGTCGGCTTCCTGTCCGTCCCTGTTCCTCACAGTCCAGAGCAAGAAGATGAGATGGCATCTTTTCGTTTAGATCCCTGGAGAAAAAGAAAATCCTCACCAAAGATATGTGTCTTGTATCTTTTGTGGAAAACCCCCTAATAAGATCCCACCTTTCACACATAAAGCCCACCCGAGTTTTTTATAGATCTAACCCTACGTTTACATCTATTCGCGGGCACTGTTTGTTGTGTCTCGGGAATCTTTACTGTTAGCCCGTGAAATCTACAGTTTTAACAACTAGGTCCTTTCCATCTTGTTTTCTCCATAAAATCTATGTTTTAGCTTCGTTTTTATCCGTTCAAGTTGCGTTAGGTTCATAATAATGTAAAGCACACATCAGTGGTGAGTTTTTCATCATGTTTGTTTTCTGAAAATAAATTTAATATTAATTGTTATTAATACCTAGCTATACATGCCTTTTGTAAATAAAAGCAATATAGTGTTGTACACCATTTTTCATAATTTATATTAATTTGATTAATGATTATTTCACATGCTTTCGTAAATAAAATCTAATTAGATCTTTACTTCGGTTTTTTCATAAATCAAATATTAATTTAATGAATATTTAATTAACCTTTCATAATTAAAAGTTGCATAGGCTTTTACATCGGCTTTCATAATAAATATTAATTTGATTAATATCAATATAATGTTGTTTTCAGTAATAATAATATGATCCACTTGAATCATAAAGTTGTGTTTAGATGTCTCACATAGTTTAGCCTTTTCAAAGCTAAATGCTTAGAAAGGTATAATTTATAGTTTAATCTTTCTAATTAAAAATATGGTTAAGCTATGTCACACCCTGAAATTTCTAATTTCAGGATGTGAATAGAAAGATTAATTAAATAACAATTTTCTCATAATTTTAAAAATTTTCCAACAATTATTTTCTTTACAGGAAATATAGTATAGGAAAAAGCCATTGTTTGATTTTATGAATTAAATAAAATGATTGTGTGAGTGTTGCATTCATGCCGATGCATTTGGGTGTTCATGAGTGCAAATGGTTTCAAAATGCGTTTAGATGCTGACCAAATTTTTCCGAGAATTTTCCAGCTTTTTCTGGAATTTATTCTCACTTTTCTTGAGCTATCTCTATTTATTAGAAGGCTCTAAAATCCTTTTCAGGAGCTCCAAATATTTTATTTGGATTGTTCGTGTCTCAATCTATCTCTGGGAATTTTTCAAGAATTTTGAGAATTTTCTGGGTATTTTTCGTGCCTCTAAACATTTTCTAGACTTTTCTGAAATTGTTTTTGCACTGAAAATAATTTCGGAAAATAATATAGAAAACCATCCTTTCCTTCTGGGCCGAGCCCACGAACCCGACCCATCCCCGCCGACCCGCTCCGTCCCGGCCCAGCGGCAAGCCCGCGAAAGCCTATCCGGGCCCAGCACCGGCCACCCGTGGCCAGCACAGCCATGACCGCCGCCGCCGCGGTTTTCTCGGCATGCGCGCTAGGGAACCTCGTGCCCCGCGCCCTATAAAAGGCAACCACCCGAGGCCCCGCATGCCCTAGCCGTCCGCCACCCTTGCTCGCCTCTGCGCTGCGCCGCCGTCGCGAGGAGGCCGAGCGCCGCTGCCGGCCGCTCACCGACTCGCCGGACGAGGACGCCGAGAGGGCAAGCCGTCCCTGCCACGAGCTCCGCCTCGCCGGACTGCACACCCGCCGGTTGTTCCTGTCACCGGAAGCTCGCCGGAGCGCCACCACTACTTGGTGCCGAGCTACAGGCCGCCGTCCGCCGTCACCGGTGAAATTCGGCTGCCTCCCTCCGTCCCCGCCACAGGTGAGCACCTCCCCGAGAGCCCTTCCTTGTCTAGCATGGCCGAAGCTCTTTGAGCTGATGCAATATTTTTCTTCCACCCAAATCATACGCAGACCATGTTTGATTTACCATTCTTTCCTTTATTTCAATCTTGTCTCCTCCACACACGCAATGCATGCAAAGGTCCAACTTGAGTTCGGGTCGTGCACGTCAAGAGCTCAAGGAGGCCGGCCCAATGCAACACGCGGATTGTCTTGTACGTGTTATATATATGCTCTCCTTTGGCCTAGGTTTTGCACCCGCAAGAACCCATGCCCTACCTGCGCGCCTCGCCCCTCCCAGCGCAAGCGTCGCCGCCGTCGAGCTTGGCCGCTCGCTTCCACCGTGGACAAGACATGCAGCAGAACATCGACGCCGTTGCTAGGTCGGCAACGTCAAGGCGAATCTCTACCTCCGACCGCCACATCCGTTCCACCATCGGAGCACTGTCCCTAGAAGCTTTCCAAGGCAGAACGTCGTACGTCGCGGCGTGCATACCAAGCTGCAGAGTTCGCTGTGATGGACACCTGCTGGAGCAAACGGACACCACCACACAACGATCGCCGCCGCTCGTCATCCTCGCTTCACACAGCTGAGGCCCCCTTGGCCGTCGTGGTCTGCCACTAGTTAAGCCCCGTGTTTCCCTTCTTTCTTTTAATTTCTCTCGATCTTCAATCTCACGTACATGGACTCTATCCTCTGTCCTGTCATCTTCATCTTGTGTGTGCAGCTTGGGGCGACCTAATCCTATGGCCGAGCGCCGAGTCCTACTCCTACCATCCTTCTCCAGTTCGCTCGCTGCACCCTGGCCTCGTCTTCGTCACCCTGCGATGACATCACCATCGTCTGTCGGCAGCGACATGCAAGTCTGGCTCGCCGTCGATTCCGGTCGAGTCCATCGTGGTCGCTGCTGGTGAGGACTTCTACCGTCTCCTTATCTCCCGACGTTCTTCACCTGATTCCGATAGCCGCATTGCCCCTGCATGGCCGCCTGTAATGCTCTATTGTTCTTACGATAAGCTACAGTCTATTGCTTCTTGCCGTTTGCATGCAGCTGCCCTTTTGATCCATTGTTCATGCATGCTGTCTGCTGCCCTAGCTATAGCTGCTGAACTGCCTTCCCTTGTGTCTCTGCAACAGACATCGCAAGCCATCAGGAACTAATCACTGGCTATGGAGTCCAAGCAAGATGACAGCTATAGAAAGGAGGCCACGTTTCTGCACAGAAGCAAACTAGTCACGGTTCGTGCGTCTTTCTATCTTGCCGGTGATGACATCATGCCTATGCATTAATTAAGGCTTTTCCTTTAACAAAATAATCAAGTTGGTTGTTCTCTATTTGTTTCTCATATATCAAAGCTTCATAAATCTTGTGACCTCAACCGAACAAAACTCAGTGATCTTTAGGACTGTCTTTGATCTATAAAATAATTCCTTATTCATCCATAGATCTTTGCTCCAGTTTATCTATTCTTATAATTCCTTTCTCGATTAATATTGCTTCATGGTAAAGTCATCCCTAATATCCTTGTCCACATGTTAGAATCAATTTATCTATCTTTTTTTTATTATTTCTCAAGTACTTCTTCACGGTGACCCCTTTCTCTCAAAAATCAATCCCTATCTTTAGTGCTCTCTTTAAAATCTCTTTATTTTGATTGGTGCGTGGTTCTTAGTTGTACTCGATTGTTTGCTTTGCATGTTTGTGTCCGATGATTGATGCGAGTAGAATGAACGTGGTTCGAGAGCTTTAAAGAGCCTGAAGATGAAGAATTCTGAGCAATATCATTACTTTGGTTAAAGGCAAGTGTGTCCTTATTCTTTTGTCCCAATAATGTGTTTAATCACCATTACATATGCTTGCATTAATATTGATGGGTCCTATTAAGATTTATCCTAGTCTTTATTACCACTATTCCTTGTCAACCCGGGTTTTATCTTTCTGTTGGGTAGCTCTGCTTAGCTGCTATACTTTGGGTTATGGTGGTTCTTATGAACAACATCAATGATGAACATGCTTTACCTATTATGATATATATCTCTGGTTAATACAAGATCACCATGCTTAATCAGAACATGGAGCGACCACCCAGGACAACAGTGCAACCACAAGGCATATAGCTCTGCCTTGGCTGATTAATTAGGGACTCTAGTGTTGGGATGACCTTACCTGATAAGGGCAAGGGGGAGCGCCAATGGGGTATAGACTCGCTCTAGTAGGTAGTTGGGCTTGGCTAAGACACGGTACCTACTAGGGGACTTTATACTTTGCAACGACTCGGAACCTTCGCGGGTTGTTTCACACTGGGGAAACTTTGTAAAGGCCTCGTAGTGAATCCCTAACCACTCACCAAAGGAAGTGTTTAAGAGCTTTGCAAACCCGGGCGACATGGGAAACACGACTTGTGGGTAAAGATGTGCCACCTCTGCAGAGTGTATAAACTGATCGATCAGCCGTGCTCACGGTCACGAGCGGCCTGGACCCTCACATGATAATTGAACTTGAAGATGGACTTAAATCGTTGTTATGGTTATGTTAGTCATATGTTTATGACGTATCACTATATGTTAATTGTGGGTTGGTATATACTTATACTTTATTAGTAATCAGGTGCTAATAAATTTTGACCAACTAAAATTGCTTAATGCAGTCAACCTGTCAGCCTTTCCTTGATTAAGCCTTTGCATTCATACTTTCGCCACACTTGCTGAGTACGACATGTGCTCACCCTTGCTATAAACAATGTTGCTCAGAAAGAGGAAGCTGCTATGAAGATGTTGCTGGTGCTAGGCGTACGCAACCCCCAGTCGACTGCTTGTGATGTTTGGAGCCTTCGTTTCCAGGATTTAGCGTAATACTCTGATAATCTTTGTTTTTCTTACGTGATTTTGTTTCTGTTATTCATTTATGTCAACTATATGCATGAAACTTGATCCTGGCATGCATATAGATCTGCACTTGTTTTTCTTTGGAAAAACAGGTGTGACAAGCTATAACTCGGTTTTCATAATTATTTGCTAAAATTACTAATGTCAACGTGCATGTGTTTTCTAAATAAAGTTTGTCTAGCTCAACACGATATATGTTTTAATTCGAGTAGTTGTTTTAACCTTTCTAAGTTAAATGTTTAAATGGTATAATTTATACATAAATATTTATAAATAAAAGTTGACTAGTTCTTTACACCGGTTTTGTAAATAAAGTTTAATTTGCTTTAATTACAACTTAGGGTATTTTCTTTATGAAATATCCTTTACATATGTTTTGCTAATTAAAATAGACCTGAGCTTATAGTCTTTCGTGTTCATATATGCAAATCGTTCGTTAGACGTTCTCTATCAGCTCTATCTCAGTGTGTCTCTGTTGTAGAGGTAGTCTTCTTTCAAGCTCTATATCTTTCCGATCGTAGTTCATGTCACCCTCTCATAGTTGTCTTTTTGTAAATCAGATGTACTCTTTCAGTTCTAGTCGTGCTAAAACCTAGTGTCTTCAATAAAGCTAACCCAGCTTTAGAGCTCCTATTCTGCTTAATAGCCTTGTTTGTGTGAGTAGTTTGCACTGCTCATTTGCCTACCAAGTAATCATATCATGTTTCTCTTAGAATCTCGTTTATCAATATCTAGTTCATGTCTATCCTATCTCAGTTAGGTTGTCCCTTTATGAATCAGCTATGTTCTTGTGCCTAATCTTCCATAGCTACCTTTCTTTAGAGCTTACCCTGTTAACTGTTTCTCCTACCAGATCAGTTTACCTTTGGTTAGTGTGTTAGTCGTTCAGCATAGCTCTCTTTGTAGACTAGTTCTCCTAGACCCTAGCCCAAGGTTTGCATGTGCGTTATAGTTCGTTTCTACCGTTCTCGTTCGTTTCACCTTAACTTATACGTTAGTATGTGTATCACTTGTTACATTTTTTAACACTAAAGTTGCATGTTAATCTTGATTAATTATTATTCCATTGTTTTTTTTAAATAAAAGTGATTAGGTTCTATTCCGGTTTTCTTTAATCATGATGTAAATGGGTTAATTCTTATTTATAACTAGTTTTTGTTAAATAAAAGGTGTTAGATACAACGGTTTTCATAATAAAGTTAATATGCTTAATGTTATTATAAATGCCTTTTAATGTTAATATGCTTAGTTGAACACGTCATACAAAGTTATTCGATTAGATGTTTATACATACTTCGTGTTTCTAAAGTAACTGTTAATTTGGCATAACTTGTACTTAAATATTTACAAATAAAATATGATTAGGCTTATCGTGTTTTTATAATTAAATGTAACTTGTTTAATTGTAACATAGAGTATTTCTCTGAAATATTCTTTCCACATGATTTCTCATTAAAATAAATCCAACATCTAGTCTCTTGTTGTTTGATAATAATCTCTCGATAGCTTTGTCTTTTCGACCGTAGTTTCGTTTTCAGCGTTCCTTGCGTTTGCGTAACCATAGATTCGAGTATATTCTTTAGTGCGTTCTTTTAAAGCTTTTCTTTTGATTGGTGCATTGTTCTTAGTTGTATTTGTTTGTTTGCTTTGTATGTTTGTGCCCGATGTTTGCTTCGAGTAGAAGAAGGATCGTTGTTCGTTTGCTTTGAAGATAAAGAGTTCCAAGAAAGGAAGAGCTGAAGAGCAGTAAGAGTAGCTTTTCGTTGGAGAAAGGCAAGTGTCCCTAACCACCCTTCTACCTATGCTTTATTTACAAGATTGCTATGCAATAATTGGAACATGGAGCGACCACCCAGGAACCAGGTGCAACCACAAGACATATGGCTCTGTCTTGGCTAAATAATTAGAAACTTTAGTGTGTGGTATGCTTTACCTGATAAGGGTTAGGGGGTGCTGGTAGTTGGTGTATAGCCCGGCCCTCAGGCTGATCTGCTCTGTGGTAGCTTCGCAGCCTCGAGAGAGGGTTATGCATTGCGCTGTCATGAAACCTAGCGAGCAGCCCACACTAGGGAATCTTTGTAAATGCCTCATAGTGAAACTCATGCCACTCACCTCGGAAGTGTTTAAGAGAGTAATTAACCCGAGCATATATGGGGGAAACGACTTATGGGTAAAGTGTACAACCTCTGCAGAGTGTTAAATCTAATCGATTAGCCGTGCTCTCGGTCATGGAGCGGCCTGGACCCTCACATGATTAATAAACTTAAAGAGTAATTTAATTTGTTTCTGGTTATTTCTTGTGGCCTTGCTGAGTACCAACCATAAGTGTTCTCAACCTTGCTAAACAGCTGCTCAGAAGGAGAAGAGGTGTGAAGCTGTTGAAGATGGTGTTGTTGCTAGGCGTACGCAGCCCCCAGTCGTCTGCCTGTGAAGTTTGGTGTCTTCGTTTCCAGGATAAAGCGTAAACATCTGATAATCTTTGTTTTTCTTACGTGATATTGTTTCTGTTATTCACTTATGTCAACTATATGCATGAAACTTGATCCTGGTATGCATATAGAACTGCATCTGGTTTTCTTTGAAAAAAACAGGTGTGACACATAATTTGGAATTCGGATCAAGAAGTTATGCAAGGTCCAAGATTTAACCATAACCTTAACCACTACAGTAAACGTGGCTACAGTATTCGAGCCGAACCCACATGGTGTGGGGTGACCGAGTTCCTGTCGAACCAGGATTTTTTTTTAATTTTAACCTCTTTTTAAAAATATTTTTTAAAATAACACTACCAAAACTTTATTTACATCCGGTGACCCTTTTGCCCGCGCTGTGATTCCTGACGCGGCAGATAGGCTTTGCCGCGCCACTGCATGCGGCGCGTGAAATTTGCCACGCTGGCGTGCAATGCTGACTGTGTTTGTGACTGCCGCGCCGCATGCACCAGCGCGGCAGGGTGACGCTCCAACCACGCGGGCGCGGCAGCGGGCAGTCGATCTCACTCCACTATTTCCTCGGGTCGTGCGCGCTCTACGCCGCAGTGTGCTGATACTGTTTGGCACTGTGGCGCATGCATGGTAGCTGGTAGGGGCAAGCCGCTCCCGTGCCGCAGGCAACCAGCCAGACCCCAAGGGCCCCCGCCCCTGCCGCCGCACATGGTCACTGTTACGAATAAAAGTTTGGTGATCTTATCCTGGACACGATCAAACGGCAGTTGCCTTCTCGCGACGCTCTCCCACGAAGGCTAGAGCGGACGGTTGCCTCGCGCACGTCCACGACCACGGTTTGACAATCTGTCGATTCCCACTGTATATATATATGAAACAATCAGATCAATGCAAATGGCTCGATTCATTGGGAACACAATCATTTCTTCGTTTTTACTCTTTACACGTTATCAGCACTTCGCTCTCGCCATCGGGGAAGAAGCCAAGAAACAGAGGAAGGGGGAGGAAGAGATCGCCGGCCTCCACTCCATCGGAGGTACCATGCCATCGACGAACTCACCTTCTGTTGATGCCATCGTCGAGTCCGTTCTCCATCTTCCTCACCACCAGCGTGCTCGTCGCCTTCGCTTCTTGCTTCGTCGCCAAGTCCGTGACTCCGTTCGCAGTCACAGGACTGCTGGTCGCGCTCGTAGAGGCACTGGTACCTCTCGCGCTGGCCGCGGTCGCGGCCTGCAGATGTCCACGAGCGGTCGAGTTGGCGGGCGTCGCAGGTCTCCTCCGCCCCCCGACACCTGCCTGGAACCAGGACACATCCTGGTGGGCTCGCCTCGCCATTGTGCAATCCAAGGCTGGACGGCCATGGCGAGGATAGATGGCGCACCTTGGCCGGCGTCCTATCCCCGCGTCGTGACTGCGTACTGCCCGACGCACGGATGGACGCACTTCACTCGCGACGAGGTGGGTCCGTCGGGAACCGCGGCATCTCCTTCGCACACGCCGTCACTGATGGCCGTCTCGCCGGCCCGCTCGCCGACGCCTCCTGGTGCTCGAGGCGGTCGAGTTGCGTCCCCGACGCCTCCCGGCTTCCAGCGCCAGGGCACCATTGCCGCGCGCCGTGGAGCTCCGCCACTCGCCGTCCGGCAGCGTGGTATCGCACGGCCCTCCGCCTCCTCCACTCGCTTGGGGTCTCGCGCGTCGCAACGCGACGGCGGCGGCTAACCGCCGTCCCGGCCTCATCCCGATGGGGCACCGCCACCTCCCCAACGTGAGCGGCCTGGACGACGGCTACCTCTCCTCCGACGAGGGGGAGCACTGAGCGGTGGTGGGGATGCGGCCCAGAGGTGCGGGAGTGGCGGATCCGGGCGGTGCAGCAGTGGATCTGGCGGAATCCGGCGGCATCGATGCGAGCGGCGGCGGAGGTTGCGAGCGAGCGTGGTCTGGCGTGTGGTTTAGTAACCGCTGCCTGTGCCGGGCCCCTTGCGGCCTTGCTGCTGCTACGAGCGCCCGCTTGGGCCAACGGGGCTGGAAGGGGTGGTGGGCTGGAAGCTTAGTTTCTGGCCCATCATCCAATTACCATTTACTATTTCCTTTCAGCAATTTCAATTATGCAGTACGCTTATGTGTTAGCCTAGTGCTTACTGTTGTTACGTACTGTCAAGTTATCAGGAGTTCGTGAGTCCATGTAATGTTACATTGAGACCTCTGCTGTCATATGTTATTGTATATATGTGTTTGTTCTCATGTTTGGTCATTTCCATGTCATTTATATTATATTACCTTTGCAAATATCATTGTTCTAGCCTATACAATGCTTCATCGATGCAATTATTTTACTTGTTCTCTATTTCGGAAAATCACACTCCAAAATCCTTTGATGCTGGTCATACATGAGGCGTACATCCGTACTACCGCGGAATCTACACTATGTTCTTCATAGTGACTATTCCTAAGTGCGTATCCAACTCAGGATTTTTGGGACAAAGGTCTACCTTTTAAAGGTGATTACCATGAGTTCATTTTCAAATTGGCCATACACAAGGTGGTATATCAAATATCACTGTGGGATTTACATCCTCAACGTGTGTACCCAATTTGAACTTGAATTCGCTATGGCCTACACTAAACTAGAGATTACCTTGATTCATTTTTTCAGAATTGGCCATACACAAGGTAGTATACCTATACTACTGTGGGATTTATCCTCAACGTGCGTACCCAATTTTGGAAATTTTGGATTATAGGGTCTACTCTAATTTTAGTGATTGCCGTCTATATTTTTTTCCAAATTATTGAGGATTATTGTTTGAGTTCGAGTTTTCTTGAATTCACATACTCTTTGCATTGAATTTTTGCCAAGATTTCTCAGATTTTCGGCATTACATTTGTAGGTGAGATGGCTGGTAAAGAGTTTGAAATTCTCGCTCTTGACGGTCACAATTTCCCTACATGGGCTACGGACATTAAAGTCGGTCTATCGACCCGTGGACTTTTTCCGTGCTTGGCCACACCTGCTGCAGGTGCGCCGCCTATACCGGATCCAATCAAGTTCGGTGCCTTATCCATCATAAGGAACAACATACATCCGGACTTAAAGTCTGAGTACATGTATGAAGAAGAACCACATGTATTGTGGGAGGCCCTCAAAAACCACTATGAACAGCAGAAGGCAATAGTCCTCCCAGAGGCTGTCCATGAGTGGAACCATCTACGCTTTCAGGATTATAAATCCGTAGATGAGTTTAACCATGTTGTTCACAAGCTTTGCACGAAACTCAAGTTCTGTGATAAGGAACCCTCTGAAGCGGATAAGATTGAGAAAACCTTATCTACCATGCTTCTTGCAGAGAGGCTTCTTACTCAACAGTATCGTGAGAAAGGTTTCACTGTCTATTCTCAATTGATTCAGTCATTACGACAGGCAGAGAAGAATCATGAGCTCTCTTTGTGGAACTCTCAGCAGCGCCCTGTGGGCACTACACCTCTGCCTGAAGTACATGCAACTTTTGAGAAGACAGGACATGGTGGTTCTACAAACCAACCTCGAAACCCTTCGGGCAAAGGCAAGCGGCGTAGGCACCACAAGCCACGTGGGGACTTCAACAAGGGGAAAGGTATTTCTAAGCCTAAAAATGACAATAGCAACAAAACTACTTGCTACAAGTGTGGTTGCTACAATCATCTGGCTAAGAAATGCAGGACCCCAAGGCACTTAGTTGACTTGTACATGAAGTCCATGGCTCGTGGGCATGACACTCAAGGCAAGAAGTATGAAGCACACTTCACTTCCCGTGAGCATGAGACAAGTGTTCCTCCCATTCCTTCGGAAGCGGGACCAAGCAACACTGTGACTCTACATCAGGGGGAGACTTTCTTGGGTGCTGACAAGATGATGGTGGAGTACACCTGCCATGACATATTTGGAGACCTTGACTAGGCTCTAAATTTATCCATCTTATAGATATTTGTTTAAATTTGCAATGGTTGTAATAAATACATGATGTTATCCTTACGTTTGATTGTAATAAGCACATTTGTTACAATAATAAAGTTGTATGTGTTATGTATATTTGCATGAGTTTTTATTTAAATTCTGCATTTGTATATAGATTTCTACGGGAGTCAATCCGATGGAAGAAGAGTTGTGCCTAGTGGATAGTTGCACCACTAATACTGTACTTACGGAAGTCAAATATTTCCAGACTCTTACAAGGAAAGAGGGAAATGTTCTGACCATCGCTGGACGCGATGCGGTGATAGTTGGTTCAGGTCGAGCCACTATCATACTTCCTATGGGGATGTAGCTTACCATCGAGGACGCATTATTGTATCCTGATGCAACGCGTACCCTGCTAAGTTACAGATATATCCGTATGAATGGTATTCATGTTGAAACCTATGAGGACAACAAGGAGGAATTTCTCCTCCTTACCAAAGACAACGGATATGGCAAAGAGAAAATTGAAAAAATGCCCTCTCTCTCATCTGGATTGTACTACACATACATTAAACTCGTACCACATGTTGCATACAAGGTGATTTTTCAGAATGTTGACGCATTCCAAACTTGGCATGATCACCTTGGCCATCCTGGTATCGGGATGATGAGAAAAATCATTTGCAATTCCATTGGTCACAATTTGAGCAATGCTAAATTCCCACAATCTTCGGATGTCATGTGCACTTCTTGTGCCACTGAGAAATTAATTTTGAGACCCTCATATCTCAAAATTAAAACTGAACCACTCAAGTTCCTTGAACGCATTCAAGGAGATATTTGTGGACCTATTCAACCTTCATCTGGCCTGTTCAGATATTTCATGGTTTTGATAAACACATCTTCACGATGGTCTCATGTGTCTCTCTTATCGACACGCAACCATGCATTTGCAAAGTTGATTGCTCAAGTTATCAAACTTAAAGCACATCACTCTGAGCATCAGATAAAGATGATTAGAATGGATAATGCTGCAGAATTTTCTTCCAAAGCCTTCAATGATTATTGTATGGCATTAGGAATTGAAGTTCAGCACTCTGTCCCCTATGTCCATACCCAGAATGGTTTAGTAGAGGCTCTCATCAAGAGAATCAAGCTCATCGCAAGACCAATGCTACAAGGTTGTAATCTTCCAACTTCTTGTTGGGGTCATGCAGTTTTACACACTGCAGACTTGATACAACTTCGCCCAACTGCATACCATTCAGCCTCCCCGCTGCAATTGGTACGTGGTGATCCTCCAAGTATTTCCCATCTGCGGAAATTCGGTTGCGCTGTGTACGTACCGATCTCACCACCCAAGCGTACCTCCATGGACCCTCACAGGAAATTGGGAATTTATGTGGGATTTCAATCTTCGTTAATTATTAAATTCCTGGAGCCCCTTACAGGGGATTTTCTCACGGCCTGACACGCTGATTGTATCTTCAATGAAGATCATTTCCCGGCATTAGGGGAAGAATATAAGTATCACACTGAATGCCAGGAAATTAATTGGGATGCTCAACACATCTCCAAGGAGGATCCCCGTTCTAAGGAATCTGAATTACAAGTTCAGAGGATCCTAAATTTGCAAAACATTGCAAATAACCTGCTAGATGCATTTACAGCTGGAAAAGGTGTCACAAAATCCTATATTCCTACAAGGAACGTGCCAGAAAGAGTAGAGGTACCAAATAAAACTACTCATCTTCCTTCTTCTAGTAAGAATGGGAGAAGTACGGCTATTCCTACGGGTGTGGCTTCCCGTAAGCGCAATAGGAAACAGAGGGATACACCCTCTGACCCTGTAAATGCAACTCAACCAATTGTTGAGAGACACCAAGTGGATGAACCACATCCACATCCCGCATCAACAGTGCACTCAATTTCTGATGCTAGGACATCGGAACACCCCGACGAGATCGTATTGGGAAATACCAAACCGTTTATTGGGGTGCAAGAGATTTCCATCAATTATCTCAGTTCTGGAGAAACATATCATCGTAAGACAATAAATGTCGACATATATTTCTCTGCATCAATTGCTGAAAACCTCCAAAATGAACCAGGTCCTAAATCCATGGTAGAGTGCAAAAAGCGCTCGGACTGGAACAAATGGAAGGAGGCAATTGAAGCGGAGTTAGCCTCCCTCACAAAAAGAGAGGTATTCTCATCAGTGATACCTACACCTCCTGAAATCTTTCCTGTGGGTTTCAAATGGGTTTTCATCCGGAAACGGAATGAGAACAATGAGGTGGTGAGATATAAGGCGAGGCTTGTAGCACCGGGTTCACGCAGAGACCCGACGTTGATTTCAACGAAACATATTCTCCAGTAATGAGTGGAATCACTTTATGATATCTTATATCTTTGGCAGTGCAAAAGCGTCTATCTATGCAGTTGATGGACGTAGTGACAACATATCTTTATGGGTCACTTGATTCGGATATTTATATGAAGGTTCCCGATGGAATCTCTATACCGAATCCGGGCGCAAATCGCAACATGTATTGTGTAAAACTGAAAAGATCATTATATGGTCTTAAGCAGTCGGGAAGGATGTGGTACAACCGACTGAGCGAGTACCTTCTACAGAAGGGATACTCCAACAATAATGATTGTCCGTGTGTCTTCATCAAAAAATCCTCTACAGGATTCTGCATAATATCAGTGTATGTCGATGATTTAAATATTATTGGCAACACCAAAGATGTTGATGAAGCCCGCAATCATCTTAAGACGGAGTTTGAGATGAAGGATTTGGGTCAAACCAAATTTTTCTTGGGTTTACAAATCGAGCATCTTCACTCAGGAATACTTGTACACCAGTCTGCTTATATCCAAAAAAATATTGGAGAAATTCAATATGGATAAATCTTATCCAATCAAAACACCAATGGTTGTTCGATCCCTTGATGTGGACAAAGATATCTTTCGACCTCGGGATAAAGGAGAAGAGGTATTGGGTCTGAATATCCCTACCTTAGTCTCATTGGAGCACTTATGTATCTCGCAAATTGCACCAGGCCTGATATTGCATTTACGGTTAACTTGCTTGCAAGACATAGTGCTGCCCCAAAAAAGTGCCATTGGACTGGGGGTAAACAAATCCTAAGGTATCTTAACAGTACTAAGGACCTAGGTTTGTTCTATCAGAAAAACCAAGACCCCAATTTGATCGGTTATGCTGATGCTGGTTATTTGTCTGATCCCCACAATGCCAGATCCCAGACATGTTTTGTATTTCTACATGGAGGTACAACCATTTCTTGAAAATCTTCCAAACAAACATTAGTGGCAACCTCCACAAATCATGCTGAAATCATTGCTCTATATGAGGCATCACGTGAATGCGTGTGGCTTCGAGAGTGATTAACCACATAGAGCAATCTTGTGGTACTGGTTCTATTGAATCACCTACCATTATGTATGAAGATAATGCTGCTTGTGTTACTCAGATGGAAACAGGCTACATCAAGAGCAACCTTGACAAACATATTGCCCCTAAGTATTTTTTTTTCCTCATGAACTTCAGAAAAGTGGGGATATAAAAATATTATTAGCAAAATCTTGTGATAATCTCGCTGATCTTTTCACTAAATCTCTACCTGCTTCCACATTTGAAAAATGTGTTCGAGGAATTGGTATGAGGAGGCTTAGAGATTTGCAAGAATCAGGGGGAGTTTCCCTCTAAGATGTTCCTGTTCAAAACATCACATTGTACTCTTTTCTTTAATGAGTTTTTCCTCTTTGAGGATTTCTCATATAAAGTTTTTAATGAGACAATGTTAACACGAGTATATGTCATATTTCCTATTTTCCCCATCGGGGTTTCTAGGGAGATATCAAAGACATAGATCGTTCCTTAAACTCTTCGAGTTTAAGATAGAGCGATCAGTACCTATATTATTCCTCATTTTTCCCACAAGGTTTTGGAGGAGTATTTTATTTCATTGATCAAAGGAGGATTCGATCAAGGGGGAGTGTTACGAATGAAAGTTCGGTGATCTCATCCTGGACACGATCAAACGGCAGTTGCCTTCTCGTGACGCTCTCCCACGAAGGCCGGAGCGGACGGTTGCCGCGCGCACGTCCGCGACGACGGTTCGACAATCCGTCGATTCCCTCTATATATATGAAACAATGAGATCAATGCAAATGGCTCGATTCATTCGGAACACAATCGTTTCTCCGTTTTTACTCTTTACAGTCACATGGGCAGGAGAGATTAGAACACACAACTGCTGCACATCAGCACATGTGTGTTTACTTGCTTTAGTATGGTGTGTTTAGTTTTTTTTAATTTTCCTCAACTACTCATCACATCCCTCTTTAGATACTAATCTTCTAATTTTTTCCAAACTAAACATTCGTGCGAAACTCATGAAACTTTCTGTAGCAATTTTAAATAGAAAATTAGGAGGATTAAACATAATCTAATTATAAAACTAATTGCATATATGATTGAGAAATGGTGAGATGAATCTATTAAACTTAATTAATTCATCATTAGAGATTGTTTACTATAGCACGATATTGTCTTTCAATAGATTGTTCTTGCAATTTCTCGGGATTATGGAATTAGTTTTGTCATTAATTCATAATTAATACTCCCTATAGATTCACAATTTCTCCTAGGCATGTTTAGTTTGCACAAACTTTTGGGGAAAAATTTTGGGTTCCCTTTTAAAACCTTTTGGGAGTATTAAACGTAGACTAATTACAAAACTAATTACACTGATGGATAAGAAATCACAAAATGAATCATTAAGCCTAAATAATCCATCATTAAAAATTGTTTACTATAGCATCATGTTATCTAATCATGACATAATTAGACTTGTTAGATTCATCTCGTGATTAAGTCTGGGGTTACGAAATGAATTTTGTCGTTGATCTACGTCTAATTCTCTTAAATAATATTTGAAATTCAATGTGTCATGTGGTTGAAAAAAAATTAGATACTTTTTTCATAAACGGACCATTAAATAAGGCGGGAACCAAAAAACTAACATAGAGCCTACTCCTGTAGCCTACTCCATTAGCTGTGGCGCCTACGAAGTAGCACAGGACATGACTGTCCTTGTCCAGCGTTGGCAGACCAGCTTTGATTCTTTGATCCGTCTGCCGACGGGACTTCACAAGTAGGCAGCACGGTCAGCAAGCAAGGACAGCCGCTGTCGCGCCAGCGGGGTTGGCGCGTCAGCTCGCCGCGCCGGTGCATCCGGCGCGGCAGCCACAAACACAGTCAGCACTGCACGTCAGCGTGACAAATCTGACGCGCCGCATGCAGTAGCGCGGCCAAGCCTATCTGCCGCGCCAGAAATCACGGCGCGGGCAAAAGGGTCATCGGATGTAAATAAAATTTTAGTAGTGTTATTTTTAAAAATATTTTTTAAAAACGGTTAAATTAAAAAAAATCGGTCGAACCAGTCCTGGCCGAGTCGAGTGGTTCCTTTTCTTCTTTTTCTTCTTTTCCTCCCACATCAGCATCTCCTATTCTCTTCCTCCAACCCAGCCGCCAGGAGAGTCTGGTGTCCATTGCTGCTGCCGTAGGTGCCCCTGCAACCTTGAGTCTGTCCCTTGATCTTACTCCTTGCTGTGTTTTTTTCCCTTAATCCCCCTTCTTTTACATGTGCCGTCCCAGTGAAGGAAGGGGAGAGGGGAGGTGCTCCCATGGGAGATCCGTAAGAATTGCCTAATTTCGGACCAGGCAAAGGAGGAGAAGCGGTAGTCATCGCTGCCGTGGTCGACGGCATTGGATTTTTGCAAGGGAAATCCTAGGTAATTCGTGGTTCCTCTGTAGTAGGCATCCTATCACAGGTTTAGATGAGTTTTCATCTGCTGTTAGTGGAAGTAAATGCCGGCAAGTTTGGGGTTAGGGTTTAAATCTTGTGGCTGTTCTCATCATGCAATCAATCTGTGCAGTTTTCTGTAATGGCTATTTTGCACCTTTTTAATGGTCTCAAAAAAATATTAAACCTATATATGAGTTGTAGGAAATTTTGAGAGTTTTCCATAGCCGTAAGGAACACTACAATTGGATTTAAGGTCTGAGAGATATGGAAGTTTGATTCTGTCAGTTTTTCTGAGTCATAATTCTGGGCAGAATCTGTTCACTTAAAGTTTAGGCAACCCAAATGACAGAACTGGATCTTTGAATGAATAAAGAAGTTTTAGGAAATTTCATAACCTTTCCAGATTAGTTAAGTTCATCTTGATAGGAATTTTGGAGCTCCAGATACACCTATTTTACTAGGACTGTTCTGCAGAGGTTGCCAGATTTTCAGTATGAGGTTCATCTCAAGATTAGCCTATGTTCATGATTTTTCCTCTCTTTGTGGATCACTAGAAAGTTGTGAATTCTGAAGCTATCTTTCTTATGGCACAAGATTGAAATTTTTAGCCATCGGAATTAAAGTATAGAAAAAAAGAGAAGCATCGGTTCTGCTGTTATGTCTAGACTTGTGTGTTTTTTTGTGAGAATGCCGGGTTCGGGTGTAGGAGTGATGTGATTTGTGTTCTTTTTGTTTGTGTGTTTTGTGTTGGTGCTGAGATATGCTTGTGAACAGGTGGTGCGCCTTCAGATCGTGCTTAGATCACATTCTTGATCTTCAGGGAAGGCAAGTAAACGTAGTGATGGTCTACATGCTTTAACATTGTTGTTTGAATCGCCTCAATTTAATTCCAGCACCTCACACCAGCAAGATAAATCTGAATTTACCTTTATATTGAAGTATCTTGATCCACTTGTGGCTTTACCTGTGAAGTTATGAATTATGAATGTATATGAAGTTCATGCATTGGAATCTTGCATTTGCATTCTCATGTTTTTATGCATATGAAGAAAACCGTAGCCGGATTGGTGCGGTAAGTACCGGTACAGCAATGCACGTTGAGATATAGCAATGTGGTTGCAGCCCTCACATCCTTCCTTTGGGATGCGTGGGTAGAAGTGAAGTCATGCATTGCATTGCACCATTTGCATTTTCATCATGACGTAATGCAGTGAAGTATTTATTTATCTTACT
Organism: Cenchrus fungigraminus; assembly: GCA_036936925.1. Classification (NCBI taxonomy): domain Eukaryota; kingdom Viridiplantae; phylum Streptophyta; class Magnoliopsida; order Poales; family Poaceae; genus Cenchrus; species Cenchrus fungigraminus. Next base: position 127,774,152 of record CM072779.1, read on the forward strand.
ACTTGAAGATATATGTCATTTGTTTTATGATGTTGAACCTTAATCCATTGCTTAATTTATTGTGATTTAAATGACTTGGTTGAAGCAGTTTGCTTGCTGAGGTTTTCCATAAACCTCATACGTTTTTCCTCTCCGCAGGTTCTTGAGTTTGGAGTGCTCTCTGGTGAATGGGAGTAGCAGCACGTGTGTGCACACCTTCTTTACATATATTTTGGACACATGTGTTGTAATAAAAATGTTTGATTGAGAAGTCTTTGCTTAGCTTATAATCTCTTTGAATCAGGTTTGAGATGGTTACCTAGATGATTTAACTTGCTTCCGTGTGCTCTGTTTATTTATCTCTTTGTTGTTGTTTTTTTCCTTATGTGTATGCCTGTAATAGCTATAGTGTAGTGTGGTGATGCTCCAGAATGTTGCTGCTATACTTGGGTGTTACAGTAGAGGGATAAAAGTTCTTACTGCCAGCAAAATTTCATAATTTTTTGTTGTATAGTTTAGGAGATATGAATTTTTGTATGTCGCTGCCAGGGCTGTTCGGCAGATTCAAAAGTGTGGTTTTGAGTTCTGTTTTAGGTAACCTTAGAGGTCTGATAAAATTATAATTTTGATACCAAAGTTTTAGTTGATTCTCTGAAGTTTCCAAATATAAATTTATTTGGTTCCTAATTTGATATTCTGATATATAAAAATAGATATGAAAAAGATAGGCATTGTTGTTCTTAGTTGATGATTGTGATAGAGAATGTTGTTTGTCTAGTCTTGTTCATAATGGGGACTTGGACAATAGGCACTCTAGATTATATGTGAGAATGTCATTTGGTTTTTTTGTGCTGATATACTTAAGTGGTTTAGCAGGTGGTGTTGCTACGAGGCTTGTACATCCACATGGTTGGTAAAGGCAAGTGAACATAGTTGTTGCATTGTTACAACTTTAACATGTTATTTTTACGACCTCCACTTAGAAAATGTGGTGGACAACTTATATGTTATTATCTGAAATATTATGCATGACATTTATAGGTATGTGAAGAGCATGAATATGTCCTAATATAATTACTTGTTGTCTATTGGGTCATAAATCTCATTCAATTTTGTTTAATAAATCTCCTATGCTTTATGTACTGTTATATTATGGAAAATGGCATGCTTGAGGTAGGGCTAATTGCTCTTATGATGATTAATTCATCTGTTCTAGATTAGGTTACTCTGTTGCTTCTCTTATATAAAGGCACCAACCTATTCATGGGGGCCAATATAGTATCTTATAATGCACCAACACATACATTGTTGTTTGTTAACTTCCATTGGTTCTTGTTCCTATACGGAGAAATGACTGTGTGATGCTCGCATAGGTGCTCAGCTTTTAACCTCATTGACACGTAGGTAGGTGTTCTTTTATTTTCTAGCTTGCGTTGTGTTAACTTTCATAGCTTAGTTATTTGTTTAACAGCTGTGAGGGAACTGGTATATGTGACAGTTTTGTACTCTTATTCAGTTCAGAGTCCAAGTGGTCAATGCTAAAAGCTAGTGTTGGAGGAGACATCATTTTGAGATCCTCTGTTTCTAAAATTTCATTAACTAATATGTACTGTGTTTGCGTTAGTACTTCTTTGTCTCAAATTTTCTCTGGCTAACTGCTAATTACAGTGTGTTGTTTGTTTTCTCTGATTTCTCTATATACAAGCCAGTGTATCCTTATTTGCACCATAAAAGAAGTCTCAGTCCGAGAGATCATGGTTTGAATAACTTACATCTACATTTAGAACCATGTATTATAAAACTGTGCGGAACTTTATTTTGCTGCATCCTTTAGATGGCTAGGTGCTTGAACATCCTTTATCTAATAGCTTCCTTGTTCCTATACTGAGAACAGATCGTGCGATGTTAGCATATCGGATGAAAATGCTCAACTTTTAGACATCAATTAATACAACTACACTTTCAATTTCAATTGTGGGCATCTAGTTTGTGCAACTAATACACTTGTATTGTCTTATCTAAATCCCCTGTCATGTATCAATATATATAATATCTAAATTTGTTTGAAAGGGTGACATACTAATTGAATGTATCTGCAATCTTGGGATCACCCAACAATCAATCTATAATCTCTATAGCTTGTTAGTTGAACTTTCTTATTGTGAATGCGGGGAACTTGAGCCAGTGTCTATAAGTTATCCATGCTGTCCTACAGATACATACAGACATGTTGTGCAGGTGAGTCCATACCCCATGGGCAATGCTCATGTTATTAGCCATAATTTTCTCTCTCATAGCACACAGTTCGTAGTTTGGCTCTTTTGTTTTTTTAGCAAACAACCATGAACCAACATAAATTTTGACTATATGTTAGGTTGATAAATAAGCAGCCAGCCATGTCATTCCAAATAAAAGAACCAAGCTATTTCCTTTACAGATAAATAATTATTGTTTTGCCTAGATGTTAGGTTGATAAATAATTGGTCATGGCATTCCAAATAAAAGAGACCAAACCATTTACTTTACAATCTTGCACATAAATATGTGACAATGCATATTCAGATAATGTTGGATATACCATCTTTTGCTTTGAGCAATGCACACTACTTGTTTTACCTTTTATTTGATATGGTTGTGAGCTCTGCATTTGAAACATTATGTTTGGATTCTTTGCTTACTTATGCTATAACTCTGCTGGTTGTCATGTTTACTACTGATGGAGAGTTAAGTTCTGGACAATTTGAAGATGTGGAGTGCACGAGGACAAGAGTTGAGATATCATTAAATGTAAGTATATTCCATCCATTTAGAAAAATACTCCTATATGTCAGTAAAAAAAACTTGATAAGTGAAACACTTAAATAAACTAGCCTAGTAGTAATTTGGTTATTTCCAAAAATCCTGATTGTTGGCTTGAAAATCCTTACTAGAAGTGTCGTTGCTACTACTTTAGTCTAACCTGGAGCAGTTTTGACACCTGTAGATCCTAGAGAGGTTAAATCTGATGGATATCTGTCCCATCTGTGGCCATAATTAGATCACTTTACCATTCATTTGTTGTACTATATTGCAATTCATACTTCACTGCATCTATTGATTTCATACAGTTTACCTGTCTGCCTTATGCTAAGTTTGAATATAACAAACTTAACCTCCATCATGGATTGCTAGATGATGCCTGTGTGCTCTTGATTATATGCATGCATGCATATGACTTGTAATAGACCTGATGGTATTATGCTTTGCTTTCTCCAGGATTTACAATAACTATAGATGAAGCATTGATCAGTCAGTGCCATTTGGATTTGGATGGTATTTTTCTTCATGAATGGGAAGCGCTCTTGAAGAAAAGAAGTACCAGTCTCAAGGCTTTGAGAAGTCAAGTTAAAGATCATGGATGGTGGGAGTGATCAAATTTTTATATGTGTACGAATAATATAGCTTTTGTAGATATTTTAGTATTGTAAGTGATGAGTGAAAGGACAACATATTACTTTCATAAAATTCTGTTAGCATCATTTGTATCATGACTGCTGGATCGGTGTCATTAATAATATATGTACATATTTGCATCAATTTATTTTTTTTCAAAATTTTTGTTGCATTAAAGAATCAACATCATTGTAGTAACCATAGCATCAACGTATCTTGTAGGGTGTGAATTTAGTATTGCAACTACCATTGAGCATATTGCAACAATGCTTAACCGGTGTTACATGTGGATATTACAACGATACACAACGTGTTGCAATATTCTATAAGAAAATAGCAACTACTTTTTTGTGTTGCAATAACCTTTACGATAATAGCAACGTTTCAAATGGTGTTGCGATATCTTTTACCATATAGCAACAACAAACATTTAGTTGTGATAGTCTTTAGGCATATTGCGACAGCTACGACTGCGTTGTGATATCCTACATCACTATTGCAACAACATAGATGTCGTATTGCAACACAATGATTTCATCGTAATAGCGCTTGTTTGCAACAGATCAAAATGGTTGCAATTGCCACTATAGCAACGACACCTTTCGTTGCAATTACCCGTATTGCAACGTCACCGGTCGTTACTACTTCAACAAATTACTACACCAGACGTCATCGCAACACTTCCTCTTTATAGCGACACCATTTTGGGGTCGTCGCAAAAACATATTGCGACGCCTGGCGACGAATCGAATTTGTCGTAATTTGACGATCTTGCAACCAAATAACCCCTATAGCGACGATTTTGAGGCGTCGCGATACATCCAAAATGTTGTGGTGCTATTTGTGTTGACAATGAGACCTTATTAAAGTTTGTGAGTCAATGGAGAAAAACAAAGGAATCCACCGGCCGGCTGCCACAAGTGGTAGTAGAAATCATTCAAATTGCTGTCCGTTCATATTCGTCTCGCTAGTAGGGGCTGGATGCTTAGCAAACTCTAATATGAAACAGGCTACTGCATTCTCTCTTCTATAAGCAATTTTCACTTGCATAGCTCTGATAAGGACATACAAAGGCGGAGGATCGGAATGGTAATGGGTCAACTGTGTCAAGCTCGGATTCAAAATAAGAATCTAAGCCTGAATAGCTGAAAGGCCTTGACATTGCTCGCATTATTATTATAAAAAATGCTCATCCTATTGGTTTGTTATGTTCTTCCTTTTCGGTTTGTATGTCTTAATAATTTTGGGTTTTTTATATTGGAACAATTAGATCCATACCATTGAAAGATTGCAAAGTTAGATATATATTATTTAGCTCACATGTCGTTGACTCATGTGAACTCCACATATAAGTGAGATAGCAATGGTACGTATCTAACTTTGCAATCTTTTAATTATCAATAAACATAAGACCAATTCGAGGAGAAATATTATGCATACACCGTGCACCTCTCAAAAAACATCAAGTCGTTGAAATCATCGGTTGATGCCATTTCTGACAGTGTAATATTCATACTTGTATAAAAATAGTGCCAAGACACATAGTAACGAGTAAATTTTCTTTTTACTCAATCGGAAAAAAAAACTGATCCCCAACCCACTCCATCATCGACTGAGGCCTCGATTTGCACCAATCAATGCAATGCAAAACGGATCAATCCAAATCGAAAGAAGCTTACAAATTGTAGGAGGCGCGACGGATCTGTTGTCCTGCCCTGCTTTACAAGATCATGTGCATGTTGGAGATGATCAGCACTCAGCACAATGGTCACCGCGTGGGCCCATGGGCGAGGGTAATTAGACTAACTTCAGCAATTTTCTGCATCTGGATCTTCAAACCTCCTCTATGCAGCAGGGAAAGAGAAGAAAACAGTGTTGCAAAGAGATGAGCACTCCAGCAGCAAAGGCATCCCCTCGCGCATCCTGCTCCAGCAGTTGACTCCCGCGGGCGAGGGGAGCGGCCGCCGCGCCGAGGGGAGCGTGCACGCCGAGGAGCCGCCGCGCGGAGGGGAGCGAGGGCCGCCGTCGCGCACGCTGAGGAGCCGTCACCGCGCGGAGGGGAGCGAGGGCCGCCGTTGCACGTTGAGGAGCCGCCGCGCGCTGAGGAGCGCCGCCTCCAAATCCTGGCAGAGCTCCTCCGCGCCCTCGACACCTCCGCCGCCAGGAGCCCTTCCCCCGTCACACCACCCGCGCCTCGACGTCCAACTCTACCCCGCCGGATCTCGGATCTCCGCCGAGCCACGTCGGCCCCTGCTCCGCCTCACGCCGCCGCTGCCCTGCTCTCGCGCCCGCCCGCCAGAGGTGCTGATGCGCAGCCCGGCGCTTGCGCGGTCGCCGGCCGGCGGCGTCGGAGGAGAGGCCGGGGTCGTCGTAGAGGAGAGGAGTTGCTGCACGCCGAGCCTCGCCGGAGCAGATCCACGCGGTGCTCAAGGCGGCCAGAGGTGCTGATGCGTGGCCCGGCGCTTGCGCGGTCGCCGGCCGGCGGCGTCGGAGGAGAGGCCGGGGTCGTCGTAGAGGAGAGGAGCTGCCGCGCGCCGAGCCTCACCGGAGCAGATCCACACGGTGCTCGAGGCGGCGGTGGTCTAGGGAGGGAGCAGAGGAGGAGTGCCGCCGGCTTGGAGGGAGGGAGCAGGGGAGGTGGCGGGTGGGAACTGCTGCAGAGGGAGAGAGGTGGGGAGGTGGCTGGTAGTTGGTACAGTGCGTTGAAGAGAAGAGAGAGACACCCTGAGAATGAGGGTGCCGGGTGCAGGAATCGCAAAATGCAGATGCAAATGAAGCGATTATTGGACGCGCTATAGTGCGTGATGGTTCTTCATTTTGCAGATGAGGGAGACGGTAGGGGGATTGCTGGAGACAATCTTAGGGAGCTAATGCACCCCTCACAAAAAGAAAAATAGTGAATATGCTCACATGTTCACCATATTTGCATTCTTCGTGACTCAGCTCTATGCATCCACAAAGGAAGCGTACTCTCTCCGAGTTGCTCTAACTTTGCCACTCATTAGGCAGCTCTGTGCGGTGGAGCACATCCATGATGGCCTGCGCAAGAGATGGCAGAGCCATGTACGTGCTTCTCACCCCATGGAACCAAACATGCTCACAAAGATTTAAACATTCTATATATTGACTAACACTATTGTATACTTCCTCCATCTCAAATTACTATTCATTTAACATTTCTTGATCTATAACTTTTTCTATGTATCTAGGTGCATATCAGAATTTATATGTACCTAGAAAAAATAAATAATAATTAATTTGTATCCTAATTATTGATGTGTACCTAGAAAGGTCAAAAAAAAAGGAAAAAATAGTGAATATGCTCAAATGTTCACTATTTGTATCCTAATAACTCATCTCTATGCACCCATGAAGCAAGCGTACCCTCTCCAATTTGCTCTGTGCAGTGGAGCACATCCACGATGACCTGCACAATAGATGGCAGAGCCATGTACACGCTTTTCACCCCATGGAACCAAGAAAGATTCAAGCATTCTATATATTGACTAACATTGTTGTATACTCCCTCCATCTAAAATTATTATTCATTTTAGCTTTTCTAGATACATAACTTTTGCTATGTATCTAGGTGCATATCAGAATTTATATGATAAGTCAAAATGATTAATAGTAATTAATTTAATATGAATGGAGTAGTAAACTATTATTAGCTAGGTACAAATATATGCCAAATAATTAAAAAATGTGCTAACCCAACAAATACATATATTATGCACAAGTTAAATATGTTTATTAGCAGCTAAACATCACGATGTGCTTATCCTGCCCAAGATATATTTCACTACGGGAATCCTCACCTTTGTGTTTTCCCCTCGACAGCGCCTTTGCCGAGAGGAAACTCTCAGCATACGACACTCGGCACATTTCTACCGGCAATGAGCTCTTTGCCGAGAGCCAGGTCACGCCCTCTCGGCACACATGTGCCGTGAGGGCATATGACTTCCGGCAAACAATTTTTCATAAAACAAAAAAAAAATCCATCCACTCGGACCCCACAGGCCCATAGGCCAGGCACCGCGGCCGCGGCCGCCACCACCACCACCGCCACCATCGCCACCACCCGCCAACAACGCCACCAGCACCACCACCTGCACCGCCGCCACCGCCGCTGCCACCACTGCCACCCCCAACACCACGGACGGATCCAGAAAACGGCAGGAGAGAGAAAGGGAGAGGGAGGGTGGGGAGAAGCTTGCGCTGCACCTGTGCCGGGGAGGAAGCCGAGGCGTGCGGAGGATGTCGTGGCGCCGGGGACGAGCCGCCGTTGTAGATCCCGCCGCCGCCGTTGTGGATCCGCCGCCATCGGAGCCCGAGGCCGCGCCGGGATGGAGTAGAGGAGGTCGTGGAGGCCGCCGCAGATCTCGCTCCTCCGGCAAGGGAGCTCGAGGCTGCCACCTCCACCACCTCTAGCCGCCACCTCCACCACTGCGCCGGCTGGGGAGGGAGATCCTGCCGCCGCTGTCGAGATCCGCCATCGCTGGTGCTGCTCCTCGAGTTCGCCGCCGCCGCACCTCACCCCGCCGCTGCTCCTCACCGCGCGGTGAGAGGAGAGAGCGGTGCGTGGTGTGAAGGGAGAGGAGAAGGTCGCGGCGGCTGCAGCGACATGGAAGGAGAGGAGGGAGGCGGCTGGGGAGGGAGGTGGCTGCGCGGCTGGGAGGGCTAGGGTTAGGCGGCTTTATATGGGACGGGGAGGATGGGTGGGCGGCGCGTGGAGTGGGCCGGAGGTGAGCTGAATTTTGTTTGCCGTGAGCCCCCGCCTGGCTCTCAGCAAAGTTGCCTTCTTTGCCGAGAGTCAGCTACGTCATTCTAGGCAAACAGAGCTGACTCTCGGCAAAGAAGGCCCCCTTTGGAACAAAGGAAAAGTGTAGGAATTGTAGAGGATTTGGATCCTATAGGAAATTTTCTTTTGAAGGCCTTTGGAACAAAGGATTGAATTCCTACCAATCTTATGAAATTCCTAAGGATTGTCTTGTTCCATAGGAATTTTGGAGAAAATCTAACAAGAGGTCCAACCTCTTGGAAATTTTCCTTTGTGTCTATCTCTCTAGACATTTTTATGATTTTCCTATGTTGTATCCAAATATCACAATTGGTAAGTTTCCTACATTCTTATTCCTATAGGATTGCAATTGACAACCAACTCAAATCCTACATTTTCCTATTCCTATATGTTTTGAGAATGTTCCAAAGAAGCCCTAACATTGGAGGAAATTAACAAGACGACCTTACGTGTGCTCGCTCATGGAGTTGCAGGCGCAAGCGTAGAACTGAGTCCTTCAAATAACACTCCCCCATTTGAGTCAGACTACTTCATATGTCAGACGCTTCGGAGCAAACTAGTGAAGCCCAACTGCCTCATTTGGTGCCATCACATGGGCTTCCAAACAGGCCACGTCTTCACCGACCACTGCTGCTGCACCAACCGGACGGTGATGGATGACCGGATGAGATGAGATGACTCCATTCTCGTCCTAACTAGTAGCTAGAGTGGTAATGAAAATGTTTGTTTGTTCATTCCACACAACAAGCGTGTGTGAAATGAACAAACAAACAACATAAAATCCATACTTATATAACGGTGTATGCGCGCACATTAATAATTTTTGCCATGACAGAAGTCTATTAATGTAAGAAAAAAATCTATGTGATCGTATTTGTAGGAAAAAAACTCAGAAAACCCTATACTACATTTTGCTAAAAAAAACCCTATACTACACAAGGACAATTTGAGGTCAACTTTTTTTAAAAAGTAATGTGAGGTCAACCTCAACAACATAAGAAGATCATATACTTTACTTGCAAACCACATGAATTGAACACAATTGAAATCTTCAGAGACTCCTCCCATGTCCCTTGGTCCTTTGGATCAACAAAATCCATGGCAAACATCCCCAGCCACCCAAACAAAAAGCTAACTCAACCCAAAGCCCAAAGCCATGGCGAGCGGTGGAGACACACGCAGGGCCACACGAGTCACCGCCGCATCCCCGGGAAGGGGAGGCGAGGCGATAAGCCCCGGCGCATCGCGGCCGTCCGTTTCGAATTCACGCTTCCCAACGGTCGCGCCACCCGCTCGACCTCCCCACCCGCCGCCGCCCACCCCGCGCGCCACTGACCGCTCGGCCTCCCGCCTCCCGGGCCCAGGCGTCGGCAGCGGTGGCCGGATCTATTTAGCTCTCGATGCCTAGGCTTCGTGGGGGACCATCTCCTGACGCGAACCCTAGTGGGGGACACGTCACGCGCCGCCGGGGAAAGGGAAGGCCAGCGATGGGCAAGGGCAATAATAAGAGCAGGCGCGGCGCCGACGCCGTGACCATGGCTTCCGCGGAGGAGATGCAGCAGGATCCGCCGCCGGCGTCCGAGGAGGCGGCGGCGGCCAACGGGGACGAGGCTCCGGCCGTGGAGGCGGCGGCCAACGGGGACGAGGCTCCGGCCGGGGAGCCGGCGGCCAACGGGAAGGAGGCGGCGCCGGCGGCAGCGGCGGAGCGGCTGAAGTAAGTCAACCAAATGCTCGTCGTCAGGGCCAAGGAGGAGCAGAGGCGGGCCGCAGCGCTGGAGGTGCGGCTCGGCGAGGTCTCGCAGGACGCCGACGCGCTCGCCGATGCGGAGCGCCGGGTGCTCTTGGCGGCGCTGGCGGCCCCGCTCCGCGCCGCGGAGGAGGAGCGCGCGGCGCTGGAGGCACGCCTCGCGGAGACGCGGGAGGCGCTCGAGCGCGCCGAGGCGGAGGCCGCGCGCGAGGCGGCTGCGGGGGCCGACGCCGCCGCGCGGCTCGAGGCTGCCACCGCCGAGAACCAGTCGCTCTCGGAGCGGGTTGGGGCCACGGACGCCGAGGCGGCGGCCGCGGCCGAGCGAGTCGCCGGATTGGAGGCCGTGTTTGCCGGATTGGAGGCGAAGATCTCGGAGCTACTCGCGGAGAGGGGCGAATTGGAGGAGCAGTTGGCGGCGGCGAGTGCCGTCGAGTTTCAGAAGGCGGAGCTGGAAGCAAGCTTCGACGAGTTGAAGAAGAACGCCGAGAGGGAAAAGCAGGATATGAAGGGGAAGCTTCAGGAGAAACTGAATGAATTGGAGACCCTGCAATCGCAAATGGAGGAATTGGAGGCAAAGGTCGGTTCTTTGGAGGCTGAATTGGAGGCAAAGGTTGCCAGGAACAATGAATTGGAGTTGGAGATGGAGGAAATAAAGATAGAGAAGGCCGCTGCAAGGAAGGAGGTGGAAATGCTCCAAGCTGAGGTCGCGGAGGCAGGTGAGAAGCACAGCATGGTGGTCGCTGAAGCGTCTGGGCTCCAGAGCGAGATTGACGGAGTGGTGAGGGCGAATGAAGCTGCTGCTGCGGAACGTGATGCTGAGAGGAAAAGGATGGAGGCTGAATTGGAGGTACTGAAGGGGAAGGTTGACCAGATTCAGGCTGAGAAGGATGCTTTGTTGGGCATGGTTCATGATAAAGATGCTGAGGTGGGGAACTTGAGGGATGAATTGGAGAAGCTCCACAGTTCGATTGCTGATCTCCGTGCTCTCTGTGATGATCTTGAGGGGAAGAATTCCTGCCTGGAAGGTGAGAGGGATTCAGTTCTGAGAGCATTTGAGCTGCATAAAGCCGAAGCAGAGAAACTGAGGTTGGCTATTGGGGAGCTTGAGGTTTGTAATGTCAAGAAGGATCTTGAGATTGGGACACTGAAGGCAGAAGTTGAGGGCAAGGAGTTTGAAACTGGTGATCTGAACCAAAAGCTTGAGGAGCTGCAGCTTGCAGTTGCCGAGGCGGAGCGCAGTGAGAAGAATGAGGTCTGGACATGGCTGTGCCCAGCTACCTCGACAGTGATAGCAGCTGCTTCCTTTATCTACGCCGCCCGTAGTCGGTGAACAGCTAGCTCTTTTACTTGCTTTTTGTTCACTTGGTCGAGTATGCATTACTCGGAATAACTAGTCTTCCTACTTATGATACTTGGTATATGGTGACACCGCTCCTTACTACGAAATAAAGTTATTTATGGACAATTTTGTTTGCATCTGTTGCTCATTGGTCAATTTTGGCACTTGGGTTAAAGCATCTGATGTCATATTTTTAGTAGTCAAGAATCATTGGGTTTTTTTTTCTTGAGCATGCAGGAGATCATTGGGGGCTTATGATAAGTGTCAAGAATCTGATGTCATATTTTTAGTAGTTCTTAAACAACATTATCAGGATAGTTAAAATAAAACACTAATTCTGTAACATGCATTGTAGGCTTAGTGTCAAGCCTGCTGGCTGCTGCACAGGCCCTTGTTGGTTTGGTTAAACCGTGGTTTCTGTCCTGTCCCACACTAAACAGACAAAGATAGAACTTTTTTTAGCCAGATAGTGGCCATTTTCAAACCATGCAAGAACAATAAAGCCTTTAGTCCTAAGCAAAGGTTTGAGGCTAGAGATTAAATCCAACATAAGCCACATGAAAAAAAACAGTAATAATATAAAAACTAGCAATGCATTACTGGTACTAATTGTAGAATACTTGTGTTTTCTTAAAATACAACAATTTATATTTTTCAGCACACCAACAGTTACCTGTTTAGTTCGTTGGAAGATTTTGGAGAAAATTTTTTGGGGTTCTCTTCCAAGGTCTATTAAGAGTATTAAATGTAGACTACTTACAAAACTAACTACACGAATGGACTAGAAATCGCGAGATGAATCCATTAAGCTTAATTAATCCGTCATTAGATATTGGTTACTGTAGCACATGTTGTCTAATTACTGTAGCACACGTTGTCTAATTATGTCATAATTAGGCTCATTAGATTCGTCTCGAAAATTAAGATAGAGGTTGTGGAATGGGTTTTGTCATTAATTCACATTTAATACTCCTACTTAGGGGAACTAAACAAGGCTTTTGTCCTTGTCACTGTTGTCAGGCTGCTGTAGTACTAGTACATTGGCTGTTAATAATAGGTCAAAAAAGATAGGACAGCCTACATACTACCCTATCAGTATCTACAAGACTACAACAGTTAATATGATATTTGTTATGTGGACCTGCTGCTACTGTTAATTTCGGATGCATTGCACAGATTAGAACTGTCAGTATCTTATCTTGAAGTTAGCTTGCTCTGTTTTTTATTTGTCATCTGATCATTGGAAAGACAAATAACCGCACTGCATCTGTGCGTCAAAGGCACAAGTAAAGAAATGCTATACACGTTCACCATTTCCTGAAATTTGTGTAACCTTTTATTCAGCTATAGACAATAACCTGATAGTTTTTTCTCAGATTTTATATACAAACCTCAGATTTTGTAAATAAAGAAGACATCTTCTTAGAAAATAGAATCAAGACATACATCTTACTGGGCTAACAAAAACCCTACTTCCTGGCTTCAGTACTTTATCAAAATTTTCAGTCGTTTTGTTCGATCGTCCTCCTACGGCAGAACAAGTCAATCCTGTCGCAGGCTTCTAGTATTAAACTAACTGGTGCTCCAAAAAATATCCTAACCCAGTTCTTTAACCCAATGACAGATCCTGAAAAATAAGAAAGAAAAAGAGGTATATGTTGTCATTTCAGATCAATTTAAAGTAGATTCGTCGTTCCACATGAAGAAACTTGTAGAATATGAAGCTAACCAAATGCAAATGGTCAGCTTTAATTACCCAGATCATGGCACTTAGACATAGGTTAGATAATCAATATTACAACAAATGTAGTGAACTATACCAGGCAGAACAAGGACACATTCTTCTTTGATCAATTCACGAGCAAAATCTATGTCATCAGCAACACCGTGTAAAATTGAAGTGTTGATTTCAACCTGCAGAATTTTGTGAACAACAATACTGTATATAAGGAAGTAGCAAACTACTGAATGCTGAATCTGTTGTATCTCTGACTAACCATCATAAACATCGAGCCCTCAGGCTTTGAGTAGCACTGCAGGGCTTCAATCTGGTTCACTCTTCTGTACAGAGTGTCAGCTGCAGACTCAAGCAGGTGAACAACATTCTGATGGAACTCATGGTGTTCATCTGAAAGAATCTCAGGAACTGCTGCCTGTTTGTCAACAAATTTCACCCGAATTAGTATGTTTGTATTCACTGATTTACATGTTGTCATTTTTAAGAATTGTATCCTGACCTGAATTATTGAGGCAGGGCCAGAAGTCACATTCAGCAGCATCTCGGTCGCTGTTCTGACCTTTTGAAAATGAAAATTATAAATCTTCATATCAATGCATATGGAGAAATTTAAAGCATGGTAAGAGTGAAGTGCCTTACATGCTTGAGTGCACCATTAGGGTCACAGAATGCCAACCAACCAAGACGCCATCCTGGAAGCATGAATCTCTTTGACAGGGCTCCGATGCTGATAACAGGGGCGATGTGTGCGAAGGAGGCCATTGGGATGAATTTGCTGCCACCAAAGGCCATATGTGCATATACCTCATCTGCTATGACTGGGATCCCCAAGTCTCTTGCAGTTTCAGTAATCTGCAGAATTCAGTGACATGACGTCAACTGTAGCTTTAAAGCATGGACATGAAGATCATATGAACTTGCAAGGGGTAGATTCTTGCTGCATATGTTCTTAAGTGGAAGGGTTTTTCTTTATCAGATACAAGTGAAGTGGATTACTCATGAAACTGCCAATGAACTTTGCAGGAAATGATTACCTACCTGGAGAAGGTGGTGTGCAGAGTATACGGCGCCACAAGGATTGTTGGGGTTGATGACGACAATGGCAGCTGTGGAGCCGTCAGCCAGTGCGCGCACCATGGCGAGGTCAGCCTCCCACCCACGCCTCGGCAGCAGGTCGTAGAACCGAGGCTCGGCGCCGGCGATCTGGAAGGCGGCCTCGTACGGCGTGAAGCCTGGCCGTGGTAGGAGGATGTTGGCCCCTGGAGCCCCACCGAGCACCATGGCGATCGCAGAGATGGCGCCTGTGCCCCCCACCGTCAGGAACACGTCGGAGTCGAGGGTGCGGTGGCGCACGCTGGCGGACAGGTACTCAGCCACTGCGCTGTTGTTGGTTCAGCAGGCACACATTTTTTAACTTCAAGCATTATCAGAGATATGGCAGACATCAAAGCTTGATGCTGTTGCCAAGAACCAAAATCCTTGAAACCATGCATATGCGTAACTTAACATCATTTCTCTCTGGCGAAGCTTGCAAATTCTGTGGTAATTGTACAAAATCTACATTACCTTTTACAAAATTGATGTTCAGTTGTGTCCGCGCATTTTGTATCCGAATTTCATTTGGCTGTATGGGCATGAATATGACTCTGAATCTGAATTTAATTGGCTGTATGGGCATGAATATGACTCTGAATCTGAAAGGGGGCTACAGGGAACAAAACAGTGCTAAAAAAAGTGTGTGATGCCTACTGTTTGGAAATTGGAGTTGTGCTAATCTTGTTTTCCGTCGGTTTTTTCGAGTGGTCATTTCACAGGCACGTGTTGCCTCATTTGTAACACGTGGCTGCAATCTGCCACTGCACGACTGCCTTACACAATCTACTGGGCTCCGAACTTGGAAAATGGTAAAAAGTTCGTAATTTGGTGGACACACAATGGACACCGTTTTAGCTCGTGAGAAAAAGGTTGCTGAGACTGAGAGTTTGACGTGGCGGCCAGCTTGGATGCCACGTGGACAAGACCGGTTCAATCAAATGGGCTGGGAAAAACTCGTGTACGTGATGGAGAGAGTACTGTACGTGTACTGGAGCTATAGCATTGCTGCTTTGTCAGAACATAAGATGACTTCATCAACACAAACTTTTCTAGATTAAGCATGTCATTAATTTAACAACTAATGAGACAGATAAGAGCAACATCATCATCACGGTGCGCGATTGCACGAAGGATATGTGATGGAGCCATACGTGATGTGAGCGTGTGTACGTTAGTTGTTGGTCGAAACTTTTCAGTTAAACCAACGGTTTTGTCAGATATGCATAGTTTTGTCATCACAGTTTTTTGACATGGATCCTAATTTTGGACCTAGTCTGGACACCCAAATATCATGATGACATGCTTCTCAGGACCACTAAACCTTATCACCAATCCAACAATAATATAATATTCTTTCTCCGTTTCAAATTATTTGTCGTTTATGTCTAAATACATAACAAAATGAAGTATTCAGAAAAATCAAAATAATAAGTAATTTGAAAGGGAGAGAGTATCTACTCATGTTTTTTTTGGAAAGGATTTACCTACTCATGATAAAGAAATATCATCATTAATTAATTCCATCATGCCAGTGTTTGGTCACGTGCTGCATTATGTATATACGTACCAATTCCTGATCATAAAAAAAGGAATCCAAATATTTCTTGGACCAGTGAACCTTATCACTACTAGTAGCTCAGCAATTTCTTCGCACCCCAACAGCAAAACCAACAGAAAAATTTGAAACAATGCAAGGCAAATTGACTGCTCGATTAATTTACTCCAACAGCACATCGAGAGGCGGATGTGTGTACTCACCGGCGGGCGGCGGGGAAGCCGTAGGACGCCGGGTAGCAGTCGAACGCCCCGGACCTGGCGGCGCCCACGACGGCCTCGGCGGCGAACTCCCCGCCGCGGCGGAAGCACTCGTGCGACGACGCGTCGCCGACGCCGAGCGAGATGAGGCTCCTGCCGACGCCGCCGGCGATCGCCAGCAGCTCGCCCACAACGCCCCTGATAGACGCCTTGTGCTCCGCCAGCGCCGGGTGGCACCTCACCCCCGCCGCCGCCTTGCCGCCACCGTTGGTGACGGCGGCAGCCTTGCAGCTCTTCTCCTCCGCCCGTGCCGCCGCTTGCTGGTAGAGAGAGAAAAAAGATGACGCGTTTGCACGTCGAGTAAATCAATAAATACCCATGGAAAACATGACATGGTTGAATCACATTTGCAGGTTGTTGCTTGTTGGTGCCGTACCTGAGCAGTGGGAGCCATGAGAGAGAGGGGAGATGGGATCTTGGAAGGAGGAAGAAGAGGTGCGTCCAAGTCACGGATTTCTAGAGCTTGGCTGAAAGTGAACCGCGTGGGGGCGCGCGTATTTGTAGCCGTTGTGTGGCGCAGAAACTCGCAAGCGATCCCTTTTGTTCGCTAGCTTCGTCAGACCTTTTCACTACAGCCAGGAGATGAGATCCTGTGCCGTGCGTTTAGAGAGAGAGAGAGGCGTGCGAAGCCAAGGTATGGATGGAAAGGCAAACAGGAGCACGCATGTCGTGTCAGCGGATAGAGCTCACAAAACTTGTGGGATTGTGCAAGTCGTCGTCGTTTTTTACGTGCAAATACTGGGTGCTTGCTTGCAAACGAGTTCTACATATGAAAACCATATTTGAACAAGTGAAAACTTCTTCGAACATATATATATATGTTTTCCAGAAACATTGTCTATTTTAAAATGTTTCTAGAGATTGATTTCGCTTTAGTCCGGCTTCATGTGTCTGTCGAACACCGTATTGTGACTTCGCAGCTTCCTCGCTTCCGTTCTCTCACCGCTGTCCGTCTCGGTGATGGGCGTTCCACCTCCTTCTGGCACAATCGGTGGATTCTTGGTTGTAGCTTGGCTGAAACTTTTCCTGCTCTTTTTTCCCACAACACGCGCTCTGAAATCTCTGTGGTTACCATGATCTCCGGCGCCTTGAGCTCCCACCTGCAACCACGCCTGACTGGAGCGGCCATGGAGGACCTTGCAGTGCTCCGCGCGATTGCCTGCAACACGTCGAGTGCCGCCCCCAAACTGATGATGAACGTTTCCTGGATGGGACCAGGAACGTGGCTTTTAGCTCTCGCGGCGCCTATCTTGCCCTTCATTCCTCTGATGCCCCGGACCCGGATGCTGAACGGGTATGGCGTACCCGGCTCCCTGGCAAAGTTAAGTTCTTCGGATGGTTGCTTTTCCACAGAAGGCTTAACACCAGGGCTGCTCTGTACGGCAAGAACATTCGAGCTCTTGAAGATTCTTACTGCGAATCATGCCACGGGGTGCTTGAAACTGATGAACACCTTTTCGCTGCCTGCCCAAAGGCAGCGGCAGTCTGGGCACGCCTTGGTGTCGATATTGCTCCTGGAACTCATAACAAACCCTGGCTGCTCGGGTGCGATCTGAACCTCCCTGATGAAATTCGAACTGACATCTTCCTACTCTTCCTCTGGCACATTTGGAAAGCCAGGAACTCCAAGATTTTTGATCAGCAAGAACTCCCGCCCTCTGTAATCCTTCACAGAGCCCAGCATGACCTCGCTACCTGGAACTCTCGGTGCAAAAAATTTGCTCCCCGTGCGCAGCTCTGGGAGGAATACATCTCCTCGCGACTGTAAATTGTGTAGCTTCTTCTTCTCTGGTTTCTTCACACCTCCCTCATGTAACCCCCTCCTGGTAAACCCAGGATGTTTGTAACGTTCATTTCGATCAATGAAAAAATTTAGGTGGGGATCTTCCCCCGGTGTTGTTCGAAAAAAAAATGTGTCTGTCCAACAACAAGGTGATTCTCCGCGCGTTACTGCGGTATTTGAAAAAACTTTTCAATCATAGTATGATACGTGGATAACTTATGTTTAATAATGATACCCCATGTCTTGCTGCGAGAATTATTTTTAAGAAAATTTTTTAAGACAAACTTTGAAAATAGAAATTAAGATGATTGCAAGGCAACATTCTTTTGCAAACAACATTATAAATGAAAATATGTCTATTTTATTGATAGAGAATTGCTCTTAAATTATTGATCCTCCATGTATTCTATTGTGATAATTTTATAATGTGGTACTCACAAAGACTTATAAATTGTATGCATTGATGTTATTAGTCACAGAAAATCAATATGAGAAATAAATAGATAGTCCTAATGGATGGTGATATAGTGCTAACGTGGATAACTTGCATGTTGAGAGAAATGGAGGTATGATCCTTAGTGGGGTGCTCCTATATAGTTATATATGATTAGCACGTCCATCCTCATATTAATTAATAAGATCTGGTACCTTTTACAACTTTGATACTGCTAACTTTTACACTATTATGTAGTCTGGAGAAATAAAATTATACATGTGTAATTGTTTTTTGAAATGTGCTCTCATGATATTTATTGGATACAAGTAATATTTTAATAAAAAATAATAGCCAAAGATACATGTCACAGAATAATAGAACATATCATCTTCAAGTTGTCATGCAATTCTAACCAGAGGGATTGAATGAATAATTAGCATCTAATTTATTGTTTTACACAGTCAAGATCACTAAGATTGTCTCTGAAAAATGGATATCTTAATTGCATAACCTTCTTTTGTTTTGTCCAAATAATGCTTGAACCTGGTAATCTATATCTGCTTCAAATGTTAGAGAAAATATGATTATTTTTACATGATCAATACTAGTTATGTTTTGAGAGCATTAATTTAATGAATAAATGACTATTTATTTATTACCTAAAGATGAAAATTTATTTTGAGAGATAAATATATTTGTTTAGTGAAAATTGAAGATGAAAATTATTGTGTATATATAATCCTTGTTATTACGTAAAATTGAATTGGTGAATAGGTTTGCATTTATTACAATCCTTTTTGTCATTTTTTTTATGTGAAACTATTGGGATGCTTGCGGTTGCGGTACAGTTTAGACTTCTTCCAGGAAAAATATTTAAACAAAATTTATGATTTTTTTAAATTATCTGAAAAACTTCTTCGATCGAACAGATTTATCTATGTTTTATAGAAAATGTTTCAAGAAATTGATTTCGCTTCAGTTCGGCTTCACGTGTCTAACAGCGAATAGCATGAAGAGGCTCGAAATGTAAAAAGATAATAATGCAAATATTACGTAGTATAATTTCGATTTTTTTTAGAATGTATAATTTCGAATATTTAATTAGTCTTTGAAGAAGCCATAGTTTATTCAACGAGAATAAACTACCACGCGCCCTGCTCTTGCTAGGTTATGTAATTTTCCTGAGTAGTTAGCTAATTATTATGTTTAAGCACTTGATTTTGCTAGCCACATTCGTGAATATATACGTGTTCGATTCCGGGTCATCTCCGAGGCGTCATCTTGATCGTACGTCGTGACAGAGTTTTGCTGTTGGATGAAGCCAGCATGTCGGGACGCGTACCTGACTCATTTGTCGTCTCCCATGCTGACAGGGTCTTGCATTGTTCAGGGACAGGCACAGCTGAAATTAATTCTATATTACTGATTTTATAAATTATCTATACTATAAAGAGCGAAAATAATTAAAAAAATTTCTCATCTAATTCGGGTCCACCGCACCCCTCACGCGCGGTCCCACCCGTCATATGTTTTTGGAAGTGGATAGGGTAGAAGGACTATGGAAGGACAAAAAATCACAATTTGGAGAACGTTTCTAAAAAAACAAATTATTTTTATTACTCGATGTTGTCTACCCACCTGCGTACCCACATCAGACCCACCAGCACCCTATGCGCTGCGACCGCGGTACGTTGCCATGTTCCGCGTCCTCGGAACGATCATCCTGAAAGAGGGCGGGTAGGATACGAGAGGCAGCGTCGACGTTTCTAGCTGCTACGTGGAGACCTAGGGACATAGGTCGTGTTGGATTGAGTGGGTCTTTAAATATTAGCCAAATAATATTTCTGTTTTATTATTTTTATCTATATTTTTTCATATGCCCTAGCTCAATAAGACATCGTACCGACCTATATCATTCCAAAAAAAATGTGATTCACGTTCCCAAGTTTTCAAATCATAATAGTTCTGAAGATATATACACCTTTGTATCGGGAGCTTCAAACATAACGATCAACATTCCTATTCTTCGATCTCATCATATCGGGCTTTTTGTGACACTGGTTGCGACCCCGTGTCGGATCCACCTGCAGCCTGCGCTGCGCTCCCCCACACGCTACCGTGCCATGGCCTTCGCCTTCGCCCCGTGTGATGCGGTTCAGCGGGATTGCATGAGCGTGTGGATGGGCGGCAGAAGCAGTAGCATCCCCTGCCGCTCCCCAAGAGCTGTGCGCCGCCGACGCAACATGACCGCGATCGTCGGAGCAGGCGGGCACCTGTGGTACCCACCGTCATTGTACCTACCGTGCTCTCTCGCCGCCGTCGCTGCATAGGCTTGTAGCACGTGCTCCTTTGCCGCCACAGCCTAGGCTCTCCGGAGGGTAGAGTAGGAGGGGCTGGACTGAGGGCACACCGGCGCCGGATCCGACAACGCTGCAGCTCCTCGTGCCGAATTCGGCCACTACAGGAGCTCCTCGCCATAGCCGCTCCAAGGCACGACATTTGGCTCCGTGGTCCTTGAGGTGGAGAGAAAGAGAGAGGGCAAGAAGAGGGAGGGCTGCTAAAGAAGGTGAGGAAAGGGAGGGCCGCCGGCCCTTTCAGCCTTGCGTCATTGAGGGAGAGAGGTGGGAGGACCGGAGGAGATAGGCGAGTGGAGAGGAAATGGATGGCCGTGGGAAGAGAGGCCAGGTGGGGAGGGAAATAGGAAAAGGAAAAAAAAGAAAAGGAAAAAAGAAAAAAGAGGAAAAGGGAAAAAAAAGAACTGGCACCGGCATGTTTGAAAACTTATTAATTTAAATAATTAGATGATAAAATTAATTTATAAAATGTGCGTGTCGCACGTGTGTCTATACTAGTAATATAAATAATATAAATGATTGAGACTGAGTATTAGCTCGGTTGATAGAAGTTTTTTAAGTCGGGAGTAGGGATGCAAGCGGGGAGGGTTTTGCCGCGAACCCGCCGGCTGAGCCCGCTCCGCAAACCCGCCGGCTGAGCCTGCTCCGCGAATTCGCCGGCTGAGCCCGCTCCGCGAACAGCATAGCCCGCGCCGCAAATCCGCATCGGTGAAGCGGACCGTGCGGTTCTGCCCGCGGCGCCCAGCGGCGCCGCAAGGCCGCAACACCGGCATCACAATCGAGTGCGCCGTTTTGCCGATGCGCCCGTGTGGTAGTGTTGTTGGTGGTGGAACGGGAGGTCGTAGATGTTGTGGAAGCAGAGGCGGCGCTCGCTGCCGAAGACGCTGTGGGCGGCGCAGATCCAGCGGCGAATCTTGGCCTCGAGCGCGTCCCACTGGAGCCGCTGGACGTCACCGATGCTGAGCTTCTCGACGCCGAGGTGGCGGAGGGCGGAATCGACGGCCGGCTTGCGGGTGGAGGCGTACCCCTGGACGCACTCCCGGGCGTACCCTGTCGCGGCCATGTGGGAGGCCATGGCGTGTGGAGGTCGGAGATGGCGTCTGCAGGGAACAGGTCGAACTCGCATATGCTCAGCAGGGAGCAGTAGCTGTTACGGCGGCGACGGAGGATGACACGGAGCCGTCGCCGTCCTCGTCGTCCCCCGCCGCCTCCATGGCGTCGGAGTTCCTCCGGTTGCCGGACATGGAGAGCGAGGTTTGGTTGGCGAGCGCCTCGATCTCACACACGTGGCGGAGCGCCGTCGGTGGCTCCAGCTAGGGGGACGAGGACCAGAACTCTAGGAGTTTCACGCAGGCATGCAGCACAGTATTGACTCCCCTGCTCCGACTTAACCCTTGGGCCTTGGCACAGCGAGACGGCGACTCAGCAACGACTTCAGCGCAATCCTCGGTGTCGTCGGAGAGAGAGGGCAAGCCTCGGTGTCGTCAGAGGGGAGCCCAGCGCAATCGCCGGTGCGGCTGTGATGTCCCCGCTGCGCTTCTTGATGCATGGCAAGCAGCGTCGACACGGGTTGCCGCAAGACCCGCAAAAAACTAACGTACACGTGCGGACCGCCGCTTGAGGCCGCATGAATGTTTGCGGTAGGTGCGGTTGCGGGGCGGGCAGCCGCAACCCGCCCCGCCTGCATCTATAGTCGGGAGGAAGTTTTTTTGTCTTAATGAAAACCGTAGGTACGGTGTGACCTCCACCTACGTAATTTTAATAGTATAAATAAGTAGTATTGAGGTATCATTAGAAATACACTTATACACCCCTGCTCGCATGACACCGGCGGCGGCCACGACTCTAGCACCAGCGCCGGGCGACCGATCTGCAGGAGCTGCACGGAGAATGACTAGGCAGCTGCGGCGGACTCGAAAAGGAGGCGGCGGCGGCCGAACGTTGTGTAGTCGACGTTCTGGGAAAAAATGTCCGAATAATATAATTTGCACTAATTATGATTTCACCCATAACAAAAAAAATAGTTATACTCTATACTACCATCTAGTAGTGTTGTGCACCGTAAAAGAACTCATGTATGTACGTTGTTTTCAATAATGTTTAACTGCGAATGGGCTTGTAGTCCAATGGTAAGACGGTCCAGTGGGACGCTACCCATCAGGGTTCATATCCTGGTGCTTGCACCTTTTCCTGGATTTATTCCAGGATTTTTCGGCGTTATGCATTAAGTGGTAAGCGACGTTCCCGTCGACGACGAGACGCCAGTGGTGACTTCGAGAATCTCCAGATCTGCCGGTGCTTAGTTTCGAATGTACTCATAGGGGTAGGGTTTGCGTACGTGTGTTCATAGAGCTGAGTGTGCGTGTGTGTTGTGAACGTCTGCGTTGTACTGTGTAATTCTAAAAAAACAATAATGTTTAACCGTTAGCTCTATCGAAATAGAATCAATAAGCTAGAAGAATTGAAACAGAGCATGCCCGTGTCGTGCATTGTCCTATATTCATTCGAAAACTTATTTTCCTAATTTCCTGGACGTATGTATCTGCATGATGCAATCCTTTGGATTCCCAGCGCTTTCTTGGGCGGCAGCGGCTAACGCCCTGCAATGCAATCCTGAGGATTCCCTAGCTGCATAGCATTGCTGCCGAGTTGCTGTTTACCGATGACAAAAAAAGTCGTATTATTGCAAAATCTTGTTTTGCTATATATAACTTTTGCTCAAATAAAGTCATGAGTACAAGATCATTAGAGAATTATTATTGCCATGACTTGATTGATTCAATTAAGCATATGTCGTCAGCAGATCTCCAACACCTAATTAGGCATGAAATCATTTCATTATGCAAATTAAAATACTGGAATAATAAGTACTAATTAAATACCATATATTTCCTATACTTAGATCATTAGCTGGTCCTACAATAATGCACCAAAAAGGCTATATATATGCTGATATACAACATCAAACTGATCAGAGAGACAATTCCTACCATTTCCATTTGCTTCTGCGCGTAGATCAACAGAGAGATCAGAGATGGCGCAAACGGTTTCTTCTGCTGTTTGCAAGATCATTGTCATCGCAGTAACCATCGCCGCCATGCTTTTCTCAACCGGTATGTCTCTCATGAAAGTTTCTTGCGTGCCCAGAAGACACAAGTCTAGTGTATCAAAAGCTACGAAACCAATGAGAATTACGTGATCCGAATGCAGGTGAAGGCGTATGCGTGGGGAAATGCTCCGTTTATATCGACTGCAGGAGTTTGTGCAGGGAGATAAATTACAAAGGAGGCAACTGCATAGTCTATCCCGTCCGTCGTAGCAAAGTTTTGTCAGGTCCAGACCCACAAACAGCGAGGATTAATGCCCCTGAGCAATGCTGCTGTTATTAGTGATGAAATTTCGATCACCACACACGAATAGGAAATGTTGTATGCTTGCATATGCCAAGTAGGTTCTTTAAATTGGGTTGGCAGTTTCTGCTAGGAAATGAAAATAAATGAGAATCTGGCGAGGAATTTGCAGCAGTAAAATGGATGATTTGTTACTGACTTCGTACTTGTACTAAAGCATTTCATATTATATGTGTCACTATTAGAAAAACAACCTTTAGTACCGGGTTCAAACCCTCCATTAGTACCGGTTTTGGAACCGGTACTAGCCAACCGGTACTAATGTAAAGCCCACATTAGTACCGGCAGTTTTGGACCCGGTACTAATGTGTTTCTACCGTCGCCGTCCGTCACCCTCTCCCTCCCGTCTGTCTCCATTTTCTTCTTATTCTTTTCTGTTTCTTTCTTCTTTCTTTCTTTTTATTTCTTTCTCAATCAATAAGCATCAACAAGCACAAACACAATCATACATTTTCACATGAATCCGATTCACAAGAAGAACAAGATTCACAAGAAGAAGAACGAGATTCACAAGAAGAAGAACAAGATCCAGACAGCGCCCCGCACCCCCAGACTCCGCGCGCCGTCGGCTGGCCTTCGCGCCGGGTGGCCGCCGTACCCGCGTCGCGGGCGGCGCCGCCGCAAGCCGGGAGGGCCGGAGGCCTCCGCCTCCGCCTAGGCCTCCGGATGCACCTGCCCCTGGAGAGAGATAAGGTAGGTGAGATAAGGTAGGAAGAGAGAAAAAAAGAAGAGAAGAGGGGGCGCTGCGCAGGCAGGGGAAAGGGAGAGAGATAAGGACAGGGCGCAGCGTGCGGACGTGGAATCGAGACGGAGCTGACGGTGTTGGATTTTAGTACCGGGGCAAGATTCACCCGGTACTGATGTGTCCCTACATTAGTACCGGGTGGTGTCTAGGTTCGGTACTAATGTGCTCGCAACACATTAGTACCAGGCCTAGACACCACTCGGTACTAATGTGTGGCATTAGTACCGGGTCTAGCCCCGACCCAGTACTAATATGTGCCAAAAGAGGGCTCGACGGGACCATCCTTCCCACCCGGTACTAATGTACACATTAGTACCGGGTGAAAAAAACGGGTACTAATGTCAAAACCTGCCCAGGACCAAAGGTCGATTCCCTAATAGTTTGTGTAGATCTATTCATTTGGAGTTCAACACAATTAAATTTTCCATTTTATGATTTTTTTTATTTGCTATGATTTTTCAAAACTATTTTAGAGGGTAATTTGAACGTTTTTGGAAAGTTAAGGAGGTGATATAAAACGTTTCATAGATTGGGAGTTATATAATCCACCCTTCATAAGTGAGGGGTGATATAGACTTTTTTCATGAAAAAAAAGTTTTCGGTACTAGTCAATATCAAGCATATCTCCTACTAAGTTATGAATGTAGCACACTATGGGAGATATGGTGGGATTGCGTACCCGTAGAGAATTGTTTGCCAACCCGATCCGATGAAAAAACAAGTTTTAGCTGCTAGTGAATGTCATGCATATCTCCCACTAAATAAGCTTCGGATATAGCACACTATAGAAGATATGGTGGGAGTACCTACCCTTAGAGAATTGTTGCCAACCCGACGAAAAAAAAGTTTTAGCTGCTAGTGAAAAAAAAAAGTTAATCTTAAAAAAGAAAAAGAAAAAAAAAGTTTAGCTGCTAGTTAATGTCAATATCTCCTGCAACTAGGCTACGAATGCGGTGCATTATGCAGACCGAATTGGAAAATTTAGTAAATACATGAGGATATATCTTTAAAGATATTTACTAGTCTCAATTAATTTATCGTAAAAACTACACCGAGAAGGCTCTCCCGTTAACTCTATCTCGAGACCCCTTGTGATCTTCGTCCGTCTGCGATCTAACGAACACACCGTTCCGCATCCGTTTTAGTCCACGGGTCAGGCCAATTATCTCACGGAGACTCTAGCAATCTTCCCCATCCCCCACGTGCAAAATCCTTTCTGCGCGAAGGAGAGAGAACGAAACGCCTCCAAAAAATTGTCGGTCTCCAGCGGGGGATATTTAATGTTTTGCCACGCTAAGAAACACCGCTCCTTCAAATGGGACTTTTAGTTTGGCTTCTACATATTTGCCACCCTCGTTCGCACGAGGCAACAAAATTGCCATTTTTGCTGACGTGGCAAGCCACCTCCCCCATCCAGCGTGGACCCGACACGTGAAATGACCCAAATACCCTCCCCTTATCCTTTGCCTCGAGGCCCGCATGTCAGGCTCAGGCCCATCTCCAACCTCTCGCCAAAATCCGGCGAGGTCCCATGGAGCCGCAGCCGCCGCGCATCACGTCCGCTAGCTCTTCCCCGTCGAGTAGTGCCTTTTCTGTTGCAGGGCAGGGCGGCCTCGAGGAGCCTGCGCGGGGATATTTAATCTTTTGCCACCCTAAGAAACGCCTCCCTTATCTAGTTCAATGGAATAAGCCATGAATCTATTCAATTCTCATGCACGAGTGCATGTGAATACCTTTCAATTAAAACTCTTAACTCTGAACAACCTCTAAGTAGTGTGTAGCTCTCTGTGACTTGGCATTGGTCTGCACAATGTAAGATTAACTTTTCAATCTGATATAGAACAGTTTCAATTTACAAATAGGAAGTGACTATGCCTAGATTTACTTAATTTTAGAAGTAACCTATCATTCATTAACTGATCTATAAAGTAACCCTCTAGTTTTAAACATTGAAACTAACACCATTAACCTAGTGATACACAATTATCGAAGAGATTTTAGCTCCTGTAGTTGTTAACTGTGCAAGATAATCAAAAGCTAGATGTATAATATAGCTTGTAGGCAGCCAATACACCAGCCAACTAAGCAAATAACCCAAGCAAGTGAAATTGGATGCGGCCACCATGGGAGATGCATAGAACCCCGATGAATATCTCCGTTGTTAGATGACAGGAAGTTGGTACAGATCTCGCTCTATTGAAATATCGTTATGTTCACGTATTCAGTATTATGATATTTGGCAAGTTAAGCAAACAGGTCTGCAGCCTATTTGAATCTAGGTGAAGAAAAAATATCGGGTGGTGGCATCTACTAAAACCCAACATTTTTTACACAAATTCACAACAGCTTACTTAATTTTTTACCCTTTGCACATTTCATTTTTCCTAATGCATGGGTGATATATCCTTACTGTTTATTTGTGACCTTTCTTTTCCTAGTTCTGCTAACTCATTTTGTTGGTGTGACACATCTTTATGAACCATGCTTACTTAGCATCCTTCAAATTTACAAAATTTAGGCAGGAACCTGTCACCACAAGTCAGTTCTAGGAAGTAACTTATCATTACTTTACATGAGATTGGAAGTAATTAATCACCTATTCATATGATGAAACAAAGTAACTTATTATGTGTTCAAATACATAATGAACTTTGTATCTGATTTCCAAGACATAGCAAGTAATTTATCACTGATTCACATTATGAAATAAAGTAACTTATTTCTTTTCCTATTTCGAGTTAGAAAGTAATCTTCTACTACAAATATGGGGTAGGAAGTAACTTATCTTGATTTATATGATATTGCAAAGTAATTAGTCATTTGCCAATATGAAATAGGAAGTAACATATTCTAGATTTTGACACACATAGGAAATAACTTATCATTCATTTATACTAAACAAAAAGTAACTTGTCTCTTATTAAAACACATAGGAAGTAACTAGACATCTATTTATTGTTAGGAAGCAACTAATTATTTATTTGCATGAGAAATGAAGTTAACTCCCTTCCCACTTATGACATTCTGTAGGTGCAGCTAAGACAATATTCGTTCATATTGAGCAGTAGTGCCCAGTTGGTGATTGTCACATATTTATCAGGTATGTTGCAATCATATAAACACCACAGCCATAATCGTTGTAATTATTACTTATTTCGTTTATGTGTGTTGATGGTTTTCTTTCAGCCGCCTATGTTCTTCTTTTTTTTAGAAATTTACATTCATACCTCAATTTTTTTATTAGCCTAGTTGATCTATTTCTTCCTATTTTTCATACCGCACCTGAGCTATCAACTGTAATTGGGGAGTGGTGGATGTTATGTTAAATTGTTGAGTGTCATGCTGATAAAAATCCACCGGAGTGGTATGCGGTCATGGGGTAAAACCATAATTCTATATACTTTTGTTTTGCCTTTGTGACCAATTCCTGGCATGGTAACTCTACAGAGCATTACATCTTCTCTTTTTCTACCAACTATTATTCTAATAGCATCATCCTTTGTGGAAAATATTTCCAACATCTGAATTTTGGAACACATAGTAAGTACCTTTTTAGTTTGGTTAACATGAGGTAACTTATCTCTATCTTGGACCACATCAGGAAATAATTGATCATAGAATTAACAAGATATATAGTGACTAAATTAATTCTTATTTGATACTACCTCTGCTCCTTTATTCAAACATATTGGAGGAAGTATCTTGGAATCTTTTTTCACAATGCAGGAAGTAAACTTCAATCAATTTACATGTCCTAGGAAGTCAATTATGATTAATATACATATATAGGATGTAACTATGCTGTCTTTTACCCCAATTTGTAGGCATTTTTAGTGCATATATAATGGTCCACCACAATCATATGATTTGTCTGCTTAATTATTTTGCAATGTGTTATAAACAAGAGTATTGCTGATGCAATGAAACCTACCAATTGAGTTCGAATTATTTCATCAGCATTATTCAGCTTTTTTAATAAAACATTATTGAAAAAATTATGCACATTCCCTAGTATGTTTGTGAGTTGATGCTCTACACTTTCTTAACACTTGCTGAAACTGTAACAGTTGGTACATTTAGTAGTTTAGCATATGTTTTTTCTGTCTAACCAATGTTATTTTGTTTTTTTAGTACCAGACAAAGATTAGAAGAGTTGGTATTCAAGATTAACAAAGAGCTACTGCATCTACTTGACTAAGTTTTGATGAAGGTAGTTTTTTAACCAACTCAGTAAAGTCATCCTTGCTACTTGGTGCATCCAATAGACTATACTTCCTGTTAGCTGTGTGTTGTTTTGGTCTATAATATTTTTTTTGTATTTTCCCATACTCTATTTTGTTTGTCACGACCATTTCTCATAAGCTGTAATTTCTCACTGCCGGTTCACTATTTTGTTTCGGTAACGGGCTTACCTTATGAAGTAACTTTTCCACTTATGTAGTCGCATAAGAGGTAACTAATTATATATTTATATTCCATGCAAAGTAACTTATTATATATTCAGCGACACAAGAAGTAACTAGTTTTGAATTTTTATTCTATAGAATGTAACACATGTTTATAGAATGTTATGTTTACTTGAAAAAAGGATTATATTCACCTGTTCTTTTGCCATGACTAGCTTATGGGTATCTCATCATCTACGCTTAAAATTAATAGTGTTAGCAGTAGCTTTGTTTTGATTTTTTCCCTCTGATTTTTTTAAAAAGATGTGGCTCAACCCCTTTACTATTTTGAATTAGGAAGTAACTTGTCATTATTCATCTGACTTAGAAAGTAACCCACCAAATATGCAGTGATATAAGAAGTAACAAATTCTATTTTCTATATTATAAAGAACTTACTGTTTGCATAAACATATTATCAATTGACCCAAGATGAATTCTTTTTCTATTAGTTTTTATTCTTTTACATCTACCTCTTCATATTTTAATTGTCTAGAAGGATGCAACTCACCACTTCTTGCATGTAGCATATGTTTGCGAGTTATTCATTTTGCATTATTATTTAATCCAAATCTGCAGCCCCCTAATCCGACCATTGAGGAAGTAACTAGGCATGCATTTGAATCGTGTAGAAAGTAACTTGATTTTAGTTGTAATGTTGTAGAAAGTAACTAAGATGCTGTGCTGATTTGAATATTCAAGAAGTAACTAGGCATGCATTTGAAAAATATTGGAAGTAACTTGATTTCATTTTGATTGTTGTAGAAAGTAACTAGGGTGCTTATCTGAACATTCAGAAAGTAACTAGACATGAATTTGAATCATACCAGAAGTAACTTGATCTTGAGTTTGAATGTTGTAGAAAGTAAATAAGGCTTTGCTTTGAATAATTAGGAAGTAACTAGGCATACACCAGAATCATATCGGAAGTAACTTGATCTTAGTTTGGATGTTGAAGCAACTAATTCTTTTACATGCACCTTCTCTGCCTATGCTCTTCCCAGTACACATGCTTTCTACATTCTATTTCTTACTTTTTGGTGCCCCTTCCAACTGAAGCATGCTTTCTTGTTGAAATGGGCTACCCCTTTGGTTTAGATACTATGTCTTGGTCTACGTCAGTCTTCCTCTTCTTAGAATTCTTCACCTTGAAGGTCCTAACCTCATCTTCCAGCTCATCCATGCGTTTCCTCACAATTCCTGTTGCTTTTCTCATTCGTGCTTGCCTCTTTTGCAAACTCATTGCACATGTCAACATACATGATTGTCTTAAGGGACTACTGGTGCTTCATTTCCAGCTTGTGGATACCTTCTAGTGCTAAATGTAGCTATGTGACAAACAAACAGACAACAAGACAATGCATGTGTTGTTTGTGTTAACCGACATTTTTTGCTGTATTTTGTCCTTTTTGAAACTGTTAACCTGAATGTTACTTTTCTTCGGATCATGTATAATCATGTTCTTGTTTTTACTATTAACACAGATGTTAGTTTTTTCTTCCTTCATCAAAATTAACTATCAATTATGGGATATGAATGTGTTTCGCTTCCAATTCAGGGATCTAAGATGTACAAGGAGCCACACATACATGGAGTGCAGCACTTTGTCATCTGGGTTGTACATACAACAATCAAAGTCTGGATGTAACTAGTTTATTCAGTCCTAATCTTTGGAGGTAAATTGATGGAATCGATCTGTCAAAGTTTGTGTTTTCTATCCTCAATGAGAAAGATGCAAATCTAGACAAGACTGTTCTTCCTTTGTCATTTCTTCAATTTTCATGTTGTCGTGCACTCTACTTTTCTTGTGATCTTGTGTTTTTTCTCAATGATGAATGGTTGGATTTCTTGGGAGTTGTTTCCGTTGCTCTAGCGGTGGATGGAATTGACGTTGTTGTGTTAGCGACTGAGTTTTTCCTTCTTATATGGGTTGCCCGGGCTTCTTATCTGGGCCAACCCACTTTTCTCAATGGTCCAGATGTAGATTCTTTTCTTCCCACACGATCCGTCCGACGGCTCACACACAATTCTGCTACCCTCATTTTTTTCCCCACGCAAACTATCGTACTCATCATCCATCCACTGCTGCCTGCACATGCAAAAAGGTGACGCACATGGTTGTTTCCAAAATTGGAAAGGATGCTAATTATGAGAGGCTCTCCACCTAACGCTAAAAGGAGAGGGCTCTCCATGTAGTCACGTCCTTAATTTAGGGCCTGTCTATATGTCACATGTGTGATTTTGGACTTCCTCTCACCCATGTGATTTGAGCTGTCAAATCACACAAATCCCTGCATGGAATTTTTTTGTGTGATTTGTGTAGCCTCATCACATGGATGATGGTAGGAGGCAAAACACACAGAAACTCTGAAAATAAAAATTCGAGTGAAACATGAGACTTGCTCACACAAAAATCTATAAACCCAATAATACACACATCATCACATATAAAACTAAGTGGAAACAAACTATATACTTGAAAAAAAATGTCAGAACCTAGATAAGTGCAAATGACAACAAGATTCTAGACAAGGTAGCAGAAATTGAAAAATGACAGCAACCAACCATAAAAATTACAGAGCAGTATGAACTGTCAAATTAAGCAGTATGCATTGTCATATATTAAGAAATATGCACCCCTAGTTACCTTGACAAGATATATAAGTGACAAAAAATGACAATGCAGTAGGCCATGTCAAAAACCAAAATGATAAACCGAATAAAAAAAGGCATCATTCCAATGATAAATGTCATTTTAGTAATAATTCACTGTACATCAATGTATGTACACAGGGAAGGTAAATAATAGATAAAAATATTACCACAAATATTAGCAAGTGACTGAGCAAGCTTCCTCATGAGTACTTTGATGTTGTTGCACTGCATTGTTAAAAAAGCGTATGCATCAATTACAAAAAATATGCTTATATGGCGCTACACTAGACCATAGAAAATTGGCGCGGTCAATACAAATATAAACACATATTAAAAAAATGACAGCCTATATGCACATGACTGAAAAACAAGAAATCCCAGTTGATTTATACTGAAAATGTATGAAATTTTGCAAACTGCCGGATCATATACATGGTAACATTTAAATAACAACCACACAACATACAAGTGACAGTGGAAAATGAACTGATGAGAATGAGCAGTATCCACTGTCGTATCTTAACAAAAAAACAAAGAGAATATGTACCCCCCAAGTACATAGGCGAGATATGAGTACTTGTTAGTAATAATTTTCTCCATGAATAGAAATATGGAAAAATATGTAAAACTAAATGTAGAGCACATTTGCATCACTATACAAGGGTGTGAACAAAAAGAGAATTACCAGTTGAGTTGAATTGGAAAAATGTCACACAAAACATTGTCTATAAGGGAGCATTTCCATCAAGAGAAAATAAGAGAACAAAAATAACTAAATTCTTTCAAGATCTGCTTCTATGTTGCTCTTTTGAAGCCATCCAGTTCACCATCAGGTAGCTGTTGTAGCATAAATGATGAGGACATCGCCAAGCTGCTGGACACGCATACGCCACGACCTTCTCCAAGCTTTACTTCGTCTCCGACTCAGCTGCCACGTCCGGTTCGGAATCAGCCTACACCTCTGTACAGTTTCGGCGATATCTTCATCATACGACGTCGGAACGAGGTGTATAAGGACTCGTTGGAAAGGGGACGACGACGCTGTCGATTTGGTTCTGGTCCTAGCTCTAGAACATTCGTGGATCATACTGTGTGACCACGAAAAGGTGCTGCGTCACCTATTTTGGGCCAACACGGCTTTGTATCGAGTCGGGCCTTCAGCCCAAGTTGTGGGCGCCCCCCCTCCGGCGCGCCCCCAACCCTAGCTCGCTCCGTTTAGGGTATAAACTCAGTAGCCGCCACTGTTTAGATGGGGGTTTTGCTTTAGAGTTATCTGTCGTCGAACAATCGCTGTTTTCGATTTGTGAAACCCCAACTTTGAGTGCTTAATCATTCATCTGCAGTCGTCACTAAATTCTTGAGTGCTGCGTTCTTTCGAGTTCTTGCTTGTGTTCTTCGTTTCGCAGGCAGGGATTAGCCTTCGTGGCGAGGTCAACCGGATTGTGACACGGTTGATAACCAGAGGAGTTGTGGTGCTAAGATTGCAGGAGTTCGGGTCTTTGGATCTGAAGCCGGATCGGTGTGTCGCACTCCACCAAAACGAGTTATCCTTCTCCTGACGGAAGATCGGGCACCCCTGTTCCCATCAAGTGGTAATCAGAGACTCAGGTATTACCATCAGGCTTACCCTAGCTTTAGAGATCTTTTTGTTTCGTCCCATAGTCCACAGAAAACCTACAAAAAATTCCGCTGTCCTACAACCTGTTTTAGCCTTGCAATTTCGATTTCAGATTGCTTTGTTGAGTTTGTGTCCGTGGTCGAGTCTTGTTGCTGGTTTAGGTTGTGTTCGTTGTCGTAGTTCAACGTGCCCGTCGCTGTTTGTTTGTTTCCGCCGCTATCCCATCCACCTTTACCCAGATTACAAGTCGAGCCACCACATTACTTGACTTGCCCTGCTAGCCGCCTTGTGTGAACTCTCGCCACGCCAACCCTAGATTAGGTTGCAAGCCACTTGTGCTTTGCCTTGCATCGCAGCCCCTCTTGATTCATCATCTGGCGATTACCTATTGCTTATACCAGAGAGGTTTGTGCCCCTGTTTTGCTTGCTGAGACGCTTCGCTCAGCCCTAGCTGCTGCTACGTTTCATGCGGAGTTTTGCCTTTGGAAAACATAGGTTGAGGTACCTTTCATAAAACAGGCATAACTTTTCGCTCGGTGCTCCGTTTTTGCTCAAATTTTTACAGGAGCTTGGCAACAAAAAGTTGGACAGACATCTACCCACTTCGTCGGTCAGGCGGTTCTCAAAAAAATCAAAAAAAATCGGGAAGATAAATAAAAAAATTGTTTAAGTGTTTTGAGGGGTTTTCAGTGATCGTTCCTGATTTTACCTAGGCCACAATACACCTCTGTTTCAGGTCAAAGTTTGTGTGCTTCCATCCTTTGTGATTTTGGATCAGTGGTAAAAAATTCAGAAAAAGTTGAGTTTATTTGCTGGTACTTCTTTGGAAACACGCCTTTGCTCTCTACTAGTGCCTTTTTGGCAAGGTTTTCAGCATTATTTACAGAACTGCCATTCTGCTAGTTCCTTGAGTTTTTGTCCATTGTTTCTTGCTGCCTTCACCGTGTTGTGCTGCGACTAGGATACGTCTTAGCCAGCAATTATGACTTGTACTTTGGACACTTATTGAACTTCGCTAATCTGCAGTTGTTATTTGCTAATCCTTGCTACATATTTTGGCCTCCCAAGCTCCACATAATTTTCTTCAGATCAGTACAGCGAAGGACTCTTGCAACTCTTGGTAGCACTGCCTCACAGGTATCACGAACCAGCCGCCGGTTGTACCATCCCTTGCTCGCTTTGGTAAGAACTTGGTAAGATGTGTGTGAGGGTGTGATTCCACATACCAACCCTGATCGTTCATAGGGTCTTTGTTAATCACTAACCATGCCGGACGACGTACCTGTTTTGTCTAGTCAGTTGCAGGAGATGCAGGATGAGATGAAGGATTTCTTCCTTAAGGAGCTGAGCACCATTACGAATGAAGTTCGAAAAACCAATCACACAGTTGAGGATGTGGACAAGCGCGTTTCAGATCTGACGAGAAGAATTCAACAGCTTGAAGTCAACCTTCCCAAGACCGAGGATAATGAGGAGGACACTTTTGATGTTACTGGCCATCCTGAGGATATTGTGTTGCTTCCTGATGGTACGGTCGACCACAAGCTGATAAGCGAAAATCGTGCACGCCGCCTTCTTGCACACAACAGGAAAGGTATGGGAGGTAATAAACATAAACACCATTATGTTACGGATGATCCTTATGCTAAAGTTAAATTTACTATACCATCTTTTTATAGGAGATATGATGCTGAGGAATATCTAGATTGGGAGATGACAGTAGAACAAAAATTTGCTTCACATCTTGTTCCTGATCAACATAAGGTTAGACAGTCCACTAGTGAATTTAAAGATTTTGCTATAATCTGGTGGCATGAATGTGCTTCTTTAAACATACAACCTGTTACTTGGGATGCGCTTAAAATTGCTATGCGTGATAGATTTGTTCCTGCACCTTATAAGCGTGATTTACGTAAGAAATTACAACGTTTAGAGCAGGGTGATATGTCTGTTCAGGAGTATTATGCTGAGCTTCAAAAGGGTATGGTTCGGGCTAGGGTAGTAGAGGATCCTGAGGATAAGGTGTGTCGTTTTTATGGGGGTCTGAGACGTGAAATTCAGGATATAGTTGACTATAAACAATTTACTACCACCAACCAGTTGTTCCAGCTTG
This sequence comes from Cenchrus fungigraminus, assembly GCA_036936925.1. NCBI lineage: Eukaryota > Viridiplantae > Streptophyta > Magnoliopsida > Poales > Poaceae > Cenchrus > Cenchrus fungigraminus. Next base: position 127,809,657 of record CM072779.1, read on the forward strand.
CTATGCTTGCAGAAAAAGAATTGCAGGGATGACGAGGGAGCTCCTACACGCACAAGACCTCCAGGCCACCAGTTTCTACCTCGCCGGGTGCCTCTCCTTCAGCACCACCAGCGAGTACACGTTCCTCTGCAGCAGCTCCTGAGGTACGTAATGTGTCTAATGTGTAGGATCAACAAAACAAGACACCATCTTTTGCTGCAAAGAGCCCTTCTGCCAAAATCGTGTGCCACCGCTGCAAGGGCATGGGCCATGTCATGAAGGATTGTCCGAGTCTTCGTGCTTTCATCGCTGCACCTGATGGAGACGGATATGTAAGTGCTAGCGATGTAGAAGATGATTTGGTTGTTGCTGCTAACTATGCTGCAGGTTCGGAGGAGGACGCCATCGACTCCATCACTGCCTCCGCGGGTTTTCCGAGTCTTCTTGTGCAGCGTGCCTTGGCCGTACATGAGGAACATGAGGACACCATGAAAGCTCAGCGCAACAATTTGTTCCACATGTTTCTCGTTGTGCAGGAGCGATGTGTTCTCACCATCATCGACACAGGGAGCTGCAACAACTTGGTGAGTTCAGATTTAGTTGCCAAACTTGGTTTGCCCACACGTCCACTACGACATCCGTACCACATTGAGTGGTTCAATAGCAGTGGTAAGGCAAAGGTAACTGAAACCGCGCGCATACACTTTTTCGTTGGTTCTTATCAAGACCATGCTGGTTTTGATGTTGTACCTATGGAAGCATACTCACTTTTGTTAGGCCGACCATGGGAATATGATAGAGATGATGCACACCATGGTAGAACTAATACATATACATTCATGCATAAGAATAAAACCAATACTTTGCTTCCTTTATCACCTGCTGATGTTAGGAAACATTTTCGTGATCTTGCTGCTAATGATAAAACCAAAGCTGAACCTCGTGAATCTCCTGATGTTAAACATGATGCAATTAAGCTAAAGCGAGGTACTTTTATTGCTAAAATATCCGTTGTTGCTGAACTTTGTGATAATCCTGATGCACCTTGTTATACTATGCCCTATCGTGACGTGTCTTTTTGCAATGATCCTATGTCTCGTACTTTGCATCCTCTTGCCCCTAACCTTTTGCAGGACATTATTCATGTTGGGAGGGAGTCGAGGACGACTCCAATTCAAGAAGAGGGGATGATGAGGACATCTCCAAGCTGCTGGACACGCACACGCCACGACCTTCTCCAAGCTGTACTTCGTCTCTGACTCAGCTGCCACGTCCGGTTCGGAATCAGCCTACACCTCTGTACAGTTTCGGCGATATCTCCATCATACGACGTCGGAGCGAGGTGTATAAGGACTCGTTGGAAAGAGGACGACGACGCCGTCGATTTGGTTCTGATCCTAGCTCCAGAACATTCGTGGATCATACTGTGTGACCACGAAAAGGTGTTGCGTCACCTATTTTGGGCCAACACAGCCTTGTATCGAGTCGGGCCTTCAGCCCAAGTTATGGGCGCCCCCCCCTCCGGCGCGCCCCCAACCCTAGCTCGCCCCGTTTAGGGTATAAACTCAGTAGCCGCCGCCGTTTAGACAGGGGTTTTGCTTTAGAGTTTTCTGTCGTCGAACAGTCGCCGTTTTCGGTTTGTGAAACCACAACTTCGAGTGCTTAATCATTCATCTGCAGTCATCACTAAATTCTTGAGTGCTACGTTCTTTCGAGTTCTTGTTTGTGTTCTTCGTTTCGCAGGCAGGGATTAACCTTCGCGGCGAGGTGAACCGGATTGTGACACGGTTGATAACCAGAGGAGTTGTGATGCTAAGATTGCAGGAGTTCGGGTCTTTGGATCTGAAGCCGGATCGGTGTGTCGCACTCCACCAAAACGAGTTATCCTTCTCCTGACGGAAGATCAGGTACCCCTGTTCCCATCAATAAATAACATAATTCAGAAGCTTACATGGAACTGTGAAATGCAGGAATTTTTTTTGAGGGAGTCAAACAATCATACATTGAGATTATAAGAGTACATAAATGAAACTAGTGGGAAATTACTGTTAGCATCCCGAAATGGCATCAATCAATTACATATATTTAGGAAAATAGATTTATGTACTAACTCTAAGAAATGACAAGAAATTACTTTGAAATTTTCATGGTTCAGCATGTTGTGAACAGCTTCTACAACTCTGTAGAACGCCTCATGAGTAGGATAAGATTCTTTCAATAGCAACATACACAACAATGTCAGTGGGGCCTGATACATCACAACTTTGTTGGCATAAAAAGCACAAGTCAAAGAAAACTTGTAAATGAACTAATACTAACCAAAATGATATAAACAAAATATGCAAATGACAGTGCAATATGGACTGTCATATCCTTAAAAATGTACTATCAAATTAACACACACACACACACACGCACGCGCACACGCGCGCACACACACACATATATATTAGAGAATAATAGATGAGCATTAACTAAATAAGGATGGCAATGCAATATCAGAAGCAAAGGTGGTAAAAAGAAAAAGTAGATGCATCTATTAGAACAAATAAACACAAATAGGAAAAGTAGAAAATTACCTTCAAAAAAGGGTTGGAGATGAAGAACAGTTCTGTATGAAAAAAGTGTGTAGTTTACACAGAGATTTGCAAAAGACCAAACACGAAAGTTTTCGCTAAGTAGGTGATCACAAAAAAGGCCGAAAGCAAATAAAATCATAACCCTGACACTAACATTACAAATTTGAACCAGAAATTTAAGTAGTAGACTTATAAAATTTATAATAACCAAATTACATGACCTAAACATACAAATGACAGTGCGAAATGCACTGTCATATCATAGATAAAAAACTGTGAAATGAACTATCATATAATAGATAACAAATAATCATGGTTCTCTAATTTGCAAAGAAGCATATATGGTAAGAAAACTGCAGACTGAAATAAACCACATATGCATATATGGATGTTGTTCCAAGTAACAAGTAACAAACAAAGAATAGTGTTTCCATTGATACATGCAACAAGATACATCCAACTAATACCTGGAGGGAGTGACGGAGACCTGCATCTGATGGCAATAAGAGAAAAAAAATCAGACCTGATAGCATGGCCTGGATCTGATCATGCAACATGGACTAAGCAAAAAGACGCACATGTGTTTTACCGCCGCACGTGTGATTCACATGCAAAAAAAACGAGGAAAACAAATCACTCAGTTTTGCGCCACACATGTGATTTACCAAAACAAGATTTGCAAAATAAGCAAAAATGACAGGATCAATATATGCAACTGACAGTGCAATAAGCTCTGTCACATCCTACAACATTGTATATAAGCATATACCATATGATAAGCATATACCATATGATAAGAAATGATGAAGTATCATATGTTCTAGCACTGTCCAAAGATTGGGACTATATATCATAAAAAAGGATTTCAAATGGCTGCAAAAAAAGCCAATGCTAAAGGCTAAAGCCAAACAACGCCCCCTATGTAAGAACTTAGCCTATATATACTTAGATTCTATATATACAAAAAATGACAGCAACCAATCACATAAATGACAGAGCAGAATGATCTGTCAAATTGAGTAGGGTGCACTGTCATATATAAGCAAAGTGTTTAAACTTACCTTGGTATATGCGCTTGGTGGTGGTGGTGGTGGGGGGGGCTGCTTGTTAAAAGTCACTTGGTGCGATGAATGCACCTAATTGTGGGACATGAATTTTTGAAAAAAGAAACCTATCTATATACAGAAATGAATTTTTGGAAAAACAAATGTATAGTCAAACAAACATGACATCAACATTTAGCAAGAATTCATGCAGTTTAACAGAGACAAAAAGGCGAGTGTTTTTGTTGAACTATAAAAAGCAAAAAAGGAATAGAACAAAAATTTGTGAAGAGAAATGGATTATGCATGAGAGATCATAGGCGTTTAAAAACACCACAAAGTACTCGCTTATAATATATAAGGTTCATGCCATGCACATATAATTAAACTGATGTAGCAAACACAGAAGGCGCATATCTAAAAATAAAAAGAAACTAAACTGAAGCTTAATAATATGGATGCCGAATCCTTTAGAACTCCATGATCTGCATGCAAAAAAAGACAAAAATAATTGAACAAAAATAGATAAATATTAGTTAACACATATATTACCAACAACGACAACAACAACAACAAAGCCTTTTGTCCCAAGCAAGTTGGGGTAGACTAGAGATGAAACCCAAAGGAAACCATGAAAGACGAAACACACACACACACCCACACACACACGAAGTGTTAAGGGTAAACAAAGGGTAAAACAGAGGTCATGGTTCAGGCACACTGATGGCTAGTCTCCAAGCACTCCTATCCATAGCTAACTCCTTGGGGATGTTCCACTCCTTAAGGTCTCTTTTAACCGCCTCGTCCCAGGTCAGTCTAGGTCAACATCTACCTCTCTTTACGTTATCGACCCACTCTAGAACCCCACTACGCACCGGCGCCTCAGGAGGCCTCCTTTGGACATGATCAAACCATCTCAACCGATGTTGAATCAATTTTTCCTCAATCGGTGCCACTCCAACCCTATCTCGAATATCTTCATTGCGGACTCTATCCCTTCTTGTATGCCCACAGAGCCAACGCAACATACGCATCTCTGCTACACTCAGTTGTTGGACATGTCGCCTTTTTGTAGGCCAACATTCGACACCGTACAACATCGCCAGTCGGATCGCCGTCCTGTAGAACTTGCCTTTTAGCTTTTGGGGCACCCTCTTGTCACATAGGACGCCAGAAGCTTGACGCCATTTCAACCAACCGGCTGAGATCCTATGCCTAACGTCTTCATCAATGTCGCCATCCTTCTGTAGCATCGATCCTAGGTACCGAAAAGTATCCTTCTTGGGCCCACTTGCCCATCGAGACTAACATCTCCAAGCTCATGTCCAGTCGCGCTGAAATCGCACCTCATGTACTCAGTCTTGGTCCTACTGAGTCTGAAACCTTTTGACTCTAGCGAGTCTCTCCACAACTCAAGCTTCCGATTAACCCCTGCTCTAGTCTCGTCAACTAACACTACATCATCAGCAAAGAGCATACACCACGGGATATCATCTTGTATATCCCTTGTGACCTCATCCATCACCAAAGCAAAAATATAAGGGCTCAATGCTGATCCCTGATGTAGTCCAATTTTAATTGGAAAGTCACTAGTGTCACCATCACATGTTCGGACAACCGTCCTCGCATCATTGTACATATCCTTGATGAGGGTAATGTACTTAGTTGGGACTTTGTGCTTTTCCAAGGCCCACCACATGACATTCATTAGTACTTTGTCGTACGCCTTCTCAAGGTCAATAAAGACCATATGCAAGTCCTTCTGTTCCCTATATCTCTCCATTAATTGCCGTATTAAGTAAATCGCCTCCATAGTCGACCTCCCAGGCATGAACCCAAACTGGTTTTGGGTCGCACTTGTCCCTCTTCTGAGGCGGTGCTCGATAACCCTCTCCCAGAGCTTCATTGTATGGCTCATTAGCTTAATCCCTCGGTAGTTGGTACAACTCTGAACATCTCCCTTGTTCTTGAAGATCGGTACTAATATACTTCTCCTCCATTCATCAGGCATCTTGTTTGACAGAAAAATAAGGTTAAAAAGCTTAGTTAACCAAACTACTGCTCTAGCACCAAGACATCTCCACACCTCAATGGGGATACCATCTAGACCCATCGCTTTACCCCTCTTCATTCTCTTCAAAGCCTCCTCAATCTCTGCCTCCTGAATTCTCCTTACAAAACGTCTGTTGGTATCGTCAAATGAGTCGTCCAACTCCACAGTAGGACTCTCATCCTCCCCATTAAACAACTTATCGAAGTACTCTCGCCATCTATCCTTGATCTCTTCATCCTTCACCAGAAGTCGATCTGTCCCATCCTTGATGCACTTGATTTGGTTTATGTCCCTTGTCTTCCTCTCTCGGGTCCTACCCAACCGATAAATGTCCTTCTCCCCTTCCTTCGTGCCTAGCCGCAGATAAAGGTCCTCATACGCTTGGCCCTTGGCTACACTCACAGCTCGCTTTGCAGCCCTCTTCGCTGTTTTATAGCTCTCGATGTTGGCTGCACTCTTGTCAAGGTGGAGGCGCTTGAAACACTCTTCTCCTTAATAGCCCTTTGTACCTCATCATTCCACCACCAGGTGTCTTTCGCTTCTTGTTTGCCTCCTCTACTCACGCCAAGCACTTCTGCAGCCACCTTCCGAACACATGTTGCCATCTTTAGCCACATGTCATCTGCTTCCTTGCCCTTCGCACCCGCCGAGGGAAGTGCAAAGACCCTTGCTCATTTTTCACTACACCTGGGCGCCGATGTAGCACGCCACTAAGGAAGTGACGACCCGGTCCTTGCTCACTTGACACCGTGCCCAGACCACGACACGGCGCGTCACCAAGGGGGAGACAACCCGACCCTTGCTCATTTAACACCATACCCGGGTTCCGATATGGCGCGTCGCTAGGTGGGTTACGCCCCAACGAATTTCTCATAGGTTTCATCTCCATAGATCGGCTAAGTACGAGGATGGTTCGCCACACCTATCACCCGCCCTCCTCCTTTACCAGGGCTTGGGACCTGCTATGTTGAGACGACTAGGCTGAGAGCTAGTCTTCCAGTCACACAGGCGGAGTTTTAACACATATATTACCAAAAAGAAAAAAACAAATAGACGGGGTGGGCGGCTGTACCATGCAGAAAATCAAATATTCCGCTTCTTGGAACCACCAGCTTCGGCATCATGCTTGGAGCCACTGGCTTCAGCAGCAGCAGCAGCGGAACCGCCATCTTCAGCTTCATTGGAGCCACCGACTTCAGCATCACCAGCAGAACCACCGACTTCAGCATCAGCAGCAGAAGCACCAGCTTCAGGGGCATCTGTAGAACCGCGAGCTTCAACATAATCGTCCCCCAAAAGTTTCTTCATCTCCTTATCGTAGTCTTCTTTAGTCTTCTGTAGCTTGAATTCATCTGGATATGCATCACGGATTTTCTTGGCTACAAGGTTCCCAACCTTAGGAACAATATGTACATACACCATCTTCCTTAATCCTATTATTGTATGGGCACAAACTTTCACTTTCTCGTGCAGCTTATTGGCATCTTCTGTAGAAGAGCATTTGACAAGCACTTCTCCAAGTAGAGGAAGCTGGCCAACCTTGGTAAAATAGAACCAAAGAAACAAAATATAAGTTAAAAACACATGTACATGCAAACAAAAATTCTCTACATATCACAAATTTTAAATCAAAATAAAACACACGAAAACATATGGATTTGGCTGACAAACAAACCATCAAATTACATATATATCACAAAGAAAAATACAACCTAAAAAGAAAAAGGAAAAGCCGATACCCAAAAAGTGTTTGCATCTACTTTATCGTTTTAATACGGTACACAGACTGTAAATATTACACACAAGCTACTGTCATAGATCAAGTTGATGTAACACGGAGGAAAAACTAAAAACCATAAAAGTAGAGCAGTGTTTGCAAACCTTGAAATCCCCATGGTTAAGCAAAGAGTAGACAACTTCTATCACTTTGTTGAATACTGATTCAGTAAGCAAGAGTGCCCTCTGATCCAGAACAGAAGCAAAAACGAGGGTGTCAGTTGGGCCATCTATCAGACCTAGAAGTCGATGATAGCTTTGGTGGGGGAGATGTAGCCACTCTCAAGCTTGTCCGAAAGGTATAGAATTTTCTTGAGAAAAAAGGCACAAAGATAATTATAAGTTAAAAAATGATTTTGCTATTACGGAGGAAAATATAGATTTAAGTGATTCAAAAGCGACTCACTTGGGTGCGACGGATGACATAGCTAGATGATGAAAAAAATGCATTAGGTTTAGGGCATGATTGGAAGAAAATCAATGTATATACATCAAGCATGACGTGGAGTGGGACCATGCATGAACAACCAAATTCATAATGTACAAGATGCAACACAAATAAAAAAAGGGACAAACAACACCTGAAAAAGTATCTACTACTACATCAACAACAACAACAACAAAGCCTTTTGTCCCAAGCAAGTTAGGGTAGGCTAGAGAATATTTTTACTACTACATCAAACAAGAATCCAACAAGTATCTACTACTACATCAAACAAGAATATTTTTACTATATTAGATTCCTAAAGAATGCAGCCAGAAAAAATTAAAAAAATAGCCAAAAAAACTTAGCAAATCCAGACTTAAGATAATGTAACACATTCAAAAACTAGGGGAGATATACCTTAAGTATTTTCCACATTTACAACAATATAACTCAGAATTTTGACAAAAAAGGACTGCAAAATTAAAAGTTTAACTTTGCACAATCAGTTAAACTTCCAGATGACATATTAATCAAATAATCAAATTCCCCTAAAATAAAAAGCATACTAGGGTCTGTCAGGCATATAATTTTACAACTAAATATGGCGCATGAAATTTACAACTAAAACTTTTCATAATTTAGTAGGTGATGAACAAAAAAAATAATTCTAGTAACTACAACAAGTAAAAATTAGAATCAGCTTGCATGATTTACAAAGAAAACTATGACAAAAAGGGAGAAAATAATATGAGATAAAAAGAGAAGTACCTGCTTGCTGACCGTCAGAGAGATTGGATCTAACATAAAAAAAAAAGAAAACATATTAGAAAATGTAGATGAGAATGGTAAATCAAAGAAAAAAATGAAAGAGAGATGGAAATGAAAATATAACTTAGATGTAAAAAGTGAAGCAAAGAAAACAAATTAAAACATACATCAGAAAAGGAAAACGTATGAGAAAAAGAAGAAGATGGAAAAGATTAACAAGTGAGTGAAGTATCCAAATAAAAAAAGAACACAGAGAAAAAAAGAAAAGAGAACAGAAGATACTAACTGAATTAAGAAAAAGAAAGAACTCAAAATGTATTTGAGAACATAACAACACAGGTAAAAAAGAAGGTGAGCGAAAAAAAGAGAGGAAAATGAAAAGAAATGGTACCTCTCACAAAGTTTGAAGATCTTTCTCTTTCGATGGGAATGATTGGGATGGGAATGAAGAATGAGAGGAAGAAAAAAAGGATGGGTGGGGTCGTATATAAAGGGAAACTGAACAAGATGAAGATGGAAAATCAACAGGCAGAGTCAGGTGAGAGAAAAAAGGGGGGAGGGCGTGCACGCGTGGTGATAAATGGGAGAAAACATAACTGATGTGCAGTTATTATCGCCCCCACCCTCCCAGATAACTCCTCGATTTAATTAAAAAGAAAAATAAATAGGCGGTTGGGAATGCGAAGAGATAGAGGGAAAATAGAAAAAAAAGAAAAAGCCCACGTTGAAAACTTTAGAAGGCCCAGAAAAGAAGTCAAACTTTACAAAGCCCAGAAGGAGTTGTGTCTTAATATAAGGACCAGATAGAACTGAAACACAAGCCCACCAGAAAAAAGCCCAAAATATGACTTGAGGGGCAAGCAAAATCTTGTAAAACCCACTCCACCCCTTGGGAGGCTGTCGTGAGAAAAAAATAATCAAAAAAGAGAGGGGACAGAAGGAAAAAAGGACTTACCTTTTCCTAGGATAGGTTCCCACCACCACAATCTGGAGATCGACCACATACAGAAGGAACACCATGGGGGGAGCGATGGAGATCCAGAACCAGGGGAGGCAGGTGCTGATCGGTAGCACCGTGTGTGGAGCCACCAAGAGCCTGAAAGAATAAAGCAGGTTACACAAGTCAAGAAGAAATCAAGCATAAGATCCCTACTCAAGATCCAGGTGTGTGAAAAAAATCAATCTGATGACTTCTCCCCCTCTACCCTTCAAACCCCACCAACAACAACAGAGTCAAACAAAAATAGTTCCTTCAAAATAAAAAAGATCACTTGCATATTTTCTATAAACATGGAGATCACAGGATTTTGCACTGCTTTTTTTGTTTGGAGGATGGATTGGAACAAACAAGTTGATAATCAGTGTGATGGATTTGTCATTGCCTATCAGTAAAAAGAATAGACATCTTCAGATTAGCTATAGTACATCTAAAACAAAAATCATATGCATGAGTAACATAGAGCCACTCATTACTTTAATGCAGACACTATAATATTGTGCAGGAAGCTTTGGCAGATACAACAACATCTACAGAAAGGCATGAGAAAAACAAAATGATTAGCGAAGATATCAACAACAGCTCCAGCTCCCTGCGTATGCAACCAAATTCATGCAGCAACTATGAGGTGATGTGACTTATGATACTTGCTAAATTTATGAAAGTAAAATAGGACACAAATAAAAGTAAAGCATTCATTGTAAAAAATGCTTTGAAAAATTTCATCAGGCTGAGCAATTCGATTGGGGTGTGCACTCAAGGCAAGTGGGATGGCCGGTGATGTCAACTTCTGATTTTGATAGTATTGGATATATGAATGTTGAACAAATGAACAACAATCAGCAGGTGAGCTGTGGTTATGTTGTTTCAGAAAACAAATAAAAGTGAAGAATAGTAAAGACACAAATTTAAATTCAAAATTATTATGTATGCAGGGATATTTTACAGGCTTGCTGATGGACCAAATCAGAAATTCTCAGGATGAGGCAGAAAATGAAAACAACACTCAGGTACAAAAAAACCTTTGGTATAAATAAAACACAGTTTTTTTCAAAGATACAGTAACTCTAGAAGAGGTTTTACACCATATAAGGCACTGTCAACCTAACAGTTTCTAAGTGTATCGCAGAGAATGGTTGGGACATACATGGATATATTGGTTGGGAAATGTGGATTACAGGTATTAAATATTTTTTATCTATGTGTGAAAAAAATGAAATTTAAACTATATGTGTAACAAAAAAGGATGTGATACAGGACATACAAATTCCAAGGGCTGTGCAGCAAAATGATAATGAGGATGGTCTGGGGATTTGCCAAACCGAGGTAAACAAAAAAGAGATGAAAATCACACAGCCACATTAATGTATAGGGAGCGAGAAACCTAAAAAAAGGAATAATGAAAATTTTCATTATGCAGATGCCTATGATCAGCAATACAACGGACGATGGAGACACACCGCGTACAAATATTGAAATAACAAGCTTTCAGGTATACAAAAACTAAAAGTTTACCAACAGGCAACATGATACACTGGTGGTTTTTTTGTGAAACAAGTAAATAAAAAAATTGTTACCTTGCAGGCTACAGGAGGTCAAGAAGCAGAAGTTGATGCTGACACTGGGAGCTGGGCTGGGGGTGAACTATGTTAGGATGAAATTTTTAATACACTTCAATTAGAAGAGGTGAAGTAAAAAATTTGTAACACAAATGATGTCTGAATTAGTAACCTCTATTTAGAAAAATAAATATGAACAAATTGCAAGGAATTATACTTACATGTCTGTTGATTTTACAGATTACAGAGCAGACAGACCATTCTACAGAGACGGGCTCAATGTCAGCTATTTTGAATGGAGATATTGTCATTCAAGCAGAGGTTGATGGGAGTCAAGAACTTACCGAGCAAGAGATTGAGGATTTTACCAAATCAGAACAATTAGCAGTGTCCGAGGGAAACAATGCAGATGTTGACAGTAAATACACACCACAAATAGGAATGGAATTCAAAAGCAGAGATGATGCTCACCATTTCTTTTCATTCTACGGGTTCCTTGCTGGTTTTGAAGTAGTTGTGTCTCATGTAACCAGAACAACTAGTAAGAAGAGAAAGAATGAGATATACAAGAAGGAGATGAGGTGCCACAGATAAGGAAAAATGGCAAAGAACACGGAACAAGAGCAACCACAGGACACGCTACTTGTTGTGACTCCCAATACAGACAAAGAAAAAAGGAAGACTAATGTTCAGGTGAAGACAGATTGTAAGTGTGTTATGCTGGTGAAGGAAATTACAGGAATATGGAAAGTAGTGAACCTCGATTTAGACCACAATCATACCCTCAGCCCACAAAACCGTAACCAATTGTTCGGTGCTAGAAAGTATATGACAGACATGGAAAAAGGGATGATAAGAACACTGAACAACAATAATATACCAACCAGGAAAATGATTGCTATCCTTTCTTACCTTAAGAGGAGGCTTGACAGCATTGCCATACAAGACAAAAGATGTCCAGAACCTGAGAACAAAAATAAACAGGGAAGTTACGGGGAATGATATGACACAAGCTATGCAATATTTTAAAAAAAGACAAGCAGAAGATCCAACTTTCTACTACAGATTTCAGGTGGATGATAAAATGAAGGTCAGAAATCTATTTTGGAGAGAAGGGATTTCACTACAGTGGTATGCAGAGTATGGGGATTGTGTTAGTTTTGACACAACTTTTATGACGAACAGATATAATCTACCCTTTGCACCATTTGTGGGTATAACAGGTCATGCAAATACATGTTTGTTCGCGTGTGCTTTCCTACAAGATCAAACATCAAATACCTTTCAATGGGTGTTTGAAACATTTCTTGATTCAATGGGGGGGGGAAGCATCCACAATCAATCATAACGGATCAAGACAAAGCGATGAAACAGGCAATAGAGAAGATTTTCCCCACTACAAAGCACAGGAATTGTTTTTTCCATGTTAAATCAAAATGCTATCAGAAGAATTTGAAATGCTTTGCAGTAAACAAAGGCTTACCAGAAAGGTTTGAAGACATCGTGAACTTCTCGTTGACACAAGATGAATTTGAGATGCTGTGGCAGGCAATGATAACAGACTTCAAACTCGAGAGCAATAAGTACTTCAACAAGATGTGGTTAAACAGGGAGAGATTCATACCGGTGTATTTCAAGAATGACTTTTTTCCATTCATCTGTAGCACTGGTAGAAGTGAGGGGACAAACTCCAGATTTAAAGACAATGTAGGGCCAACATATAGTGTCGTCAGTTTCCTGCGGGAATATCAAAGAATCATTGACGTCATAAAGAACAAAGAAGAAATCGACGACAACCAAAGCAAGCAGAAAAAAGCGAAGCAGCTACTCTATGGGTACACAATAGAAGAGCAAGCAATGGAGCTGTATAACAGAAATATATTTCTGAAGTTTATGAATCAACTAAGGCAAGTGGAAACCTACAAATACAGAGAGATAGAAAAAGGAAAATGTTTTGAAGTGTGGTATAAGTCCAATCAAATCCACAAACGTGAAAGGATACGAACATACATAGTGCTCACTGACCTGACAGAGGGTGCCGAAGAGTTTAGCTGCATTTGTGGGAAGTTCGCCAAGGACGGCATCTTTTGTAGTCACATCCTGAAGGTAATAGTTGAGGAAGAAATTAAATCAATACCAGAGAAATATTTCATAGATAGATGGAGAAAGAAGGAAAAGAAGTTTCAGCTTCCTACAAATGTGAAATCATCTGGCACACATGAATTACTTAGGTTCAACATCCTATCAAGAGAAGCAGCTGAATTGACATCGAAAGCAGCAAAAAGAGAGAAAGCAACACAATACCTGACCGAAGAATTCAAAAGGATTAGCAAACACCTTGACATGTTACTGAGTGATGCGGGGTCAGAGTCGACTTCAAGTTTTACAGCAAGTGGAACACAATCTGGTAGTTTAGGTCAATCATCCATAACACTTCCAGAAGAAATAGTGCTGCTTCAAGATCCAGATAGAATTCAACAAACAGGGAGGCCCAAAAATCCGAAGAGATTGATTCCACTAGTTGAACAAGAGCGTGCACGAATGGTGAAGACAGCAACAAAGAAGAAAAACAAGAACCCAGCTAACAACAGTAAGAAATTATAGCAAAAAAATATTTTTTGTAAAATGTAATTGTATTGTGAAAAAAGGTAACATATAAAAAGTAGTGTTATATTGATTAAAATAAAATCTAATTTATATTGCAGGTCCTCAAGCCAAAAGTAAAAAAAAGTCGAGGAGCTGAACGAGCAAGAGGAAGGGAGAAAAAAGCTTGAAGATTTGAAGACTTGCAAAAATATAAAAGGATGAAGATTGAAGACCATATTATCAATCTTGGGGAGAGAGGAGTGCGCAGAAAAGGGCAAAAAAAATCTGGATGTTTAATGACAATTAAACTATATGTAATAAATGTTTGCATACAAATCTATTATGCTTAGTGTGATCAACATGTAAGCTTCATATCTATCCTATTACATCATTGTATAGCTGTTGAATGTGTATGATTGGCACGAAGCTCGAAGAAAAAGTTTATCAGACCTCCATAAATGATAATACAAAAAAAATGATAAAGTTCCTACAAAACTATATAAAAAAAGTTTGGGTGCTAGTGATTAAAATAAAAAAAACATATACCTAATCCTTGAATTCAAATACCCGTTGCTTCATGCCAGTGTTCTTTGGTTGGAAGATGAGATTGTTGGCAATCTTGATCCGTATGTTAGGGATATCTTCAGATGTGAACACAGAAGTGAGTAGCGTCCTTGGTGAAATCCAGTTTTCAATGAACATCATAGCATATATTCCTGAGTCACATCTGTGAAAAAAATAAAACAAAAATATATTCTATATTAAGGGATTAGCATAAGAATATTTTTGAAAGCTAGAAGAAATATTGATGACTGCGAACTCACTCATTATCTGGGTGTTGCTCAGGTACTGCTGGGTACACACATTCATAATGATGAAATCCCATATCAATGTGAACAAATTTTCCCCAAAAGTATTGAAAACAAGATATCTGTCAACACATAGATGTAAAAATAAAATTGCTTAGAGAAAAAATATATAGGGGTTGGTGGGTTGGGATGGGTGGTTGGGGGTAGTACAGATTAAAAATGTACACTGAAAAAAATTAGTAGTGCAAATAAACTAACCATTCAGTCACGAACTACCTCCTGGAAAGCATCAATTTTCTTGTACAGAGGATCCAACATAACATATTTCCTGTCCTTTATATCTACTACAAATACAAACCAATGGTCTTCAAAACACGTTGGGAAGAAAAGCTGCATAAAAAACTGTGTTGAATAACAATGATAGAAATGAAAAATCATAGTGCAGTCAGGATAGCAGCCAAAGCATATTTGAACATAGAGAGAGAGAGAGAGAGAGAGAGAGAGGGAGAGACAGAGATGCCTATACCACATTTGAACAATGGAGAGGCCTTGACCTACTGGATATTTTAAAAGCACGACCTACAACATCCTCATCCGCTTCATCGATATCCTTTAGCAGATTTTCCTGTGAAAATTTAAAAAAAGGAAATTTGTTTGTGCTTACTAACCGAAATGTGGGTGGAAAAATAAATTAAGACACATAGAGGTTAATTAAAAACATACCCCTATGTTGGAGAAAAAGTAGTGTCTTTTTGATACATCATGGTGTCCATTTTGTTGTTGGAATAGCATGTAGCAAAAAGAAGATACTACATAAGGCTTCACATAGCCTCCATGCTTTAAAGACTCACCAACACACCAATATGTGCAGCGCACACCATTAATGTTTACAGCATCCTCACTGAAAAAAGGTAAACAATGAGAAAACGAATAAAAACAAGTAATATATGAAGCTTACAATTTTTTATGACCAAGTAAAACCAAAAACACTAACCCTTGGTATTCGGACGAGGCAAGCTTGCAAATAATATTGTATCTTTGAATCTCAGCTTTTGAAACATGAAACTTTTTCCGGTTACCAACAAAATCATCCCTCACAACAGGCCTAATGAACCTTCGTGCGCCGTGCAAAGGGAGTTTGCCTCCAGTAGAAGAATCCGTCATCAAATAAGGTTCAGACTGAGACATGATATCAGAATGGTTTCGCTTTGCAGAGGCAGCAAAAGGAGTTTGGGACTTAGATCCAGATTTCAAAATGGAATTGTATATTTCATCAGATATTTTGCTCATTTCACGAACATTGTCAGAGAGAGTCTTTTCAGCTAAAATTTCTATCTCTGGATAGACCTACACGAATATAAAATTTAAAAAGAATAACAACAAAAGGAAAGGGATACAAAAATACAAAAAAGATCGATGATTGGGATTATGAAAAAAAATTGCAGCAACATACTTTGGTTTGCTCAGTAGTCTGAGACTTTTCAGCTTGTGACTTAATCTTAGCAGAAAGAGCAGCATTTACTAATGAAACCTTCATAATTTTGTTTGGTGTGCAAGCAGATGTGAAATCCAGATTTTTACACCTGATAGGGCTCTGTGAAAAAATAGAAAAGAGAAACCTTCATGATGTAAAAAAAAAGAAGGCACAAAATTCATAAAACAATGTGTACATAATAAAATTAAAAAATAGCTAACAAAAACCTTTGATGCAGAGGTTGGTGGCCTATTTTCTTTGCGAAGAAACTCCTGAAAAATAATTTTGAAGAATAAAAATCAATGAGATATGTTGATGGGTAAAAAAACTAGAAACAGAAAAAATATATGAACAAATTAGCGAATAAGAAATGAAAATGTATATGAATACCTTCCTTGAAGAAAGACTAGGCGTGGGACGTCTTGGGGATGGAGAAACAGAATCAGGGACAAAACTAGGCAATTGACTGTTATCAAGCAATATGACATCTTCATCTTCAGATTCAACATCTTTTGGAGAGAAAGATACAGTCTTCTTCAACCTTTTCGTTGATAAATCATTAGTGCAGTCACTTATGGGGGCCTTTTGGTTATTGTTCTGTGGATCATTAATCTTTGAGGATGAATTGTCATCATTAATCTTTGAGGATGAATTGTCATCCTTTTGTTTGAAAGACTGATAAAATCGATCTAAAAAAGACAAAGATCAGATAGGCAAGAAAACACTAATGTGTCTGTGAACAAGAGATAACAACTAAAAGAAGGAGAGTGGGAAGACAAACTTACGATCTGCAAGATAATCAGAGGGTTGGGGGGGGGCAAAAATAGGAGTGCTTGTCTTTGTTGCATGAGGTGTCATGATCTTAGGTGGGCAACTAAGATTAGCAGTGGGCAAGCGAGATGATTTTTTAACCTCATCTGAAGAAGGGTCTTCCTGCAAAAAAGACAAAAATAAGAGAGAAATTAACATAATATATATTGAAAAAAACAAAGAAAATTTTATATGAAGCAAATAAAAATAAGGGTCCATTTAAAAACTACTAACTTTTGCAACATAAAGATTGTGGGCTAGAGTTTTCTTGTTGACAGTCCTGCATAGCTCATACTGAGAACAGTAAACATCCCCTAGATTACCTAATATATATATATATATTCATAAAAAAATACTTCATAAGCATGGTACAGATGGAAGTGCGGATGAAAAAAAGAAAAAGCATAGTCCTATAACCAAAACAGACACGAAAAAATAGCACAAGGTTAAAAATAAGACTAAAAAGTACACAAAAAAGTCTGAAGCTAATATTTAACTAAATACATACATAACTATTTCTCAAAATAAAACAGCAGGCTACATAGGAGTAAGGACTAACATTTTTCTAATAATGAAAAAAACAATTTTATTTTAAATCACATTAGTTGATGAAAAAAGTATATGAGAAAAAAAGTAACCTGCACTATTGGACTTAGTTGCATGGTGCTGTTGTTCTTCTTGTTCTTGTTTGGGACTACCAACTGGAGGACTGTCCTCATTATCATCGTTTGCGTATTCAGCATATACTTTTGTCAATTCTAGAACCAATTTCAAAACACGAGAATCGATAGAATAGGCGTGCTGCAAGAGCTTGCAGAATGTGACCTTAAACTCATCAGGCAGAGAACTTATTGAACTGACATCCAAGTTGATAGAAACACCAGCATTGAAACAATACTTTGTAATGAGATTGCAAATGGTACTCTTCACATCATTTGATAACTTGCATCCAGCTGCTAGTTCTAGATGATCTATAAAATCTTCACCCAGCGAGAGGGACTCTGGATTGAATAGATAACGAGCATCCTACAGAAGAAATAAGTGGGATCATTCAAAAAAAATTTGTAAAAAATGGTTCGGGGGTAATAACCACTGCAAAAATATCAGTATATGAATGCTACAAAAAGCACTTAAAAACTCAAAGTAACAACTCTATACGTATTAATGGGCGCGAAATTTATCAAATACAGGAGGTGTAGGACGTGTTAATGGGCATTAACAAATATTTCAAAAATATAAAAGTGAAAAAGTTTGATCCTATTGAGTAATAAAATGTACACCTTAGCATATTTTGAAAATAAACAGATATGCAAGTGTGTGATTATAGAATAAGTTGCTACTGAAAATATAAATGAATTTAAAGAACTAAATACTTTTGTGAACAAGACGAGCGTGCGCAGAGGTGCATAACGATCACAAACATAAGATAGTTAAAGATTCTGGAAAAAAATTACCTTTGAGTAACATGTCCGTGAAGTATGGACCAAAGGGTGGTAACCATAACAGCCAGGTGATGTCAAGTCATAATCAGAGTAAGCTCTCAGCATATCGCCCTTGCATACTGAAATGTGAGGGATAGCATCTGGTACTTGTCTAGCGCCGAAATCAACATGATCAAGATATAACACCTATCAAGAATGACAAAAAAGAAAAAAAGTACATCAACGTCAAGGACACAAAAAAAATATGAAAATTAACAAGAAGTAAACAAAGTGTCACATACATAATACGACAAAGGGAGAAAAACAAACATATGTACTAGATAGCTTACAGCGAGATAGTACAAACATCTAGGAAGAGTGCCCCCATCAGAATCTCTAGCACTTTTACCAACTATAAATCCCTTGATTCCATCAATCAGCCAATCCAATATGTAACCAGACCAGTCAAGAAGTTTTGCATTGGTGATGTCTTCAAATATTCCAAAATACTTGTAGCAGGGCACTAGAGAAGCATTTGAGCAAAGAAAACTGTTCATAGCAACCATGATGAAGCAAATGAATATGTCTTCATCAGACATTAGCGAGTGTGTGGAGAGTCTATCAGCAAAGAAGCTCACTGGCGGGATAGAGTTCTTCTCAAACTTTGACAATATGACTGACTTGCCAACAGAATAATCAACAGGGAAAGGCTTCTCAGTCAAAGGGATACCAAGCACCAGGTTAACTGACTCCCTGGTTAGAGAAATCACTTTGTTGTTGACTACAATGTCTCTAGATCTGTAATTAACTAACCTTGCCACCCACTGAGCAAATTTGTTGGGCACAAAACACTTATCAAAATGCAGTAGAGACCCAAACCCGTAATCTTCAATGACCTTACGCTCATATGAAGATAGCTCTGATAGGACAGTAGAAAAATTCTTCACTGAAAATCTTGTAAAGACATCTTTTGCCTTCTTAGTAGGTTGAGGTTGCCTATCCTGTAGGATAAAAAAATATATAAATGAACATAATCAAAAAACAAAAACTGATAGTGACACATTACATGTATGACAGTGCAATGTGGCCCGTCAAAAAAGGAGAAGTGTGCACTGTTGTATCTGATAACACCCATGATTAAAAAAATAGTGGTGGAACTTAGAGGGCAAGATTCAAGAGGGGGCGTATGTTTGAAATGAATAGGAAAAAAAGAGTTGGATAGAAAATTAAGCCTAAATGATAAAAACTACACCTAAGATCATCGCATGCTAATCCAATTCAAAAATAAACAAAACTGCACCCCTCCCTACCCCTAGCAGCAAAAAAAGAAATGATATGAAATCACAAATTGATATTTGTACATTTAAAAAATAGGTGGAGCTAGTGGAACCCAAAAAAGCAAACTCCAGAAAAATCAGAGACATCACATTTTTTTAGTAGTGATTCAATGATCTAAAGAAAGATCACATTCAAAGCACCTATAGCCTGAGTGGACTTCAGAAAAACATTAGGGATGTGCTGCAAAATACAAAATATACAAATGGACTACCCAAAGAAAAAAGTTTAAATTTATATAAATGTAACTGTCATTTTAGTACAAAAGAGATGTATATGAACGTAAGTACTCACAACAAAAATAAGAAAAATATAAAAATGGTATACTATGTGACAAAAAGTATTACCACGATATTGGCAAGTGACTGAGCAAGCTTCCTCTTGAGTACTTTGATTTCATTATACTGCATTGATAAAAAAGCATATTACCCAATTAGAACTATTGAAAAATGAGCAATATCCACTGTAAAAAAGAGAATATGTAACTCCCCCCCCCCCCCTCAAGTAAATAGGCGAGATATGAGTGCTTATATATAATTATAATTTGCTCCATCAAATAAATATGGCTGAGAATAAAACTAACTGTAGAGCACATTTGCATCACTATAGTGTGAGGGGGAATGACAGTTGATATGAAGCGAAAAAATGTCACACGAAACATTCTCTGTAAGGCAACATTTGCCAATAGGGTAGCTTACTTCTTTCAAGATTTGCTTGTATACTGCTCTTTTGAAGCCATCAAGTTCGCAATCGGATACCTATTGTAGCATAAATAACACAATTCAGATGTTTATGAGACAAAAATTTGGTGTGATTACATGCCAAAATAATATATGCATGAGGAAAAACTAAAAAAACAAAATGAAGAAAGGATTGCTCACATCATTGATAGGGTTCTCATCACTTTGGCTTTCATTTAAAGGTTGGTAGTCCTGTTCAAAAGAGGCTTCATCGCATTCATCAGAGCTGTCAACGTTGATGCATATTCTCGGCTTCCTCCTAGTGAACTGTGTAATAAAACATACACCAAGAATATATAAAAAATGTAAATTCTATCAACAGTATAGACAGTGACAATAGTATAGTTTCCCCATTTATAAAAATAGCACACAAAACAGCTTACTAGTTTCGACCATAAAATCAAAAACTAGTGGCAAAATTTATAATGACATGTGAGGTATAGCTTTCCCATAAAAATTAAAGTGAAAAAATTACACGTGGAGTTACATGACATGGAAAAAATCATTCAAATGACAGTACATAACTTCACTATCGTATGAGTGGGTATAGAACTGTGAAATGCATGGACATTTCTATAAGAGGGCCAGGCAACCATAAAATTGAGACTATAAGACTACGTAAATGAAATTATTGGGAAATCACTGGTAGCATCCATCAATCAATTTAAAAATATTATTTGAGGAAAACAGATTTATATATACTGAATGCAAAAAAATGACAGGAACATATTTAACAAAAAAAGACATCACAATCTGAGATGTCAGAACATATATTTGAGCACATGTGAAACATATTTGAGGAACTTGTGAACATATTTGAGGAACTTGTATTTTGAAAAATAGAAAAAAATAGAAATGACATATACTGTGATAAATTGATCCTTAGTTTAAAGCCTAACAAGTGACAATTATATATAAATCTATAATGCTGATCAATATGCACATCAGGACATTAAAAACAAACTAATCTCTGCTCAAAGATTTGGTAGAATGATTAAGCATTCAATTGGAACCTAAAAAAAGCACTGAACCTACAGTTTACTCATCACCCAAGCAGGAAAATCCATATGTAATTAATCGAATACTGTAAATTGGCCCACAACAGATCAGTAGATGCAACACACAAATGGCACAGGTTAAAATATGACATTGGAAAAAAATCTAAGTGAGGAATACAGGAGTTGCTGTGAAAAAATGACAACAAATCATTATTCAAATGAATTGTAGGTTCATTTGAATATGTTCCTGTCATTTTTTTTGCAGTCTAGATTATCAAAATAGACAGGTGATTAGTTGGAGTGAAAACAATTGCTCGAGTTCCCTGGATAGCAACCAGACAAATCCAAAACCAGGGCATGCCATAAACACGTTGGGGATTGTCAAAATAAAAAATCTAAGCAAAAACACAACACAAACCCTAGCCGCATAATCAAAAACTGCAAATCAGATTCACCCGTGCTGCAGAAAAGGCCTTACGGGCACCAGCGGATCTACATTGGGGCAAGCTGGGGCAGCTGCCCCAGCTAGATTTTGTGATTGCACGAGTATCTTCTTCTTCTCTGTCAAGAATGCCAGCAGCAGTCGCAGCACCTCTGGCCGCCATGACGGCTGCCGTCGTTGGTCAGACGGAGGTAGAAGAAGACCTCTTTCAACCTGGGCTTTTATTTATTTCTTACCTCCTTAACTTCTAGCCCACTAGCCCAACAGCCCAAAAATCTAAACTAAGCCCAACAGCACATAGACAGTAGACAAAGCAAGCAGCCAGCAGACGCAGTCACACAAGCCTCATGGTGGAAGCGCAACTCTAGGTCCCGGCGGCGCCGCGCGGTGGCTGGCGGCGACTGCTCTGGGTGCAGGCGGCAACTCCGGGCGGGGCACGGCGGCAACTCCGGCGGCTCACTAGAAGTTCGCCCCAGCTCAATATTTTTTCTGGCTACGCCACTGCTTACGGGTACCCTCTTGTGCGCGTGCAAATTTCGAGTGGTAGTGGATCCACGCGGCATACGCGCGTAGGTGGGGGAAATGATTGGGGGTGCGGGGACAGCGGCGGTGCCGCGGACTCTCGGCGGTGGACGCGCTGCAAGCTGAGAGGGCGCGCACGGAGCTGCGCTCGGGAGGCCGCGGAGTGGTTCGATGCCGGCGACGGCGTCGATCCGTGGACCTCGAGGGCGCACGACGAAATCGAAACAACGATGCAACCGAAATGGGGATAAAAATCCAACAACAAAAATCGATGGGATAGGAGACACAGATCGAACAACAAAACACTGGACGTGGGCAGATCGACGCACAGGGGAAAACTCACCGGGTTCGCCGGAGCCCTAGCTCCGCCTCCTCGCATTGCCGCAGTTCGCAGCTCGAAGACGACACACGAAGGGGAATGAACAGACTAGAAACTGAAGCGGTGGAGGTGATAACGAGGAAGAAGTAATGGCGCCATTCCCAAAAATCCAAACAGTGCTGCTGCCAACGCGGGCCCACGCGTCATACACAAAGCAACAGAGGAAGCGGTGGGGGTCAGATCGCCGCCATCCAAAACAAAATCTACGGGCACAAAATTCGAGTGACGAGCAGCCACAAATCACGCGTGTGTGATTTAGCTTTTCCTTTAGTTTATCTAGCTGTCCTATCATGTGTCTTAAACTAAAACTAAGCTCAGCCGGTGGGGGTGGTGGGACATGGGTATCCTTGGGTCCCCACCGACCAGTCTCATGGTCGTCCCCGACCAGTGGGTCCGGCCCATCAGAAGACCAACCGACCTGGTTGTGGGCCCAACAGACCTGATCTGTGGCTCACACAACCTCATGAAGACCCTATCCGGAACGACTATAAGACTTGGCGTACACGACAAGACGGCGGCGGATCCGACAGGTAGTCCGTGGAATATGAAAATAGTTGTAATCAACTAGACTAAGGTCTCCTGTTCCTAACCAACCAAGACTCTGGACGACCGACCTTGTACGCTGACCAATATAAGGCGGGCAGGGCGACTCCATTGTAACCACACAATCCTCAATCAATCTACACCAACAACTGGACGTAAGGATTTACTCTCCGGAGGTCTGAACCAGTATAAACTCGCCGTGTTCCGTGTGCTCTCGCATAACCATCAAGTCCTTAGCTCTAGATCGCCCCCATCCGAATCTAAACCACCGGGGTTGACCCCCCTGTGGACTGTGCGGATCTAAACCTCTGACAGTTGGCGTGCCAGGTAGGGGCAGATCCAGAGTTCTCCGTGCGACTTCGATGGCTTCGTTCAACGGCGTCATCTTCCCCGCCAGCATGCCAGACTTCCTCGCCAACCCCGTCGACATCAGCTTCGGCTCTATGCCGTCGGGATCCGCCGCTCCAATCGCCGGCCAAGTCGTCCTCGACAAAGCCGCGGTCAACTCCGATCAGCAGATCGAATCCGACTTGCTGATGGAAACCCACCCACCCACACCTTGCGATCTCGTCGCGAGGCTCGATCATGTCGCAACCATGCTTCCAGACAATCAAGATCTGCAAAAGCGTCCAGCGCTCTAGCAGTCTGAAACCGACTCCAACTCGCATGCCCTTTGGCTTGCGCAACACAGTCGGTGTGGTCTCCGACCACATGAGGAAAAAGACCTAGATCCAATCTGGGTCGGACTCGACTACCCCCAGGCTCCGGCCTGCGGGCATCGCAAGGACCTCCCAGATGATCTTTGCCCTCTTCACAAGAAGGCCAAGCACACTGCCCGTCAGTGATGTGCTTTGAAGAAGCTTCACCGACCTACGCCTCGTGCAGCGACCTCAGGTCGCCCGATCCATCCTCCCGCGCAGTCTCTGGACTGTGGCGAGTTCCAGGTCGCTCGTGTCATCCTCACGTCCAACACCTACGCCGATGAGGTCTTGGTGCGTCGCGGTCTCCAGAATCGCGAAGTCCTCGTGGTCTCAGCAGACGTACCAGCTCAGGCTGGTGAAATCGACGCTCAATGCGTACAACGTGAAGCAGACAACGCCAATCGAGCTCTACGCCGCCAGGCTGAACTCGATCAAGCCAACACAGTGGCTCAGGCTGCCGCCGCAGCTGGTGGTGGTGCGGTGCCTTAGGACAACGCACAGAACAACGCCAATGGCCTACCCCCTGTGGGCCAAGCCGTACCCCAATAGCAGCAACAACAGCAGCAACAGGAACAACACCAACAGATGCCACCTCCTCGACACCACATGCACGCACATGACCTGCAGAGCGACTTTGAAGAAGCTAGACATGAAGTCTTCAACTCCCCCAAGCCAACTTAGGGGCAGCTCTGACGGAGATCCAGCTCATGGCTGATACCCCACAGATACCGCGAGCTATCGCCAAGATCAGGGTCGCCACAGCCCAGGTCGAGAAAAGAAGCCAAGGCTACAGCAGGTCGTCCTGTACCCAGCACTCAAGGAGTAGATCGATGCAACCTCGAGACAACAACAATGCTGGCCAAGCTCCTCAACAGCCCGCGGCTGAAGAGAGAGGTGGCGAAAACGACGTGGTTCAGCAACCTAATGCTGGAGCAAGACGTCAAGCTACGGGGAACGTGCCACCCCAGGTCGCACAGGCTCCTGCAGCCAACCCTCAGCAGCCACGACGAGACGAGCACGAGATCCAGTGCCATGCAAACTATGACCGCATTAATGGTCCCCCGGACACTCTTAATGCCAATAACCCGCTGCAAGCAACCGACCTCCGGGTGATGCATGATGCAGAGTTACAATGTCGTGTCAACTACGACCAGATCAGTGGCACGCCCGATAATCTGTATGTCATCCCCTCGGGACCTCGTACAGCCGACCAACCAAGCTCCAGCAACATCAACAACTTCGCGGCCTTCTCGCGACGTCTCCGGACCATGAGCTATCCCAAGGAGTTCAAGCCCAACATTGACAAGTACGACGGTCGCTCTGACTCGAGTATCTGGCTCAAGATGTACACCATTGCTGCTCAGGTAGCGGGAGGCAATGAAGACCACATGGCGGGCTACTTCCCCTTGGTGATGGGCAAAGCGCCACTCTTATGGCTCAACAACTTACCAGACGAGTGCATCTCCTCTTGGGCAAGTTTGTCGTAGTTGTTCACCACGAACTACCAGGTAACCTACAATCACCCCGGTAACACGCATCACCTCGCAAGGGTGATCATGAAGACTGGTGAAAGCCTCCGGGACTACACCAATCGGTTCTTCGAGAACCACAACGAGCTCGCTGGAGTCAAGGATGATGACGTGATCGCCGCATACAAGAAAGGCATCACCAACATCAAGCTCTTCGAGAAGATCCACGAGGCAGGAGCC
The DNA here is from genome assembly GCA_036936925.1 of Cenchrus fungigraminus. Taxonomy (NCBI): domain Eukaryota; kingdom Viridiplantae; phylum Streptophyta; class Magnoliopsida; order Poales; family Poaceae; genus Cenchrus; species Cenchrus fungigraminus. Next base: position 127,835,307 of record CM072779.1, read on the forward strand.
AAGACCATTGCCAACCTCATGGCGTACGTCGACAAGATCGTGGATACTCAAGATGTAGTGGTCCACGACTTCAAGGGGATCAGAACCGACGAGATGTCCGGGGCCCTGGCCTCCGATGGTACTGGAAAGTCGCGCAAGCGGTCCAATGAGGTCTTAATGGCCAACTCCAGCTTCATGCATGACGAGTTCCAGTCAACTCTTGACGACGTCTGCCAGTTCCACCAAGGAGCAAAGCACTCTATGCGTGATTGCATAGAGTTGAAGTGCGCACTCGGCGTGCTAGAAGAGCCCAAGCCAGCGAAGAAGACTAACAGCAGTGACAACTGCTACAACAACCGGCGCTACGACAACCGGAACCGCCGACCTGATTGGCGTGATGATCGGGACAGGTGACCTTATCACCGGAATGATCGCTGTGATGATAGAGATCACCGTGCTGATCGCCGTGATGATCACCGTGATGACCGCCACGATAATCGTCGTGACAATCACCGTGATGACCGCAGAGACGATCGCAACAACGACCGTCACAATGATAGTGACCGGCGGAAGGAAAGGAACCCTCCACTACCACCTCCGAGTGGCAACCATAACGGTGCCTACCAGGCACCCAACAGGGAGATCAACTTCACTGTGGGAGGTCGCAGGGCTGCCCAAACCCACAGACAACAACGTGCCGGAGCTCGAGAGATCGAGCTTGTCAATTGTTGAAGTTTGAAACATGTGTCGCGTTTCGATCCGCAAGCGTACGGATCACGTGTGGCCTTTTTTACTCGGGGGTGACCCAAGGTATCAATCTGTGGATCGGAAGCAAACTACCTAGGGTTCTCCATCTAACCGGTCTAATCCTACTTGAAGCATAGATTGCATAAGGGTTTAACATACAAACACGTGTGGATGTATGGATCACATTCGATAGCAAAAAGGTAACACGCCAAAAGGTAGCACTAGCCTATCGTCTCCTAGTTGCAACTCCGACCAAAGCAATAAACTAACCTAAAGCTCATACCATGATAAGGAGATATCTATTGCACATTCGTTCGGCGCTTTCCCTATATCATACTGTCACTACGAAAGGTAATCAACACCGAACGACTACTCCTAAGTCGGTGCACCACTTTGATGTATCCGCAAGACATAGATTAGATCTATTCCTACTAAGATCATATGCTAGCTACACACATGAATGAGAGAAGGCATGCATCAAAGTAGATCAAAGGTAGAGGCAAGATTAGATTGATATCACCGTCAAAAGTACATGTGCCTTGATGAATCCAAGGCATGGCTCCGGAACTCCACCATGGCTTCACCACGCAGGGCCAACCATGGCGGCTAGGGTCTAGCCTAAGCCATCTCCTAGGCAACGTCGAGGACTCGCGGCAGCGACGGCTTCCTTCGGTGTGTATTCCTCGATTCGGCAGCTCTCTGATGATTGGATGCGGCGGCCGTCAGAGACAGAGGATATAAATAGACCGAAGAGGCGGTAGGTCAAAGGGCGTCGAGAACTGGGCCCGAAAGGGGGTAGGCCAGTCGGCTCAGGCCCTTTTCGGCCCGGTTCGGACCCATCTTCCTCCACGATGCTTCTTGCACTTTCTTGAATATTTGCCGAACTTCATGTGGGTCCTTGACGTCGTTTTCCCCGCGGTTTGGATAAGGGTACTTGGCGTGCGAACTCCTGCATCTTCTGTTTAGGTCCTCGGAGTTTTATGGCTTCAGGCTTTGGTCCTCGAGTCATTTGGAGTCATGTTCACTTCGTGTCTTGACTTGTGCCGGGCTTCGTGATCTTCTCATAAAGTGCTTGATGAACCTTGCCCGAAAGTGCTCTTTTAGGTACTTAAATTCTGCGTAAACAACATACTCCAAAAACCACATGCAAGTCCGAACTTGTTACATCATTAGTATGCCTAGTGGCAGGTTAGTTATAATTCAAAGCTCAAACCAAAGTGTAACAAGTGCTCTTGGTTGACGGAAATCGACCGTCAACATACCCCCATGCTTAAACCTTGCTCGTACTCGAGTAAGCCTTCAATGGATATCAGTGTTGCCCTTCAATGTTCATACCCTGCACTTGATGATACATGATAAAACATAATGCTCTCCAAGTTTACATTGTTAAAGTTCCATAATGTAACTAGCTTTCATCTATATGGAGGGTAGATATTAATTAAGCTCTTCCCGCAAGTAATTAATCATGCTCTCAAATTTTAAACAAATCTCAGAAATTTTGAAAATAAAGAGTGGGACGAAAGAAAATTGCTTTACCAAGATCAATAATAGACCTACTTACATCTTGCTCATGAACTCTCATCTTATCTTGTCTCTCAAGCCTACTTGTTCTACTCCTTTCCTCTCTCAAATATTTGGTGGAAGGCTTTATATGGAGCTGTGGGAAAGTTTAGTCCTACTAAGATATTATAGTTGAGATATTATCAAAACAAGACAAGCTTCTCATGAACTTACCGAGACTCGTCAAAAAGGTCATTAGAAAATAATGTTCCAAGGAGGGGGGGAGAGAAAAATACACACACTTTGAGATAGGTGGACATGTGCAAATGGCAAAGAGTGATCCCGAGGTACAAACGAAGTTCTCGTTATCGGATTGCATATGGTTGGAAAGGTGAGTATGAGTCTTGATCTTGAAGCTTTTGAAATCTCCAAACGTAGTGTTGACACCGGATTTTGACAAATCCCATGTCACGCTGAATAAGCAAGATTGGTAGTGTCGGCAAGACCGCAAGATGAGCTAGAGAAGCTAGGAAGCGGCATGCCTGACAAGTCCTAGTGATGCAAGTTGGCCACTAGCATGTGTCTACAGGAGCAATGAGATCAGCGAGAAAATATATAGTTGATGCATGCGTACATACCTTGGAGGATTATTGGCTTGCAAGATAATATGTTGGCTGAGAGAAATGACCTGTACGTGCATGGGAAAATGATTAATAATAAAACAGTGGTAAAATCGGCCACAACGGCAACAATCGGCCATGGATGGATGGAATTAGTACGTAAGAAGTGATTAATAAAGGAGGCAGAATACGTACTAGGAAGTACTCGTACAGTAACACGTGAAGGCAAGGTTGATTAAATAATGGGAAAGGGCTTCACGTGCATGCAAAGGTAATTAAATAAAGGACACCATGGATTTATTTGCTTTGCATGCCAAAGAAAGTCTGAATCACGTATGGATTGGCCGAATTAGAAGAAGCTTTGTTGACGAGGACTCTAGGCAAAGGAAGACTTCATATATTTTAATATTTCCTTTTAGTTAGATGTTTGTATTAGGAGAGTTTGTATTATTAGTTGCCGTGAGCTGCTAGGTGTTTTAATTTGGGAAGCTTTGAGCCCTTCCGACCGTAGGAGTCTAGAGAAGCCCAGGGTATAAATATAAGCCCCCGGCTATTGTAATAGTTTAATCTCAATCAATACAACCCGGCGCATCACCACCCTTTTACCTTTTCCGCAATGTATTTACTTTGAATCATTGACGGAACCTCGGCACCTGACATGGGGCTGCATCATCTTGATCTCCGGCCGAGGGGTCAGTCCAGAGGAATTTTTGGAGACAAGTACCGCGGTTCTTCGACTTACGACGCATCGCTTCCATCTCGATCTACGGTACTCACCAGTTATCGGTTCTATCATATCTCGTAAGGCTGCATCGTTCGATCGCTTACTAGATGTGGTAGAACCACAGTTATCCTGCCTTAGTTAAGATTGCATCGGCTGATATTTATTTAATCTATCGTCTCACTGTTTAGCATACTTTGTTTAATTTAAATCTCGTATAAAAGATGATAGATTATTTAATAGCCTGTTGCATCTTAATTTCAGTTATCCCTCAAGTGTTGTTGGTTTCAAGCGGCACTGTGAGTAGATCCATCGGCTTGTGAGGCTTAAACTGATACCCTGCCGCCAGCTCTACTAGGCTATGACTACTGGGCGCATCGCTGTGGTTACACCTAGATACACTGGTGCAAACGTCGGGATAATACTCATCGGTTTATGGCTCTAGTCATGGTGGAGCAAGAACCCAATGATGCTATGTTTCCAATCGGTTTTATGGCTGATATCTTATATCGGCCGATCTAGCCGATCCGATCCGTTCCCGTGTCTGCCACTCCCGACCGTTACGTTCTATCGCGAGGCATATCGGCTCTATAGCCGATCGACCCGTTAATCTAACGTTTCAAGATTTCCTTGTCAATCATCAGGTCAGATTGACTGGCACGCCTTATTACATCCCAGGGATCCGTTACGTGTTGCCGTGAAGAACTTTATTCCGTTTTTTTGCGTCAACACGTAACTAGAGAACCGGGGAGCTTTATTATCATTTTTCTCTTCTTTTTTTCTTTTCATCACTTTTCTCTTTTTTTCTCTTTTTTTCTTTCTTCCTTTTTTTACTCCCCTTGAACTCTAGACTACACTAGTACTTCCTCGGCAACCCCCCATGCTTAGACGTTGCTCGTCTTCGAGCAAAGAGGTGATGATTGTGCCAAGGTAAGTGCTGAAATTCTTGCATTTTCTTAAAAAAAGATACTTGAAACCTTCTAGGGATCCTTTCATGGAGGTCTCCCAAAATCTTCCTCCATTTGATGGCACCTTGCTTGTAATCTTCTTCGAAATATTCATCTATACTTTCGGGTTGTGATCAAGGAGGTATACACAAAAAGATATTTTAGGTTTGTGAGTGGATATCCGACGAGGTTTACAAAATTCCCGATGTGGAAACTCACAATGCACAGATAGAAAAGGCTAGCATAAAGATAGATACGCAAAAACAGAATGACCAACTTCTAAGTCTCGAGCCAGAGAAATCAAGCCTTGAATCAATGCACCCAAAAATAAATCTCGTAAACTAAGGTTTTGCACTCAATGAATATAAGGCTTTGGATAGGTAGAGCAAAATGCAAGTGGTATCAAAGACAAGATTAACATATCTTTTAAGAACAAAAGTAAATGATCTTTGATTTATTCAAAAATGAGAATAATGAAAAATACTATGGGTCTCAAGTTATCATAACCTCCACAAAATATTAGGCTAGCATTAATTTAAATTTCAGATCATATTAAAGGGAGCACTAGCTTAATCATACACAAACCAAGCATAAGAATGAGCAAAGTGGCAACAATCATCATATATCCATAAGTAAGAGCATACAACATATCATCATGGTGAGCACAAGGTAACGGTGATTATTGTTGAAAACAAAAACAAACCTAGATTGTACTCCTAGTAGCCATGTTATTTTATAGAGAGATATACAAAGGTTGCATCTAAGGTTGTGGAAAGCATATACATATGTGCAAACATATAGAAAGACAGACAAAAAGAGGGTTGAGGAATTGTTACCGTCCTTTGATGCTTGAAGTGTAGCGCGGCCTCCCCCATGCTTAAGCATTGTGCTTAACATGGAAGAAGAAAATCAGCATCACGTGGCAATCATGATCCTTGTACTCCATGCGGTCTTCTTATATCCATCAAGTCCTCCCTCATGCTTAGCATGTTGCTAGCCATGGAAGATGATGAACCATCTTGTAATTTTTGAAGTCCTACCGCCATGTGAGTCAATCATCGTCATGATCTTCACTTTGTTGCCTTGATTGTCCTTCAACGTCTGCCCTTTGTCACGAGCCTTGTCCCTAATTGTTTCTCCTCCCATCTTCACTTCCTTCCATGTTGTCCCTTGTAGCTGGTTCATCTTCCACGAATTTTTTCTACTTTCAGAACAGAACATGTACTAAATTATTACTCCAACGTGAAGTGCTTGAAATTATGTTTCCAACGAGTGGTCATTCATCCCAATCGGACTTCGAACAAAAGAGTTACACCCTTTTTACTCCGTTAGTACAAGCTGTCCCGGGCTAATTTCAGAACGTGTGACACCCAAAGATTTGGTTGTAACTCCTTGCACGAGTCTCCTAAAATGTTGAATCTTGATGCGTTGGAAAGAAGACTTAATGGAGCTCCTGAATATCCAATTTTCCTATTTTGTACACTTCTAAAGGTGTGCTTAATTTTGATGAAAACAGCAGCGCTTCTTTCGAGGTTTTGGAGGTGTTGATGATCTTGATTTCAGCTTTTATCACGAACTCATGGGAGTGATTCACAATGCCTGCAAAACAACTCTAATGCACAAAGTACCCCCGCGGTGACGGTCGGGAATACTCACTCTATCCTGACAAACCAAAGACAACACCTAAGATCTTAACTTGTGACATAGTTAATCTAGTGAAAGAAAAATTAAGAACCTAATGGGTGTACGTGTGTGCAAGAGGGCATGCAAATGATAGGATGGTATAAAAGCAAAACAATGTTTACACCAAATTCTAAGCTCCATGCTTACAAAGTGGTTGCCAAACTTCTCCATTGCCATAAAGATTTATTAACCAAGGTCAAAACATCATGTTATCCCAAAATTAATAATTCTTTATAGTGCAAGAGAAGGAGAGCGCGTTGCAAAGTTTATAAACCAACCAATGCAAATATGGAAGTTAGCAAGGTTTATTGAACTAAATGACGATGGTCCGCAAACAAGTTTAAACACCATGTTTACACAAGATTGCTAAGGAAAATGTCACATGTGAAGCATTATCATGGATATGAAGGCATACATCATTAAGTGTAGAGAACAACCAATCCAACAATATGCAAAACATGTATGGAGTGCAAAAACAATGGTAATGGTAAGATGCAAGCATAAAACAAATATGAACACGATTGTGGTGATGGTCTAAAAAGAAAAACAAACCTAGATTAATTAGCCACAAGCTTGGAATCAAAGGGGTGGTGCAACTGTTCATATTTCTCTCAAAAATGACACAAATAAAAAGACTAAACACTAATAGGCACACAAAAGGGGTCTACAAGTTTTTCAAGATCAAATAACAAGGTGCTCCCTCAATAGCAATTAAATCATACAATATGATGTTGTGGTATTTATTAGAGCAATGGTACAATGTTACTTGATGGTTCAGTTTAAGAGCTCAATGTAGACGGTCATATAATATATATAGAAGAAAAAGAAAACGGGTTGCCTCCCGCAAAACGCTTTTTTTAAAGTCATAGAGCTCGACTTTGTTACGTACCTTCTCGTGGTCACGAAGCCATGGTTCTTCATGTAAGATTTGAAGATGTCCATGCAGCTTTGATCCACTCTCCATGTTAAAACGATCAGCTTGATGAGAGGCTTGCCCGATCGTCTCTTGCATTATCATCCCCTTCTTTGCTCTTCGTCGCTGCCTCTCCTTTCACGAATTTTCCTATCTGTCCAGATCAGACCATGTAGCAAACAACTTCTCCAACGCGTGGTGCATGAAATTGTCTTTCCATCAAGTCTTTGTTGACCCCCAACGGACTCCGATCGAGTGAGTTACGCCCGTTTTACTCCAACGCTGCAATCTGTCCAAATCTAATTTTAGACTGCGCATCACCTAAATGTCTTTGCCATATCTCCTTGTACGGGTCTTCAAATTCCTCGAGCTTGGAGGCATTGGAATCAGCACTTGATGGAGCTTCTGATTTGCAACTTTTGCCTTCTTCTACATATCTGATCAGGTGCTCAAAATTGATGAAAACAGCGACGTCCGCTCTCTAGATTCGGGGAAGGCGATGCACGAGCTTGCAATTCTTTGGGGCATGGCTCCTCTCCTCTTGATTAAGTTTTAATGACCTGCATGGTTAGTGAAACTCAGGTTTTCCCCCGACACATGCTCTTTTAAGGTCATGAGCTTGACCAAGCACAAAGCAAGTCCAAGATTTGCAAGACGTAAAATAAACATACGCAATCATAACCACAATTTAAATTGGATGAACAAAACATATTGTGATTAAAGGTAGCATAAGTTTCTTGCTCAGCGCTAAGGCTCTCATTAGGTATGGGTTCATTAGGTATGCAAATTAACAAAGTTAAAGCACAACATAGCCTCTTTATCATTCTCAAGAAATTCTAGTCTATCAACATGATCATCAAGGGTGCAAGGCATAGAATCGAATCATACTTTTGGATGGACATCAAAATATCAAAGGGACATTATCATCACCAAAAGTATCTTGAGAGGTTAATGTGTACCTTAGCCTTCGAGCTTTTCATCGTGAGTGGTCCTCCAGAGTTGAAAGCGAACAATCCTTGATGATCGGAGGTGGCTCGCGTAGACTTTTCTCAATTTCTCCCTTTGTGCCACATGTCATCAAGGTTGCTTTGAGTAGGATCACTCCTCTTCATTTATGGGCTCACATATCTCTTAAATGTCTTCATGTAACTCCATGAGCCTTCGTGTGAGAGCCCAAAGTGTCCGCGCCATTAGATGTTGTCCTTTGTGTGTAATCCTTTGTGGTTTGCTCCAAACATCTCCTTGCGTCGATGTCACCAACTTGTGCATTAATTTACCAATGCTCCATGGGTCTTTGTTTTGTTCTAAGCCTCTGAATTTCTTCATGTGTGGTCTAATGAAAGCATCCCCCAAGCTCCTCTTCGTTGTTGTCGTCTTTATCTTCACCATCTTGTCCTCATCGTGTTGCTGCTGCCTCTTCTTCATAGATTTTCCTCTGTGTACATAACAGAACATATACCAAAATATTTCTCTATTGAAAAATTAATAAAATTATCTTTCCAACGAGTACTCATTCATCTTAATCGGAGTCCAAATGAGGGAGTTATGGCTGTTTCACTTCAGCTTTGCTTGCTGTCTAGAAATTTTCAGGACGTGCAACCATCGGTGATTCGGCCATATCCGCTTGTAGGAACCTCCGATCGACTTGATTCTCGACTCGTTGGAAGCGTAACTTCGTGGGGCTTCTAAATATCGAAAGATATCCTGTTGTTCTTCCCATGGGGCTGTGCAAAAATTGATGCGATAGAAACTTTGAAGATTTTGACGAGCTTGATCTTGTGATCTTCGGGGCACCATGATTGCTTCCAATACCTATTGCTTGAACAAAAGAATCTCCACGAGACATTAGTCTTAAAAATTTAATTTACACATTAACTTACCTTGTTTATTATCTCTTGTGTAGGGTGTGGGCTCGATAGCGGATGATGAGCCACTAACAAAAGTTAGCACCTACCACTAAAGAGTGAATATTCATGTTTGTTGGAATGCGGGTGTAGAGAACTCCTCGAATATCTTGTGTCTAGCTTTTCACCTGGTTTCAAGGACACAAACAAGAAAACAAGCGTATATACAATAATAAAAATTAGGGTTAGTCCAAAAGAAAGATAGATCTCCCTAAGGTTCGAGTTCCAATCCCCGGCAACGGTGCCAGAAAAAGGGCTTGTTGACGTTTGAAACATGTGTCGTGTTTCCATCCGCAAGCGTACGGATCACGTGTGGCCTTTTTCACTCGGGGGTGATCCAAGGTATCAATCCGTGGATCGGAAGCAAACTACCTAGGGTTCTCCATCTAACTGGTCTAATCCTACTTGAAGCATAGATTGCATAAGGGTTTAACATACAAACACGTGTGGATGTATGGATCACATTCGATAGCCAAAAGGTAACACGTCAAAAGGTAGCACTAGCCTACCGTCTCCTAGTTGCAACTCCGGCCAACGGGATAAACTAACCTAAAGCTCATACTATGATAAGGAGATATCCATTGCACGTTTGTTCGGCGCTTTCCCTATATCGTACTGTCACTACAGAAGGTAATCAACACCGAACGACTACTCCTAAGTCCGTGCACCACTTTGATGTATCCGGAAGACATAGATTAGATCTATTCCTACTAAGATCATATGCTAGCTACACACATGAATGAGAGAAGGCATGCATCAAAGTATATCAAAGGTAGAGGCAAGATTAGATTGATATCACCGTCAAAAGTACATGTGCCTTGATGAATCCAAGGCATGGCTCCGGAACTCCACCATGGCTTCACCACGCAGGGCCAACCATGGCGGCTAGGGTCTAGCCTAAGCCATCTCCTTGGCAATGTCGAGGACTCTCGGTGGTGACGGCTTCCTTCGGTGTGTATTCCTCGATCCAGCGGCTCTCTGATGATTGGATGCGGCGGCCGTCAGAGACAGGGAATATAAATAGACCGAAGAGGCGGTAGGTCAAAGGGCGTCGCAAACCAGGCCCGTAAGGGGGTAGGCCGGTCGGCATGGGCCAGCCGGCCCAGGCCCTTTTCGGCCCGGTTCGTGCCCATCTTCCTCCGCAATGCTTCCTGCACTTTCTTGAATATTTGCCGAACTTCATGTGGGTCCTTGACGTCGTTTTCCCCGCGGTTTGGATAAGGGTACTTGGCGTGCGAACTCCTGCATCTTCTGTTTAGGTCCTCGGAGTTTCATGGCTTCAGGATTTGGTCCTCGAGTCATTTGGAGTTATGTTCACTTTGTGTCTTGACTTGTGCTGGGCTTCGTGATCTTCTCATAAAGTGCTTGATGAACCTTGCCCGAAAGTTCTCCTTTAAGTACTTAAATCCTGCGTAAACAACATACTTCAAAAACCACATGCAAGTGCGAACTTGTTACATCATTAGTATGCCTAGTGGCGGGTTAGTTATAATTCAAAGCTCAAACCAAAGTGTAACAAGTGCTCTTAGTTGACAGAAAACGACCGTCAACATCAACACAGAGAATCTGAAACCTCTGAGGTGGTCGGAATTCCCCATAACCTTCTCCAGGGAAGACCATTGGGTTCACATACCAGACCCCGTGACTTACCCGCTTGTCGTCAATCCTATAGTGGATGGAGCCGTGCTCCCCAAGACACTCATCGACGGAGGCAGCAGCCTCTACATCATATTCACCAAGACGTTGAAGAAGATGAAGTTCGACTTCAACAAGATGACAGCCTGCGATGAGCCCTTCTATGGGGTTGTGCCTGGCAAGGTGGCATATCCTCTGGGATGTGTCTGCCTCCGGGTCACCTTCGAAACCAAAGCTAACTACCGCACCGAGTGGCTCACCTTCGAGGTCGCGGACTTCCGCTCTTCCTATCATGCCATCCTAGGTCGTCCGATGCTGGCTCGGTTCATGGCCATCTCGATCATACGTACCTCATCATGAAGATGCCTGTTGGGGACCAGCTAAAAATTCGTCACCCTCGAAAATCCTAGGAAGACACACGTCAGGAATAAGCGAACGGGAAGTCCCAGGAAAGTTCTGAAGTTTCACAGATTCCTGAATGTAACAAGAATCACTGCTTTCCACGATTAGAGAAAGATTTCCTATTAGTAAAATAGTCTGATAAAATGATTTTTTGTATACTGATATGATGCTGACCCTCAAAATTCCTAAGAAACTAGGATTCCTATTATTCTTGAAAATGATGTATGATGTTCAGGAAACAAGGAGTTCCAAGGAAACTTCTCTACTTCGAAGGATGCATGAAAGAGCAAAAAGGTAGCAAAAGGTGAAAGAATCCTTTCTCCGAAGCTGATGATTGAAGCTTCCTGTGACTCGTGAAGATATACAAGAAACCCAGAGTTGATTAGGTCAATGGCGTAACCGAGAAGACACAAGGGAACATGAGAAGCTTGGCTACGCAAGAAGAAAGAAGCGGGATCACGGTAGGGTATATCTGTAATTTAGATGAAATCCCCATGATTGCCGCGGACGAATGTACCCTCAACTTTCCTTCTATACACATCATTACTAAGGGTAGAATTGGAATGTAAAAGTGACCCTCGGGAACTATAAAAGGAGCCTCCATGGATCCGTGTAAAGGGATCACCTTTTTCAGCGAGAGAGACCTTTTGGCAGTCCTACTTTCGCTTTATTGTCCGGGGATTTCGGAATTCCCAACATTGGCGCCCACCGTGTTCTTAGCCGTTAGAAACCCACGATAGCACCACCAAAGAAAACCAAGAAACCTCCTACTCAAGACCCAGAGAATGAAGACAACCAAGAAAACACAGAGCAAGGTCTTGTTCTTCACACCAAAACTAGCGCAACACAAGATCCAGAACAAGTCCAAGACTTGCAAGGCAACAGAAACGAGAAAGGAAAAGAACCAGAAGAAATTCCGGAAGCTAGTAATGAGCATAATGAACACGAAGTGCCGGATGAAGAGCTAGAAGTCGCGTTGAAACAGATCCAAACTCTGAAAAGACAGGAAGAAAAGTTAGCCATGCAACTCAAGGCAAAGGAGCAAGCCACTGAGAAGTTGCAGAAGCTAGAACAAGCGAAAAGAGAGATAATGCAGCTACAGAAAGAGCTTGATGACATGTCCGAAATAGAGAACAATTCTTTTTGGCGGATCACACTAGATCCAAGCTCTGCAACCAAAAATCGGCAAATCAAAGAAAACCTGATGTTCACGGAAATCCCAGAACCAACAAACAATGGAATTACCCAGTTCAACGACTTAAACTCTCTGCTCTCCGTGGGCCTCCAAACAGCTCCATGGCCATCAAAGTACAAGCCTATCTCACTTCCTAAGTTCAATGGCTTTGGCAACTCTAGACAATTTCTCTGAGTTATGAGGCTGCAGTAGCTTCAGCAGGAGGAGATGATGTAGCTTTGGCAAAATCTTTCATCATTGCATGCGAAGGACCAGTACTGAATTGGTACTCGTTTTTACCACCTCACTCAGTGTACAGCTGACTGGACCTAAAAGCCAAATTCCTCCAAGTTTTCCAAGCTTTTCATCATACTACCACAAAAACAACAGATCTATATCAATGCAAACAAAGAGACAAGGAACCACTCGCAGAATTCGTAAGAAGATTCATGCAATTGAAGTCTCAAACTCCAGAGGCTGATGACAAAGCAACAATCTCTGCTCTCATAAGTGGTTTGACTCCGGGGCAAACAGCCGGTCACTTCTCTAGATTGGATCCTGAATCCATGGATGTGTTGTTTGAGGAATTGGAAAAATATTGCAAATCCGATGAAGATCACAGAAGAAGAGTGGCAGAAAGATATCAACAAAGGCAATCCCAGAAAGGCAACAGCTGGACTGGACATCAACCCATCATGAATGTGCAAGATAACAAACCAAATAACACAACACAAAGCCAAGATTATCACAACCAAAACAGCCAGCGAGGTGGCCATTCCGCAAGAGGAAGAGGAAGAGGGCGAGGTAGAGCACCTCCAAAGCTACAAAACCATGACAGCAGAGATCCACACTTCCAATGTGTATATCATGGCAGGGGTCATAGCATCGAGGCATGCCCAGAAACCAAAAAGAATTTCCAAAGAATTCAAGACTAGCAGCGCATAGCTCAGATAACAGCCGCGCAACCCAAGCCAGTACAACATACCTTTTGGCAACACTAACCCTTCCCACAAACCCAATCTTTCATCCAACCACAACAAACAAGCTGGCAACCTTCGCCACAGTTTTATTCACAAGCCCAATTTTCACAGCCACAACCCTCGCAGCAATTTTTTCACCAATCCCAAATCCCACAAAGCCAAGCTCCACAACAAGTCTTTCTGCAAACTCAAGCCATACAAGTCATTGAGCAAGCTCAGTCACTTCAAGTAAAAGAAGCCCTACCACCACCACCAGCCCAAACTCCAAAGATCGAACCAAGTAACTCCCAAAACAGTTCGAGAGCTTTGCCCTCCTTCGGGATGATCATGCCAATAACTGGAGGATCGTCCATGGAATTCGAGACCAAGAGGCAAAGAAATGACTATTTCAGACAAATCAATGTAATCATTGATGATGGTCCAGCAGCAAGGCCAGAATGGGCAAAAGTTCCAATAACTTTCACTGAGGAAGATTTCAAGTTGAAATCAACTTGTCACAATGATGCGATGGTCATCGATGTCAACATCGCCGGATGGATCATAAGAAAAGTCTTGATAGACAATGGAAGTTCAGCAGACATCATTTTCACCAGCACCTTTCAACGAATGAGCCTCGCCCCTCACATGCTAGCACCACCAGAAAAGTCACTACTTGGTTTTTGTCACACCCGAATTTAAAGGCAAACTCGAATGCTAGATTATATGTGCGCCAGGATCAAAGTTCACACATATAACGACTCAGTGATAACCATAACACAATGCTAAAACATAAAGAGAGTATTAAACTTTATTACAGACCAAAATGTCTCATAAACGAACTAATTATTAACGAGTAGCAACGCAGCAGATAGGGTCAACACCACAGGCAGTTGACTGGTGACACGCCCGCCTAGAATTCGTCAAAGTCTCCAGGGAAATCTTCAAACCTCTCCAAGTCTGAACAGCATCCGGGTAGTGTCGTTGCAATAATAAAAACAAGCGTGAGCACATGCCGTACTCAGCAAGCGGAAACATAATTTAACATGCAAGGCTTTATAGTGGAAGGCTGATGGGTTTAAGCATTCAGTATTTTAGTTGGTCAAGTTTTATTAGCAACATAGATACTAGCAAGTGTAAGTTTATAACAAACCCACATTGAACATAAGAGAAAAACAACATAAATAAAGATAGATGCATCAAGTTAATCATTGACTTTCATAGATTAATCATGTGAGGGTCCAGGCCGCTCTTGACCGTGAGAACGGCTAATCGATTAGTTTTAAACACTCTACAGAGGTTGCACATCTTTACCCACAAGTCGCGTAAAAGTTCTAGGAACTTTAAACCCAACCATGCGATGCCGGCCAAGCATCATACCACACTACCTAGGTGTGGTTGCATAGGGACGCTATGAGACCTGTACGAAGTTTCCCCAGGAAGTTGCTACCCACAAGGTTACCGGATCAGTTAGCAAGGTATAAAGTCCCCTAGCGGGTACCGTGTCTTAGCAAAGCCCAACTCCCACTAGAGCGAGTCCATACCCCACAGTACCGCCGCCCCTTGTCCTTATCAGGTAAAACCACTCCTAACCAGGGTCACTAATTAATTAGCCAAGGCTAGAGCCATTTAACTCTTGTGGTTGCACTGTTGTCCTGGGTGGTTCTCCATGTTCCAATTAAACATATGGTCTTGTATTAATGAAGGTGTAACATAAATAAATCAAGTTCATAAAGTTTCATTAATACCATCCACCAAGTTAAGCATAGCGAAAGCTACCCAACAATAAATTAAAACCCAGATTGATCAAGGTAAAGGGATAAAAATAATCTAGTCATGTCCTTAATAGGGTCCCATCAATTTAATGCAAGCAAAAGTAAGAACAGTGAATTAAATGCATGTTGTATAGGTAAACAAGTATTCATCAAGGAAGATTTGCCTTCAACAGATCCCTATTGCTGTTCAGACACTTGAGCTTCTTGGTCTTCAAATCCTTCAGCCTAAACGTTCTCTACGCATCACATCAAGTACATACAAGCAAACAATGGAATAAATTAAGAAACAATCACCAAACAGTATTGTTAGAGCAAAACAGGGGCAAAAAGCTATTCTACTCTGCGATACGATCATTTGGACATAAAGAACACTAAAAACGGAGCTAAAACGGAGAAGATATGGCTAAACGATGGTGTAAGGGCATAACTGTGAAGAAACTAGGGTTAGAGGGGCCTAACAGCAAGAAAACGAGGGCTAAAACGTAAAGAAACTTAAAAACAGAGGGCTTGGTTGAAAAACTAAAGGTTTTGGACCTCAGGCACTAAAACTATAAAACTCAGGAGTTAAAACAAAAGAAAACGGACCTATCTGTAAGGGTCTTTGACTGGTGGAAGGACCGGCTTGCAATTTTAAAAAGGTCGGGGTTTTTTCTGCAAAACGACACGGTCACACGGCTGTTGACCATTATTGACCCCGGTTGACTCTGGCTGGGGCGGATCTGATCCGTCTGATCTCGATCGGATGGTCGAGGAGCGCTGCAAGCGACCGGTGACGACGCTAACCACGGCGAGCGGCGGCACTGGGCAGAGATCTCGCCGGCGAGGAAGGAACTCGAGCTGGGGGCTCGTTTGGCGACGGGAAACGGCCGGCGAGGTAGCTTGCGCGACGGCGAGCTAATCTAGGGCATCAGGGTTCTGGCGCGGTGTGGCTAGAACTCGAAGGCGGCGGCGGATTGGATTGGGAGGAGGCGGCGAGGCTCGGGACGGGGGCTTGGCGTGACCCTCAAGCCAACACGGAGGCGGGGGAGTGCAGGACTCGGCCACAGCAGTGGATCGAGTCCGAGTCGGGGATGGGCGGAGGTAGGGGATGACAGGGCGGTCCCACCTGGCAGCGGCTGCGGGCGAGGCGGGGGCACGCGGGCCGGTGCTGGGCCAAGATTTGCTGGGCCGGGGTAAAAGCAAGCGGGCGAAGGAGATAGAGGGGCGCCGGTGGACTTCTTCCGCTGGGCTGAAACACGAAACGGGCCAGAAGAGGATAGGGTTTAAGGATAAAAAGAGGAAACTTTTGAACTTTTTGAAAAGGAGTTTAACCACATGAATTCAAATTCAAATTTGAATTCAATCAAACAAAAATAATGCACCAACATGAAATGCAACAATAAACTCCTATATTTATTTATTTAATTTTTAAAAATATATTAAATGCCTAAAGAAAATTCAATTACACCTTATATTCCTTAAACTCAAAACCTTGTTTCTAGCAAATTTTATTGAAAACAATTTTTTGTAAAATTAGGGTGTTACAGTTTTGGAGGGTAACTAGTTAGATCCAACGAAAAAATCCCTTTACCAGTATCATTTGGGAACTTGGATAACGCAAGAACAGAACACATCACGTTTGACATTGTTGACATGTACTATCCATACAATGCTATCTTCGGGAGAGGATTTATCAACAAGTTTGATGCTGTATTTAGACAACTTTTCCTATGTATGAAAATCCCAGCTCCTCATGGCATAATCACAATTTTCGGTGACCAGAACGAGGCAAGAAGAATTGAAGGAGGAAACACACCTAGACAAAAGAATGTTCATCACCTGGCAAATGAAGAAGAAAAGGAAGAACCCTACACCGAAGCTAAAAGAGACAAGGAAAAGGCTGAAATAAGTGCAGATGGGGAAACAAAGAAAGTGTTCTTGGATGGCATGCCAGACAGAGCAGTAACAATTGGGGCAGATCTCAGTCCTCAAGAAGAAGAAGAGCTGATTTGTTTCTTGAACCAAAACAAGGATGTTTTCACTTGGTCAGCGAAGGATCTCCAGGGTGTTGATAGGGATATCATCGAGCATAAACTTGACACAGATGACAGAATCCATCCGATGAAACAAAAACTCAGGAAAATGTCTGAAGAAAAAAGTAAAAGCTGTCGAGGTTGAAGTCCAAAGGCTACAAGATGCCAAAGTCATCAGAGAAGTAATCTACCCAGTATGGTTGGCCAACACGGCGCCAGTCAAGAAAAAGAATTGAAGATGGAGAATGTGTGTAGAATTCACAAATCTAAACAAGGCATGTAAGAAAGATGATTACCCGCTAGAAAGGGTAGATAGAGTAGTGGACGACGCTGCAAACAGCGAAATGCTCTCACTCCTGGATATGTTTTCCGGATATCACCAAGTCAGGGTGAGAAAAGAAGATGAGGAGAAAACCAGCTTCATAACTCCATTAGGAACATATTGCTTTGTGAGAATGCTAGAGGGGCTGAAAAACGCAGGATCTACATTCTCGAGGATGATAGCAATTGTGCTACATTACCAACTTCGGTGAAACATCTTAGCATATGTCGATGACATCATCGTAAAAAGCATAAGAAGATGTGATCACATCAGAGATCTAGCGGAAACTTTCGCAAACCTTAGAGCAGCAAATCTCAAACTGAATCCGGAGAAATGTGTGTTTGGTATTCATAAAGGAAAGGTATTAGGATGTCTTGTGTCAACAAAAGGCATCGAAGCCAATCCTGACAAAATCAAAGCAATCATGGATATGCAAGAACCAACTTCAGTCAAAGATATACAAAAACTGACAGGAAGAGTGGCAGCATTAAAAAGATTCATTCCCAGGGCGGCAGATAGAAGCTTGCTATTTTTCCAACTTCTCTGAAGCTCCAAAAACTTCCAGTGGAGCGAAGCTCAGAGTCAGGGCGGCAGAAAGGATCTTAAGGAATATCTGACAAACATGACAAAATTATGCCCACCAGAGCCAAAGTAACCTCTCCTATTATACCTCGCAGCTTCCAACTCAGCCGTAAGCACTGTCCTCATTCAGGAGAAAGAAGAAAACGGGAAATTGAGGCAAGTGCCAGTCTACTTCGCCTCCGAAGCTTTCTCGGGATCAAAATTGTTCTACTCAGAACTAGAGAAAATTGCATATGCAGTTGTCATGGCAGCAAGAAAACTCAGAAACTACTTCGAAGGGCATCAAATCCGTGTTATCACGAATCAGCCACTAAATGATCTTTTCACAAACAAAGATGCAACCGAGAGAATCACGAAATGGGCCGCGGAGTTGTCCGGATACGTAGTGGATTTCGAAAGAAGGAGTGCAATAAAATCTCAAGTCCTAGCCGACTTTGTTGTGGACTGAAATTCACCAACAATGGAAAGCAACAACTACGAACAAAGTGCCATGGGTAATCTATTGTGATGGGGCATGGTGAGGAAAAGGTGTATGAATTTCAGCAATAGTCACATCACCCTTTGGTATCAAAATAAGATATGCAGCAAGGCTAGACTTTCCAGATGAAGTTGTTTCCACCAACAACACTACAGAATACGAAGCCTTGTTATTGGCACTCAAAAAGATGAAAGCCCTGGGCCAGCAAACATTCATCGTCAGATCAGATTCCAAAGTAATTCAAGATCATGTCGAGAAAGAAAGCGAAGCAAGAAATCCGGAACTTATCAAGTATCTGAAAAAAGTCAGAGAAATGGAAAAGTATTTCAAGGGATACACTGTGCAACACATCCCAAGGGCTGAAAACGATGAGGCAGACAAGATAGCAAAAGCAGAAGCTCAGAACCAGCCTCTACCTCCAGATGTTTTCTTCGAGATTATCACCTCCCCTTCAGTAAAAGAGCAAGAAGAGAGAATGGTGAAGGACCGAATAGGGCGACCAGAGAGGGGGGGGGGAGTGAATGGGAGTCGATAAAAATTCTTCCCGTAGGTCGAACTCGGCCTATACCCCGATTGCCACTCCAAACGCTCGCGCACAGAAAGGAAGCTCCAAAAAAGTCACACACAAGTCTAGAAGAACAGGAGACAAGCCTAGGAGCAAAGAGCGGAAGCACCAAAGCAAGAACCAAAGGACTTAGCCAATCCTGCGAAGCCCTGAGCGGACAGTCCGCATGAGTACGGCAGACAGTCCGCGGGTACGGCGGACAGTGCGATGACCCTCGGCGGACAGTCCGAAATAGGACTCCGAACCACCAGTACTGCACCGGGGAAAATCGGACAATCCGGGCAAGCACCGCGGACAGTCCGGCAGCCCGCGGACAGTACGGCCACCCCTGGCGGACAGTCCGGCCAAAATCCCTAGACACCCCAGACAAACTTCGAGCCACCCCAGACAACAAACAAGCCACGCGGACAGTCCGCAAGCCCCACGCGGACAGTCCGGGAAACTCCCTGCAACAAAACCCAAGCGACTAAACGGATCGAAACGCGAACGCGTACGAACACGGATGAACACGCGACGAACTCAGGTCACGCGGACAGTCTGCACAGCGCTCGCGGATAGTCTGCCAGGCGCGGACAGAGCAGAAAAAGACTGACCCCGCGAGGTCAAGTCCAAGAACTCATCACCGGATCTCCCAAACGATTGAAGCTCTTGAGACAAGATTTTGGGGAGGTGAAAAGCGTCACACAAGGATGTTATGCCCCAAAAATCTCGAGCTCTAACTCCCTAAATCACCGGGAATCGCGGATCACACAAGCAACCACCAAGAACATTAACTCCGGGCAAAAACTCACAAATCGAAGGCTCTCCACGGCGTTTGAGGAGTCAAGATCACACACAAAGATGCGCAAGGCATCCACCCATGATCTCCTCAAAGAAATCTGAAGGAAAACGCCCTCAAATCCCCGAATCGAGCGAAGAACGAAACTTCCCAAAAATAGCCCCAAAAATGACACGAAAATCACAGAGGACTAGGAGATCACCGCAACGCCGAATGCTTCCATACATCTAGAGGTCAGAGTCTGTACAAGAGTCTAGCCTAAGGAATTCAGAGGGAAAAGAAGCAGTTCAGAGAAATCTACCGGGGGAGAAAGCCCTAGAGTCCAAGAGAGAGAGATGCCATCTACCGCTCCGCTATTTATACGAAGTCCATCGGAGGGAGGTAAATGACCATGCTACCCCTACTGCTTGAAATGAAGATACAACCCCTCAGGGGCATTTTGGTCAAGTCTTCATCGGACGGACACGCTTCCACCGCGGCTTCGCTTCAGCTCGACGCAAACCCCGCGATCACGCCACGTGCCCTCCGCCTCGAAGCTTCCCGAAGCTCCCGGATCACCGTCTCCGTCGCCTCGGGCCTCCGGGCTTGGTTTTGAGGCTCAAACCAAGAAACCGTCCACCGAAGGTTTTGTGGGCAAACCAACAAACCCCGCGTGCAAGCGTCGGGCTCCATCTGCTACCTTGCACCGGCCCATGTTCACGACTTCAGCTCGCCAGTCTTGCACCACACGGCTCGCACTTGACCCCATCGGCCACCGGGTCCATCGAACCAAGCCTACTTGCCACTCCATCACCCGGAGGCCGCCACGACTAAGGCCTTTCGCTCTTGTTCTTCACCTGCACCGACACGAGTCAAGCCGCAACCTGTACCTGCACACTTAGCCAAGCATCAGTCCACACAACATTGTCAATCACTCATCACTAAGGAGCGACCCTCCACTGGTCCTCGGATACACCTGGTCCTCAATCTCCCCCTTGATGAGTGCATTGACAACACCCATAGGAATCACATGGAGAAAAAGAAAAGAAAACAGCCACGAACACAAACCTCCCAAGTAGGTGATCCAAAGCCAAAGAACAAGCGAAAACAAGATCACCTGCCAATCCAAGTCTCGGCCCCCTAAGACAAGGGCAATGGCTCGACACAGCCGAGACAAAACAAAGCTCACAAAGAGCACATCACAGAGCACAAAACTCAGGAAAACCAAAGGAGCTCCCCCTGCACAAATGCAAACTCCCCCTGAGCAAATGCAACCTCTTCTTCTCAATTTTTCTCCTCACATGCAACATCTCACAAATGCATACCAAATTTCCACAAAAACTCCCAATGCATGAAAATTCTGCCCATATCATACAAAACTCTCCCCCTTGTTGACAATGCATGAGTCAAGGTATATGAAACTCTTCCCCTTGTTTTCATGAAAAATGCATGTCAAAGCACATATACCATCTACCAAGCTTCTCAAATATACAAAGAGCACAACAAAATGCTACAAAAGAGACATAGAGCAAGCAAAGCAGACATGGTGTATTTAGCACATTGCCATCAAGAAGGTAGAGACATATAAGCATGTGACATGGCCAAAAGCAATTTTGAGCAAATTTTCACAAAGAAATAGTCATCTCATGAGCTCTCTCTATACCAATTTGAACATAAATACACTAGATCATCCAGAGTTTATGCAAGATCACAAATTCTCATCACAAGATCATTATAAACGCTCACAAGCTACTCAAGTCATGTTAAAGCCACCGGGCCTTGTGTCTACTTCTTAAAATGAGACTTCTCATGGTAGACAACATGCTACGGTTTAGCACCCAAGATATGAATTTCAAAGCATAAAAACATGATTAGGAGCTCATTTTTCAAGCATAAGGAAATTCACATACCAATTTCATTTTCAAGTTTAAACATGGTACATGAAGTGCCTTTGCGGCAAAAAGAAGCTTATGCTCCTCCCCAAGCAAGCAAAAAAGGGTTAAACATTTATAAAGACAAAAGGTCTTTGACCCCAAGCAAAGAGAACATGATTCTCAAACACAAACTAAACATGATATGGGCATTTAAGCACAAATTCAGCATAGACAAGCATCTACTCATGAGAGACATCATTTTAGCATTTTCATCAAAAGAAAGCTATCTCAACATAAATATATGACAAAACCATCCAGAGCATAGCATTCACATCCACAATTTACCAAACATGCACATATCTCACAAATAGCACATCGGTGATCAATGTATATAAGAGAAGTTGTTCCTAGCACAAGTGATCCAAAGATGGCTATCCTACCAAGTTTTGTACAGAAAGTAAAATGCATGAATGCAATGCAAAAAAATGAACATATGACACATATATACATGAGAAGCTCCAAGACTCAGCTAGAAAGGAAAGCACACACCAAGTTCACCCCGCAAGCGAGTGAAAGTGACTTGTTCAAGCGGTTTGGTGAAAATGTCGGCTAGCTGATCTTGGTAGGGACATAGGACAAAGATATGTTTCCCTTCTCAACATTGTCCCTCAGAAAGTGATACCTCACTTCTATGTGTTTTGTTTTGGAGTGGAGGACAGGATTTTTGGCTACGCTTGTGGCACTGGTGCTATCACAGAAAAGTGGAACCTGGGAGCACTCCTCACCAAAATCACTCATGGTATAGGTCATCCAAAGCAGCTGGGAACAACAACTAGCAGCAGCTACATACTCGGCCTCTGTAGTAGACTGGGCTACACTGGATTGCTTGCGAGATGACCAAGAGACCAAAGAAGAACCAAGGAACTGACAACACCCAGAGGTAGACTTGCGATCCAATCGACACCCAGCAAAATCAGCATCGGAGTACCCGTGAAGTCTGAGTGTCGAGGAGGCAGAATACCAAAGACCAAACTCAGGGGTGTAGTTCAATTACTTGAAAATCCGCTTGACGGCCTGCCGATGTGAAGTCCTCGGTGAAGCTTGAAAACGAGCGCACAGACACACACTGAACTGTATGTCCGGCCTCGTCGCCGTCAAGTAGAGGGAGCCGATCATGCTCCGGTACTCCTTCTGGTCCACGGGTTCGCCGTCCTCGTCCGCGTCCAAAGCCATAGTGGTACACATCGGCGTAGTCAGCGGCTTGAAGTTGTTCATGCCAAACTTCTTCACCATGTCCCTGGTGTACTTCGCCTGATATACAAACATCCCGTCCTTGCACTGCTTGATCTGGAGACCCAAGAAAAACTGCAGCTCGCCCATCATGGACATCTCAAATTCCCTGCTCATGTCATCTGCAAATCTGGCAACAAGATCATGAGAAGAGCCACCAAAGATTATGTTATCCACGTATATCTGAACAATCAAAAGGTTATTCTCATGCTTAAGGAGAAACAGTGTCTTATCAACTGTGCCCATCACAAACCCCTTACTCAGCAAAAACCCTCTCAACCTGCCATACCAAGCTCTAGGTGCCTGTTTCAACCCATAGAGCGCCCTCTAGAGTTTGTATACACGGTGTGGGTATTTTTCACTCTCAAACCCCGGGGTTGCCTCACATACACTTCTTCCTCTATCACCCCATTCAAGAAAGCACTCTTGACATCCATTTGGTACAACTTGAACCCTTTAGCCACGACAAAGGCTAGAAGGATCCTAATTGCCTCCAAACGAGCCACAGGAGCAAATGTCTCCTCATAATCTATCCCCTCCTTCTGGTTGAACCCCTGCGCCACCAACCTCGACTTGTTTCTCACAACCATCCCATTCTCAGCCTGTTTGTTCTTCCACACCCACTTGGTACCTATGGGACGATAATTTGGTGGTGGATCGACTAACACCCAGACTTGGTTTCTCTCAAAATTCTCCAACTCCTCATGCATGGAATTCACCCAATTCTCATCAGACAAGGCGTGTCGAATATCTTTGGGCTCAAACGACACGACAAAAGCAGAGTGAGCGAAATGAGAGGAATTCCTTGACCTCGACCGTGTAGTGTGTTCATGAAGGTCACCAATGATCGTCGTCGGTGGGTGATCAACTTGTACCCGCCGCGGAGCCTCTCGCCTGGACACGATCTCCCTCTCAGCAGCAGCCTCCACTCGAACAGCCTCAGTCGTAGTGGGTGTAGGGGATGGACCATCCTCGATCGTCGTCGTAGTAGTGGAAGTAGCACGTACACGATTAGCCACGGGGGCATCACCTCCATCATCGTCTTCATCTCCATCTCCATCTTGCTCATCCTCAAAGATCCTAGCACCAATCTCCTCGTCACCTGCACACTCAAAAGTAGAAGAGCTACATGGCTGTGTCTCGTCGAAGGTAACCTCGCAAGTCTCCATGATTCGGTTAGTGTCAAGGTTGAGCACACGATATGCTCTAGAGTGAATCGCATAACCAAGGAAAATACCATCCGAACATCTAGACTCAAACTTATCCAACTTGCCCTTCTTCAGAATGAAACACTTGCATCCAAAGGCTCTAAAGTGACTCACCTTGGGTTGTCGGCCATGCATCAGCTCATAAGAGGTCTTCTTCTTGAAAGCACGAAGGAAAATGCGATTTGAGACATAGCAAGCGGTATTCACTGCCTCGGCCCAGAAACGCCTAGGAGTCCTATGCTCATCAAGCATCATCCAGACCATCTCACAAAGGGTCCAGTTCTTCCTCTCCACTACGCCATTCTGGCAAGCGACGTATGGAGAAGAGTACTGATGATCAAGACCAAGATCACTGCAAAAGGCATCAAAATGAGAGTTCTTAAATTCTGTGCCATTGTCACTGCGTATAGCTCGAATTGCATCTCCATGTCTCTCATTCTTCAACCTCAAGATCAAGTCCCGAACAAAGCCAAATGTCTCGCTCTTATCCTCCAAAAAGAAAACCCAAGAGTACCTCGAAGAATCATCAACAACCACAAGAACATACCACTTCCCACCCGCAGAGCGAACACGAGCTGGCCCAACCAAATCCATGTGCAACAGCTCACAAGGTCGCTCGGTCATAACAGCAGTCAGAGGGGCGTGAGAAGCAGCAACCATCTTTCTATGCCGACAAGAAGCACAAACCAAATCCTTCTCAAATTTCAACTTAGGCAATCCTTGGACAAGCTCAAGACCACTCAAGCGGGAAAGCAACTCAAAGCTCAAGTGTCCCAACCACCTATGCCATTTCCAAAGCTCAGCCGAAACGCCAGCAACAAAGCATCGAGGAGCACCAACAGACTGGGAAAAATCAGCACGAAAGATTTGACCCTCGAGGACTATCGTGCAGACAAGATCGCCTCGAGAATCAAGCACACGAGAAGCACCCGACTTAAAACGAACCTCAAAACCTTCATCTAGTAACTGAGATACTGACAACAGGTTAAAACCAAGTGACTTGACCAGGGCTACACTTCTTAAGGTCACCTTGCTACTCACCTTCATCATACCTTCAGTAAGCACTCGTCCTCTCCTGTTATCCCCGAAAGTGATGTACTCCCTCGTACTCACCGGGGTGAGGCTGGAGAACCACCCACGATTTCCGGTCATGTGTCTTGAGCAATCAGAGTCGATCAACCAAAAGTTCTCCAAGCCTCCCACCTGCAATAAAAAACGAGGACGAGAATGAGCAAGCGACTCAACACTGGGGTTAGTTCCAAAAGAGTCAAACTAGTGTTGAGCCATTTGCTCAAAAGAAGGGTTAGCAAAATCCATCCTACCAAAACCTCTAGGCAGAGTCCTCTCACGCCTATCACCAAAGGACATGTCACGTCTCATTGGAGGAGTACGCGCACCACGAGGGGGAAAACATGGACCGTAGTCCATCTGAGACCCAAAGCTCCGATCGTGCCTCCCAAACTCGTAACGGTCACGAGAAGGAGCACGCCGAGCCAACTCACCACGCCCGAACCCAACACGCCTGTCTCTCTGAGGAAACACACCTCCACCTCCACCTCCACGAGTGGGAACTATACGCACATACACCTCACCCCTAGGTAGAGGCCCTCTACGAGGCTCAGGCACACCACGAGCAAGGTGGTACCTGTCCTTGTTTGCCATCTCCCTAGCAAACCTCTCATCTCTCTTCCTCCTGAAACAGAACTCATCCTTATGCCCATCCCTCCCACAATACTCACAATGGAAGCGGATTGGCACTGGCTTAGGCGGTGGCTTTTCTGTGGGCTTCTCAACCGCTTTCTCTCCTGACTTCCCCTCAAAGACATTACCCAGGTTGCTCACAAACTTGATGGGTTTCTGGTAATTCTCTGTTTTCTGGGGGAACACTGGTGGGTCTGGAGTTGTATCAAGCTTGTTTCTCAGGTGGTTTGGCTTGGGTGCATATTTGTTCATGGGTATGGTGTGTGGTGGTTTAGGAATCTCTCCAACTTTCTCTTCTCCCTCACAACTCTTCTCACCACTCTTGTCAGCCCCCAACACCTGACCATCAAACCTCTTGAACTGTGCCAACATCAAACTCAATTGTGGCTCATGCCCAGACAACCAACTCATCAATTTCCTAAGTTCATCATTTTCATCCTGCAGACGATCAACATAGTGTGCAAGTTCCATATTTTTCAAAGCATGCATTTCACAGGTTGAACATGATGTAGGAAGAGGAGCTTTCAATGCCGCCTCAAGAGAAACAATTCTAGTGTGAGATTCATCTAGCATAGCATGCAAAATAGGACATGAGGTACAAGCTCCTAACAAAGCTGGCCTAGACTTCAATTCATCACACTCAACCCTAACAACATCTAGTTCCTCAAGAACAGAGGCATGTTTCTCCTTGAGGGCAGTCAAATCAGCAAGAAAAACTGAGCAATCACCGCAATCAATTTCATCAGACACCACAGGAGCAGATTTCAAAGCACCTATCTCATTTCTAGCATCCACAAGCAAGGATTCAAGCTCAACAATTTTATCCTTGGCATCACCCAACAAAGACCTGAATTCCCTCTTCTCCTTGTTGGTCTTTCTAAGCACATCATCACAGTTATCAAGCAACTCATTGAGCCTAGCATTCTCCTCTAGCAAGAAGTTGGGATCTTGTCGTAACTCTTCCTCGGAGTCGGAGTTCGAATCCGAGCTGTGCCTCCCACCCTTCTTGGAGTGTGCCATGCCGCAAAATCCACCTTGTGCGACGAAGCTCAAGCTGGTGATGTTCTTGCCCGTGTGCCGCTTGTCCTTGCACCTTTCTTGCTCTTCCTCGCTGCTTGAGTCGGAGGAAGCATCGCTTGATGTTGAGTCGATGTCGCTCGCTCCGGCCACCATCGCTCGAGCGGTCTTCTTCTTGTGGCCGCCACTCTTCTTGTGCCTTCTCTCGCCCTTGTCCTTGTGCTTGTCCTTGTAGTCGTTCCGGGAGTGGTGCTTATTGTAGTCGTGCTTGGGCTTGCCCTTGTAGTCGTTCTTGATCTCCATGGCTTCAGGGCATTCAGCGATGAAGTGCCCGTGCTTCCCGCACCGATAGCACATCCCCGAGCTCCGCCTTGCATTCTTGCGGTTCTCGTACATCCGCCCAAACCTCTTGCTCAACAATGTGAGATCGTCCTCGCTCAGCACATCAAAGTCCTCATCTGGCAAGGACACAAGACAAGACAAAGAGAAACCACCAGAGTTAGCGTTAGACCTTGATCCTGAGACAAGAGCCAAACTATGAGGATCAGTGGGGCTCTCGCTCTTGGCTCTCAAGCCACGATCAACCTCAGAAGACCTGAGCTTGGAAAACAGCTCATCCAACATCAGCGTATCATACACGCTTGACTCCTCAATGGCCTCGACCTTGGCACTCCACACGGACCTATCCAGGGCATGCAAAAGCTTGATAGCTTGATCATGATCCGTGTATGGGAGCACTGTCACATTAGCCCTCATGTTGTTGATTATCCTAGTGAAGCGCTGGAACATAGCATCAGCCGACTCACCGGGGAGATGAGTGAAGTTCTCGTACTCTCTCCGGTAAGTGGAAAACAAACGGGCTTGCACTTGGGCATTGCCAACATGAGCATTTCTCAACTTGAGCCAAATCTTTCCGGCCACATTCTCTCTGTACACTCGCTCAAACTCTGAGGCATAGAGAGCACAGAACAAGTAATCAACGGCCTTGCTGTTGGCCTCACACATGTCCTGCGATCCTGGAAGTAGAAACCTATCTGGGATGACATAATGAGGATTCTGAGTGACCTCCCAGATAAGAGTTCCCTTCCCTCACAAAAACGCGCCCATGCGCCTCTCCCACATCTGGTAATTCTTGCCATCAAAGTGCGGAGGACCCGACCCCTTGCCGTAATCGCCCATCTTTGGATCTTAGATAGGTTAGAATCAAGAAGATCCGTAACCGGCTCTGATACCAATTGAAGGACCGAATAGGGCGACCAGAGAGGGGGAGTGAATGGGAGCCGATAAAAATTCTTCCCGTAGGTCCAACTCGGCCTATACCCTGATTGCCACTCCAAACGCTCGCGCACACAAAGGAAGCTCCAAACAAGTCACACACAAGTCTAGAAGAACAGGAGACAAGCCTAGGAGCAAAGAGCGGAAGCACCAAAGCAAGAACCAAAGGACTTACCAATCCTACGAAGCCCTGGGCGGACGGTCCGCACGAGTACGGTGGACAGTCCGCGAGTACGGCGGACAGTCCGATGACCCTCGGCGGACTGTCCGAAATAGGACTCCGAACCACCAGTACTGCACCGGGGAAAATCGGACAGTCTGGGCAAGCACCGCGGACAGTCCGGCAGGCCGCGGACAGTCCGGCCACCCCTGGCGGACAGTCCGGCCAAAATCCCTGGACGGCCCAGACAAACTTCGAGCCACCCCAGACAACAAACAAGCCATGCGGACAGTCCGCAAGCCCCACGCGGACAGTCTGGGAAACTCCCTGCAACAAAACCCTAGCGACTAAACAGATCGAAATGCGAACGCGTACGAACATAGATGAACACACGACGAACTCAGGTCACGCGAACAGTCCGCACGGCGCTTGCGGACAGTCTGCCAGGCGCGGACAGAGCAGAAAAAGCCCGACCCCACGAGGTCAACTCCAAGAACTCATCACCGGATCTCCCAAACGGTTGAAGCTCTTGAGACAAGATTTTGGGGAGATGAAAAGCATCACACAAGGATGCTATGCCCCAAAAATCTCGAGCGCTAACTCACTAAATCACCGGGAATCGCGGATCACACAAGCAACCACAGGAACTTGAACTCCAGCCAAAAACTCACAAATCAAAGGCTCTCCACGGTGTTTGAGGAGTCAAGATCACACACAAAGATGCGCAAGGCATCCACCCATGATCTCCTCAAAGAAATCCGATGGAAAACACCCTCAAATCCCCGAATCGAGCGAAGAACGAAACCCCCCAAAAATAGCCCTGAAAATGACACGAAAATCACAGAGGACTAGGAGATCACCGCAACGCCGAATGCTTCCATACATCCAGAGGTCAGAGTCTGTACAAGAGTCTAGCCTAAGGAATCCAGAGGGAAAAGAAGCAGTTCAGAGAAATCTACCGGGGGAGAAAGCCCTAGAGTCTAAGAGAGAGAGAGATGCCATCCACTTCTCCGCTATTTATACGAAGTCCATCGGAGGGAGGTAAATGACCACGCTACCCCTACTGCTTGAAATGAAGATACAACCCCTCAGGGGCATTTTGGTCAAGTCTTCATCGGACGGACACGCTTCCACCGGGGCTTCGCTTCACCTCGACGCAAACCCCGCGATCACACCACGTGCCCTCCGCCTCGAAGCTTCCCGAAGCTCCCGGATCACCGTCTCCGTCGCCTCGGGCCTCCCGGCTTGGTTTTGTGGTCCAAACCAAGAAACCGTCCACCGAAGGTTTTGTGGGCAAACCAACGAACCCCGCGTGCATGCTTCGGGCTCCATCCGCTACCTTGCACCGGCCCATGTTCACGACTTCAGCCCGCCAGTCTTGCACCGCACGGCTCACACTTGACCCCATCGGCCACCGGGTCCATCGAACCAAGCCTACTTGTCACTCCATCACCTGGAGGCCGCCACGGCTAAGGCCTTTCGCACTTTTTCTTCACCTGCACCGACACGAGTCAAGCCGCAACCTGTACCTGCACACTTAGCCAAGCATCAGTCCACACAACATTGTTGATCACTCATCGCTAAGGAGTGACCCTCCACTGGTCTTCGGACACACTTGGTCCTCAAATGGTGAATGTCATAGAACCATTCGATTGGAGAGCTCAGATCATGGCATTCTTAAGAAATCTTTATGAACCCACCGACGAGATCGAATTGAACAGACTAAAACAAAGGGCAAGGGGCTACGCTATAATAGATGGAGAGTTGTACAAATCAGGGATTTCCGAACCTGGGCTAAGGTGCATCGCTTCTGAGAAAGGGAAAGAACTTCTGGCAGAAATTCACAGTGGATTCTGCGGAGCACATATTGGCACAAGGGCACTTGCTGGAAAAGCAATAAAACAAGGATTCTTCTGGCCATCCATGATCGTGGACGCAAAAAAGCTAGTTCAAGAATGTGAAGCATGTCAAAAGACTGCCAGACAACAGAAAACACCTTCGCTTCCAATCCAACTCATTTCACCATCATGGCCATTACAAAGGTGGGGAATGGACCTGGTAGGGCCACTACCCACAGCACAAGGCAATTGCAAATTCGCAGCAGTAGCTGTGGACTACTTCACTAAACAGATTGAGGCAAAGCCACTAGCAAACATCACCGCCGCAACCGTGCAGAAATTCTTCTGGCAAAACATAATCTGCAGATTTGGAGTTCCAAGAGAACTCACCGTAGACAATGGGAAGCAATTTGACTGCTATACCTTCAACGAATTTTGCAGAACCATAGGCACTCATGTCAAGTTTTCATCAGTTTACCACCCTCAATCAAACGGAGCAGTAGAAAGGGCAAACAGAATCATATTCGCAGGTGTCAAGAAGTGCTTGTTTGATCAAAAGAAGGGCAAGTGGGTAGATGAATTACCAAGAGTCATCTGGTCTCATAATACAACTACTTCAAGAGCCATGGGGTTCTCACCTTTTCGCCTATTATATGGAACAGAAGCCATGACCCCAGAGGAAATAAAAAATAGAAGCCTGAGAGCTATCAAAAAAACCGAAGATTCAGAGGTAATGGAAAAATTAGAGAAAGACATGATCGAACTAGATATCCTTGAAGCCGCTCAGAACTTGGAAAAATATCAGCAAGAAACTAGGAAGTGGAAGGACAAGAAAATTATAAGGAAGGAAATCAGGATTGGTGACCTGGTTATCAAAAGGAAGAAGGATTTGGAGAATCTAGGAAAGTTACAAGAAGCATGGGGAGGCCCGTACATAGTGAAAGAGAGCAATAGGCCGGGTTCATTCTGCCTAACTGATGAACTGGGAATGGAGCTGCCGCATTCATGGAATGTGGACAGCCTCAAAAGGTACTACCCGTAAGAAAAAATAGAACTAGAAGTTTAATTAGATCATTAGCCTAAATTAAGGAAAAATGTAAAAACCTCGGCCTGTGAATCTATAAACAGCGTTGAGGGAAAAAAGAACTTTACTTTTTCCGGCATTTTTACTTTTACCTAAAGGGACCATACTCTTTTCGTTACAAGGGGAACTCCATCATGGAGGCAAGGTTTTTAATGAGACGGGTCTCGTGTAAATTTTCTTTCTGTCATTAATGAAAGAGAAGTTTCCCCAAAATATTTTTTGTTATACTGTCATCCTCGCAAAATCAAAACAACCAAAGGCCGAGGGCAACTGAAGGTTGCGACCATATTCCAGAAAGTGTGATTAATCATGAAAATCATGAAGGTCGAGGGCAACTAAAGGTTGCATCCATATTCTAGAAAGTGTGATTAACCATGAAAATCACAAGGACCGAGGGTAACTGAAGGTTGCAGCCATGTTCCAGAAAGTGTGATTAACCATGAAAATCACAAGGGCCAAGGGCAACTGAAGGTTGCGGCCATGTTCCAGAAAGTGTGATTAACCATGAAAATCACAAGGGCCGAGGGCAATTGAAGGTTGCGACCATATTCCAGAAAAGTGATTAACCACGAAAATCATAAGAGCCCAAGACAACAAAGGGTGCAGCCCTATTACAGACTATCATTTCTAGTTACTACTGAAAGGCTATGGACTATATTCCATCTTTCACAAATATTCATTACAGCACACTCTTGTGCAATTCAGATTCATAAAGAATTTCTCGTTACAGAAGCACACTTCACAACACACGTTGCAGGCAACCAAGAGTTGCCATATCAACATCGATTTCAATCAAAAAGACTTAAGTCCATAAAACTCGGTGCAAGTTTTATCGACTTATCGATTCCTTTTCAAAAAGTTTGCTAAAACTTCCGAAGAAAGCTACAAGATTCAGGATCTTCCAATGAAATGATATGTTCTCGCGCTACGAAACGCAAGATAGGGAGGGTGACGTTTTTTGCAAAAAAACAATTTTTCGAGTTGCTTTTTCATATCGCGAGGGAAATCATTTCATTACAACAGGTTCTTACAACAATAAATATCAAAGAAAATTACAAAGGAAGCTCAAGCACATGACCAGGCTTAGAGCCTCGCTGTTCAGCAATATCACAAATGTACGCAAAGTAATTTTCCACGCCTAAGGGGCTAAGGGGCTCCGTCTTCACGGAGCGTACAACATCTTCATCCAGCCTCGAAATAGCGAAGTCATCTCGTGAGGAAAAAACCAACCCAAGGGAAAACTGTGCATCGAGAAATATTCATAACAAAAGATCCAGAAATCTCTAAAAGAACTTTCAGGATGAGCTTCTTTATACAAACGCCAAGAAGCACCGCTGGCCATAACCCGTTCGAGATACATACGGATCGGAATAACATCCTGCGCAGGGCCCCCTTCAAGGACCTGCTCTTCACCAACCGGCGCCACGCCAGGTTCAGCAACATCTTCGCCTCCCACCCCCTCCCCACCAGTCTCCTCAGCACCATCCTTGGGATCCATCTCCAATGCCACCCGCAGTTCTTCTTGCGCCTCATCCTCCAAAATCTAAAAAACTATGGGGAGAGGAACTTTAGTAAACAAGGCATGGCATGCACACAGAAAAAGAGCTAAACAGCATGCGAGGTTGACAAAAAAAAAAGTTACCTTAGCAAGCTTTGCACGAGCTATTTCTTTAGCAAATTCCTTGCCCCCAACCATCCAAAACTTTCTGACAAAGTTCTTCTTAATATTCTTCACGTCTTCATTTGCACGAATCAGTGACACACTAGACGCAGAAGGGAACTCAAATCCAGAAGAACAAAACTTCCCAAGATCAACACAATCCTTAATCTCCAGAAGTTTCAGAAGACTCTCAGAACAGAATGCAGTGGCAAAATCGCTAGCAGAGCCGATCAGTTCAGGAAGAGTTTCAAACTCTTCTACAAGCCAGTTAATAATCGCCTGCGAATCCTCTGTATCTGGAAAAGGACTGGGCCTAGTGCCATACTCCCCAAGAGCTTCGCTATATTTCTCAAACAAAAATTCGAAGTTATTTTTTATCTGCTTCGCTCCATCACTCATAAGCTTAATCCTATCAGCAAGATCTTTTTCCAAAGAAAGAA
Organism: Cenchrus fungigraminus; assembly: GCA_036936925.1. Lineage (NCBI taxonomy): Eukaryota > Viridiplantae > Streptophyta > Magnoliopsida > Poales > Poaceae > Cenchrus > Cenchrus fungigraminus. The sequence goes on from CM072779.1 coordinate 127,868,526, forward strand.
TTCTCAAGTCCTTCTCCCCGTTAGCCTTAGCAAGATCAGCATTCTGCTTCATGGCTTCGGCGTTCTTGGTTTTAAGATCTGAAATCTGGTTCGCATCGCGCTCAACAGTCCTGCGCAGTTCTTCAATAATTTTCAAATCATTAGCATGAGACTGCTGAAGCTTCGCATACTCAATCTCCAGACCTTTGTAAGCATCATCGGCATATTTCTTTCCTTTAGCAATATCTACCTTCTCCGTCAAAGTCTTGCTCATGATCTCAAGTTCCTGAGAAACTTTCTTGGAAGAAGATAAATCTTGCTCGAGGTTCAGAATTTTACCACGTAGCTCCAGAGCATAATTCTCGTCTGCACGGGTTTTCTCAGAAGCAATCTTCCCGGCAATCACAGATTTCAAGCCAAGCGTGGTGCTGATCATTGACAAATCCCTTGCAGGAAATTTTCGGAAAGTATCTTCAAAAACTATAAACAACAAAAGGTATAGTCATCAAAAACAAAGATCAAATAAAAAGAAAGCAAATAGATGCCGAAGCCCACACACCTCCAGGATCAAAATAATTTCCCACATCCTCATGCGCTGACTTCACAATTGCATGAGCATCATCCTGAACAGTGTCCATATGAAAATCTAGAATTTTCTCTAAATCCTGACTAAAGAACGAGGGTTTCTTCAAAGCCTCGCCTCCAGATGAGCTTGCGAAGGCAGCAAGCGATCCTGGAGCATGCCATAGCATATTAAAGCTATAAGGATCATCATCTCGCCCAATCCCAGCACCACCAACAAACAACAACTTATCCTTCAAATTCGTCCCAAAAGTCTGGTTATATCCGTAGGTTTCAGGAGGAACACCCTCGCTCACAGGAACATCATGCCGACCTTGAATAAGAAGTGGAAAGTCAGAAGGAGGACCTCGCTGCACGGTTTTTTCAAGATCAGCCATCAAATTAGGAGAAGCATCATCGTCACCAGTTTTACCTTCTAAGATCACAATCTCCTTTTCCAAAGACTTGGAGACTTCAGAAGTTTTGGACTCATCAACTTTTTCAACGGCAGCAGGCTCCTTATCTGAAAGAGAATGAATATCAACCAAAGTATTTTCCGAAGAAGGAGAACACACGACACGGCATGGAACTAAAGCACAATAGAACAAGGCATTACCTGAATTTCGGCTGTCATCTTCTTCATCATCCGACAGAGCCGACGCAATACGAGTGCGAGGCTTAGAAGAAATCACCTTCACACTACCTTTCTTCTTCTTTAGCTCTGCTAAACCGGTAGCAGCAGTCTTCTCAGCCTCAAAAATCTGAGAAGGCGACGAGGAGCTCCCAGAAATCAACTTCCTCTTCTTCGAAATTTCCAAAGTTCTGGTTTTCCCAGAAACTTTGCTTGATCCAGAAGATTTATCTGAAGCCTTCTCAGAAGCTGCCAAGGCTTTGGAGCCTTTGCTCTTCCGAGACTTCGCAGGAGCTCTGATGGTAACAGACCCAGTTACACCTGGTGCGTGCATCAACTTCTTAGGACCAGGAGGTCTCGGGTGCAAAGCCGGCTCTGCGCCAAGTTCTGAGAAAACTCGGTTCACTCATCTCTTATGTTTTACAATGTTCTTGAACTGCTTATACTTAGTCAAATAACACTTTCCAACCATGTCAACAACCAACTCTTTGACAAGATAGATAAAGTCCTTCAAAGACTGACCTTCGGGAAGACGAAGATCAAATTGCGGAAAAGGAACCTTGCACGGCGCCCAGTCCACCGAAAGATACACGATTTTCTTAGGTTTCCATCCAAAAGATAACGACCATACGCTAGCAGCAATGTATTCTTCAATCACGTCCTGTCCACCAAGGATAGTGCAAGTAAAGAAGAACATATCTTCTCCCTTCTTGAAATCTTGAGACTTCCGATTGAAGGAAGCCGTTGACACAACAATCATTGACCCTATGGGTGTGTAAAAAGGATTCAAAGGGCCAGCAAGGCCCATCTCCTTGGCCATATCAACGAGAACCTCTGCCAGTCATCAGCCCATTTGTCATTGCTACAGGGAGCAAGTTGAATTCTCTCAATCTTTTGACTCGCATTCTTTCTACGAGTATTGAAAGTGCTACATCCATAATGAGCTTCGTAGAAGTTATCATCAACAAGCTTAATAATCTTCCGCTGAATATGAAGCTCGAAGAGTCACGCAAAGATATCAGCACTTATGTGACCCTCGAAAGTCTTCTGAATCCAGAAGAATTTTGAAAGTTCTAGGAAGGAGTTGGGTGTAAGCTGGTGGATATTCGCTTGAAATCAATCCAGGATTGACGGAAGACGTTTGTCACACGGAAACCTGAGACCAGCAACAAAGAAATCTCTGAAAACCACAATCTCATCAGGCTGTGGCTGAGGAATCTCTTTCATCTGTCGGCGCCCGGCCACAACCAGCGGGGAAGAATTTCGCATCTTCAAAACCCTTAATCAAATCGGGAGTCACTAGAGATTTCCCAAAAACAAGAGTAGGTGGATAAGCCAGCTTCAGAGGCATTAGTTCCTCCATCTCAACCTCAACCTGAGAAATATCTTCCTTAGAACCAGAGTCCTCACCCGAGTTCACCTCTCCCTCCTCAATAGAAGCAGTGTCTTTAGGATTCTGGGGCGACGGTGCAGCACTTGAAAAGGGGGTTTCAGAATATCAGAACTTGAGGCAGTAGCGGCCTGAGCAATCTCCTCTTCCGTCATTAGCCTAGCGGTACTTTTAGTACGAGCCACCTAAAATCACAAAAATCAAGAAAACATAGAACAACAAAATCAAAAATCAAAGCCTATCACTAATGAACAAAACAAAGACGGTCACTTTACCTTTGGGGAAACAAAGAAGAAGGATCCAGAAAGCCAGAAGCTCGGAGCTTGGAAAAACTTTTCAGAAGATCCAAAAGCTAGGAAGTGGTGAAAGCGAAAGTCACCGCGACCCCTCTATTTATAGGAACGGAGAGACGCATCGAGAAGGCACCTCGAGAAATAAAACGACATCCAATAAAATGATGACGCGTGTCTCCTCCAACGCCCGAGGGTGACGTTTTTTACCCGATCCTTGAAATTTTCATGTGGAAACGTGTTGTCGGAGTCAACCTGCTTCCCCGAGGGGCTACTGTTGGGGATCAGCTAAAAATTCGTCACCCTCGGAAATCCTAGGAAGACACACGTCAGGAATAAGCGAACGGGAAGTCCCAGGAAAGTTCTGAAGTTTCACAGATTCCTGAATGTAACAAGAATTGCTGCTTTCCACGATTAGAGAAAGATTTCCTATCAGTAAAATAGTCTGATAAAATTATTTTTTGTATACTGATATGATGCTGACCCTTGGAATTCCTAAGAAACCAAGATTCCTATAATTCTTGAGAATGATGTATGATGTTCAGGAAACAAGGAGTTCCAAAGAAACTTCTCTACTTCGAAGGATGCATGAAAGAGCAAAAAGGTAGCAAAAGGTGAAAGAATCCATTCTCCGAAGCTGATGATTGAAGCTTCCTGTGACTCGTGAAGATATACAAGAAACCCAGAGTTGATTCGGTCAATGGCGTAACCGAGAAGACACAAGGGAACGTGAGAAGCTTGGCTACGCTTGAAGAAAGAAGCTGGATCACGCTAGGGTATATCTGTAATTTAGATGAAATCCCCGTGATTGCCGCGGACGAATGTACCCTCAACTTTCCTTCTATACACATCATTACTAAGGGTAGAATTGGAATGTAAAAGTGACCCTCGGGCACTATAAAAGGAGCCCTCATGCCTCTGTGTAAAGGGATCACCTTTTTCAGTGAGAGAGACCTTTTGGCAGTCCTACTTTCGCTTTATTGTCTGGGGACTTCGGAATTCCCAACAATGCCAACACCCAATGGAATCCTTTCCATCCTTGGGGACGTCATGGTCTCCTATAGGTGCGAGGACGAGACTCTTGACCTCACCTCGACGTCTACCTACGCCACTGCTGCTTCGATCATGGTCCCTGAGGCTGCCAAGGTCGACGCCTCCAAGCTCACGGTGCCTGAGCAAAAGCGCACCCCCAATGCTTTGGATGCTAATCCTGTAGTGAAGAAGGTTTGCCTCATCCTGCCTGATGCAATGAAGGAAGTCACCATCGGGGCCAACCTGGACCCGAAATAGGAACTCATGCTCACCAGTTTCCTCCGGGACAACGCTGACATATTCGCATTGAGTCCATCCGATATGCCTGGTGTCCCGCGGAGTCTGGCTGAGCACTCCCTGGATGTAAGCAAGACTGCAAGACCTGTCAAGCAGAAGCTCTGTTGCTTCGCGAAGGATCGAAGGGAGGCCATAGGGGTAGAAGTCTGCAAGCTCTTAGCTGCAGGATTCATTCGTGAATGTAAACACCTAGTTTGGTTAGCCACCTGGTGCTTGTACCTAAAAATACTAGTGGATTAAGGATGTGTATCGACTACACTGACCTCAACAAGCACTGCCCTAAGGATCCCTTCCCTCTTTCGCGCATCGACCAAGTCGTGACTCCACGGCCGGCAGCACCCTGTTGTGCTTCTTCGATTATTATTCAGGCTATCACCAGATACCCTTGAATCCCGACGACCAGGACAAGACGTCGTTCATAACACCCCACGGCATTTACTGCTACAAGGTCATGACCTTTGGCCTAAAAAACGCTGGTGCCACGTACCCGAAGGCGATCCAAAGGTGTCTGGCATCCCAACAGCATCAAAACGTGGAAGCCTACATCGACGATGTGGTCGTCAAGACCTAGAACGAGGAGAACTTCATCGCTGACCTCGAGAAAACCTTCACCAACGTTCGCACCTACCAATGGAAGCTGAACCCGACCAAGTGTGTCTTCGGTGTCCCCTCTGGATTGCTCCTGGGCTTCATGGTCGGGGACCAAGGAATTGAAGCCAACCCTGCAAAGATCGACGTTATATGCAACATGGCCCGACCATCTTGCAAGAAGGGCATCATGAAGCTCACCGGCATGATGGTGGCCCTAGGTCGTTTCATTAGCAAGCTCGGAGAAAAAGGTCTACCCTTCTTCAAGCTATTGAAGAAGGTTGATAAATTTGTGTGGGATGACGAAGCTCGGCAAGCCTTCGACAAGCTCAAGGAGTCTCTCACCTCTCTGCCGATCATGACGCCTCCCAAGGTGAATGAAACGCTCCTCCTCTACATCTCATCCACCACTAATGTGGTCAGCACCGTCCTCGTCACAGAACGAGAAGAAGAAGGGCAGGCCTACCATGTCTAATGACCTGTGTACTACATGAGAGAGGTACTGGCCGACGCTAAAACACGGTATTCACAGCCTCAGAAGTTGCTCTATGCGCTTTTGATTACGTCAAGGAAGCTCCGGCACTACTTTCAAGCTCACTCCATCAAGGTGCCTTTAGCCTTCCTGCTAGGGGAGATTCTTCACAACCGAGACGCCAATGGCCGTATGGTCAAGTGGTCCATCGAGCTTGGCGAGTTCGACCTTGAATTCTGCTCCAGGCAGTCTATCAAGTCTTAGATTCTCGCTGACTTCGTGTCAGAGTGGACAGAAATCTAGATCATTCCGCCTGGGGAACGACCTGAGCATTGGATCATGTACTTCGATGGCACACTCAACCTTGAGGGCGCCAGTGCTGGTGAGCTGTTCATCTCTCCTAAAGGTGATCAGCTCAAGTACATGCTTCAGATCCACTACAAGGCCTTCAACAATGAAGCTGAGTACGAATCTCTCATCCATGGGCTACGTATCGATGTGTCTCTGGCATCAGGCGACTCATCGCTTATGGCGACTCTAAGGTCATCATAGAGCAGGTCAACAAAAACTGGGATTGTGTCAAAGACACAATGGACGCTTACTGCGTCGAGATTTGAAAACTCGAAGGCCACACCGAGGGAGTAGAATTCCACCATGTTCCTCGCGACAACAATGTCGCTGCTAATGTCCTCTCTAAGATGGACTCCAGGTGAGCACTGGTTATAGCCGGTGTGTTTGTCCAAGACCTGCACAAGCGATCGATCAAGATCCTGGACCTGGAGAACCCAGTTCCAGAACAGCCAGACCCAGTGCCTGCACCTCCCCGAGATGTGCTCATGGCAGACGCAGAAGATGATTGGCGCCAGCCTTTTCTAGACTTTCTGGTCCACTAGTTGGTTCCAGACGATAAGGCACAACAAGAAAAGATTACGCGGCGTAGTGCTAACTACGTTGTCATTGGAGAAGAGCTCTACCGCAAAGCAGCCTCAACTGGTGTGCTGATGAAGTGCATCTTGCGATCAGAAGGAGTTCGGCTCTTAGCTGAAATCCACGATGGTGATTGCGGCTGTCATGCAGCCTCTGTCAATCTGGTTGGCAAGGCATACCGATTGTTGACGGCTGTTAAGTACCACTTTCAGCCCTCAATATTCTCACATAAATGGAGGCATATGCATTATTTACTTGCATTTTGGTTTGAATAAAATGTAGTTCCACTTGTCCTTGGAGATTATTTGTATGTAGGTGAAATACCCCTTAAAAGAGATGGAAACCCACCTTCTAAGGAGAAACCATGCCAACTCAGCTGAAGGGGTGGCTGCCACCAAGGGAAACATGGCATTCCACGTCATCGATCCAAGGGAGGCACTCACCGACGAATCAGAGGACGCCACATGGACTTCACATGGATCAAAGGGCCCACCTCGGATACCAAATCAAGCCATGCACCGGGGATGGATCAGAGGGCCCACAGGGTAGCCACCCAGAGGAAGCACACCAGGTGGGGCCGCCCTAGGGGGCCGGCCGATCCTAGGATCGGCCGAACCTTCTTAGTGGCGCCCCATCTGGCCCCTACATGTGGCAGCTGCTCATTGGTCCATTGACTCACTCCCGGGTGTTTCGAGGTCATTTGGTGCTCCGAGCAAGCCTTGTCCCTGCCTATAAATAGAAGGGGAGGGGCTCCCATTTCCTACACACCACTCTCTCATTCTCCTCTCACTTTTAGTTTCCAAGGCTAGGGGGTAGGCTAGAGTAGCTCTTCTTCAGGTTCCAAGTCTTCTTTGGAGTCTAGGTATGAGTTCTCTTTTATCTTTATTTCATTGTATGACTTTGATCTACTTCAGTTATTCAGCTATTTCATATAAAGTCATGGTAGATCATATGCTTGATATGTTCTTGAGTTCATCCTCTGTTCATCATTTAGAGGCTTGTGTTCTTCATGAACACTACCTTTTGATCCACTTGAAGGATGATAAACTCATTCCTTATGTGTTTGTTCATAAGTTAGAGGCTCGTGTTCTTCACGAACACGACCCTTTGATCTTATTAACTAGACATAAGAGATTTCATATCCATTCGTATGTCTAGCCTTAGTTGATCTTGTTAGATGGCATGAGAGTGTTGCATGAAGTTTGTGTTCCAGCTACGGTACTCGGTCTAAGTTGACCAGTCTTCTGGTGGCTCTTACCCTAGGTCACAATAGTCCGGGCCGGGTGAAGTCTAGCAGTAATGCAGGCATGGTGCCTGGGTTGTCTGGCTACGTTAGTTATGAGCATACCCCCCGTAACGATAGAGGTAGGTCCGCAGTGGTGACAGCTGTTGGATCCTTCGCAACCCTCCGCGTTGGGGTACCTGCTGTAGGAGTCTAAAGTCTAGTTTCGCAGAGTGCTGGTCGTCGCGGGCTAGCTCCCTATTTGTACCTGGGTGCTGAACCTTACCCTCACATGCAATACTCATGCCTATCTCCTGTATCTTCTAGCTTTGTATGTTTAGTACATTAGAACCTAGAGCTAACTCGTATGTTCCCCCTAAGCCGTAGTGTGCTAGAGTAGAGGTAGATCTGAGTGTGTGTGTCACACTACCCTTTATACCTTTTATCTTATCCCTGCCTTTGAGTTTGTTGTTTCCTATATCTATATCTTAAGTTTACATTCAGTGCAAAAGCATAAGTCTAAGATATCCGCCATTGCCTTCCACGGATACGATACCCTTGGAATATTCTCCTTCCTTGGGGAAATGCTATAATGGTTTATCTGTGCGCTTGCGGATTCGTTCATGATCGTTTAGATTAACCTTTGGCAAGTCTTGATGTTCACGCTAACTTGGCATCGTTAGTTGTGACGTTAAGAGGTGCCTACAAGGCGTTTCTTGGTGTTGCCACTAAGGATGGATTCCAGATCTGTTCTTAAAGTGACGACGCTAAGAAATGCCAACACCGATCCGGCTTCTACTGGCCCACGGCGATGAGCGATGCCAAAGACCTCGTCAAGAGGTGCAAAGGATGTCAATTCTTTGCCAAACAGCAGCACCTATCCGCTTAGGTCCTGCGCACGATTCCCCCGTCATAGCCCTTCGCCATGTGGGGTTTGGACTCTATAGGTCCGTTCAAAACCACCCTGACGGCTACAAGCACATCGTTGTGGCTGTAGACAAATTCACCAAGTTGATTGAGGTACGACCTGTCGCCAAGGTCACATCGGAGGAGGTGGCGAAATTCATCAAGGAGATCACATACCGCTTCGGTGCCCAACAAGATCATCACCGACCTTGGGACAGCGTTTACCGGTTTTGTGTTCTGGGATTTCTGCAAGATAGCATGATGGACGTCTACTACTCATTTGTCGCTCACCCCAGGTGCAACAGCCAGGTCGATCATGCCAACAACATGGTTCTACATGCTCTCGAAGATCGCATCTTCGACGATGCCTCCAATTATGCTACCCGCTGGCTAGCTGAACTTCCACATGTGATCTGGGGTCTCAGGACTCAGGTCAGTTTGGTCACGGGTTTCTCGCCCTTCTTCCTGGTCTACGGATCCGAGGCTGTCCTCCCCACTGGTGTAGTGTTTGGCGCACCTCGCATCCAACACTACAATGAAGGCGAAGCAGAGCAAACGCGTCGAGTCGACCTTGACAGCCTTGAAGAAAATAGAGTGGCAACCATAATGTGGCAGGCGCGCCACGACCAGCAGTTATGCCGCTATCACGATCGTAATGTCAAGGAGTGCTCCTTCAACATTGGTGACCTGGTCCTGCGAAGGATCCAGAAGACCGACGAGATGCATAAGCTATCTGCCCCATGGGAGGACCCCTTCATCATCACGGAAGTCATCATTCCATTGACCTATTGCCTCCAGTGGGGCGACGGTCAAGGGGTTCCAAACCCCTGGAACGTGGAGCATCTGTGACGATTCTATCCGTAGAATATGTAAAATACTAAGATATGTACTCTTTACTATTATTAAAGTTAGTTCAATAAAGTTTAGTTTTTAGATAGTTTTTCTGTCGACCTTTGAAAGTTGTTGTCCCTCTCTCTATGTGTTGGTTTGATTCCCTCCCTCTCGACATGCTCGGGGGCTTGGCCTTGCCAACTACTGGGTCGTTAGACCTGAGGGTATATGTTTTCCTCCCCCTCGATATGCTCGGGGGCTTGGCCTTGCCAACTAAAGGGTCGCTCGACCTAAGGATCGTCTTTCTACCTTTGGATTGCTTATATTTTGCTTATTCGACCTTGATTGTGAGGTTGCTAAACCTGGGTCCTTGGCCCCGCTCACACGTCGATCATATGTAAGTCTCCTCGCTGAGCTATATGGTTGATAAGTCATCCTCTCCGTGAGTAGTGGTTAGTGAGTTGAAAACACAAGCGCTTCCGAGCTGTTAAGGTCAATAAGTAAATAGATTTTGCATAACAAAATTGGATTCATTTCATAGAGATTTTTACACAGCACAGAGGTTGTTGTGCTCCGGCCAACAAGGGCATGCAAAAGCTAACCTATTTACAAGTCATGTCTACTACTCTTCATCATCCTCGAACACAAGGCTCTCTACAACCTTGTTGGCTGCGTCCTCTACTTCAACTTCGACCTGTCGAAGATCGGAGTCAGCATTCGGACCTTCAGCAATCTTCTGGACTTCTACCTCGAGGAAGTGTGACTTCACCCGCACCAACATCTCCATTACTGCTGCCCTGCTCGCAGCTTGTAGCAGCACGTCGACCTTCTCTGGAGCCGCCATGAGCTGCTCCAGCAAAGACATTGGCTCCCCTTCGGTGGGCTGCGGGACGACCTTGTCCATAATGAAGCCCGCAGCACTCTGGAGGTCGGCCATCTCCACTTCATGACCTGCAATGATCACTTGATCATTATAAAGCGACTACATTGCAACCACGAGGTCGATCTCTAGATCCCTCTTGATTTGCCTTTCATGAGCTAGCTTTTGGCAAATGGTGTACTCCCTGCCGATAAACGCCTTGTTCTCCTCCTTGAGGGTGGCAATGGCCTTCTCAGCTTCTTGGAGGTCTACCTTCAGTTGCTTCTCTGTGACCTGGGCATCTGTTACATCAACAATTGTCAGTTCAAGTTTACGGCAAAATAAACATATCCTACGACCTGGGAGGAGCTGTTGACATTGCTAACATCATCGACTAGAAACAGATATAAGATCCATCTCTATCGACGGCGCTAGAAATACAAAGGTATAACTTAACATGATGCTAAGTGTATATCAGATGTTGCTTTCAGATAAACTAAAAGATAAATCCGCTACGGGTCATAGCACAACTCGATCTAGGTTGTCATCCCTGACAGAAGTTCCACTAAAACACATGGATTGGTACTCTTACATATGCCTTGGATCTCTAGGTAAGAAAAAATATATAAATGGGTATCCGCAAGCGCACGATATGAATATACTATTGTAGCATTTTAACCAGGAGTAAAACCAGGTATCGTATTTATATTCTACCACAGGGAAAGAAGTCTTCTATCTACAATAACAAATACATGCACATCTCTCTGTTGTGTAATGTAGAGTGGCCAAAATATATCAATTACTATAAATAGGTGTAAGTCACATAAAGATAATGATAATGATAGCATTGATCAAGTCATAACATAGTGAACCACCAGAAAGTGTCAATATAGAAAGAAAAGCGTATTCACAGCCTAGTTAGCGAGGATACTCCTCGGTAACCCTAAACTATATGTCAATGCATACTATGATTAGTGCAATACATTTAACAATCATGGAAGAAGAACCATTATACTTATGCATGGGGAGACTACCCAGGAGGATCAAGGCCGAAACTTGAAACAACCCAAATAGTATAAGGCTCCACTAGTCCTACACACGGGGGGTGGATTGCAAGGGACTCAATAGTGCTGTCACCACCACCATCTACCACACGACCCGGCATGTAGGGTGCAATCGCAGGTAAATACAGTATAAGCACCACGCTTACACTATCTTTACCACTCACCCATGTTAACAGATGATCTAGGTGAGGGTTATACGACTCCATACACGAATATAAAGGTAAATCAACTATGCTAAACATGTAATCATAATAAACACCAAAGCATATAATCTCGAATGTAATCATTGATAAGAACATATGTCTGTACAACAACTGTAAAAGAACTTATAAAAAACTTACAAGAGCGAAGCTAGATCAGTATCTTGACCAGCTTCTAGACGATCAGGAGCCAAGTAGACGCCTTGCCTCCCCTAGATCTAGACTAGTTAGCTACTCTCTCTATATGGTGTTTCTAGGGCATAGTATCTCTGACTTGATGACTTGATCTGGTGTATGAACTGTAGCCAGACTCTCAGGCTCTCTTCTGCCAGGGGGTCAGGGGCTGCTTATATAGTCCTGAGGAGGTACCATGCGCCGTACGATCAAACCGACCTAACATACAGTTTAGATTGATCCTCATAGGAGGTGGAAGAACCTTCCGGAAGTAGGGCTGAGCTGGCACCCGGGGGGGGGGGCGACCGGCCCGACCACCAGGCCGACCGGCCTGGGGTGGGGCCCCCTCGGGGTCTGCTTCGGCTCGGTGGGTTCTTGCCCCTTCTAGATGCTTCTTTCTTGGATGCCAAGTCACGTTGAGTTCCGGAGTCTTCTGGAGTCTTCTAGAATTGTTCTTTTTCCTATTTTTCTGATTAATCCCTGCTAAACATATAATTCTCCAAAACTCCAGGAAAACTGTTAGTGACACCCTATTCTAAGTTGGTATTAATAATTATGCCCTTTTCTCATGTTTGTTTGACTTATAAATATATAGGATAAGATGTGTCAACAAACTCCCCCAAGCTTACCCTTTGCTAGTCCCTAGCAAAGCAGGATCAGGAGTTGCTACAACGCTTTCACGCCTCAAAAGTACTATGGTTTTCAAAAATAAATTCTCCTCAACAAAAATTGTTCCATCTTACCTTCAACCATGGTGCATAGCCTTTTCATAAATCTTAAGCAATTAAAAGACCGAACAATCAAGTCAAGCAGTATATCTCAAATTCTTTGATCAACTATCATCCTGGGGTTTTGCAAAATTTTTCAAATAAAACTCAGAGATCCTGTGTATGACCCTCTCAAGCATGGAGTCACACTTGGCAAGATATGTATGGTGGGATGATAGTGTTGAATGGATGAGGATGAAAGGTGGTAAGCCTTTAGCCTTCTGAGGGGACATATCAGGTGGAAACCAACCCCTCCGTGCAAACTATGGAAACTTCAATCTGAACCACACAATGTTGATCCAAAGGAGGGCTCATGGGAGGTGGGAGGGGTGATGTGCAAAACTCATGAGAGGTGGGAGGGATGATTTGCAAATACACTTATGCAAATCACCCCTCCCACCTCCCATGAGCCCTCCTTTGGATCAACATCGTGTGGTTCAGATTGAAGTTTCCATAGTTTGCACGGAGGGGTTGGTTTGCACCTGATACGTTCCCTTTTCTAATATATATATATATATATACTCAAGCTCTTGGACTACATCTCTCTTTCTAAGACTTTAAGATCTGGGCTTTCCATTCTTCGAGAGGTGGGCTCTACTCACCCCGGACTTTTGTCCATTTTTCTCTCTCCTTAGAGATGTGGGCTCTTCTCGCCCTCGGACTTGTGTCCATTATTCATCTCTAAATTTATTATTTAGGGAGGTAGGCCCTTCTCGCCTAGTATGACACTTGTCCTTTTCTCTCCCTCTCTCATCTCACTTTTTCTTCTCTCTCTCTCTTTTTTTCTTTTTTTCGAATGTAGCCCCAGAATCTTTTTGACATATTGAGAGAGAAATATCCAAGAATTGCATGAGCTATTTTATAACATGGCTTGTGGCTTGATGGATTATGGAGAATGCGTACTTCCGGGTTAGAAGCAGCATAATTGGTGGAGTGGAATGATCTTGATGTGTATGATAAGCTCTCAAGGATCATAAACACAGGAACTCATCATGTAAGATTTTTCATGATTTTAAAAGGAAAACCTGGAATCAAGCATCTCTAGGAATATGATAAACAACAGCTCAACTTTTCATGAATCAACTTTCAAATCCTAGACTCAGATTAAGCATGTACTTCCCACGGGTTTTGGGTTTAGAGCAAATTAAGCATTTAAAGCTTTAGGAGAATCTAGGTCTGAAAACTAAGTATTTAAGAGGAATTACGGCGGAGCAACTATTCATCATTTCCAAGCATAAATCATCAAGATCATTAAAAAGAAAAGCCAACTAGCAGACTCTAGCATTTATTCACACTAAGACTTTTAACTAAGACTCTTTAACTCTAGGCAAACATATAACTAGCTAATATTAAAAACATAGGATAATGATACTTATCGTGATAACTGGGGGTGCTCTCCCCCAAGCTGGATCTTGAAGTAGTCCTTGATTCATCCTTGGAACTTGTTTGCCTTCAGGTCTTCCTTAATTTCTCCCTGTAAATATTAATCTTCCACATACCCGAAGGAACAAATTCTAGGATTATTTTGTGAGCCTTCATGTGCCCACTTCTTTTTGGGTTTTTTCTGAAAAGTGTGGACCTTCATGTGCCCACATATTTTTGTAAATTTTTATATGCAAAAGGGATGCTAAAGCAAAGACATGTGAATGCAATATTTATTATTTTTTTATGCCACCACGGTATGGAGTACATGGGGCCTTAAGGAACAGATGCAAATGCAGAAAACATATTTATGGTCTTTTTCTAATGCAGGTATAGGTAAGTAAATATGCTAAAGGAAATATGGTAATTTAAATATGCAGTGTAGAAAATAAATATTCAGATAAATACCGAGTTACCTCTCGGCGAGAATTTCGAGTACTTACTCCCATGGCGTGCTTTCATCTATGACACCTCGTCGGAATGTCGTGTCTGGTATGGTGCCTTCGAGTGGCGTAGATGCGGTAGCCGATAATTGATCAATTGGTGACGCGGGTAGTGGTTGGTCTTCCGAAGGTGTACTCTTGTCTTTCTTCCCCCAAACTTGTTTCTTCGGTGGAGACCTTTCTGGGGTAACAGGTCTAGAGTTCTTGACTGGTAGGAGCTGAACAGACTTCTCTTTAATCTCTTCTTCAACATTCTTGATGTCCGTCAACTTCGTGTTCAGCTTGCGTTGCAATTTCTGAAGGCGTCTCCGCGTCTTGCTCTTCTTGGGCTGCTTAGAGTCAGTATAACTATTAAAGTAGCAGTGTACCTTCTCAGTTTTGGACTGGAAGTGGATCTCGCCCGTCCTGATGTAGATGATTTCTCTTGTGGTGTTCAGGAACGGTCTCTTAAGTACTATGGGAGGATCTTGCTCTTCATCTCCCATGTCCATGACTACAAAGTCAGTTAGGATATACTGATCCTTTATCTTGACAGGTACATCTCGCACAATTCCCTCCGGGAATCGGTGTGATTGGTCCGCCATCTGCAGCATTATATAGGTGGAATACAAAAGCAGGTTACTGTATATTAATTCATAAGTTACCTTAGACATTAAGTTGATGCCCGATCCCGTGTCGCAGACAACTTGCTGGAAGTTCCATTGATTGATGGAACAGTGGATTGATGGCACTCCAGGGTCGTCTAGCTTTGGCAGCAGTGGTGAAGGAAATAGGTTCTCGTTTTCTGATTGAATCTTGTTGATCATCCAAACTTCCTCCACGTGTAGTCGAGGTCAATTGTTCTTATTGTTCCTCCTTCTATCTCTCCTTTTCTTCTCGACAGCTGGCTTGTACTCTTGAGGGTAAGGATATTGGGGGTGTGCAGGAGTTCTTAGGACCTTGTTCTTGAAACTGAATCTCTCCCTCTTCCCATTGATGGTGAAGACGATCTTCGCGGTGTCGGCGTAGATGATGGCTTTGACTGTGGCAAGGAAAGGATGTCCCAAAATGATTGGGGCGTTCTCACTTCCCCCAGTCTCGACAACAGCGAAGTTGGCAGCTACGTAGGAGCTTCCTACCCCCAGACATATGTCGTCTAGGATGCCCTTAGGGTAGCATAGTGACAGGTCTGCAAGCTGCAAGCACATGGTTGTGTACAATAAAGGTGAACCATTGATTTTCTCATATATTACCTTGGGCATTATGTTGACGCTAGACCCAAAGTCACAAAGTGCATTCTCGAAAGTGTAGGCTCCAATAGTGATGGTGATGATGGGCCTCCCTGGATCTCCTCTCTTGGCGGGCATGCCTTAGTCAGTACACTTTGGGCCTTCTTCTGTCTTATTAGAGCACAGACCTGCATAATAGATATCAACCAGATTTGCAGATTCTAATTCTTCCGACTGGCTCGGAATCTTACCTAGGTTAGCCGTGGGAACAGATGATGCCAGCTGAGATATCTGAGATTCTATCATTTTATTAAAACTATGCTGGTTCTTAATGGCAGAAGAAAAGCTTTCCATTTTATTACTAATAGTTTCTAACATTTTATCATTGGAAGCTAACTTCTTAGAAAGTTTATCCATAATTCTACCCTGGTTTTGGACTAACTCTCTTAAAGGTGGAAAATTATTGGAAGAGTTATTACCTTGATAGTTACCTGAATAGTTACCTGGGTAGTTGGGCCTCTGCTGGGTCCATCCTTGATTTTGTTGGGGACGATATTGGTTGTTGTTGTCGATGTAGTTCACGTCCTCCTCCAGCTGAGGGCATTGATTGCCCGAGTGTCCAGTGTTTCCACATTCTTCACAGGTCATGCGGGATTCGAAGAGTTGCATGACTTCCTTCTTCTCAGGGGTTTGTCTTCAAGCCTCTTCATGATTAAGTCCATTTTGGCAGACAATATGTCTACCTCTTTGAGCTGGTGCATTCCTCTTTCTTTCTTGCGGGGTTGACGTTCCTCATTCCAAGCTTGATTGGACGCCATCTTTTCCACAAGGTTAGTAGATTGAGTAAGTGTAAGGGACAGGAAAGCACCTCCAGCTGCATCATCCATCATTTCACGGGTGTTGGTAGTGAGCCCGTGGTAGAAGGTCTGCATGAGCAACCAGTTCTCCATTCCGTGGTGTGGGCATTCTGAGATGTAGTCTTGGAAGCGCTCCCATGCTTCAGGAACAGATTCGTCATGTTGCTGCTGGAAACTTGAAATCTTCCCCCGTAAGGCATTGGTTTTGCCTATAGGAAAGAACTTTGCCAGAAAGGCAGTAGAACAAAGTGTCCAAGTTGTAAGTTTGTCTTTGTTGGAGTAAAACCATTGCTTCGCTCGCCCCAAGAGTGAGAATGGGAATAAGCAAAGTAGGATTGCATCACTTGGCACATCTTTGATCGTGAAGGTGCCACATGTCTCCAAGAAGTGTTGAAGGTGTGCGTTGGCATCTTCATGAGCTTTTCCACAAAATTGGATAGCTTGTACCATGTTGATCAGTGCAGGCTTGAGCTCAAAAGCTATGTCTCCCACAGCGACTGCCGGACCAATATGAATGTTGTCCGGGGTCGGTGCGGAGTACTTGCGAAGGGTCTTGTTTGCCATTACTTTAAACTTGGGTGTTAAGTTTCGCACTGTTGAACCTTCCAAGGCAGAGGTCGTGGGCCGAGACTTGGGCTTTGGCCTTGCCTTCCTTAGGATTTTCTCTGGATCTGAAACGAAGTTGTCTGGAAGATTCTTATTCATACATTACCCTGAAATCAGATAGACAAAAGTGGAAAGAACAAGGGTAAGCCTGTTTAAGCAATGATAATTTGGGTTCTCGATACATTACGTGTGAGAGATGCATGCATGCTATTACTAAATTTATTTTTAGGCTATAGACTATCTTTCCCCGGCAACGGTGCCAAAAATGCTTGTTGACATTGCTAACATCATCGACTAGAAACAGATATAAGATCTATCTCTATCGACGGCGCTAGAAATGCAAAGGTATAACTTAACATGATGCTAAGTGTATATAAGATGTTGCTTTCAGATAAACTAAAAGATAAATCCGCTACGGGTCATAGCACAACTCGATCTAGGCTGTCATCCCTGACAAAAGTGCCACTAAAACGCATGGATTGGTACTCTTACATATGCCTTGGATCTCTAGGTAAGAAAATATATATAAATGGGTATCCGCAAGCGCACAGATATGAATATATCATTGTAGCATTTTAACCAGGAGTAAAACCAGGCATCGCATTTATATTCTACCACAGGGAAAGAAGTCTTCTATCTATAATAACAAATACATGCACATCTCTCAGTTGTGTAATGTAGAGTGGCCAAAATATATCAATTACTATAAACAGGTGTAAGTCACATAAAGATAATGATAATGATAGCATTGATCAAGTCATAACATAGTGAACCACCAAAAAGTGTTAATATAGAAAGAAAAGCGTATTCACAGCCTAGTTAGCGAGGATACTCCTCGGTAACCCTAAACTATATGTCAATGCATACTATGATTAGTGCAATACATTAAACAATCATGGAAGAAGAACTATTATACTTATGCATGGGGAGACTACCCAGGAGGATCAAGGCCGAAACTTGAAACAAACCAAATAGTATAAGGCTCCACCAGTCCTACACACGGGGGGTGGATTGCAAGGGACTCAATAGTGCTGTCACCACCACGATCTACCACACGACCCGGCATGTAGGGTGCAATCACAGGTAAATACAGTATAAGCACCACGCTTACACTATCTTTACCACTCACCCATGTTAACAGATGATCTAGGTGAGGGCTATACGACTCCATACACGAAAATATAGGTAAATCAACTATGCTAAACATGTAATCATAATAAACACCAAAGCATATAATCTCGAATATAATCATTGATAAGAACATATGTCTCTACAGCAAATATAATCATTGATAAGAACATATGTCTCTACAGCAAATGTAAAAGAACTTATAAAGAACTTATAAAGCTCTCAAGTTCCACTTATAAAGAACTTACAAGAGAGGTGGGCCCCCCTCGGGGTCTGCTTCGGCTCGGTGGGTCCTTGCCCCTTCTAGATGCTTCTTTCTTGGATGCCAAGTCATGTTGAGTTCCGGAGTCTTCTGGAGTCTTCTAGAATTGTTCTTTTTCCTATTTTTCTGATTAATCCCTGCTAAACATATAATTCTCCAAAACTCCA
Organism: Cenchrus fungigraminus; assembly: GCA_036936925.1. NCBI lineage: Eukaryota > Viridiplantae > Streptophyta > Magnoliopsida > Poales > Poaceae > Cenchrus > Cenchrus fungigraminus. Next base: position 127,886,809 of record CM072779.1, read on the forward strand.
GGAAAATTGTTAGTGACACCCTATTCTAAGTTGGTATTAACAATTATGCCCTTTTCTCATGTTTGTTTGACTTATAAATATATAGGATAAGATGTGTCAACATGAGCATGGTCTTACCTTTGCTAACCTTCTTCAACAGCTCATCAGTATTGGCAGCCAAGCGCTTCTGCTCAGCCAGCTCATCAGCGATCTTCTTCTTCTCGTCCTCGAGTTTCTGCTTCTCGAAGGTGGCTTCGCGCTTTACCCGTTGGAGCTCTTGGTCGAATTGGTGCGCCTCTAGCATGACAGCAGCAACACCCCTGCATAAGTCTGCCTGAGCTTTAGCTCGGGCAGCCATGCTCTGCAAAAAGAATAAGACAAAAGTGTTAGCTTGCTAACAACTTAAAGACCATCCGACGTCTTTCTACTGCAACAACGACTTCTCACCTAGAAGGCCTGCCCCAGGCTGACGATGGAGCTCTGGATCACCTTGGTGTCCTCCAGATCATCGAGGATATTGTTGACGACTGTTAAGTACCATTTTCATGGCCGTCAACTCCTGCAAATTGAAGCATGAAATGCACATCCACACTAGAATAGGAGCTTAAACTAATACTTTCCAACAGTGTCGATGTCTATTCGAATGCAGGTATTTAGCATAGGAAATGAGAAGAATCCATGCACATTCACTGCACTCCAATCCAAGGCACTCAAGTGTTGGCCAATGAGGGGCTGCCACATGGATTCTCCTGGATCCATGATGTCACCAATCCATGTAAAGAACTATCGACGAATCATACACTGCCACGTCAGCATCACATGGATCCATGGGCCCACTTTGCTAACCAAACCGCCAGGAAACGTGCCATGCACGGAGGATGGGTATTAGGGCCCACATGGAAGTGAGCTAGTGGAAGCACGGGCCAGGGAGCCACCCGAGGGGGCCGGCCGACCCTAGGTTCGGCCGAACTGACCTAGGGTCGGTTCATCCTGGCCCTCCACGTGGCTCTCTCCCGTTGGCTCTTGGCTACATCCCGGGGTGTTTTGGAGCGTTTGGAGCCTCGGAGCAAGCCACTCCCTTGCCTATAAATAGAGGGGGAGGGGCCTCATTTCACACAGACCTCCAAGCTCTCAAGTTCCACTTCTCTCTTGTGTAGCTCTCTCCCCCTCTCTCTAATTCTGCCCATGTGAGGTGATTATCACCTCTATATGGTAGAATGGGGTTGAGAAGAGATCTAGACTTGGATTAGTGGAGAGATAGAGTAGGAGTGAGGAGAGAGTTGATGTCCTCGTGGATGCTTGTTCTTCATTTAGACCAAAGTGAGTATTTCAACATTTCTTATTTAGACTATGGTGGACATCATCCATGAATGATTTGTTCTTGTGTTCTTAGATCATTCATAAGTTAGAGGCTTGTGTTCTTCGTAGCACAAGGCTTCGATGCTTTAGAGCTAGTTCCTTAGTTCAAGTATCTGTTTGCATGCTCTGATCCTGTTTAGCTAAGTAAGTTTGTTGTATCTCATTTGTTGCATCCATACCTTTCTTGCTGCTCCGTAACTTGATGACTAGTATGATTTGATTCGTTCTCTCTCTAGTTCGTGGTTCCGTATTTATACGGGTTGCTATAGTGTTGTTAGCGGGTCGACAGACGTAACCGTACTATAGTAGTTATCGGAAGTGCAGACGTGGTGTCTGGACTCTGGTTATCCTACGAAGACCAAGTGCGTTCGCGTAACGATAGAGGTAGGCCACAGTGGTGACAGCCTATTGGACCCTTCGAAACCCTCCGCGCCTGCGTACCAAGTTGGGCCCCGTTGCCAGTACATTGGCCTCTCCCTAAAAAGTTAGGATGGGCTGGCGCTCCACGGAGAGGACTAATAGCGGACAGATCCATCTTGAGAGTTAAGTTCCTTAAGAAAGTGCTTCTCACATGCCTACCTATCTCAGTAGTAGCTCGTGTCCTTGGATAGACCCTCTCTGGTGACTCCTCCGTCCTAGGAACGAAACTCGATGGGAATACTCATTCTCCGAGGGAGAAGTGCTGCAACGGTGTATCCGTGCGCTTGCGGGTTCGTTCGCACTCGTCAGTGTACCCGGGTGTCTATTACACGCTCTCGCTACCACGGCACCTAGCGGTGAGGTTAAGAAATGCCAACAAACATTTTTGGCACTGTTGCCGGGGACGACTATTGTTAACCTTCGAGCCCGTCTATCCTCATATTTACCTTTTTCCTTTTTATTCTACCTTCACCCCCGTTACCCATCGAGATATCCTTTTCGTTTTCTTTGCTTCTACCTTTACCCCTGCTACCCATGGAAGGTTATCCTTGTAAACACCTTCCACCTTCGAGGAGTGAACCCTCAAAGCCATCTTTGTCAAGACCCATTCTTACATCTGGCCATCGGCTTCACCCCTCTCTTATGAAGCTAATTCAGGACCTATCCTTCTTGGGGTTAAGTCATGAGAACCCCTTAGATCATGTGAGAGACTACGAGCGTCTGATTGAAACTCAGGGTAAAACCGGAGAATCACCGGATGCTCGGAAAAGAGAGTTTTTCCTGCTATCCCTCTCTGGGAAAGCACGGGATTGGCATTGTTGTTTTAGTAGAGACTACCTTACTTGGGAAAATTTGAGAGCAGCTTTTTGCTCCCGATTCTTCCCGATACGACGTGTCATCTCGTTAAGGACCGAGATTCTCAGTTTCAAGCAAGGTGAGGAGGAATCACTAGGAATGGCGTGGAATCGTTTCGCCTCTGCGTTGGAAGATTGCCCAGTCCGACACATTCCTGATTTGATGCTGCTCCAGCACTTCTGGTTTGGATTGCGGAAGGACAATGCCATGAGGCTTAATGCTCTCTCTGGAGGATCCTTTGTGCACTTGGACGTGGTCGAGGGAAAAGAGATCGTGGAGAATCTCTGGGATTTTAGCTCCCCTTGCATCCCGGTCAATGAGGAACCCACCAGAGGAAAAGTTGAGCCACCTAGATCCATCATCAGCCGAGCCCGAGACTTCATATCCACTCGATCTGAGCTCTGGCTGAAGGTGTCGTTCCTGAATAGCAGGAGTCTAAGGGGAAGATTTCGTAGCACGAGATCTACCCTTGGGTTCCCCTCTTGTGCACCTTCTTAGACCTTCTCCTCGAGACTTTGTCTCGCAGGAGGATGGAGAGAGTAGGTTGGAAAGAATGATCATTCCCGGCCAGGATGGCTTGTTGGATCCTAAACTACCACCTCCTAAGGAGGGTATGAGAGGTTTGTCGTGTTCCTACGTGGAGGTTTGAGCTGAATTGCCTTGCACTGAAGTTTCGTATAAACCAAGACATCGGTCTCTGCTTTATAATCCATTGGATTCATTCGTCAGACCGAAGGAGCACGACCATCTACCGATCGGATGGAGTGCATTCACTTCAGATCTTAAGCCCATCGATCGATGCTGATCAGTCAGGAGCTTAAACTTCATACGTTATGCCTGACTTGATCGATGTCCAATGGGAGTTGCACTGTCCAGTTTATCCATAGCCTCCCATTGGAAGCTTAGGCCAGACCTTGGGATGTTTCATCGTTCTGATGAGAACATCGGACCCTCTGCCTAAGGCAAGAGTGAGTTAAATCTCGTTCTTCACTCAAACTTTGGTTCTTGATTGCACACTGGCCGTTGGAGTTTATGCTCTACCCTCTTTGGAGGCCGAGTGTCTTTCTGAGCTTGAGTTCACTCAGAGATCAATTCCTGTTGTAGGAGCACTAGCCTTAGTGCTCGATCTTTTTATCTCCGAGTTCCGCTACCCCAGTGCTATAGCTCTCGAGTCCCGTGACCACCCCAGGGCTGCCTCGGCTCTCTGGGATGATCATGCTTGCTTTTAGCTTTGATATCCTTTGGGCTCGTGTTCGAATATGCACTAACCTTGCATGTCAGAGCTTATCATCACATCACACTATCTGCAAGGGAGATGGACATGAGTTGAGACAGGAGATCATGAGATGCTCGCATTCTGAGTATTCTTGGGACTCATTCATTATGTTTCCCTAAGAAGAATTATCCTTTGGGTATCTTGTGAGCATTAACCATGCAGGAGAAAAGAAACTACCAAGAGACAGAAAGGAGTAAGGCAGTGGACCACAGGAAGACAACACCATCGTGGCAACACGGTGAACACTTCATAATCCCCATTAGAGGCTTCTACACTTTTGATGGACCTGGTATGTTGTCATGGTGAGTTCCCCCAGATTATCTATGGTTATACTAGTGGCATAGCCAAAGTTATTATAAAGTAGAGGTTGATTATTCAACCCCAACCTTATCCTAGCTTTAGCCTAAGCCAACCTTTCCATCTCGGGGCATCCACTTGGGCCTTTGGTCTTGAGGCCTGCTTGAGCCCACACGTGAAGGGGAAAGGCCAGAGGGGCCCACCTAGGGTCGGCCGAACCCTGGTTTGGTCGAAGCCCTGGTGCTGCCACCTCCCTTCTTCTTTCACGTGTGCATCTCTTCCTCCTCCAGAAACCCTCTCCCTGCTGCACAACGAGTTTCGCGTCGTGCAGAATCCATCTCCTCCACTTCACCTTCCTCAACCCAGTGCATCCATGGCCGATTTCGGTTTTGCTCACCTCCATAAGGCGGCCTCGCCCTACGCCTCAGGAGCAGGGAGCTCGTCTCGTCCCGTCAACCTCGATGACCTGGATGAGAAGATGGGATTGCCAGAGGCCAAGACTCCCGAGAGGGGCAGAAGTGCGGAGAGCTCTTGAAGGGGACGCACCGACTCCTTGGTTCAGTCGTCCCGTCGCGGCTCCTCACCGCCCTCCTTTCCGGCCCGGCCGACCACCATGGGAGGAAAGACCACTGCATGCAAGCATGTTTTGTTTGATGATCCTTCTGGCCCACCACTGAAGCCTGGAGAACGCTACGTCGGCTCTGACTTCAACAGCTATGGAGAGGCCTTCTGCCACATGTATGAGCAGGACGTGTGGGATGAGTTTCCACTCCCACAGACCAGGTGCAAGATCTTTGGAGTGAAGACTGCTACTGGGGCTATGGTACGCCCTACCATAAGCCGCCTCAGTGGGAGCAAGACATCATCAGGATCCTCGCTGGCATCTGAAGGAATGGCGCCAAGAAGACCCCCGCTTTAGCAAAACTGGATCACAAACTAGTTGATTTGTTCGTAGAGCATGAGAAGCTAGTTGAAGGGCTGGCCAAGCAGAGGGATGAGAACCGTGAGCTCAAGTTTGAGTATCGCCAGCTGGAGGAGGACATGACTCAGAAGCTGCAGAGGCTGGCAGTTGCTGAGGGGAAGGAGCAGATCCTTCCCGAGTAGTGGGGATTAGCCCGAGCTTTAGTTCATTAGGCGCTAGTCTAGGTCTAGGTTTATTTCCCTTCATTCATTTATTTCCTTTCATGTGTGTAGGCGCCTAATCATTTTATTTCAGAATATTTGAATTTGAATAAAGTGGCTCACCGGTCATGTAACCCGGTCTAGCCACATTTGTGTTTTTACTTTGGTCACTTGTTTTAGAAGGACATCTAGGTTCGAGATAGTGTGAGAGAGAGCCACGACTCTCCCAATGCAGGAACGACATTTTCGCATGTACCCACTGTGAGCACTCCGCGCTAGCCGATTGATCATCTACAGAGAACCTGAATAGGACCCGCACGAGCTCGCTCCTGTGGAGAGCCTCTCACGGTTCAACTCCCATGCATAGCGCCGGTTTGCATCTCGACAACTCACTCTCTCATTCTTGAGTTTTATAACCATAATTGTCTATCCCATCTAAAATTAAAACTCTAATGTTGATGCTAAAGATCACCCAGCTTGCCTGATGCCTCAGTTGACTCACATATGTTTTATTCCTTGTTATTTATCTTGATGCTTGTGAACAATAACCGTCTTAAGGACAAGCATGTTCACCTAAGTAATTAACGAGTGTGATATGGCTGGATGATATGATCTGTTGCTCTGATGACTAACTCTCTTGGGTTATTTATTTTTGAAAACACAAAAACTCTTGGAAAAGCTCCTCTTTGATATGCCACCGTCCTACCAAAGCCATATGATGTTCATAGTTGAAAACCTTACACTCATATGATGCTTATTATTACTTTGAGCTTTGTCAAACTCTGTGACCCTTGTGAGAATTCTTTTCATTACTTTCATGATCAAGATTCATGTGCACACCACCTATTTTCCCCATGCTATGCTTCTACACTGGAAGTTAGCATTGTATCATTCATCTATTCCGTGAAAATAAAACTCCATATGTGGTGTGACCTCTCCCTCCAAAAGTATCCTTCAAAAAGGGACATGGGCTATGAAAAAAAGGGAAGACACATGCCCAAAGCATGATGAAAAAAAGAAAGAAAGAATAGCCAATGTCCAAAATAAAGGAGAAAAAGAAGAGAGATGGTCATGCAAAAAGGAGTTCCATAACTTAGATGGTAATAACTAGTACCTACTCCGGGGCTAGTGTCCACCTTACCATCACCACAATTTCATCATATAAGTATGGTAATATCTAGCACACATTCCAGGCCTAGTATCCACCTTACCATACTCGCCATATCCATACACGTGTACATCTTGATCTGATTGTATGATTTGATTTTCTCTGTGGATCCAGTCTTTGACATTGCAATATATGTGATACAAGTATGCTTTGTCTTTTATCCTACCCTGAGCTCCACATATTGTGACACCCTAGTTTGCAAATTTTGCTAGGATTTAAATTTTATTAAAATTTGTTAGACTTTAAATAGAGAGTGTGTATAATTGTTTTCAAAATAAATAATATTTTCTAAACTAAATAAATGAATCATAGGCTATACAAATTTTGTTTGTTGCATTCATGCTGCGATACATAAGGTTTATTGTGTGAAAAATGACCTTGAGTTTTTAAAGCTCGAATAGGTTCGTCTTTAGTTTAACCTTTGTACCTCTCTAAATCTCTCTCCAAATCCCTTCCAAACTTTTTCTCTAAAAACAAGACCAATCTCTCTCTCTCTCTCTCAAACATAGCCTCTCTCTAAATCTCTCTTTTCTCCCCTAGGCCTAAAACCCTTTTACCCAACCTGGAGTATAAACTCTCCATCTCTCTCTACCATAGGTCTCTCTTCTCTCTCTAAAACCATGCCAAGTTCATATCCCTCTCTCTCTAAATCTATCTTGGACCCAATCTCTCTCTAAATATTTTTGGGCTAAATCCTTCACTATATCCAACCCAATCCACATCCATCATCCCTCTCTCCTCTCTAAAATCTGGCCCAACACCTTCTCTCCCTCTCTCTCTTTCCGCAGCAGGACAAACTCTCTCACGGGCCGAGCCCAACAGCAGCCCGCGGCCAACCCCCCCTTCCTCCTTTCCTTCTCGCGCCGGCCCACAACTCCTTGAGGCCCAACAGCAGCCTGCCAGACCTCCACCCTCCTCCCTCCCACTGCCAATCCGGGCCCACGCATCATCCCCTCCACCTTCCATCCTCCCCCTTCCCTGCTCCAAACAGAGCACGCCGCCGGGGATTCAAATCCCCGAGCATACCGCGCCTCCCCCGCAATCTCCGGCCGCCTGGGCCCGCTCCTGCCTCTCCTCTGCTCACCCCTGCCCCATTACCCGTCTAGGTGCGCCCCTAGCCTCGGATGGCAAGCGCCACCGCCGCGTGCTTCTTGGCCGGTGAATGCATCGCCCGATCCCCGGCCCTGCACTTCTCCCTGTCACTTATAAAACCCCCCTGAAAAACCCCTATGCTCCCCTTTGCCTCCCCCGCTTCTTCTCCCTCGCTCACGTGCCACCACCACCAAGCACTTTGTCGTCGGAGCCCCTCGGTGAGCCGCCATCCGCCGCCCTCTCCGGACACCATCTCGCCCCCCTCTCACCCCCTTTTTTTCCTCTGTCGTGCACACAGGAGCCACCACCACGACGTCCGCAGTGCCTACCGTCGCCCAGGAGCAAGAACCTGGTGCCGAGGTCCCGTCCCCCGCGTGCGCCCGAGCCGCCATCCGCCTCCCTTCGCCGCACGCCCTCTCCATCCTGGGACCAGAGCCAAGAGCACCCTGGTGAGCTTCGCGTCGTCCCCCTCTTCCTTCCTGTCCAATCCGCTGACATTCTGGTGCACCACAGCCGTCGCGCGGCCCATCTCTGGTGATGCACCACCACGTCCGGCCGAACGCCGCCATCGCCCTGCTTGTCCCCGGTGACCAAACACCACCAGCGCCCTCAACCGTTCATCGCCAGATCAACAGCCCAAAACAGATCGGGGCGTACCCCTTCGGCCGGTCCACCGTGAACTCGTGGACCGTGGTGCACTGCTGCGTCAGCGCCACGTGGTGAGCCCCGGCCAATCAGTGCATGCCACGCGACGCCACGTCAGCCGAGCCGACCAGTCACCTGTCTTTTTGCACAAAACCCCCTAGAAAACCAAGATATCCACCCACCTTTCTATGTGTCTTGGTTGTTTTGCACATAAACCCTCAGAAAGACCCCACCTTTCACAGTTTTGCCCAGCCGAGCCTTTTTGCACTTTTAGCCCTCTATTTATATCTTTTCACGAGCACTATTCACTATGCCTTGCGGATCTTTCATGCTAGCCCCTATAATCTTCGGATAATCACACATAAGCCCCTGCAATCTTCCGAAGCTCATATCTTTCACGTTTTAGCTCCGTTTTAGCTCGTTCAAGTTGCGTTAGCTTCGTTTCGTCGTAGCGCACGTGTTAGCAGCGATGTTCACCATGTTTCATGTTTTTGGAAATTAAAGTTAATATTAATTTGATTAATGTCCAAATTCAATCTCTTTTGAATAAAATCAAATATAGGTTTAACCTTCGCCTTTTCCTTAATAAAAGTTAACTTGATTAATTTGAACATAAATATGTTTTTCTTATAACTTTTTTAGCTTAACCCGACACATGTTATAACTCGTTAGTTGCTCTCACATAAAGTTTCTTTTATAAAGATAAATGTTAATTTGGTATAAATTCTAATAAACTTTCATAAATAAAATATGACTAGGTTTATACCGTGCTTTCTATTCAAGTATAAATTTGATTAAGTTACAACATGTGGTATTTCTCCGAAATACCCATTAAACATATTTCTTTAAATAAAATAAATCAAGCATATAGTTCCTTCTTCCTTATATTATAATCTTTACCGATAGTTGTGCCTTTTTACACGTAGCTCCGCTTTAGCCTTTCACGTGCTCTCTTGTTCGTAGCTAGCTCGCGTTAGCTAGTAGTACGCTTTTCTAAAATGGTTTTATTGTCTAGTGCTCTGTTCTTAGTGTAGCATTGTGTTGTTTCAGTGATTGTTGCACGTGAAGGAATGTCTCTGAGCAGTGGAGCATCAGGAAACGGGCAAGTGTCCTTGACATCTTGCTATTTTATACCTTTATGTTTTATTCACCATAATCACTGCTTTATTTATGTTTTCTTGCATTAGATGTCTAAACTTTGCTAGGAATCCTATTAAGGACTGTTTACTAGATTTTCATTATCATTCCTTGCTTACCCTTAGAGGTTACCTATATGGGTAAAATATGCTTAGTTTGCTCAACATGGGTTGGTTTTAATCTTAAACTTGATTAATGATTATGCAACATGTTAATGTGGGTTATGGTTAGCAACATGAACATCCTAGGCGACTCAGGCAAGCGGTTGGGATGGTCACTTGTGATGCTTGATGTTGGTCTTGCCTGAGTCAATCTTTTAAGGACCGGTCTATGGAGTGACCACCTGGGACTTACCGTACAACCACGAGAACTATTAGGCTATGGTCTTGGCCAATTAAATAGGGTAAATTGAGAAATCTAGCTGGCCTACATTAAGCTGTTGGTTCCAGTGAGGGAGGCTAGGCCCCCAACATTCTGTGGCACGAGGACGGGTACCCGAACCCTGAGCTAGGTTAATGCGCCGCTGGTGAACCTATGTAAAGGCCTCGTAGCGTCCCAATGCTATCACACCTAAGGAAGTGTGAAAGTGCCTGATCCGCACAACATGGTTGGGTTTAACATTCTTTTGAACGTTTACGTGACTCGTGGGTAAAGATGTACAACCTCTGCAGAGTGTTAAAAACTGTTATAACAGCCGTGATCACGGTCAAGAGCGGCCTGGACCCTCACATCGTTAGTTGGTGGTTTGGGTGGATCACAGTGGTGGAACTGTGGTTTGGGAGCTGGTTTTGGTTCCATGATGTTTTAACCTTAGGATCAGTACAGGTTGGTGCCTGTGCTTGAATGTTTTGGGAAGCTTTATACACAATAAATTCTAGGTGCTTAATTAAAACTTGACCAACTAAAACCTAAGCTTCGCAGTCCACCAAATAAAGCCTTCCTTGCTTTAAGCCAGCATGTTATGCATACCTTTTCCCTCCACTTGCGAAGTACACGCCTCCAGGTGTACTCACCGTTTTCCCTTTCAACCCCTGCTGTTCTCTCCCCACTGCTGCTCAGATAAACAGAAGCTAGAAGAAGAAGCTACATCGTGAAGACCATCGTGAAGGCCTGGAGTTCTAGGTTGGCATGCCCCCAGTCGACGTTCCTGTGGAAGATGGTGCCTACTCCGCTGCGATAGAATAACGATGTGTAATCTTTTGTTTTAGACGCTCTGGTCATTTTTTAATAGTTATATGCTTGTAATGATATATGTTGTGATATTACACTGATGATTTTACTTTAAGCATGAATTTGATCCTGGGCATGCATAAAGGGTGCATTCGGCTTGTCCTTTAAAACCGGGTGTTACACATATAGCCATCATTAGAAGTAGGGTGAAAAAAAGGCAAACTAATGCCTTGGTGAGGACTTATACACATTGAGTGATCCGAGAGAGTCAAATGAGGAAGCTGCCAAGAGATTTGTTTATGAAAAACTTTGCAAAACCCCAAGGTGTTTATCATCAGGTGCATAAGTGACTTGATTCACAGCTGTTCTACTTTTCAATCATTCAAGGAGACATGATAGCCAATCCACAAAGGTTCACAGGAGCAAGGTATGACTTGGAATATCTATTATGTTCGTCTTACTCTTTGGTTTTCATGACCCACTTGGCTTTGTTTTCCCTTCACTCGCGACGAGCAAAGGTCAAGTGTGGTGGTGTTGTTGACGGCTGTTAAGTACCATTTTCATGGCCGTCAACTCCTGCAAATTGAAGCATGAAATGCACATCCACACTAGAATAGGAGCTTAAACTAATACTTTCCAATAGTGTCAATGTCTATTTGAATGCAGGTATTTAGCATAGGAAATGAGAAGAATCCATGCACATTCACTCCACTCCAATCCAAGGCACTCAAGTGCTGGCCAATGAGAGGCTGCCACATGGATTCTCCTGGATCCATGATGTCACCAATCCATGTAAAGAACTATCGACGAATCATACGCTACCACGTCAGCATCACATTGATCCATGGGCTCACTTTGCTAACCAAACCGCCAGGAAACATGCCATGCACGGAGGATGGGTATCAAGGCCCACATGGAAGTGAGCCAGAAGAAGCACGGGCTAGGGAGCCACCCGAGGGGGCCGACTGACCCAAGGTTCGACCGAACCGACCTAGGGTTGGTTCATCCTGGTCCTCCACGTGGCTCTCTCCGATTGGCTCTTGGCTGCATCCCAAGGTGTTTTGGAGCATTTGGAACCTCGGAGCAAGCCACTCCTTTTGGCGTTTCCAAACGTCACCACTAGTTGTACACCTAGAGGGAGCGTATAAGAACGACCGGGTATACCGCAAGCACACGGAAATACCGCTGTAGCACTTCCCCAAGGAAGGAGAGTATTCCAAGGGTATCGAATCCAAGGAACGATGTGCATTATCTCCTACTCTAGTATAGATGATCCAAGGACACAACACTGATTCATAGGATAGGTAGAAAGGATCTGCCTCGACCGAGCGCAGAGTCTAGTTACGGTCTCTCAGGTATAGCACTCACTTCGGTCACCAAGCACAAGGCCAATGTGTTGGCTCGAGCCCAACTCGGTACGCGACGTAGAGGGTTGACAAAGGGTCCAACAGGCTGTCACCACTGCGGCCTACCTCTAAGCTACAATCGTACGTGGTCTTCAAAGGATAGCTTATGGTCCAGACACCACGTCTACACCACTTACTATTACTATGAATCCGCGAGAAAGATACTGGCACTAGCTCAAGATACGCTCTATCACTCATGCAAGATCACGAATGCACTTTGATCAAACTAGAGACATGCAGGAGCTTCACTTTACTCTAATAGACAAGCTGGCAAACTAGATGCAAACTTATGATCTAAGTCTACTGGATCGAAAGGGTTGTGTTCAAAGAACACAAGCCTCTAAACCAAGAACAAACGAAGAACACAAGAACAAAGCAGCTAAGCATGCATACGACTTTAGTATAAATAGGAAATATGGAAATACTCACTTTAGTCTAGTTGAAGAACAAAGGCACCGCTGAGGATCATTTTTGAGGAAGATGTCATGAATCATGACATGGCCTCAAGCCTCCCACCTCACTTCCTAGCACTAATCCTATACAAAGAGCTCTCCTCTCCTAAAGAGAGAGGCTCCAAGCCAAAATGAAGAGGAGGAGGAGAAGTGTGTGTTCCAAAATGGAGCCCCTCCCCTCCTATTTATAGAGGAGGGAGAGGCTTGCTTCGGGGCTCCAAGTGCTCCAAAATGCCCAGGATTGCAACCAGGGACCAATCAGGGGCTGCCACGTGGAGGGCCAGGATCAGCCGAACCAAGGTCGGTTCGGCCGATCCTGGGTTCGGCCGAAACTCCAGGGCCACATGGCGCCTTGTGCTTTCTCCTGGTGGCTGACTGGTGGGCCCTGAGGTCACTCCCCCGTGCATGCCAAGTTTCCCGACGGTTTTTGGGGATAAGTGGGCCCTTGAATCCATGTGATGTCCATGTGGCGATGCGTGATTCGTCGAGCTTGCCTCTCTTGGATTGATGATGTCAGTGATCCAGGGGAATCCTAGGTGGCATCCCCTCATTGGCTGAGCTTGAAGTACTTGGATCAAAGACTTGTGATTTTACTCCTCTTTCTAGTGCTATTTACCTATGTTTGCATGATCACCAACACTTGTGGAAATGATTAGTTTAAGACCTATTCTAGTGTTGATGATCAATTTCCATGCCAAAAGGTACATGTTTGATGGGTAAGAAGTGAGTGAAAATCAGCCGTCAACAAATACCCCCAGACTTGACCTTTGCTCGTCCTGAGTGAAGGGAAGAACAAGATCAAAGTGAGACATGATATCCATAGGTATGAAACAAGCATAAGAGATATTCCAGACCATACCTTGTACTTGTGAATTCTGAAGTGTCTATCATGCTATCTTGGGTAGTTGAAGAATGGAACGGTCATGAATCAAGTCACTCCTGCTCATTACGTTAAGTACTTGGGGTTTCGTAATAAGTTTTCAAAAACAAACCTTGGTTAGCTCCTCGTTTGATTCTCTCAAATCGCTCAATGTGTATATGTCCTCACCAAGGCATTAGATTGCCTTTCTTCATCCTACTTCTAATGATGGCTATATGTGGAGCTCAGGGTAGGATAAAGGATAAGGCATACTTGCATCACATATATTGCAAAGTCAAAAACTGGATCCACAGAGAAAATCAAACCATACCATCGGATCAAGATGTGCACGTGTATGGATATGGTGAGTATGGTAAGGTGGATGCTAGGCCTGGAATGGGTGCTAGATATTACCATACATATATGATGGAAGCTGAGATGATGGTAAGGTGGACACTAGTTCCGGAATGGATTCTAGTTATTACCATCTATGATATGGAACTCCTTTTTGCATGATCTCATCTCTCTCCTATTTCTCCTTTATTTTGGACATGGGCTATTCTTTCTTTTTCTCTTTTTTTCATCATGCCTTGAGCATGTGTCTCTCTCTTTTTTTTCATAGCCCATGTCTCTTTTGAAGGATACTTTTGGAGAGAGATGTCACACCACATAGGGAGCTTTATTTTTATGAAACGGATGAATGATACAATGCTAACTTCCAGTGTAGAAGCATAGCAAGGGGAAAAGTGGGTGTGCACATGAATCTTGATCATGAAAGTAATGAAAAGAATTCTTACAAGGGTCATAGAATTTGACAAAGCTCAATGCAATACAAGCAGCATATGAGTAACAGGTTTTCAACTATGAATATCATATGGCTCTAGTGGGACGGTGGCATATCAAAGAGGAGCTTTGCTAGTGGTTTTTATGATTTTCAAATAAAATTCCCAAACACTCGAACATTCAGAGCGAAGATCATATCATCAAACCATATCACAAACACCAACTACTTAGATAAGCATGAGTTCCCTGATGATATTTGTTCACAAGCATCAAGATGATAAGTAGGGAATAAAACGTATGCAAGCCAACCACAGGAATCATGTATGACATAGGAAAATTACCTCATGAGTTTGATATAAAAGATTGATTTTGAGATTCAAAACAAACTCAAGGGTACAAGGAAGTGAGATAGGGAAGTTGCGTACCTCGGGTTCTTCTTTTTATTCTGCAGGGTGGGGGTCTCCCCCACACTGTCTTTTTCTAAGAAATGAAAATAAGCTTGAAGGGATAAAGAAAGTAGGGGAGACAGGACTTACCTGGTGTTGGGCATATTCTTACTTATTGTACCCATTCTCGATGAAGTTGATTACTTCATATTCGATGTTGTCCGGCTCGAGGAAGATTTTCAATCGATGGCCATTCACCTTAAAACAGTTGCCTTCATCATTTTGCAAGGTGATAGCTCCATGAGGAGCTACCTCTACTACTGTGAATGGTCCTTTCCATTTGCTGCGCAATTTCCCTCTTCCGAATAGCTTGAATCGAGAGTTGAAAAGTAGCACTTTGTCACCTGGTGCAAATTCTTTTTTCTTGATCTTCTTATCGTGCCACCTCTTGGTTCTCTCTTTATAGATCTTTGCACTATGATAGGCTTTTTCTCTCCATTCTTCCAATTCTGCTAACTGCTTTTGCCTATTCCTTCCAGACTTCAGGAAATCCAAATTGAACCTTTTGATTGCCCAATGAGCATTATGCTCCAGTTCCACTGGTAGATGGCACATCTTTCCGTATACCAATTGATATGGGGACATTCCCAATGGAGTTTTGTAAGCTGTTCGATAGGCCCATAAGGCATCATCAAGGTGCTTCTTCCAACCTCGACCAACCTCCTGCACTATTTTCTGTAGAATATTCTAGATCTGCTTATTGGAGGTTTCTGCTTGGCCATTAGTTTGGGGGTGGTATGGAGTGGCAACGCTGTGTTGGATCCCTTGGTTCTTCAGGAATCTTCTGAAATCGGTATCAGTGAAGTGGAACCCCCCATCACTGATTACCATCCTTGGAATGCCGAAGTGAGGGAATATCACTTCCTTGAACATCTTTTTGGAGTGCTTGGCATCAGCCGACTTGCAAGCTATAGCTTCTACCCATTTTGACACATAGTCGGCTGCCACCAAGATGTATTCAACTCCATCAGACTTTGGAAATGGGCCCATGAAATCAATACCCCATACATCAAAATGCTCCACTTGCAGATTATCATGTAAGGGCATTGCATCTCTAGTAGTAATTCCTCCGTGCTTCTGGCAAGCTTTACATTTTCGGATAAAATTTCTCGTGTCGCCATACATAGTCGGCCAGAAGAACCCACTTTGCCATATCTTTGCATGTGTACGATAAGTGCCATAGTGGCCACCATAAGATCCGGAATGGCACTTCTCAATGATTTGTATTCCTTCAGTACGCGGTACACATCTTCTCAACAACCCATCAGCGCAGACTTTATAGAGGTACGGATCATCCCATATGTGTCTTTTTGCCTCATGAACCAGTTTCTTCTTATCATCTCCAGGGGGTATGTACCCGGTCACCAGATAATTTACAATGTTTGCATACCAGGGGTTACTATTTGTGACCTTTAGCAACATGTCGTCTCATAGAGAGTCATTGATAGGTGCTTCCTGCGGGTTAGTAGTACGCATACGAGACAAATGATCCGCAATAGAATTTTCTACTCCCTTTTTATCTCTTATTTCTAAATCAAATTCTTGAAGGAGCAGAATCCATCTAATCAGGCAGGGTTTAGCATCTTTCTTAGTGAGCAGGTATTTAAGAGCAGCATGATTAGTGTAAACTATTACCTTGGCTCCCACTAAGTAGGATCTAAACTTATCTATAGCAAAGACAACAGCAAGGAGCTCTTTCTCAGTAGTAGCATAATTCAACTGAGCTCCTGTCATGGTTTTGCTAGGGTAGGCTATAGCATGATGTTTCTTATCCTTAGTTTGGCCTAAGACGGCCCCTACAGCGTAGTCACTAGCATCACACATGATCTCGAAAGGCAGCGTCCAGTCAGGAGGCTGGATGACTAGGGTAGAGATGAGTGCATTCTTGAGGGTAAGGAAAGATTCCATACATTCCTCTGTGAATTCGAAGGGCGCATCCTTGGCTAAGAGATTGGTAAGGGGTCTAGCTACCTGTGAGAAGTCCTTAATGAACCGTCGGTAGAACCCAGCATGGTCGAGGAAGCTACGGATGCCCTTGACATTTACAGGAGGAGGAAGCTTTTCTATTACCTCAATCTTGGCACGATCCACTTCTATCCCTCGTTCGGACACCAGGTGTCCTAACACGATGCCCTCTCGAACCATGAAATGGCATTTCTCCCAATTGAGGACTAAGTCCTTCTCATGACACCTTTGCAAGACCCTGTCTAAATTTCTGAGACACTCGTCGAAAGATTTACCATAGACAGAGAAATCGTCCATGAAAACCTCCATGATTTGCTCGATCATGTCTGAGAAGATAGACATCATGCACCTCTGGAATGATGCGGGTGCATTGCACAACCCGAAAGACATTCTCCGATAAGCATAGGTTCCGTAAGGGCAGGTGAAGGTGGTCTTGTTCTAGTCATCAGGGTGGATAGGGATTTGATGGTAGCCAGAATACCCATCAAGGAAACAGAAGAAGGAGTGATTCGCCAACCGCTCGAGCATCTCATTGATGAACGGGAGCGGAAAGTGATCCTTCTTTATAGCTTTGTTGAGCTTCCTATAATCTGTACACATCCTCCACCCTGTGGGAAGGCATTGAGCAATCTGCTCGCCAAACTCATTAGGGGCTGTCATCATACCTCCCTTCTTGGGTACGCATTGAACGAGGCTCACCCATTCACTATAAGGGACTAGGTAAATGATCCCAGCGTGAAGAAGTTTAAGAACTTCTTTCTTCACGACTTCTCTCATCGCGTTGTTCAGCCTTCTCTGCGGTTCCCTTGTTGGTGGAATATCCGAATATATAGGGATGTGATGGGTGCAGAGAGTCGGGCTTATCCCTTTTAGATCCTGAAGAGAGTAGCTGAACACCGATCAGTGTCTCTCTAGGACGGAGATGAGCCTTCTGGATTCCTCGTCAGAGAGATTGTCGTTAATGATCACTGGGGACTCAGTGTCCCCATGGAGGAAAACATATCAAAGGCCGGCGGGCAGAGGCTTGAGTTCAATAGGAGGCTTAGGTGGAGCCTGGGATTCAGATACATCTATAGGCTCATCAGGCTCCTCTATCTCATCTATGAACTCGGGCGCCCACTCGTCGAGGAGGGATTCCGGCGAATCTCCTGGAATGATTGCCTTAACCTCCTCAATTTGTGTAGAGTCATCAGGAGGATCAGTTCTCGCGTTTTTCGCTCTCGAAATTTCTACAGAGAAAACCTCCTTCCCTAGGGAAATGTTGAGCTTACCTTGGGTAGGGGCCTCTAGGAGAAATTTTTCGAGGGGCAATCCTATCATGAGGTCGAAGCTAAGGACGTCATAGGTGTGGAAGTCAAGAGCAAAGTCGGCCTCCTTATACACGACGGGGATAGCCTTCAAGATCCCTACTCCTTCTAGGATTTCTCCTTCAGGAGTCCTGATAGACGTCTGGGTAGGAGTCAGAGGTTCGTCCGTAAAGTTCCTCAGAGCATAAGTGCCGGACATGATATTGACTCCCACCAGAGGGTTGTAGAGAACTTTCACAACCTTCCCATTCATGACACAAGGAAGGGTTGATCGAGGCAGGAGGAGCTGGAAAATTCCGACTGTTGATTCCAACTCTCTCAACCATTCTTGGGTCATGATGGTCGTTAATTCCCAAACGTTGTTCCTGAGGAAAGCGACATCCAAGGGATCTGGGGAAATCATGGGCGATGGCGGTTTTCTCTCACAACAATAGTTCGAGGTGTTTCCATAATCACCAATTATATCATCCTCAAACTTTGGAAGAGACTCCGGAGGTTGAATTGTCTCTTCCTCCGGTGTCATGGCCTCCTGAACTGAGTTTATGGACTTGGGCAACGAAGGTTCAGGCTCAGGTTCAGGAGTGATCTCTTTTTTAGGTGTGCATTCCTCTTGAGGCTCTTCCGACTCAGCTGTGAAGGAGTCGTTAGCTGCTATGAGATCAAGGATCTTCCTCCCCTCACTTGGAGTTTTATCCGGGAAGGAACCTCCAGAGGCATCGTCAAGGTGCCCGGCGGACTTGATGTCCAATCCCGCATAGAAATGCTGATAGAGCACATGGTCGGGTATCGACAGCGTGGGACCCGAATTTACTAAGTGTAAGAGTCTTTCCCACGCCGCACCCAAGGTTTCCTTATCATTTTGCTTAAATCCAAGCACATCCTTTCACAGGGCGATGAGAGGAGCAGGTGGAAAGAACCGTGGGCATAACTCACCGACAAGTTTCGGCCAGCTGCCGTCAACATAACTTGCGCGATCGTTGTACCATTGCCTCGCGCTTCCCGTGAGGGAAAAAGGAAACAATTTCCAATGAACGGTATCGTGTGTCATGCCAGCAAAGGTGTAACATGAACACAAATGCTCAAATTCTCGCAAATGATCATAGGGGTTTTGACGGTCCCCGGAAAAGGAATACGATTTCCCAATCAAAGAGATAAGATCAGTACTGAGTTGATAGCTAGATGTGGTGATTGGGTGTTCCGAAGGTGAAGGCTCTAACAACTCAGGTTTGGGAGCAGAAAGGTTTTGGATAGAAGTTTGCTCCATGGTAACTGGGGTAGAGGTAGAAGAAAAGAAACAAAAAGGATATATCGATGGGTAACGGGGGTGAAGGTAGAAGAAAACGAAAAAGATAAATACGAGGACCACTAGGTTCAAAGATAGATACAGCAACCGTTCCCCGGCAACGGCGCCAGAAATGCTTGTTGGCATTTCCTAACGTCACCACTAGTTGTACACCTAGAGGGAGCGTATAAGAACGACCGGGTATACTGCAAGCGCACGGAAATACCGCTGTAGCACTTCCCCAAGGAAGGAGAGTATTCCAAGGGTATCGAATCCAAGGAACGATGTGCACTATCTCCTACTCTAGTATAGATGATCCAAGGACACAACAATGATTGATAGGATAGGTAGAAAGGATCTACCTCGACCGAGCGCAGAGTCTAGTTACGGTCTCTCAGGTATAGCACTCACTTCGGGCACCAAGCACAAGACCAATGTGTTGGCTCGAGCCCAACTCGGTACGCGACGTAGAGGGTTGACAAAGGGTCCAACAGGCTATCACCACTACGGCCTACCTCTACGCTACAATCGTACGTGGTCTTCGAAGGATAGCTTATGGTCCAGACACCACGTCTACACCACTTACTATTACTACGAATCCGCGAGAAAGATACTGGCACTAGCTCAAGATACACTCTATCACTCATGCAAGATCACGAATGCACTTTGATCTAACTAGAGAAATGCAGGAGCTTCACTTTACTCTAATAGACAAGCTGGCAAACTAGATGCAAACTTATGATCTAAGTCTACTGGATCGAAAGGGTTGTGTTCAAAGAACACAAGCCTCTAAACCAAGAACAAACGAAGAACACAAGAACAAAGCAGCTAAGCATGCATACGACTTTAGTATAAATAGGAAATATCGAAATACTCACTTTAGTCTAGTTGAAGAACAAAGGCACCGCTGAGGATCGTTTTTGAGGAAGATGTCATGAATCATGACATGGCCTCAAGCCTCCCACCTCACTTCCTAGCACTAATCCTATACAAAGAGCTCTCCTCTCCTAAAGAGAGAGGCTCCAAGCCAAAATGAAGAGGAGGAGGAGAAGTGTGTGTTCCAAAATGGAGCCCCTCCCCTCCTATTTATAGAGGAGGGAGAGGCTTGCTTCGGGGCTCCAAGTGCTCCAAAATGCCCGGGATTGCAACCAGGGACCAATCAGGGGCTGCAACGTGGAGGGCCAGGATCAGCCGAACCAAGGTCGGTTCGGCCTATCCTGGGTTCGGCCGAAACCCCATGGCCACGTGGCGCCTTGTGCTTTCTCCTGGTGGCTGACTGGTGGGCCCTGAGGTCACTCCCCCGTGCATGCCAAGTTTCCCGACGGTTTTGGGGGATAAGTGGGCCCTTGAATCCATGTGATGTCCATGTGGCGATGTGTGATTCGTTGAGCTTGCCTCTCTTGGATTGATGATGTCAGTGATCCAGGGGAATCCTAGGTGGCATCCCCTCATTGGTTGAGCTTGAAGTACTTGGATCAAAGACTTGTGCTTTTACTCCTCTTTCTAGTGCTATTTACCTGTATTTGCATGATCACCAACACTTGTGGAAATGATTAGTTTAAGCCCTATTCTAGTGTTGATGATCAATTTCCATACCAAAAGGTACATGTTTGATGGGTAAGAAGTGAGTGAAAATCAGCCATCAACAACTCCCTTGCCTATAAATAGAGGGGGAGGGGACTCATTTCACACACACCTCCAAGCTCTCAAGTTCTACTTCTCTCTTGTGTAGCTCTCTCTCTGTAACACCCTAGTTTGAAATTTGGCAGGATTTTAAAATTTTTCTTTATAATCTGTTAGAAATCATTAGGAAGCTTGTGCAATGATTTCAAACGAACTCATATTTTCTAAGTTAAATAAATGAATCATAGGTCATAAATATGTGTTTGTTGCATTCATGCTGCAATGCATAGTTTTATTTGTGTGAAAAATGAATTTGAGTTTTCAGACTCGAATAGGATCGTGTGCAGGTTCAATCCTTGTATCTTTATCTCTACAAAATCACCTCAAACTTTTCTCGAGCTAAATCTCTCTCTCTCTCTATACTCAAGAGCCATCTCTCTTCTCTTATCTCGAAATCTCTCTCCAAATCTCTCTTACTCTCTCTCTCCCTCTATATCTCTCTTACCCAAAGACCCTCTCCTCTCTCTCTAAAAATCATGCCTAGTCCCTCTCTCTCAACATACGCATCCCTCTCTCTCCCTACCCAAGCGTCATCCCTCGTCTCTCTCTAAATCTTTTGGTTAAGAATTCTTCACTTGGAAACCTTACTCCATCAAGCCGAGTCACATTTTACTTTCCCTACTATTTCATATCTGGGGCAAATGTTACTCTCAACTCGTACCATACCTTTCTCACTTCTCTCTATCATCTAATCAATATATTGTTTCTTATATCCCAACCAAGACCTCTCTTTCTTCGTGACTTCAAATCAATTCCAGTCCAGCCCAAGTTCATCCCATGAAGTTTCATCTCCCATCCTTTGTGTGGCAGCCCCAGAAGTCTATTGTTTACAATAATGGGCCAAACTACAATCCCATCCGCACTTCTCTCAACCTCGACCCAAGGCCCAACTCTCACACACCCCCCTGGCCGACCCTCTCCCCCCTCCTCCCTTTCTCACGTCACCCCTCCCTTCCTGCCGACGCTCTCCCCTCCCCACGTCACCCCCTCTATCTTTCACGCAGGAACAGATCGCCTGCTCCCCCTGATGTCGCCCCCCTTCCATCCATGGCTGCATGTGAACCTGGACAAAATCCCCTCCATCTTCACGCCAAAACCAGCAAGTGCTTGGCCCCACACCCCTTTATTGCGCCCTCCCCTTTCCTCTGTCGTTCCCTCAGATCAGATCACGAGGAAAGGCATAAGCCTCCCTAGACGAGTTCCTCCCTTCCTCCTGTCCGTGGCTACCCCCTAGAACCCTGTCCACCCTCTCATTTTTCCACCAAAACGGAGTGCCCTCGTCGTCATGGTCTGATTTTGCCACTGCACTCCACCGCTCGTGCATCCAATCAACGATTTGGAGAAGACCGTCATCGTTGCTCTCTTCAGTCCCACACAGGAAGGCCGCCCTCTCCCTGTTGGGCGCCATCTTCCCTTGCCGTCGTGGCCAATAGGTGAGGCGCTCTATTGATGTTAACCTGTGATGCCCTCCTTCCTCACTCCTCCCCGCATTCCAGGCCGCTGAAGGATGATGCCATGGTGATCCCAGTGTGCGGTGGACAGACCGCCGAACCGCTCCTTTGCCAACGTGTCGCCATCAACTACCGCCAACACCTCTCATCCTGCCCAAGCCCATCACCACCACAACCCAAGGTGAGACTCCCTCTTTCATCCTCTCCCTGTTTTCATGTTTCACATCATGAATCAAGTACCATAACGCAAGTTTCATCGATTCCCAACAAGGTTTCCTCACTAGTCCACCGCTGTCCTCGCGTCCAGCCATCCAGGTGCTGGTTAGCATTGCGTTTCCCGCTGACCTAGTGCTCTAGTGCTCGAATCCTTTGACTATGTTATGTCTTATATACCTGCACATGACTCCGCAAATTTGTGGAGCAAAAGGACTTGCAAATCTGGAGATATTAATCTCGTCATGCCTGCTGCCCTGCAGTTTACTCAGACACGACTCCCTGTCTTGTATTCGCGTTATTCTTGATCTAGGCCACCAATGACCAAATCCTTTTACCACAACCTGTATCATGTTCTTGCACATGTCTCTACAAATTTTTTGGGCAATAGGACCTACAGAACTAGAGATATGATCCTCGTCATGGTCGCTGCCCTTGCTGTCCACACAGTCGTGCCACCCTGTCTTCCTTTGCGTTCCCCGCTGATCCTAGTGCTCGATGATCAAGATCTTTTACCACCACAATCCACTTATATATACACATACACCTGCAACATGGATCCATCATAGGACATGCAAAAATTGAGCAAATGATTTTATCCATGCTCGCTACTCCTGCTGTCCTGTTGTCACCCCTTTGATCTGCTTGCACTCCTTTCTAGTCGTACTCCACAGTTGTCTGTGCATCGAATCGTCAAACCCTTCTACCACCATGTGTCATACACCTCACATCCCTTATAGATGGATTGGCCATATGTGCCATAGTTATAGAGATATCCACCCTGCTACGCTTGCTTCCCTTTTGTCTACACAGCCACAAAATTCAGTTTTGCTTCCGCATTTCCCTTGTGAGCCGAGGTATGAAACGACATGCCCCCCTTGTCACAATGAAACCTTATGTACCCTGTTGCTTTCTCATGAACCCATCAAGTGGCTCATTCATAGGCCTTCCTGAACCTTAGTTTTTGGGTGCATTACCCTCACTACCTTGATGACCAAAGCAATTCAGCACGTGTATTGAATCCGTATCTAAGTTCCCCGTATGTTCAGTAGCGCTGCCAGTTTCGCTTCGCCTTTTGCTTCTCCCTCACCAAGTTATAGTCACCCCCTCCACCCACATCATCGTCTCCTCGACAAGTTTCGCAACCGTAGATCAACCCCTTGATATCATCTTATCTCCCGTTCAGGTTATAAAATCCAAACCTTCCAATATCTGTCTTTTTTTTCATTCATAGCTCTCCTTGCGCTTTCATGCTCATAGTTAGTTAGAGTTAGCTAGTAGTACATTTTTCTAAAATGATTTTATTGTCTAGTGCATTGTTCTTAGTTGTAGCATTGTGTTGTTTCAGATGAATGCTTTGCGCTGAGGAACGCTTCTGAGAAGTGGAATATCGGGAAATGGGAAAGTGTCCTTGAACATCTTGCTCTTTTATACCTTTATGTTTTATACATCATAATCACTACTTTATTTATGTTTTCCTGCATTAGATGTCTAATTTTGATGGGAATCCTATTAAGGACAGTTTACTAGATTTCCATGACATTCCTTGCTTACCCTTAGAGGTTACCTATATGGGTATACTTTTGCTTAGCTTTGCTCAACTTGGGATGGTTGGTTCTTAATTAATTTTGATTAACTGAAATATGAAATGTGGGATGGTAATCTTTTTAGAAACCTAGAATCCTAGGCGGCTCAGACAAATGGAATGATGTCTGGTTTTTGAGGAATGTTGTGATGGTGGTGTCTGAGCCGAGCTTAAGGTTTGATCTATGGAGTGACCACCCAGGACTTACAGTACAACCACGAGCACCGGATGGGCAACAGTCTTGGCCAATTAAGTAGGGTAAATCGGGAAATCCAGTGGCCTGCGTTAAGCTGTTGGTTGCGGTGAGGGTGGCTTTGACCCCCAATAGTCCTACTGGCACGACGAGGGGTACCCGAACCCTGAGTGGGTTAATGCACCGCTGGTGAACCTATGTAAAGGCCTCGTAGCATCCCTATGCTATCACACCTAAGGAAGTGTGAAAGTGCTTGGCCGGCACAGCATGGTTGGGTTTAAAGTTCTTCAAAACTTTTACGCGACTCGTGGTGAAAGTGTACAACCTCTGCAGAGTGTAAAACTATCATGATAGCCGTGCTCACGGTAAAGAGCGGCCTGGACCCTCACATGGTTAGCTGGTTTTGGTGGATCACAGAGTGGTATCTGTGGTTTGGGATAGCTATAAGTGGGTTAACCTTAAGTTGGTTTGGTTGGGAAGCCCTACATAAGTAATATCTCTAGGTGCTTAAATAAAACTTGACCAACTAAAACTTGAGCTTTGCAGTCCACCAAATAAAGCCTTCCTTGCTTTAAGCCTGCATGTTATGCATCTTTCCCTCCACTTGCGGAGTACACGCCTCCAGGTGTATTCACTATTTTCCTTTCAACCCCTGTTGTTCTCTCCCCACTCCTGCTCAGATAGTCAGAAGCTAAAAGAAGAAGAAGTCGGATTGTGAAGACCTTGAAGACCTGGAGTTCTAGGTTGGCATGCCCCCAGTCGACGTTCCTATGGAAGATGGAGCCCTCCGCTGCGATTAGTTTACGACTTGTGTAATCTTTTATTTTAGACCCTCTGGTCATTTTGTAAAGGTTATAAACGTTGTAATGATATATGTTGTGATATTCATTAATGATGTCACTTTATGCATGAATTTGATCCTGGGCATGCATAAAGGGTGCATTCGGTTTGTCCTTTAAAAACCAGGTGTTACACTCTCCCTCTCTCTAATTCTGCCCATGTGAGGTGATTATCACCTCTATGTGGTAGAATGGGGTTGAGAAGAGATCTAGACTAGGATTAGTTGAGAGATAGAGTATGAGTGAGGAGTGAGTTGATGTCCTCGTGGATGCTTGTTCTTCATTTAGACCAAAGTGAGTATTTCAGCATTTCTTATTTAGACTATGGTGGACATCATGCATGAATGATTTGTTCTTGTGTTCTTAGCTCGTTTGTAAGTTAGAGGCTTGTGTTCTTCGTAGCACAAAGCTTCGATGCTTTAGAGCTAGTTCCTTAGTTCAAGTATCTGTTTGCATGCTCTGATCCTGTTTAGCTAAGTAAGTTTGTTGTATCTCCTTTGTTGCATCCATACCTTTCTTGCTGCTCCGTAACTTAATGACTAGTATGATTTGATCCGTTCTCTCTCTAGTTCGTGGTTTCGTATTTATATGGGTTGCTATAGTGTTGTCAGCGGGTTGACAGACGTAACCGCACTATAGTAGTTATCGGGAGTGCAGACGTGGTGTCTGGACTCTGGTTATCCTACGAAGACCAAGTGTGTTCGCGTAACGATAGAGGTAGGCCGCAGTGGTGACAGCCTGTTGGACCCTTCGAAACCCTTCGCGCCTGTGTACCAAGTTGGGCCCCGTTGCCAGTACATTGGCCTCTCCCTAAAAAGTTAGGATGGGCTGGCGCTCCACGGAGAGGACTAATAGCGAACAGATCCATCTTGAGAGTTAAGTTCCTTAAGAAAGTGCTTCTCACATCCCTACCTATCTCAGTAGTAGCTCATGTCCTTGGATAGACCCTCTCTGGTTACTCCTTCGTCCTAGGAACGAAACCCAACGGGAATACTCATTCTCTGAGGGAAGTGCTACAACGGTGTATCCGTACGCTTACGGATTCGTTCGCACTCGTCAGTGTACCCGGGTTTCTCTTACACGCTCTCGCTACCACAGCGTCTAGCGGTGAGGTTAAGAAATGCCAACAGATGTCATCCTCAAAGGGTGTACCATTCTAGTCCAACTCTTTGGCCTGGTACGTCTCATACTCGGGCCAAAACTTGGCCTGACCTTGTCCTCCCGGCGCAGCTGTCTCTTGGTGTGATGGCGGCTCGAGCTACGCTTGATCTACCGCAACATCATGTGCCTCCTGGGAGGGCAGCACGTTGACCGGCATGGGATCTAGCACGACCTCTGGGGTTGTAGGTGGCGGAGCAGAACTTTGAGCTCTGGTATCGACCTCTGGGGCCGTTGCTGGCGGAGCAGAGCTTTGAGCTCCCGCATCGACCTCCCGTGTCGAGCCCTTCGAGATCGACACGCTCCGAGATGACGTCAGCGACCTGCACAGTTCAGTCTGTCAGCATTCAAGCATACAAAGCACAAGACAAACACAAAAGAAGGTTGTCAGATCTACTTACTTAGCAATCGACTTGCAGCGTATCTTTAGTGCCTTTGGAGGTGGTCTTGGTGGTACCTGCGACTGAATCCTAGATTCAGCCCGGTACTTCTCCTTGATCTTTTAGAGGTCCTCCTGGGTGACCTTCATCACCTCCTCCTTGCGGTGTTTGGTCTCGGGACTGAGATCCTTGGCCTCAATCTCCTCATCGACCTCCTCAGAGTCGTCGCCCACGGTGACCTCCTCAATCTTCTTCAGCTGCTCCGATGGCGGGGTGGGGCTCTTGGCCCTCTTCCGCTTCTTCTTAGCGCTCTCTAGTTTCGCTGTCTTGGCGGCTTCCGCCTTCAACTGTGTGATCTTGCTCGCGGCTTGCCACGACCTGCGGGTTTGCCGAGTGGTGCTTTGCGCGACCTCTGGCACATCCTCCCCGTCTGCCTCCACCGACGAGTCAGACAGGTACATGTCCACCAGTTGGGCCGGTGACTGCTGGACATCCTCTAGCGCCCTCATCTTCCTCCGTGCCTCCTTGCCTTCGGGCAGTGGCGCGGGACACCAGAATTCTACAATAAGTGCCTACACACAAGAAAACAACAGAAAAACTTATTAGTGAGGTCGACCTCCTAATAATCATGACAAAAACAATGATAGTAAAGTCAGCAACTTACAGGATCCGCTGGACGTTTCAGCGAATGCGCCATCAGGCAGGTCTTGTTGTGAATCCGTCCGCAGAAAAGCTCCTTCACCTGGGCGACCATCTCCTCCTTGGAGACCTTTCTGTTGGCCTCACGAGTTGGGTCTGTCTGACCCCAGTACTCGTAGGCTGGATGCACCCGATCCCTGATCGGTTGGATCAGGCGGCGACTAAAGCTAATCGCCACCGCTCCTCCCGTCAGGCTAGCCTCCTTCAGCTCGGCGACCTTGGTGAGGAGCGGTGCGATTTCCTCCTCTTCATGAGACGTCAACGCAAGATCCCATTCAGGGACCTTGGTTGGCCCGAACCCAGTGCACTTCGAGAGCTCTGGCTTCTTGTTCGCTATGTAGAACCATTCTGATTTCCACCCCGAGTTGCTGTCTGGCAGCTCCATGTCTATATAATCTACCTTATGACCTATTCTAAGGTAGAAGCCTACACTACCTACGACCAGCGACTTCCCAGGCCACTTTACATGGAAAAACCAAAAAAGTACTGCCATAGGTTGAAGTGTGGCGGTATGCCTAAATAGGCCTCGCACATGTGAATGAAAGAAGACACCGTCGTAATGGAGTTGGGGACGAGGTGTACCAGCTCCAGGCAATAGTAGTGCAGAAGACCTCTGAAGAAATCCCCCGTGGGAATGTTGAAGCCGCGCTCGAAGGAGGTGAAGACAACCTGCACTGTGACGTCCTCTGTGGGGAAGTCGTGGCCGGTGGGTGCCTTCCACTCCACCTCCACCTTGGGCCTCAGCAGCCCGCGCTCCACCAGCGCCTCGATCCGGGCCTCCATCATTTCCGACGGGGACCACTGCCCCTCCGGCGTCGGGATCTGGTGCGGTGACATCTCTTCTTCCTCATCAGTGAACCCCTAGGATGTGGTCCTAAAGACGCAGAGGGTCTTCGCGCGCATACGACGGCAGTGGCGGTGGTGTGACATGCGGTGGCGAGCTCTGGCTCTGGCTGCGACAGCACGAAGGATTCGAGCGGTAGCGACGACGGAAATGTGAAACCCTAGCGGTGCAGATGCGAGAGAGTGCGAGTGGGGTCTGTCCCCGGAAGCCACGACCTATAAATAGGCCTCCGCGGCCCATCTAATCCTTCCTGGGTTGGCGCGCCCAACGGCTCTATGCCAACAGGTCGCCGAGCCCAACGGCTCTACGCCAGCAGATCGTTTTCCTCTCCAACAGTTATTTCTCAACGGATAGCTATGCCAACGGCTCAATGCTAATTTAACTCCGACATTTTTGCAAATTTATTCGGAATCCTACATTGGTGGCCTACTAGGTTGTCAAGACCTCCATTGAGGTCGATGGGACACAACTTGCTACCAGGTCGTCCTTATAGCGTCCCCGGCCTCCTTGAGGTCGGTGGACCTCCCGATAGCATCTCGGACCTTCCTGAGGTTGGGAGACCCCCTGAAGGCATCACAACAAGGTCGTAGGGGATTCAATTCCTCTACGTATGACATTACACATGATTTGACAGAAGAGTGTGAACTTTACATATTTGACTCCATGTTTACATGGTCATCATAAGCCCCATCTGGTCCTTGACCAGTTACAAGATACAAACTAGATCATCCCCATAATGGGCATGATTGAAGATTTGATCTACATAGAGCGAATTTTGCCATGCTTTCTGCTATAGCAGGGCACATCACAAGCTTTCTTCTAGATTCCAGACCTTCATGGAGACCTCTCAGGGATCGGTGGCCCGACGCTGCTCCTAGCAAGTCGTTTAGGGCCCCCGACTTTTGCATGCAGATGCGTTCTTTACCCTCTTTGTGTACTAGACTCCTAGACCTAGCACACTCGCCACCAACTCTGCTCACCACCAGGCCTCAATGAGTATCTATTACTCACCAAGAACCTAGAGTATCACACCGGTTTCCTTCTGGATTCCTCGGTGGACGCGGACGCAGAGATCGGTGGATTACTCCACACTTCGCAAGTATTCTTCTAGCTCCAAGCTTCTACAACTTCTTTCTTCTACATTATGGTGGACGGATGCATGCCCAGGACATGATATTTCGGCTATAATGGAACTCCATGATCTCCTTTGGGGGTGATTGCTTCGCCTCTGGGCATCTGCTCTATTTATAGCTGAGTCCCGCACTCAGTCGACCTCACCACTACGTGCATGTGACCTTGGTTACTGTGCTCATGTGAGGCCTCTTTTGGCGCTTCTCTCTAATGCACGACAACAAAGCTAGGTGATGAGGACATCCTCCACTATTACCCGTTGGCAAAGATGCAACATGGGCCGAAGTCCAGTTGTAGTCGGGCGACGACCATGTGAGCCTCATTATCCCACCTTACTTAGCTTGGGGAGAGGAAGCCACCTTAAAAGGGAGAGCCACCCTTCCGCTATCGGACTAGTCTTTTGGGGTGATTGGGCCTTTCCCCGAGGGGCACACCAGAGTTGCGGTTCAGCGATTGCATTGGCGTTTCGGGCTTGCCCATCGTAGTCGGATCGTGAGGGTCATCTATTCGGTGTGGGCACACCAGAGTTGCGGTTCAGCAATTGCATTGGCGCTTCAGGCTTGCCCGTCGTAGTCGGATCGTGAGGGTCGTCTATTCGGTGTGTCATGCTAAACTGCGTAATCAGTGCATCGGGCTTTCCAACCCAATCCTGCCTGGGCCGAACTCATCACTAGGTGTCCTGCACCTGACGCAAAGTACACTGTTTGCATGTGATTTCTGCCAATATCACCGCCCGTGACCTGCACAGTATGTGCCTTTGCCGGACTTTGTCTATTGCGCTCGGACAAATATCTTTGTCGGATGCGATTCTTTGTCACGTTGTGCCGAGCGAGATGGCTGGCGACCTCATGCTACTTTGCACTATTGCCCCCGTGAACCTACAGTTCACCTCCTCAACTAGCTTGACTCCGCGTCAGACGGCCCAGCTGCCACACGGTCTTGTACCTGCTAGTTTTACGACCTCTTCAGTTCTACGACCTACTACGACCTCATCCAGCGACATTCGCACCTACCACGACTCTGCTTCTTATTTGCACCCTCTGTGGCTCTGTGTCCTGGTGCACCCGCTACGGCTCTGCATGTAAATGGACCTTGTACCAATCAACCTATATTTCTGTCTCCTGAGCAGAATGGTCGTAGGTTCGATTGAAGACCTTCCGGGGTAGGCGTGCCTCGCTGCTCTACCAGATTCGTTTGGGCACTGGAGTCCATATCAACCACGTCTATGATATTCTACGATATTCGACGGGCCTCCTGAAGGTCGGTGTGCTCGCTACCCTAGTCAGCAATACCATGGTACAATGGCTTCGCTGGGTAATTGGCAGCTATGCTGATTGTCTGGGCACCAAAAAGGCCTTCCCGGAGGTCGGCGTGCCTTAGTTCCTTGGCCCTTCACGACCTCGGTACTTTTTTGGCCCTGCCAACCTAGTTCGGCACCCTAGATGTGTGACCTCCTACAGGTCGGTGTGCGTTTTAAGCCCTCCCAGCCTGCTCTAGACACCATTGGAAGGATTGCTCCAAGGAATGAAGGCCTTTTTGTGGGGTGCGCACCAAACTGGCCCTGCCAGGTACCTCTGGGTGCTTGGGTGCTTTTAGTGTGAGACCTTCCTGAGGTCGCATGCCTCGAGTGGCTCTGCCAGACTCTTTGTAGCTATGCAAGATATCTGGGTGTCTCTACAACTGATTCTTCATGACTACAACGAAAATCGCTTCTTCTTTCTTTTTTGGACCATCAAAGCAGTCTTGCTGCCTACTACAATGCTCGGGGACTACTCTACGAGAGCGTTTTTCAAACACCCTCTTGTTTTCCTCGTCACTTCGACCTTCTTGAAAACCTTGTTTCTTATCAAGTCGGCTCTTGAGCTGATTTCTTCTTCTCCTCCTTTTTTGGATTATCAAAGCAGTCTTGCTGCCTACTTCAATGCTCGAGGATTACTCTACGAGATCATTTTTCAAATGCCCTCTTGTTTTCCTCGTCGCTTCGACCTTCTGAGAAACCTTGTTTCTCTTCAAGTCGGCTCTTGAGATGATTTCTTCTTCTTCTCCTTTTTTGGATCATCAAAGCAGTCTTGCTGCCTACTTCAATGCTCGGGGACTACACTACGAGAGCATTTTTCAAACGCCCTCTTGTTTTCCTCGTCGCTTCGACCTTCTGGGAAACTTTGTTTCTCATCAAGTCGGCTCTTGAGATGATTTCTTCTTCTTCTCTTTTTTTGGATCATCAAAGTAGTCTTGTTGCCTACTTCAATGCTCGGGGACTACTCTATGAGAGAGTTTTTCAAACGCCCTCTTATTTTCCTCGTCGCTTCGACCTATTGGAAGTCTATTTCCTTTAGGTCGGCACTTGACCTCACTTCGCTCAGGATTCTACAAACTGCTCGGCTATTAAAGATTCTTTCTTTTTTGGACCGACGTGCACGCTTATCGACCTGTCGATAGCTCCACAACTTCGTCATGATTCCATCCAGTTCGACGCACCTACACATCGCTCGGGGGCTTGTTGGACATGGGTACCCCTGGGTCCCCACCGACCAGTCTCATGGCCGTCCTCAACAAGTGGGTCCGGCCCACCAGATGACCAACCGACCTGGTTGTGGGCCCAACAAACCTGATCTGTGGCCCACACGGCCTCCTGAAGACTCTATCCGAAACGACTATAAGACTTGGCGTACACGACAAGACGGCTGTTGGCGGTCGATTTCCGTCAACCTAGCCATGAGTTTACCTTCAATTTTGGTATTAATTTGATATTCACACTAACGATCCTAACCCCCATTATATGTTAAGTTCGCACTCGCGTATGGTTTTTGGAGTTTATTGTTTACACAGGAATCAAGAGTCTAAATGAGGACTTCCGGGTAAAGTTCATTAAGGGTTTTTAGAGAAGATCATGAAACCCGGTACAAGTCAAGACACAAGATGAACATGACTCCAAATGAGCCAAGGACTAAAGCGTGAAGTCGAGAAGTATCGAGGACCTAGACAGAAGATGCGGGAGTTCATGTGCCAAGCACCCTTATCTAAACCGCAAGGAAAATGATGTCAAGAACCCGCGTGCAGCTTGGCAAAAACTCAGGAAGACGCGAGAAGCTTCGGGAAGAAAACCGGGGGCGAACCGGGCCGAGGAGCACCTGGACCGATCGGCCCAGGCCGGCCGGCCTGGCCCTCCTCTGGGTCGGTTTGCCACCCCCTTTGACCTAGCACCCATTCGGGCTATTTATAGTCCCGTGCGAAGTACCATTCATCAAGTCATTCGTCATTCGCTGCCGAGAAGTAGAGAAGCTAGAGGGACACCATCTCGGAGAGGAGGCACTACAACAAGAATGGGTATTAACGACAGGATATGTAGTCGTTAAAAGTCTAGATGTGGTCGTTAAAAATTATTAACGACGACAAAAATGTGGTCATCCATGGTCGTTAAAAGCTCTGTCGTTAATAGTATTAACGACCACATTCAATTTCCCGTCGTTACCTTTTCAACAACGACACAATGTGCGGTCGTTGATGCTTTACTAACAACGACCACATTTCTGACAATAACGAACACAATTTTCATCGTTAATATTCTTACGCCACGTTGGATGAGGGACCAATGACCATATCTTAGTAATAACGACCACATTTTTTTGTCGTTACCAACACTTCACTAGATCCACACATAACATTAACGACCAATTTCATAGCATTAGCAACTACACTGTTAGGGGTAATATTTTGACATTGGCTACTTGTGGGGAGTGAACCACCACTTTGCATCCTGTAGAGGAATGATATATCTTTTGACAACCGGAGAATTTATATAAAATTGATAAATTTGCAATGACAGACATAATTCAACATCATAGTACTTCAAGGTGTTTCTTTGAGATGGAGAAAAAACAATCCAAGTCATGAAGCTAACACAGGCTAACTTAAGATCCATACTGTACCAAAAAAAGAGAAGCAAAAGCATTGGCATATTCATGCAAAGGTGACATCCTCATGAACCATTCACTTGTCCGGCACTCCTGCTTCTAATATTCATCATGATCTCTTGTTCCCTACATTATGCAAGTTTCATATCAGCACCCAAACAAAGGAAAGAAATCAGGAATAAATGATATTTTTGAGTGAACATGCTTATAGCTAATCCTGGCAAGTCATGTTGGCTATAGTTAGCACTCATATGCTTCTTCATCTATTCCCATTCTTCTTCCATTCTGTTCGTACGATTGTTAACCCTTCGATTTCCTTCATGAAGGACTTGATTATCTTCTTGAAGTGCTTCTCTTGCTGGCTCAGATTGTGCTAGTTTTTCTATTAGTTCAGCCTTAGTAACAGCTGGACCTCTCAAGTCTCTTGCTTTTATTCCACCACCATAACCAACAAAATGGGCACGTCTTTTGGAAGGGAAGCACTTGTCTGCAAGTTCCACATTAGAAAGAGAAGGATTCAACAACCTTTGCTCCTGAATATGTGCCTGAGAGCAGAGCAATCTGAATTGAGGTAACACAGAACAATAAAGCATCCATTTGAAACTAGAAACTTACATGTTTGTTGGAGGCTTTAGAATCCACAAAAGTCACCCTTTGTGTGATTATATCAGGATAACATAGCAAGCAGTAAAATCATTTACCTTCTGGTACTCGGAAATGGTTGCTGAAATTAGGTCTCTTGATTAAAGTACGGCCACTATTGGTTTCTTCATCGGTACTGTTGTGGACTGGTGTACCACTACTGGTATTTGCATAGACACACCTCGCAGTTTGTTGACGAAGAAGTCCAGGACTTATATACTGCGACCTAACCAATGCTGCAGGCGTCAGATTTCCATACCTGCCACGTTGCATAGCTAGAACCTGAACAAATAGCAGCCATTTCATAAGCTTAAAACTGGTGTCAGTACAAGAGAAAAAAGTTATATTAAGCACTGAAAAAAGCCATTTTATAAAGAGATTTGTTCAAGTCTTCAAGCAATTTGTAGAATTTTGAAGCGCTTCAGCATTTGGTTCCTCTTCAGATGGTTCACTGGGAGATGGTGGTGCCACAATGTTGCTGGCTGGGTTAGTTTCATGGGGAAACAAATCCATCATCAGCTCTTCCATTCCATTATAACATTCTTCAGTTTCTCCATGGGAGCCACCGTCGTCTTCCACATTTGAATTTGTCTCAGGCTCACCCAAAACTTCTCCATGATGATACTGAAATCTATAGTCTCCTATAATCCCAAAGATTTTAAGATGGAAATACACTTCTCCATGAGACTTGGAGTATGTATTGCAGCATTTGATGCATGCACATTTAATTTCTACTGAACTACCTGTCCTACTGAATGCATGGTCCTGGAACTTTTTTACACCAGCCAAATAAATATCTTTTTTTTGAGATGTCCCCATCTAAACATTCATCACTGATACGATCATCAACTAAATCCATCCATGCCTTACTTGGCCATCTAGTGTATTTCAGTTTGCCTACCAAACTACCTGTGCCAGCAGATATGGAGTCAAACAGAGGTACCTTCTATCGTTTACAAGTATGATCTTACGAAAAATCTATTTAAATATACAAGTGCCAATATATCAGTGCACCTAACTGATATTGATAAAAGCTTCTGCACATCAGATCCTAATAAAGAGGGTGGATACCTATCGGATCAAATAGCACATTACCCTATTCTTTTATGAAAGAAAGGCACACCACAGTATGATTAGGGAGATGGGATCAAGAGGAGCGGACCTGCACGAGCACTGATAGATCGTCATGCTCGCAGAAACGTGATACGCGATGGCGTGGATGACTGGACGAGGGCAGTGGCGGCGGCCAGAGGCACAGGCGATGGATGGCGGCGACGGCAGCGGCAAAGTCCGGAGGCCACAGCGACTGCTGGCGGGGACGACTCACGACAGCGGTGGGAGGTGCAGGGGAATGGCTACGAGAGCGGTCACTTGGGATCGCTACCACCGGCCTACGGCGACGACCCAGAGTCCTGGACCCTGGAAGACTGCAGAGGTGGTAACTGATTTGATTCTAGCAGATCGGAAGTCTCCCACTCTTTTTTTAGTCCGCCAAAAATCCCAAAACATGGATTAGCGACCACAGGGGGCAGCTGGATAACGACGGGACCTAATCTCGTCGTCGCCTACCCTCCATACCCTTTTGCCAAAGGTGAAACAGCCCCACGATGACCACATATTGTACGTGGTCACTAATTTTAGGTTGTTAATACTTGTTCCTCTTGTAGTGAGGGTCGTGCTAGTTGTCTAGGGTTTACCTAGCCGGCGTGGGAACCTTGCAAGGAAGACCACGTCGGAGTTCCAGAAGCTTAAATCAAGATCAAGGTAGGATCCCTGTTGTGATCTTATTCATGTATACACTTATGATGAAGTCTTAATGGATCCGATTTCTAGCGATCGAGTACCTTTGTTTATGATTCTTGTCCTTGCTTGTGTGTTTTCTTCCTCAATATATTCTCGAGATAGATTGCATGGGATGTTCTTGTAGCCGCGGTGGCTAGAGGTGCATACTCGATCTACCAAGTAGTTCAACGCACTCCTTGTGAGCATGCTCTAAGATTCGACCACGAAGAAAGGGGAACACCGTGACAGGATGTTGACACCGAGTACGGCAGGGCAACTTAGGGGGTTTGACCGAAGGTCAAGGTTTAAAGACGCTTTTAATGAGATTCGTTTTGCTTTCTTCTATCTCGCTCGGAACTACAACATAAGCGCGATCTAGGCCCCTCTAGATCGGTTATCTCTATGCTTTCTCTTGCTACCTCTCATGATATTAGTAGATTAGATGCATTCGAAACTTCTTCAAGATGTAAGTGTTTATCGGTTATTAGATTGAGTCTTGCGTTGCACATGTTCCACGGATTCGATACCTTGGGTGATACTCGAGGGAAAAAATACTACATGATCCGTAAGCTTGTGGTGAACCTTAGCGCGTTATTGAACCGTCAACAACGGCGGCGGATCCGACTGGAGGTCCGGGGAATATGGAAATAGTTGTAATCAACTAGACTTAGGTCTCCTGGTCCTAACCGATCAGGACTCTGGGCGACCGACCTTGTCCGCTGGCCAATATAAGGCGGGCAGGGCGACCCTATTGTAACCACGCAATTCTCAAGCAATCTACACCAACAACTGGACGTATGGTTTTACTCTTCGGAGGCATGAACCAGTATAAACTCGCTGTGTTCCATGTGCTCTCACATAACCATTAAGTCCTTAGCTCTAGATCGCCCCC
This sequence comes from Cenchrus fungigraminus, assembly GCA_036936925.1. Classification (NCBI taxonomy): domain Eukaryota; kingdom Viridiplantae; phylum Streptophyta; class Magnoliopsida; order Poales; family Poaceae; genus Cenchrus; species Cenchrus fungigraminus. Next base: position 127,923,235 of record CM072779.1, read on the forward strand.
ATCTGAATTTAAACCACCGGGGTTGACCCCCCTGTGGACTATGCGGATCTAAACCTCCGACAGGGGGTAAGACCACCCCTACAGTTTTCATTAAGAGAAGAAAGGCTCCTTCCGGCTTAGAAAACCCCGAACCTCGGTTTCACCGGTTTCACCGGCGAGGAGATTTTTTCGGAGATAAACCCCGATGAGATAAACCTGCGTCTGAGAGGGTTCGAACCCAGGTCATGGAGTGCCCAACTGCGATGCCAATCATCCGAGCTACGGCTCGTTCTCGTCCTGTCATGTGTCTTAAATTTATGATTGTATATATAGCAGTACAAGTAAAGGGTCCAGTCGAACTATTTCTAGTTGATTACTCCACACTTCTAAGTAGAGCAGAATCTGGGTTATCACAAATGGCAAAATGTTGTTTGATTGTTGCATACAAGATCCGCCTTCTCATGCCTGTAAATTGTAATCGTGGTCGCCCACCTTTTTCCTCCACCGGTTATGTTATTTGGAAATGGATTGGACTAATATATGTGCATTTTTCAAGAGTTTGAACACATAGATCATTTTAACACTTGCTAGATCGAATCTCTTTCATGGGTCGAGACCTTGTAGAATTCTTGTGTTTCTGAACAAGTGTGTACGTTCGGAAGTTAACGACTGATTGAACCTAATTCTCCTTTCGGGAAGCTCAGCACAATGTGCCGCAAGCCGTCTAAAAGCAAACACTATTTTCTCTCGTCAGGATGGAGAAATAATAACCCCCAACTCTTTGTTGACTGCTGCTGCTTTGTTGATTGATGAAATGTTGGTCATGCATGGATACCTGCATGTGAGATAATTACATAAATTCTTTTGGGGTGGCTGTTATTTATTTATTTATTTATATGCTGTCAAGCAGAAAAATAAAAGTAAATTAATAAAGATGCAGTGAGAAATCTGGGTGTCCGTCTACGTATATTGTCTGAAGGTCATCGCATATCAAAGTAAAAAAAATCTAACGATACCAAGAACAAGAATCACTGGGTTTGTATATGTATTATGTGGATAGAACACACGTCACAGTTATGGGAAGAAATTGGCCTACTATGTTGGCCATTTTTCGTTGAGAAGAGGATTGTTTTTCTCTACTCTTCCATGGCAGATTCTCTGCATCATTCAAGTTCAGCTATATTGCCTACAAGCACAAATGTAGTGTGGAAGTGGAACTCCTGGAAGTAATAGAACTGCCAGCAATTTGGCTTTGGATCTCTCCACTGTCTCAATGTGAAACTGGAATTTCTTGCAGAGTTAGCTCTTTCTGTGAGTTTTTGTTTTCTTCTGTGAGATCCTTTTTATTGCACATGGCTGCAAGTACAAATACATGTTGAGCATCATGAACAATCTGCTCTTGGAACCTCCATGAATGATGGGTTATCTATGACTCCCTGAGTTATATCTTCTTCTGTCTTGACCTTTTATATGCACATCGTCCCAAGTAGTAATACATGATTTGCTAAAAAAGAGAGTAGTAATACATGATGAGCATCTTAAACTCATGAAGCTGCTCTTGCAATTTCCATGAGTGATGTGTTTCTAATTCCTGATGCTCTTGCAATTCGAGCTATCACATAACTTACTTCGCTGTTTGAGGGACAAAGGATAATGTGTGGGCTTGCTCATGAAAACATGATGATGTACTGGAAATGACTGTCCATTTCAACAATTACAGCAAACATATTTCCCTGTAGATACCGAGACGTGACATGACCAAATTATCGATGAGGTGGCGGTTGTTGCCAGGTTAATTTTCTTCCAAATTGCGACTGACGCTGGAAAAAAATTGGCATCTCTAGAAATGTTTTTATTTTATAGATGTGCTGGATTTAACCATTATAGTTGTTCTTGTCGTTTTGTCTCAAAAGATCTCTTCGTATCCTTGGCTATAAGCTTAACTAAGTTTTCATTCCGCCTCACTTGCCCCCCCCCCCCCCTTGACAGCCATGACATGCAGTACTAGTTTACCTATTTAAATGTTTGTTCATTCTTGCTCCGGATTTATGTTCACAGCAGGTACCCATTGAACACAGCATTGTTAGTGTTACTCATGAAGCGATTTTATTAAAAAGTGTGTAAGACAACAGGTATAATGTTTCCTGGGTAAGGCCTACTTCTAACATTCATGACAGTAGAGTTGATCTGCTGTCATATTATGGAGCCCATGCATTTGGCAGATGTCCGAATCACCATGGCTGCTGGAGTTTCATCAGGAATTGATGGCGCCCGGTTTATAGCTATCTGCCTGTCGAATCTCAAGTGCTCAATGGCTGCTGATATGTCCTTTCACTCTTTTCTCCATGGCAATGTTCTTCCACTCGCTTCAGTTTTCTCTTATGTCTCAACTAAGTTCAGAAAGAAAGCAAGAGAAAGAAAGCCAGAGGACAAGAGGAACCCATATCACACTGCTAGCGGCGCAGAGAGACCTTTTAGGTGGCCTTAAATACATGTTGCCAAGAGAGAGAATCAAGTTTATGCATGCCAATTGGTCTGGTGTTCAGGGAGGGTACAAAGCTACCTTGATGGTTGTGCTGCTTCATTTGTGTGAGCTTACTGAAACAAGGCTCAACTTTGACTGAACAGTAGGAAAACCATCATTGGCAATTTCAATTCACTGTTTTATCAACGACAAGAGTTATAACTGAAGAAACTCTCTTTTTAGATGAACGAACTGAAACATTCTACTTGCGGTTAATAGATGACACATAATGTGTGAGGTTGCAAGCTTACTTTAGTTTACTACAGCATACTGTATCTTCATGTATTTAAATTAGTTGGTATACAATAATGCACAGAACGTTATATATAAATGTTGATATAAAGCAATCGATTATTTGTGTTCATACCATTTCCATTTACTTTGCACTTATAAAATCATCAGAGAGATCAGATATGGCAAACATGTTTTCTGTTGTTTGCAAGATTCTCATGACAGTAATCATCACCGCCAATCCTTTGCTCAATTGGTATATGTCTCTCTTTCGCTCTCCTGATCTCTGGGCGAACTATGTACTTCCTACAACTGGCATTGAAATATTTCATTTGTACTTCTTCGTGCAGAAAGTTCTTATGTCCAAAACAACTCTAGTGTACCAAGTTTTTTCTCGAATATGCAGGAGAGCTGCATATCATTGCATTAGTAGAAAGGAGAGTTTTGGCCAAAATAGCCTTACACCACACACACACACACACGCACACACCCACCCACACCCACACACACATAAACACTCACTCACACATGCTCCAAAAAACAACAACAACAAGACCAACCAGGCTCACCACCAACAGCTAATTGGGGAGCCTAGTAGCGACCATGGCACTAAGATCTTTGACACCTGCAAGCATCCAAAAATCTGCTTCCTCCTGTGCAAGGAGGAGAGCTCTATTAATTCTAGGAGCAGCCCCATTGAACACCACATCATTCCTAGTTTTCCAAATATTCCATGCTCCAAGCACAACCAAAGTGTTAAACCCTTGTTGTAGACTTGTGTGCAATCGGTCGCTACTCTGCTGCCACCAAGTGTAGAAGTCCACATTGTCAGCTTGTTGGGTGAGTTCTTGCAGCCCAAAACCAGAAAACCACTCATTCCAAAACTGGTGAGCAAACACACAAACTGAGAGGAGATGGTTGATTGTCTCATCCTCCTGCTCACAGAGGGGGCAGCGCTCCGGATGAGGTAGTCCCCTGCGAGAAAGCCTATCCACTGTTCAGCAGTGATTGTGGGCAACTAGCCATAAGAAAAACTGGCACTTCCTTGGTGCCCATGTGTTATGGACACCTTCTTTGGTAGACAGTTCAGGCGCAGGGAGAAGGCCAAAGCTTCTGCGCCTAACTAGATAAGATTGGTTAGGAGATTTTGTTTGAGTTTGTTAGCAACCGGATTCTATAACCGGCTAGAGTTTAGGGAAGTAGTTAGGGAGGACTCTATATGTTCAGAGTCTCCAGGAGAATAAGGCTAAGCAGAAATTAGATTAGGACTCTAGCTTAGAGCCTCCTAGGGAGGGCGAGCAGACCTTGTAATCTATCTGCTATCAGCTATACCAATCAATAAACAACCCATATCATCTTTGGTATCACGATCCAACCCTTCCTGAGCCTGCCGCCCACCCGCCCAGTTGCCGTCGCCGCCGCAGAAACCCATCTGCTAGCCGCACCGTCGACAACACCCTCCCCCCGTCGCCGCCGCTGACCAGCATTGCCGCTGCGCTACCATGGGAGACGTCGTGGTCACGGAGGCCACCCTCACCCAGGCAATCAACCTCGCCAAGGACAACATCCAGAGCGACATCGACCGCTTCGTCTCATCAGTCAATGAAGTCAATCAATCATTGACAAACCTGTCCGCCAAGATGGACGACCACATGAAGAAGGTGGAGCTCGAAGCCGGCAACCTCCGGCAGGAGTAGAGCCGCCTGAATATGAAGATCGACAACGTGCAGTCGCAACTCCTAGGCAAGCAGGGCCGCTTCTCGTCTTCGGGCAGTGGCTCCTCCTTCGGGCCGCCGCCGCCACTGCCGGTCCACAAGTTGCGCTTCCCCAAGTACGACGGCTCCGACGACCCCCTCACGTGGCTGCACAAATGTAAGCAATTCTTCCGCTCCCAAGGCACACCGCAGGATCATCAGGTGTGGACAGCCGCGTTCTACCTCGAAGGAGCCGCCAGCCAGTGGTACTTTCTCCTTGAGAAGAACCACGGCGAGCCATCCTGGGCGGATTTTGTCGATGGCGTCAACAAGCGCTTCGGCCCACCCACCCAGAGCAATCCCCTCGGCGAATTGATGCACCTGCGCTGCTCCGCCACAGTGGACGAGTACCAAGACAAGTTCCTGACTCTGCTCGCGCGCTGCGAAGACATCAACGAGAAGCAACAAATCGCTATCTTCTCCGCCGGCCTGCCCCCCAGATGGGAATTGACGTCGACCTGCAGAAGCCGGAATCCCTGGACGATGCGATGTTTGGTAGACAGTTTAGGCGCAGGGAGAAGGCCAAAGCTCCTGCGCCTAACTAGATAAGATTGGTTAGGAGATTTTGTTTGAGTTTGTTAGCAGCCGGATTCTATAACCGGCTAGAGTTTAGGGAAGTAGTTAGGGAGGACTCTATATGTTCAGAGTCTCCAGGAGAATAAGGGTAAGCAGAAATTAGATTAGGACTCTAGCTCAGAGCCTCCTAGGGAGGGCGAGCAGACCTTGTAATCTATCTGCTTTCAGCTATACCAATCAATAAACAACCCATATCACCATGATTCCCATATCAGTTTGTATGGCTGAAAGAAGACCGACCCGTGGAAAAAGGCCTCATATGCAGATTTAGTAGAGAACTGCCCTGAAGCCTCAAAATGTCATTTGTGAATGTCTTTCACATCAGGTTGCAACACCACCTCCTGAATTAGTTCCCAAATATCAAGATATTCAGATAAAACTGCCACCGAATAGTGTCCTTGTATGTCCTCCAGCCACTTGTCGTTTGTCAAAACTTCCTGCACAGTTCGTTTATTGACTCTCCTCCTTGGAACACAAGCAAATAAATTGGGAGCCAACATTTCAATGGAACATCCATCCAGCCATCTATCTGTCCAGAACATTGTGTTTGCTCCATTGCCAACTACTGAATGCACAGCAGTAGCAAAAAGAGATTACTGAAACAATGGAAATTATGTGGTCCAAATGCAGGGGAAGGGGTATGAGTTGGGAATTGCTCCATCTATATGAACTGCAATATGCTGTGCAGGGACTAAAATCGGTGATTTGTTATTAATTGCATCCTTCTGTTGGTTATCTTTATATCATTGAGTGCACAAAGAAGAAATATATTACGGTGTTTTTTGAATCCTCTGTTTTCTCAAAATCAGATCCCCTTTACCTTATTTACAAAACCAGTTATCTCGTATCAACTTTATGCCTTACGATCCTAAGTTTTTATTCTGCCTCACTCCTTTTCACCTGACAGCCATGACATGCAGTATTTACTTATTTCAACACTTGTTCATTCTTGCAATGAACACAGCACTGTTAGTGTTAGTCATGAAGCAATTTCACAGAAAGGCGGATGGGAAATGTACAATATTTCCTTTGCAAGGCCAACTTCAGACATTCACAACAGTAGAGTAGATCTGCTATCATCTTCTGGTGCTGCTCTTGCATCTAGGAGAAGCCAGTGATCTATCGAATTTGAATCACCATGGCTGCTGGAGTTTTGTCAGAAATTGGTAGCACCCACTTTACAGCTATCTCCCTGTCAAATCTTAATTTCTCAATGGTTCCTCATATGTCCTTCCAGTTGCTTTTGAATGGATATGACCTTCCACTTGCTTCAGTTTTCTTTAATGTCTCAAGCATGTTGAGAAAGAAAGCAAGAGTTCATCGATTTCCTTTCACATGGTTTGGCTAGAGGGCAAGAGGAATTCATATCTCACACTAGTAGCAGCGCCGGGAGACCTTTTAGGTGGTGTTAAATACATGTTGCCAAGAGAGAGAATAAGCTTTTATGCATGCCAATCGGTCTGGTGTTCATGTAGGGGTACAACGCTATCTTGATAGTTGTGATGCTTCATTTGTGTGTGTAGTTGGAGTGTATTCAATGGGATTGCTCCTAGAGTTGATAGAGCCCTTCTCCTGGCGCGGGAGGAGGCTGATCTCTGGATTCTTGCGGGCGCCAAAGGACTAAATGCCGTGGTCGCTGCTAGGCTCCACAACTAGTAGTAGTTGGAGTGTGGAGCCATTTTGGTCAGGTTGGTCATGTTGCTGCCTGTTTAAGGCGCATCGGGTGGGTGGGTGTGTGTGCGTAAGGGTAGGTGTGTGTGGGTGGGTGGGTGTGTGTTTGTGTGTGGTGTAAGACTATTTTGGCCCAACTCTCTTTCTTAATGCAATGATACGCAGCTCTCTTGTATATTCGAGAAAAATATTGATGGTTGTGATGCTTCATTTGTGTGACCTTCCTTAAACTCTAGCATGAAGCCAAATCAACAACCTAGGTGGAACGCATGATAGTTACTACATCTTATACCTGCACATGTATCTGAACAAGGCTCAACTTTGGCTGAACAGTAGAAACACCATAATTGGCATTTTGATATCAATATTTATCCACGACAAGAGCTAAATGTTGATACTTCGTACAGGTGGCATTGAACTATTTCGTACATGCTTTTGTGCAAAAAGTTCTTGCATTGAAAATAAGTCTAATGTATCAGGTTATTGAAACAATAAAAACTATGTGATCCAAATGCGGGGGAAGGGCTGTGCGTGGGGAAATGCTCCGTCTATATGAACTGCAACAAGGTGTGCAGAGACCTGCAGTACAAAGGAGGCAAATGCATCTATTCCGGCCACACAAAGTTTTGGCACATCCAGACGGACGAATAGGCATCAATATCCTTAAGAAATGCTGCTATTTTGCCTGATTGAAATTTGGCTCACCACACGAATATGATTTTAGAGGTAGATGCTTTTGCTCTGTTATTTCTGATGAAAAACAAAAATAAATGAGCAACAGGTGAAGATTTTGTAGCAACAATATGGGCAATTTGTTATTAACTATATCCTTCTTTTGGCTGTCTTGGATCATCGAGTGCCAAAAGCAAAAAAACATTGCAGTTTTTGTTTGGATTATCTGCTTTGTGGAACCACTTTCCTGAATTCTGTTTTTCTATCAAAACAGAGTAACCTCTGTTTTTAATATGTAAGACTAGTTCACTAAGTACCTCAGTGTGATTGGCAATAACATCTTCAATTGATTAATACATATATTCTGCGTACATATTTGCTCACATCCTTTCTGCTGGCACGTTAATAGTTCACACGCTACGCTCTGATCGTTTCAATTGTTTCCTGCAACATGTGGAATGATCGCTGCATGATATTTTGGTTTTGCCCTGCATGTTACTTTGTTGAATTACTCAATACTCAGTAGGGGGAGTGTTTTGGAAATTTTCGTGCCATCATTGCTGAGATTCGCGTTGCTTTATTTGCCCCAGCCTTTTGTTTTTGATTTGCTTTTGCTAAATAAACTTAACTGTTCAAGCATAGCTGTTTATTTTCTTGGGGTGGGAACTCAAGGATGAACATCGAATCGTTTACAAATAGATATGCAGCATCAATTAGCATGAGGCTGCATCAATCCATCACTTACACAAACTGTAACTGCCTCCAGGGCAGGGCTTCAGAACTCAAACACTCCTACACCGTGATGTAAAAACTTTGCTGCATGCTGTTGCAGAGGCAGGAAACAATTTCCTTTTTCTAAAAAAAAAATATATGGTAGGAACAACAAAGCTGTCTTATTTCAAACGCACGCACACACAGAACACACAGACATAAGCAAACAACTGGTGCGTCAGTCCCCACGAGAGACGCACACAAATCAACATAGTTTGGAGCCACTTGGTGGATGCAATGCACACCAATTTGTCCTTCAGAAAACACGGGAAAGACATGGCAAACAAACGCAAGCACTCAGATCCATCCAGCACCTGACCTGCAGAAGTGATAATAAAAGGACGATCAATTAGCAGAATAAATAACTAGCATCGTATCTACTGCTAAAGAGATTAACTGGTGGACATATATTTTTTTGAATGGTCTACGGAGGGGGAGAGAATCCCCCACCTGATTCATTAACATGGCCCAAAACGGCCCCCATGATATAGTGTTACAAGATTTTCATATGTGGTTTTCCATTGCCGTAGCAAATAAATTGCACCATGCATCACACACTAGAACATCCGCTATTTTCAGTCGGCAACGCCAAAGCGCTGCATCAGCCTTGCATGACATTAATATCTGGCGCAGTGTCATATCTTCTCCTCTGAAAATGACTCCATTCCGACGCTTCCAGAGCTGCCAGCAGCAAAGGAGGATGAAGGTGTCAAAATGCATACCGGGAACGTGCGCTGGACACGGGAGCATATCGAGTGTCAGTGTAGTGATGTCTGCCGGCAGCTCAAACTGAAGCGCATGCCAGAAAGCTTTGGCAAAGGGGCACTCAAAGATGATGTGTGTCGCTGTTTCGCCACACACTTCACAATTGGCATCTGTAACTACATTCTTCTTCAAGAGATTAGCTCTGATCTGGACACGGTCTTGCACAAGCAACCAAGCAAAGAACAGCACTCGCGGGGCGGGGGGGCCTCTGTTCTTCCACACAAACTTGGCACGTTGATTCAGTGCCCTGTGTGTGGCCAGCAACACTCTGTAGAGCGGTCCTGTACATAATTTCCCCCTGGCTTCGCAAACGGGCAGAGCCGGAGTACTAGAGAGGGATATAGCGTCCATGATCAGGTTGATGTCACCGAGTTCCTGCTGTGCCATTGTAGTTAGCCGCGGCACCAGGTTTTGCTCTAGGCCATGTGTGAGAACTTCCCGGACAGTATGATTGGAGCGTGGGCAATGACTTAGCAACGCAGGGTACTTGTCAGCCAAACAATCTTCTCCATGCCACACATCAAACCAGAACGAGGTGTTGGCCCCGTTGCCAATGTGCACCGTGGTGATAGCTCTGTAGAGAGGCAGCAGTTCTCTCAATGCATTCCAGTGGTGCCCAGCAAGGTCACCTTCCAGAGTCGCAATATTGACGTGTTGTCGTACCCAGGCGGCCCATGACGACCCGTGCGGGTGATGAAGTTGATGTATAAGCTTCAAGAGCAGACAAGAGTTTTGCATCCCCAGATTCTTGACGCCGAGGCCCCCTTGTGATCTAGTGTGTTGTACCTTCTCCCATGCCACAAGACATGAAGCTCCAGATGCTTGCGCTTCTCCTGCCCATAAGAAACCTTGCCGTTTCTGATCGAATTTGGAGATGAAGCTGGGTGGCAGAGGGACGGCACACATCAGGTAAACAAGCTGACTGTCAAGAACGGAATTGATGAGAACCGTGCGCCCCATGGGATTTAGGAGGAAGGATTGCCAACCTGCCAAATACCTGTCTGCCCGCTCAATGTAAGGATCAAACGTAGCAACTGGAGCATGGGAGAAGGTACAACATATGATGGTACAACATTTAATTTGATGGTCAGAGGTGAATTGAAAGGTAAGTAGTGGTAGTTAAGACCCCCAGGTGAAAATAGAGATGTCTCCTACGTTACCCATAATATGTGGAAGTATCGATGTAATTTCATAGAGTCATTCGATCTGAATGCTACATGAAGAACATAAGCCAGATGACCGAACACAGAGACCTATGATGTAGAAGATCATAACATGAGCGGCAGATTTGGATTCCTTTTCTATATATCCACTCATGTGGTACTTCATCATACGATTCATATAAGATCCATCTATCTAGAGATCATCATATACATCTAGAAAGCCGTATGCTTTGGAAGAAGCTTGTACTGTTTGGGAAGGGGTTTTTTTTTAAGAAAAAAGAAGAATCTACTTCAACTGATATGCCCTTAGGCATGGCCATACATAACATATAAATCACACGTGGAAAGGGTGGGCAATTAGCTAGAGCAGCAGGTGCTATAGCGAAACTGATTGCAAAAGAGAGTAAATTGGCCACTTTAAAATTACCATCTGGGGAGGTCCGTTTGGTATCCCAAAACTGCTTAGCAACAGTCGGACAAGTGGGTAATGTTGGGGTGAACCAAAAAAGTTTGGGTAGAGCCGGATCTAAGTGTTGGCTAGGTAAACACCCCGTAGTAAGAGGGGTAGTTATGAACCCTGTGGACCACCCCATGAGGGCGGTGAAGGGAAAGCCCCCATTGGTAGAAAAAAACCCACAACCCCTTGGGGTTATCGTGCGCTTGGAAGAAGAACTAGGAAAAGGAAAAAAATATAGTGATAGTAACTGGTGGAGATATGAATCAATGATGTGTGTATTTTTAGTTGCATTATTTGAGATAGCCACAGTTAGATAAACGTATGTACACGGTAAGATCCATCTGTTGAAGTACATTACTTCACGCATAGTGTTTGTGTACTTTTTTTTTGGATCAAGGAAGTTTTATTAATTTCAAAATTCTTACATCAAGTTGATACAATAAAATCCTTAAAATACATAGTGTTTATGTACTGCTTGAGAGGGAAGGGAGAAATAATTAAAGAAGCTTTCATGCATGCATGTACCTGGGCAATGTGATTGTAGGCTTGTCAGGTTAATTGGCTCACAAAAGAACTGTCCTTCTGAGCATAGTCTTCTTATAGTACTTGGAATGGCGCGGCTGGAAGAGGGAAGGGTGGTGCCCAACCTTCTTCCCGTCCCACTGCAGCTTTGCCCACCAGTCCTTCTCGCAGTCCACAGTTGGGCGGCTGTTTGGGCGGTCGGCGGTGGCCGGGAGGCGCTTGAGACTCCAGCATCCCCTCACCCAGATGGTCTCGAGGTTGGGTGCAAACATCTTGGCCTCGCATATCTGATGCAGCTTGGGGAGCTCGTGCAGGTGTACGTGCTTCAGCTTTGGGAACTCCAATACACCTCCTCGATGGCCACTGGATAGTTCGTTCAACAACCCTGCCTCCACCGGAAATACCTGACTGACAGCACCACAATAAACAATGTGGATGGTCTCCAGGCTGGACAACAAGGTATGTGAGCCTGGGGCATAAGTGCAGATACATAGCCCGCAGTTGTCTGAAGGAATTTCGGGACCACCTAGGGCCTCTAATGTATCAAATACAGTGTGCCATCAAGAGATCAGCCGCCCAAAAGGTCTCTAGTTCAGAAAAGCGTGAACTATTATAATCATATTTAACTGTGAACACAGTGTCCAATTTGGGGCATGTTTCAATGTAGCACCGCTTCAGACCAGACCAACTGTCATGAGTAAGTATGCTCTCAGGGATAACAAAGTTGTCATGCACAAGCAACGATTTAGCCCTTTCAATGAAAAACCTTACAGCACTGGTCCCTCGTTCCGTGATCACATTGGTATTGCTTCTTCCCTCACCAATCTCTACATGGAGGTCCAGTGGCTGAAACTGTTGACGCTGGGCAGTGCTGCCATCATGGTCGCCTGTTGCCTCATCAAACTTGACATCAGTGTAGGTCTGGTAACTCTGCTTAGAGATCAGTGACTTCTGTGGTGGTGATCCAACTAATTTCCTAGTGCTAAGTGGTAAGAGAGGGTACATGCGAGGGGAGGTCGCAGGTTCGAACCACACCAACTGCGTAGCGGCGCAAATTTACGCAAAAAAATGTTGCGACTTGCGACGGGGACAAACGGGCTTGGTAGTGGATCGGATAGCTCTAGGCCCTCATTTTTTTTGTTTTTTACTCCCTTCGGTTTGGTATTAGGAGTCGTTTAGAATAGCGACACGGTCACCAAAGTACAACTTTGACTTCTTTTTTCTATAAAAATATTTATTGAATAGTTATATATGTCTATTTTTATGAAAGTAATTTTCAAGACAAATCTATTTGTATGATTTTTCACATTTCCAAACTCAACAACTTAAAAGTTATTCATGATTTATATTCTCAATGTTTTACTTAAATCTTGTTCAAAATGACTTCTAATACCAAATCGGAGGAAGTAATCGACTAGCAGGTGCGGATGACCCCATCACCCACACCTAGAAATGGATTTCCAGGTGCGGGCCCTTTACCCGCTGCAAGTGTGGGTCACCCCGTCACCTGCACCTGGAAATGATGTTTCCAGGCGCGAGTGACTCCATCACCCGCAATTGGAAATGGATTTTCAGGTGCGGGGCCTTTACCTCCTCCTGAAAACTTCTATTTCTAAAAAATGACAACTAAGAGCGAATTTTTCGCCCGCACCTAGAAATGCTATTCTACTCGTAACTGGAAATTGTTTCTGTAGTAGTGGACAACCCGCGTGCGCCTCTGCCCTGTCTCCCTCCAGACGCGCCGCCTCTCCTTGGCGGCCCGGCCTGACTCCACCTCTCCATGGGTGGTGGTAGGAGCCTCACGGGCTTAGGGCAAGGCTCAGACCAAATTTTGAACGTCCAAACAGCTATTGAATTGACATGCTTCTAAGAATTTCAAAAGTCAATGCATAGTCATCCAAACAATAGAATTGGAATCAACACCTAATGCAATACCATTGCTGATTTGGTATTGGAACCAATTCAATACAAGGTCTCCAATACCAACATCCAAACACAGTCTAAGGGCACTCCCAACCCCTCTATCATAGAGTATAAGTTAATTTATTACCTTCATATTTATTGTATTTTGCTGATGTGGCGCTTATGTGACAATATATTTATAGAAGAGAGAGGGAGAAAAATGAAGACTCCAAGTCTTATTTAGACTCCAAGTCTATGATAGCTTCGAGGTAATAAATGCTCTTAGACTCTATGTAGAGTCTGCACTGTGAGTGCCCTAATGTCTCAACTCAGTTCAGAAAGAAAGCAAGAGTTCTCAATTTCCTTTCATGTGGTTTGGCCAGAGGACAAGAGGAACCCATATCTCACACTGGTAGCAGCGCTGGGAGACCTTTTAGGTGGCCATAAATACATTTTGCCAAGAGAGAGAATCAAGTTTATGCATGCCAATTGGTCTGGTGTTCAGGGAGGGATTACAACGCTACCTTGATGGTTGTGATGCTTCATTTATGTGAGCTTACTGAAACTCGGCATGAAGCCAAAGCAACAACATGGGTGGAAGGCATGATATTTTTACTCCACCTTAATTATAGCTACACATGTACTCTAGAAGAACAAGGTTCAACTTTGACTGAACAGTAGGAAAACTATCATTGGCATTTTCAATTCACTGTATTATCAACGACAAGGGTTATAACTGAAAACACCTCTTTTTATATAAAAGAACGGAAACATTCTACTCGCGGTTAATAGACGACACATAATGTGTGTGAGGTTTTAAGCTCTACTTTAGTTTACTACAGCATACTATATCTTCATGTATTTAAATTAGTTGGTATACAAATATACAATAATGCAAAGAAACGTTATTTATAAATGTTGATATACACCAATTAGTTAACTGTGTGTGTTCATACTATTTCCATTTACTTTGCATTTATAAGATGAACGGAGATATAAGAGATGGCAAAAAGGGGTTTTTTTTTTGTTTGCAAAGATTCTCATAACAGTAATTATAACTGCCAACCGTTTGCTCAATCGGTATATCACTATATGTCTCTCTTTCTCTCTCCTTATCTCTGGCCAAACTATGTACTTCCTACAGCTGGCACTGAAATATTTCGTTTGTACTTTTCGTGAAAAGTTTATACCTCTGAAACAAAAGTGTACTAAGTTACTGAAGCAATGGAAATTACGTGGTCCAAATGCAAGGACTAAAATCGGTGATTTGTTACTGATTGATTGATTGCATCCTTCTGTTGGCTGTCTTTAGATCATTGAGTGCCCAAAGAAGGAATGCATTACGGTGTTATCTGAATCCTCTGTTTTCTCAAAATCAGTTCCCCTGTACCTTATTTACAAGACCAATTACCTTGTGTTTTGACTTTATGCATCGTAAAATTTGTAAACTGATTGTTAAGCGTCCTTGACAATAATCTTAAATAAGTTTTCAACATTTGTTCATTCTTGCTCTAGATTTATGTTCAAAGGTATGCATTGAAGATAGAACTGTTAGTGTTAGTCATCAGGCTATTTCATTGCAAAACAGATGGGAAAAGTACAATATTTCCTTTGCAACGCCAACTTCAAACATTCATAACAATAGAGTAGATCTGCTATCATCATCTTCTGGTGCTGGCGTGCTGCTCTTGCATCTAGGAGATCAGTGGCGGAGCTAGGAATTGAGGCAAGGAGGGGCCGAAATACGGTCTTAAAGCAGTTTTTGCTTATATGTACGATCGATCTGTTGGAGAGATTAATACTGTACAAGAAGTCGAAACAGTGTGCAAGAAGGGGCTTACGTAAGAAACCGAACAAACTTGTGTCAAGAATCACAAAGATTGAAAATGATCATATTGTCATCGACTTTTAACTATGCAAACATGCATTAAGTATTTGTAGCACAAAGATTAACATTGTTTGATCTAAAAAGCAAAAAGATCCTATTAAAGATGATAGGACAAAATAACTGTTTTCAAATAGTGAAGATACTCCAATTTTCATTTTGGGTGATTTCAAAATAAACACCGACAATTATTGCTTCATGAACTAATTTTAATGTAGACTATGAATGCATTGGAAGCTAAACAAGTAGATTAGTATATTTTGGGATAAGATTTGGCCTGTGCTGTTGTGCTACTTCCAGTTTGGTGCTGCATGCTTATTGCTTTGAATTACTACTGGTGATTGCTACTTAGTGAAAAAATAGCACATAGCAAGGGGGGGCCATGGCCCCTGTTGGCCAATGCTTGGCTCCGCCAGTGTAGGAGATGTCAGTGATCTATCGAATTCGAATCACCATGGCTGCTGGAGGTTTGTCAGGAATTGGTAGCACCCACTTTACAGCTATGTCCCTGTCAAAAATCTTAATTTCTCAATGGCTCCTAGTATGTCCTTCCACTTGCTTCAGTTTTCTCTAATATCTCAAGCATGTTCAGAAAGAAAGCAACAGTTCATGAATTTCCTTTCACATGGTTTGGCCAGAGGGCAAGAGGAATTCATATCTCACACTAGTAATAGCGCTGGGAGACATTTTAGGTGGTCTTAAATACATGTTCCCAAGAGAGAGAATCAAGTTTATTCATGCCAATTCGTTTGGTGTTCAGGGAGGGGTACAGCGCTACCTTAGGGTTGTGATGCTTCCTTTGTGCGAGCTTCCTCGGCTCTTAGACAACACGTCGTCTGCAGAACTTCGAACTACGCGTACAGACAGATGTATAGACAGCTCGTATAGCCCATAAACAGAGAGCCCGTCTGTAACTGTTTAATACTTTGCATGGAGCTTAAGATCAACTACAAATGCATATACTATTGTGTGGCTATTTGATTGAATAATATCAAACATAAAATGAGGTTAAATGAGTAAGATATTTGAAGTGAAATGAGGTGTTATGAGCTAATTGTCATTTTCAATGGAATTTGACCAAAAATCAAAATTGGATTCTTTTGAGTTGTAATCAAACTTGGATGTTTATGATACATTTAGGTTCAGTTGAGGATCAATGAAAATATGAGCAAGTAATTTTTAGTCAAGGTGCATTCTCAAGGCTGAAATATTACAAGTCTTAAAGTAGTGATGAATAGCTATCTTTGAAATCAATTTCAGAGAAATTTTCCTTAACTACTATGGCTCCAAAGTAGTAAAATGGGATATCTGGACATTGGTGAACATGTACTCTCATTTGTTGAGCTAGATGTTGGAGTTAACTAATTCTCAGAGAGTTCCCAAGATTGAATTCAGCACTGCAACGTCTGGGCTGCTTGACGACAGTAATGTTCATGGAAGTTTGCAATTATTTTGTGAATGATTTTCTTTGAAAGACAACTAGTTTTGTCGATGATAAATAAAGCATGGAGATCAAGTTTAACATGGTTCAATTTGTTGGAAGAGGAAAGGATAGTTACTATTTTTAATTGAGCTTAAAGATGGAATGTGGTCACTGGTTCAACAGCTAACTGACGAAACTGAATGGCTCCATCCATTCAGTTCGCAAGTGCAGACCGCAGGTAAAAGTTTGGGAGCTCGAATCTTGAGTGGTGTTGCTCGGTTGCTAAAAATTCAAATCTATAGCTTGAAGCCCTATGGTTTAGTAACATTTTTGGTTAAAGAAATTCGCGGAGTTTGGATTCCAATCTGAGCACAATTTTGGATCAAAGTCTTTGGAAAAACAAAGAAGAAAAGGGGTGATGAAACAGAGCACGAGTAGCAGCTCGCCAGGCTGCTTGCCGGCGTGCGCCGCCGTCCAAACGCCGGTCGACCTCTCCACGAGCTGCCACACCACCAAGTCGTCTCCAGCTTTGCTACCGCCTTCCCCAACCTAAGCTCCAAGCCGCCGCTGCCGTTTCTTTTTCTCCACTGCAAGAACAGAGCCGCCATTGTCGCTCGATTCCTTGAAGGCGACGGGGAGTTGATTAGGCGGGCAATCTCCCGCGCGCGGGATGTCCGCGCGGGATCTGGCCCCTCGTCAATCTGGGGCGACGGACCCGTACAGCGCCGTCGGGAGCGCCGGTTCGGCCTGGGAGAACGGGACTCCCCCGTCGTCTGGGACGCGCAGAGTTTTTTTTTTCAGAAAAAGCACTGTAGCGACAGGGTGTGTAGACGGGCTGTACATGCTCTTAAACTCTGACATGAAGTCAACGCAACAACCTAGGTGGAACGCATGATAGTTGCTATACCTTATATCTGCACATGTAGCAGAACAAGGCTCAACTTTGACTGAACACTAGGCACACCATCAATGGCATTTTGATATCAATGTTTTATCCACGACAAGAACTATGAGCTGCTACATCCTGCAACTGGCATTGAACTATTTCGTACATGCTTTTTTGTGCAAAAATTTCTTGCATTGAAAATAGTCTCGTGTATCAAGTTACTGAAAGAATGAAACTATGTGATCCATATGGAAGGGAAGGCGTATGCTTGGGGAAATACTCTGTGAGGACCAGGCGGACGAATAGACATCAATGTCCCGAAGAAATACCGATGGTTTGCGTGATTGAAATTTGTCTCACCACACGAAAATGAATCTAGAGGTAGCTGCTTTTGCATCGGTTATTTCTGATAAAAAAATAAATGAGCAACAGATGAAGATTTTGCAGAAATAATACGGGCTATTTGTTCTTAACTGTATCCTTCTTTTGGCTGTCTTGGATCATCGAGTACCAAAATAAATATTACAGTTTTTGTTTGGATTATCTATTTTGCGAAACCACTTTCCTGAATTCTCTTTTTTTAATCGAAACAGAGTAATCTCTGCTTTTTATATAAACGACAAGTTCACTGAGTACCTCAGTGTGACTGCCAATAACATCTTCAATTGATTCATACATATATATTCCACATACACATATTTGCCCTGATCCTTTCTGCTGGTATGTTAATAGTTCACACGCTACGCTGTGATCGTTTCAATTAGTTTCTCTTTTTAGAAAAGGGAATATATTTCAATATTCCAGCCTCTGCATGAAACTATGCATATAGCTGTTTGTTATTACACACGAGAGTACCACTAACTGAAAGGGAGAAAAATCGGTCTTTGGAATAAATTGAAAATTATCCAACATCAATTCTGTAACTAAACAACCATCCATTGGTTTCAATTAGTTTCTACGTGTGGCAGTGGAACATCGATGTTATTTTCCAACTCAAATGTTTTCTAGCGGCACAGAGGAATTTGATTGAACTAATAATATTGTAAGAGCTCTTTTGAACCACCTCACTATTTCTGTTTTGCTGGCTAATTCTCACTCTTGTGCGTAATGTTGCTGAGGATGACAAGTACAGGAAGTCTCCTAGTTGAATGACACTTTTTTCATTGCTTTATCTAGATAGTCCACGAGGGATGACATTCCTCAGGTCTCCGAGGAGGAGGACGAGGCCCTCTCTACTGCTTTGGAAAAAGAAGTGAGGGAGGCTGTCTTTCAAATGAAGCACAATAAGACGTCTGGACTGGATGGGTTCCCACCTGTGTTTTACCAAGTCTTTTAGAGTCTCATCAAGGATGACCTAATGGCCATGTTTGATGAGTTCCATAGAGGGGACCTCCCGCTTTTCAGTCTGAACTTTAGTATAATTTCACTTATCCCTAAGCAGCAAGAAGTCAAGAAAATTCAACAATATCGTCCTATCTACATGCTTAATGTCAGCTTCAAGATTTTCACGAAAGTTATAGCTAATAGGTTATCGAGGGTGGCTAGTAGGTTGATTGGACCGTCTAAAACGACTTTCGTTCCGGGGAGATACATCCTTGAGGGTGTGGTTATCTTGCATGAGACGATTCACAAAATGCATAGGAAGAAGCAAAGTGGGCTCATTCTCAAGCTAGACTTCGAGAAAGCCTACGATAACGTCAAGTGGCCTTTTATCTAACAGGTTCTTAGAATGAAAGGGTTTTCGGAAAAATAGTATAATTGGATTGATCAGATTGTCGGGAGGTAGTGTGAGTGTTAAGGTTAATGACGACTTGGGGCACTTCTTTCAGGCGAAGAAGGGCCTGAGTCTCACACCCTGAAATTTCCAATTTCAGGATGCGAATAGAGAGAATAATTAAATAATAATTTTCTCATAATTCTAAAATTTTCTCCACATTTATTTTCTTTACAGGAAATATAGTATAAGAAAAATCCATTGTTTAATTTTCAGAATTAAATCAATGGTTCGATGTGTGTTGCATTCATGCCGATGCATCTTGGTCTTTGTTGAGTGCAAAATGTTTAAAAACATGTTTAGGTGTTGACAAGACCTTCCGAGAATTTTCCAGTTTTTGTGAAATTTATTCTCTTTCTATTTATTAGAAGGCTCTAAAATCTTTTTCATGAGCTCCAAATATTTTATTTGGATTGTTCGTATCTCAATCTATCTCTGGGAGTTTTCTTGGAATTTTAGGAATTTTCTGAGTATTTTTCGTGCTTTAAAAACATTTCTAGACTTTTTTGGAATTATTTTCGCACTGAAAATAATTTCGGAAAATAATAAACCTTATCCTTTCGATTTGGTCCGAGTCCGAGGGGCCGACCAGATCCAACCTGCCTTGGCCCAGATGGCCCGCTGGAGCCTATGTGAGCCAACAGCCAGAGCTGCTTGCTCACGTGCCCAGGCTGGGCACGGCAGTACGCCGCCGCCGCCGCAGTTTACTTGGCATGCGCACCACGGCCAACCTAGGGCTGCGCGCCCCTGCCTCGCCACCTTGCGCCTTTGCCATCACCTGCGTGCGCCGCCAGCCGTGCAGAGTGCCAAACTCGCCACCGGCCGCAGCTCTGAATCACCGCGTCCCCGACGCCACCGGAGCCCACGAGCTTCCTCGTACCGCGCCGAAGCCATGGCGCTTCTCTTCTTCGCCAGGGGCCTGTCGAAGCCCCGCCGCCGCTTGACCGGAGCCGCCGTCCTGTTCTTCCGCCGGCCGTCGCCCGATTCGTCGTCCAAGGGCGGAGCCAGAGCAGTCCGTCACCACCAAGAGGTTCGCAACACCGAGCTGCGTCTAGAACACTAGCTCGCATCGTGATTTGACCTCCGGAGCACCGCCGCCCATGGAGACCGAGCCGCCCGCCACCATCGCCTTCCTCTTCGATTCCAGCTGCTCCGCTTCGTCTCCAACGCCGGTGAGCACTTGTACGAGATCCACTTCACCTCCTCTTTCCGTTCCTCGCCTCGCCTGAACCCTAGGTCACCTGAGCCGCCGGCGATTTGAACCGGCCAGTGCCTCCCGTCCGTCCCTGACCCAAGGTAGAAGAAGAAAACCTGTTTTGCTTTTAGGACCCTGCAGAAACATGTAATCTTGGTCTTGTGTCTTGCACGTTTTCCAAGAAACCCCCTATAAAGGTCCCACATTTTACACATAAAGCCCACCCGAGCCCTTTTATAGATCTAACCCTGACCTTAGATCTATTCACGAGCACTGTTTGATGTGTCTTGTGAATCTTTTCGGTTAGTCCTCCAGTTTTATAGATAATCACATCTAGATCCTTCTTATCTTGTTTAATCCATAGTTTACACGTTTAAGTTCCGTTTTTATCCGTTCAAGTTGCGTTAGGTTCATAATAATACAAAGTACACGTTAGTGGTGAGTTTTCCCCATGCATGTTTTCTGTAAATTAATTTAATATTAATATTGTTAATGTCTATTAACCATGCATTTTTTAAGAGCTATATAGGGATATACACCGTTTTTCATAATCAATGTTAGTCTGATTAATGTTAACTTCACATGCTTTTATTAATGAAAGATGATTAGTGCCACATCTCGGTTTTCTTAAACTAATGTTAATCTTGCTTAATGTTCAACATTGAATCAACCTTTTCTAATTAAAAGTTAATTATGCTTTTACACCGGCTTTTATAAATAATGTTAATTTGATTAATACCAATGTCATGATGTTTTCAATAATAATATGATCCACGCGAATCATAAAGTTACGCTTAGAGGATTCATATAGTTTACCTTTTCTAAGTTAAATGTTTAATTGGTATAATTTATACTTGAACATTTATAAATAAAACTTGACTAGGTTATATACCCCGGTTTTTGCAAATAAAGTTTAATTTGCATTAATCCAACTTAGGGTATTTTCTTTATGAAATATCCTTTACATAAATTTTGCTAATTAAAATAAACCTAGCTCATAGTTTTGTTTTCTCATAAGTGCAAATCGTTCGTTAGTCGTTCATTATCAAGCTTTGTCTCGATGTGTATCGTTCTAGATCTTTTTGGTTCCAGTTCTAGCTCAGATCAAGCAAGATCAAGCAGTTTCATCAGACCTTTCTCTTCTAAGTACGTTTGTGTGCTTTAGTGATCCTTAGACTCGAGCCTATCCTTTAGTGCATTCTTTTTTACAACTTTTCTTTTGATTGGTGTATTGTTCTTAGTTTTTGTTTGTATGTTTGCTTTGTATGCTTGTGCCCAATGATTGATGCGAGTAGAATGAACGTGGTTCGAGAGCTTTGAAGAGCATGAAGTGAAGATATTCTGAGCAACATCAGTACATTCGTTAAAGGCAAGTGTGTCCTTGTTCTTTTGTCCCAATAACTATTTAATCACATCGCATATGCTCTGCATTTAATTTGATGGCTCCTATTAAGGTTTGCCTAGTTTTATTATCATTCTTTGACAACCTAGGTTTCTTTCTGTTAGGTACCTATGCTTAGTTGCTCTACTTGGGTTATGGTGGTTTAAAGAACTTAATGATGAACTTGCTTTACTTTATGTTGTGTACCTCTGGTTAATATAAGATCACAATGCATTGATCGGAACATGAAGTGACCACCCAGGACAACACTGCAACCACAAGACATATGGCTCTGTCTTGGCTAATTAATTAGAAACTTTAGTGTGTGGTATGCTTTACCTGATAAGGGTGAGAGGGTGCCGGTAGTTGGTGTATAGCACGGCCCTCAGACTGATCTCGAGAGAGGTTTATGCATTGCGCTGTCATGTAACCTAGAGAGCAACCCGCACTAGAGAATCTTTGTAAAGGCCTCGTAGCGTCCCTACGGAATCACACCTCGGTAGTGTGGTATGATGCTTGGCCGGCATCGCATGGTTGGGTTCAAAGTTCTTGGGGACTTTTACACAACTTGTGGGTAAAGATGTGCCACCTCTGCAGAGTGTAAAACTAACCGGTTAGCCGTGCTCACGGTTACGAGAGGCCTGCACCCTCACATGATTAATATACTTGAAGATGGACTTAAATCGTTGTTATAGTTATGTTAGCCATATGCTTATGGTATCTCTTTATGTTAATGTGGGTTGTTATATACTTATATCATAGTAATCAGGTGCTAATAAAATTTGACCAACTAAAATTGCTTAATGCAGTCAACCTGTCAGCCTTCCCTTGTTTAAGCCTTTGCATTCATACTTTCCCCACACTTGATGAGTATGACATGTGCTCACCCTTACTATAAACAATGTTGCTCAGAAAGAGGAAACTGCTATGAAGATGTTGCTGGTGCTAGGCGTACGCAACTCTCAGTCGACTGCCTATGATGTCTGGAGCCTTCGTTTCCAAGATTTAGCGTAATACTCTGATAATCTTTGTTTTTCTTACGTGATATTGTTTCGATTATTCACTTATGTCTACTATATGTATGAAACTTGATCCTGGCATACATATAGGTTAGCACTTGGTTTGCTTTTATAAAACTAGGTGTGACACTGAGACACAGGATTCTTTCTCCCCTCTGCTTTTTAATATTGCAGTTGACATCACTACAAGAAAATCGTTGACTAGTGACGCAACCACATTTTAGCGTCATTGATTTATGACGTTCCTGGCTGATCTCGTCATTAAATTTCACTTCTGAGCAAATTTAGTGACAAAAAAACTTTCGTCATAACGGTTGGTACTGTAGCCGAGCATTCCCTGTTACAAGCTAGTTTTGTGACGCCATAAGCTCCGCAACAGTGTCATAAACCAACTTTGGTCCCACATGTAAGTTGAAGCAGCAGTATAAACCAACCTTAGTCCCACATGTAAGTTCAAACAGCTGCAGCCCAGCCGCTAGCGCCCCATCGAAAGTTGCAAAAATAATTCGCCATCGTGAGGGATCAAACTGAAGACTTGCTGGAACAACACAACATTATTTACCAGTACACCACCTCATGGTTCTGTGACTTTTTTTGGAAAATTTATACATATATCCGATATTTTCCCGCAGTCTCGCGCCAGCTCACCGAGCCGCCCGCGCCAAGTCACCTGGCCGCGACCACCGCGTGATCGGGCGCCCCCATAGCTGCGGCCTATGCCACGTGGTCGACCGCCCGCGCCAGGTCACCGGACACGTCAACCCCAACCACAGCACGGAGCAGTGCTAGTAAGTTGGCGGGAGAAAAGCCCGCGTTGTAGGCAAAAATAGTTTTCCTGCAGGCCGCTGCCCCGAAAGGGGAAAAAGGAGAACAGAGAGGCGAGTAGGCTACCAAAACAGATCATTCCGGCAGTGATTTGCACCTTCCAACGACCGCTCACTCCTACGGGCGCAACCTTGGTGATACTTGCTGTAGTAGCGTGTCAATCTGGTAAGTAATTTTGTGTTAAATCCGGAAAATTTCATTTCGATTCATTCTGTAGAATGTTCTCTTTTCGATTCGTTCTGTGGTCAGTAATTTTGAGTTGGATTCGCCAAAAACATTCCAGATGGATATACGCTGGATAACCGGTTGTACTGGTTTTACCACCGATTGTGAGAAAGGGGTCTAGGATGTCTTCGCATTTCTTTGGACAAGATACACTAAGGACGATGAAGAAATACTATGCTCGTGTCGTCGATACCTCAATAATTCTACAGGGACTATAGAGCGAATTGGAGTTCACTTACTTGTGAGTGGGATGGTAACCACTTACACTAGGTGGATCCATCATGGAGAATCTTTGGAGGATATGGTTGACGAAGATGCAATTGTTCAGGATAATGCAATTCTGTAGAATGATGGGGTTGAGGAAATTGCAATTCTTCCAGATGCAGAGGGGGATGTGGATAATGCAGCTCCACGGGATGGTGGTGATCAGGAAACGGTCCAGGAAAACAAATACATATCGGGTATGGAGGAGGATGAAGGCCCTGGAGACAATGGAATTTCTGAATTGATTGCTGACTTGGGCAAGGGTGAGGTGCTCGGTGAGAAAATGTATGAATTTTTAAAGGAACATCTGAACCGTAAGGTGTCACCGACATCTACATATGCACAATTTACATTTGTTGTGAAGTTACTTCATATAAAGTCTTACAGTCAGATGAGCAACATCGCATTCAATTTGACAATGAAGTTGTTACAAAAAGGATTCCCAGAAGCGTGTCTTCCAAAATCTTTTGATGAGGCAATGAAGTACATACGTTCCATGTGACTCAGCTATGAAAAAAATCCATGTTTGCAAAAATAATTGTGTATTGTTTCGCAAGAAGAAGTATGTCAAACTTGATGTGTGCCTAGTATGCTGTGAAGCGGATTCAAGATGGAAGGATGCAGACACCAACAAGCGCATTCCTCAAAAGGTATTGAGGCATTTTCCGCTGATTTCCAGGCTACAAAGGATGTTTCTTTCATCAAAAACAGCAAAGGATGCACGATGGCACAAGTCGAAGCGAAAACCGATGAAGAATGAGCTTAGCCATCCAGCTGATGGTGAGGCATGGACACACTTCAATGAAACTTGGCCAAAAGCAAAAGGTGCTAAGAACCTTAGACTTGGTCTTGCAACCGATGGTTTTAATCCATTTGGCAACATGACCAACTCATACAGTATGTGGCCAGTATTTGTTGTGCTGTATAACATGCCACCATGGGTATGCATGGAAGAATCAAACTTCATGATGGCCTTATTGATCCCTAGGCTGAGTTCTCCATCAAAGGATTTTGATATCTTCATAGAACCTCTCGTCGAAGAGCTGCAGAAACTTTGGACGGGTGTGAGGGCAATCGATGCTGTTAGTGGTAAAAAAAATTTAAACTGCGTGCTACGGTTCTTTGGTGCATACATGATTACCCAGCATTGAGCACGTTGTGTGGGCAAGTCACGAGAGGCTATTTTGCCTGTGTGCGTTGTGACAAGGATCCTTGCTCAAGGAGATTGAAGAACAAGATATGTTACACTGGGCGTTGTCATTTCCTTCCAACTGATCATCCATGGAGAAGAAAGAGAGTAGATTTTGATGGTATTGTTGAAAACCGAGAAAAGCCAGGGCAGTTTACCCATGAGGAGCTGATGCAGCAACTGGAGAAGGTTCAAGACGTTAGACCAGGAAAGCACCCTCTACCTCAAGGTAAGAAAAGGAAGTGGGAATCCGAACAGTGCTGGAGCCGAAGGGTTGGTTTGTGGGACTTGCCGTATTGGTCATCTTTGAAGCTGGCACATAACCTTGATGTGATGCACATTGAGAAAAACATATGCAAAAACCTTATTGGAACGTTGCTTAAAATTGCTAGGAAGACAAAGGACACCATCAATGCTAGGGTTCATTTGGATGAGATAGGCGTTAGATCAAATCTACACATGGTGGTAACTGAGGATGGTAAGTCATGCAAAATGCCAGAAGCTCCGTATGTACTGGACAAAAAGAAATAGAAGTTGTTTTGTGATTTTATAAGTTCGGTGAAGTTCCCAGATGGATATGCTTCAAACTTATCAAGGTGTATTGCTGCAGATGGATGCAAACTACAAAGACTGAAAACTCATGATTGTCATATCTTACTCCAAAGGGTTTTGCCGGCTTGTCTTCGCGGTTTAGTGGATAAAGAGATATACACAGCTATTGCGGAATTAGGAAAATTCTTTCAGCAACTATGTTGCAAAACTCTGAAGTTGGATGTGTTGCAAAAACTGAAAACAGATATCCCAATAATTCTGTGCAAGCTTGAGAAAATTTTCCCTCCTGCCTTCTTTGACGTTATGGTCCACTTGGCTGTCCATTTTCCTAAGGAAGCAATCCTGAGAGGTCCAGTACAATATGGTTGGATGTATCATGTCGAAAGAAGGCTATGCACATTGAAGCGTTCAGTGAGAAACCAAGCTAGGCCTGAAGGATCCATTGCAAAAGCATATGTTGCTAATGAGGCCTTGACATTTTGCTCGAGGTACTTCGCGGATGATGATGTGGACACACGATTCAATCAGGTTGGAAGGAACAGAGAGAATGTTGATTTGTCATTTGATGGAACATCTTGTTTCAATCACAATGTTCAAGTACTTGGAGTAGGGACCACTTATTGGCTTCGGTCAAAGTACGACCAGCTGGTTTGGTACGTGCTAAACAATTGCGAAGAGGTGAAGCCATATATTGAGTAAGTAAATCACCATTGCAATGATAGAACTACAATTATTTCGTGCTAACTTTGAGATGGTACTACTTTGCAGATTGTTAAAGAATGAATTAAAAGCGGAAGGTGTGTCGGATGAGGCTATTGATCGTCGAATTGTTATAGAATTTCGCTAGTGGTTTAAATCACGTGTTAGTTTTCTTTTTTTATTTGGTAACTAGTTTATATTACCTGGTGAGGACCTTTACACAAGACTATATTAAAAAAACTATAGCTCTTATGTACAGATTTCAAACAATCCAACGAGCGACGAGAACCTATATGCATTATCAGCTGAACCAAACTTGTGAGCAAAAGCATATACAACATGTATTGTAGGCGGTGTCTGGTACCACACAAAGTCCCGAGAAGCAAATAGGAAGACACAGAACAATGGAATTATGACTACAAGATCACATAAAGACATTGAAGAAATTGAGTTTTGTGGTTCACTAAGAGACATTATTGAGCTGCGGTACAACTCAACGGGGCTTAGAGATTTAACTATTGTTTTATTCCATGTTGACTGGTATGACCTGGAAGGGACAAAGAAGGAACCGAAGATTAAAAATGATGGGTACTTCACAAGCGTCAATACTGGAGATTACTGGTACCAAGATGATCCCTACATTCTTGCTGAACAAGCAATGGAGGTCTTTTACTTGCTAGACACCCTGCTACAACACCCATGGAGATTGGTGCAAAAATTTGAGCACAGACATTTGTGGAGCTATAATGAAAATGAGGAGGACATAGCTCCCACTGGTATGGTACTTGCATATCAAGATGATGAAATTGACCAAACCTTGCATGATGTTATACGTGATGATGGTGTCGGTGATGGTTCGGAGGTTCCGGTGCCTATTACTGGTGAGGAGGAGACTTTGGTTGCAGCCGCTGAAGTTGACGCAATTCGCCAGCAGGAGCTGACTGATGTGGATGGATTCAATTCTGAAGATGAGGACGATGACACTATATGGCAATACGTCGATGAAGATGAAAATGCTGCCAATGAAAGTGACGAGGACTAGGCTGTGAAATTAGTTAATGTTTAAGTCAATCCGATCTGAAATCATGCGAACCTTATGATTTATATGTAATTTATATGTAGTTGAAGTCGCACTTTCTTGAATATTAAACCTTCCATCGATGCCTACTATCTCCGGTTCGCTGTATTGTGTAGCATTGGAACTTCATGTAGCAACTTATAAAAATATACGATCATGCGTGGGGCTGGTGGATTATCCGGTACGTTGTATTGTGTAACAAAGGAACATCCTATTTGAAGGGGAGAAGCTAGGAAAGCCTACCAAGATCGTAGAAAATAGCCCAATGTACAAAGAAACCATGCTCCTCCGATTATGGGCACGTGAATGGTAGATTAGATAATATCTATATAATCCATGACTTGTAGTGGGTCTCACCTATATAGTTGTTATAGATGCAGGATTATGGATTAAGGCTGCCACTAGGGAGTGTATGGACAAATCCATTTCTTATCCTCTCCAATGTGGGCATGATCGAGTAGTATGTAATGTGCTCATGATCTTGTAGTAGTATGTGAATCGAATCGAGGAAGGAAGGGATGTGTTGATCTCTAATGTGGGCATGATCGAGGAGTATGTGTCGACCATATACCCTGGGTACCCATACATGGAAGAATACGAACTCATACCATAAATCCTTGTAATCCTACTAGGACTCATACCATGTAATCCTACTAGGACTCCTATCCTGTAACCGACTAGGAACCCGCCCTCTGGACTATATAAAGGAGGGTCGGGTACCTAGGAGGACATCCCCAACCCCTCTGGGGAACACCCAAGCGTTGGGTGCCATACATGATACTCCAAACAGGACGTAGGGTCCGCTACTCTGGCAGACCGAACCTATATGAATCTGTGTCCCGTGTCCTCGCGCATACCTTCGAGTTCCAGGTCTGGCAATCCTCTACCGCACAATCTACTGCCTTGGATACCCCCGACCATATACCCTGGGTACCCATACATGGAAGAATACGAACTCATACCACAAATCCTTGTAATCCTACTAGGACTCGTACCATGTAATCCTATTAGGACTCCTATCTTGTAACCGACTAGGAACTCGCCCCCTGGACTATATAAAGGAGGGTCGGGTACCTAGGAGGACATCCCCAACCCCTCCAGGGAACACCCAAGCGTAGGGCGCCGTACATGATACTCCAAACATGACGTAAGGTCCGCTACTCTGGCGGCCCAAACCTGTATAAATCTGTGTCCCGTGTCCTCACGCATACCTTTGAGATCCAGGTTTGGAGATCCTCCACCGCACAATCTACTACCTCGGGTACCCCCTTGGTAGGCTCAGTGGCCTAAACACTGACACCACCTTCTATTTATACTTAGTCTCCTGGAGGTGGCAAATGACACAACTACCCCTAGTGCATAAATGTAAGATACACACCCCTCAAGGGCATTTTGGTCCAAGTAAAGCATATTCTCATCGAGCGGACACGCTTCCACCGCGGACTCGCTTAGCCTCGACGCAAGCCCCGTGATCACGCCACGTGCCCCCTCCTTGAAGCTTCCCGAAGCCACGTGCCACCATTGTATTGCTGCTGATGGATGCAAACTACAAAGACTGAAAACTCATGATTGTCATATCCTACTCGAAAGGGTTTTGTCGTCTTGTCTTCGCGGTTTTGTGGATAAAGAGATATACACAGCTATTGCGGAATTAGGAAACTTTTTTCGGCAATGGAGGAGGAGACTATGGTTGCAGCCGCTAAAGTTGACGCAATTCACCAGTAGGAGCTATATGATGTGGATGAATTCAATTCTGAAGATGAGGATGACGACACTCTATGGCAATATGTCGATGAAGATGAAAATGCTGCCGATGAAAGTGATGAGGACTAGGATGTGAAATCAGTTAATGTTTAAGTCGATCCAATCTGAAATCATATGGACCTTATGATTTATATATATGTAGTTGAATTCGCACTTTCCTGAATATTAAACCTGCCATCGGTGCCTACTATCTGATTTATCCGGTACATTGTATTATATAACAACAGAACGTCGTGTATGAAAGGGGAGAAGCTAGAAAAGGCTAACAAGGCTCCTCTGATTATGGGCTACGTGAATGGTAAATTAGATAATATCCATATAATCACAAGTATGCACGATTATGGATTAAGGCTGCCACTGGGAGCGTATGGACAAATCCACTTCTTATCCTCTCGAATGTGGGCATGATCGAGTAGTATGCAACATACTCATGATTGTAACACCCTAAAAATTCCATCACATTAAAATGATAGAAACATGGTTAGATTTTTATTTTTTGAGGATTTAATAATTTGACTAAATAAAATTTGCCTTTTAAATATTAAATAATATTTAAATAATCTAGAATCACCCAAGTGTTTGATGCATTCATGCCTATGCATTTGTTTTTGTTTGGTGTGTGTTGAAAAAAAGAAGAAAAGAAGAGAAAAAAGTCCTAAAATCCCCTCTAGCTCTCCCTCCCAATCTCCTTCTCTCCTTCTTCTTTTAGCCTAGCCCGCGGCTCTCCTTCTCTTTCAGCCCAGCAGCCTTTTCCATTCCTTTTCTTTTTCTTTTACACCGCGGCCCAACTTACCGGCCCAACACCAGCAGCCGGCCCAACTCCCTTTCTTCTTTTCTTTTTCTCTACGGCCCAACTCTCCTTCCGGCCCACCAGACCCCGCCGGCCCGCTCCACCTCTCCCTCCCTCTCTCACCAGCTGACGGACAGGGCCTACCCGTCAGCCCCGTCTCCTACCTCCAGCCGCCGCACCTCCACCATGGTCGTGCGCCGCCCACCGCCTCTCTCGCTCTCGCGTCCCTTCCTCTCTCCACTGGGCGCGCATGAATGCGCCTCAGCACCCACACGTCGTGCCCTTCCTCTCCCTCTCCCGAAAGGCCTCCACCCGAGCTCCATCATGGCCATTCATGGCGGCCACCGAAGTCCACCACTGAGCACCGCCTTGCCGGCCCTTCCCCTGTCCCTCTCCACCGTATAAAAGGAGGAGACCGAGCCCTGCTCCTCCCGCACCTCTCCACTGAGCTCCTCCGTTCCTCCCCGCTCGCGCAGCGCCGCCGCCCAAGGAAGGAAGCCGGAGCTCCGCCGCCCCGCCTCGATCTCCTTCCTCGTCGCCTTGCCCGCGGTTCCAAGCCCCTCGGTGAGTTCGCAAGCTCCTAATCTTCGTCTAGGTGTTTTCCCCATTGAGTTTGGTGCCCGGGAGCCCTTTTTATGCATCGCCGGCGAGCTCGCGCCGCACGCCGCCGTCCCGCCGCCGCCTGTCCGCCTCGCGCCGCCGCCAGCCGTCCGCTTGTAGATCAATGACCTAGATCGCCCTTAAACCTAGGTCAAATTGTTTCGTAACGGTCAACCCCAGCCGGCCGCCATAGTTTTGCAAAAAAGACCTTGCAGTTTTAAATATCACAACAATACCCTTCTAGTTAAGTCCTTTTTTTTATGTTTGGGCCCCTGAGTTTCCAGGTTTTAGTGCCCGCCGTCCAAGCCTTGTTATTTTGCACCAAAACCCTTCAGTTTTTATACGTAATTAGGTTTAGGTCCCTGGTTTCTTGCAGATAAGCCCTTGGAAGTTAGTTTTCTTCACAATCTAGCCCCTAAACCTTGTTTAAGCCATATCTTTAGCGTCTTTTATCCGTTTTAGGCGTTTTTGGTGTCCTTGCGATCGTCTCTTGGCGCTCGTTAGTTTTAGAAACTTGTTTTAGTCTTTTTTAATGTTTGGTGTATTGTTTTTATTTATTGTATGATTTTTGGTGTGCGTGTAGATATCGTGCCAGTGGGTACGGAGCTTCCGATCGTGGATCAAGAACAACTTTTTGAAGAAGAAGAATCCCAGTTTTTAAGCAAGGAAGGCAAGTGGATTTCCTCCCCCTGCATATTCTACTTTGTCCCACATAACTTGCATAATAACTAAAATTTACATTTAATTGTTGCTATGCATAACCTGATGGGAAAAGTTACCTTTTTAAGGACATGACTAGATTTTATCCCTATTACTTTGAACAGCCCGTTTAAATATATGTTTTGGGTAGAAAATGCTTAGTTGCTTAACTTGGGATGGTTAAAATGGATCTTTTATAAAATGTTGATCATGGTAACTTTGGTGAACTTTGGTAATAACAACATCATATGAATTAACTGGAACATGGAGAACCACCCAGGAAAACAGTGCAACCACAGTCCATATGGCTCTGGCTTAGCCAATTAATTAGGTGTGTGTAATTTTCTGATAGCCTTATCCGAAAGGAGTAGAGGGGGTCAGAGTTGAAGGGGTATAGCCTGGTCCTCTTGGCCGCAGCCTTTGCTAAGGTGTTGTCCACTAGGGAGGGCTATGGTCCGCTCTGCTACTGTAACTATGCGGGCTGTTGGTCTTCTGCATATCTTTGTAAAGGCTTCGTAGTGGACCCCTAGCCACTCACCTCTAAAGTGTTTAAGGTTCTGATCAATCCGGGCAACATGGGGAACACGAGCTGTGGTGAAAGTGTGCAACCTCTGCAGAGTTAAAACTTATCGATCAGCCGTGCTCACGGTCAATAGCGTCCTGGACCCTCACATGATAAGTGAACTTGAAGATGGAATTAAATCATGGTTTTATATGGTTTTGAGATAATGTTTTTCTAAGTGCTTTATTTTGGGATGGTATAAACTTACACCTAGTAAATAGGCGCTTGCTAATAAAATTTGACCAACTTAAAAATGCTAACCGCTGCAAAACCTTAGCCTATCCTTGATAGCCTTGCATTTCCCCCCACTTGCTGAGCTCCAACCATAAGTGTGCTCACCCTTGCTTACGCGCTGTTCAGAGGAGAACACTAGGGAGGAGTACTTCAGTGACTACGATGTGTTCTGAGGCATGCGTTTCCCCCAGTCAGATGCCTTTGGAGTTGAAGACGGAGTTGCGTCGTCTTAGCTATCGATGTTCGTGTAAAGACCTTCGTGTCTATCCATGAGTGTAATAAAAGTTAATAAACCTCTTCTTGTATGTTTTGAGCATTGTTTCTGATATTACACTCATTATGTCTATCTAATGTGTGAAATTCTGATCCTGGCACACATATGAGATGCATTCGGTTTTCTTCGGAAAAACGGGTGTGATAGAGTGGTATCAGAGCTATGCTGACTGTAGGATGCAACCTTAGATAGAAATGGTCGAAATAAGGATTCACTTTCTAGAAAGCCGTATCAGCTCTTCAAAAATAAATCTTAATTCCACTTAAAATCTATCTTATTTGTCCTTTGTTAAAATTGTACCCTTTTGTTTTATTCTGCTCTGAGTTCAGCTTTGTTCTATCAGATAGCCGGGATTCAGACGTACAGAAGCAATGGAGTGGTGCTGCCCCCGTTGGTTGAGCCAGTCGTGGAGGACCCCAACAATGGCAGTGACAGCGACGATGAAGTCGAAGATGTTAAATGTCCTTTTTGCTTCCCCCTTCCTAGCAGCCCCGTTTGAGCCACCATCATAATGAAAGGGTATATTGGTAATCTGATAGGGCCCTCCACCGAAATGGATAAATTACCCCCGTCCCTTCCCTCCCTTGTACTCCTCGCCATCTCAAATCTTTCCGCCCCCATTTCCTCTTCCCACGTCACCGCCAGCCCAAATCTTCACCTCCTCTCCTCCATCGTCCCAAATCTACCGCTCATAGCTTCAGCCCCTTTCCCATCTACCTCTGTAGAACTAGCGGTGACGACACAATGGCACCAGGAGGGAAGGTCGTATGAAGGAAATATCCAGAACAAGGTACAATGTTTTCCTCCTTGGTTCAGCTTCCCCGGTGGATTCGTACTTGCATGTTTTCCCATGTGGCAGATCCCATGTGTGCACTTGTTATTTTTTATCAGGTAGATCCCATGTTTACAGTAGGTCTTCTTAGGATCTTGTTTTGATTAGGAGCATCCTATCAGGATCTTGTTCGGCTAGGAACATCCTACTGGTTCTTATAGAGGTTTTTAGATCTGACAGATCCCATGTCTACACTAGTTCTTCTCAGGATCTTGTTTTGACTTAGAACATCCTTTTTAGGATCTTGTTTCGGCTAGGAACATCCTACTGGTTCTTATAGAAGTTTTTAGATCTAGTTTTATTTACAGTGGTAGGCCAACCTTACAGAAGTTTCTCTCATTTCCTAACAGAAGTAGATGTGCTCTGCGATTACGAGCGGCAGAGGGACATTAATGTCTTGAGGAATCACACATTCTTCCTATGCTTGGGCTCGATAAAAATAAATCACTTTTAGCACCTGACCGACCAAGCAAAAAGGGTACCAACGTGTCACACTTGATTTCCGAAGAGAAACCAAATGCATCTCATATGTGCGCCAGGATCAAGTTACACACATATGATAGACGTCATGAGTGAAATATCCATGAACAGTATTAAAATCGTACAAAGGTTTAACCATTACATTATCTTTTATTACACATAGACGATAGACTCAAAAGTCTTTAAAACTAACAAATGATAACCAGATGAAGCAACTTCGTCTTCAGCTTCCACAGGCACTTGACTGGGGGATCACATGCTTCAGAACTCATCATAGTCACTGAAGTACTGCTTACCGTTGTTCTCCTCTGAACAACGGTAAACAAGGGTGAGCACACTTATGGTTGGAGCTTAGCAAGTGGGGGAAGGTGCAAAGCTATCAAGGACAGGCTAAGGTTTTGCAGCGGTTAGTATTTTTAATGTTGGTCAAATTTTATTAGCAAGCACCTAGTTACTAGATGTAAGTTCATACCAACCCACTTAAACATTTATAAAAAACATCTCATCTCAAAACCATATGAAAACCATGATTTAATTCCATCTTTGAGTTTGATTATCAGGTGAGGGTCCAAGCCGCTCTTGACTGTGAGCACAGCTGATCGATCAGTTTTCACTCTGCAGAGGTTGTACACTTTACCCACAGCTCGCGTAAAAGTTTCGAAGAACTTTGAACCCAACCATGCGACGCTGGCCAAGCATCATACCACACTTCCGAGGTGTGATTGCATTGGGATGCTACGAAGCCTTTACAAAGGCATGCAAAAGACCAACAACCCGCATAGTTACAGATCAGGGTGGACCATAACCCTCCCTAGTGGTCAGCACCTTAGCAAAGGCTGCTACCCCAAAAGGACCGGGCTATACCCCTGCAACCCAGATCCCCCTCTGCTCCTTTCGGATAAGGTCATCAGTTCATTCACACACCTAATCAATTGGCTGAGCCAGAGCCATATGGACTGTGGTTGTACTGTTTTCTTGGGTGGTTCTCCAAGAAAACATCATCCTTTCGCATAAAAGCCTTTGTTATGAAAAACCACTTTTATCCAACTCGAGTTAAGCAACTAAGCATTTATCTACACAAAAGATTTATTAAACTGGGTTGCTCCAAGGATCATGGGTAAAAATCTAGGTAAGTCCTTAAAAAGGTGTTCCCATCAAATTTATGCAATACCAAAATAAAAGTAAACTTTAATTATCATGCAATTATATAGGACAAAAATGGAATATGCAGGGGGAGAAGACCACTTGCCTTTCTTGCCTAAACACTGTGCTTCTTCTTCCTTAAACCACTCCTCTTGATCCACTCCAACTGGCTGATCACTTGAAACCAGCACGATGTCTACGAGCACACAAGAATATATACAATAAATAAAATAGTACAACAAAAAGTTCCAAAAACTACAAACATGCTGCTAAAACTAACGGGCTCGTTGAGACGATCGCGTGGACACCAAGAATGCTTAAAACGGAGTTAAAACGGCAAAGATATGGCCAAAATAAGGTTCAGGGGCTTAACTGTAAATAAACTAGGCTTCCAGGGACTAAACTGAAATAAACCAGGGACTAAAACCTAATTATGCATATAAACCAAAGGTTATAGCACAAAACAACCTATTAGGGGCCTCGAGTGCTAAAACAAAGAAGGTCAGGCGCTTAAACGACAAAAACAGGACCTATCCGTAAGGATTTCTATAGGTGAAAGGACCGGCTTGCGAAACTTAGAAAACTCAGGGGCTCTTTTGTAAAATGACCAGCGGCGGGTGCGGTTGACCGGTGTGAGGCTGGGTTTGACTTGGCTTGGGTGGATCTGAGGCGCAGATCTCCTAGCGGACGACCGGTGCGAGTCCGAGCGGACGGGCGGCGGTGGCGCACAACACGCACGGCGCCACACGGCGGAGCCGGCGGCGATGCTCGCTGGAGAAACTCGAAAATGAGCTACAGGGCTCGGTTTGGGACGCGGTTTGGTCATACATGAAGCTTGAGCGATGGCGAACTCAACCAGGTAGTTAAGGAGGTAGCTAGGGTGATGGCCGGAGAACCACGTCCGGCGTGCCAGACGGCGGCGGCAGGCCACATGGCCGGCGAGTTATGTGCGCGGGGAAAAGAAACTGGGTGCAGGGGAAGGCATCCTCACCTTGAGGTGAAGCTGTGAATGAAGAAGTTGGTGACTGAGAGGCAACGACGAAGGAGATCGACGACGGCAGCTCCGGCGGGAAGAAGGCAGGCGGTGGAGCTCCGGGCGGCGCACCGGTTCGGCGGGCAAGAAGGTGTGGAGCAAGAGCGGGTGAGGAAAGGGGTAAGGCAGGAGCTCTAGCTCCGCTTTTATAGAGCCCTAGAGGAAGGGGAGGGGAGAAGCCGACAGTCGGGCGCTCGGTGGCCGTCAATGGCCATTACGGCCGGCCGCTGAAGAGGCTTCAAGAAGGGCGGGGGTAACAGAAGGAGGAGTAAAGGAGGGGTGGCGTTGGGCTTCGCTACGCCTTGATGACGAGGATTGAAGGCGGGGAGGGGTGCGCGGTGTGGGGAAATGGTTGGCGGGGGAAGCTGGGCCGTTGAGGACTGCTGGGCCGCACGAGCTGGATGGGCCGACGACTGCTCAAACGGGCGAAAGAAGAGAGAGAAAAGGCCGGCGGCCTGCTACCGCGACATAGGCCGAAAGAAAAGAAGAGGAAGGGGATGGCTAGGCTGAAAGAAAAGAGAAAGAGAGAGGGTTTAAGGGTTTAAACTTTTTATGAGTTTGAAAACTTCACACAAACAAACATAAACCATGCAACCAATATATGATGCACAAGCACTTGTTGCTTCTAAAATTATTTAAATTATATTTAAATATTTAAAGGCCAAATTTATTTGATAATTTATTTAAAACCTTAGAAAACTAAAATCTAAAATAGCATGTTGCTTATATTATTTTGGTCATGGAATTTAGGGTGTTACACAACGATACAAGAGTACAAGATCCGGATCCGGAGTACAACCCGTCTGATGAACATGAATCTGACCAAGAGACATGTCAACAAGAGGTAATCTTAACTTGAACTCGTTTCATGTATTAGTTATGCAGGATTGCTTCTGAACTTCTCTTTTTTTGTTGAATTTTTTGTAATCAGGTCACTCATAGCATACCTGTTAGTGGAGGAAGAGGGACCAAGAGAATTCGGGCACCGGATGACCCTACCAGAATGCCTCCTAGACTGACTAGGACAAGGCAAGGGAATTGGCTTTAGCTGATGGGAGTGGGACAACTCCTGCTACAGCATCCGTTCTTGTCATCTAATTTTCTGATAATTGTGTTGTGCTAGGGGCAATTCGACATGGACACTACTAGTGAGCCTGTAAGGGCGGCGTGCAGTGACATGCTGAAGTCGATACAGAGACAGGCGAGGTATCACCTGAAGTAAAAGTACTTCAATGATGTTCCAGCAAATGCAGTCCCAACTAAATCTCCTATGACCAATCTGACTGACGCCCAGTGGAAGGCACTGGTTAACATGTGGTCTTCCATTGAGCACAGGGTATGATAGAACTTCAACTTGCCACTACCACATTTCCATGTACTGATATATTGTTCTTATTCTTATTTCTTACACGAGTTCTTATTATTGTAAAGGCGAGGTGTAGTACAAACACCGGTAATCGAGGAAAGGTTAAGTACCATCAGCGCACGGGATCTCAAAGCTACATTGTACAAGCTAATCTTGTGGTAAGCAGATGAACAAGTCATGTTTTTGCTCTGTAGTTCATTTCATGAACCATTCTTCAATGCTAGCACTTTAATAATTATGCTTGTTTTTGAAACATATTTAGAGGTAGAAGTATTCTGCTGAAGAAGAAGGGATAAGTCCACTTGCTTATTTCAAATCCTTCCACTGCAACAAGAATGACTTCACCGCTCTAGTACAGGCAGCCATTGTAAGTACTTGTCTGCTTTTGCATTCTTCTTTGCAACAATACTAGAAACATGTGTGAGTATTTTATTTTGAACCTTTCATTTTATTTCCTTTTTTAGGCTCACATGGAACAAATTGTCATTGAACCTCAAGCGACCAACCAGGATGGACTGCTGCTGAAGTAGTGGCGGAAGTTGTCCAATCTAGGACTTTTCGCAAGGTTGCTGGCATTCGCCCGCCCTCCATGAAAAAGACTAGGGTTACTACTGCACTTCAGGTTTAGGAAATACGAGCTGGACTTGACAATGAGAAGCAAGGGGAGCACAACTGCAGTAGAAGATTGTTGAACAGGAGGACGAGATGAGCGAACTGAGATTGAAGGCTCAACAACAGGAGACAACATTGAAGTCTCAAACAGAAGCACTTGAAGCTTTGAAGAAGAGCCCAAATGACATGCATAATCTGATCCAAGGCTTGATAAATTTCAGCCAGGTTTATCCTCCTCTCAACTAAAGTGTGGTCCTGGTAAACTTGTGTTGCTGATGACTTGTTGTACATTGATTCGATTCGATGCTAACTTGATGTATGTTGCACAATTGTACTGGTTGAACTATTCCCTAAATGTGGTGTGAATTATATGGAAGTGGGAAATGTTCTGTTTTGTTGTCTGATTATGTGCTGGCGATCAGCAGCCAGAATAGTAAATAGTGCCCCGCGAAATGCAATATGGGCCGAGGCCCAGGAAAGGCCCTGGGGATAATTGCCCAAAATCAAATGTCCCTACATAATGTAATATGGGCCAAGTTCGTCAGATGGACTAGGGCCCAAAATAAAAGAGCCCAATATAGCGTGCAACAAACATTTAGGGAAAGGCCAAAAAAATAACACGAAAACCTAAAACGGGCTAAAATTTTCCCAACAATATTAGGCTCACAAAGGCTCTTACATGGACCGGGCCTCAATTTGTGACGAACCTCGGTCCGACGTGGCGCAACCGCCGAAACAAGTTTATGACGACAAGTGTTACGAATTTATACACATCATTAAACTCATGACGCCGCGAAATAAGGTCTCGTCATTAATCGTAGTTTGTGACGCTCGATTAATGACGAAGCATTTTCGTAACAACCGGCATCATTAATCACGGTTTATGACGAGAATCACCCTTTTTTTGCGTCACTAGTCGGCACATTCCTTGTTGTTCATGTTGGCTATCCTGATTGGACGACCAGTTACTCACGACCATTTCCGAGGAGTAGTGCCTCATTTGGTGGATGGGGGATTGTCGATCCTTCAGTATGCTGATGATACAATCCTCTTTGTGGAGGATGACATGGAGCAAGCCAAGAATCTGAAATCAGTTTTGTGTGCCTTTGAAAAGTTGTCTGGGCAAAAGATTAATTTCCATAAGAGAGAGTTATTCCTATTTGGGGAGGCTAAGCAGAAGGAAAGTGGATATGTAGCCTTGTTTGGCTGTCACGAGAGAGCTATGCCTTTCATGTACCTTGGTATCCCGATGGCCCCTCACAAGATTGCTAATAGTGATTGGTGGGTGATCGAGAAGGGAAAGGTCCTGATGAGGACATCGCCAAGCTGCTGGACATGCACACGCCACGACCTTCCCCAAGTTGTACTTCGCCTCCGACTCAGCTGCCACGTCCGGTTCAGAATCAGCCTAGACCTCTGTATGATTTCGGCGATATCTCCATCATACGACGTCGGAACATACTGTGTGACCACAAAAAGGTGTTGTGTCACCTATTTTGCACCAATTCGGCCTTGTATCGAATCAGGCTTTCAGCCTAAGTTGTGGGCGCCCCCAACCTAGCACGCCCCGTTTAGGGTATAAACTCAGTAGTCACTGCCCTTAGAGACTCGGGTTTTGCTTTAAATTTATCTGTCGTCGAACAGTCGCCATCTTCGGTTTGTGAAACCCCAACTTTAAGTGCTTAATCATTCATCTGCAGTCGTCACTATATTTCTGAGTGTTGTGTACTTTCGAGTTCTTGCTTGTGTTCTTCGTTTCGCAGGCAGGAATTAGCCTTCGCGACGAGGTGAACCGGCTTGTGACACGGTTGATAACCAGAGGAGTTGTGGTGCTAAGGTTGCAGGAGTTCGGGTCTTTGGATCTGAAGACGGACCGGTGTGTCGCACTCCACCAAAATGAGTTATCTTTCTCATGACGGAAGATCGGGCACCCCCGTTGTCATCAAGTGGTAATCAGAGACTTAGGTATCACCGTCAGGCTTACCCTAGATTTAGTGTTCATCAGTTTTGTTTTCATCCTATAGTCCACAAAAAGCCCAAAAAAATTTTGTTGTCCTACAACCTGTTTTAGCCGTGCAATTTCATTTTCAGATTGCTTTATTGAGTTTGTGTCCGTGGTCGAGTCTAGTTGGTGGTTTAGATTGTGTTCGTTGTCGTAGTCCAACATGCCCGTCGCAGTTTGTTTGTTTCCGCCGCTAGCCCATCCACCATTACCCAGATTACAAGTCAAGACACCACATTACTTGACTTGCCCCGCTAGCCGCCTTGTGTGAATTCTCGCCATGCCAGCCCTAGATTAGGTTGCAAGCCGCTTGTGTTTCCTCTTGCATCGCAGCCCCCTTGATTCATCATCTGGCAATTACCTATTCCTTATACCAGGGAGGATTGTGCCCCTGTATTGCTTGCTGAGACGCTTTGCTCAGCCCTAGTTGATGAGGACATGAAACCCATGCATATGTCCATGCGTGGTTCATGGAGTGGAGAAGAGAGAGTCCAACAAGGGTTTCCAAGTCAAGAAGGAGGCCGGAGGCTAATTCGGTTCGAGTCCCCAAGGTGGAGGCCCAAAGCAATTTCAAGTTCGAGCATGTCTCGTAGTCCAGGAGCAGCCTTCAGTAAAACAGATGCCCAAGTCTCTTTTGGGTGTTCTTTATACGGTTGGAAAGATAATTTCAATACGCTTTCAATGGCACCGTTGTGAAGCCCAAATTAATCCAGAGTCGTCGCGAATAAACAAAACAAGTGGACATCCAGAATCAGCCAGGGTGCTGCGACACCTTCTTTTGGTCTTTGGGCCGTGTATCGTGTTAGGGCCCACTAGGGGTGCGTCCGGGGGGTCTTGCACAACCCTAAAGACCTTATTAGCAGCCGCCACACCCTCATTAGGGTTCGGGTTTTGCTTAGATTATTCTTCTTGGTCAGTTTCGCTGTTTATCGGTTTGTAGAACCCCAACATTTGTGTGATTCAACCATTCATCTGCAGACATCATTTTTATTTTGAGAGCTGTATATCTTTCGAGTTCTTGCTTGTGTTCTTCGTTTCGCAGGTAGGGATTTAGCATTCGCGGTGAGGTCAACCGGATTGTGGCACGGTTGATAACAAGAGGAGTTGTGGTGCTATGGTTGCAGAGATTCGGTTCTTTGGATCTGAAGCCGGATCGGTGTGTCACACTCCACCCAAAACGAGTTATCCTCTCCAGACGGAAGATCAGGCACCCCCATTCCCATCAAGTGGTAATCAGAGACTTAGGTAATACCGTCAGGATTATCCTAGTTTAGTTTTTACCATCATCCTAAAACTCCCAAAAATTGCCCTATAAAAATATTTGTTTATCAAGTTTCCACTGTCCTATAACCCCTCTTGTGGCCTACAAATTTTTCGTGCAGTTTGTTTTTCTGAATTTTAGTCCCTCGTTGAGTCGTCCTGTTCGTCGTGTTTAGATCTTGTCGAGGTCTTGTGTTCGGTACTGAATTCCCTGTCACTAATGCTATAATTTGGTCCTATTTTTTAGTTCATATCGGTGTATGCCTGCTGCCGTGCAGTGACTCTCCACGAGAGGATAGGTTACCAATCATAAAGCAAGGTTGCAGTAATCAGTTTGTTTGGCACATGTGTGCAACTAGACTTTAGTTTTGTTGAGCCAACTAGAATAAAGGAAGGAATCACATGTTAGAAGATAGGCAATATTCCGGTATATTTAATTCCATGAATAAAGTGATATTCCAATACTGTGAGTGAAACAATCCATGTGCTAGTGTTCATGTTTAAACAACGATCAAACATAAACATATTCATGATTATACAACTAATAAACATGAATATAGGTTTTAGATTGTACCTAATGGGAGGACGAGTGCCGGAGGCACCTGGTGTCCCGTTATCACTTGGCTCAGCCATGTGACCTTGGTCGGTGTAGTCGATCAAAGTCGGTGCAGGAAGATGATCGCAGTGGAGCTGAACAGTCACTGGGAAGTAGCCGAAGTAGTCGTACAGGGAGCGAGCAGTCGTGTGAAGACGCTCCCCAAAAACCTTATCGCCCGCCTACCCCGTGCAGGATCTCAGTAGCAGGACGAGGTTCCAGAGGCTCTGGTCTCACCGACACCGTGTGTGCAGTGCAAGCGATGGGAATGCAAAAGCAAAAGGTAGCAGACAGAGAGGGAGAAGGGAGAGGTCTCCTAAGCAGGAGTACCTGGTTGTGAATGGGGCGAGTTGAGAGAGAGAAGGAGGGGCTCCTTATATAGGCGGGTGGGCACGGAGGGGGTGCGCCTAGATCCAGATCTGGGACGTGGAGGGATGAGCCTGGACGGTCGCGGTTAAGGAAACCAAATCACTGTTGAGAATATTCCAAAGTATTATTCCCTTCCAACGGCAAAAGCCCTGCAACTCATCACGTCCGTCCATCCGTTCCGCACCGCCCGCTCGTCTCGTCTCGACTCGTCACGTCATGTCACGTCATGCCCACGCCCACGGCTTCGGCCTAGGCCTCGACGAGGCGAGCGAGCGCGCGCGTGTGGCACGCCTTTCTCCTTTATTCAACTTCACAAGAGATGTACCGAAGGTCTACCTCATAAGTCGAATAAAAGACTCCTCAATTACACGTAAGGTATTTATCACTTTTCCCTAGCATTAAAACAATAGGCTTTAATTCTTTAATTATTGAAATAAATGGCTCTAGGCCCATTTATTCTAACAATCCCCACGAAGAATTATAAGTCACATTGGAAATGCTCTCATTTTTTCCTTTCTGTTTTGATATACCAGTTCTATGGTGGGGACTGTTAAGTTGAATATCCACCAGGAACTCAGGTCACACTTATTTGCAACTGAACAATGGACTATGCCTTGAGTTGCCAGTTTTGTGCATCTAAGCTTGGCCCGAGCCCATTACTGTAACTAGGCTGCACATAGCATCCCCGCGAGTTGGAGCTTATGGGTCATACTCCGTGCCTCT
This sequence comes from Cenchrus fungigraminus, assembly GCA_036936925.1. Taxonomy (NCBI): domain Eukaryota; kingdom Viridiplantae; phylum Streptophyta; class Magnoliopsida; order Poales; family Poaceae; genus Cenchrus; species Cenchrus fungigraminus. The sequence goes on from CM072779.1 coordinate 127,965,955, forward strand.
TCATGAGTTTTCTAGAGATCACCCAAATCTCATGGACTATGACCAGTAGTCTGACTCATATAGGTGTGTTCCTCCAAGACATACTGTAGGTCTATGTCTTTGCTTCAAAGAAACAACTGCCTTGTTTCATGGAAGCCACTTGGAACACATTAAGGTATACATACCAGCCTGCCATACAGTGTTGAAGAGAAATGCATCTTTCCATAGACTGAGTCTCTTCAAAGGTTCTCTTCTCTTAGTCGAACTATAGCTTGTTTCACCATCCTAATTCACGGGATCTCCGATCACATAGGACAGGTTACCACTATGGAAAGACTCACGTGGGTCTCCTTCATAGATGCATTATCTATCACAATACGTGACAGACCCTTTGTAAATTGATCTGCCAGGTTTTTAGCCGTATGGATATAATCCAGAGCTATAACACCGGTGCTTCTCAATTTCCTGATAGATTTCAACCGTCTCTTGACATGCCTGGATGACTTCATGTCGTCCTTTGAACATTTCACCATGACAATCACAGTTCATTAGAATTGTCGGTGTCAGTTTTTCAACTATCGGCAAGTCCATTAGGAGCTCACGAAGCCACTCAGCCTCGACAGTGGCAGTACCTAATGCAGCGAGTTCTGCTTCCATCGTTGACCTTGTTAGAATGGTCTGCTTGCAAGACTTCCAGGAAACAGCACTACCTCCAAGTGTGAACACATATCCACTTGTGGCCTTTAACTCATCAGCATCAGAAATCTAGTTTGCATCACTATATCCCTCCAAGACTTTGGCGTCTCCAGAATAGTGAATACCATAGTTCATTGTTCCTACTAGATAGCGCATTACCCTCTCGAGAGCATGCCAGTGTTCATTGCCCGGGTTTGAAACAAACCGGCTTAGTTTACTAACAACATATGCAATGTCGAGTCTCGTGGCTCTAGCCAAATACATCAAAAAACTAATGATCTGGGAGTATCGCAGCTGATCCACCATTATCCTTAAGTTCTTCTTTAGAACCAAGCTGACGTCATAGGGAGTTGAGGTGGGTTTAGCATTGCTATAGCCAAACCGACTCAGCATCTTCTCAACATAGTGAGTCTGTGACAGAGTCACCCCACCATTTTCTCCCTTGATTAGCTTTATGTTAAGGATAACATCAGCCTCTCCCAAGTCCTTCATCTCAAACTTTTGAGATAGAAAGTCTTTGACTTCCTTGATCACATCAAGGCTCATGCCAAAGATAAGTATGTCATCTACATACAAACACAAAATCACTCCTTCGCCCCTACCATAGCAATAGTACACACATTTGTCAGCTTCGTTTGCAACAAAGCCAACAGATGTCAAAGTTCTATCAAACTTATCATGCCATTGCTTATGTTCTTGCTTAAGGCCATAGAGAGACTTCACCAGCTTACACACCATTCCTTCTTGACCCTTTACTACATATCCATCCGGCTGATTCATATAGATCTCCTCTTCCAACTCTCCATTTAGGAAAGTTGTCTTAACGTCCATCTGATGAAGGAGAAGACCATGGGAGGCTGCTAGAAAAATTGTACTCTTATGGTAGTCAATCAAGTGACTGGTGAGTAAGTATCGAAGAAGCCTTCTCCTTCTTTCTGGGTGTAACCCTTGGCCACAAGTCTGGCCTTGTACTTATCAATAGTACCATCGGGCCTACGCTTCTTTTTGAACACCCATTTACATCCCACGGGCTTGCACCTATAGGGACGCTCAACGACCACCCAAGTTCCATTCGACATGATAGAGTCCATTTCACTCCTCACTACTTCCTTCTAATAGTCAGCATCAGGTGATAAGTAGGCCTCTGCAATGGTCTTAGGAGTGTCATCTACGAGGTATACGATGAAGTCATCTCCAAAGGATTTCTCTGTCCTTTGTCTCTTGCTCCTCCTAGGAGCTTCATCGTTATCCTCCTCAGGATGCTCAATAAGTGTAGGCTCATCGAGTTCCATCGGCTCGGTGGAGTTGTCCTTCTCGACAGACTCTTGCCTAGATGAACTTGTTTCATCTCTCATTGGAAAAATGTTCTCAAAGAATGTAGCATCTCTGGACTCCATAATTGTGCCGACAAGCAAGTTGGGCACTCTAGATCTTACTACTAAGAATCTAAATCCGACGCTATGAAAAACATAACCTAGAAAGACACAGTCCACAGTCTTTGGTCCAAGTTTACGTTTCTTGGTGATTGGCACACTGACTTTGGCCAATTAACCCCAAGCACGTAAATATGAAAGAGTTAGCCTCTTCTTCTCCCATTCCTCAAATGGTGTTACTTCCTTATTCTTCATAGACACACGGTTCAGGACATGACAAGCTGTCAATATCGCCTCACCCCACCATTTCTTAGATAGTCCCACGGTTTCTAACGTGGCATTCACCAAGTCAGTCAGCGTGCGGTTCTTTCTTTCGGCAATCCCATTGGATTGGGTGAATAGGGTGGTGTCCTCTCATGAACAATACCGTGTTCCTCACAGAATGAGTCAAAAGCATTTGAGAAGTATTCGCCACCTCGATCAGAACTTAGATGTTTAATCTTTCTCTCAAGTTGGTTTTCTACTTCAGCTTTATAGATCCTAAAGTAACACAACGCTTCATCTTTTGATTTTAACAAGTAGATGTAACAAAATCTAGTGCTATCGTCTATCAAGGTCATGAAATATCGTTTACCGCCTTTTGTCAACACACCGTTCATTTCGCTCAAATCGGAATGAACTAATTCTAGAGGTGCCAAGGTTCTCGCCTCAACAGCTTTATGTGGCTTGCGAGTTTGTTTTGATTTAACACGTACGTGGCACTTAGAATTTTTGACAGAGGTAAATTTTGGAATTAAACTCAAACTAGCTAGGCGCATCATACAACCAACATTAACATGACAAAGCCTCGAATGCCAAACATTTGATTCATCATTCAACACATTGTTCACAACATTATTATCATTTGACAAAGAAAAGCGGAACAAGCCTCCGTTATCATAGCCTTTTTCAATAAAAGTACCAAACTTAGAAATGATACATTTATTCGACTCAAAGACTAATTAAACCCGTCTCTACATAGTAGAGACCCGCTGACTAGATTTTTCTTGATGGTAGGTACATGCTGCACATTCTTCAATTGTATGGTCTTCCCCGAAGTGAACTTCAGAGTGACCGTACCAGCACCAAGAACACGCGCATGGGCACCATTCCCCATCAACAAGGAGCCAGTCCCCCCGACCTGGTAAGAAGAAAACATAGAAATGTCAGCGCATACATGAATATTAGCACCGGTGTCTATCCACCACTCTGGTGAAGAGCATACTGAAAAAACGGTAGGTAAGAAATTACCGTACCCTGATGTTCCTCCACCCTCGCTAACAACCATGTTCGCCGTTTTAAGGGCCTTGCGATCCTTGCGATCCGGGCACTTTGCAGCAAAGTGATCCCGACTGTTACATGTATAGCAAGCCCCCAACTTTCTCTTCTTCTCGTCGGGCCCGTCGGCTTGCTTAGCCTTGGGCGGGGTTTGTGAAGGCTTCTTCCTCCTATTCTGGAGCTTGGGATTACCCCTCTGCACAAAATTTGCGCTTGAGGGACCTGCTATTCCCTTTCCTCGTGTGTCTTTTGCTCTCGCCTTCTCTTCAACATCAAGAGTCGCAACAAGGTCATCAAAAGTGAATTGTCTCTTGTGTTTTAGAGTCGTAGCAAAGTCCCTCCAAGACTGTGGCAACTTGGAGATGATAGCTCCAGCCACAAACTTTTCGGGCAACTCACATGGATTCTCTTTGCTATAGTCCATGAGCTCTTTAGCCAGCGCCTGTACCTCATGGGCTTGTTCCACTACCGAATAGTTTTCCACCATCCTGTAGTCTAGGAACTGTTCCATGGTGTACAACTCACTGCCGGCGTCAGAAGCTTCGTACTGAACCTCAAGAGCATTCCAGATCTCCTTCCCCGTCTTGTAATAGAGATATGTGTCAATCGGATTCTCTGCCAGGACGCTTATGACGCAGCCCCAGAATAGACTATCCGCAGCCTTAAAGGCCGCCTCCGAGATACCCTCGGGAACTATTTCGTAGGTCATGAACATTATTTCCATGGCCATCAGCCAAAGAGTGGCCAAGTCACGCCACCTCTTATAGTTGGAACCATCAAAAGGCTTTGGTTTGATGGAGTTTGCAAAGCTAGCTATCAGAATCATCCTATCAACATAATAAGGTTTTTGGATTGTTAGTAGATAGGCAATATTCTGGTATATTTTAATTCCATGAATAAAGTGATATTCCAATATTGTGAGTGAAACAATCCATGTGCTAGTGTTCATGTTTAAACAATGATCAAACATAAACATATTCATGATTATACAACTAATAAACATGAATATAGGTTTTAGATTGTACCTAATGGGAGGACGAGTGCCGGAGGCACCCGGTGTCCCGTTATCACTTGGCTCAGCCATGTGACCTTGGTCGGTGTAGTCGATCAAAGTCGGTGCAGGAAGATGATCGCAGTGGAGCTGAACGGTCGCCGGGAAGTAGAAGAAGTAGTCGTGCAGGGAGCGAGCAGTCGTGTGAAGACGCTCCCCAAAAACCTTATCGCCCGCCTACCCCGTGCAGGATCTCAGCAGCAGGATGAGGTTCCGGAGGCTCTGCTCTCGCCGACACCGTGCGCGCGGTGCAAGCGATGGGAATGCAAAAGCAAATGGCAGCAGACAGAGAGGGAGAAGGGAGAGGTCTCCTAAGTAGGAGTACCTGGTTGTGAATGGGGCGAGTTGAGAGGGGGGAGGAGGGGCTCGTTATATAGGCAGGCGGGCACGGAGGGGGTGCGCCCAGATCTAGATCTGGGACGTTGAGGGATGAACGTGGACGGTCGCGGTTGAGGAAACCAAATCACCATTGACAATATTTAAAAGGATTATTCCCTTCCAACGGCAAAAAGGTGCTCCCGCCCCGCAACTCATCACGTCCGTCTGTCCGTCCGTTCCACACCGCTCGTCTCGTCTCGACTCGTCACACCCGCGCCCACGCCCCCGGCCCGGCGTGGCGCGGCGAGCGAGCGCGCGCGCGTGTGGCACGCCTTTCTCCTTTATTCAACTTCACAAGAGATGTACCGAAGGTCTACCTCATAAGTCGAATAAAAGACTCCTCAATTACCCGTACGATATTTATCACTTTTCCCTAGCATTAAAACAATGGGCTTTAATTCTTTAATTATTGAAATAAATGGCTCTAGGCCCATTTATTCTAACATCACATACTATCAAATTAGCATCTACGGCCGCATAACATAGTACCTTCCATAGGTATAGTACAGGAAATAGGACGATTTTTTTTCTTGGTGCGTGGGCACCTGCCCATATTTGTGTTTGTTTGTTAATTGAGACAGTCCACTTGGTTGCATATAAGTTGTGTTTTGAGTTGTACTATCCTTTTGCGACACTTTCTAATTGAAAAAATAGCAATGAAAAAGGCAAGAAGTGTACAAAAGAAAAGCCGTACTGAAAATAAAACAAAAGTAAAAGGCAAAAGAGGTGCTGAAAAAGTGAAGAAAAAACCGCACCATAAAAAAGAGAAAGAAAGATAAAAAAAAATTCAAAAGTGCTTGCATCCTCTGAGTCTTTGTGCCGAGTTGTATGATTGCTTGCTTGAACTAGGTCCGAGACAAGTTTAGGCCGGCGACATAGACTAGCTTGGTACTAATTTTCATATTCGCAATTTCTGAATTGAATTATTGTTTTTCTTGCTACCATATTTTAAGCCTCCCAAATCTCCACATATATACTTCAGATCGGTACAGAAAAAGAACCTTGCAATCTTGGTGCTACGCCCTCACAGGTATCACGAACCAGCCACCGGTTGTACCATCCACTGTCTTGCTTTGGTAAGAACACTTGTAAGAATTTGGCAAGGTGTGTGAGAGAGTGTTCTCACCAAGACACATATATTAGTTGATTGGAGTTTATTTTGATTTCTGACACAACCAAACAACAATTTCTGTTTAAAGTGTGAATTGCAAGAAATCATGGCACATATGTTTGCAAGGATGGATCAAAAGAACAAACAACAACAACATGTAGATGACAATCATCAAGGTATGAGAGGTAAAATTACCATACCATCCTGCTCTGGATCTTATGATGGAGATGAATATCTTGATTGGGAGATAACTGTAGAACAAGTGCTTAATCCCCACCTCGTTCCTGAGATATATAGAGTTCAACAAGCTACAAGTGAGTTTATGGATTTTGCCTTTATTTGGTGGTACGAGTTAGCTGCAATGAATGCTTTACCTAGTACATGGGAACAACTTAAAGAAGCAATGCGTGATCGTTTTATTCCTTTTTCTTACAAATGTGATTTGGTTAGAAAAATACAGCGTTTATTGCAGGGAAATAGGTCTGTCCAGGAATATTATAAAGAGTTTCAAAAGTGTAGCATATGTTGTGAAATAAATGAATGTGTAGAAGCATCTGAGAATAGATTTTTGCATGGTCTTCGAACTGAAATTCAAAATATTCTTGTTGATCACTCTTATTGTTCTCTTTCACAATTATTTGAACTTGCTTGTATGGCTGAAAAACAACTTTTAGGTGATGATAATTTTTCAAAATTACATGCACCTATTTGCCAAAATGAGATACAATATTTTGAAGAGGACACCACCTCTTTTCATGTTCCTAATGTTTTGCAGATACCTATCAAGCATGCTTCTTCCACAGCCATGGTACAAACTTCTAGAGCTCAGTGACGTAGTTGCCATGGATTTGGACACGTGCAGGATGTTTGTACTAGTCCACGAGCATACATTCTTCAAGATGATGGTGGGTACATTAGTGCTTCGTATGTCGAGGACATTGATGAAGGTGTTGTCGTTGATGATCCATTCGAGGACAATGAAGTGGACTATGCGCTAGCAAATGAGGAGGATCCTTCCCCGTGTGAGATTTCAGAACTAGCAACTAGAAGTGCACCTACAGTTTCTGAAAATGAGAGCAAAGGTAATGAAAAAGGTGATGCCCCTAGACAAGGTGAGAATTCTTTTGATCCAAATTTGTCCACTAAACATGCTACTGTAGAGCAACTTTTAGTGGAACCTTTCAATGTTTTTCCTTTGTCAAAACCTAAATTTCTTGCTCTTCCTTGTGACAAAGAAGAGTTGTGTGAAATTGATTCATTTGTTCCTATGCCACAACTAGTCCATGTTAATGATACACATGCTTTGGAGCCCTGCACTAGTGCTGAAAATAGAGTGTTCATTCCAATTCTTAGTGCACCCAATGAACAAAAATTGTTGTCTTTTTTAATACTTTGGGTTATGTTGAGTTTGATACTTTGTGTGCACTTAGCAGTTTGGAAGAGAAATTTAAATGTGTTGACTTGCCATGGTTATCTAGATGTATATGCCACTTCATTGGTAAATATAATTGCAAAGGAGAATGTATGGTGCATCGGGTTTACATTTGTTCACATTGGAATTTTTCTTTTGTTGTGCGAGATTGTGATCAACTAGAGGGCAGCCATAAAACCAATATTTTTACATGTTCCTCTAGTAGTTTTTTTTTCAAGAAACAGATTTGCTCCCAAGAAGGGGAGCATTGTTGGTTGACATCATCTATTCCCACATTGTCTTTTATTAGCACTAATTCTTTGCAGGATAGTGTTGACATATATCGTGTGTCTTCCGTTCAAGAAGCTTGCATGCTTGCTGAATTTTTCATACGCAAAGACACTCTTGACAATTGGAAGAATGGTCAATCCCTCCTCATAATTATTTTTGTTTCCTTTGTTCTCGCAACCTTGTTCTCCTTTGTGTTGTGCAGGACCAGTTTAGAGCATAATTGACACCGAGGACGACTTTTCGTCAAGAAGGGGAGGATGATGAGGACATGGAACTCATGCATATGTCCATACATGGTTCATAGAGTGGAGAAGAGAGAGTCCAACAAGGGTTTCCAAGTCAAGAAGGAGGCCCGAGGCTAATTCGGTTCGAGTCAACCAAGGTGGAGGCCCAAAGCAATTCAAGTTCGAGCATGTCTCGGAGTCCAGGAGCAGCCTTTAGTAAAACGGACTCCCAAGTCGTATACAGGCTCGGTTTTGGGTGTTTTTTTATGGTTGGAAAGATAATTACAATACGCTTCCAATGGCACAGGTCCCAAGCCTAAATTCACCCGGAGTCATCGGGAATAATCGAAACAAGTGGACGTCTAGAATCTGCTAGGGTGCTGCGACACCTTTTTTGGTCTTCGGGCCGTGTATCATGTTAGGGCCCATTAGGGGTGCGTCCAGGGGATCTTGCACGACCCTAGAGACCTTATTAGCAGCCGCCACACCCTCGTTAGGGTTCGGGTTTTGCTTAGATTATTCTGCTTGGTTAGTTTCACCGTTTATCAGTTTGTAGAACCCCAACATTTGTGTGATTCAACCATTCATCTGCAGACATCAGTTTTATTTTGAGAGCTGCATATCTTTCGAGTTCTTGTTTGGGTTCTTCGTTTTGCAGGAAGGGATTTAGCCTTCGCAGCGAGGTCAACCGGATTGTGACATGGTTGATAACCAGAGGAGTTGTGGTGCTAAGGTTGCAGGGATTCGGGTCTTTGGATCTGAAGCCGGAGCGGTGTGTCGCACTCCACCCAAAATGAGTTATCCTCTCCTGACGGAAGATTGGGCACCCCCGTTCCCATCACTAGTCGCCGCTGCGTTCCCTGCCAATTTGTACCTTTGGAAAACATAGGTTGAGGTACCTTCCATAAAATAGGCATATATGTTCGCTCGGTGCTCCGTGATTGCTCAAATTTTTACAGGAGCTTGGTAACAAAAAGTTGCACATAAGATCTACCCACTTCGTCGGTCAGGCCATTCTCAAAAAAATCAAAAAAAATCGGGAAGATAAAGAAAAAATTGTTTAAGTGTTTTGAAGGTTTTCAGAGAAAGTTCCTGCATTTCCCTAGGCTGCAATACACCTCTGTTTCAAGTGAAATTTTGTGTGCTTCTATCTTTTGTGTTTTCTGTTCAGAGGTAAAATTTTCAGAGAAAGTTGAGCTCGTTTGCTGGTACTCCTTTGGAAACGCACCTGTAATTTCTACTAGTGCCTTTTTTGCAATCTTAGTACAAAAATTACGGAACTGCCATTCTGCTGGTTCTTTGAGTTTTTGTCCATCGTTCTTTGCTTCTTTCGCTATGTTGTGCTACGACTAGGATACGTCTTAGCTAGCAATTGTGACTTGTGCTTTGGACACTTATAGAACTTTGCAAATCTGCACTCTTTATTTGCTAATCCTTGCTACATATTTTGGCCTCCCAAGCTCCACATATTATTCTTCAGATTAGTACAGCGAAGGACTCTTGCAACTCTTGGTACCACTGCCTCACATGTATCACGAACTAGCCGCTGGTTGTACTATATCTTGCTAGTGTTGGTAAGAACTTGGTAAGACATGTGTGAGGGTGTTATTCCACATACCACCTAGATAGTTTATAGGGTCTTTGTTAATCACTAACCATGCCAGATGACGTATCTATTTTGTCTAGTCAGTTGCAGGAGATGAAGGACGAGCTGAAGGCTTTCTTCCTTAAGGAGATGTGCACCCTTACGAATGGAGTTCGAAAAACTAATCACGCAGTTGAGGGTGTGGAGAAGCGAGTTTCGGATCTGATGAGAAGAATTCAACAGCTTGAACTCAACCTTCCCAAGACCGAGGATAAAGACGAGGACTCTTTTGATGATGTTGGCCATCCTGAGGATATTGTGTACCTTCCTGATGGTACGGTCGACCACAAGATGACAAGCGAAAATCGTGCACGCCGCCTTCTTGCACACAACAGAAAAGGTATGGGAGGTAATAAAACACGACACCATTATGTTAAGGATGATCATTATGCTAAAGTTATATTTACTATACAATCTTTTTATGGGAGATATGATGCTGAGGAATATCTTGATTGGGAGATGACAGCAGAACAAAATTTTGCTTCACATCTTGTTCGTCATCAACATAAGGTTAGACAAGCCACTAGTGAATTTAAAGATTTTGCTATAATCTGGTGGTATGAATGTGCTTCTTTAAACATGCAACCTGTTACTTTGGATGAGCTTATACTTGCTATGTGTGATAAATTTGTTCCTTCATCTTATAAGCGTGATTTACGTAAGAAATTACAACATTTAGAGCAGGGTGATATGTCTGTTTAGGAGTACTATGCAGAGCTTCAAAAGGGTATGGTTCGGGCTGGAGTAGTAGATGATCCTGAGGATAAGGTGTGTCATTTTTATGGGGATCTGAGACGTGAAATTCAGAATATTGTTGACTATAAACAGTTTACGACCACCAACCAGTTGTTCCAGCTTGCTATGTTTGCAGAAAAAGAATTGCAGGGACGATGAGGGAGCTCCTACGCGCACAAGACCTCCAAGCCACCAGTTTCTACCTCGTCGGGTGCCTCTCCTTCAGCACCACCAATGAGTACACATTCATCTGCAACAGGTGCTGAGGTACGTAATGTGTCTCATGTGCAGGACAAAACACTATCTCCTTCTCCCAAGAGTTCTTTGAGTCCATCTTCCAAAATCGTGTGCCACCACTGCAAGAGGATGGGACATGTCATGAAGGATTGCCCTAGTACTCGTGCCTTCATCGTTGCACCGGATGGTAACAGATATGTAAGTGCTGATGATATAGAGGATGATTTGGTCTATGCTGCTAACATGAATGTAGATTTGGAGGAGGATGTGAACGCCATTGACTCCATCACTACCTCTGCGGATTTTTCGAGTGTTATTGTGGAGCGTGCCTTGGTTGCATGTTCGCTTTTGTTAGGCCGGCCATGGGAATATGATAGATATGCAGCACACCATGGTAGAACTAATACATCTACATTCATGCATAAGAATAAGAACATTACTTTGCTTCCTTTATCACCTGCTGATGTTAGGAAACATTTCTGTGATCTTACTACTAATGATAAAACCAACGCTGCACCTAGTGAATCTTCTGATGTTAAACATGATGCAATTAAGCTAAAGGGAGGTACTTTTATTGCTACAACATCCGCTGCTTTTGCACTTTGTGATAATCCTGATGCGCCTTGTTACACTATGCTCTATCGTGACGTGTCTTTCTCCAATGATTCTATGTCTCGTACTTTGCAATCTGTTGTTCCTAACCTTTTGCAAGACATTGTTCATGTTGGGATGGAGTAGAGGATGACTCCAATTCAAGAAGGGGGTGATGAGGACATTGCCAAGCTGCTGGACACGCACACGCCATGACCTTCCCCAAGTTGTACTTCGTCTCCGACTCAGCTACCACGTCCGGTTTGGAATCAGCCTACACTTCTGCACGGTTTCGGTGATATCTCTATCATACGACGTCAGAACAAGGCATATAAGGACTCGTTGGAAAGGGGACGACACCGCCGTCGTTTTGGTTCTAGTCCTTGCTCCAGAACGTTCGTGGATCATACTGTGTGACCATGAAAAGGTGATGTGTCACCTATTTTGGGCCAATTCGGTCTTGTATCGAGTCAGGCTTTCAGCCGAAGTTGTGGAGGCCACCTCCGGTGCACCCCCAACCCTAGCACACCCTGTTTAGGGTATAAACTCAGTAGACACCACCATTAGAGACTCGGGTTTTGCTTTAGGGTAACAGTCGCCGTCTTCGGTTTGTGAAACCCCAACTTCAAGTGCTTAATCTTTCATTTGCAGTCGTTACTATATTTCTGAGTGCTGCATAATTTTGAGTTCTTGCTTGTGTTCTTCGTTTTGTAGGTAGGGATTAGCCTTCGCGGCGAGGTCAACCGGATTGTGACATGGTTGATAACCAGAGGAGTTGTGGTGCTAAGGTTGCAGGAGTTCGTGTCTTTGGATCTGAAGCTAGATCGGTGTGTCGCACACCATCAAAACGAGTTATCTTTCTCCTGACAGAAGATCGGGCACCCCCGTTTCCATCAGGTCCTGTCGACAAGGGGAAGGCTAGTGCTAATTAATTTAGTGTTGTCGAGTCTTCCCATGTTTATATTGTCTTTATTTTGGATTCCTAAGGAAGTGCGTAAGAAATTAGACTATTTTAGGTCCCGAAAGAAATATAGGCTCGCTAAGTGGTGCATTGTGTGCAAACCCAAATGTGTGGGAGGTTTAGGAATGATTGATTTAGATGAATAGAATAAGGAATAAGGAATTATTGATTCAGATTTAGATGAACATTATTGTTAAGCAAGTGGTTGTTCAAATTGTTCAATGAGGATGGTTTGTGGCAGGATATCCCGAGGAAGAAATACTTAAAAAATCAAACTTTGACGCAAGTACAGAAGAAAAGTGGGGACTCACAGTTTTGGTCAGGATTGATGGATGTGAAGGAACAATTCTTGGCCAGAGGGAGACTTGCTATCCACGATGGCTCTGAAACTAGGTTTTGGGAGGATTGGTGGATTGACAATGAAAGATTGATGGACAAATTCCCATCACTCTACAATATAGTTAGGAAGAGGGGGGCTACGGTAACAGAAGTGTTCAACTCGACTCCTCGAAAAGTTTCCTTCAGACGCGCTTTGGTTGGTGAAAATTTGTTGAAGTGGTGGGAACTAGTGTTTAGGGTGTTACATATGGAATTGGGGGATGGAGGGCAAAACATTTTCAGATAATTTTGTGTGGATGGAGGGCAAAACATTTTCAGTTAAATCAATGTATCATAGTCTAATGAGGGGGATGGGAATCCCTACGAAGTGCTGGTCGTGGAGAATCAAAATATCGCTAAAAGTAAAAAAATTGTGGTATTTGAAGCAAGAAGTGGTCCTGACTAAGGATAACCTTGCTAAAAGAAAATGGAAGGGTTACACTAAGTGCAGTTTCTGTGATGTGAATGAAACCATTCAACACTTATTTTTTGAGTGCCATATGGCACGGTTGGTGTGGGGGATTGTGAGCATGACTTTTCGTTTTTGCCCACCTTTTCGCGTTGCTCATCTTTTCGGATCTTGGCTTAATAATTTCACCTTCAATAAGAGAAACCTAGTGCTAATTGGTGCTGCAGCTTTGTGCTGGGTATTGTGGCTTTGTAGGAATGATGTGGTCTTTAATAGATCAAAGCCTAACTCTTGCTTGCAGGTCATTTTCAGATCGGGTTCGGGTATTTCGGGATCGGGTTCGGGTATTTCCGGTGGTTCGGGAAATTTGGGTACCGAAGATGAATACCCAAACTTCGTGAAATAAATTCGTGTTTCTCAACTGCATACCCGAACTAGTGTTCGGGAAATTGTGCCCACCCCTAGGCATTAGTCCCACCAGTCATGTCCTTGCTCGCACAATGCCTTTGAGTTCTAACGACATCGTCGCGAGGAACACGAGAAGTAGACCGAGCACCGGGGTGGACCAGACGGAGTGAGGAGTTGTGTGAGAGCAAGATCCACCAGGGCCTAGCTAGACACAAGAAGGAAGATATATATGCCAGCGATGCTGGAGTTCATCTTAGATAATAGCCCAAACACCGACCATAGTGAGTAGACCCTCCAACTATACCCATATAGATATAGCTCTTAAGGGCACCCGCAATGTGTGAGCAGTGACGGATCAGAGCTTGTAGACTAAATACGTAGGGGCCACAATGTGTGAACCTCTATGACATTAGATGCAACAACTTTTGAATAGAATGAAAAATAGAGGATGTTGGCCTAAACTTGTTATGAGTTATTGCTAATTAGAGCCATTATGCCGTCTAGAAGATACAAACATATATAGGTGTACTCAGTAGGCACAAATTCAAGTTTGTATACTTAAAATATACCATAGGACAAGAACAAATAGAGGGAAATTTACAATGTGATTTAATATGGTAAATGCTATTATGAAAAACATGTGATTAAAAAAATATGAAAAATGCTATGGGCTATAGGTATAATGAAAAAAAGAGGATTTGTTTAGATGACAAAAATTTGTGCTATGGGGCTGTAGGGCCAAGCTAGCACACACAAGGTCAACCAGCGAGCGTGAAGCCCAGTGAGCGGGAGCCCGAGTGGGTCGGCCAGCCCATTAAGCCCCATAGCAGGATAAGCAAGCACTGATGGATGATTCAATCAGAGTTCGAGAGTGCCCATACGCCTGCACTTTTAAGTAGTGTTACGCCCTGCTCAGTTTCCGGGGTGGTACTAAACGGAGACGAGTGCGACGCCGCTGCAAACAAGCATAATGGGCCGGTGAGAGGGGAAAAAAATTCATGATGGGCCGACCCGATGCGTGTATAAACCTACAGTGTTCCGTCCCCAATCCCCTCCATCTCCCCCAGTCTCCCTATCCACCTCGGCGTCTCCGACGCCTCCACTTCGAGATGGCGAGCATCGACAGCGGCCGGAGTGGCCGCATCAAGGGATCCGCAGCGAGCGGCGGCCGCGGACGGAGGGGCCGGAGCGCCGCAACGCAGGCGAGCGGCGGCCGCGGACGGAGGGGCCGCATGGAGGGATCCGCGACGCGCGGCGGTGGCGGAGGGAGGGGCCGCATCGAGGGATCTGCGGCGCGCGGCGGCTGAGGGAGGGGCCACAGCGCCACCACGCAGAAGCGCGATGCACGCGGACGATTCAAGGCTACTACACCGCCGACATCGTCGTCGACCTCCGGTACACACGGCGGCACCTCCTCCTTGTTGTCCTCTGGTATGCACGGTGCCGCCACCTCCTCCACGTCGTCCGAAGGCCCGCATCCCCTAGTGCAGCCATCGGGTCAGGGTAAGCAGGCACTAGTGGAATGCAAGCGTTCCCGAAGTGAAGTGAGGTGAAGTGCCATGCCCTGAGATTCTTCTAAATTGTTCTCCTCACAATGTGAAATTGTATGTTTGTGCTCCTGCTCCCCAACATCCAGATGCAAAACTAACAGATGACTAGAACTTAAAACTGAAAATTGAGTAAGACTAGTACGGCTGTACTTAATTTGATGACATGTATGCTTGAGCTTTCAACTGAAAATTGTGGAAGAGTAGTACGGCCGTACTGATGGTTAAAAATCCAGATTACGAGTTTGTGTCCAGCTGTCCTACTATCATTTTTGAGATTCACAAAGTCTCTATTATGGAATTAAAAGTAGACACAGGGCTTAGTACACAATATAATATTCCTCATTGCATTTCTTTAATATACCATTTGTTACCATAGTGTATTACAGTTACAGGCCACTGGAGTAGGCTAGCAGGCATAGCACCCTTTTGACTAGTACATCATGAGCCATGCATAGATAGTAGAAAGCTAAAGTTTAAAACTCACCACTCACCAACATATCCAGCTTGCCAAACTTCTCCTTGATAAAATCAGCTGAACGTGCAGCGCTCGCTGGATCGCTAACCTCTAGTTGATGAAACACGACGTTGTATATTCTGTAAATGCAATTCAATTCAATACACATTGTCAAGCATATCTGACAGTTTTGACTTGAACACCCCGTTGTGATTAGGATAGTGGTACCAAGATTTTTTTCTAGGTAATTTCCACCTGAACAGGAGTAACAAATCATGATTTTTTTAGGATAGTGGTACCAAGATTTTTTTTTCTAGGTAATTTCCAATTCTGACAGTTTTGACTTGAACACCCCATTGTGATACAAGTAGAGGATGCTCATAAGGTATTTGCAAAGCTCACACTTGTAAATTGGTAATACTAAGAGGCTATCCATAAGAGTTAATGTCCTAGAGTTTTCTTTTATGATATGGATTGTTTTGCTTCGTCTAAAGATGCCTTTAGATATGTCCATTTTTCTGAATTTGTAGTTCTACTAGAGGAAACTATACCCGAAGAGGCTAGTATTAGGTCTTTATTACTTTGCTCACTAATATTTGCACTAACAGTTGAAGGATGGTGTTATTTTGCCTTATTAATATTCTGGAGTCTTCTGTAGGAGAGTCGTAGTTGGAGAAACCAACAGGTGGAGTTAAGTACTTCCCTGTGTCTTTTACAGCTTGATTAGATTCAGACATATAATTATGACAGGATCAGAGTCCTAACTTCCTCTACTAATTTTTTAACTTCAGCTAACACTTGAGTTGTATTATAATCTTCAGTAGTACTAGATGTCCTTTTTTATAAGATATTCTATTCGGAAAGGAATCTAACTTGTGCTGTATTGAGGAAGATTCTTTAATGTAGTCACTATTCTTGCTAATTTTAGTTTGTACTGCCTTGATTTCCTCTAGTGTACGTAAGATTAAGCTTATATTAATTTCTGAAACCTAATATTTTTCTGTAACACGGTGATGCTCTTTGCTCAGCTTTTCAAACTTAAATTCTAATTCGTCTTGTCGCTTTCCCCAAGTTATATAGAAATTATAAAACAGATCGACGATTAAATATTGTATGCTAATATTCTAACCGCCTTTATCCAATGCTTACGAAAGTGCTCAGATATATCGACATGTATGCTTGTTGCATTATATTTCTGCTCCTTTTCTCATTTATTGGTTCACTTCTATATTGCCTTCTTGGACTTAATTTGAATCTACTTGTGCCACATATATGTTCATGGTAAAGCTATTGATGAATACTAGGTGTAGATATATGGTGTTGGTTCCCTATGATGCGTGAAATTTGAGCAACATACATCCTCTTGTTGCACTGACTGGTTAGCAAGGAAACATAACATAGAAATCTGGTCTGGTAGGATGAATTTGAATTCTAATGTCACCAAATCAATCTCTATTCCATGTTGTTTGCTGGTTCCTTGCTGTTTGCTGGAAGAAAACATAACATGCAACTTGTTTTGTTTGGTCAGGCAAGTGAACAATCCTGTGAATCTGGTGAGGATCATCATCCCGGACTCGGATGATGAACAAGACAACAGCAAGAAACCATCGCCATCGGAAGCCGCGGGACCATCGAAAAGAAAGGTGAATTTTTATGATTATATGGCTGCATTGTCGACTCCTGATCTGAGGCATTTCATGTCAATAACTTATGTTTGTTGCCTGCTGTAGAAAATGCCCTTGCGCCAGATGGTTAGGCAGCTGAAGTATCGATGTGATGATTTGCGTGAGCAGATTGAGGACCTAAGCCTGCACGTTGATGGAACACAGGAAGGCATAGAAATGACCCTCAAGGAATTCATGGAGAGTGTTGCTGACAAGTTAGAAGAGATGGGGAAGAAGATCCGCAAGGTTGAGCAGAAAGTCAATCGCAAGTAGTCGTAAAGGCGTAGTACTTAGCATAACCAGATCCTAGGTGGATGTGATGCAGATACAGGTTAATCGTGAAGCTGCTTTTGGAACATCTAAGTATGGTTCTATATGTGTCATCATCTAAGTATGGCAACATCTAAGTAATAACTTAGGTCGAACTTCTATATTGTAATTACAGTACTTCGTCTAAGTATGGTTGTGTATGCTGGTCTTGTGTGCTGATCTTGTGTGCTGAAACTTATATATATGGCTGTTCATATATCTATATTGTTATGCTGGTGTTCATATAACTATATTTTTACTTGATCTCTGACTCGCTTATCCCTGATTAGAACCGACACTTGGACTTTGATCGTACATTTGTTTGGGGGAAGTGGGGAACGGCCTGGATCGGCAAGGTTATGCATTTGGTAGCTGTTCAAAGCCTTTGTATGCTCAGACATTTGAAAGAAATATTGCTTTGCTTTGCTTTGATGACCAATATCTATGAGCTAGTCCAAGGCATTCCAAATACGACCTTACCTTTGGATTTGATTTTTATCTAAAAGCAAAAAACAAACCACTTCTCTGTTTCTTTTTTTATCACTTGAGCTCTCACGTACTACTTGTTTCCAAGGACCACCCCTTCTCTAGTTCCCTGGGCTCTTTCAGAACCTCTAATGGTCCTAGCGCTAGCAATTTAAGCTTTTCATTGTCACTTATGCTTTAAGCTACACCAAATGCACTTAAATTTAAACCAGAACACTTGGAAATTAGAAACAACCATCCAACACACTTAAACTACAGAATTCAATTTAAATCATTATCCAAGCTCAGTGCACTTACCAAATTAAACAAAAGTTTGCAAACTAGGTACCAAATAGAAACAAATATCACATTAATACATATAGGGTCACAATTATCTAAATAGCTCATCTTCCTCTCCTTGGCCTAAAGTGTTGACAGGTGCAACATGCCCGTCGTTGATGTAGGTGTCATCATTCTCATCATCATCATCAGGTATCTCATCTAGATCTGGTTCTAGCACAAGTATAGCAGTTTCAATAATATTGGCATCTCCAGTCACTCCATCGAGGTCATTCCTTGTCCAATTTGTCAACTCCCTAAGCTGGCTACAAATGTCCATGTCCTCCACACCTACATTGACTGAGTCAATATCAATATGTCCCTGCTATTTAGTTTCTCCTTCTTCTGGCATGGAAAACAAGGTCCAAGACTTCATTCTCACAACACTGCTCCAGTTGGGTTTATTTGCACATTTAACATAAAAAACCTGCTCCACTTGAGTCCTCAGAACGTAAGGCTCATCCATATATCGACGACGACTTGTATCAATATCTATAATCCCATATTGATCCTTACTGAACCCTCTACTTTTACTCTTGGATGCGGCAGGAACATCAAACCAATCACACTCAAACAATATGACTTCTTTTTCACTAGGGAAATCTAGTGTGATTACCTTCTTAAGGACACCGTACTAATCCATATCGCTCGCTTCAGCACCACTCTTCACTACAACTCCAGAATTTTGTGTATTGTACTTCGCCTCTATAGTAGTCGTTCGAAAAAAATCATGAATTACGCATCTGTTGAAAACCCGAGCCACATAATGAGGACCCTATGAAAGGTCATATAGCTCTTCACTGATCTTCCGTTCTTCATAAAGTACCTTAGCCTGCAGGTAAGAAAAAAAAGAATTGATATATTTTAAAAGTGCACAACTGCAATATTGTTTTGTCATGAATATAAAAAATTACTCACCTTACGTTCAAACCATCCAACAAAATGCTCCATGTGACGCTTATCAACGCCTTGTGTGCTAGTTCTTTTCAACAGCGCCTTATGCTCACTATACATTTTTATGGGAAAACAATATTACTATACAATGAACTATAAACTATGTAAAAACAAAAAAAATTGTTAAAAACAGCTTACTTGATCCATCTCAGTGCCTCATCACAGTTCGATAACATATAGGGCCGCATCCACAACATTTCAGATTTAGTAAGATGATGTAATTTGCAGCCTTTCTTGCTGTAGTCGATGCTGCCAAGTATGCTAGACCCAGCCGGTGGTTCATTTACCACGCTCCTCTCATGGCACATTGGCCGATCCAGCTTCGTTTCAATGTCTTCTAGGAAGTGAGAGCAGAATGTCATGCACTCCTCTAAGATATATCCCTCTGCTATCGAACCTTCTGGATGTGCCTTGTTCCTAACATATCCTTTAAGTGTACGTAGATACCTCTCGATTGGATACATCCACCGATAACACACCGGTCCACCAACTTTAGCCTCCTCAGCTAAATGAACCGGCAAATGCATCATAATGTCAAAGAATGCTGGTGGGAATATCATCTCAAGCTTACATAAAGTCTCTGCAATTGACGCGCTTAGTGTTTCCATGTCAGTTTTCACCACCTCCTTTGAACACAGCGCATTGAAAAACCTGCTAAGCTTAATCAATGGTCTAGCAACAGCTTCAGGCAAGATATGCCTTGCAACTAAGGGCAATAGTTTCTGAGAGCCATGTGTGGTTCGAGGACCGGTGGATGGTCGCTTCCTGGTGTGATGAGTGATTGACAACGTGGTGTGGACTGATTCTTGGCTAAGTATTGCAGGTGCAGGTTGCGGCTTGACTGGTGTTGGTGCAGGTGAAGAACAAGCGCGAAAGGTCATTGCCGGTGAGGCCTCCAGGTGTGGAGAAGACAAGTAGGCTTGGTTCGAGGGACCCGGTGGCCAGCGGGGTTAGGTGCGGGCCGCATGGTGGCAAGAACAGCAAGATGAAGTCACGGACGGTTTCTTGGTAGAGCCTCAAAACAAAGGTCGAGCCGGGACTACGTGGGAGCCGAGTCATGAGTGGTGATTGGCGGAGGCTACACCGAGTTCGCAGGGTTTCAGGTGGTTCACCAGAAAACCACTGGGTTCCTTGGTTGATCCACAAAGCCAAGATCGAAGAACCGAAGACAGAGGTGCAGCAGCTCCAGACCGGTCTGACCGGTGGGTCTGATCGGTCTGACCAGTGGGTACCGGTCTGACCAATGAGGAGCACCGGTCTGACCGGTGTGCGATGACGCAGTCCAGAATCTTCGAAGCGGAGGACACACGTCGGGATCGCAAGGCTTGCGTCGAGGCTAAGCAAGTTTGCGGTCGCTGGGCATCCGTCCGATGGAGCGAAGACAAAGATTTCCGAATTCACCCTTGAGGGCATGTATCCCTAGTTAGCTAGTAAGGGTATTTTCGTCTTTCGGTTGCCTCCATATAACCCAAGTGGTGAGAGGATGGCAGCCATCTCTTGGAACCCTAGCTCATTTGGTTTTCCTATTTTCTCTTCCTATTTTCCTTAGGATTTTCATAGGACTAGCTTGAGAGCTTCATGGTGAGATCTTGTGAGAGGGAAGGATGATCGGGCAGCAAGCTAGACCTTGTATGAACCTCTTTGGTATGTATAGATGATTCGGCGTGGTTCCTCAAGGCATGGATGTGTCTTTCCCGTTTCTCCTTTTTGGTGATTTTCGGAGGCTTTTCTTGGCGAATTTCTTGTGGCGGTTTTGAGACCTTTCTCTTTGGAATTTGGTGGGGGATGTATGCATGAACCCCTCATGGTTCTTTTCCCTTTGATTCCCCTCCCAAATCCGTGAGTAAAGGGGCTCAATTTTGGGGTTTTCGTGGTTCTAGGGTTCGTGGTGTTCTTGGAGGAAATCCTTCGATTCCTCTTGATTCAACGAGTTTTGGTGGACCATAACTTGGCTATGGAGTGCCCATGAGGTGTTCCTACTATCCCCAAAGTCTTGTGCGAATCCGTGGAGCGAATCGGGAGATCGGGAGTTGGATTTGGGGGAGTTGACTCGCGGACATTGTTCATCCCGAGCTGCCCAGGCACGACCGGTCTAACCGGTGCTCTTGACCGGTCTGACCGGTGCTAGCCCTTGGTGGGATTTGTCTCGGGGAATAGCCTTGTCCGTGTGGTTTTGTCCCGTGGTCCTGCTGGTCAGTTCTTGGCGTGTTTGGAGTTGTTTTGCTAGGTTTTGTGAGGGGTTCTTCTTCCTTCCAGGTTGTGTTTCGGAGGTGGTTTTTGTTCCAGGGCCTAGAGGAGTCACTGAGGCTTCCTGGAACGTTTGCTGTGCGGCTGCTGTAGCCACCGGCCTGACCGGCGCTGTTCACCGGTCTGACCGGTGTCACCGGTCTGACCGGCGCAGGCCATCGGTCTGACCGGTGTAGCACAGGCAGCAAGCCGTGCAAGTTTCCGCTGTGTGTGTTGGTGAGTTTTGGCTCGGAAGGGTGTGTGTTGGTCCCTAGGACAGTAGCACTCCAGTGGCTGCGTGGTCTTGACCAACTTGGGTAGTTGAGTCGGAGAAGTGTTTCGGAAGCCGTGTTCATCTTGTTGGAGTTCCCATCTCCTTCGAGAAGAATTTTTATCGGCTCCCATTCACTCCCCCCTCTCTGGTTCGCCTAATCGGTCCTTCAATTGGTATCAGAGCCGGTTCGGGTCTTCATTGACTCTTACCAGTCTAAGATCCAAAGATGGCGTACCAGGAACGGGGTTCGGGTCCTCCGCACTTCGATGGGAAGAACTACCAGATGTGGCAGAGGCGGATGGCAGCGTTCCTCCGCGGAAAGGGTCAGATCCTTTGGGATGTTACGGTGAACACAACTTATGTTCATCCGATGAACTTCCTTGCTCCAGGATCGAGGGATATGTTCGACACCAACAACAAGGCGGTCGACTACTTGTTTCGTGCTCTGTGTCAGCCCGAATTCGATCGAGTTCAGACAGAGGACTTAGATTGTAGGATTTGGGAGCAGTTGAAGGATGCTCATGCTGGGAATGCTCAGGTTCAGGCTCGGATGTACGCGACTTACCGGAGAGAGTACGAGAACTTCACTCATCTCCCCGGCGTGTCCGTCGATGCCCTTTTCCAGTGTTTTACAGTCGTGGTGAACAACATGAGAGCCAATGTGGCCGTGCTCCCATACGATGATCATGATAGAGCCGTGAAGCTCTTGCACTCGTTGGATCGTACCGTATGGGACGGGAAGGTTGAGGCTATCCTTGAGTCCGAGAAGTATGACACCTCGACCGTGAACAAGCTGTTCTCGAAGCTCAAGTCGGCTGAGTTGGACCGTGGTATGATAGCCAAGATTGAGAGCCTGACTGACTCTCATAGTCTTGCTCTCATCGGTGGCAAAGGAGCTAAGTTTAACGCTAACACATCTTCTAGGATGTACTCTCTGTCTTCTTTGATGTCTTTGCCAGATGAGGAGTTTGACGTGCTTGGAGAGGACGAGCTGGCATTGCTGACCAGGCGGTTCGAGAGGTTGCACGAGAACCGGGTGAACACGAGGAGGACAGCACAGACGTGCTTTCAGTGCGGCAAGTCAGGACACTTCGTCGCCGACTGCCCGGAGAAGACAGAGAACAAGGACAGCTACAAGGACGGCTACAGGCACCGGTCGAGCAGGGACGACAAGTACCAATCAAGGCGTGATCACAAGCACAAGAACAAGCACAAGGACAAGCGACGGTCGAGGAAGAAGGACGGCCGCGGCAGGAAGGCCCGAGCGATGGTCAGAGCGAGCGACGTCGACTCCAGCTCTGCCTACCCTTCCTCGAGCTCGAGTAGCAGTGAAGATGAAGGTGATCGGCGCAAGAACAAGAAGGCGTCCAAGATCTTGAGCGGGTTGAGCTGCTGCGCGAGAGATGGCTTCTGCGGAATGCCTCGTAGCTCCGGCAGCAAGAAGAGTCACCAGAGCGACTCGGACTCCGACTCCGAGGATGAGGTATGTGATGAGCTCTCTTCTTTACCCAAAGAGAATGAGGAGTTGGTTGACTTGCTTGATAATCACGATCACATGCTTAGAGAGGCCAAGAAGATGAGGAAAGAGCTTAGGGCCTCACTAGAAGATGCTAGGAACCGTGTGGCTGAGCTAGAAACCCAGAACCTAGATGCTAAGCTTGAGATTGATTCGCTTAAGGCTTCTCCTGTGGTTTCTGATAAGATTGATTGCTGTGATTGCTCTGTGTACCTAGCTGATCTTACTGCTCTTAAGGATAAGCATGCTTCTACTTGTGATGAACTAGATGTGCTTAGAGTTGAAGTGGCTGAGCTTAAGTCTAGACCTGCTTTGCTAGGTGCTTGTACTTCTTGCCATGTTTTGCATGGAAAGATTGATGAGATGCATGCTTACACTGTTTCGCTTGAGGCTAAGTTGAAAGAGCCTACTTCTTGCTCTACTTGTGAATTGCATGCGGTTAAGAATTTGGAGCTTGCGCATTATGTTGATCGCTTGCAGGATGAGAATGATGAGCTGAGGAAATGTATGAGCTAGTTGTCAGGTCAGGAGCCTCAACTTGGCATCATGATAGCGGCTTTCAAACGCTATGATGGTCAGGCACTTGGGGCTGACAAGCTTAGAGAGAACAGTGGTGAGGGAGTTGAGAGAGTTGGAGAGATCCCTATCCCACCACCAAACAGACACAAGAACAAGTTTGAGCCCAAGCCTAACCATCTCAGAAACAAACTTGACACTACTCCAGATCCACCCATATTCCCTCACCCAACAAATGATTTCCAAAAACCGGTGAAGTTTGTGGGCCCAAAGGGAGGTGAGGAAGGAGAGAAGAAGGGTGAGAAACCGAGTGAGCAGCCCCAACCCAAGCCTAAGCCTAAGCCACAGCCCATGAAGTTCCATTGTGGGTATTGTGGGAGAGATGGTCACAAGGATGAGTTTTGCTTCAAGAGGAAGCATGAGGAGAGAATGGCTAGAGAGTGGGCTAACAAGGACAGGTACCACCCCTCTAATGGTGTACCTGAGCCTCGTATGCAGATGCCCAGGGCCAAGGCGATTGTGAGGACGGTTCCGGCTTGGGGAGACCGGAAGGCAGCAGGTGGTGCTGCTGGTCGAGCTACACCGGTCAGACTGGTGCGCTACACCATTCAGACCGGTGCAGGTCTGGACAGACAGTGGTCTATTTTTCGTGCTCGTGAGGATGCTCGGTTTGGTTCAGGTGGTCGTGGTTCTGGTGGTTGGTATGGAAAGTCTGCAGGTGGTCAGTTTGCTAGGCGTTCTCCACCTCGTGCTCAATACGAGGGTGGGAGGAGTCGTAGCTTTGAGATGGAGAGGAGGAACGGTCCACGGTTTTCCTTTTGTGGCTTTCGTCATCCTCCAGCTAGAGAGGGTTGGTTCCCTCGTAGTGGTTACCGTGGTGGTATTCGTGGTGGTAGCTTTGATAGGTGTGATGATATGGTTTGTGCTAACCCCACTTTGGAGCAAATGGCTCGGCACTGGTTTTACTCTTTTGGTACTAACCCCAGTGCTGAGTCGTTTGTTCACTCACGTGCTC
Source organism: Cenchrus fungigraminus (assembly GCA_036936925.1). NCBI lineage: Eukaryota > Viridiplantae > Streptophyta > Magnoliopsida > Poales > Poaceae > Cenchrus > Cenchrus fungigraminus. The sequence continues at coordinate 127,990,432 of CM072779.1, forward strand.
GCTTTTGAATTTCAGGTGGGAGACTTGAGGAACGTTTGGTTGATTGACTCCGGTTGCTCGAGGCATATGACCGGGGACAAGGGGTGGTTCTCAAGTCTCGTCCCGGTGGTGTCCAGGACATACATCACTTTTGGGGACAATGGGCGAGGGCGTGTGCTATCAGAAGGTGAGATCAAGGTAAGTGACAAGGTCACTCTCAGGTGTGTTGCTCTTGTTCAATCGCTGGGGTTCAATTTGCTTTCCGTGTCCCAGTTGTTGGATGAGGGCTTTGAGGTGTTGTTTCGGCCTGGTGGTTCTCGGATTTTAGATTCTCGAGGGGACCTAGTTTGCATGGTCGTTCCTGAGGGTCAAGTGTTCCGAGCTAATTTCTCTCAATCTTCTGGTGTGGAGCGTTGCTTTTTGGCTGGTTCTTCGAGTGAGTTGTGGAAGTGGCATAGGAAGTTGGGTCACTTGAGCTTTGACCTTTTGTCACGCTTGAGTAAACTCAATTTGGTCCGAGAATTGCCACGGTTGAGGTTTGAGAAAGAGTTGGTTTGTGCGTCGTGTAGGCATGCCAAGATGGTAGCCTCTTCTCACCCGCCTCTCACTGATGTGATGACTGAGCGTCCATGTGAGCTGCTCCATATGGACCTTGTTGGCCCAGCTCGTGTGCGATCTGCGGGTGGGAAGTGGTATGTCCTTGTTGTGGTAGACGACTACTCTCGGTATGCGTGGGTGTTCTTTCTTGAGGAGAAAGGGGAGACGTTTGGTTATGTTCGAGATCTTGTCTTGAGGTTAAGAAACGAGAGGCAGGAGATGCCATACGAGCGATCCGCAGTGACAATGCTCGGAATTCAAAAACTCTCACTTCGAAACCTTTTGCCATGACTTGGGTCTTGAACATCAGTTTTCGAGTCCGTATACGCCTCCCCAGAATGGCGTGGTAGAAAGGAAAAGCAGGACCTTGTGCGAGATGGCTCGAACGATGCTCGACGAGCATAGGACTCTGAGAAGGTTCTAGGCTGAGGCGGTCAATACCGCGTGCTATGTGTCGAACAGGATTTACCTCAGGGTTCACAAGAAGAAAACCTATTACGAGTTGATGCACGGTCGCACACCCAAGGTGAGTCACTTCCATGTCTTTGGTTGTAAATGCTTCATTCTGAAGAAAGGGAAGAAGTTGGACAAGTTCGAGGCTAGGTCTGTCGATGGTATTTTCTTTGGTTATGCATCTCATTCTAGAGCATTTCGTGTGCTCAATCTTGAAACTAACCAAATCGTGGAGACTTGCGAGGTAACCTTCGACGAGACACAGCCACGTAGTCAGCTTGTTTTTGAGTGTGCAGGTGACGACGAACTTGGCGAGGAGATCTTTCAGGAGGAGGAGCATGAACATGGAGATGATGAAGATGGCGGTGTGGTGCCCGCGGCTGAACATGTACCTACTACTTCGACGACGATCGAGAACGGGCCCTCTCCCACACCTACAACGACAAACCCAGATCAAGGCAAAGCTGCTGTTGAGGGGGAGGTAGCATCGAGGTGAGAACCTTCCCGGCGAGTGCAAGTGGATCACCTAGCTTCGAGAATCATCGGCGACATGAATGAGCGTACTACACGGTCGAGGGTCCGGAACAATTCTCATTTCGCTCATGCTGCTTTTGTTGCCACCTTTGAGCCCAAAGACATTGGACACGCGCTATCTGATCATAATTGGGTTAATTCGATGCATGAGGAGTTGGAGAATTTTGAGAGGAACCAAGTTTGGGTGTTGGTTGACCCTCCCCCAGGGTGTAAGCCGATTGGGACAAAATGGGTGTGGAAAAATAAAGAGAGAGAGAAAGGAGAAGTGGTGAGGAACAAGTCAAGACTTGTTGCTCAGGGGTACAGTCAGAAAGAGGGGATCGACTATGAGGAGACTTTCGCTCCTGTAGCTCGTTTGGAGGTGATCAGGATCCTTCTAGCCTTTTCCGTGGCTAAAGGGTTCAAGTTGTACCAGATGGATGTGAAGAGTGCTTTCCTGAATGGTGTGTTGGACGAAGAGGTGTATGTGAGGCAACCACCGGGGTTTGAGAGTGAGAAGTACCCCCACCGGGTGTACAAGTTGAGGAAGGCGCTGTATGGGTTGAAGCAGGTGCCTAGAGCTTGGTATGGTAGGTTGAGGGGGTTCCTGTTTGAGAGAGGGTTTGAGATGGGGAAGGTCGATCAGACCTTGTTTCTCCTCAGGCAGGGCAAAGATATCCTGATTGTGCAGGTATACGTGGATGATATTGTCTTTGGTGGCTCGTCTAACTCCCTTGTTGCAAGGTTTGCAAAAGACATGAGCAGGGAATTTGAGATGAGCATGATGGGTGAGTTGCAGTTCTTCCTCGGGCTACAAATCAAGCAATCAAAGGAAGGAACATTTGTGCACCAAGCTAAGTACACCAAGGACATTGTGAGGAAGTTCAAGATGGAGGACTCCAAGGCTATGGCGACGCCTATGAGTACGACTATAGCTCTTGATGCGGACGAGGAAGGTGAACACGTGGACCAGAAGGAGTACCGGAGTATGATCGGGTCACTCCTTTACTTGACGGTGACAAGGCCGGACATCCAGTTCTCGGTATGTCTGTGCGCTTGTTTTCAAGCGTCTCCAAGGACTTAGCATCGGCAAGCGGTCAAGCGCATTTTCAGGTATTTGCGACACACTCCCGACTTCGGCCTTTGGTACTCTGCGTCTTCTTCTTTGGCGCTTCATGGTTTTTCAGACGCGGATTTTGTCGGGTGTCGGTTGGATATGAAGTCCACTTCTGGGACTTGCCAGTTCTTGGGTTCTTCTTTGGTGTCTTGGTCTTCCCGCAAACAGTCGAGTGTTGCTCAATCCACTACCGAGGCAGAGTGTGTGGCCGTAGCTAGTTGTTGCTCTCAGCTCCTTTGGATCACATACACCATGAGTGACTTTGGTGAGGAGTATACCCATGTCCCACTTCAATGTGATAGCACCAGTGCCATAAGCATTGCAAAGAACCCAGTGCTCCATTCCAAAACCAAGCACATAGAAGTGAGGTATCATTTCCTGAGAGACAATGTAGAGAAAGGGAAGATAGCCTTGATCCATGTACCCACACATGACCAGCTAGCCGATATTTTCACCAAACCCCTAGATCAAGCAACTTTCACTCGTTTGCGGGGGGAGCTTGGTGTGTGTTTGATTTCTTGAGTTGGTGTGTGGGAGCTCCTTTGTAGCATATGTATAGCTTTCCTTTATGCATTTCTTGCATTTGGCATGGCATATGTAACATGATGTATAGGCATCTTTGTATCTTAGGTTGCATGCATTTTGTGTCATATGCATTGTTTAGGAAAAGCTTCTCCTATATACATTGTTCACCATGTAATGATATGTATGTCTTTGTGAGCTAGTTTGGTAAGCTATGGTTAGTTTGGCTTAGCTCTTGATGATCTTGATTTATATCCATGGTTGATGGCTATGTTTTTGAAAAATGTCACATGTATGCTCTCTTGTGAGTAAATGCCTTTATATGATCTTGACATGTTTTAGTGGCTTGGCTATGCTTAATTTGTGGTTGGATAGCTTATTTTGATCATATGGGGCCAAAGGCTCATTTGCCATCATGAATGTTTAGCCCTCATGCTTGATCTTGTGGAGGGGCATAAGTTCCTTTTTGTCGCAAAGACATTTCATGTGCCAATTTCAAATCTGAAAATGAAAATATAAATTGCTTGGAAAATGTGCTCCCATGTCATATGTGCTAATTTTAATTTGCTTTGGGTGCTAAACCGTTGCATGATGCCTACCAATGAGGAGTCTCATATATAGCGCACATGGCTCGGTGGCTTTGACATGACATGAGGTGCTTGTGGGTGTTTATGATGGTCTTATGCTTAGAATGGTTGTCCTAGCATGATGTTTGTGTGGCTTTGCCATTTTGACATGTTTTGCTCATGTTTAGGACTTTGCTCATGAGAGGGCAATTTTTCGCAAAATTGCTCAATTCTATCTTAGCTTCGCCAAATGGTTGTGAAACTTGGTGATCATGTAGTTGATGTCATTACGAAGCTATAGAGTATCTAACTTGCTCATTTGGACATGTGTAGCATCCTATGTTGGATTTTGTCTATTTGAGAAGGTCTAGGTTGCATTTTTTGCATTTTTGGCTTGATTCATGCATTGTCAACAAGGGGGAGAAGTTTGAGCATGTTTTGGCCTACTGAATGCATCTAGAAGGTTTTCAGGTGGTTTTGAGCCATTTCTGGGCTCTGTTGTGCACCGGTCTGACCGGTTGAGGTCACTAGTCTGACCGGTCAGAGTACTGGTCCTGTTCACATGTTGAGCACCGGTCTGACCGGTGGTGTCGACCGGTCTGATCGGTCAGAGCTGAGCTGTTGCAGCTGCTCTGTTTTGTTAAGTGGTTCGCATGCATTCGTCCAGGGGGAGTTACATTGGTTCAGGGGGAGCTTGCATGGGTGCAGGGGGAGCTCTTTGTGGTTTTCGAGCTTTGGTTTGTTGGTTTGTGCTCTTTGCTTGAGCATTCTTTGTCTCGGATGTGTCGAGCCGTTGCCCTTGCCTAAGGGGTCCGAGACTTGTCTTCTGCAAGTGATCTTGCTCTTTGCCTTTCTTTGGCTTTCGATCGCTTGTTGGAGTTTCTTTTAGTCATTTCTTTTCTTTTCCTTTTCTCTTTGGTTACCAAAACGTGTATGTTGTCAATGCACTCATCAAGGGGGAGATTGAGAGCCATGTGTGGTTCGAGGACCGGTGGATGGTCGCTTCCTGGTGTGATGAGTGATTGACAACGTGGTGTGGACTGATTCTTGGCTAAGTATTGCAGGTGCAGGTTGCGGCTTGACTGGTGTTGGTGCAGGTGAAGAACAAGCGCGAAAGGTCGTTGCCGGTGAGGCCTCCAGGTGTGGAGAAGACAAGTAGGCTTGGTTCGAGGGACCCGGTGGCCAGCGGAGACAGGTGCGGGCCGCATGGTGGCAAGAACACCAAGATGAAGTCACAGACGGTTTCTTGGTAGAGCCTCAAAACCAAGGTCGAGCCGGGACTACGTGGGAGCCGAGTCATGAGTGGTGATTGGCGGAGGCTACACCGAGTTTGCGGGGTTTCCGGTGGTTCACCAGAAAACCACTGGGTTCCTTGGTTGATCCACAAAGCCAAGACCGAAGAACCGAAGACGAAGGTGCAGTAGCTCCAGACCAGTCTGACCGGTGGGTCTGACCGGTCTGACCGGTGGGTCTGACCGGTCTGACCGGTGAGGAGCACCGGTCTGACCGGTGTGCGACGACGCAGTCCGGAATCTTCGAAGCGGAAGAGACGCGTCGGGATCGCAAGGCTTGCGTCGAGGCTAAGCAAGTTTGCGGTCGCTGGGCATCCGTCCGATGGTGCGAAGACAAAGATTTCCGAATTCGCCCTTGAGGGGCATGTATCCCTAGTTAGCTAGTAAGGATATTTTCGTCTTTCGATTGCCTCCATATAACCCAAGTGGTGAGAGGATGGCAGCCATCTCTTGGAACCCTAGCTCATTTGGTTTTCCTATTTTCTCTTCCTATTTTCCTTAGGATTTTCATAGGACTAGCTTGAGAGCTTCATGGTGAGATCTTGTGAGAGGGATGGATGATCGGGCGGCAAGCTAGACGTTGTATGAACCTCTTTGGTATGTATAGATGATTCGGCGTGGTTCCTCAAGGCTTGGATGTGTCTTTCCCGTTTCTCCTTTTTGGTGATTTTCGGAGGCTTTTCTTGGCGAATTTCTTGTGGCGGTTTTGAGACCTTTCTCTTTGGGATTTGGTGGGGGATGTATGCATGAACCCCTCGTGGTTCTTTTCCCTTTGATTCCCCTCCCAAATCCGTGAGTAAAGGGGCTCAATTTTGGGGTTTTCGTGGTTCTAGGGTTCGTGGTGTTCTTGGCGGAAATCCTTTGATTCCTCTTGATTCAACGAGTTTTGGTGGACCATAACTTGGCTCCCTGGAACGTTTGTTGTGCGGCTGCTGTAGCCACCGGCCTGACCGGCGCTGTTCACCGGTCTGACCGGCGCAGGCCATCGGTCTGACCGGTGTAGCACAGGCAGCAAGCCGTGCAAGTTTCCGCTGTGTGTGTTGGTGAGTTTTGGCTCGGAAGGGTGTGTGTTGGTTCCTAGGACCAGTAGCACTCCAGTGGCTACGTGGTCTTGTCCAACTTGGGTAGTTGAGTCGGAGAAGTGTTTCGGAAGCCGTGTTCGTCTTGTTGGAGTTCCCATCTCCTTCGAGAAGAATTTTTATCGGCTCCCATTCACTCCCCCCTCTCTGGTTCGCCTAATCGGTCCTTCAGTTTCTACAAAATAACATGATAGTCATGTGATTTCAGTCCATATACCTTGCATCCATTCACATCCACACATTTCTTTATATTAGACGTGTAACCATCAGGCATCCTCACTCCTTCTAAGAATGTGCATAGCATCTTCTTCTGGTCCCTGCTTAAGGAGTACAATGATGGTGGCAAAGTATACTTTCCATTCTCCACCACTGGATGCTGATCCTGCCGTATCGCAAGATGTTGCATGTCAAGCTGCGCCTTTTCACTATCCTTACACTTACCATCTATGTGAAGCAATGTCCCAATAATGCTTTCACAGACATTTTTCTCGATGTGCATAACATCCAAGTTATGCCTTATAAGCAATTTTTCCCAGTAAGGAAGCTGAAAAAATATACTCTTCTTCCTCCAGTTGTGCCACCTAATGTCTTCTTCACGTTGCTTCCTCTTTTTTGTTGCTGTCCCAAATTTTGGTTGCTCAAAACTATTATACTACTGTAGAACCTGAGCACCAGTCAGTGGAACAGGTGCCTTCCTCATCTCTGTCATGTTGTTGAAGCTGCTTTTGCTCTTGCCCCACCTATGTTTCTGAGGGAGAAATCGACGATGACCCATGTAACAATGCTTCGACCCAAATTTCAATCATAAGTACTCTGTATCTTTGTGGCAATATGGACATGCAAACTTTCCTTTAGTACTCCAACCAGATAGCATGGCATAGGCAGGGAAGTCATTTGTGGTCCACAACAGAAGCGCATGAAGAGTAAATTTCTCCTTCTCATTCTCATCCCATGTTTCAACACCTTTCACCCATAACTCTATCAGCTCATCAATTAGGAGTTGCAAATAGACATCAATATTCATACCATGTGATTTTGGCCCTGGTATCAGCATAGACATCATCCAATAGGGTTGCTTCAAACACAACCAAGGAGGCAAGTTGTAAGGGATTAGGATGACAGGCCATGTAGTATATGCAACACTCAACATCCCAAATGGATTAAAGCCATCAGCTGCAAGATCGAGCCGTATGTTGCGAGGTTCCTTAGAAAAATCCTTATACTCTTTATTCACATGCTTTCATGCCAATGAGTCTGCCGGGTGACGCATTTTCCCATCATTTACTAGTTTTTCCTCATGCCAACGCATCATCTTCGATGTTGATGCTCTCATAAACAATCTTTGCAAGCAAGGAATAAGTGGAAAATAACGAAGGATCTTACGTGGAAAACGCTTTTGCTTCTTTCCACAATCACTGTCAACATGATCATCCTTTTCAGTACCGCTTGTCTCTTTCCACCTAGATTCACCACATGTTGGGCACTTATCCAATTTAGCATAATCCCCACGAAATAACAAACAATCATTGACACAGGCATGAATCTTATGATAATGCAGGCCAAGATCACGAATAACCCTCTCCACTTTCTCCAAGGAAGTTGGCAGACAATGACCATCAGGAAGCACAAGCAAGAACAACCGAAGTATGCGTTCTAGACTGCTGTTACTAATACCATCCATGCATTTAATCTGAAATAGCATGACAATGAAAGAAATCTTTGTAACCTCTTTGCAACCTGGATACAACTCCTTCTTTGCCTCATCTAGTAACCTAAAAAGTTTTTTTGCAGTCGCAGTTTGCTCATCCTCTTCTCTTCCTGTGACTTGTCCATGTATAACACCTCTGATCAGTGAAGAAATTAATTCATGGGAACTTTCAGTATGATCTAGTGCAGTGCCATCATGGATCTCATTCTGAACTAACGAAGGCTCACAATAACCTTCTCCTTGAATGAAACTCTCATCAAACCCTCTCAGTGCCACGTGAGTTCGAACCTCCTTTTCACTTCGATAAGACATGCAGCGGCATCGAGTACAAGGACATGGAGTTGTTTCTTCACTAGGTGTGCCCCCAAAAACACTCTGTAAATATTTCTTCAATCCTGCCTGCCATTCTGAAGTATATCTGGACATCCGCATCCAGTTGTTATCTTCATTTGACATCCTTCACAGTATCCCTACATTGAGCACAAATCCATATAATAAATACCTGCGATCAAGCTAACATTACGAATTCACAAGCTATTTTGCTAATGAGCACGATATGTCGTACCAGCTCTCTCCAAGAGTTCAAAATTCTTCAACAGTTCACCAAGCAAAGGAAAATTAACTAGAACCCTGTGTTGCCTGCTCACCTTGTTTGAAGCACAGTAGTAGCTAGCCGAGGGCCGGGGGACCAAGCCGGGGTCGCCGGAGCTGGATCGCTGCAGGCCGGAGGGAAACAGGGGCGGGTGCCTCTTTGCCGCTGCTCAGCCGTTGCCATCGGCGTCTCCTTGGCGCTGAGAATAAGAGGAGGGTTGAGGAAGCAGTCGCAGGATGGGGACACACCGCCGTGCCGTCGCCGTTTTTCCCTATCGCCGTGGCGGCAGTGCCGGCGCTGCAAGGATACGTACGCACGCGCGATGCGACCTACCTGAGTCGAGAAGGACTCGATCTATTTTTTCCTTCTCATGTCCGCGTGGGTGGGCCTTTTTTTTCTTCATGCGCCGGTGGGTGGGGTGGGCTGCGTTTTTTTTCTTTTTTTATTTTTGCTTCAAATGAGCCCGTGGGGAACCAAAACAAGTTGCATACAATTTAAATCACATCTTTAGTTTCCTTCTAGGGCAACCAAAAATAGTTTAATGAATTCACATAACTCATTGGTGGCAATAAAACTTACTTCATGCAACGAACTTTTTATGGATGCAACAAGCACATGAGCTATCACAACAAAGGTTAAATTTTAGATAACGTTTTTTCATTGTGGCCACAGGCACGCCTATTCGCAACCAACTTAATTTTTGTGGCAACAAACGGACATCAAACGCAACGAACTGTTTTATGGTTGCAACAGGCACACGAGCTATCGCAACAAAGGTTAAAATTTAGACAATGTTTTTTCATTGTGGCCACAGGCATGCCTATTCGCAACCAACTAAATGTTCGTGTCAACAAAGACACATCAAATGCAACGAATGATTTTCTGGATGCAACAGGCATGCCTATTCGCAACCAAATAATTTTTCGTGACAAGAAACACACATCTATCGCAACACTAAATCATTCCTATTGCAATGTACAATGAGTTGTGGCAATAGGTACCCATAAAGGCAACCACTTTTTTCATCGTGGCATTAACACCAACATGTTGCAACGAATGTTTCAACAGACGCAACCCACATTTTTTGTGGCCATAAGATCCAGATATTGCAACCCATTAAAACATTGGTTGCTATAAAACCAAATATTGCAACCAAATGTGTGGTGTTGCAAAAAAAATGGTGCTCTAAGGGTCAATTCCTAGTAGCGTATGTTGTTGTAGGGTAGTTGGTTTTCATCGGTTGTAAGCAACTTCGATAGTTTGCCATTTTAGTTTGGCATCCATCTAACTTTGGCAACACATGAAAAATTAGCCTCCAATAGTTTGACAAAACAACTTGGCATCAATAGCAACTTGACATCTCTCCCCTCAGCGCGCGCATATATGCGCGCTCAAATCCGTGGCGTATTCGTTCCGTAGAGAAGAGGTGGAAGGATATAAAAATAATTTTGTTTCTATCTCGGGGTTCTTGATGTATGTTTTCAAGAGGTGGAAGGGCATAACATAATTTTGTTTCTCTCTCAGGGTTCCTAATGTAAGTTAGATCTGGATTTGACAAGTGAATTATGCCAAACTGTTGGAGATAAACTCTTTTTTTACTTGGTATATCTTTTTAGAAGTTGGCAAAACATAAGACTTGCCAAGTAAAATTTGGTAAACTTTTGAAGTTGCTCCATATCAAACTTTGGTTGCTGAGGCCGGAATTAATCCATTTTCTAAAAAGATCTAGATAAGACGGCAAGTGAAGTTGCTCCATATCAAACTTTGTCACTTGCATGCTACATAGGTACTCGTTTTGAAGTTGGTAGAAAAAATGGTCTTTTTTAAAGATAATTGTAATAACAAGATTCCGGCCTTTTACAGAATTTTGTATGCAGTCTCCAAAATTTATGAAAGACTTCTATTTTTTTTTTGCGAAAGAAAAAAGACTTCTAATTTTAGTGCATGATGAGACCAAACTCAACACGAGTTCTACGATTACTCGGCCAAAGCTTGCAAGCCTTCAGCATATCTTCCCGTGGACCCTCTCTTCCAAATGAACTGTTTGAAGAATCTGTTAGAAATATGATTAATTAATGAGCAATTAATGGTGCATGACAACATTAGTAGACCTACCTCTAAGAGGATGGGAAACCACCTTTGGAGTTTGTCTAGACACGTAATGTGTTCTTTTACATTCTCAAGCCGCCTTTGGGTACATTCGATTAATATAATTACTCATCGTGTCCATTTTGGTCCTGAGTTCTTTCACATTCTCAATACAATCTGTGAATTCTAAGTTCAACATGTAGTAATTTTATATATGCGTATATCAAATTAAAAGGTGTACATAAAGGCCTGTTAATTTGGACCTGATAGAGATTATATGAATCAAAATAGTTGATAGAGATTAAAAGATTGGATTCTCACCAATAATAATTTTTGTTGTTTGCATCCATGGATTATTGTAATATGGATTCTTCATCTAATAAATGTTCGTCATTTTGTCTCTACTTCTCTCTGCATAAAAATATCTAAATAGTATGACTGGGGGAGTAGCGATCACTATAAGAAAATCGTTGACTAGTGACGCAACCACATTTTAGCGTCACTGATTATGACGTTCCTGGCTGATCTCGTCATTAAATTTCGCTTCCGAGCAAATTTAGTGACAAAAAAACTTTCGTCATAACAGTTTGTACTGTAGCCGAGCATTCACTGTTCCATGCTTGTTTTGTGACACCATAAGCTCCACAATAGCGTCATAAACCAACTTTGGTCCCACATGTAAGTATTATTTTAAAAAGAGTATTCCAAGTCATCATAAAATTCAGTAAGGTCCCACATGTAAGCATTTTCGTCAGGTCAGTGGAGGCGAGGTCACGAACATGTAAGCATTTTTGTTAGGTCAGCGGAGGTTAGGTCACGAAATGTTGCAAAAACAATTTGCCATGGCATGGGTTCGAACCAGAGACCTAGAGGAACAAGACTGTGCTGTTTACCATTGCAACACTTCTTGGTTGTGTGAGTTCTATGGGAAACTTAGCTAATAGTATATGTGAATTATTTACTGTGACCAGGTCCCACATGTAAGTTTAAGGTGAGTCTATAATTACGTATCGAATGGCTGGCAAGACACTTCACTTAGACTTCGCAAAGACTTTCGACTTCCACTAAGCAAATCTGTAATGGCTCGTGGCAGGGATGGTGGATCCTAGAGGTGAGGGGAAAATGGATGCACCGCCACCTCCTAGCAACAAGAGGATGAGACAGCACGATGAGGTCGGGCCTCTGGTTTGAGCAGCGATATTTCCCCTATCTTCCTAGGGTTGGGGATATCTAGATTTGGGGATCTGGAAGATTGATGAGCATATATGGTAGATTCAGATTTTATTATCGTACATTTAGATTTGCACTTCGATTGGTGTTAGAAGTTGATAGGATATAGACAGTTCATGTTAGATTCGGTTAGTTTTCAATTTGCATCGACTTACGGTAGGTTCTGTATTTTAGTAGCTTATAGATGTGCTTCCAACCACTCGTTTTATGAATTTTTGTCGAGGTGCACAATTGATAGGATTGATAGGTCTTTCTATTTTCAATTTCCATCATTTTATGGATTGGTAGATTGACGATATTATTTCGGAGTTGCAGACCGTGAAGGGACATCTGGATTCTGCCACGATTGTTAGTGTTTGCACAATTCATAGGTGTTAGATTCAGTTAGTTTCCAATTTGTATAGTTTGATGGATCGATAGGTTCAGTTAGGATAGCCATGCCCTTGCTGAGTTTATGTAGGTAGCAAACAACCAGGTTTTGTGGCGTCTGGTGGTTGTTTTACTGTACTCATACAATTGGGTTCAAGGGATTCGGGTTTTTTATAAAATGAGATGAGTTCATTTTTTAGATCGAGATGAGTTTATTTCTCCAAGAACATCTTAATGTTATTTTACAAGATCTGGATGTCTCGTCTCAGGAGAGGACTCGTTAGGATCTCTAGGGAAATTGAAAACATAATGTCTCATTTAGCTATGAAAAAGAAAGAGCATCAGTACTCACCTAAGAACAAGGAAACTAAAGGTAGAGATGGCTCTGAAGGACAAAGACATAGGAATAAACACGTCAATGAATGGGTAGAACATTAAGTTTTTTTTGCTAGTCTTTTATTTTAAATGTTCGAGAAGTTTATTGTCAGTTGGACTGAAACGGGTACCCTTGTACCCGTTTCAGTCCAACTGACAACAAACTCCTTAAACTTTTAAAAGAAAAGACTGACCAAACAAACTCAATGCTCTACCCATTCATTGATGTGTTTATTCCAATGTCTTTGGCATTCAGAACCAGCTCTGCCCTTAGTTTTCTTGTTCTTAGGTTAGTACTGAACCTCTTTCTCTTTAGTAGCTAATTGAGATATTAAGTTTTCAATCTCCCCGGAAATCCTGACAAGCCCTCTTCCTGGGACGAGACATCCAGCTCTTCTGAAATAACTTTAAGGAATGCAAGAGAGACTCGCAAGACCAAAAATTCACGGCATGAGATGCAGAAGGTGAAGGAGCAGCTGCAGGAGGCCAAACATGAGATGGAGAAGTTCCAGCAATCGCTATGATTATGAATGGGTAGTTATTGTTGTGAAACTTGTATCATGCTTGTATTTTGGTGTTTGCTACCGGATCATCTTATGATGGTTGCTACTTGGTGTTGTGAACTTTGTGGTCATGAGTTGAGAAACTTGTTTCTACCTAAAAAAAGAAGCTAAAATTGTAAAAAGAAGCTAAAACTATAGCCATTTTGGTCGAATGGTTAATCTTGAGCTCTTACGATGTTTGCTAACACGTAGGATAGCAAAAACTTGTTGCTACTACTAGTACTACTTTTTTTCATTGTAAGATGTTGGGTTTTCTCATTGCGTAGTAGTGACAGTTTAATCCCGTCCGACTGAATACTACAGAACGGACTTTATGGATGAGGAAGATATGGACGAGAAAGCTACGGTCTGTTGATATTTTGCAGGGAGGACCTTCCTGAGTAAAAAATGCCTAACTGCTTGTTTGCTAAGTGTCGCCTATTCCAGTCTGCAAAAAAGCAAGGTCCCACAAGGCGATAATTTAGTGTGACAAAAAAGGAGGAAAATAAAAAAAGAAATAATGTCAATAACAAAGGTCAAACCCATGACCTTTATTCTGAAGAGGTTGGCAGCAGTACCACTGAGACATGATGCAGTTTGTGTTATTTGAGCCAAACAGATGTCTTATATTAGTTTTTTCTACCATTGTCGTTATGTTGATGTTTGCTATTTGGTGGTGTCAACTTTGTTGTTATGAGTTGAGAAACTTGTTGCTACCTGATCATCTTATGATGTTTGATACTCGGTGGTGTAAACTTTGTGGTGATGAGTTCCTATGAGATGCCATATTATTATGCCGATTTTGTTTAATCTATTTCAAATTGATTCTAGCATACTCCTAATCATCATTCTAAATTCATAAGCGCTGCATAACTACAGAACTAGGCAAAAAAGAAGGTACATGGAGAACAACGGATATATCGTAATAATATAGTGATACAAGGGGGCATGCTCTTGTGTAACAATGCACTTGTCTTGAGCTTCGAGTAGAGAAGAGTTGCTCATGCCAATAACCTATGACAACCGAAGTCAAACAAGTGCATATTTTGCACTCCTCGAAAATTGAGACGTGCACTTAATTTGGGACGAATAAGTGCACATTTTGACTCCTCGAAAAATAAGATACGGAGTACAGTATGCGATTATTTCGGGACGGAGGGAGTACAACGTTTCTTCCGGTCCCCATAAATATCCCACCCTTGCGACCAACAACAAACCCCGTTCTCGCACAGCACCCTCTCCCTTCCTCTCCCCACTCTTGCAACCAACAACAAACTCCATTCTCGCACATCACCCTCTTCCTCTCCCCATGGAGCCATTGTCTCCTAGAGGTGTAGCGCAAGCCACATCCTCCTCTTCTTCTGATGAAAGAGAGGATCCCCAGTCGTCTGATGAGGAGGAGGTAGAGCAGAGCCCCATTCGAGTGCTGGTGGACACATCCTCTGATGATTCGGAGTTTGTGGAACAAATGGAAATCCAAGATGGGGTACCTCTGAAACATTGCACCCCTCGCAGGCCAGCAAGAGGTGCTAGGGGTCAGGGGCGCGGAAGCACCGCCACTAGCCGGCGAACTGTCTTCTCCAAGCGCCATCATCATATCTCATCCTCATCGGTCGGTGCCAGTCAACCTCTGCCATCATCGTCGAGCAGAGGCCATCATCCACCATGCTCGATCGACTGCCATGGAGCGGCACCATCATCCCCATGAGGTGCTAATGGAGGGATGACCTCACCTGCGGTCGATGCTCGGGGTGGGTCCACCGCCATCTTCCATGGGCGGCGGCAACAGAACGACTACCTCGTCCGTGAGCAGCTGCAACAAGATGTCGAGTGCACCATCGACCAAGAACCAGCACCACAATTAGTGGTAACTGCTACTAGTAGATGGATTAGAAGAAGTAGAGCAGCGGCTCTGTTTTATCATTTCTTTTACTACTGTTTTTCCAAAATTGTAAGATGTTGGGTTTTCATTATAAAATGCTGTGTATCAGTGACACTTTATTTCGGTCTGACTGAATACTGCACAACGGACTTTCGACTGTTGTTCATGCAGTCTCATTGGGTAGAATGACTACTGTTCGGCTTTGTTTATCATATGTTCGGTCTTTTCTTTTACTACTATTTTTTCAAGATGTTGGGTTTTATCATATGCGGGGAGAATTGCCGATGTGTTGATGTTTGCTACTTGGTGGTGTGAACTTTGTTGTGATTAGTTGAGAAACTTGTAGCAACCTGATCATCTTATATGTTAGATTCAAATTTCATCATACCCTTAGATTTGCACTTCGGTTGGTGTTAGAAATTGATAGGCTATAGACAATTCATAGGTGTTAGATTCAGTTAGTTTTCAATTTGCATCATCTTATGATAGGTTCTTGTATTTTAGTACCTTTTGGATGTTTTCTACAAAATGAACTTTCGCCTTGTGTTCATCCGGTATTTAAGAAATCAAGGGAACAGACTTTCTATTTTCACTGAATTTATAGCGAGGGAGTAGACACACATTACCATTTTTATTAGAAACAACAAAATCCAAATACAAACGACATTACGAGACAAATGCATGCATATGCATTGATTACACATGAGGATGGATCCATCCACTATCGGTGGAAGTACAATGATCCACTATCATGGCTCATACTACTACCATCAAGACATACTACTACCATCACGACATACTACTACCATCACGGCCTCATGGCAATCCTGACTGCTCCCTCTTCCCCGACTCCTCCAAGTTCCATGCTTCGTCCCTTCCTTGCCCGACCATTCTCCACATACTGCATACACAAACGAAGAACAAACCCTACATAAACTAATAATATAATGAGACCGTCTCAATACCATGCATACATAAAGTAAACAAGATTAGCCAAGAAAATGATCTCACCCTTGTATCCCTCTGAAGTTGAGAAATGCAAGACGAACGGTGTGCCGCACTCGCCTATTTATCGAGGACTACGGCGGGCACGTGAGATCGGTGTACCATTGCTAAAGTTACTATGGAAAATGTGAGATGCTCGGAATATAGTCAGGCCTACGCCTGATACGAATCTATCTAGGTTCAGTGGTGCACATCGATTACATGTGTGGACGATGGGTATCACGGGATGAGCCCGACGTGTCTAGGTATGTGTTCATTTTCGGACTCTCCCGTCTAGACCACAATAAAGTCATGCAGACAACTCAAGCCGCATCAGCTGCATCTAATGGCCGTCTCAACTACATCAACTCTTGTCGCATCAACTGCGAGACAACTCTCTACCGTTTGTTTATGAAAAGTTTTACGCGTCAATTGCATCTGGAGAAACAGATTAGGTGTTGTAAGGTTGCACAACGCAATTAGATGGACCGGATGGTCCTTGCATCGCAACATGCACAGTGCAGGTAGACTTGACAAGTCCTCCTTGATCAGGTATGCTGCGTGAGTCATGACTGATGATTCCTGGAGGCCTTGGAGACTGAGAAACGTGATGAACTTGTTGATGCAACAAGGCCAAAACAGAATAAGCAATATATGTTTGTGTGTGTGTAATATCAACATGCATATAAACGAGACACGCTCTCACAAGTTGTTCCAGGTGTTAACCTACGAACTTGTGTGCACACCTGCACTGAACGGACGTGTCGATCATTGTGAAGGGACGCGTCCCGAATGTGGCGACACCCACCCTGAAGGGACGCGTCCTTTCTGGGTGGTAACTGATGTCCACGAACAAACATTTCGGAATGACACATTCACTCCTGCTACTATAATAAGAGATAGTTTATGCACGAGACGATCATTGCATACAGGCCATTTGCGTTCATGGCTTTAGACGCTAAATGTTACCTTCCTTGCAAGTTGACTTCTCAGTCTCAAGCGAGGAAGTGAAAGCAGAAGGAACCGCATGCCAGTACAAGAAATCTGGTATGTTCATGGTGGGAGGCTGTCAATGGAGACTACGTTGCTACCCTGCAGGTATGGATGATCCTGAGTGGTTGCATGTTCGATGCGGCATTGGTGTCGTCCTCGTTCCTGTGCACAAATCCCAAATGGTACGTGTCTCATTGCTGCTATGAATACACACACTCACACATGGTGATACAGTCACATTATATTATTGTTGTCAAGCCTGTGACTGCTTCCTTTGACGTAGGTGCGAGTATTGTTGCGTGCGATGGCTGGAGACCCAAGCGATGAAGATGATACGTTTCGAGTTCAAGCTACAAAAGAAGTGTTTTTCACTAATCGGCATGTAGAACAAAGAGGATTTGAATGTTTGGTGGAGCATCATGACATTGATCGTGTGACCTCCTATGATCATCGCATACACATATCGTGTGTTGTTACAGTACTGGAGGACGATTGCATTGAAGTTCCTCCTCCATCAGTACAAACAAGCATATGTGAAAGCGTTACAGCCCAAGCCCCTGTGGATGTTGTCTTCCACGTAGGTGCAGAATGTTGGGTGATACGAGCGATACGTGCCGATGTGGCGAAAGTATCTTGTGTGATGGAGGCAATGCTCTAGGCCAAGGAAGGGAGTCACGCTCTGAAACTGTTCCACTTGTAGAAACAAACCCTAATGGCTTCTCGCTACTGATCAAATATGTTAGGGAAGGATCACTCCCGGAGGAGGCTGATTTATGGGACACTCCTGCCAATGTCTGGCCTTATGTACTCTGGGTCGCCGACATGTACCAAGTCGAAAGGTTGAAGCTGCACTGTGCGTCAAAGATGTGGGACATGGCAAGCGAGGAAACCGTGACCTCATTTCTACGATGGGCAACTCAGGCTAACTGCACACAATTGCGGGACAAGTGCATGTCTCTCTTAGAGCGAATCTTTTCTCACGGAATACTCACACATGATTGGGCGGTCATATGCATTGTCATCCCGAATTTATGCATGATCTCCGTAGAAGATTACACGGAGGGTGGTGCCAGCAGAGTCCCTCTAATAGTCTGTAGTTTTAATGTTTTATTGAAGTGTGTTTAGTCATGTAATAAGCAGTTGAAACGGTACGTTAATTTGTTGCAGTGAGTACATTTGTAATGCAATAATCGGATCATCCGTCGAACGTGAATATGAAGTAGAGTATAGTCCTGTGTGTTTGTCAACTCCATGATCCATGGTGGCACAGACAACCCACAGTCAACAACTTGCCTCTCTGCGTATGGTCACAGACGTTTGGGTCCGACACCCAAGCAGTCTTTTGTGTGGGTCACTGATGTTTGGTTCCATGATCCAAGGTCTTTCGTTTCCTGCTCTGGAGCAGAGAGGCGGGACTTGAAATTTTGAATTCCCCGCTCCTCCTCCTTGTCCTCCCCATTTTATATAAAACAAAGAGGGAAACCAGGCCTCCCAAAGCGCTCCTGGTAATTTTCCAAAATCAGGGGATCTTCTCCTCTACCACTGAAGAGACCTAGTAGATCTGCGACGGTGCAGCAATGGCAACCTAGCTACCGACGACGCCTTCCTCTGCTACGAGTAGTCGGCTTCCTCTGCTATGAGCGGCGGCCTTCCTCGGCAACCTCCTTGAAGCTGCAAGATGGTTCAAACCCGTTGATCCATCGGCCAACCCGTGGCTCACCCTGGTGGTCGTAGATCTGCAACAGTTGCAAAGAACAACGTGTTCAAGGCGCAACTTCGGGTTGCTAAATCGAGACGGCATTCAGCACCTTATTCCCTTCCTATTCATCAGGTCTGCGGGCTCCTTCCTATATTGATCGATTCAATTAGATTGTTTCCCCATGCTCTTTGGTATTCTATAATATTCTTTCATGTTTGGGTGATTGTTGATCTACTGTACCCTATCGCAAGAGTTTGTTGGAAGTCATTTTATTTGAGGTTTGTACAAATTTGTAGATGAAATTATTAGAATGCTTCCCCATGCTCTTTGCCTTCTAATATTGTTGTTGCATGCTTGAGTGATTGTGGATGTTCTGTTCCCTATTGCAAGAGATTGTTCGAAGTCAACTTATTTGAGGTTTGTAGAAATTAAAAGATAAAATTATTATATTTCTTACTCATGCTCTGTGGCTTTCCATATTTTTGTTGCATGTTTGGGTGATTATGGATTGGGTGTTATCGTTCATGTACCGCATTGAACTTAATAGATGAAATTGCTTCAGATTGCTAATGATCTCAACTCTTATCTCTTGTTCTTGTACTTGTTTCAGCGGGCCAAATGGTCAACATCTGTAGTCGCTCTTGTTCAGACCTGCTCCAAGGTAATAAACTTAATTAACACCTTCTTTGTTTCTGATTGCGAATGATCTCAACCCTTACATGTTGTTCTTGTACTTGTTTCAGTAGGCCAAAAGGTCAACATCTGTAGCCGCTCCTGTTCAGACCTGCCCCAAGGTAACAAGCATAACACCTTCTTTGTTTCCTTAGTTTGAATCAATTGTAAGATCCTAATGTCACACCCAGTTTTGGAAGAAAAACCAGATCATCACTTACATGTGTCCAGGATCATGTTCACACATGCAAACGACTTAGTGGAGTACCAAGAATCACAGTGTCACAACGTTATTATTATTACAGACAGATTGTCCAATAGTCTAACACATTGAATGAGTAGCTAACAGCGGAAATAAAACGGAGTCGTCCACCACAGGCAGTCGACCGGAGCAACACGCCTAGAAATCTTCAAAGTCTTCAGGGAAGTCTTCAAAGCGACCGTCTGAGCAGCAGTCCGAGTAGTGTAGTTGCAAGAAATAAAATCAACAAGCGTGAGCACGTGTCGTACTCAACAAGGGAACATAGCTATAACAACATGCAAGGCTCTTTAGGTGGATGGCTGACATGGTTAATGCGGTAAGCAATTTTAGTTGGTCAGATTCTATTTAGCAACTGATTACTAGCAGTGTAAGTGTATACCAACCCAGAGAATAATAAATGCAACATTAATAAGATGCAATGCAGAAGATTAATTCATATTCCAAAGTTTACCCATGTGAGGGTCCAGGCCACTCGTGACCTTGAGCACAGTTGATCGATCAGTTTATACACTCTGCAGAGGTGGTACACTTTACCCACAAGTCGTGTTTCCCATGTCGCCCAGGTTAGCTAGACCCTTAAACACTACCTTTGGTGAGTGTCTAGGGATTCACTACGAGGCATTTACAAAGATTCCCTAGTATGAGCTGCTCGCTAGGTTTCATGACAGCGCAATGCATAACCCTCTCTCAAGACTGCGAAGCTACCACAGAGCAGATCGGCTTGAGGGCCGGGCTATACACCAACTACCGGCACCCCCTAACCCTTATCAGGTAAAGCATACTACACACTAAGGTTTCTAATTAATTAGCTAAGACAGAGCCATTTGTCTTGTGGTTGCACTGTTGTCCTGGGTGGTTCTCCATGTCCCGATAACAGGGGTAATCTTGCTTAATGAGGGTAGAGCATAAAATAAATCAAGTTCACTTTTGTGTTCAATTAAACCATCCTCAATCCTGTAGTTAGCAACTAAGCATGTGCTACCCAACATAAATAAAATACCCAGGTTAACAAGGACATGGTAAACAACACTAGTCACACCTTAATCATAGGGTCCCATCAATTTAATGCAAGGCAATAAAGTAAAGAATGTAATTAAAATGCAGTTGTATAGGAAAAAGGGCATGCATCAAGGACTTGCCTTCCACAAACTCAGAGGGCAGCTCAAGATCTTCGAACTCTTCAACTACAGCGTAATCGAAGTAGCGATCATCTTCTACGCATCACACCAACCACATACAGGAAAACAATAGAAATAAATAAGAAACATGCACCAAACAGTATTAACAGAGTAAAACAACTGCATTAAGGTATTCTACTCTTCGATACGATTGTTTGGACACAAAGAACGCTAAAAACGGAGCTAAAACGCATAATCTATGGCTAAAACAAGCTACAGGGACCTATCTGTGAGAAAGCTAAGGCTCCAGGGGCTTATCTGCTAAAAACCAGGGACTAAAATGTAATTAAACGTATAAACAGAAGGTCTAACACGTAAAAACTAAGCTATGGACCTCGGCGACTAAATCTAGAAAGCTTAGGGTCTAAACCGTAAAGATCAGGACCTATCTGCAAGGGTTTTACTATGGTGGGAGGACCGGTTTGCAAAACTAAAAAGCGTAGGGGTTTTTTTGTAAAACGGCGGCGCACAGCGGGGGATTGGCCAGTATGGACGGTTTGACCGGGGTTCCGATCTAATCCGGACCATCCGTTCACGATCCGACGGTCCAGGGTGCGTGCGAGCGACCGGTGGCGGCGGCCACGCCGGCGAGCGTCGGTGCTCGACAGAGCTCCGGCGAGCCAGCTCGATCTAGGGCTAGGGGCTTCGTTTTGGGACGGGTTTTGGTCCAGGATGGAGCTTGCGACTCACTAGATCGATCTACGGTGCTAGGGAGGACACTTGGGCGACGATGACGGCACGAGGCTCCGCACGGCGGACGGCGTTGAAGAACCAACTCCGGCGAGCGCCCGCGTGAGATACAAGGCGCGAGAACGAAGACAAACAGCACGAAGAACTTCCTCACCACCGCGCGAACCTCCGGGGGTGCTCCTTGTCGACAGACCGGCGGCGGACGGGGAGATCAGCGGCGGCGGCCGGCTCTAGGGTTTGCAAGCGGCGGCGTTGGAGCACAGGGGCGCTAGGGTTTCAAGGGAAGCGGCTAGGGCTCATGGCCGGGGTGGTGGCACCTTTAAATAGGGCCGGAAGGGGATCCTTGGCATGCGGGCCAAGGGAAGGAGGCAGCGCGCGCGCGGACGCGGCTTGGACTCGATCCGGAGTCCGGCGCGGCGGGAGGTGGGTGATGACCAGGGGGCCCCGCCTGTCGGCGGCTGGGAGCGGCGGGAGCAGGCAGGCCATGATGGGCCGGATTGCGGACTGAGCCGCAAAGCGAAGCGGAAAGGGGAGGGGGAACGGAGAAGCTGGGCCGAAGAACTGAGGGGCCTCCGGCGGACTTTTGGAGCTTAAACGGGCCGAGCTAAACAGGAAAGGAGAGTGAGAGAAAAGAACTCTTTTTGAATTTTTGAAACCTTTTCAAACTTCAAACAAACTTTGAATTCAAACACAATTTGAATTCAAACACTAAAAAATGATGCACCAGCATGAATGCCACATTAAACTCCTATATTTTATTATTTTATTATATAAAATTATTTAAATGCCTAGAAAAATTAAATAACTCCTTAAAATCCTTAAGCAAAGACATAGTTGCTAACAAAATTTTAAAATTGAGAGAAAATTGTTTATTAATTTATTTTTCCTATTCACATCCTGAAATCAAAAATTTCAGGGTGTGACACCTAATCTGACTTGGATCCGCTTTTGCTAGATGGAAGCTACCAAGTCAATGATGCTTCTTCCCGAACAAATTAAAACAGAGGAGTACTCAAGAATGGGTACCGAATCCTTATGTACTAGTGTTGATGAACAACGAGTTGATGCTCCCAATCAGGACGGGGTACAACTTCGACAACGTTGCTCACCAGAAAGAGTTATGTAGCTTGAAGAAGAAGACCGAGGAATCAAATCAACTCTGAAAATGCAGTCAGCTGAGATTAAGAGATTGCAGAAGCTTACCGAAGACAGTGAAGACCTCCTTCGTCTACTGTTTAGCAGTAAAAGATGAAGAGGTTAAGATACTTAGATCAAATCTCCAATATCTCTTGTGATTATGGCCTGGATTTAGCTTTGTTAATCTATGTTCCTTGTGAGACTGTTATCTTGTAATAGTTTGTGATAAGTGATCAACAATATGATCTTGCTTGACAGTAAACAACAGTTTGTTTTATTGTATAAAGAAATATGAGCTGATTACTATTTTGCCAACCAGATCAGAATTATTCTAAAAAAAGATCAGAATTCAAATGAAATCAATTAATATTGATGCACGATTAGTTAATTTTCTGTTGGCCTTCAGTGGGCTTAGCCCACTATTTATTGGGTTAAAAGTCAATTTTATTGAAATTAACGTGACATATAAGACCGCAAACAATATGCGCAATTGTTGGACTCGACCCAACAAAAAGGGCCCAACCTAATCAAAACTGTGGTCGAAAAAACAACAAATAGGCCCAACAAAATCTTTTTTAGGCTATCTGCACAACGCCGGCCGACAGTAACAGTGTTGGGCTCAACCCAGCTTTAACGGGCCAAATTCGTTTTATGACGCAAACGGTTCATCACAATTGTCATGTCACATCGGATGTCACATCAGACTATGTCCAGCGTGGCAAAGACGCAGGAACGAAGTTATGACGTTTAGTAAGGACGATTTTATACGCGTCGTTAAACTCATGACGCCGTGAAAATAAGGTCTCGTCATTAATCGCGGTTTGTGACGCACGAATAATGACGGAGGGTTTTCGTAACACCCAGCGTTATTAATCATGGTTTATGAGGAGAATCGCCCTTTTTTGCGTCACTAGTCAGCACATTTTTTGTAGTGGATATTCTAATAATCTGGGTGGTTGAATTTTTACAATCCACAAGGATATTCGGATCTTATTGGATTTGTAGTTTTAACTTTTTTAATGGCTTGCATCCCTCCATTATGATATCCTATCACTACTACACAAAACATTTTTAGCACCGGGCGGAACTGCATTTTCAGGTGCGGGCGCCAAACCCGCTCCTAGCTGTCGCTTTTAGAAATAGCGATTGCTAGGAGCGGGTAATCGACCCGCACCTGGAAACGTATTTCCAGGTGCGGTTGACGCTGTAGTCCGCACCTAGAAATCGATTTCTAGGTGCGGGTGACGGGGTGGTCTGCACCTAGAAATCGATTAAAAAAAGTTTGAAAACTGCGTTAAAACAAGGGGAGGACCCACTGGCCAGCCACCTGCCGCCCCAAGCCATCAATTCGCAAGTCGCCGCATTTTTCGCGAAATTCGCGACGCTACGCGGCTGCTGTGATTCGAACCCCCGACCTCCTGCCTCGCGCGTAGCCTCCCTTACCACTGCACCACACACTCATATGTGTCCATATCCCGTTTTCATTCTACTCATATTATACTACACCGAGTGTAAATTGCTTTTTTGAATCTTCAAACGTATTCAAATTAAAAACTTTGTTAACTACAAAGTTTCATAACTTTCGAAGATCTATAACTTTTATGTTGAGAGTTTTTCCATTCGAGGTCATTTACAAATTTTGAATTTCAAATTTCAGAGATTCAAATTTGAATCTCGTTAACAATATGATTTCAAATAAAAAAGTTGTAAACTACAAAGTTTCATAACTTCTCAAGATCTACAACTTTTATTTTGAATGTTTCTCCATTTGAGGTCGTTTGAAAATTTCAAATTTTCAAATTTCAAAAATTCAGAGGTACTTTTTGTTGACAAAAGTGATTCAAATTAAAAAACTTTCAACTACAAAGTTTCATAACTTCTCAATATGTACAACTTTTATTTTGCTCATTTGGTATAGTGGTAGTAACATTCTTCACAAATCTTATATACCTCTCATATACTTCCATTAAACTATATAAGAGATATATGTTTTGTGAACATATCAATGAACTTAAATGGATATTTTGAAATTTTAAACAATCTCAAATGAAAAAGTTGTCAACTACAATATTTTAGGTCTCGTCGAGCTATACAATTTTCATATAAAATTTGTGTTCATCCGAGATCATATGCAAAAGTTATGAATTTTTTTCACGAGACCATTTCTAGGTGCGGGTGATGACGTCACTCGCACCTAAAAATCAATTTCTAGGAGCGGGTGATGACATCACCCGCTCCTAAAAATCATTTTTCAGTGTGGGTGACGCCATCACCCGCTCCTAGAAATGAGGCGGGTGATGGGGTCATCCGCACCTAAAAATGATTTTTAGGTGCAGATGACCTCATCACCCGCTCCCAAAAATGATTTTTAGGTACGGATTTAGTTGCTACATTGTCACGCGGATTTCTTAGATCGGACAGCAAATTCGCCAGCTCCTAGAAAAAAAGGTCTGGCTCCTACAAATGTTTTGTGTAGTAGTGTATAGAGAGCTATTATTCTATTAATACAGGTAAATCTATCCTAGGAGTAGTATCTAGATAAATGCAGACCACTAATTTGATCCATATCCTAAGATACAGTGTATCTACATTCACCATCCTGTTGTACTACATATGTGTGTGACTGTCACCATACGGCCACAGCAGAAGGCCTCACTCCAACAATTTGCAGCCATTTCTACAGATCCAGACCAACAGGATGGAAGCTAAGTTATCTTTAAATGTCTGCAAGATCCTCATGGTTGCAGTAACCATGATTGCTCTCTTGTCTCCCACTGGTGAGTTGCTTTCCTCCACCTTAGGGTGTGTTTAGCTCCCTAAAATTTTGGGGCTAAAATTTTAGGGGTGTCTTTTCAACTTTATTAAAGGTAGTAAACATCGACTAATTATAAAACTAATTACATGAATGGAGGGGAAATTCCGAGACGAATCCATTAAGTTTAATTAATCCGCCATTAAAGATTGTTTACTGTAGCACGACATTGTCTAATCATGACATAATTAGGCTCATT
The DNA here is from genome assembly GCA_036936925.1 of Cenchrus fungigraminus. Taxonomy (NCBI): domain Eukaryota; kingdom Viridiplantae; phylum Streptophyta; class Magnoliopsida; order Poales; family Poaceae; genus Cenchrus; species Cenchrus fungigraminus. The sequence continues at coordinate 128,015,962 of CM072779.1, forward strand.
AGAATCGTCTCGAAAATTAAGGTAGGGGTTGTGGAATGAGTTTTGTCGTTAATCTACATTTAATACTCTTAATTAGTATCCGAAGTTTGATGTGACGGGTAGGTAGTGAAATTTTAGTGAAGATCCAGCCCAACTGCAACGCGTGGGGCAAGAGGATTGGCTACCACAAAGGTGGCGAGTGTATCGCGCAGCACTACATTGACTGTTGCTGCTGGGAGATACCACCATCCGCGAAATTGAATGGAACATTGTTGCAACCATTGCACATGTGAATTGTATATTGAAATAAGTTGAGTATTAATATAAAAGGATATATATATATAATGATATATATATATACACACATATATATTGCAGCTACCGTAGCCATAGCTCCTCTGATTTTTGTATTTAAATTTGTCCTCACATCATTTAGCCTGATATAGAGACATTTTTATGGGTAAAAACATATCACAACTGAACTGCATTGCAGTTGTAGACAACGTGGCTTAGCCGCTTAGGAATGCAAGTGAGATTGAGAGTCAACAAAATCTATTGCATTGATCGATCTCATGGATTTATACATGTTGCACCGTTTCCTTCACAGCTTCACACCCAAACATCTCCATAAAGGCATGTTTGATGGCATTACAGACAGCTTGCAGCTCTAGACTCAACTGATATGAGCAGGTTCAACAACTGATAAAGAACCTAACCAACTGAGCTACTACAGCTCTAGACTCCACAAGTTCTCCAATTCATGCTTTAGTTCTACAGTCATAATAGGATTTTACAGTATTGTCATGCCTAGCATTTACAGGGAACAGTTTCCGCATTGTCCAAGAATCCCATTATCTCCACATTGTCCTCGATATATTGCACGGGAATTGAATGAAAATCTTCATTTTACCGACCAGGGTAGCAGCAGAGTGCCCTTTCTCCAGCAGTGAGATGAACTGAGGGGCAGTTATATAAAGAAAAATCAAGTTAAAGCAAAGCAAACCACAGTGCAGGATGGATCTTAGCTGCTATGCAGGTGACCAAGAGATAACCAATTTAGTACCATAAAGTTGGACAAGCGCTCTGCAAGATTTGGGTTGGTTTGCTCCAACATCCCAGATGAATGGCGAGGAGTCCCAACGCCTCTCTTTCTCCTAGACTGATCTAGTCATTGTTTATGTTTAGCCAAGCTATTTTACTTTCTGTGTGGTAATATATATAAAGCTTTGTTTTGTCTGACAATCATGCATACATGCACTCACCGTTCACCACACATCCATGAAAAAGGTGTGCAATACTTGATCCATATTTATGGGGTGTGATTTGTGTGAGCTTCAGGAAATTTACAATGCCTGACACAGAAGACCACTCCACGAATCTGGATGCAGATGCCCTGCAAACACTAAATAGCATTGGTACTGCAAATGGAGCAAGTTCAATGCATTGGAGTCCTGTTACTGTGTAGTTTCTGTACAATCACGGTGTTTTAGGTAAAAAGAAGGAAAAGTTCAAATTACTACCTTAAACTAAGAACAAAGTTTGGATAACTTCAGAAACTAACAAACCGTTTATTTAACCCCTCCAATTTCTAAAACCGGTGCAAAATACCACGTGGGCCAATTTCTTAAACAAGGCTCAACTTTAACTGAGTGATCCCTCCCAATAGAACACTGCACACTTTGTTATCTATGCCCCTTTTTTGCTTCATGCATCCAGTTTGGGTCGACCTTTGTACATAGTAGGTATGCTACTTCTACGTCATGTTTTCTTCTTTTAGTTCCTGCATATTGCGCACACTTGTATGGAATCAGCAGCCTAATGCACATTCCTCGTTGAGGCATCACAATTTGTTAATTACTGGGTATTATTGGATATATTAATTTCTGAGTGTTCGGTCTGGCATACATTGCATTTTCCTTTGCTTGCCATCCATTTGTCTCTTCCATGTGGTGAGCTACTCATGGGATTCTATCCTTGCAAATGGAGCTAGGATCTTAGAATTTGTGTGCCTTTTATGAAGTAAATACTGGAGTTGTAGAGTTGGATTAGTTAAGTTTCCAAATTTCATCGCTTCAGCTTTTTATCAGGTGTCACATCTTTTAATTCGTTCCTCCAATTCAATATCCAATCAATAAAGCTCGACTGTGCTACCAGTAGCATCATAGCTTTGTTTGGTTCTGTCTAATCATTACAGCCTTGAAAGAACTTTTTAGTGTTGCTTCGAGGTTATGCATTTCTAGTCTTCTAAACTTAGATTGAACTGAAGTTACATATTCTGGAAAACCAATACTCAAATTCTTCATGGTCCTGTTCAAATGTTTCCGTGGTTATTCAACAGCAATCTTCCCAGGACCTTGCGCAGAGCTCATTGATCTATCCTCCAGTTGAACAAGCTACTTCTTCCATCCTAGTTGTAAGATGTTGAGGGCACCGTCAAGGGACCAATCTTTATTTACATTGCAGATAGGCCCCAGCATCTTCTCCGCTGATATGTCCTTCCACATGCTTCAGTTTTCTCTAATATCTCAAGAAGTTCCGAAGGAAAGCAGAAAGTTCATCAATTTTGGAGGACCAGAGGGGCCTAACTAACATGCTAACTATCAAAACCAGAAGGTGAACAGTTACTAATAAGTAATTGAGGTCTCACAAGTGTTCTGAGACCTTTTATGGGGTTTTATATACATGTAGCCAAGAGGGAGCATCAAGATTATGCAAGATGGGTCGGTTTGGTGTTCTGGGTGGAGTACAAGGGCGCGATTATGCATCACGAGGATAGTGCTAGAGGCAACAATGTCGCCTTGTAGCTGGTGGACGCATGCTTGCATGCAAGAAAAGATAAGATTGTTGATGGCATCACATGTGCAAATCGTTTGGAACTAAAAAAATGTTATAAATGTTATGCAGAGCATTAAATTTTAATTTTGATTGCATCATTAAATTTCTGATAGTTTTACAATAAGATCTCACTTGACTATATTTTGATGAATTATTTTATTTTAATTTTTTAATAAAATTGCATATTTTCTACATAAGTAGAACAAATATTTCCAAAATACGAATAAATATTCAATGGGGCCAAACAAATATTCACTCGAGTCGAACAAACGTATGCGAATAAGTATTCACTAGGACCGAACAAATATACAAAGGGCGAACAAAATATTCACTAGGGCCGAACAATATTCACTGGGACTGAACAAATATGTACAGAGGCCGAACAAATATATTTGTCCTAGCTATTCAAGTATTTGTTCGCTGCAATACTAAATAATATTGAATATTCTAAAAATATTTTTTTAAATATTTCATCAAACATAGTTAAGTGGGGTTTTATTTTGAAGATCTTGGTACAAAAATTTATTGGTTGAATCAAAATTTAATTTAGATGTACGGTTTAAGGTTTACGAATTTTTTTAATGGAAATTTCTTTCACGTGGGGTGATGTCATCAAATTTGTCCTCTAATGCATGCAACCTCCCACCGTAGCAGGGCACGCTCTGACAAAAAAATATTGTAGGCGACAGTGGGGAAACTGTCACATATGCGACGTATAGTCGCATGGTTTGCATTGCTTCATTTGTGTGAGCTTCATGAAACTTGGCATGAAGCCAATGCAACAACCTGGATGGAACGCATGACAGTTAGTACACTTGGCACCTGCAAAAGTAGTTAAACAAAGCTCAACTTTGAGCAATAAATAGTGCAACCATCATTGGCATAATGGCATTTTCATGTCAGTGTTTTATCCACTGACTTGTGATATATACTGCTACTACAGAACAAAAACATTATACTGCTGGTTAAATATGGCAGATAATGTGTCTGAGATTTCAAACTCTACTTTATTCCCAAGATTGGCATGGTATAGGTAACACCGGTTGATTATTAACTTGAATTGAAGCTAACTACTGATTCGACTATATCATAAGAGGTTTGAATCAGAACATAAACTTCTGATCACTGACCCTGACATCTCCTCCACCATGAAGCATCGACATTCTTCATTTTCAAATCCCCATTTTCCATGATTCCGTTTTACAAGAAAATTTTAGAGAAAATGCTTCGTTGTTGAAATAAAGCAATATACCATGTAACTGTTTAACTATTTTTCCCACCAAAGAAATATACCCTACCACCCAAAGCAGAACAAATGCTACCACTGTTCAAAGGTGGTAGACTTATAACTTCTTAAACTTTTAGAGGTTTAGTTTTTGTCTAAGGGATAAAACATTGTGTCAGCTTGATTCATGTATTGTGGTCCTTTTACACCCCTCCGTGAGCAAAAGCTCTTGTGTAAATTGCAAAATATTATAACTTCTTAAATAATGTTGATGTTATTGATGTCTTCATTCTTTCCATTTCTTTAACAAGTCTGTTGTGCGTGTAGAGTCCTGCCAAGTCATCGACATTCTTCATTTTTTAATTAATTCCCATCTTCTATGATTCCATTTTACAAAGAAAATCTGGAGAAAGGCTTCATTGTTGAATAAAACAACACCATGTTAATGTTTAACTCCATTGCCGTTGACACCCTCACTGCTGCCGCCGACAACGCCATCGTAGTAGCTCCTCCAGCTGGGATCAGGTGGGAGTGCGGCTGCTGCGAATTGTGCCGGGTAGAACCATTCCCAGATTTTCTCCGGGTGCTGATAGGAGGTGCAGGATAGGCGGAGCCGGAGCCCTGCCTGTCCCGCAATAGCATCCCTGATTTCGACGCGATTGTGACCTGCAGTACATTCCTAATGACGCGGCCAAGTCAGCATAGCATGCTAAGCAACAGCAGTGGTACAAGCAAGGAGCAACATGCCACAAGAAAGGCTGATGAGACAACAATCCACGCACCCGCTGTCAGTTGCATTGCTGATATCCCCCAACATATTCTCCCTGGATATGTCCTTCCACTCGCTTCAGTTCTCTCTAATGTCTCAGGCATGTTCTGAAAGAAAGATCAACGAGACGCAAGAGGGCCAGAGGAGATTAAACTTTACCATTATATAACACACTGAGTAGGAACCTTTCATGGGGGCGTCATAAAAAGAAAAACCCACCTTTTTGTTTGCGAATCACAAAAAAAAACACCTTGGAAAGGCTAGCAACGGTATTTATTATGCACACCCATGCATCTGTAGCGTGTAGCGTATGAGCCAATATCTGAAACGATTTCCTGTAATATCTCCAATTATCAAGACTGAAACCAACAAAATTCACTGAGTACTTCATATCTTTTACTCCGTGAGGGATTATGTATTTTTATGTACATGTAGCCCGTGAGGGAGAAGTTATATGCATGCATGATTGGCTTTGGTGTTCGGGGAGGAGTACCACGCTACCTGCATGGTTGTATTGCTTGGTTTGTGTGAGCCTCCTAATGCTTAGCACGAAGCCAAGGCAACAACCTGAATGGAACACGTGACAGGTAATACACCAGACAGCTGCATAACTAGTTGAACAAGGCTCAATTTTCACTAGCGCTTACTAGTTCTTTTCACCCCTGACGAGTTTATTAGTAGTATATGGATATACTTAAAAAAATACTTCCACGGAAACTTAATTACGACTTCCTGCCTGAAGCCTAACTTCTGCTTAATACTGTTTTTTTGGGCAACTTCTGCATAATACTGTTGAGGTACATCTTGGATGCACTCTGATCCCGCTGACAGAGTCTTTCAACACATTAAGTTTGAAAACAAATCGATCAGCTTAGAAAACCTTCGAACCTCCCCACTCTTACACAAGCGCCATTACCCTCTGAGAAATAACAAAGCTGCGAGAATATTGATGTGAAACTCCCAGGGATGGATAGGTGGAGAATGCCACTGAAAATCATGAGGAAAGAAGAGAGGAAGTGGCAGCCATGCCCACCTTCTGACCTGTTTGGGGAAACAGAGTATGACCCGTCTGTTCCAATGGAAGAACACCACGAGGCTCTTGGAAGAGCCATAGATGCCGGCAAGCTATCTCAAGGTCTCACGGGGGCGCTGAGTTACTTTCAATGTTAATGAAAATGTTCAGGAACTGTCAGTTTTATGAGTTGAACGTGCTAGATCTTGTACATTGGTTTCATCAACGAGACACCATATGGCATGGTGAAGTTTCTTCACGTGAGCAAGGATTTTTTTTTTCAGTTGGGTTAGTTCCAAGATACTTACAGTGCTGGTAAGTACCACAATGGGATTTTTAATTCACATGATCAGTAAAAGAGTTAGAATCACTATCCTTCTCTTGTGCATTTTGCAGAACTCATCCAATTCTTTTGTGCCGAATTCCTAACATGTTGAAAAGCCCTGTAATTGAGAAATAACTTTAGTTGTCAACAAGTGACTACTGACAAATATTGCTATTTTTTTGCAAGCCGTTCATAAATTTTCTTTCTTAATAGTATTCAGCTACTTGCTCGTGCACGAGAATAGTGAGGCAGACAGGTAGTTATTTGTATCAGCAAATCCATTCTTTCAACACAAAATGGATCAAGAATTTGTCAACAAAATTCACTGACAAGTGATCAACTCATGGAGTACTGCCTTTAGAGTTGCTTGTATGGCAATAGCCATGATGTGATATAAGAGTTCAAATAATAGACAATGCTCGCAACAACCTTTTTAGTGAAAGAACAGTGCTTGGGACTCGTACTAGTATAGTGCTCTCAGCTGAAAATGTTACTTGTCTGGAGCGGACAACCTGTATGTTGAGTACACCTCTGAACCGAAATCATGGTTGAGCATACAAACCATCAAGAGATGGCCATCGGGCTGAGGGATTGGGGACCATGACCGGCCAATGCTCCTGTTGCCTCGACCTGAGTCCACATGTGTGATGGCACTCTACACCTTTCCACTTGCTACTGTCATAGCGATTGAGTTGTACCTCTGCGTGTGCCAACGTTGGGCTTAACACACACAGTAGGAGTGCAAATGCCACAAACGTGTAGAAGACCAAGAACACAAGCTTTTAGAGAGCAGCGTTGCCATCCCTGTTTCTTTGTTGATCGAGAATCAGCTTCTTGTGCTCAAGCTTGTGGATGGAGGCGGCTGAAAATGATTGTAGCCACTGGACTCTTTTGTTTGGTTTGCTCCAACCTCTCAAGGGGAAAACTCAGGTCAACCCTCAACCCAAGCCAAAGAAAAAAGGAGCGTTGGAGAGAGGAATGATTCGATATTTGCAAGGGAAGCATGAAGATGTTGTTGCACGCGGCGAAGAACCTCCGTTTGGTGGTCTTTAATCTTTATGCTCCACGGTCAGTTCCGGCCTTCCGGGTCAAACAATAACTCCACCTGCAGACATAAACAATACACCCAAGAATGCTTAAATACCGGGCTCTTTTAAGGTGGACCATACCACCAGGTAGTGGTATGCAGTATATAACTATTTTGATAAGGGTAAATGGGTAATTTTTGCATTTTTAAATAAATTTGGCAACCTCGGGCCGGGAAAAAAATTCGTTTATGCCACAAGGAAAATTTGAAATGAAAAAATTTTGTTTTTGAAATTTGAATTGAAAATTTTTGTTTTTGAATTTTGAAAAAAAAAATTGGCCATACCACCAGAGAGAAATGAAAAAATAAAAAAAATGATTTTGAAAATTTGAATTGAAATTTTTCATTTTTGAAATTTTAAAAAATTTGGCCGTACCACTAGAGGGAAATGAAAAGTTTAAAATATTTCGTTTATACCACCAAGAAAAATTTGAAATGAAAAATTTTGAAAATTTTCATTTTTGAAATGAAAATTTCCGTTTGAAATTGTTTTTTAAAAATTGTCCATACCACTAGAGGAAAATGAAAAAAAATGAAATGAAGAAATCATATATTTTATTTATACCACCGAGAGAAAAACTTCCAATAATACCCCTATACCACCTATGTATACCACCTTATACCACAGGTGCAAGTTGTGGTGGTATACAATTAATCTCAGTCGTCAAATCCTTTCATACCGGTCTTTTTCCAATAGTGATATAGAGTGGTATGGTCCACCGTAAACTAAATACCTCCTTTGTAGTAGCGTATTTTCTTAAAATACACGTATAACAATAATTAGAATAATTGAAATTGGAAAAAAAAAGAAAATGGAATGGAGACCCTTTAGCCCCTCTAGGTTCTTTTACCCCGGACTAAAGGGGTGGGGGTGGGGGCGGGAGGGGAGGGGCTTTTGTCTCTCAGATTAGTCTCGATTGGCCTTTAGAGCTCTATAACTCTTACCAACGAGGACTAATGCCCGGGTTTGTACCGGTGTATGTACAATCTCAAGTACCAAAGTGAACTGGTAGATGGCATTATAGAGAGCAAGAAAACTAAACGTCCCCCTCATGTGATCGGTTTCACAGCACTGGTATTTGATCATACCACTGGCAAGTCACTTATTCATGAATGAGAGAAAGGTATAGAGCTCTGCATCCAGCTGGTTCCCTCGTGTGTGGCAATGGCAATCGATCCCTCAAGGGTACTTGTCTGAAAACTAATCCAACTTCAATTCAGAGCTTTGACGAGAAAAGTTCATCAATAATGAGCATGATCAATACTCCCTCCGTACCCATAAAACAAGTCGTTTAGGACAACGAACGGTCTCCAAAGTATAACTTTGACTTCTTTTTTCTATAAAAATATTTATTAAAAACTGACATATGTGTACTTTTACGAAAATAGTTTGCAAGACAAATCTATTCATGCAGTTTTAACATTTTCAAACTTAACAACTTAAAAATTATTCATGATTTATGTTCCTAATATTTGACTGAAATCTTGTCCAAAACGACTTGTTTTATAGATATGGAGGGAGTATATACTAATCGTATATACTCCCTCCGTCCCAAAATAAGTGTACATATAGAAATTTTGAGACAAGATAGTTAGGTTGGCAAATGACCAAGGTTACCCCTATTAACTCCATGCAATTTGCTTTGGCAGCCGCACAACCGGATGGATTACCGAGAGTAATTAAATGACACTACAGTAAATGTCTGGACCTTTCGGGTCCCTTTTGTTGGCGCCAAGCAGCACAACGCCCGCTAAAAAATTGTTTAGCAGCACAAGGCCAAGCAGCACAAACGCACAACGCCTTTTTAGCATCCAGAATAAATTTAGAAGGCGCCAAAACATAGAATTTTCAGTACATGGCGCCAAGATTACATAGACAATTTGACAAACTATTTAACCATCAGAGCTGGGGAAGTAGTAGCCGGTCACTTCTTCCTTTCCTCTCTCTCACTTCTTCCTGTCCTCTCATCTTCACCAAACACTGTCAAAATAATACATGGCCTTAGATCTCAACCAAGAACCAGACGAGGGAGATGGAGAGGAGTTACCTGATCTCAATGTTGCACTGGGAGAAGACTCTGATGATGCACAGGGAGAAGACCAAAACATTCCTGTCAACCAGGAAGATGAAGAAGCAACAGGTACACATACTACGGTTATTTTTGTTCACAAGGCAAGGTAACATGGCAAGGTTATTCACAAGGCTCACCTTCCCGCATGTAGTCGAAGCTGCAACTGAACAAGAAGAAATCCATTCAGGAGATGATCTGCAGGCCATATACAACGCCATGATGCACGAAGAAGATGATGTGCATGACGGTAAATAAACTACTAATATCATCTTTACTATTTGCCCATCCATATTTTTGTTCACTTATTTTGCATAACATGGCAAGGTAAATCACAAGGCTCACCTTCCTGCATGCAGTCGAAGCTGCAACTGAACAAGAAGAAATCCATTCAGGAGATGATCTGCAGGCCATATACGACGCCATGATGCAGGAAGAAGATGATGTGCATGACGGTAAATAAACTACTAATATCATCTTTACTATTTTCCAATAATTTTCAAATTAAGCTGAGCACTTAACATTAACAATGACCTTTAACTTTAGTTACCTGGTATCCTGCTGGAGACCTGGACCCTTCAGGTACAATTAACAGCTAGCAGTGCTGGCCTTGTAGTAGCAAGAATGAAGCTGCACTCAACGTTGTGGAAATAATGAAAAATCAATCCTTGCCAGAAATTAATAAATGCAGAAGAAATATTCTGTACTTGCAAGACTAGAAACCATCAGGGCATGAGTACGCGTGCTTTTGGTTGCCATACATGCATTTAGTTGAAAGAGTACAGTATTTGCCCATCCATGATACTATTTACAAGAAGAATTGGATTTTACAACAGAGTTACCTGATCTCAATGAAGCGCCTTTGCTGCAAGATGAAGACTTTGATAATGCACAGGGAGAAGACCAAAACAATCCTCTCTACCATGAAGGTCAACAAGCAACAGGTACACATACTACAGTTATTTTTGAAGTACTGTTTACCCATCCATGATACTGTTTACAAGAAGTATTGAAATTTCACAACACAAATGTAGAGTTGGACAACGCAAATGGTGAAGACAATCCATTCAGAAATTTGACAGACAGGCAACGGCAACAAATTTTTGAAGCATTGCTAGCAAGAAGTACCAATGGAAGATTAAAAAGAAACACTACAACTATAGTCGCTGAACAATTAAATGTGAGTCAGGCTGCTGTGCGGCGTGTTTGGAGGAGAGTTAAGGAGTGCCGAGAAAATGGAGAACCAGTTGACATACGATCAAAGAAACCAAAGAATTGTGGGCGCAAAAAGGTTCAAGTCGATATGGCACAAGTTCTTGCTATTCCCTTGCACAGGAGGAGCACCATACGGTCCTTAGCACGAGCCGTAGGTATCAAAAAAAGCACACTGCATAGGTTGTTCAAGGAAGGTAAGCTTCGACACCACTCAAACTCACTAAAGCCTTATTTGAAGGAGCCAAATCAAAAACAGAGAGGCTACGGTTTTGCATTTCTATGTTAGACCCGAGTACACTGGCAAATGATCCCAAGTTTTTGGAAATGTATAACATCATCCACATAGATGAAAAGTGGTTCTACATAACAAGGAAGAATAGGAACTTTTACTTAGTTCCTGGTGAGATTGATCCACACAGGACTGTGCAAAACAAGAATGCTATTGTGAAGGTCATGTTCTTGTCAGCAGTTGCGAGGCCTAGGTTCGATGAACAAGGAAATTGCACTTTTGATGGCAAGCTAGGTGTTTGGGCTTTTGTTAGAAAGGTAATTTTTTCCATGGCTATGTTTGATCTAACATGTTTCTTCTACTTATAGGAACCTGCAAAGCGGAGAAGTGATAATAGACCGAGAGGAACACTAATCACCAAGTCAATCAACGTAGACCGAAATACTATGAGGTCATATATGATTGCTAAAGTATTGCCAGCTATTCAAGCAAAGTGGCCTCGAGAAGATGCAGGTAAAACGATATGGCTACAGCAAGATAATGCTCCTTCACATATGCCTCCACATGATGAACAGTTTGCAGTAGCAGTAGCCCAAACAGGACTTGAATAAGAATCAAGTCACAACCTCCTAATTCCCCTGACATGAATGTCCTAGATCTTGGTTTATTTGCTTCTCTGCAGTCCTTAATAGATGAAACAAACCCTACAAATATTGACGAGCTGATAGCGAGTGTTCACCAAGAATATGGTGACTATGATCCAATTATTTTGAATAGGGTGTTCTTGACATTGCAAGGATGCTTGATTGAGGTAATGAAAGATAAAGGAGGAAACAGGTACAAGGTGCCTCACATGAGCAAAGGGAGGCTAGAAGCACTAGGCATTCTTCCTAAAAGGCTTTCTTGTGATCGTCAGCTGTATGAGAATACCATGGAGATCCTAGCAAACTAATTGTGCCAGTGTTTTGTAATTTCTTATTTTTAGTTTGCTTATTACCTCCGGTTGTAATGTTACTTGCAAGCATTTCAATTTCAGATATGTTCTCAGTACCAAAAATATGTTAAAATCACTAACAAAGGATAAGAAGTTGAACATGTTCTCAGTACCAAAACATGTTAAAACCACTAACAAGGGATAAGCAGTTGAACAATATAAGATCACTACCAGAAAATAAACAGTGCAGAGCTATGTGCGCTTAAAACACTGAGTAAAACCTGGCATCATGAGATGTAGCATGTCAAGTTTCAAATCATCAAGGTCCTCATATTCGTCTTCCTGTGAGTCCTGCCACATGATCTGAGGGCTCTCCTTCTTGTCGCTTGATTTGTCAAATGTGTCAATGGCATCGTCAACAACGACATAACCAGACTGAGTATCAACACATCCAGTCATCAGTTCATCTGTCTCCTCTCCAACACTCTCGCCCTTTGCCCCAACATCCTCCATGACCTCAACTTCTTGCACAAGTGAATTAGGAACGAACTCGGAGGAGATAACGTCCTCAACAAACAGCTCTTCAGAATCAGGAATGAAATCAAACTCATCGGCGCCCCCTTCCTGTGTGTCTTGAGCAAAATCGATCCCTTCCACTGCTAGGCAATTGTTGCGTCGATCCCACCATATCCCGTGACGACGCTCCCGGCCATCAATCAGATCGCCGGTTGGCTCGTCGGTCCGCATCCGGCCCCCACGAGACTCTGATCAGAGAAGACTCACATTGGAAGGAGAGGTACGAACAGTCGATCGAGCACCAAGCTTGCAACTCCAATCTCCCCCACGCCCGATCCAAAGCCGGCGGTCACGGATCCATCCCCTTCGCCGGAAGATGCAGCTGCTCTGCCCGAATCCTCGTGAACCGCGGCTCCTGCCACCGTCGATAAGCACCATGGAAAGCGGACGGCGGCGCTGGCTAGCGGTGGCGAGCGGCGGCGCTGGCTAGCGGCGGCGCAGTGGGAAGCGGCGGCGCTGCCTAGCGGTGGCGAGGGGCGAGCATCGATGGAATCGATGGGGACGCGCGGGAGGAGGACGGGGCGACGCGCGGATAAGGGAGGAGGACGGGGCTCGATTGACTCGGTTGAGGCGCGGATAAGGGAGGAGGACGGGCTCGTCTGGCGAAGGGGCGAAGGGAGTAAATGCTCGTTTTGTTAAGCGGGTCCGCAGCAATCAATGAGTCTCGGTTGACTGGTCTGAAACCTATACGAACACTCTTTCTGGGACAAGTTTTGGGAGCTATATGTACACTTATTTTGAGACGGAGGGAGTACTTAATAATTTGAGAAAAGTTTGTGCTGTGTCAGCCTAGTACGTTATAGGTTATAGCTGTAGCATTTAATTCAGACGGAGATTGCAGTTATTTTGAGAAAGAGAATATCCCACGTTTTGTGCGTGGCCACACATTTGTATGACGGCATCCATCATTTTTCTTCTCAACTTCCATGGTACTATAAACGCATGCAGCACACGATCGAGTTAATCTGCATCTTGTTAAGCGCTTGCCACAGCAGACAGCACGTGGCACACCACCCCTTCCGGTTTCCATCACCATCTCGATCAGGGTTAAATAAACAAAGTAACACATCAACGTGTTTTGCATTCGGTTTAATTAACCTAGAATCAAACGATTTTGGCCGGTGCACGGAGGATCTCGGAGGCCTTGGTGCTAGCTACACGAGGAGACTGAACGCGGGTAACAGTGTCTGAGCCTACTCCTCGGCATGAATGCCAGAAACCAATTGAGTACTATATAAGCACTGGCACGGCTGCACCGAAGAAACCAACAACCACTGCACACACCAAGAGATCCAAAACAGAGGCGGAAACGATGCCAACCAGGTTTCCTTCTGCAGCCTCCAAAATCGTCGTCCTCGTCACCGCGGTGGCCACGATCGGCCTCCTCTTCTTAGTCTTCTACCCTGCTCCCGGTGACAGTAGCTAGCAACCTCCATGGCTCCATCATCGACATTTGCTTTGTCCTGTTGTCTGTAATCCTTTGCTGCATTTTCTTTCAGTTAACTGAATAAGGCTGCCACCTGTTAGGCAGACCGAGTCGTAGGGAGTTTGGAGCTCGTTGCACGATCTGTTAGTGCTGAGCACGTCGTTAGGAGTTGAGGATGACGAGTTCGTGGGGACGTTGGATGGCGCGTCCTGGTGATCGGCTTGCCGGACTTGTAGGGAGTTAGTTGATTTCCATAGTCTGTATTTATGGAGTTCCATTACATTATAGAAAAGGCTGCTAGTTCGTGTTGCGGCAAAAACATCGTGTGTTCCAAGTGTTCCTGGTGTTCGTGTGTGTTCTTGTGAGTTCGCCGGCGTTCTGAGTTCGTCGGAACTCCAACAATTGGCATCAGAGCCCGGTAAGCCGAGGAGATCGATCGCGGCGAGGTACCGCCGTTGGAATCGTGATCCGGCAATCCGGTGGGCGCTGATGGCGGGTGACAGTGATGGCAAGAAAGTCAAGACCCCTCCCAAGTCGCTAAAGAAGTCCGGCAAGGCTGACGGCGCTGGCGGGAGCGGTGAGACTGTGCGCATCGTCCGGGAGATCACCGCCGGCGCGCCAAACTGGCCGATGCTCACCAAGACCAACTACACGACGTGGTCTCTGGTGATGAAGGTGAAGATAGGTGAAGATGCAGGGATGCGAGCTCTGGGAGGCGATCGAGCCCGGTGGCGTGCCGCTAAAGGAGGATCGGATGGCGCTCGACACCATAACAAGCGCCGTGCCGCCGGAGATGGTGTCGTCCCTGGCGGCGAAGCTGACCGTGCTTGAGGCGTGGAACGCGGTGAAGGAGTGCCAGATCGGGAGCGATCAGGTGCAGAAGACCGAGGCGCATAGGCTTCTCCGGGAGTTCGAGAACATGCGCTTCAACTCTGGCGAGGGCGTCGACGACTACACGCTGCAGCACCAGAACGTCGGCACCGCGCTCGAGACCGTGGGAGAGATAATCCCGCCGCGGAGGGTCATCGAGAAGCTACTGCGCACCGTCCCCAAGTCGCTGCGGCAGGTGGCCGTGGCGATCCAGGTGTCAGCGAACCTCTCGACCTTGATGCTGGAGGATGCCAGCGGCCGGCTGCGCGCGGCGTAGGAAGCAGGGGAGGAGGAGGACGCGCCGCCGCCCCGCGCAGACGGCAAGGTGTAGCTGATGCGGGAGCAGTGGGATGCGCATGCCAAGGAAGAGAAGCGTCGTTCCTCTGACGCGGGCGGTTCCGGCTTGAAGTCTGGTGGTCGCCAGGGCAAGCCACGGCGAGGCGGGCACGGCGGCAGAGAAGCGCGAGGTGGGCCAAAGAAGAAGTGGGCATCAATCAGTGTCGTCGGTGCTTAAAGACCGGCCATTGGGCCCGGGAGTGCCCATCAAAGCCCAAGAAGGCCGAGGTCCACGTGGCCCAGGCTAAGGAGGATGAGGGGCCTGCCCTCTTCTTCACCTCGGCGGTGGTCAATGCCAAAGCGGCGCCTCACGCCGGCATCGTGGATCTCGTGGAGGCGAAGGTCTTCGCCCAGCTCGACGGTGACGACAGTGGGGAGCGCAATGCGGGGCTCTGGTACCTTGATACCGGAGCCACCAACCACATGACGGGCGCACGCGAAGCCTTCACCGAGCGAAACACCGGCGTTCGTGGCACGGTGAGATTTGGGGATGGATCTGTGGTCGCCATCGAGGGCCGCGGATCGATTCTCTTCGAGGCGAGGACGGGGGAGCACCAGCGCCTCGACGACGTCTACTTCATCCCGCGGCTCACGGCCAACATTGTGAGCCTCGGACAGCTCGACGAAGGAGGCTGGCCAGTACACATCGACGTCGGCGTGCTGCGGATCTGGGATGAGAAGAAGCGCCTAATCGTCAAGGTGAACCGATCCGCGGCGCGCCTGTACACGCTCCGGCTGAAGCTCGCCAAGCCAGTTTGTCTTGTTGCCCGGCGTAGTGACGAGGCATGGCGGTGGCATGAGAGGTATGGTCACCTACACTTCGACACTCTGAGGAAGCTTGCCAAGGAATCCATGGTGCGCGGGCTGCCTGACATCGAGCACATTGAGCAACTCTGCGATTGCTGTGTGGCGGCGAAGCAGAAGAGGAATTTGTTCCCGGCGGCAGCAAAATACCGGGCGCAGGGGTTGCTGGACCTGATCCATGGTGACCTCTATGGCCCAATCACGCCGGCGACGCCAGGAGGGCGCCACCACTTCTTGCTGCTCGTCGATGATCACTCACGATATATGTGGGTGAGGCTGCTGAACTCCAAGGATGAAGTTGCGCCGACGATCAAGTAGTGGCAAGCACTCGTGGAGGCCGAGACTGGGCGCGTGCTCAAGGTACTGTGCACCGATAATGGAGGAGAATTCACTTCTGTGGAATTCAGTGAATGGTGCGCAGGTAGGGGAGTTCGGCGTCACTTCTCTGGTCCATACTCACCACAGCAAAATGGTGTTGTGGAGCAGACGAATCAGATAGTGGTGGCGACGGCGAGAAGTCTGCTGAAAGGAAGACAGGTGCCGGCTGAGTTCTGGGGGGAGGCTGTCGTGACGGCCGTGTATCTCTTGAACCGAGCGCCCATGAAGAGCCTTGTCGGGCGAACGCCGTATGAAGCCTGGCACGGCATCAAGCCATCGGTGGAGCACCTCCGCACGTTCGGGTGCATCGTGCATGTGAAGACGGTGAAGATGCACTTGAAGAAGCTTGAGGATCAGAGCACGAAGATGGTGCTGTTCGGCTATGAGCAGGGCACCAAGGCGTACAGGGTGTATGACCCAGTCACGCGCAACATCGTGTTCGATGAAGAGGCGCACTGGGACTGGGGTGTGGAAGCTGGAGGCGATGGACGCGGCACTGCGGAGGAATCTCTGTCACGCAGTACGTGTTGGACGACAACGAACCAGCTGGGGGAAGCCCGACCTCTCCAGCCACGACACCAAGCGCCGACACTGCACCCACGACGCCGTCCACGCCCACGATGACGTCCGCACCCACGACGCCGCCTGCAGCCACTACTCCTGTGCACGTCGAGTCCGCGATGCCGCCGCCCGACGCCTTCGACCTGGTGGACGCGGATCACGATGAGGATGCTCCAGCCCGCTTCTGCACGCTGGACAATGTGCTTGTCCCAGGTACGCCGCCCGGCCTTGCTAAAAGAGATCTCGAGGGTGGGCAGCTGATGTTCACCAGTGTGGAAGAACCAACAACATTCAGGGAGGCAGATCGGCATGAATGTTGGAAAATGGCAATGCAGGAGGAGATGAAGTCAATCGGAGAGAATAAGACCTGGGAGCTGGTTGATCCTCCTGCTGGGGTCAAGCCAATTGGTTTGAAATGGGTGTTTAAGGTCAAGCGTGATGAGAAGGGTGACATTGTGAAGTACAAGGCACGCTTGGTGGCAAAGGGCTATGTTCAGCGCCCTAGGATTGACTTTCAAGAAGTATTTGCACCAGTTGCAAGGTTGGAGTCAGTAAGGGTGTTGCTGGCCATTGCAGCTCAAGAAGGGTGGGAAGTTCATCATATGGACGTCAAGAGTGTGTTTCTTAATGGAAATCTAGGTGAAGAAGTCTATGTATCACAGCCAGCAGGCTTTGTAGTGCCAAGGGAGGAGCACAAGGTGCTGAAGCTCAGTAAAGCTTTGTATGGACTTCAACAGGCACCTAGAGCTTGGAATGACAAGTTGGACAGTAGTCTACTGTCACTTGGTTTCAGGAGGA
This sequence comes from Cenchrus fungigraminus, assembly GCA_036936925.1. Lineage (NCBI taxonomy): Eukaryota > Viridiplantae > Streptophyta > Magnoliopsida > Poales > Poaceae > Cenchrus > Cenchrus fungigraminus. Next base: position 128,033,390 of record CM072779.1, read on the forward strand.
GCATAACTGAACATGGAATTTACACCAGAGGAGCTGGGAAGGACAGGCTGATTGTAGGGGTTTATGTTGATGATTTGATCATAACAGGACAACATGGAATCAGCAAGTTCAAGAGTGAGATGCTGAGATTGTTCAAGATGAGTGACCTTGGTTTATTGTCCTACTACTTGGGTCTTGAAGTGAAGCAAACACAGACTGGTATTTCTATTGGGCAGTCAGCATATGCTGCCAAGCTAGTAGAAAGGGGTGGTCTGAAGGGTTGCAATTCATGTGTGGCACCCTTGGAATCTAGATTGAAGCTGTGCAAGAAGAGTGACAGGCCATTGGTGAATGCTACTGAGTACAGAAGCTTAGTTGGGGGACTGAGGTACTTGGTGAATACAAGGCCAAACATAGCTTTTGCAGTGAGTTTTGTGAGCCATTTTCTGGAACAACCCCATGAAGATCACAAGAATGCAGTGAAGCACATCCTCAGATATATTGCAGGTACTTTGGATCATGGGTTGTGGTATAGGCAAGATCAGAAGGCAAAGCTAGGTGTTCAGCTGGTTGGGTTCATTGATAGTGACTATGCAGGTGACATAGATGGCAGAAAGAGCACAACTGGTGTGTTATTCTGTCTGGGAGACAGCCCCATTACATGGACATCAAACAAGTAGAAGGTTGTTGCACTTTCATCTTGTGAAGCAGAGTATATAGCTGCTGGTACAGAGGCATGTCAGGGTGTGTGGCTGGCACGACTTGTGAAGGATATTGGGTACTCACAGCTGAAGGTGCTAGTCCTCCGAGTGGACAACAAGTCCGCTATTGATCTTAGCAAGAATCCCGTTGTTGACGGTTCAAAACCGCGTTCAAGTTCACCACAAGTACACGGAGTGACTCGGTGCCTTTTTCACCAAGGGACGGGACCCCCAAGGTTCTTGTCAATTCACGGAGCAAGGGGATTACTAGCGTTTAACCTAACACTAACTTAGTTGATTAAAGACTTTATGATGAAAAAATTAATCTATAAAGTAAAGACAATCTAACCCTAGATTATGTTAAAGAGAAATACGAGGTTCACTAATATGAAGAACATATGCCCATGGAGTCTGGTACTTGAAGATGCAATCACCCAAAACATGATAAAACCCCGATCCAATCTATCTAAGCATGTGGACAAAGAACTAGACGTTTCCCTTCCCTCGTACATGTCACTACGCTAAGGTAATCGATACTAGCCCTAATGAACACGGTATGTTGACTTGATCTACAGGAGCAACCTCGAAAGCATGGTAGCTAGCCTTAAACATTAAGCATCATCAACAAAAGTATGATAGACATAAGATCCAAACAAGAGTGGGTGACTACATATCAAGATCCATTACAACTCCATGGACAAACAATAACTTTACCCCATCAAGGCGCTAGGCATGGCACCGTTGAGCATGGTGGATGCCTCCGATGGAGTTCGTTTCTCGGTGTCCTTCAACTCCGGCGGCACCGTGGCAGGGCCTCGGCATCCTCTTTCCTCGTGGTGGCCTCCCTTGACCTCGGCGATGATTCTCTTGAATGCTCACTCTCTCAATCAACCCTCTTCCTTGTGGTTGATCTCCCGAGGCTTCTCTGTTCGTCTTTCGCGAATGGCTCTCTCTACCAACAATTAGGGTTGCACGAACTTATCACCGAAGAAAGGCGACGGCGAACCGACCCCGAATGGGGGTGGGCCGGCCGGCCTGGGGCGACCGGCCTGGTCCATCTCCGGCCCGGTCCGCCTCTGTCTTTTACCACGCATCATCTTTCGCACTTTGGGGTTTTTTTTCCTTCGGATGTGGGCTTTGGACGCCATTATCCCCGCGACCAAGTTAAGGGGTCTTTATGCATGATCTTCCGGTCTTTTCATCTTGGTCCTTGGAGATTCTTCATTGAAGCACATTGGTCCTTGCCACCTTTGGAGGCAAGTTCGTACACGGCCGGAGCTCCTTGATTGACTTGCAAATCTTCCTCCGAACTAAGTGCATCTCCTCTCATTTAGCACATGAATTCCTACATAAACACTATACTCCATCCAACGGTGAACTTGTTATATCACTAGTATATCTAGTGGCGGGTTAGTTCCAAAATGATATCCAAACTATAACATAACAAGTGTTCTTGGTTGAAGGAAATCGACCGCCAACACCCGTCCATCACGACAGAAGCAAACATATTGAGGTGAAATATCACTACATCAGAGAGTGCGTGGAGGGCGGGAAGATCATCCTAGAGCATATTTCCACCAAGGATCAGCTCGCGGATATCATGACGAAATCACTGGGTCGCATTCTGTTTCAGGAACTTCGTGATCGCATTGGAGTCGTCAACATCAAGCAGCAACATCAGGAATAGGAGGAGAAATGTTGTCTGTAATCCTTTGCTGCATTTTCTATCAGTTAACTGAATAAGGCTGCCACCTGTTAGGCAGACCGAGTCGTAGGGAGTTTGGAGCTCGTTGCACGATCTGTTAGTGCTGAGCGCGTCGTTAGGAGTTGAGGACGATGAGTTCGTGGGGACGTGATACGGCGCGTCCTGGTGATCGGCTTGCCGGACTTGTAGGGAGTTAGTAGATTTCCATAGTCCGTATATAGGGAGTTCCATTACATTATAGAAAAGGCTGCTAGTTCGTGTTGCGGCAAAAACTCGTGTGTTCCAAGTGTTCCTGGTGTTCGTGGGTGTTCGTGTGAGTTCGCCAGCGTTCTGAGTTCGCCGGAACTCCAACATGTCCTGACGGTCGACTGGGCATAATTAATGCAGGTGCAGGGAAAGAATTAGCAGTGACGACGGCGGTCGAGGCGCAATGCAAGTAGGGGTGGTAAAAGACCTTACAATTTAGCCTAAGAAATTTAAGGATAGGACCTTATTAAGATCCATAATACTATTCAATTTTGAGTTAAATATATATAAGACTTAGTTAGATTGTGAAAAATGAAGTAGAGCTATGATCCATTACCACCCCTGAGTGCAACCCCTGCCGTACGTCTTGCAAGATTGCGACACCTGGTGCTGGAACCAAGGCCACCCCGGAGGCTACGTCAAAGGCGACGTCTGCTGCTGCTGCAACTCCGGCGCCGGCGCCGCCGGCGGCGACCTCGCAGCTGAAAGCTAGACAATTATCGCTGCACGCACAAAACGAACGATCGAGATGACCAATCAGTAATTCAAGAATATACTATGTATATCAACTTTTTTTAGCACAACATATACAATGTATCAACTGTACGTATGCGAGAGTTTGCTTGCATGGAATAAAACTTTTGCTTAATTGGACAGTGTGCTTAATTAGATGGGCTTGGGCTTGGGCTGGGCTGGATGCTTGATCGGTTTGCCAGTTTGATGGCCCACTTACTAGCTACCTAGCTAGCTAGTGCCCCTTCTCCTTCTCCTTTGTTCTTTTTTTAAAAACAAGAATTTGAGCAGGGAGACGAGAGAGAGATGAGGGTAGAGCAGTAATGGTTCTGCTCTATTCAGTTTCCATTCCAGCCGTCATCGTCAAGTTATGAGAGAGGGGTCCGAGAGAGGGCGACCCCGCCCACCGCCCGCGACTACGCCGCCACCAGCCTGATCAGGGAGAGAGGACTCCCGCCGCGCCAGGGGTGTAGCTGTGAAGATTCACCCCGGAGGAAAAGTGCGAAAGCGACAGGAGGGAATCCGAAGCCACGCGGCAGGACATAATGGGGTGGAAGAGAAGGAATCCCGCCGCAGCCATGGACCCGGGATGGAGCTTGCCGACAGGTGGTGCCTGTGGAGCAGGAGGAGGGAGGGGTATTATAGGAATTTTACAGACAATTCTGGTTCATCCCCGATTCACCCCTTCCCACCTGCACCGCACCCATGGAGATAGGGTTCGTGAGAGAGAGAAGCGAGAAGGAAAAATCAAACCAAACTTCAAACTTACAATGCACGGATAGAAAAGGCTAGCGTAAAGATAGATACGCAAAAACGGAATGACCAGCTTCTTAGTCTCGGGGCAGAGAAATCAAGCCTTAAATCAATGCACTAAAAAATAAATCTTGTACACTAAGATTTTGCACTCAATTAAATATAAGATTTTTGATAGGTAGAGCAAAATGCAAGAGGTATTAATGATAAGGTTAGGGTAACATTTAAGAGCAAAAATAAATCATCTTTAACCCATCCAAAATTGAGAGCAAGAGAAAAACTATGGGTCTCATCTTTATCATAACCTCCGCAAAGGATTAAGCTAGCATTTAATTTAATTTCAGATTTGCATTTAAGAGAGCACTAGCTTAATCATGCATAAAACAAGCACAAAGATGAGCAAAGCGGCAATGGTCATCATATATCAACTTGGCACAATTTTCCATCCATATTAAAGATCATAAAACGATGGTGAAATTTATTCATGGTAACTAAAAAAACTACTACTAACTCACACATGCTGAAAATGATATGCACACACGAATTTGCACACAAGCTGAAAATAAAGAAAGGAGAAGGAAAAATCAAACCAAACTTAAAAGCATTATTTCTTCTTTCTTCCTTCACTCTTCCTCCATCTTTATGATGAAACCAAATTTGGAGTGCCTCGGAGTATATGGTGGCGGAACGGATCAACGAGTTGAGCGTCGAGGTCGAACAAGTGGCTCCTCCGTGTGCCCTTGCGATTCGGTGTACCGTATGGACGAGCTTCATGTACTCCTCATGCCACCAAGGAGCAGCGTGTCGCTCCTCGGCGGTGCCACATCCTCCTCCATGCTTCGCGGGGACTCGGAGATAGAGTGCCTCCGCGAAGAGCTAGATGGCGCCTCCGACGATGATGATCGTGTCTTCCTTCCGAGGACGATGTTCATGGCCTTTGTCATGATGCCTTGCTACACAAATTTACAAACAAATCTCCTGGGGGTTTCTTGTCAGTAGAAAAACGCTCAAAGAAAGTATATGGAAGGGCAAGAATTGTAATGATTTTTTGGAGATTTTTAGAGAAGGAAGTAAGGCACGAATTTTTCTGGGTGGTTCATGAGGTCCCTGGACTATGAACTCGGGAGCATGAACTTGCAAATGAATAAGAGGCTTACCCGAGGAAGATGGATGCCGAGGGTCGTAAAAAAAGGCCAGGCCGGCCGGCCTAGGCAGACCGGCCTGGGGTCCCTGCTACCCCATTTGCCTTGATTTTTCCCTGAGATGCTCCTTGCCCCTTTGTTGCCTTGTGTCCTCGTGCTCCACGAGAATTGTTGATGATCGATTTCCGTCAACCAAGAGCACTTGTTACACTTTGGTTAGAGCTTTGAATTATAACTAACCCGCCACTAGGCATACTAACGATGTAATAAGTTCACACTTGCATGTGGTTTTTGGAGTATAATGTTTACGCAGGATTTATGCGCTTAAAGGAGCACTTCCGGGTAAAGTTCATCGAGCACTTTATGAGAAGATCACGAAGCCCGGCATAAGTCAAGACCCGAAGTGAACATGACTCCAAATAACCCGAGGACCGAAGCGCGAAGCCATGAAACTCCAAGGACCTAGACAGAAAGATGCAGGAGTTCGCGCGCCAACTACCCTTATCTAAACCGCGGGGAAAACGACGTCAAGGACCCACTTGAAGTACGATAAATATTCATGAAGACACGAGAAGTGTTGGGGAGCGAACTGGGGCCAAACCGGGCCGAAAAGGGCCCATGCCGGCTAGCCTACCCTGTTTCGGTGCCGGTTCGGCCTCCCCTTTGACCTAGACCCTCCTCGGTCTATTTATATCGCCTGCCTCCGACGGCCGCCACATCCATGCATCAGAGAGCCGCCAAATTGAAGGAGACACGCCGAAGGGAGCCGACGGCCGCCGCAAGTCCTCGAGTCGCCTAGGAGATGGCCTAGGCCATGCCCTAGCCGCCATGGTTGGCCCTGCGTGGTGAAGCCATGGTGGAGTTCCGGAGCCATGCCTTGAATTTATCAAGGCAATTGTACATTCAACATTCGATGGTGATATAAATCATATCTTTTCCTTACTTTGATCTACTTCGATGCATGCTTATTCATATGTTTAGCTAGCATATGCCCTTAGTAGGAATAGACGTAATCATGGTGGTTAATCTTTATCTTGCGGATACATCGTAGTGGTGCACGGACGTATAGTTGTTCGGTGATGAATACCTTCGCGTAGTGACAGTACGAGGGAAGGGAAAATGCCGAGCAAACGTGTAAGGGTTCACTCCTTATCATGGTTTGTGTTTAGATTGTTTTTCACCTTGGCCGGAGCTGCAACTAGAGGACAGTAGGCTAGGGTTACCTTGGGTCGTGCATCCTTATGGCTAGTGAATGCGATCCATACACCCTTTCATGTTTGTGTGTTAAATCTTTATGCGATGATCAACGCTTCATGTAGGTTAGTTCAATAGATTAGATGGTAAACCCTAGGTAGTTTGCTTCCGATCCACGGATTGGTATCTTGGGTCATCCCTGAGTGAAGAAGGCAACACGTGATCCGTACGCTTGCGGATCAAAACACGACACGTGTTTCAACCGTCAACAAGCCCTTTTTCTAGTGCTGTTGCCGGGGATTGGAACTCGAACCCTAGGGTGATCTATCTATCTATTTGACTAACTCTAATTTCATTATCGCATATATCATGTGTTTCTTGTTTGTGTCCTTGAATGCAGGTAAAACCCTAGACACAAGGTGATCGAAAAGTTTTCAACATTCGGACTTCGACAAGTCCAACCTCGCTCAACCAAGTTGATGGCTACGCAAAGATTTGCTCTTTAGTGGTAGGTGCTAACTTTAGTTAGTGGCCCAACATCCGCTATTGAGCCCGCACCCAAAACAAATGAAGATGAACAAGGTATGCCTATGTGTCAATTAAGTTTTTAAGACTAATGTCTTTTGGAGTTTTGTGTGTCCGAGCTATAGGTTTCTAAAACGACCATGTCAAGCACGATAGAGAAGGATCCCATTGCCATCATGCTCATGCAGCGATGGTAATGATTTTTGAAGCCAAAGGATGTGTGACATGCCACCCTAAAAGACCACAAGATAAAGATCACTCGAACATCTCTGGATCGATCGACAAGAAGACGATGATATCATCAAGTTTTGCAAGAACGTCAGCAGAAAACATTAGATATATTTGGATTTTCAGAAGCTCCTTGAAGTCTACGTTCCAATGAATCAAGCGGCAAGGCAATCGGAGGTTCCTACAAGCGGATATGGCCGAATCGTCGAAGGTTGCACGTTCTCGAATTTTCTGAACAGCATGCAAGAGCGGAAAAAAACGGTCATAGCTCCCTCATTTGGACTCCAATTAAGCTGAATGAGTACTCATTGGAAAGGTAATTTCATAAATCTTTCAACAGAACTATATTTTGGTATATGTTTTGTTATGTACACAAGGGAAATCCATGAAGAAGAGGCAGCACTAAGGCGATGACAACAAGATAGAGGAGATGGACATGATGACAATAAATAGAAGATGGTGCAACGGTTCCATGACGCATACATGATTAAATTCAGGAGCTAAGGACAGAAACAAAATCCTCCTGAGCATGGATAAATGAAGACACAAGGTGCACCACTCAACAAATGATGATGTTGGAAATGAACCACAACGGATTTCCAAAGGGGCAACATCAAGCTGCATGGATACTTTGGATTCTCGCACAAAGAACCATGGCTTCACAACAATAAAAAGGTACGTGAGAAAGTCGAGCTCTGTGACTTTAAATGAAGCACTTTGCAGGAGGCAACCCGATCTTTTCCTTTATATTGCATTGCATGTTTGCTTTGATCTAACATTTTGTCCAACCAACCTAAGCCTTCCTATAAGCCCCACCAAAAACCATAGCCAACAAGGGTAGAGGTCGATTTGTGGCCAAGTCTACTTCTATCCCTTGTTCTAACTAAAAACTTTGACTAGCCTTCCTATGAGAAAAACTTTTCACACGTTTAGCCACCCCAAAACCATAGGTTTCCTTTTTCATAAAAAGACTCTTAGCATACCTTAGATAGAATTTCTAAACTTATCTCTTTCTCTTCAAAATTTTTTATTTGAGCCAAAAATATAGGATACCCATAACCTACCCTTAAACCTTGTTAGTTTGGTTGAGTGACTCTTTTCGATGGGCGATTTTCTTGTTGACAAAGCTTACTTCATATTTGGAGGCCAAGCTTTGTTCTTTGCTTTTTAGACCACATTGAAAGTCTTTTTCAAACCTTACCAACTACTTGTTTGCTAACCCCTTGCATGTTACATCCATCTCATTGTATCCACCTTTTGTTAGCTAAGTCTTTTCATGAAACTTTATGATGAATGTTGTTATGTTTATGTTAAAAGCTTGGTACGGCGTTTTCCTTTGCAATCTTGTGTGAACATGGTGTTTAGACATGATTGGAGACCACTATCATTCAGTTTTGAAAACCTTGCTAACATGTTGCATCGGTTGGTCTATAAGCTTTGCAATGTGCTTAGTTTTTCGTATGCTATATGGAATTTTTGATCTTAGGATAGACATGGTGTTTTAACCTTGGTTTATAAGTCCTTATGGGTATGGAAAGTTCAGCAACTTAGTTGTAAGCATGGTGCTTAGAACTAGGTGTAAACATTGTTTTTGTTTATATGCCATCCTCTCATTTGCATGCACACTTGCACACACGCACACCCATTAGGCTTTTAATTTTTCTTTCACTAGGCTAACTATGCCACAAGTTGAGATCTTAGGGATGTCTTTGGTTTGTTGGCAATTGTTTCTACTCCCGACCATCACCCCGGGGATAGAATGTGCATTTAAATTGTTTTGCAGGCATGGCGAAGTGTTCCCATGAGTCCTTGACCAATTGCAATCAAGATCGTTAGTCATCTACAAGGCTTGAGAGGGAAGTTGTTGTTTCCATCAAGTTTGAGCACATGTTCAGAGATCTACAATGGAAGAAAAGTTATTATTCATAAGCTCCTTCAAACCATCTTTCCAACGCATCTAGGATCCTCAATTTTGAAGACCCGTACAAGAAGATATAACATAAACATTGGGTGCTACGCATTCTGAAAACTGCAGGCAGATTGCATCGCTGGAGTAAAAAGGGCACAACTCTGTTGTTCGGAACCCGTTTCGTACGAATGATGGATCGTTGGAAAGATAATTTCATGAACTTCAATTTGGAGTGGTATTTCAGTACATTTTCTGTCCTGGAAATAGAAGAAAATCTGTGGAAGATGAGGCAGCGACAAGAACGACTAGGAAGTAGGTGATGATGGTGTGATGAAGGATTGGATCCATGGCTTGATGATAATAAGAAGAAGTTGAAGGACAATTGAGCAACAAAGGCAAAGAAGTGTGAAGATGATTTTCAAACACATGGAAATAGGACTTCAAGAATTACGAGCGATTCAAGTTCTTCTACACTTAGCAACATGCTAAGTATGGGGGAGGATTTGAGGGACGAAAAGAGTACAGGGATCACCTTCACCACAAGATGCTCGTCATTCTTTTTCCATGCTAAGCACAATGCTTAAGCATGGGGGAGGCCATGCTGCACTTCACTACAAGCATCAAAAAGGACGGTAACTCACACTTAACTTCATCTTTGTTCATCTCCTTCTAAATGCTTGCACATATGTGCTTTCAACCATAAACAACCTTTGTATTTATCTCTCGATCAATAACATGGCTACTAGGAGGACAACCTAGGTTTGTTAGTTTTATTTTTCAATAAATCATGATCACCGTTGATTTGAGCTCACCACGATGATATCTTTTATGGTTTTGCTTATGGAAAAGTGATGGAAGTTGCCACTTTGTTTTACCTGCACAATGTTTTATATGACATGACTATTTGCTCTCTCCCAAAGGAACTTAATTTTATTAAATACTGGCTCTTTCATTTGTGGAGGTTAAATGACTAATTTTTAGACCCACAGACTCTATCTTGCTCTTTGATTTAAGTTTACCAATGACCTATGCCTTGCACTTGTTTTATCTAAATTCTTATGCTATCTACATATGTGAACCTCTTGCAAAGTTCTACCTACCAAAGCCTATACACATACAAGTAATTTCAAGATATAACCTTTAGTTTGCAAACTTATATCTTGATGAGTTGGATTAGGATTGATGTCTGTGGTACGAGACTAGGAAGCTGGTCATTCCTTTGTGTATCTATTTCATGCTAGTCATTCTTATCCATGCATTGTGAGTTTCTACACTGGAAATTTCACAAACCTCGCTAGGCATCCACCCTAAACCCAAAACATCTTTTTGTGATACCCTCCTTGTCCACAACCCAATACTTGAGTATGGATTGTTATTCCGAGGAAAATCCGAAGGAGTCAAGGCGCTACAAATTGGATTAATTTTTGGAGACCTCCAAGATGACGCAAGAAAATTCAGATTTCGTGTGGAGAAGTCCCAGAAGATTTCAAGTATTTTCCAGATGAGATATGAGATTTTCTGTACCTATCTTAGCAAAAAAAAGTATAACACCCAGTTTGCTCGAGGACGAGCGTGTCTAAGCATGGGGGAGGAGCCGCTAAGAAGGTACAATGTTGTCTAGAGTTCAGGGGAGAAAAAAATGAATGAATGAATGAAAAAAAGAGAAAGAAAGAAAGAAAAAAAAGAGAAAAAAAAGAAGAGTGTGATAAAAAATAATGATAATAAAGCTCCCCGGTTCTCTAGCTTCATTTGAATTTTCAAGAGGTGCTTCAAGATCAAGTTCCGTACTCAAATTTCCAACCATGTGCAATCTGATAACAAGGACTTCATTTGTGTCTTGGGATCATCCACTTGCCACTTGCACATGTCCACTTATCAAAATGTGTGTGTTCCATCCCTCTCCCTTTTCAACATTATTTTTCCATGGCCTTTTTGACTAGTCTCGGTAATTCCAATAGATCTCTCTCCTAGTTCGACAATATTTCAGGTATAATGTTTTGCTAGGATTGTTTTTACCTACCAAGCCCCACATAAGCTTTCCACTTTCATATATGAGTAGAATAGGTTGAGAATAATCCAGTATAGGTTTGAGTGACTTGATGAGATGAGTGTTTCCATGACCTTTTGCAAGAGGATCTCGCTATGTTGGATATGCATCTTTTTGAAAACTCTTCACGATGCAACAAGGTAAAAGTTTGAAGTTTGCTTAAGTTTGAGAGCACTATATTTGTTTTATTGTGGCATGTTCTTTAATGCTAGTCTATCTTCCATGATGAAGTGGCCGGTCAAAACTTGAACCTTAATGCTAAATACTTGAGAGAGCAATATGTCTTGATGTGTATAACTAAGTGCAAGGAAGATGTTGAAGGGCAACGCTGATTTCCAAGTTAAGCAAAGATCTTGGGCTTACTCGAGGACGAGAAAGGTTTAAGCATGGGGGTGTGTTGACGGTCGATTTCCGTCAACCAAGAGCACTTGTTACACTTTGGTTAGAGCTTTAAATTATAACTAACCCGCCACTAGGCATACTAATGATGTAACAAGTTCACACTTGCATGTGGTTTTTGGAGTATAATGTTTACGCAGGATTTACGCGCTTAAAGGAGCACTTCCGGGTAAAGTTCATTGAGCACTTTATGAGAAGATCACGAAGCCCGACATAAGTCAAGACACGAAGTGAACATGACTCCAAATAACCCAAGGACCGAAGTGCGAAGCCGTGAACCTCTGAGGACCTAAACAGAAGATGCGGGAGTTGGCACGCCAACTACCCTTACCTAAACCGCGGGGAAAACGACGTCAAGGACCCACATGAAGTTCGGCAAATATTCATGAAGACACGAGAAGCGTCGGGGAGTGAACCAGACCGAAAAGGGCCCAGGCCGGTCGGCCCAGGCCGGCCGGCCTACCCTGTTTCTGTGCCGGTTCGGCCTCCCCTTTGACCTAGACCCTCCTCGGTCTATTTATATTGCTTGCCTCCGACGGCCGCCACATCCATTCATCAGAGAGCCTCCAAATCGAAGGAGACACGCCGAAGGGAGCCGACGGCCGCCGCAAGTCCTCGAGTCACCTAGGAAATGGCCTAGGCCATGCCCTAGCCGCCATGGTTGGCCCTGCGTGGTGAAGCCATGGTGGAGTTCCGGAGCCATGCCTTGAATTTATCAAGGCAATTGTACATTCAACATTCGATGTGATATAAATCATATCTTTTCCTTACTTTGATCTACTTCGATGCATGCTTATTCATATGTTTAGCTAGCATATGCCCTTAGTAGGAATAGACGTAATCATGGTGGTTAATCTATATCTTGCGGATACATCGTAGTGGTGCACAAATGTATAGTCGTTCGGTGATGAATACCTTCGCGTAGTGACAGTACGAGGGAAGGGAAAGCGCCGAGCAAATGTGTAAGGGTTCACCCCTTATCATGGTTTGTGTTTAGATTGTTTTTCACCTTGGCCGGAGCTGCAACTAGAGGACAGTAGGCTAGGGTTACCTTGGGTCGTGCATCCTTATGGCTAGTGAATGCGATCCATACACCCTTTCATGTTTGTATGTTAAATCTTTATGCGATCAACGCTTCATGTAGATTAGTTCAATAGATTAGATGGTAAACCCTAGGTAGTTTGCTTCTGATCCATGGATTGATATCTTGGGTCACCCCCAAGTGAAGAAGGCAACACGTGATCTATATGCTTGCGGATCGAAACACGACACGTGTTTCAACCGTCAACAAGAATCCACCGCCCAAACACTCTCGGACACTCCTTTGTTTTGAATGATGAGATCAATGCCTCCCTCCTTTACTATGTGTCACTTCTTCTCTTCCATGCCTCATGTACCTTCACTAATTTCCTACAAAACAAAGTCTTTGCTGCCCCACCATGCTTGTCCTTTGCAAGTGCCCAAGATGAGAAATGATGGATGCCTTCCCGTGATGCATTATGAAGCACTAGATGCTAAGAAAACTCAAAATCCTCCCCTTAATCATGTTTTGACCCTAATTACTCCTGTAATTTCGAAAATTAAAAATTAACTCAGAGCTAGCAATGAGTCCAAATGTATTCTTAGAGGAGTTTTTAGGCATAAAAAACAATTGTAAGTTAGAAACTTCTGACTACCTTTATTTTGGTTGCACCAGTATCGTTTGCTTTCATTATTTGATAGCAAGGTTCTCCGGCTTGACTGTGGGGGTATGGGTTTAGGTTTTAATTTTGGCCAAACATGAGAGAGAAAATTTTGAATAAATAAAAACAATGGGGCTTGAAAAATTCTAATTCTAGAGAAACCAGAGGATGTCAAGTTGAATGAAACCAAAAATCAAATTTCCTAGGTTCCCGCGAGTACTACCATGCGTCAATGATTAAAAATCATTAAGGAACAATGTGGGGCTCTACACGTGTGTTTTCATCATGTAAAATAAGCCAACCTTATCATCATGAAGAAGATGAAAGGTTTGGGTAGGTTTTGAATTTTTGGTACTAGTTTCTCGATAAGAGGCAAATAAAACATAGGATTGCTCATGTCATTGGTTTAAGATATGAAAATCCAAATATAAAGACCGAGCAAATAAAAGGTTCTCCAAAAACTTGTTCAACCACTTAAGAGTTAATAAATGTCTTGCGTAGCAGATTCTATGACCAACTTACTTGGAATTCGGAAATCTTCCGGGTTGCCCTCCCGGTAGCTTTTATTCTTGATCGGATTGTCCTCGCGGTAGCTTATTCTTGACTCGACGAACGAGTTGCCTCCCGCCTAGCGCTTTGTTTATAGTCCATAGCTAGACTTCTTCTCTTCATCACTTCGGATCAACACTCTTTATGGGTGTTGCAATCTTGGGTACCCACTTCTGCACCATCCTTGGCTTGGAAGTAGGTTTATTCTTCGGCTTAGTCATCTTTTTGGTCTTCACAGGCTGGCTTTCTTCTTTGGTCTTGACGGATGCAACAACTTCCTTGATCTCCTTCACTTCCTTCTTCTTTGGCTCTTCTTTGCTAAAGCGGTGATGAGGTGGAATATATTTAGCATCGATCATGTTGCATACCTCGAAATGTGGTCGAAACTTGAATGCACTTCTCTCACCGTTGATGTCAAACTTGATCTCCCTCTTGCCAACGTTGATCGTGACTCCGACGGTCTTGAGGAACGGCCACCCAAAGATGAGTGGAGGCATCTCCCTTTCTCCCATCTCGAGAACTACAAAGTCGACGGGGATGAAGTGATCTCCAACTTTTACGGGTACATCTTCGGTGATTCCCATGGGATAGCGAATAGATTTGTCACCCAACTCTAGACACATGGTCGTAGGCTCTAGCTTCGGTAGGCGTAGCTTCTCAAACACGTCTCTTGGCATGACACTCATTGTTGACATTTCTGAATGCAATCACCCTAGAACAGGTTTGGAACCCATCCCCGGCAACGGCGTCAGAAATGCTTGTTGGCATTTCTTAATCTCAACACTAGGCGCCGTGGTAGCGTGAGCGTGTAAGAAACTCCCGGGTTACACTGACGAGTGCGAACGAATCCGCAAGCACACAAATACACCACTGTAGCACTTCTCCCTAGGAGAATGAGTATTCTCGTCGGATTTCGTTCCTAGGACGGTGGGTAACCAGAGAGGGTCTATCCAAGGACACCAGCTTTCGCTGGGATAGGTCGGGATACAAGAAGCACTTCCTTAAGGGACTTAGCTCTCAAGATGCATCTATCAGGTCTCAGTCATCCCCGCGGGGCGACAACGCATCGAGGTGCTGGCAAGCGAGCCCAACTCGGTACGCGACGTAGAGGGTTGACAAAGGGTCCAACAGGCTATCACCACTGCGGTCCACCTCTATGCTACGATCGTACGTGGTCTTCGCAGGAAAACCAGGGCCCAGACACCACATCTGTTGCCCAGATAAAATACTATAGTGCGGTTACGTCTATCGACCCGATAACTACACTATAGCAACCATATAAATACGGTCCCACGAACAAGGGAAAGACCAGAATCATATCATCTTATCATTCATTGAACTACAGAGCAGAAAGGAAGCTATGGATGCAGCTGAACGAGATACAGCGAACTTACTTAACTAAACAGGATCAGAGCATGCAAACAAGTAAATGAACTACTGCTCTGGCTCTAAAGGATTGAAGCCTTGTGTCATGAAGAACACAAGCCTCTAACTTATGAACGAGCCACGAACACAAGAACAAATCAATCATGCATGATGTCCACTATAGTCTAAATAAGAAATGCTGAAATACTCACTTTGATCTAAATGAAGAACAAGCATCCACGAGGACATCAACTCACTCCTCACCCATACTCTACCTCTCAACTAATCCTAATCTAGATCTCTCCTCATCACCATTCTACCACATAGAGGTGAGAATCACCTCACATGGGCAGAATTAGAGAGAGGGAGAGAGAGCTACACAAGAGAGAAGTGGAACTTGAGAGCTTGGTGGTGTGTGTGAAATGGAGCCCCTCCCCTCCTATTTATAGACAAGGAGGAGGCTTCCTCCGAGGCTCAAAGTGCTTCAAAACACCCGGGAATGCAGCCAAGGACCAATGAGTGAGCAACACGTGTAGGGGGAGGATCAACCGACCCTAGGTCGGTTCGGCTGATCCTAGGGTCGGCCGAAACCCCCGGCCAGCCTTCTAGCTTGTGCTTCGTCTGGCTCGCTTCCATGTGGGCCCTAGTGCCTCTCCTCCGTGCATGGCACGTTTCCTGGCAGTTTAGTTGGCAAAGTGGGCCCATGGATCCATGTGATGCTGACGTGGCAACGTATGATTCATCGAGAGTCCCTCACATGGATCGGTGACATCATGGATCCAGGAGAATCCATGTGGCAGCCCCTGAATGGCCAGCATTTGAGTGCCTTGGATTGGAGTGGAGTGAATGTGCATGGATTGCTCCCATTTCTTATGCTAAATACCTGCATTCGAATAGACATCAACACTGGTGGAAAGTATGAGTTTAAGCTCCTATTCTAGTGTGAATGTGCAATTCATGCTCAAATATGCAGGAGTTGACGGCCTTAAAAATGGCAAATATCAACCGTCAACAACACCCCCACACTTGACCTTTGCTCGTCCTGAGTGAAGGGGAAACAAAGCCAAGTGGGTCATGAATACCAAGGAGTAAGACAAACATAAGAGATATTCCAAGTCATACCTTGCTCCTGTGAACCTCTGTGTAGTGGCTATCATGTTCCCTTGGGTGATTGAAGAGTAGAATAGCTGTGAATCAAGTCACTTATGCACCTGATGATAAACACCTTGGGGTTTTGCAAGTTTTTCATAAACAAAACTCTTGGTGGCTTCCTCATTTGATTCTCTCAGATCGCTCAATGTGTATATGTCCTCACCAAGGCATTTGCCTTTCTTCATCCTACTTCTAATGATGGCTATATGTGGAGCTCAGGGTAGGATAAAGAGAAAGCATACTTGCATCACATATTTTGCAAAGTCAAAGACTGGATCCATAGAGAAAATTAAATCATACCATCAGATCAAGATGTGCACCGGTATGGCTATGGTGTGTATGGTAAGGTGGATACTAGGCCCGGAATGGGTGCTAGATATTATCATACATATATATGATGAGAACTGTCGGTTGATGGTAAGGTGGACACTAGCCCCGGAATGGACACTAGTTATTACCATCAAAATTATGGAACTCCTTTTTGCATGATCTCATCTCTCTCTCCTATTTCTCCTTCTTTATTTTGGACATGGGCTATCCTTTCTCTTTTTTTTCATCATGCCTTGAGCATGTATCTCTCTTTTTTTCATAGCCCATGTCTCTTTTTGAAGGACACTTTTGGAGAGAGATGTCACACCACATATGGAGCTTTATTTTTATGAACTGGATAAATGATACAATGCTAACTTCCAGTGTAGAAGCATAGCAAGGGGAAATAGGTGGGGTGCACATAAATCTTGATCATGAAAGTAATGAGAAGAATTCTCACAAGGGTCACAGAATTTGACAAAGCTCAAAGCAATAACAAGCAGCATATGAATCGAAGGTTTTTTACCTACAAAGATCATATGGCTCTAATGGGACGGAGGCATATCAAATAGGAGCCTTTCCAAGAGGTTTTAAGTTTTCAAAAATAAATTCCCCAAGAGAGTTAGTCATCAGAGCAACAGATCATGTCATCCAGCCATATCATACTCATCAATTACTTAGGTGAACATGCTTGTCCTTAAGAAGGTTATGGTTCACAAGCATCGGGTAGATAACAAGGAATAAAACATATGTAAGTCTACTCAGATACAGGCGAGCTGGGTGATCTTTTGCATCATCATTCGAGTTTTAGTTTAGAGATAGATAGATATAGCTTATAAAACTCAGGAATGAAAGAGAGTGAGTTGTCGAGATGCAAACCGGTGCTATGCATGGGAGATGAACCGTGAGAGGCTCTCCATAGGAGCGAACTCGTGTGGGTCCCGTTCAGGTTCTCGGTAGGTGATCGATCGGCTAGCGCGGAGTGCTCGCAGTGGGTACGTACGGAAAAACGTCGTGCCTGCATTGGGAGAGTCGTGGCTCTTCCCCCACACTGTCTCGAACCTAGATGTCCTCTAAATCAAAGAGACCAAAGTAATGACACAATGGGTGGCTAAACCGGGTTATATGACCGGTGAGCCACTTTATTCAAATCCAAATGTTTCAAACGAAATGACTAGGCGCTTACACACAATGCAAAAGAAACAAATGAAATAAAGGAAAATCAAACCTAGACCTAGACTAGCGCCTAATGAACTAAAGCTGGGGCTAATCCCCACTACTCAGCATCGTAGAGAGCTGCATGCCCCGTAGCCGAGAACAGTCTCCTCATCTTCGCACAAAGGCCGCGGCGAAGGTCATGAATATCGTCTCTCCGCTCGGCCAGGTCCAACTTCTGCTCTGAGTAAGTAGTTCTGAGCTTCTCGTTGCTGGCCTCCAATTCCTTCATCAGCGGGGTCAGCTTGGCCACAGAGGAGAGCTTAGGGAGTTGCTCGGTTGCCGAATCCTCTCCCTAGACCTCCTAGTGTAGGGCGGCGGTGGCAACCCATCATCCAGGCCAAAGTCTTCCTCCTCTTCTAGCAAAACTGGAGCTGGGCGTGCCTCAGGAGCCTTCTCCTTGGGCAGTGCCGGCTTTATGGTCACCGGCGGCTGTGGTGAAGGAGCGGACTGTGCTGAGCTCGTCTGCCCTCCAGCTAGTGATGATCCAGGTGTGCTAGGTGGAGCAAGCAGCAACCCCCTGGGGCGAAGCTGAGCTGTGGTCGGCCTGCCGTAGGGGTTGGCCACCCGTCTCATGTGCCTCTTCCCAGGCGAGGCGGAGCGCCTTGAGGGCAGCGTGCCTGGAATCCTCCTGCCCGGCGGGATGGTGGCGAGCGGAGGAACATCTAGGACACCGGCCACCATTACGAGGTCCGCAGCGGGGGCGACAACGACGGAGGGGTTGCCTCCTGCCCCGAGACCGGTGGACGAGGTGGAGCCGTCGAAGGGGACAACACTCCTTCCGGCCATGGATGCGGTGATGAGCTGAGGATGGTAAGGTGGAGGATATGGATTTCGTGATGCGAAAACTCATCGAGCGGCAGAGAGAAGGTTTCTGAGGAGAATGAGACGCACACGCGAAAGAAGGGGAGAGGCGAAACCAGGGTTTCGGCCGAACCAGGGTTCGGCCGGCCCCAGGTGGGCCCCTCTGGTCTTCCCCTTTTTCGTGTGGGCTCCAGCAAGTCTCAGGATCAACAGCCCAGGTGGATTCCCCGAGATGGAAAGATTGGCTTAGGCTTAAGGCTAGGATAAGGTTGAGGTTGAGAATTCATCCTCCACTATATACCAACCTTGGCCAAACCATGATATAACCATAGAGAATCTGGGGGAAATCACCTTGGCGACATACTTGGTTCGTCAAAAGTGTAGACACTTCTGACGGTAGTCACGGAGTGTTCATGTCGCCACAATGGTGCTGCCTTCCTGTGGACCTTTTGCCTACTCCTCTTCATCTTGGCACTTTCTTTCTCCTGCATGACCGCGGTCCACAAGATACCCGAGGGATAATTCTTCCTGGGGAAATGAGATGAGTCCCAGGAGTACTCAGGATGCGGGTGTCTTGTGATCTCCTGTCTCAACTTATGACCATCTCCTTGCAGATAATGTTGATATGAGGATAAGCTCTGATCTACAAGGGTAGTGCATATACGAACTCAAGCCCAAAAAGGTATATCGAGGTTGAGGGCAAGCATGACCATCCCAGAGAGGCCGAGGCATTCCCTGGGGTGGTCACGGGACTCGAGGACTATAGCACTGGGGTCGCGGAACTCGGAGAAGAAAAGATCGAGCACTGAGGCTAGTGCTTCACCAATAGGTACCGATCTCTGAGTGAACTCAGGCTCGGAAAGACACTCGGCCCTCAAAAAGGATAGAGCGTGGACTTCTAGAGGCCGGTGTATGATCAGGAACCAGAGTTCAGATGAAGAGCAAGATTTAACTCGCTCTTACCTTAGGCAGAGGGTTCGATGTCCTCATCAGGGCGATGGAAACATTTTGAAGCCTAGCCCAAGCTTCCAATGGGGGGTTATGGATAAACTGGAAAGTGCACCTCCCATTGGGCATCGATCAAGTCGGGCATAAGATACGAAGTGCAAGCTTCTCCTGACTGATCGGCATCGATCGATGTGCTTGAGATAAAAAGTGAATGCACTCCATTGGATCGGTAAATGATCGTGCTCCTTCGGTCTGATGGATGAATCCAATAGATTATAAAGCGGAGACCGATGTCTTGGTTTATACGAAACTTCAGTGCAAAGCACTTCAGCTCAAACCTCGACGTAGAAACACGATAGGCCTCTTATACCCTCCTTAGGAGATAGTAGTGAGGATCGAACAAGTCATCCTGGCCGGAAATGGTTGTTCTTTCCGAACTACTCTCTCCATCCTCCCACGAGACAAAGTCTCGGGGAGAAGGTCTAAGAAGATCACGAGAGGGGAACCCAAGGGTATATCCTGCGCTATGAAATCTTTCCCTTAGACTCCTGCCATTCAGGAATGACATCTTCAGCCAGAGCTCAGAAAGAATGGATATGAAATCTCGGGCTTGGATGATGATGGATCTAGGTGGCTCAGCATTCCCTCCGGTGGGTGCCTCATTGACCGGGATGCAAGGGGAGATGAAATCCCAGAGATTATCCACGATCTCTTTTCCCTCGAGAGCATCTAGGTGCACAAAGGATCCTCCGGAGAGAGCATTAAGCCTCATGGCATCATCCTTCCGCAATCCAAACCAGAAGTGCTGAAGCAACATCCAATTGGGAATGTAGAGGACTGGGCAATCTTCCACCGCAGAGGCGAAATGATTCCATGCCATTCCTAGTGATTCCTCCTCACATTGCTTGAAACAGAGAATCTTTGCCCTTAACAAGATGACACGTCGTATTGGGAAGAAGTGGGAGCAAAAAGCTGCTCGCAACCTTTCCCAAGTAAGGTAGTCTCCACCAAAACAACGGTGCCAATCCCGTGCTTCCCCGGAGAGAGATAGCGGGAAACACTCTCTTTTCCGATCATCCTATGATTCTCCGGTTTTACCCTGAGTTTCAATCAGACCCTCGTAGTCTCTCACATTATCAAAGGGGTTCTCATGACTTAACCCCGAGAAGGATAGGTCCTGAATTAGCTTCATGAGAGGAGCGAATCCAAAAGCCAGATGTAAGAGTGGGTCTTGACGAACATGGCTCTGAGGGTTCACTCCTCGAAGGCGGAAGGTGTTTACAAGAATAACCTTCCATGGGTAGCGGGGGTAGAGGTAGAATTAAAGAAAACAAAAAGGGATATCTCAAAAAGGGTAACGGGGGTGAAGGTAGAAGAAAAAGGAAAAAGATAAATACGAGGATAGACGGGCTCGAAGGTTAACAACAGCCGTCCCCGGCAATGGCACTAGAAATGCTTGTTGACATTTCTGAACGCAATCACCTAAGAACTGTCACACCTGGTTTTAGAAAAACAAACCAAGTGCATACCTATATGTATGCCAGGATCAAGTTTCATACATATAGTAGACATATAAGTGAATACAGAAACAATATCACGTAAGAAAAAGGAAGATTGTCAGAGATTTACGCTTAATCCTGGAAACGAAGGCTCCAAACATCCACAAGTAGTCGACTGGGGGTTGCGTACGCCTAGAACCAGCAACATCTTCATAGCAGCCTCCTCCTTCTGACTTTCTGAGCAACATTGTTTATAGCAAGGGTGAGCACTTGTCGTACTCAGCAAGTGTGGGGAAAGTATGAATGCAAAGGCTTTATAGTGGACTGGGCTATAAGCATTTAGCATTTTAGTTGGTCAAGTTTTATTAGCACCTGATTACTAATAAAGTATAAGTATATACCAACCCACATTAAGCATAAAGGTAAGATACACCATAAGAATATGGCAAGCATAGCCATAACCACAATTGAAGTCCATCTTCAAGTTTAATTATCATGTGAGGGTCCAGGCCGCTCTTGACCGTGAGCACGGCTAATCGATTAGGTTTACACTCTGCAGAGGTTGTACACTTTCACCACAAGTCGCATAAAAGTTCAAAGAACTTTAAACCCAACCACGCGATGCTGATCAGGCATCATACCACACTACCGAGGTGTGATCGCATAGGGATGCTATGAGGCCTTTACAAAGGTTCCCCAACAAGTTGTGACCCACAAGGTCCGGATCAGTTAGCAAGGTATAAAGTCCCCTAGCAGGTCAATACCCCACCATAGAAAGAACTCACCCGACCCCCTGCTAGAGCGAGTCCATACCCCGCAGTACCGCCGATCCCTTATCCTTAGCAGGTAAGATCACCCCAAGCTAAAGTTCCTAATTACTTGGCCAAGACCAGTGCCCGTTTAGTTCTTGTGGTTGTACTATTTTTCTGGGTGGTTCTCCATGTTCCGATTAACATATCATAAGTGGTCTTGCAATTAAAATTAACATAAAGGAACATAGAGCATAAAGAAATAACCATGTTGATTATTACTATCCCAGTTGAGCAAACTAAGCAATATCTACCATCAAAATTAATTAAAACCAGGTTCAAGATAATGGTCAAAAGAGGCTAGTCATCCTTAATAGGAACCCGTCAAAATTAATGCAAAGCAATGCAATGAATGATTAAATAGTTATTAGGACAAGGAACCACACACTTGCCTTTAACCAGAGAATTGTTGCTCAGAATATCTTCATCTTCACGTTCTTCAATACTCCCAAAAGACGTTCATACTATTCGCATCATTCATCCAAAGCAAAACATCCGGAGCACACATGTTCTAGCAATCAAACAATCTAAATTAAAAATAGTACACCAATCATCATAAAACGTACTAAAAACGGTACTAAGCTAATCTACACATTGAGATGAACACGTGGGTGAAAGAATTGCTGAATAAGGAATTGGTACAAGAAAGACATCAGTATGGAAAGGAGCTCACAACATATTGTGCATACATGCTAATGCATAAAAGCTTGCACGGTTGGAGTAGAGTATCATAATGAATTCGTGCTGAATTATATTGCTGAAGGAAAAAGACCATGTTTATTGCATAGGCAATACATCGATGGGTATTGAATTGATAGGCAGAGTGTTCCGACAATCAAAAGAAAGCTTTAAAAGAGCACACTAAAGGATAGGCTCGATTTCTATGGATCACTAAAGCACACAAACTGTGCTTAGGAAAGGGAAGGCTTGATTAGCTTTAAAGAGATGGCTATAGAAGGTTCAGCATAAACTAGGACCGGAAAGATCTAGAACAAGACACACTGAGATAGAGCTTGATAAAAAACGTCTATCGAACGATTGCATATATGAGAGAAAAAGACTATGAGCTAGGTACGTTTTAATTAGCAAAACATATATATAGGGTATTTCATAAAGAAAAGTACCCTAAGTTAACATTAATGCAACTTAAACTTTATTTGCAAAACCGAGATATAGGACCTAGTCAAGTTTTAATTATAAATGTTAATGTATAAATTATACCATTTAAATATTTAACTTCGAAAAGTTAAACTATATGAATCATCTAAACGTAACTTTATGATTCGAGTGGATCATATTATTACTGAAAATATCATTACATTGGTATTAATCAAATTAACATTTATTATAAAAACTGATGTAAAAGCCTAATCAACTTTTAATTAGAAAAGATTAATTAACTATTAATTAAATTAACATTTGGTTATAAAAACCGAGGTAAAGATCTAATTAGATTTTATTTACAAAAGCATGTGAAGTAATCTTTAATCAAATTAACATTAATCAAGAAAAGCGATGTATAGCACTATATAGCTTTTAATTAGAAAAGACATGTTTAATAAACATTAACAAAATTAATATTAAATTTATTTTCAGAAAACATACATGGTGAAAACATCACTGCTAACGTGCACTTTGCATTATTATGAACCTAACGCAACTTGAACGGATTAAAACGGAGCTGGAACAAAGAAACTATGAGATAAACAAGATTGGAGGACCTAGTTCTGATTAACTATAGATCTCAGGGGTTAGCATAGAAGATCTGCAAGACACATTAAACAGTGCCCGCAAATAGATCTAAGATCAGGGTTAGATCTGAAAAAGTCTCGGGTGGGCTTTATGTGTGAAAGGTGGGATTTCTGTAGGGGGTTTTCTATAGATTGGTCAAGACACAAAACAGATCTAAAGATTACATGATCTTCCAGGGGTCTAAACATAAAGCTGCCATCTCATCTTCTTTCTCTGTCCATGGCGTGCGTGCGTACAGGGAGTTCCAGGCGTTGGTGGTGTCGGCGATTCGGGTGACGAGGAGCACAGGTGAGGCCAGGAATCAGAAGAGGAGATGAAGGGGATCACGTGGATGTGCTCACCGGCGTTGGGGACGAAGGGTAGCGACCGGATTTCGGAGGGGATCGACGAGCAGGCAGTGGCCGGCTCGTGTTCCGCTTGGTGGAGCTCGGGGACGACCGGTCCCAACAGCGGCGTGCGTGCGTCTTCTCCAGGCGAAGCTCCTCCTGGCGTCCGTTTGGTCCCTCGGGTGAAGGCCGCGACGAATCGAGCACGACTGGCGGCGCTCGTCGACGGCCAGTGGCGGACGGCGGACGGCAGCTCGGTCTTTGCCCATGGGCGGCGCTCCGGTGGCCTGTTCGCGATGGGAAACGGCGGAGTGAGCGCGGATCGGCAGGGCGGAGCTCCTGGTGGATTCAGCTTCCTCCGGCGGACCTCCGACGCGGCGAAACAGCAACGACCCGCGGCGGCGCTCGGCTCCACGACATTCGGCGAAGGCGGTGGCGCAGAGCAGGATAGGGTGGCAGACGGTGGTGGCAGCTAGGGCACGCGGGGTCCACGGGCGCTCGGCCTTTATAGGCCGGGGGCTTGCCTTGGCTTGCGCGGCACGCACGCCGAGATGGCGGCGGCGGCCATGCCGTGGAGCTCAAGGAGAGCTGTGGCAGATGGGCCTCACTTGGGCCGGAGGAGATGGGTCTTGAGCGGGTCGGGCCTTCGGGCTCGGCCCGGTAGGATAGGATAGGTTTTCTTTTTTTTCAGAAATTACTTTCTCGTGTAAAGAAAATCCAAAAAAATCTAGATAATTCATTTAAAGCACGAAGAATACTCCGAAAATCACAAAAATTCCAGGAAAATTTCCAGAGATAGATTGGAGCATGAACAATCCAAATAAAGTATTTGGAGCTCATGAAAAAGAATATAGAGCCTTCTAATAAATAGAATAAGCTCAGGGAAAATGAGAATAAATTCCAGAAAAATCCGGAAAATTCTCAGAAGGATTTGGACAGCACCTAAACGCATTTTTGAAACCTTTAGCACTCAAGAAACACCAAGATGCATCGGCATGAATGCAACACAAACAACTTTTATTTGATTCAGGAAAACAAACAAGGATTTTTCCTATACTATAGTTCCTGTAAAGAAAATAAAGGTTGGAAAAATTTTAAAATTATGAGAAAATTGTTATTTAATGTTTCTCTCTATTCACATCCTGAAATTGGAAATTTCAGGGTGTGACAGAACAGGTTTGGAACCCATCCCTGGCAACGGTGCCAGAAATGCTTGTTGGCGTTTCTTAATCTCAACACTAGGCGCTGTGGTAGCGTGAGCGTGTAAGAAACTCACGGGTACACTGACGAGTGCGAACAAATCTGCAAGCGCACGGATACACCGCTGCAGCACTTCTCCCTAGGAGAATGAGTATTCCCATCGGGTTTCGTTCCTAGGATGGTGGGTAACCAGAGAGGGTCTATCCAAGGACACCAACTTTCTCTGGGATAGGTCGGGATACAAGAAGCACTTCCTTAAGGGACTTAGCTCTCAAGATGCATCTGTCAGGTCTCAGTCATCCCCGCGGGGTGACAGCACATCGAGGTGCTGGCAAGCGAGCCCAACTCAGTACGCAATGTAGAGGGTTGACAAAGGGTCCAACAGGCTGTCACCATTACGGCCTACCTCTACGCTACGATCGTACGTGGTCTTCATAGGAAAACCAGGGCCCAGACACCACGTCTGTAGCCCAGATAAAATACTATAGTGCGGTTACGTCTGTCGACCCGCTTACTACACTATAGCAACCATTTAAATACGATCCCATGAATAAGGGAAAGACCGGAATCAGATCATCTTATCATTCATTGAACTACGGAGCAGAAAGGAAGCTATGGATGCAGTTGAACGAGATACAACGGACTTACTTAACTAAACAGGATCAGAGCTTGCAAACAAGTAAATGAACTACTGCCCTGGCTCTAAAGGATCAAAGCCTTGTGTCATGATGAACACAAGCCTCTATCTCATGAAGGAGCCATGAACACAAGAACAAATCAATCATACATGATGTCCACTATAGTCTAAATAAGAAATGTTGAAATACTCACTTTGATCTAAATGAAGAACAAGCATCCACGAGGACATCAACTCACTCCTCACCCCTACTCTACCTCTCAACTAATCCTAATCTAGATCTCTCCTCGTCACCATTCTACCACATAGAGGTGAGAATCACCTCACATGGGCAGAATTAGAGAGAGGGAGAGAGAGCTACACAAGAGAGAAGTGGAACTTGAGTGCTTGGTGGTGTGTGTGAAATGGAACCCCTCCCCTCCTATTTATAGACAAGGAGGAGGCTTGCTCTGAGGCTCCAAGTGCCCCAAAACACCCGGGAATGCAGCCAAGGACCAATGAGTGAGCGACATGTGTAGGGGGAGGATCAATCGACCCTAGATCGGTTCGGCCGATCCTAGGGTCGGCCGAAACCCCCGGCCAGCCTTCTGGCTTGTGCTTCGTCTGGCTCGCTTCCATGTGGGCCCTAGTGCCTCTCCTCCGTGCATGGCACATTTCCTGGCGGTTTAGTTGGCAAAGTGGGCCCATGGATCCATGTGATGCTGACGTAGCAACGTATGATTCGTCGAAAGTCCCTCACATGGATTGGTGACATTATGGATCCAGGAGAATCCATGTGGCAGCCCCTGATTGGCCTGCATTTGAGTGCCTTGGATTGGAGTGGAGTGAAAGTGCATGGGTTCCTCCCATTTCTTATGCTAAATAGTTGCATTCGAATAGACATCGACACTGGTGGAAAGTATGAGTTTAAGCTCCTATTCTAGTGTGAATGTGCAATTCATGCTCAAATTTGCAGGAGTTGACGGCCTTAAAATGGAAAATATCAACCGTCAACACTCATACTTGCTCCAAGGTCGCATAATGCCTTCTTGAACTTGAATGAGCCAATGGAACACGGGATGGTCAGACATCTGGGGTCTCTTTGCTTCTCGGGTCTTTGATTTGCAATAGCGGCACTGCATTCCTCGAACATCTTGATGTGATCTACTCTGAGTGTCGCCATCTCATACTTGTTGGCAAGTATGTCTTTGAAGTAGCGAGAGTATGTTGGAACTTGAAGAGTGTTGGCGTTTCTTAACGTCACTACTAACGACGCCGAGTTAGTGTGAGCATCAAGACTTGCCAAAGGTAAACCTAACGATCATGAACGAATCCACAAGCGCATAGATAAACCATTGTAGCATTTCCCCAGGGAAGTGAGTGTTCCAAGGGTATCGTATCCGTGGAAGGCAATGGCGGATATCAAGACTTATACTTTTGCACTGAATGTAAACCAAGAGATAGATATAGAAGAAAAAACACAAAGACAGGGGTAAGATAATTGATATGATAAGGGTAGTGTGACACACACTCTGATCTATCTCTACACTAGCACACTACGGCTTAGGGGGGACATACGAAGCTAGCTATAGGTTCTATGGTACTAAACATACAGAGTTAGATGATACAAGAGATAAGCATAAAGCATTGCATGAAAGGAAAGGTTCAGCACCCAGGTACAAACGGGGAGATAGCCCGCAACGACCAGCACTCTACGAAACTATCCTTTAGACTCCTACAGCAATACCCCAGCGCGGAGGGTTTCAAAGGGTCCAACAGTTGTCACCACTGCGGCCTACCTCAATCATTACGGGGGGCAAGCTCATAACTAACGTAGCCACACAACTCAGGCACCATGCCTGCATTGCTGCTAGACTTCACCCGGCCCGGGCTATTGTGACCCAGGGTGAGAGCCACCAGAAGACTGGTCAACTTAGACCGAGTACCGTAGCTTAAACACAATCTTCATGCAACACAATAATGCTATCAAACGAGATCAAACTAGGGCTAGTCATACGAACGGATACGAACTCTCTTATGTCTAGTCAACAAGATCAAAGGGTCGTGTTCGTGAAGAACACGAGCCTCTAACTTATGAACAAACACATAAAGATAGTGTTCATCCTTTAACAAGATCGAAAGGTAGTGTTCACGAAGAACACGAGCCTCTAAATGATGAACAATGGATGAACTCAAGAACATATCAATCATATGATCTACCACAACTTTATATGAAACATCTATATAACTGAAGTAGATCAAAGTCATACATAGAAATAAAGATACAAGAGAACTCATACCTAGACTCCCAAGTAGACTTGGAACCTGAATAAGAGCTACTCTAGCCTACCCCCTAGCCTTGGAAACTAAAAGTGAGAGGAGAGTCAAGAGAGATGTGTGTGTGAAATGGGAGCCCCTCCCCTTCTATTTATAGGCAAGGACCAGGCTTGCTCGGAGTACCAAATGGCCTCAAAACATCTGGGGATGCAGCAAGTGACCAATGGGGAGCAAGCACGTGGAGGACCAGGATCAACCGACCCAAGGTCGGTTCGGCCGATCCTAGGGTCGGCCGGCCCCCTCGGGTCGCCTCCTGGCTTGCGCTTCCTTAGGGTGGCTGACATGTGGGTCCTTTGATCACTTCCGCGTGCAAGCCAACTTTCCTGATAAGTTGGAGCTCTAGTGGGCCCATGGATCCTTGTGAAGTCCACGTGTCGCTCTCTGATTCGTCGGTGATTACCTCCCTTGGATCAGTGGTATGGATGCCACATGTTTCCTAGGTGGCAGCCATCTCCTCAACTGAGGTGGCATGGACCACTCATAGAAAGGAGGGTTTCCTTCTCTTTTTATGCTTATTTCACCTACATACAAATAATCTCCAAGGACAAGTGGAACTACATTATTCAAACCAAAATGCAAGTAATAAATGCATATGCCTCCATTTATGTGAGAATATTAATGGCTGAAAGTGGTACTTAACAGCCGTCAACAAAGAGCGTCCAAGAGCGGCATGTTGATGCTTAACCTGCGCACCACTTCCACAAACTTTTCAAAGTGATTATCGATTTTACCTCGGAAGTAGCGTGACTTTAGTGGAAGCATCTTCATGTCTTGGCTCGGCATCTCAAACTTTGGTTCTTGGGTAGTGATCTCCGGAATAGTGGTCACCTTCTCTTTAGTGTGATCTTCTGCCTCGGCGGCTGGCTTAGGCTTCCTTGCTCCGGCTGGATATTCGGGGTCCTCTGTGCCCTTTCCCGAACGAGTTTGAATGGCCATCGCCATTTTGGGACCCTGGGGTTATCCCGATAATCTTCCTTCATTGCCCATTAGGCGCTCGGCAAGTTGTCCCACTTGTGTCTCTAGCATCTTCATCATGTTGATCACTTGATGGTTTGAGCTTTAGACCTCCATCACCTTGCCGTCTATATTATCCAATAGTTTGTCAATAGCCTTGAACTTAGTGATGGTGTCCTTGTTGATCTTAGCTTTATCAATAGCCTTGAACTTAGGAACCGAATTTTGAATGGACGAGCCCGCATTAAATTGAGGTTTACCTTCCCCATAGCAGAAGTTTGGAAACTCTCCTTTACTCATGTAGTCAAGCACCTTTGCTTCCTCCGTACAATCTCCTTGGACATGGCCGTACTCCCTACACTCCTCACATGTGGACCTTGCTTCGGCGGCCTTTATAGCTTCTTTCTTCTCTATCTCCATCTTCTCCAACCTCCTCATAAGTGAACCGATATGCCATTCAAGGAATTCGGCTCGCATGTATTCATTGAAATGCTCCAAAGCTTCTTCAATCGTCTTCGTGGGAAATTGAGCAAATGTATCAATCTTGTTGTGTAAACTCTGAGTCTTGGCCGGCGAATAAAATTTCTTCGTGAAGGTGCTCATCAATGCTTCCCAATTTACTCCGCCGGTAGAGTGTGGAACCAATGCAAAGCTTTTCCAAGTAGTGAGAACGGAAAAAGCCTTTCCCTCATTTGATTTTGAGTCACCCATCCACATTGAAAGTTTGACATAGTTGAACGAATGCTTGGAGGTGAAAGTTCGGATCTTTTTACCGGTGAAAGGCGAATGTTGCACCATGCGGATAGTTGAGACCTTGATCTTGAACAGCCTTCCGATGTCTTGAAGGTTTAGGATTGGTAGATCAACGATGTTCAGGGTGCATAGCTCCCTGATCTTGCACTTCGGCTATGGTTGTCCCATGGGTGGCGGTTAAGGTTGATCTCCCTTTGGACTTGGAGGTGGTGATTCCCTTGGAGATTCCGACGGTCCTTCGGCCTCGACTTTTGGATCTACAAATTCCTTAACTTGTGTTGCACGTCTCCTTGGCCTGTAAAGTTTTTCTCGATCATCCACAAAAGAAAATTTGGGTTTGTTGGAGAGGTAGCCGTCCATCTCCCGTTAGGGTTAGCGATAAACAAAATATACAAAAATCAAAAAGAAAATTTAGGGTTAGTCAAAAACAAGATTAGATTGATTTTTGAGGATGATCAAAGTTAATAGATGCAAAAGAAAAACCAAAAGAAAAATTGAAAAATACTTACAAGCGTGATACTAGATCGGATCTTGATTGCTTGTTCACAGCAACGATGCTAGAAAAAGGGCTTGGTGACGGTTCAATAACATGTCAAGTTTCACCACACGCTTACAGATCATGTAGTACCTTTTCCCCTCGAGTATTATCCAAGGTTATCAAATTTGTGGAACATGTGCAACGCAAGATTCAATCCAATAAAGCGGGAAAACACTATCTTCTTGAGATGTTCAAACGCATCTAATCTACTAAACACGAGAGGTAGCGAGAGAAAGCGTAGACATAACCGATCTAGAGAGTCCAGATCATGCTTTTGTTGTAGTTCCAAGCAAGAGATGAAGATAGCAATGCGAATCTCATAAAAAGCATCTCTAAATTGTGGCCTCCGTTCCAATCCTCGAAGGCACTTACCGTACACGTGGTCGACATCCTGTCACGATGCCTCGCTTCTTGTGTAGGTGAACCTAAGAGCACGTTCACGAGGAACATGTTGAAAACACTTGGTAGATTTGGTATGCACCTCTAGCCACCGTGGCTACAAGAGCACCCTAAGCAATCCATCTTAAGTATAGATTGAGGAAGAAGCAAAACCAAGAGAAGACAAAATCATAGAGAAGACACTTGATCGCTAGAAATTGGATTCACAAGAAAGCTTCACCATGAATAATTACATGAACAAGATCACAACCGGGATCCTACCTTGATCTTGATCCTAGCTCCGGAACTTTGACATGGTCTTCTATGCAAGGTTCCCACGTCGGATAGGGAAACCCTAGACAACTAGCACGACCCTCCTCTCCGAGATGGTGTCCCTCTAGCTTCTCTCCTCCTTGGCGGCGGATGACGAATGTCTTGATGCGTGGCTCTTCATGTGGGGGCTATAAATAGCCTGAGGGGGTGCTAGGTGAGAGCCAGGTGTGGTTCGAGGACCGGTGGATGGTCGCTTCCTGATGTGATGAGTGATTGACAACGTGGTGTGGACTGATTCTTGGCTAAGTATTGCAGGTGCAGGTTGCGGCTTGACTGGTGCAGGTGCAGGTGAAGAACAAGCGTGAAAGGTCATTGCCGGTGAGGCCTCCAGGTGTGGAGAAGACAAGTAGGCTTGGTTCGAGGGACCCGGTGGCCAGCGGGGTCAAGTGCGGGCCGCATGGTGGCAAGAACGGCAAGATGAAGTCATGGACGGTTTCTTGGTTGAGCCTCAAAACCAAGGTCGAGCCGGGACTACGTGGGAGCCGAGTCATGAGTGGTGATTGGCGGAGGCTACACCGAGTTCGCGGGGTTTCCGGTGGTTCACCAGAAAATCACTGGGTTCCTTGGTTGATCCACAAAGCCAAGACCGAAGAACCGAAGACGGAGGTGCAGCAGCTCCAGACCGGTCTGACCGGTGGGTCTGACCGGTCTGACCGGTGAGGAGCACCGGTCTGACCGGTGTGCGACGACGCAGTCTGGAATCTTCGAAGCGGAGGACACGCGTCGGGATCGCAAGGCTTGCGTCGAGGCTAAGCAAGTTTGCGGTCGCTGGGCATCCGTCCGATGGTGCGAAGACAAAGACTTCCAATTTCGCCCTCGAGGGGCATGTATCCCTAGTTAGCTAGTAAGGGTATTTTAGTCTTTCGGTTGCCTCCATATAACCCAAGTGGTGAGAGGATGGCAGCCATCTCTTGGAACCCTAGCTCATTTGGTTTTCCTATTTTCCTTCCTATTTTCTTAGGATTTTCGTAGGACTAGCTTGAGAGCTTCATGGTGAGATCTTGTGAGAGGGAAGGATGATCGGGCGGCAAGCTAGACCTTGTATGAACCTCTTTGGCATGTATAGATGATTCGGCGTGGTTCCTCAAGGCTTGGATGTGTCTTTCCCGTTTCTCCTTTTTGGTGATTTTCGGAGCCCATTCTTGGCGATTTTCTTGGAGCGATTTCGAGGCCTTTCTCTTTGGGATTTGGTGGGGGATGTATGCATGAACCCTTCGTGTTTCTTTTCCTTTTGATTCCCCTTCCAAATCCGTGAGCAAAGGGGCTCGATTTTGGGGTTTTCGTAGCTCTAGGGTTAGAGGCGTTCTTGGTGGGATTTCTTCGATTCCTCTTGATTTGACAAGTTTTGGTGGACCAAATCTTGGCTATGGAGTACCCATGAGGTGTTCCTACTATCCCCAAAGTCTTGTGCAAAACCGTGGAGCGGATCGGGAGATCGGGAGTTGGATTTGGAGGAGTTGACTTGCGGGCGCTGTTCATCCTGAGCTGCCCAGGCACGACCGGTCTGACCAGTGCTCTTGACCGGTCTGACCGGTGCTCTTGACCGGTCTGACCGGTGCTAGCCCTTGGTGGGTTTTTGTCTCGGGGAATAGCCTTGTCCGTGTGGTTTTGTCCCGTGGTCCTGCTGATCAGTTCTTGGCGTGTTTGGAGTTGTTTTGCTAGGCTTTGTGAGGGGTTCTTCTTCCTCACAGGTTGTGTTTCGTGGAGGTTTTTGTTCCAGGGCCTAGAGGAGTCACTGAGGCTTCCTGGAACGTTTGCTGTGTGGCTGCTGTAGCCACCGGCCTGACCGGCTCTGTCCACCGGTCTGACCGGCGCAGGCCATCGGTCTGACCGGTGTAGCACAGGCAGCAAGCCGTGCAAGTTTCCGCTGTGTGGTTCGGTGAGTTTTGGCTCAGAAGGTTGAGTGTTGGTTCCTAGGACCAGTAGCACTCCAGTGGCTGTGTGGTCTTGACCAACTTGGGTAGTTGAGTCGGAGACGTGAGTTGGAAGCCTTGTTCGTCTTGTTGGAGTTCTCATCTCCTTCGAGAAGAATTTTTATTGGCTCCCATTCACTCCCCCCCCCTCTCTGGTTCGCCTAATCGGTCCTTCAATTGGTATCAGAACCGGTTCGGGTCTTTATTGACTCTTGCCAGTCTAAGATCCAAAGATGGCGTACCAGGAACGGGGTTCGAGTCCTCCGCACTTCGATGGGAAGAACTACCAGATGGGGCAAAGGCGGATGGCGGCGTTCCTCCGCGGAAAGGGTCAGATCCTTTGGGATGTCACGGTGAACACAGCTTATGTTCATCCGATGAACTTCCTTGCTCCAGGATCGAGGGATATGTTCGAAGCCAACAACAAGGCTGTCGACTACTTGTTTCGTGCTCTGTGTCCGCCTGAATTCGATCGGGTTCAGACAGAGGACTTAGCTTGTAGGATTTGGGAGCAGTTGAAGGATGCTCATGCTGGGAATGCTCAGGTTCAGGCTCGGATGTACGCGACTTACCGGAGAGAGTACGAGAACTTCACTCATCTCCCCGGCGAGTCCGTCGATGCCCTTTTCCAGCGATTTACGGTCGTTGTGAACAACATGAGAGCCAATGTGGACGTCCTCCCATACAATGATCATGATAGAGCCGTGAAGCTCTTGCACTCGTTGGATCGTACAGTATGGGACGGGAAGTTTGAGGCTATTGTTGAGTCCGAGAAGTATGACACCTTGACGGTGAACGAGCTGTTCTCGAAGCTCAAGTCGGCTGAGTTGGACCGTGGTATGACAGCCAAAATCGAGAGCCCGACTGATTCTCATAGTCTCGCTCTCGTTAGTGGCAAAGGAGCTAAGTCTAACGCTAACGCATCCTCAAGGATGTACTCTCTGTCTTCTTTGATGTCTTTGCCAGACGAGGAGTTCGACGTGCTTGGAGAGGACGAGCTGGCGTTGCTGACCAGGCGGTTCGAGAGGCTGCACGAGAACTGGGTGAACACGAGGAGGACAGCACGGACGTGCTTTCAGTGCGGCAAGCCAGGACACTTCGTCGCCGACTGCCCGGAGAAGACGGAGAACAAGGACGGCTACAAGGACGGCTACAGGCACCGATCGAGCAAGGATGGCAAGTACCGATCGAGGCGCGATCACAAGCACAAGAACAAGCACAAGGACGAGCGACGGTCGAGGAAGAAGGATGGCCGCGGCAGGAAGGCCCGAGCAATGGTCGGAGCGAGCGACGTCGACTCCAGCTCCGCCTACTCTTCCTCGAGCTCGAGTAGCAGTGAAGATGAAGGTGATCGGCGCAAGAACAAGAAGTCATCCAGGAACTTGAGCGGGTTGAGCTACTTCGCGAGAGATGGCTTCTGCGGCATGGCCCGTAGCTCCGGTAGCAAGAAGAGCCACCAGAGTGACTCGGACTCTGACTCCGAGGATGAGGTATGTGATGAGCTCTCTTCTTTGCGCAAGGAGAATGATGAGTTGGTTGACTTGCTTGATAACCGCGATCACATGCTTAGAGAGGCCAAAAAGATGAGGAAAGAGCTTAGGGCCTCACTAGAAGATGCTAGGAACCGTGTGGCTGAGCTAGAAACCCAGAACCTAGATGCTAAGCTTGAGATTGATTCGCTTAAGGCTTCTCCTGTGGTTTCTGATGAGATTGATTGCTGTGATTGCTCTGTGTACCTAGCTGATCTTACTGCTCTTAAGGATAAGCATGCTTCTACTTGTGATGAACTAGATATACTTAGGGTTGAAGTGGCTGAGCTTAAGTCTAGACCTGCTTTGCTAGGTGCTTGCACTTCTTGCCCTGTTTTGCATGGAAAGATTGATGAGATGCATGCTTACACTGTTTCGCTTGAGGCTAAGTTGAAAGAGCCTGTTCCCACTTTTTGCTCTACTTGTGAATTGCATGCGGTTAAGAATTTGGAGCTTGCACATTATGTTGATCGCTTGCAGGATGAGAATGATGAGCTGAGAAAATGTATGAGCTGGTTGTCGGGTCAGGAGCCTCAGCTTGGTATCATGATAGCGGCTTTCAAACGCTATGATGGTCAGGCACTTGGGGCAGACAAGCTTGGAGAGAACTGTGGTGAGGGAGTTGAGAGAGTTGGAGAGATTCCTATCCCACCACCAAACAGACACAAGAACAAGTTTGAGCCCAAGCCTAACCATCTCAGAAACAAACTTGACACTACTCCAGATCCACCCATATTCCCTCACCCAACAAATGATTTTCAGAAACCGGTGAAGTTTGTGAGCCCAAAGGGAGGTGAGGAAGGAGAGAAGAAGGGTGAGAAGCCGAGTGGGCAGCCCCAACCCAAGCCTAAGCCTAAGCCACAGCCCATAAAGTTCCATTGTGGGTATTGTGGGAGAGATGGTCACAAGGATGAGTTTTGCTTCAAGAGGAAGCGTGAGGAGAGAATGGCTAGAGAGTGGGCTAACAGGGACAGGTACCACCCCTCTAATGGTGTACCTGAGCCTCGTATGCAGATGCCCAGGGCCAAGGCGATTGTGAGGACGGTTCCGGCTTGGGGAGACCGGAAGGCTGCAAGTGTTGCTGCTGGCCGAGCCACACCGGTCAGACCGGTGTACTACACCGGTCAGACCGGTGCAGGTCTGGGCAGACAACGAGTCAGGTTTCGTGCTCGTGAGGATGCTCGGTTTGGTTCTGGAGGTCGTGGTTCTGGTGGTTGGTCTGGAAAGTTTGCAGGTGGTCAGTTTGCTAGGCGTTCTCCACCTCGTGCTCAATACGAGGGTGGGAAGAGTCATAGCTTTGAGATGGAGAGGAGGAACGATCCACGGTTTCCCTTTCGTGGTTTTCGTCCTCCTCCAGCTAGAGAGGGTTGGTTCCCTCGTGGTGGTTACCGTGGTGGTGTTCGTGGTGGTAGCTTTGATAGGCGTGATGATTTGGTTTGTGCTAACCCCACTTTGGAGCAAATGGCTCGGCACTGGTTTTACTCTTTTGGTACTAACCCCAGTGCTGAGTCATTTGTTCACTCACGTGCTCGCTTTTGAATTTCAGGTGGGAGACTTGAAGAACATTTGGTTGATTGACTCCGGTTGCTCGAGGCATATGACCGGAGACAAGGGGTGGTTCTCAAGTCTCGTCCCGGTGGTGACAAAGAAGTACATCACCTTTGGGGACAATGGGCGAGGGCGTGTGCTGTCAGAAGGTGAGATTAAGGTAAGTGACAAGATCACTCTCAGGCGTGTTGCTCTTGTTCAATCGCTTGGATACAATTTGCTTTCTGTGTCCCAGTTGTTGGATGAGGGTTTTGAGGTGTTGTTTCGGCCTGGTGGTTCTCGGATTTTAGATTCTCGGGGGGATCTTGTTTGCATGATCGTTCCCGAGGGTCAGGTGTTCCGAGCTGATTTTTCTCAGTCTTCTGGTGTGGAGCGTTGCTTCTTGGCTGGTTCTTCGAGTGAGTTGTGGAAGTGGCATAGGAAGTTGGGTCACTTGAGCTTTGACCTTCTGTCTCGCTTGAGTAAACTCAATTTGGTCCGAGGATTGCCACGGTTGAGGTTTGAGAAAGAGTTGGTTTGTGCGCCGTGTAGGCATGCCAAGATGGTAGCCTCTTCTCACCCGCCTCTCACCGATGTGATGACTGAGCGTCCATGCGAGCTGCTCCATATGGACCTTGTTGGCCCAGCTCGTGTGCGATCTGCGGGTGGGAAGTGTTATGTCCTTGTTGTGGTGGACGACTACTCTCGGTATGCGTGGGTGTTCTTTCTTGAGGAGAAGGGGGAGACGTTTGGTTTTGTTCCAGATCTTGTCTTGAGGTTAAGAAACGAGAGGCACGGAGATGCCATACGAGCGATCCGCAGTGACAATGGCTCGGAATTCAAAAACTCTCGCTTCGAAACCTTTTGCCATGACTTGGGTCTTGAACACCAGTTTTCGAGTCCGTATACGCCTCCCCAGAATGGCGTGGTGGAAAGGAAAAGCAGGACCTTGTGCGAGATGGCTCGGACGATGCTCGACGAGCATAGGACTCCGAGAAGGTTCTGGGCTAAGGCGGTCAATACCGCGTGCCATGTGTCGAACAGGATCTACCTCAGGGTTCACAAGAAGAAAACCTGTTACGAGCTGATGCACGGTCGCACACCCAAGGTGAGTCACTTCCATGTCTTTGGTTGTAAATGCTTCATTCTGAAGAAAGGGAAGAAGTTGGACAAGTTCGAGGCTAGGTCTGTCGATGGCATTTTCTTTGGTTATGCATCTCATTCTAGAGCATTTCGTATGCTCAATCTTGAAACTAACCAAATCGTGGAGACTTGCGAGGTAACCTTCGACGAGACATAGCCACGTAGTCAGCTTGTTTTTGAGTGTGCAGGTGACGACGAACTTGGCGAGGAGATCTTTCAGGAGGAGGAGCATGAACATGGAGATGATGAAGATGGCGGTGTGATGCCCGCGGCTGAACATGTACCTACTACTTCGACGACGATCGAGAATGGACCCTCTCCCACACCTACAACGACAAACCCAGATCAAAGCAAAGCTGTTGTTGAGGGGGAGGTAGCATCAAGGCGAGAACCTCCCCGACGAGTGCAAGTGGATCTCCCAGCTTCGAGAATCATCGGCGACATGAATGAACGTACTACACGGTCGAGGGTTCGGAACAATTCTCATTTCGCTCATGCTGCTTTTGTTGCCACCTTTGAGCCCAAAGACATTGGACACGCGTTATCTGATCATAATTGGGTTAACTCGATGCATGAGGAGTTGGAGAATTTTGAGAGGAACCAAGTTTGGGTGTTGGTTGACCCTCCCCCAGGGTGTAAGCTGATTGGGACAAAATGGGTGTGGAAAAATAAAGAGGGAGAGGAAGGAGAAGTGGTGAGGAACAAGTCGAGACTTGTTGCTCAGGGGTACAGTCAGAAAGAAGGGATCGACTACGAGGAGACTTTCGCTCCTGTAGCTCGTTTGGAGGCGATCAGGATCCTTCTAGCCTTTTCCGTGGCTAAAGGGTTCAAGTTGTATCAGATGGATGTGAAGAGTGCTTTTCTGAACGGTGTGTTGGAGGAAGAGGTGTTTGTGAGGCAACCACCTGGGTTTGAGAGTGAGAAGTACCCTCACCGGGTGTACAAGTTGAGGAAGGCGCTGTATGGGTTGAAGCAGGCGCCTAGAGCTTGGTATGGTAGGTTGAGGGGGTTCCTGTTTGAGAGAGGGTTTGAGATGGGGAAGGTCGACCAGACCTTGTTTCTCCTCAGGCAGGGCAGAGATATCCTGATTGTGCAGGTATACGTGGATGATATTGTCTT
The DNA here is from genome assembly GCA_036936925.1 of Cenchrus fungigraminus. NCBI lineage: Eukaryota > Viridiplantae > Streptophyta > Magnoliopsida > Poales > Poaceae > Cenchrus > Cenchrus fungigraminus. Next base: position 128,071,481 of record CM072779.1, read on the forward strand.
TGGTGGCTCGTCTAACTCTCTTGTTGCAAGGTTTGCAGAAGACATGAGCAGGGAATTTGAGATGAGCATGATGGGCGAGTTGCAGTTCTTCCTCGGGCTACAAATCAAGCAATCAAAGGAAGGAACATTTGTGCACCAAGCTAAGTACACCAAGGACATTGTGAGGAAGTTCAAGATGGAGGACTCCAAGGCTATGGCAACGCCTATGAGTACGACTACAGTTCTCGATGCGGACGAGGAAGGTGAACACGTGGACCAGAAGGAGTACCGGAGCATGATCGGGTCACTCCTCTACTTGACGGCGACGAGGCCGGACATCCAATTCTCGGTGTGTCTGTGCGCTCGTTTTCAAGCGTCTCCGAGGACTTCGCATCGGCAAGCAGTCAAGCGCATTTTCAGGTATTTGCGACACACTCCCGACTTCGGCCTTTGGTACTCTGCGTCTTCTTCTTTGGCGCTTCATGGATTTTCAGACGCGGATTTTGCCGGGTGTCGGTTGGATAGGAAGTCCACTTCTGGGACTTGCCAGTTCTTGGGTTCTTCTTTGGTATCTTGGTCTTCCCGCAAACAGTCGAGTGTTGCTCAATCCACTACCGAGGCAGAGTATGTGGCCGCAGCTAGTTGTTGCTCTCAGCTCCTTTGGATCACATACACCATGAGTGACTTTGGTGAGGAGTATACCCATGTCCCACTTCAATGTGATAGCACCAGTGCCATAAGCGTTGCAAAGAACCCAGTGCTCCATTCCAAAACCAAGCACATAGAAGTGAGGTATCATTTTCTGAGAGACAACGTAGAGAAAGGGAAGATAGCTTTGATCCATGTACCCACACATGAACAACTAGCCGATATTTTCACCAAACCCCTAGATCAAGCAACTTTCACTCGTTTGCGGGGGGAGCTTGGTGTTTGTTTGATTTCTTGAGTTGGCGTGTGGGAGCTCCTTTGTAGCATATGTATAGCTTTCCTTTGTGCATTTCTTGCTTTTGGCATGGCATATGTAACATGATGTATAGGCATCTTTGTATCTTAGGTTGCATGCATTTTGTATCATATGCATTGTTTAGGAAAGGCTTCTCCTATATACATTGTTCACCATGGAATGATATATATGTTTTTGTGAGCTAATTTGGTAAGCTATGGTTAGTTTGGCTTAGCTCTTGATAATCTTGGTTTGTATCCATGGTTGATGGCTATGTTTTTGAAAATTTCATATGTATGCTCTCTTGTGAGTAAATGCCTTTACATGATCTTGACATGTTTTAGTGGCTTGGCTATGCTTAATTTGTGGTTGGATAGCTTATTTTGATCATATGGGGCCAAAGGCTCATTTGCCATCATGAATGTTTAGCCCCCATGCTTCATCTTGTGGAGGAGCATAAGTTCCTTTTTGTCGCAAAGACATTTCATGTACCAATTATAAATCTGAAAAATGAAATGTAAATTGCTTGAAAAATGTGCTCCCATGTCATATGTGCTAATTTTAATTTGCTTTGGGTGCTAAATCGTTGCATGATGCCTACCAATGAGAAGTCTCATATATAGAAGTAGGCACATGGCTCGGTGGCTTTGACATGACATGAGGTGCTTGTGGGTGTTTATGATGGTCTTATGCTTAGAATGGTTGTCCTAGCATGAAGTTTGTGTGGCTTTGCCATTTTGACATGTTTTGCTCATGTTTAGGACTTTGCTCATGAGAGGGTGATTTTTCGCAAAATTGCTTAATTCGATCTTAGCTTCGCCCAATGGTTATGAAACTTGGTGATCATGAAGTTTATGTCATTACGAAGCTATAGAGTATCTAACTTGCTCGTTTGGACATGTGTAGCATCCTATGTTGAATTTTGTCTATTTGAGAAGCTCTAGGTTGCATTTTTTTGCATTTTTGGCTTGATTCATGCATTGTCAACAAGGGGGAGAAGTTTGAGCATGTTTTGGCCTACTGAATGCATTTGGAAGGTTTTCAGGTGGTTTCAAGCCATTTTTGGGCTCTGTTGTGCACCGGTCTGACCGGTTGAGGTCACCGATCTGACCGGTCAGAGTGCTGGTCCTGTTCACATGTTGCCCACCGGTCTGACCGGTGGTGTCGACCGGTCTGACCGGTCAGAGCTGAGCTGTTGCAGCTGCTCTGTTTCGTGAAGTGGTTCGCATGCATTTGTCCAGGGGGAGTTGCATTGGTTCAGGGGGAGCTTGCATGTGTGCAGGGGGAGCTCTTTGTGGTTTTCGAGCTTTGGTTTGATGGTTTGTGCTCTTTGCTTGAGCATGATTTGTCTCGGATGTGTCGAGCCGTTGCCCTTACCTAAGGGGTCCGAGACTTGTCTTCTTCAAGTGATCTTGCTCTTTGCCTTTTCTTTGGCTTTCGATTGCTTGTTGGAGTTTCTTTTAGTCGTTTCTTTTCTTTTCCTTTTCTCTTGGTTACCAAAACGTGTGTGTTGTCAATGCACTCATCAAGGGGGAGATTGAGAGCCAGGTGTGGTTCGAGGACCGGTGGATGGTCGCTTCCTGGTGTGATGAGTGATTGACAACGTGGTGTGGACTGATTCTTGGCTAAGTATTGCAGGTGCAGGTTGCGGCTTGACTGGTGCAGGTGCAGGTGAAGAACAAGCGTGAAAGGTCGTTGCCGGTGAGGCCTCCAGGTGTGGAGAAGACAAGTAGGCTTGGTTCGAGGGACCCGGTGGCCAGCGGGGTCAAGTGCGGGCCGCATGGTGGCAAGAACGGCAAGATGAAGTCATGGACGGTTTCTTGGTTGAGCCTCAAAACCAAGGTCGAGCCGGGACTACGTGGGAGCCGAGTCATGAGTGGTGATTGGCGGAGGCTACACCGAGTTCGCGGGGTTTCCGATGGTTCACCAGAAAATCACTGGGTTCCTTGGTTGATCCACAAAGCCAAGACCGAAGAACCGAAGACGGAGGTGCAGCAGCTCCAGACCGGTCTGACCGGTGGGTCTGACCGGTCTGACCGGTGGGTACCGGTCTGACCGGTGAGGAGCACCGGTCTGACCGGTGTGCGACGACGCAGTCCGGAATCTTCGAAGCGGAGGACACGCGTCGGGGTCGCAAGGCTTGCGTCGAGGCTAAGCAAGTTTGCGGTCGCTGGGCATCCGTCCGATGGTGCGAAGACAAAGACTTCCAATTTCGCCCTCGAGGGGCATGTATCCCTAGTTACCTAGTAAGGGTATTTTAGTCTTTCGGTTGCCTCCATATAACCCAAGTGGTGAGAGGATGGCAGCCATCTCTTGGAACCCTAGCTCATTTGGTTTTCCTATTTTCCTTCCTATTTTCTTAGGATTTTCGTAGGACTAGCTTGAGAGCTTCATGGTGAGATCTTGTGAGAGGGAAGGATGATCGGGCGGCAAGCTAGACCTTGTATGAACCTCTTTGGTATGTATAGATGATTCGGCGTGGTTCCTCAAGGCTTGGATGTGTCTTTCCTGTTTCTCCTTTTTGGTGATTTTCGGAGCCCTTTCTTGGCTATTTTCTTGGAGCGATTTCGAGGCCTTTCTCTTTGGGATTTGGTGGGGGATGTATGCATGAACCCTTTGTGGTTCTTTTCCTTTTGATTCCCCTTCCAAATCCGTGAGCAAAGGGGCTCGATTTTGGGGTTTTCGTGGCTCTAGGGTTAGAGGCGTTCTTGGTGGGATTTCTTCGATTCCTCTTGATTTGACAAGTTTTGGTGGACCAAATCTTGGCTATGGAGTACCCATGAGGTGTTCCTACTATCCCCAAAGTCTTGTGCAAAACCGTGGAGCGGGTCGGGAGATCGGGAGTTGGATTTGGAGGAGTTGACTTGCGGGCGTTGTTCATCCCGAGCTGCCCAGGCACGACCGGTCTGACCGGTGCTCTTGACCGGTCTGACCGGTGCTAGCCCTTGGTGGGTTTTTGTCTCGGGGAATAGCCTTGTCCGTGTGGTTTTGTCCCGTGGTCCTGCTGATCAGTTCTTGGCGTGTTTGGAGTTGTTTTGCTAGGCTTTGTGAGGGGTTCTTCTTCCTCACAGGTTGTGTTTCGTGGAGGTTTTTGTTCCAGGGCCTAGAGGAGTCACTGAGGCTTCCTGGAACGTTTGCTGTGCGGCTGCTGTAGCCACCGGCCTGACCGGCTCTGTCCACCGGTCTGACCGGTGTCACCGGTCTGACCGGCGCAGGCCATCGGTCTGACCGGTGTAGCACAGGCAGCAAGCCGTGCAAGTTTCCGCTGTGTGGTTCGGTGAGTTTTGGCTCGGAAGGTTGAGTGTTGGTTCCTAGGACCAGTAGCACTCCAGTGGCTGTGTGGTCTTGACCAACTTGGGTAGTTGAGTCGGAGACGTGAGTTGGAAGCCTTGTTCGTCTTGTTGGAGTTCTCATCTCCTTCGAGAAGAATTTTTATCGGCTCCCATTCACTCCCCCCCCCCTCTCTGGTTCGCCTAATCGGTCCTTCACTAGGTCAAAGGGGGCGGCGAACCGGGTCCGGAATGGGCTAGGGCGGCCGGCCTGGGCCCACTTCGGCCCGTTTCACCTCCGGTTTTCTTCCAAATGCTTCTCGTGTTTTCTTGAGTTTTTACCGAACTGCATGTGGGTCCTTGACGTCGTTTTCCCCACGGTTTAGATAAGGCTGCTTGGCGCGCAAGCTCCCGCATCTTCTGTTCAGGTCCTCGGAATTTTACAGCTTCATGCTTCAGTCCTCGGGTCATTTGGAGTCATGTTCACTTCGTGTCTTGACTTGTGTCGGGCTTCATGATCTTCTCATAAAATGCTCGATGAACTTTACCTGGAAGTCCTTATTTAGGCGCTTAAATCCTGCGTAAATAACATACTCCAAAAACCACATGTGAGTGCGAACTTGATATATCACCACGGTTAGGATCGTTAGTTTGGATATCAAATTAATACCAACATTGAAGGTAAACTCATGGCTAGGTTGATGGAAATCAACCGCCAACAACCTCCTTCCTCTTCTCCTCCTCCTCTTCCTTCCTCTTCTCCTCTTCTTCAGTCTTTCTCTTCGCCTCCTCCTCTGCCTTTCTCTTCTCCTCCTCCTCCGCCTTCCTCTTCTCCACTTCCTTCCTCTCCTCCTCCTCCTCTGCCTTCCTCTTCTCCTCCTCTTCAGCCTTCCTCTTCTCCTCCTCCTCTGCCTTCCTCTTCTCATCCTCCTCTACCTTCCTCTTCGCCTCTTCTTCGGCCTTTCTCTTCTCCTCCTCTTCGGTTTTCTTCCTCTCGGCCTTATCGTTCCTCCTTCCATAGGTTATAGGACCCTGTATTACGACAGTGAATCAGATATGTTTTAGAAAAAAACATAAATTGCAACTGTAAGTGTATCCAAATTGCAATGTTGGCCCTGTGTTGTTTACTACCTTCTGGCTAGGAACCTGTTGCTGATGCGTCCCAGAATCAGTTCTTGCATCCTATAAGAAAAAACACACAAAGGCAAAAATTACACCCACATGGTAAAAAAATGTTGTGATTGAAAATGTCAGTTGCAACATTGTGAATGCTTGTGGTTACTGCAGTGAATGATTAATTGCAAATTGGCAAAAGGTGTGATTGCAACAGTGGGTGTGAGCCAATTGCAACCATGGTGCTCTTCTCTCGTGTGTCATAGGAGCTTACCTCACGTCGTTTCTCGTTACCAGCGGGTGGTGAGGAAGTCTTCCTCTTGCCAACAACACATCGTGGTGCATGTGTGTGCTAGGTGTTGGGGGCACTGCAATTGAAGAAAAGGGGGGAACATAATATTAATCAGAAGATGAAGTCGATGGTAATGAAAAAACACAGTAAACTAACCTCGCCATCAGTGCCAGCAGAGTGTTGTGGGGAATCCATCATTTGCAAGATATCATCAATGCTCGGGTGTCCCCCACGTAAATCAGGAGGTGCTGCCCAGCAAAAAGATAGAAAAAGGAGAGAAGAAATGTATATGTAAAAAAATGGGAATAATCAATATCAGCAAAAGACGTTATTTAGCGTGAAAAGAAAGACGTCGGTGCGCTTACTTCTAGCCAAATTTTCCTCTTCCATATCAATGTCGTCGCCGCGCGGTGGGGTTCTCAGAACATCTTCAATGTCATCATGATGACCTGTGTCATCATCCGCAGTTCCCATTCCATCGTCCCCGCGATGCATCTGGACTTCGATTGGAATGGGGCTTCCTAAAGTACCTCCTGTTCCTACAAAACAGATTTTAATTACAAAAAAGTGCTTGAAAAATAGTGGTGTGTGTGTCTAGCAAATTGTAACTTCTATGGAAGGTGGTTGCGACAATAATATTATGTTGTCTACAACAAACAAATACCTGCAGCTACTCCAGGGGCGTTGTTGACCTTCCTCCTGCGCTTTTTGGCTGCTTGCTTCTCAGCGATGGTGTCAGCAATCAGCTTTTGGATGCCGCTGTAGCACTCATGGTGAGATTTTGCCATAAGCTCACGCGACATTGTTGAATACTTGACAGCCTCCTATGCGTATGACTGGGCCTGGCTGGTGCTTTCATCAAAAACCTTCAGGATGTTCAGGGCGGCTGACTTCTTGCTCCTTCCAACAAAATCACTAATGCTCTGGCCGAAGGAAGAACTCAAGCTAGGGCACTGGTAGAAAACTGGGGGTTGGATATCGAAGGAAACACGACCGCCGGGATCATGGGATGTGCCAGGCACATCAGCGGATGTGCCGGCAGCGGCGGGTGCTGCTGCCACTGGGACAGAGGCTGCTACTGCTGGGTCAGATGTTGGTGCTACTGGGGGGCTAGTATTGCTAGAGCGCCGGTACGGGCGCCATAGCACGTGTCCACACTACTTCTCAGCCGCAGAAAGAAAAAAGAAACAATGTTGAATGATAAAATAAAATAATAAATTGCAATAATTTTGTATTAGCATTTGCAACAGTTACACACAATATGGTTGCAAAACATACCATGAGGTGTCCATACTCGATGGTGCCAGTAAGGACATCTCCCCTAAGATCCTGAGAAGCTATCGCCTCAATCATCTTTGAGTCAAGGAAAGCACATCGAGGGATGGAAAAAGGGCTTGTGTCAAATCCATGCTGCAGGTTGTCGACGTATAACATCTGCATGTTTTTGTAGGTCCAGTGGATATAAATAAAGTAAAAAATATACATTTGCAACTTTTGTGATGGACCAGTTGCAACTTGTGCCATGGCCAGTTACAACAACAAAATCTATGTCAAAAATCTATTGTGTATATTATCAACATTCCAAAGTAGCTAGTGAAAAAAGAGAATAACAATCACAGCAACACAGCAACAGATATTACAAAATGAATGCTGGTTAGCTGTGATTGCAATTGTTGGATATGTATGATTGCAACAGAGTTGATGTGTGGTTGCAACTGCTTGTAAGCTATGATTGCAAAAACTACTAGATAACACTATATATGTGTGGTTGCAACTGCTGGTTAGTTGTGATTGCGACATAGTTGATTTGTGGTTGCAACTGCTACTTAGATGTGATTGCAACCTGATTATTGAAAAAGGACAATTGCAACTTGTGTCATATGATGGGTTGCAACAGTAAAAATAAAACAATTACTACTTGGAATATGTGTATGAGCGTGTGGGGTTGAGCTTACAGCTAGGAAGATCCTGCATCCGCTGATGGGTGCTCTGATGCCTTTCTCCGCAAAATCCTTCTTGTAAAGACGAGCAGCTACGCTGAGCCTGTCAACTACTGCCTTGCACCAGTTCTTCTTTGCCCTGTTCTCCATGTCCTGAGTGTACCTTACATCATCAATCCTGATGCGAGTGTCAGTGTTGGAGAATAGCCGACACTGAAATGCAGCCATGAAAAAAGCTCTCAGGCCTAGCTCCCCAGTGAGAGTCCTGTTCTTCAATTTAGAAATGATGACATGAACATGATGCTAGATCTGGGTCTGTAAGCATTGCCATATATTTGAGCTTGAAGAACGTCTCATAATGCACGAGCATCTGCATCAGGCATGGAGGGCAGGTCGTTGCCAGAATTTGGTAACATGAAAGAACACCAAACACTGTGCTCAGTGACTGGAATCTCTTTGCCACCACCAATCTCTAGTTTCATCGTCTCTGGGTTGAGCTTCCGCATCAGTCAGCTGAGCAATTTTCTGGACAAATAATTGGGCTTAAAGCTCAACAAGCCACCAAAACCCTTGGCAACGACGTCAGCTTTCATGCCATCAGACAAGGCATTAACAAGCTTTATGAACTATGCAGGTAAGCATCACATAGAAGCATTCTTGTTTTTGCCCTTATCTTCATCACCCACAGCGATGGCCACATCCTCGTCACTAGAACGATCGCCAATAGGGCCAAACTCTGGATCTTGGTCATCATCGTTGTCATCACTTTCTGCAGCTTGAGCAGGACGGGGGGGTTCTCAACCTTAACTTCTTCCTCTTCTCTTTCAATTCATTTTTGTCAACTTCCTTCCGCTTGTTCTATACACGGGTTGAACGACGGCTAGTGTCAGCGCCTTGCTGACTTGTGACATTCTGTTCTTGATCGATTGTAGAAAAGCACTGAAAAAGTGGAATGAAAAAATATGAGGACACAATAACATGATGCAGATCTCGTAAAACAAAATTGCTAATCATCACGCACTAAAAATGTACCAACACATATGCACTACACACTAATGCACCAACACATACACATTATATTTTGTGATTGAACTGCGCATGAGTGCATTAGCAACAAAACAACAGTATGTGTGATTGAATTCAGATAATGAAACAAAGGTCACAGTGCCCTAGATTGCAACATGCACTACAACCCAGTTGCAACAAAACTGCTAAAATAATTACTACTGGACCAGTTCCAACAGTGAGTTTTAACCAATAACCAACCAATGTCTGTGGGTTGAACTCGGATAAATAAATTACAATTATACAGTTGCAACTTGTGTGATGGGCCAGTTGCAACTTGTGTCATGGACCCCTTACAACAACAAATCTAAATGAAAAATCAGAATTACAACTATGTACACATCTAGATTATAAAAAATTGCAACAAATACTACCATGCATTTGCAACTCTGTGCACATCTAGGTTGCAAAGTGAAAAACAAGAAAAACTACCATGCATTTGCACCTCTATACACATCTAGGTTGCAACTGAGAACAACAAATTAACCACACAATGCTAATCATAATTACAACCGTTTTTTAAAATATTGGGGCATGCCTAATACACTGAATGTGTGGGAGAATGAAGATGCTATGAACCTACCCAAAAAATTTGTGATTAGGAAACCACAAAACACTACGAAAACCAAAACAATGGGGCAGCGCTGCGAAGTAATGAAAACCCTAGAAGATGAAATCGGAGCAGCGGCGGGTAACTGAGAGAGGTAATTTGGATTGGGGGCGAATATACCTCGAAAATGATGGGGGTGACGACAACCGAGCGAACTGTCACACCCTGAAATTTCCAATTTCAGGATGTGAATAGGAAGAATAATAAACAATAATTTTCTCTCAATTTTAAAATTTTTCCAACATTTATTTTTTTTACGGGAAATGTAGAATAAGAAAAAGTCTTTGATTGTTTTTTTCTAAATTAAATAAAATGTTTATGTGAGTGTTGCATTCATGCCGATGCATCTTAGAGTTTCATGAGTGCAAAAGCTTTTTAAAATGCGCTTAGGTGCTGACCAAACCCTTCCGATAATTTTCTGGAATTTTCTGGAATTTATTCTCACTCTTCTTGAGCTATTTCTATTTATTAGAAGGCTCTAAAATCTTTTTTATGAGCTCCAAATATTTTATTTGGATTGTTCGTGTCTCAAACTATCTCTGGGAATTTTCTTGGAATTTTGGGGATTTTCAGAGTATTTTTCGTGGCTTTTATGAATTATCTAGCAATTTCTAGATTATTCTTTTTCACGAAAATAATTTTCCTTTTTCCTCCTTCTCTTTCGGCCCAGTTTCTCTTTCAGCCCATCAAACAAAGTCCACTATCGCCCCTTCTACTACTTGGCAGGGTGTAGCCCAGCTCCCCTCTCTCTCAGCCCAGCCTTGCTTGGCAGCCCACCGGTGGAAGTCCATAGGTGCCCCTCGTTCTTCCCCGGCCTACTCACCTTTCCACTCCGGCCCATGCACCAACCCGCACCCAGCTCCAGCCCGCTCAGCCCGGCCCTACCGCAGCCCGGCCGAGGCCCATCCAGGCCCGTGCCGCCGCCGCTGAGTCCCGAGCGGACACGCCGTGCCGCCGCCGGACTGCTCTCTGCGTCCGTGCCGGGGACGGCACGGCTGGCTCGCCCCTCCGCTCCTTAAAGCGTGCCCCGCGCGCCCTGCTCGCCGCCTTCGCGCGCTCCTGTCCAGCGCCACCTCGCCGCACGAATCGCGCCGCCGCGCCGCCTGGAGCTCCACCGGCTGCCGGCCAAGTGCCATCGCCGTCGTCGCCAAGCTCGCCGCCTTGCGCCGTGCCCGCCTCGCAGAGCAGCACCGTCGTCACGTTCGCCTCGCCGAGCTGGACACGTTGCGCCGGACCCCGTCGTCAGCCGAGTACCGGTGCGCCGCCCCGCCGTGGAGACCAGAGCCGCCCGCCTTGCTCCTCCGCCGCCGAGCCGAATCCGCCGCCTCCGTGTGTTTCCGCCGTCGGTGAGCAATCCTCCGGACCCTCCTCCATCTTCCTCCCTCCGTTGCACCACTCAGCCGAGCTTCTAGGCCGCCGAACCCCCCAATCCGTAGGCCGCAGTGCCCGCCAGGGAGCTCCCTGTCCACCCGTGAGCCAAAGGTAGAAGAAGGGTGGCTAGTTTGTGCTTAGCCCCCTGAAATCTCCTTTAATCCTTAGATGTAATAGTTGTGTCTTGCCCCTTTACAGATAACCCCCTGTAAAGATTAGATTCTCCAGATCCGATCCACCCTGAGACTCTTGCAAGTAAACCCTCAGGTTTATGGACATAATTATGTACATGCCCCTGGTTTTTCACAGTTAAGCCCTAGAAGTTTAGAACCTCTGCAGTTAGGTCTCTAATCTTGTTTTGCTCATAAAATCTCCGTTTTAGCTCCGTTTTCATCCGTTCAAGTTGCGTTAGGTTCCTAATGACATGAACTACGTGTTAGTGGTGAGTTTTCATCATGTTTGTTTTCTGAAAATAAATTTAATATTAATTTTGATTAATGCTTATTAAACATGACTTTTCTAAATAAAATCTATATAGTGCTATACACGGTTTTTCATAATCAGTATTAATTTGATTAATCTTTATTTCACATGTTTTTGTAAATAAAATCTAATTAGATCTTTATCACGGTTTTTCATAAGTCAAATATTAATTTGCTTATTATTTAATTAACTTTTATAATTAAAAGTTGATAGGCTGTTACACCGACTTTTATGAATAAATGTTAATTTGAATAAATGTTAATTTGATTAATGCTAATGCCATGATGTTTTTAATATTAAATATGATCTACTCGAATCATAAACTTACGTTTAGAAGAATCATATAGTTTAGCTTTTCTAAATTAAATGTTTAATTGGTATAATTTATATATGAATCTTTATAAATAAAATTTGATTAGTTCTTTACCCGGTCTTTTGAAAATAAAATTTAATGTTGCATTAATTCCAACTTAAGGTATTCTCTTTATGAAATATCCTTTACATGTTTTTGCTAATTAAAATAAACCTAGCTTATAGCTTGTTCTCTCATATATGCAAATCGATCGTTAGCCGCTCTTTTTCAAGCCCTGTCTCAGTGTGTCTTTGTTGTAGAGCTAAACCTCTTTCAAGCCCTAGATCTTTTTGATCCATAGAATCAAACATATTCTTTAGCACGTTCTTTTAAAAGTTTCTCTTTTTGATACATTGTTCTTAGTTTGCTTGTATGCTTGCTTTGTATGTTTGTGCCCGATGATTGATGCGAGTAGAATGAACGTGGTTCAAGAGCTTGGAAGAGTATGAAGATGAAGAATTCTGAGTAACATCACTACTTTGGTTAAAGGCAAGTGTGTCCTTGATCTTTTGTCCTAATAACTGTGTTTAATCACCATTGCATGTGCTTGCATTAATATTGATGGGTCCTATTAAGGTTTATCCTAGTCTTTATTACCCTTATTCCTTGTCAACCTGGGTTTTATCTTTCTGTTGGGTAGTTATGCTTAGTTGCTTTACCTTGGGTTATGGTGGTTCTAATGAACAACAATAATGATGAACATACTTTATTTTTATGCTATATATCTCTGGTTAATACAAGATCATATGATTAATGGGAACATGGAGCGACCACCCAGGAAAACAGTGCAACCACAAGGGTATATGGCTCTGCCTTGGCTAATTAATTAGGGACTCTAGTGTTGGGGTGACCTTACCGAAAGGGCAAGGGGAAGCGTTAGTTGAGGTATAGACTCGCTCTAGTAGGGAGTGTGCTTTGCTAAGACACGGTCCTACTAGGGGACTTTATGCTTTGCGGCGGCTTGGAACCTTCGCGGGTTGCTTCACACTGGGGAAACTTTGTAAAGGCCTCGTAGCGTCCCTATGCAATCACACCTCGGTAGTGTGGTATGATGCCTGATCAGCATCGTGTGGTTGGGTTTAAAGTTCTCTGAACTTTTACGCGACTTGTGGTGAAAGTGTACAACCTCTGCAGAGTGTAAAACTAATCGATTAGCCGTACTCACGATCAAGAGCGGCCTGGACCCTCACATGATAATTGAACTTGAAGATGGACTTAAATTGTGGTTTCTGGTTATGTTAGTCATATGCTTATGGCGTCTCTTTATGTTAATTGTGGGTTGGTATATATTTATATCATAGTAATCAGGTGCTAATAAAATTTGACCAACTAAAATTGCTTAATGCAGTCAACCTGTCAGCCTTTCCTTGATAAACCTTTGCATTCATACTTTCTCCACACTTGCTGAGTACGACATGTGCTCACCCTTGCTATAAACAATGTTGCTCAGAAAGAGGAAGCTGCTATGAAGTTGTTGTGAAGATGTTACTGAGTTCTAGGCGTACGCAGCCCCCAGTCGATTACCTGTGATGTTGGAGCCTTCGTTTCCAGGATAAAGCGTAAATCTTTGATAATCTTTGTTTTCATTACGTGATATTGTTTCTGTTATTCACTTATGTCAACTATATGCATGGAACTTGATCCTGGCATGCATATAGACCTGCACTTGGTTTTCTTTGAAAAAACAGGTGTGACACGAACCGGATACCTCCGCGAACCTACCAACACACAAAACACAACCGGATGCGGTTGAGGAAATAGCAACGAATCAAAACCCTAGTGGATGAAAATCAGAGCAGCAACAAGAATGGGAGGGGGATTGATTAGATGGGCGACGCGAATACCTCGAACGGATGGGGTTGGAGCCGGCGACAGGCGAGCAAACTGCAAACCCTCGCGGCGAGGGGCAGTGCTTGTTGATCCTCCACGAAGCTTCCGAGGATGCCGGACGACGACCGCTGGCCGCTGCGTCAATCGCGCACGGAGCGATTCCCACCGCAGCAAGGGGCGTCGGTGGTGTGTGTGGAGATCCCGGCGACCGGAATCCGAACGGGCGGAGAGCGGCGAGCGGAGAGCGCAGCGGTGGCGTGCGAGAAGTGGAGAGGCGAGAAACTGATTTCGAATGGTGGTAACGGGTGGGAGAAGGGAGTTAACGCCGGAGGCCAGGGTGCATTTGCGGGGCGGTTTCGGCGGACCGGTCTGGAGGGGGCACGGCCGCGCGCGGTTACTGGGTCGGAGTCATGCGCGCCGATTGCTGGGTTGGTTTGGGGCGCACAGTTCGGCCTGGGTGCATTCTCTATATAGAATGCACCCAGTTGCAGACAACGTGGCTTAGCCACTTAGGAATGCAAGTGAGATTGAGAGCCAACAAAATCTATTGCATGCATTGATCTCATGGATTTATACATGTTGCACCGTTTCCTTAACAGCTTCACACCCAAACATCTCCATAAAGGCATGTTTGATGGCATTACAGACAGCTTGCAGCTCTAGACTCAACTGATAAGAGCAGGTTCAACAACTGATAAAGAACCTAACCAACTGAGCTACTACAGCTCTAGACTCCACAAGTTCTCCGATTTGTGCTTTAGTTCTACAGTCCTAATAGGAGTTTACAGTATTGTCATGCCTAGCATTTACAGGGGACAGTTTCCGCATCATCCAAGAATCCCATTTTCTCCACATTGTCCTCGATATATTGCACGGGAATTGAATGAAAATCTTCATTTTACCGACCAGGGTAGCAGCAGAGTCCCCTTTCTCCAGCAGTGAGACGAACTGAGGGGCAGTTATATAAAGAAAAATCAAGTTAAAGCAACGCGAACCACAGTGCAGGATGGATCTTAGCTGCTATGCAGGCGACCAAGAGATAACCAATTTAGTACCATAAAGTTGGACAAGCACTCTGCAAGATTTGGGTTGGTTTGCTCCAACATCCCAGATGAATGGCTAGGAGTCCCAACTCCCAACAAAAGAAGTCCCAACGTCTCTCTTTCTCCTGGACTGATCTAGTCATTGTTTATGTTTAGCCGAGCTATTTTACTTTTTGTGTGGTAATATATATAAAGCTTTGTTTTGTCTGACAATCATGCATACATGCCACTCACCGTTCACCACACATCCATGAAAAAGGTGTGCAATACTTGATCCATATTTATGAGGTGTGATTTGTGTGAGCTTCAGGAAATTTACAATGCCTGACACAGCAGCAAATGGAGCAAGTTCAATGCATTGCAGTCCTGATTTACTGTGTAGTTTCTGTACAATCATGGTGTTGTAGGTAAAAAAGAAGGAAAAAGTTCAAATTACTACCTTAAACTAAGAACAAAGTTTGGATAACTTCAGAAACTAACAAACCGTTTATTTAACCCCTCCAATTTCTAAAACCGGTGCAAAATACCACGTGGGTCAATTTCTTAAACAAGGCTTAACTTTAACTGAGCGATCCCTGCCAATAGAACACTGCACACTCTGCGTTGGTCTTCCTTAGCTTGCGTCAACGGGCAACGCAAGTGGAGAGAAACTGGTATGATGTGGGCTAGCAGTCGATAAAATTGTGTTGCTATGAGGGAACGGGAATCTGTATTTGTGGCTATCTATGCCCCTTTTTTGTTTCATGCATCCAGTTTGGGTCGACCTTTGTGCATAGTAGGTTTGCTACTTCTACGTCATGTTTTCTTCTTTTAGTTCCTGCATATTGCGCACACTTGTATGGAATCAGCAGCCTAATGCACATTCCTCGTTGAGGCATCACAATTTGTTAATTACTGGGTATTATGGGATATATTAATTTCTGAGTGTTCGGTCTGGCATACATTGTATTTTCCTTGTCTTGCCATCCATTTGTCTCTTCCATGTGGTGAGCTACTCATGGGATTCTATCCTTGCAAATGGACCTAGGATCTTAGAATTTGTGTGCCTTTTATGAAGTAAATAATGGAGTTATAGTTAGATTATTTAAGTTTCCAAATTACATCACTTCAGCTTTTTATCAGGTGTCACATCTTTGAATTCGTTCCTCCAATTCAATATGCAATCAATAAAGCTCGACTGTGCTACCAGTAGCATCATAGCTTTGTTTGGTTCTGTCTAATCATTACAGCCTTGAAAGAACTTTTTAGTGTTGCTTCGAGGTTATGCATTTCTAGTCTTCTAAACTTAGATTGAACTGAAGTTACATATTCTGGAAAACCAATACTCAAATTCTTCATGGTCCTGTTCAAATGTTTCCGTGGTTATTCAGCAGCAGTCTTCCCAGGACCTTGCGCAGAGGTCATTGATCCATCCTCCAGTTGAACAAGCTGCTTCTTCCATCCTAGTTGTAAGATGTTGAGGGCACCGTCAACGGACCAATCTTTATTTACATTGCAGATAGGCCCTAGCATCTTCTCCGCTGATATGTCCTTCCACACGCTTCAGTTTTATCTAATATCTCAAGAAGTTTCGAAGGAAAGCAGAAAGTTCATCAATTTTTGAGGGCCAGAGGGGCCTAACTAACATGCTAACTATCAAAACCAGAAAGTGAACAGTTACTAATAAGTAATTGACGTCTCACAAGTGTTCTGAGACCTTTTATGGGGTTTTATATACATGTAGCCAAGAGGTAGCATCAAGATTATGCAAGATGGGTCAGTTTGGTGTTCTGGGTGGAGTACAAGGGCGTGATTATGCATCACGAGGATAGTGCTAGAGGCGACAATGTCGCCTTCTAGCTGGTGGACGCTGCATGCATGCAAGAAAAGATAAGATTGTTGAAGTCATCACATGTGCAAATGGTTTGGAACTAATAAATGTTATGCAGAGAATTAAATTTTAATTGTGATTACATCATTGAATTTCTGACAACAAAAGCTTTACAACAAGATCCTACTTGACTATATTTTGACGAATTATTTTATTTTATTTCTAATAAAATTGCATATTTTCCACAAGACACGTATAAGTGAACAAATATTTAAAAAAATATGAATAAATATACAATAGGGCCGAACAAATATATTCACTCGAGCAGAACAAATGTATGCGAACAAATATTCACTGGGATCGAACAAATATATACAAAGGGCAAACAAAATATTCACTAGGGCCGAACAATATTCACTGGGACCGAACAAATATGTACAGAGGCCGAACAAATATATTTTTCCTAGCTATTCAAATATTTGTTCGCTGCAATACTAAATAATATTGAGTATTCTAAAACTATTTTTGAAAATATTTCATCAAAACATAGTCAAGTGGGTCTTATTTTGAAGATCTAGGTACAAAAATTCATTGGTTAAATCAAAATTTAATTTAGATGCACAGTTTAGTATTTACGGATTTTTTAATGGAAATTTCTTTCACGTTGGGTGATGTCATCAAATTTGTCCTCTAATGCATGCAACCTCCCGCCCTAGCCGGGCACGCTCTGACAAAAAAAACATTGTAGGCGACAGTGGGGAAATTGTAGGATATGCGACGTATAGTCGCTGGCGGAGTACAACGCTGCTTGTATCGCATTATTGCTTCATATGTGTGAGCTTCCTGAAACTTGGCATGAAGCCAATGCAACAACCTGGATGGAACGCATGACAGTTAGTACACCTGGCACCTGCAAAAGTAGTTAAACAAAGCTCAACTTTGAGCAATAAATAGTGCAACCATCATTGGCATAATGGCATTTTCATGTCAGTGTTTTATCCATGACTTGTGATATATAATGCTACTACAGAAAAAAAAATTATACTGCTGATTAAATATGGCAGATAATGTGTTTGAGATTTCAAGCTCTACTTTATTCCCAAGATTGGCATGGTATAGGTAACACCGGTTGATTATTAACTTGAATTGAAGCTAACTACTGATTCGACTATATCATAAGAGGTTTGAATAAGAACATAAACTTCGGATCACTGACCCTGACATCTCCTCCACCATGAAGTCATCGACATTCTTCATTTTCAAATCCCCATTTTCCATGATTCCGTTTTACAAGAAAAATTTAGAGAAAATGCTTCATTGTTGAAATAAAGCAATATACCATGTAACTGTTTAACTATTTTTCCCACCAAAGAAATATACCCTACCACCCAAAGCAGAACAAATGCTACCACTGTTCAAAGGTGGTAGACTTATAACTTCTTAAACTTTTAGAGGCTTATTTTTGTCTAAGGGATAAAACATTGTGTCAGCTTGATTCATGTATTGTGGTCCTTTTACACCCCTCCGTGAACAAAAGCTCTTGTGTAAATTGCAAATATTATAACTTCTTAAATAATGTTGATGTTATTGCTGTATTCATTCTTTCCATTTCTTTAACAAGTCTACTGTGCGTGTAGAGTCCTGCCAAGTCAACGACATTCTTCATTTTTTTAATTAATCCCCATCTTCTATGATTCCATTTTACAAAGAAAATCTGGAGAAAGGCTTCATTGTTGAATGAAACAACACCATGTTAATGTTTAACTCCATTGCCGTTGACACCCTCACTGCTGCCGCCGACAACGCCATCGTAGTACGGCTGCCACGCGCTATGCCAGGTAGCTCCTCCAGCTGGGATCAGGTGGGAGTGCGGCTGCTGCGAATTGTGCCGGGTAGAACTTTTTTTTTCAGGAATACGCACGAGAGCTACATATCGTTGTATTAAGAAGAAATGAATTGTTTTGTTACAACACGTACCAACCGGGCGCACGCACACGGGGTTAGAACTCTAGGGGGTTATACGGCAAAAATACAACCTAAACCCTTATAGGGACAACCACTAGATTCAACACACAGAACCGGCGTTGTTGACCTGCTTGGCCGCGGCCATGAGGTCCGCGTCAGAGAGAGCACGATCCGCTGGGAAGAGGTCACGAAAAGCGGCGAAGTACTCCTCGTCGACCGGTTCAGTGAAAACCTCGGCGAGGCCCTCGTAGGCAGCGGTGGCTGCGTAGCCCGCAACCTCTGGGGCCTCAGTAGGACGTGTGCCTAGCTTGCCCAACTAGCGCATGAGCAGCACCTCGCCCTTCTTGGAGGCGCGCATAGTGGAGGTCAAGGTTTGCTTGGCGAGCCTACTACTCCGGCGAGTCACCGAGGCGGAGGAAGGGGATGGCACCGTTGGCAGGGTTGCAAGCGGCACCTGCAGCGCCTAGCGAACGCTAGCCAGGAAGGTTGCGGTATGTTGGCCTTGGTAGCTTCGAGGTCGACATTGTCGTTAGGCTGAATCCTTGTCCGCTTTGATGGGGTCGCGACCTGGCCCTGATGAGTCCTCCTTGGAGGCTTGGGTGGGCAAGATGAAGAGCCCGGTACGAGTTCAGCGACCACGTCGAGAGGGGCCGGCTCGCTGAACGTACTAGACTCAACTCGGTTTGGGTGAGCCTCTCCCATGGCTTCTAGCTCCTGGGTCGCAAAAGGCGGAGTGGAGTCAGCGGTTGGGGCAGGGGGCTGCAAGGCGGCACTGGCCGAGGGTCGTGCCACGTCGCTGCGTGGTCGTCGTCGGTAGATCTTGAGCGGTGTCATGGCAGTGGTGAAGGTGCTTGGACTTGCATGCCACGTGATCTTCAGTGGAGATGGTGCCCGAGCTTCAAACAACATCAGATCCTGGGAGGGGACCAACATGGGGGAGCGGGATGGGAGTTGTTATTCGAAGGCCACCAGCTCGATAGGCTTTGGGGGCAGCGGGTTGGACCAGGTCGCCACCGCCGCCGCTGCCGCCACTTCGGTCGTATCTACCGCCGCCGAAGATGGAGACGCCTGCTGTCACATCAGTTTTTCTAAAGAAAACCAAGTGCAGGTCTATATGTATGCCAGGATCAAATTTTATACATATAGTTGACATAAGTGAATAACAGTAACAGTATCACGTAAGAAAAACAAAGATTATCAGAGTATTATGCTAAATCCTGGAAACGAAGGCTCCAAACATCACAGGCAGTCGACTGGGGGTTGCGTACACCTAGCACCAGTAACATCTTCATAGCAGCTTCCTCTTTCTGAGCAACATTGTTTATAGCAAGGGTGAGCACATGTCGTACTCAGCAAGTGTGGGGGAAGTATGAATGCAAAGGCTTAACAAGGAAAGGCTGACATGTTTACTGCTTTAAGAAATTTTAGTAGGTCAAATTTTATTAGCACCTGATTACTAATAAAGTATAAGTATATACCAACCCACAATTAATATAAAGAAATACGCCATGAGCATATGGCTATAATAACCATAACCACAATTTAAGTCCATCTTCAAGTTCAATTATCATGTGAGGGTCCAGGCCGCTCTTGACTGTGAGCACGGCTAATCGATTAGTTTTAAACACTCTGCAGAGGTTGCACATCTTTACCCACAAGTCGCGTAAAAGTTCCAAGAACTTTGAACCGAACCATGATGTGCAAAAGTAGGCACAATACGACACTTCCTAGGTGTGATTGCATAGGGACACTACGAGGCCTTTACAAAGAGTCCTCCCATGTGTATTAGTCCATAGTAGCATATGCCATAGAGGCTATCTTTCGTACCACACTTCTACTCACGGACGGTCAGCCATAGAGTACTTCTGTTCCAATACCTATCCGGAGTAGAAGAGTCATAAAGCATTCCTCCGTACCCAAGCTACCATGCGAGAAATGGCCACACAAAGACTTCCCTAATTACTCGACCAAGACCAGAGCCATATAGTCCTTGTGGATGCACTGTTGTCCTGGGTGGTTCTCCATGTTCCAATTAATCATTGTGGTCTTGTATTGACCAGAGATATATAGCATAAAGGTAAAGCAAGTTCATCATTAAGTTCATTTAAACCGCCATAACCCAAGTAGAGCAACTAAGCATAGCTACCCAGCAAAAAAATAAACCCAGGTTAACAAGGAATGATAATAAAGACTAGGATAATCCTTAATAGGACCCATCAAATTAAATGCAAGCATATGCAATGTGATTAAACACAGTTATTGGGACAAAAGAACAAGGACACACTTGCCTTTAACCAGTGTAATGATGTTGCTCAGAATGTCTTCACTTCTTGCTCTTCAAAGCTCTCCAACCACGTTCATTCTACTCGCATCAATCATCGGGCACGAGCATATAAATGAAACAAACAAGCAAAACTAAGAACAATACATTAATCAAACGAAAAGCTTTAAAAGAACGCACTAAAGGATGGACTCGATTCTATGGATCACTGAAGCACATAGACCGTGCTGAGAAAGGGAAAGGCTTGATTAGCTTTATGAAAGACACTAGGTTTGAGCATGGACTAACATCAAAAGATCTGGAGCCTGAAAGAAGATTAGCTCTACAACAGAGACACACTGAGACAGAGCTTGATAAAGAACGGCTAACGATCGATTTGCATATGTGAACATGAAAGACTACGAGCTTAGGTTTATTTTAATTATCAAAGAATATGTAAAGGATATTTCATAAAGAAAATACCTTAAGTTGGAATTAATGCAGCATTATATTTTTATTTGCAAAGACCGAAGTAAAGAACTAGTCAAGTTTTATTTATAAAGATTCATGTATAGATTATACCAATTAAACATTTAACTTATAAAAGCTAATCTATATGAATCCTCTAAACGTAACTTTGTGATTCGAGTGGATTATATTATTATTGAAAACATCATAACATTGGTATTAAACATATTAACATTTATTTATAAAACCGGTGTAAAAGCCTATTCAACTTTTAATTATGAAAGGTTAATTAAATATTAATCAAATTAACATTTGGATTATAAAAAACTGAGATAAAGATCTAATTAGATTTTATTTACAAAAGCACGTGAAATAATCATTAATCAAATTAATATTAATTATGAAAAACGGTGTATAGCACTATATTGCTTTTATTTATAAAAGGCGTGTATAACTAAGCATTAATCAAAATTAATATCAAATTAATTTTCAGAAAACATGCAAAAAGAAAACTCACCACTAACGTATACTTTATTTCATTATGAACCTAACGCAACTTGAACGGATAAAAACGGAGCTAAAACGTGAAAGATATGAGTTATCAAAGGTCTAGGGACTTGCTGGCAAGGTTTCAGAACTTCCAGGGGTATAACTGCAAAAAATCGAGGGCATATACATAATTATGTATGTAAACCCGAGGGCTTATACGCAAAAACTTCAGAGTGGACTGGATCTAGAGAATCTAAACTGCTCAGGGGGTTTTCTGCAGATATACCAAGACACAAGAAAACGAAACAAGATTACAAGATCTCGCAGGGACCTAAGTGCAAGATGGGCATCTTCCTCTTCCTCAGGTTCAGAGATAGGGGCAGGGCGGACAGCGGCCACTGGCCAGCGGGATTAGGGTGCTCCGGCGGCCTAGGGTCTCGGGCGGGAGGTGCATGGGATAGAGGAGATGTAGGAGACCTCCATTTGATGCTTACCAGCAGGGAGAAGGACGGGAGACGGCTGGAATTCGCAAAGGACGGCGGCGGTCGGCGCCGGCTCGGCTCCAGGCCATGGCGGCGCTCCGGTGAGCGTCAGGCGACGAGGACCGGCAGGTGGGCGGCTCGACGAGGGCTTCCTTGTGGCGGCGCTGGCTTGCTCCAGAGAAGGACGACAGCGACGAACAGGCGGCCAAACTCCGGCGACGGCGCTGACGAACGACAGCGAGTGTGGCGATGCGGCGGCAGGCAGCTAGGGCTTAGGGCGTGGCGGTGGCACGAGGTGCAGGTGGCGCGACTTATAGGGTGCGGGCCGGGGTGGCCGTGGCGCGCATGCCAAGAAGGCGGCGGCGGCACCCTACCTGCGTCCGCCATGGCTGGGCCCAGATGGGCTCCAGCGGGTCCGCCGGATGGGCCGAGGCAGAGTGGGTCGGGCCCTCGGACTCGGCCCAAACCGAACGAATGGTTTTCTTTTTTTTCAGAAATCATTTTCTCATGTAAAGAAAAATCCAGAAAACCTAGATAGTTCATTTAAAGCACGAAAAATACTCCAAAAATTCCAGGAAAATTCCTAGAAATAGATTGAGACACGAACAATCCAAATAAAATATTTGGAGTTCATGAAAAAGATTTGAGAGCCTTCTAATAAATAGAAATAAGCTCAGGGAATATGAGAATAAATTCCAGAAAAATTCGGAAAATTCTCGGAAGGATTTGGGCAGCACCTGAGCACATTTAAAAACCTTTTGCACTCAAAAACACCAGGATGCATAGGCATGAATGCAACACTCACATAATCATTTTATTTAATTCAGAAAATCAGATAATGCCTTTTTCCTATACTATATTTCCTGTGAAGAAAATAATGTTAGAAAATTTTTAAAATTATGAGAAAAATATTATTTAATTATTCTCTCTATTCACATCCTAAAATTGGAAGTTTCAGGGTGTGACACCTACGAAGTCATAGACGCCACATCCCTGGTCTGTTGCATGGAGAACATGACCAACAAGCATTCCGGCATCAAGCGGTGGACGGAGGGGTTGGCATCGTAGGCGTCGGGGAGCGCGGAGATGGCATGGTGTGAAGCCTTAACAGAGCGATGCAAAGGATGCCTGAGCGGCAGTATGTCGTCGGAGAATGACATTCGGTCCTCTGTTGGTTGCCCAGCCGGCGCGGATGATCCAGAGCGTGGTGGAGTTCGCACCATGCCGGATGGACCAGCGTCGAGGTGAGCTACATAGGTGGGGCGCCCTTGGCCGCCGGCTGTACGCGAGGGTGGCCGCACCGACGAGTGCGCACGGCCCGCAGCGCGCAACCCAAGGTAACAACCCCGTCCACGCCGATGGGGTCGCGGTGAGGGAGAGGGCCCACGGGCCTCTCGCACAACACTCTGTCGTCGTGCGGGAGGAGGCGAATCCCCTTGGCGACGGGGCGAGTGCCGCTGAGCATCCGCGGAAGAGGCTAGTGCGGCAGAGACGGTCGAGCTGTGTTGCCTCCTCTAGTCCTTGGCAAGGTGCTGGAGCCCGTGGCAACGGAGGCATCTTGTCGGAAAGTCGCAGGTCGCCACCACATGCTTGGAGGAGAGGCAGTTGAAGTAGCAACTGTCAAAAACAGACGAGATGATGCGCGGGGATGGTGAAAATTGAGCTTGCCTTAACAGTTGGGCCCGTCGCTGGCGGCGCCGGTGGCTCGACCGCTTGCCCCGAACCTCCATGAAGCCGCCGTCGGCATCGACGTGTGGAGGGTTGGGCTCCCACCCAGGCCGGACCAGAACCAAGCGTAGGCGACGCGTCGGGCTCGGGGTACCATGGGCCGCCAGCTGGGGAGGCCGTGGACCATCCATGTCTGGCCGTGATGCCGTTGCCGGTGGCGGCTGGAGTGAGCTTCAACACGCGGCCTGAGGCGGTCATGGACCGGTCGAGGCACATGGGAGGATGGCCGGGGCACCTCCGCCTGTGGGGCCACACCCACATCCGAGGGGCAGGCTATGTCGCAGCAGCGCGTCGTGGTAGGAGGCGCGGGCGTAGGGCTGCCAGAGGCACCAGAAGGTGGAGAGTCTTCACGCCAGCGGAGGCGCTTCCCCCAACCACCGGGGTAGAACGGTGTCACCACCGGGGAGAGGGGGAGGAGGAAGACACTGGGTTAGCGCGGCCGGGGTCGGTCGTTGCTGGCGCTGGGGTAGCGAGCGGAGAGGGGAGGTTGTGGGGACCTGGGGAGCCGGGGAAGGCGGTCGTGGACGGACGACCGGGAGCGGGCACCGGCAGAAGGTCGGTCGAGGGGACGGAGACAAAATCCGTGATGGCAGTGGTGGCAGGCGCGGGAGAGGCTCCGTACCCGCCCAGATCTAGGGTTTCGGGCGCCATGGGAGGGGTGGAGAGGAGGAGAATGAGGAGGGGTGGGACGGCAGGTGGCTGCTAGCCGGCGGGCTGGGTTGGCCGCCGGCGGGGAGGGGGCGGGCGGAAGGAGGCTAGCCGTCGGGGCGGGGGAGCGTCGCCATCGCTATCCCGGGGGAGCGGGCGTCGTGCCGGGTAGAACCATTCCCACATTTTCTCCGGGTGCTGGTAGGAGGTGCAGGATAGGCGGAGCCGGAGCCCTACCTATCAGCATGGTCGCTGGTGCCCGCCCGCAATAGCATCCCTGATCTCGACGCGATTGTGACCTGCAGTACATTCCTAATGACGGGACAAGTCAGCATAGGCCCCGTTTAGATCTCAAAGTTTTTATCATCCACCCGTCACATCGAATGAATGGACACTAATTAGAAGTATCAAATGTGGATTAATGACAAAACTCATTTCACAACCCTTACCTTAATTTTCGAGACGAATTCAACGAGCCTACTTGTGTCATGATTAGACAATGTCATGCTACAGTAATCAATCTCTAATGACAGATTAATTAGACTTAATGGATTCGTCTCGCGATTTTCCGTCCATTCATGTAATTAGTTTTGTAATTAATCTATGTTTGGTTCTCCTAATAGATCTTAGAAGTGGACCCAAAAATTTTCCCCTACGAACTAAACTAAACGGGGCCGGCCTAAGCAACAGCAGTGGTACAAGCAAGGAACAACATGCCACAAGAAAGGCGGATGAGACCAACAATCCACGCAGCTGCTGTCAGTTGCATTGCTGATATCCCCCAACATATATATTCTCCCTGGATATGTCCTTCCACTCGCTTCAGTTCTCTCTAATGTCTCGGGCATGTTCTGAAAGAAAGATCAACGAGACCCAAGAGGGCCAGAGGAGATTAAACTTTACCATTATATAACACACTGAGTAGGAACCTTTCATGGGGGTGTCATAAAAAGAAAAACCCACCTTTTTGTTTGCGAATCACAGAAAAAAACCCCACCTTGGAAAGGCTAGCAACGGTATTTATTATGCACAACCATGCATCTGTAGCGTGTAGCGTATGAGCCAATCTATACTACAAATATCGAATAATTTGAAAAACCTTTCTCATCCAATTCGGGCCTGCCGTACCCATCACGCCGGACCCACCCGTCAGGTTATTGGAGGACCCAAAAGTGGGTAGAACCATCAAAATCGCAATTTGAAGAGCGTTTTTGCAAAAAAAAAGACTTCTTTTTCTCACCCACCTCGTGCGTACCCGCCCACACAAACGACTTTTTTCTCTTGGTAGGAATAGACGTAATCATGGTGGTTAATCTATATCTTGCATATGCCCTTAGTAGGAATAGACGTAATCATGGTGGTAAATCTATATCTTGCGGATACACCGTAGTGGTGCACGGACTTATAGTCGTTCGGTGATGAATACCTTCACGTAGTGACATTACGAGGGGAGGGATAGCACCGAGCAAACGTGTAAGGGTTTACTCCTTATCTTAGCATGAGATTAGATTGGTTTCTCATCTTGGCTGGAGCTGCAGCTAGAAGACAGTAGGCTAGGGTTACCTTGGGTCGTGTATCTTTATGGTTAGTGAATGTGATCCATACACTCTTTCATGTTTGTATGTTAAATCTTTAATCAATGCTTCATGTAGGTTAGTTGAATAGATTAGATGGTAAACCCTGATCCATGGTTCGATATCTTGGGTCACCCCCGAGTGAAAAAGGCAAAACGTGATCCTTACACTTGCGGATCGAAACACGACACGTGTTTCAACTGTCAACAAGCCCCTTTTTCTGGCGCCGTTGCTGGGGATTAGAACTCGAACCCTATGGTGATCTATCTATCTATTTGACTAACTCTAATTTCCTTATCGCATACATCCTGTGTTTCTTGTTTGTGTCCTTGAATGCAGGTAAAACCCTAGACACAAAGCAATCGAGAAGTTTTCAACATTCGGACTTCGACAATGAAGGACCGAATAGGCGACCAGAGAGGGGGGGAGTGAATGGGAGCCGATAAAAATTCTTCCCGAAGGATGAACTCGGCCTATACCCCGATTGCCACTCGGAACACTCTCACACACCAAAGAAGCTCTAGACTAGGCACACACAAGCCTATAAGTCCCAGAGAGAAGCCACGAATCGAAAAGCGGAAGCACTAGACAAGAACCAAAGGACTTAGCCAAATCTGCGAGGTTCAGGGTGGACTGTCCGGCAGTACGGGCGGACTGTCCGCGAGGAGGAGGCGGACTGTCTGCACAACCCTCGCCGACTGTCCGAAATTGCGAACAGAACATCCAGAAGCGCACCCCGAAAAATCAGACTGTCCGCGTGAAGACCACGTTGGTTCAGGGCGGACTGTCCGCGGGGAGGAGGCGGACTATCCGCACGACCCTCGCAGACTGTCCAAAATTTTGGACAGAACCTTCAGAAGTGCACCCCGAAAATCAGACTATCCGCGTGAAGACCGCAGACTGTCCGGACCTTCACGGACCGTCCGCAAACTCCGTGCAACCAAAAACACTTGAGGCAACGCATCGAAACTCGGGCACGCAAGAACTCGCGAAGAACACGATGAACAGCAGCGCTGTCAGGGCCCCCGCGGACTGTCCGCCTGCCACTCGGGGATTGTCCACATGGCACGGACAGAAGCAGAAAACGCCTGCTCGCGAGGTCAACTCTACCAAGTCATCACCGGATCTCCCAAACTACTTGAGCTCTTGAGACAATATTTGGGGGAGATGAGAAGCGTCACTAGGTGAAGCTATGCCCTAAAAATCTCGACCTCTAACTCACTAAAACACCGGGAATCACGGATCACGTGAACAACCTCCAAAAACTCGGGTTCCTCCAAGAACTCGCAGATCAAAGGGATTTCCCAGCGTTTGAGGGGTCAAGATCACACCCAAAGATGCACAAGACATCCACCCATGATCCCCTCAAATAAATCCGAGGAAAAACGCCCTCAAATCAACGAATCGAGCGAAGAACGAAAACACCCGAAAATAGCTCCGAAAATGACACGAAAATCACAAGGGGCTAAGAGAGGGATCGAACCACAACGCCGAATGCTTCCATACATCCAAAGGTTAGAGTCTATACAAGAATCTACCCTAAGGAAATACTGGGAAAAGAAGCAGTCCAGAGCGAGTCCAGAGCCAGAGAGAGAGATGCCATCCACCTCTCCGCTATATATATGAAGTTCATCGGAGGAGGCAAATGACCACGCTACCCCTACAACTTAAACTTAAGATACACACCCCTCAGGGGTATTTTGGTCAAGTCTTCGGATATTCCCATTGAGCGGACACGCTTCCACCGCGGACCTTCTTAGCCTCGACGCAAGCCCCGCGATCACGCCACGTGCCCCCCGCCTCAAAACTTCCCAACGCTCCCGTATCACCATCTTCGTCGCATCGAGCCTCCGGACTTGGTTTTGAGACCCAAACCAAGAAACCCTCCACCGATGGTTTTGTGGGCAAACCACCAAACCCTGCGTACAAGCTTAAGCCTCGAACCGCTACCTTGCACCGGCCCATATCCATGACTTCAACTTGCTCATCTTGCGCCGCACGGCTCGCACTTGACCCCATCGGCCACCGGGTCCATCGAACCAAGCCTACTTGCCTCTCCATCACCCGAAGGCCACCACGGCTAAGGCCTTTCACGCTTGTTCTTCACCTGCACCAATACGAGTCAAGCCGCAACATGTACCTGCACACTGAGCCAAGCATTAGTCCATACAACGTTGTCAATCACTCATCACTAAGGAGCGACCCTCCACTGGTCCTCAGACACACTTGGTCCTCAGTCTCCCCCTTGATAAGTGCATTGACAACACCCATAGTAACCAACATAGAGAAAAGGAAAAGAAAACAACCACGAACACAAACCTCCAACAAGTGATCCAAAGCCAAAGAACAAGCGAAAAACAAGATCACTCGCCAGACCAAGTCTCAGCCCCCTAAGGCAAGGGCAACGGCTCAACACAGCCGAGACAAACAAAGCTCTACAAAGAGCATGCCACAAAGTACAAAACTCAGGCAAACCAAAGGAGCTCCCCCTGCACATATGCAAACTCCCCCTGAGCAAATGTAATCTTTTCTCAATTTTTCTCTCCACATGCAAGATCTCCACATATTCTCCCCCTTGTATATAGATTCTCCCCTTGTTGACAGTGCATGAATCAAGCTATCATGAAGGTGCACAAATGCATGTCAAGGCATATACAATCTACCAAGCTTCTCAGATATACAAAGAGCACGAGAAAATGCTACAAATGAGACATAGAGCAAGTAAAGTAGACATGGTGTAGTTAGCGCATTACCATCAAGAAAGTATAGACATAGATACATGTGACATGGCCAAAAGTATTTTTAAGCAATTTTCACA
This sequence comes from Cenchrus fungigraminus, assembly GCA_036936925.1. Lineage (NCBI taxonomy): Eukaryota > Viridiplantae > Streptophyta > Magnoliopsida > Poales > Poaceae > Cenchrus > Cenchrus fungigraminus. The sequence goes on from CM072779.1 coordinate 128,100,013, forward strand.
AAGAAACATTCATCTCATGAGCAAAGCCCTATCCATGGCAATTTGAGCAAAAATAAACTAGATCACACAAAGCTCATACAAGATCACAAGTTCTCATCACAAGATCATGGCAAACGCCCATAAGCTACTATATGTCGTGTCAAAGCCACCGAACCATGTTTCTACTTCTTAAAATGAGACTTCTCATGGCAGACAACATGCAACGGTTTAGCACCCAAGATATGTACATAAAAGCATAAAGACATGATTATGAGCACATTTTTCGAGCATAAGGCAATTTCATACACCAAATTTGTTTTCAAATTTAAGTATGGTACATGAAATACCTTTTCGGCAAAAAGAAGCTTATGCTCCTCCACAAGTGAACATATGGACTAAACATTCACCATGACAAATGGGTCTTTGACCCCAAGCGAAAAGAGCATGATACTCAAGTACAAACTAAGCATGATATAGGCATTTGAGCACAAATTGAGCATGAAAAAGTATCTACTCATGAGTGAAGCATTTTTAGCATTTTCACAAAAAGGAAGATATCTCATCATGAACATATGACAATACCATCAAGAGCATAGCATTCACATCACCATTCTCAAGGCATACACATATCTCACATATAGCACATCATAGTGATCAAAGTATATAAGAGAAGCCCATCCTACCACAAATGATCCAAAATGGCTATCCTACCATGTTTTGTACAAAAAGTAAAATGCATGCATGGAATGCAACAAATGATACATATATCACATATATATATATGAGAAGCTCCAAGATCTAGCTTAAAAGGGAAACACACTCCAAGTTCACCTCGCAAGCGTGTGAAGGTAACTTGGTCAAGTGGTTTAGTGAATATGTCGCTAGCTGATCTTGGGCAGGTACCTAGGACAAGGAAATGTTCCCTTTCTCAACATTGTCCCTCAAAAAATGATATCTCACTTCGATGTGTTTAGTCTTGGAGTGAAGGACTAGGTTTTTTGCTACACTTATGGCACTGGTGCTGTCACAAAAGAGTGGAACCTGGGAGCACTCCTCACCAAAGTCGCTCATAGTGTAGGTCATCCACAGGAGCTGGGAACAACAACTAGCTGCAGCAATATACTCGGCCTCTGTAGTGGACTGGGCTACACTGGATTGCTTGCGAGACGACCAAGAGACCAAAGAAGAACCAAGAAACTGGCAACAACCGAAGGTAGACTTGCGGTCCAAACGACACCCAGCAAAATCAGCATCGGAGTACCCGTAAAGTTTGAGTGTCGAGGAGGCAGAATACCAAAGACCAAACTCAGGAGTGTAGTTCAAGTACCTGAAAATCCTCTTGACGGCCTGGCGATGTGAAGTCCTCGGTGAAGCCTGAAAACAAGCGCACAGACACACACTGAACTGTATGTCTGACCTCATCGCCGTCAAGTAGAGGAAGGAGCCGATCATGCTCCGGTACTCCTTCTGGTCCACGAGTTCGCCATCCTCATCCGCATCCAAAGCCGTAGTGGTACTCATCGGTGTAGTCAGCGGCTTGGAGTCGTTCATGCCAAACTTCTTCACCATGTCCTTGGTGTACTTCGCCTGATGTACAAACGTCCCGTCCTTGCACTGCTTGATCTGAAGCCCTAGGAAAAACTGCAGCTCGCCCATCATAGACATCTCAAATTCCCTGCTCATGTCATCTGCAAATCTGGCAACAAGATCATGAGAAGAGCCACCAAAGATTATGTCATCCACGTAAATCTGAACAATCAACAGGTCATTTCCTTGCTTAAGGAGAAATAGGGTCTTATCAATTGTGCCCATCACAAACCCCTTACTCAGCAAAAAGCCTCTCAACCTACCATACCAAGCCCTCGGTGCCTGTTTCAACCCATAAAGCACTCTCTGGAGTTTGTATACACGGTGTGGGTATCTCTCACTCTCAAACCCCGGGAGTTACCTCACATACACTTCTTCCTCTATCACCCCATTCAAGAAAGCACTCTTCGCATCCATCTGGAACAACTTGAACCCTTTAGCCACAGCAAAGGCTAGAAGGATCCTAATCGCCTCCAGACGGGCCACAGGAGCAAATGTCTCCTCATAATCTATACCCTCTTTCTGGTTGAACCCCTGAGCCACCAACCTCGACTGGTTTCTCACAACTATCCCATTCTCACCTTCCTTGTTCTTCCACACCCACTTGGTACCTATAGGACGGAAATTTGGCGGTGGATAAACTAACACCCAAACTTGGTTTCTATCAAAGTTCTCCAACTCCTCATGCATGGAATTCACCCAGTTTACATCAGAAAGTGCATGTCGAATATCTTTGGGCTCAAACGAGGCAACAAATGCAGAGTGAGCAAAATGAGAAGTATTCCGTGACCTCGACCGTGTAGTGCGTTCATGAAGGTCACCTATGATCGTCGACGGTGGGTGATCCAACTGTACATGTCGGGGAGCCTCTCGCCTGGACACAACCTCCCCCTCAGCAGCAGCCTCCACTCGAACAGCCTCTGTTGTCGTAGGCGTAGGGGACGGACCATCCTCGATCGTCATCGTCGTAGTGGAAGTAGCATGTACACGATCAGCTGCGGGAGCATCACCACCATCATCATCTTCTTCTCCATCTCCATCCTTCTCATCCTCAAAGATCTTCTCACCAATTTCATTGTCACCAACACAGTCAAAAACAGAAGAACTACATGGCTGTGTCTCGTCAAAGGTTACCTCGCAAGTCTCCATGATTCGGTTAGTGTCAAGGTTGAGCACACGATATGCTCTAGAGTGAATCGCATAACCGAGAAAAATACCATCCGAACATCTAGCCTCAAACTTGTCTAACTTGCCCTTCTTCAGAATAAAGCACTTGCAACCGAAAGCACGAAAGTGACACACATTGGGTTTCCGCCCATGCATCAGCTCATATGATGTCCTTTTCTTGAAAGCACGAAGGAACATGCGATTCGACACATAGCAAGCGGTATTGACCTCCTCGGCCCAGAAACACCTAGGAGTCCTATGCTCATCAAGCATCGTCCTAGCCATCTCACAAAAGGTCCGGTTCTTCCTCTCCACTACGTCATTCTGGCAAGCGACGTATGGAGAAGAGTACTGATGATCGAGACCAAGATCACTGCAAAAGGCATCAAAATGAGAGTTCCTGAATTCTGTGTCATTGTCACTACATATAGCTCGAATGGCATCCTCATGTCTCTCATTCTTCAACCTCAAGATCAAGTCCCGAACAAAGCCAAATGTCTCACTTTTATCCTCCAAAAAGAAAACCCAAGAGTACCTCGAAAATCATCAACCACTACCAACACATACCACTTCCCACCCACAGAGCGAACACGAGCTGGCCCAACCAAATCCATATGCAACAGCTCACAAGGTCACTCGGTCATGACCGCAGTCAGAGGGGTGTGAGAAGCGGCAACTATCTTTCCATGCCGACACGGAGCACAAACCAAATCCTTCTCGAATTTCAACTTTAGCAATCCTCAGACTTGGTCTAGGCCACTCAAGCGGGAAAGCAACTCAAAGCTCAAGTGTCCTAGCCTCCTATGCCACTTCCAAAGCTCAGCCAAAACACCAGCAACAAAGAATTAAGGAGGGCCAACAGACTGGGAAAATCGGTATGAAAGATTTGACCCTCGGGGACGATCGTACAGACAAGATCGCCTCGAGAATCAAGCACACGAGAAGCGCCCAACTTAAAACGAACCTCAAAACCCTTGTCAAGCAACTGGGATACTAACAACAGGTTAAAACCAAGTGACTTGACCAAAGCCACACTCTTTAAGGTCACCTTGCTACTCACCTTCACCATACCTTCAGGTAGCACTTGTCCTCTCCCATTATCCCTGAAAGTGATGTACTCCCTCGTACTCGTCGGGGTGAGGCTGGAGAACCACCCACGATCTTCGGTCATGTGACGCGAACAACCGGAGTCGATCAACCAAAAGTTCTCCATGCCTCCCACCTGCAAATCAAAAACGAGGACGAGAATGAGGAAGCGACTCAACACTGGGGTTAGTACCAAAAGAGTTCAACCAGTGTCGAGCCATTTGCTCAAAAGAAGGGTTAGCAAAATCCATCCTATCAAAACCTCTAGGCAGAGCCCTCTCACGCCTACCACCGAAGAGTCTGTCATGTCTCACTGGAGGGGAACGCGCACCACGAGGGGGAAAATGTGGCCCGTAGTCCCTCTGAGAATCAAAACTGTGATCGTGCCTCCCAAACTCGTAACGGTCACGAGCAGGAGCACATCCAGCAAACTCACCACGCCCAAACCCAACATGCCTATCTCTCTGAGGGAAACCACCACCACCACGAGTGGGAACCGTACGCACAAACCCATCACCTCGAGGTAGAGGCCCTCTACGAGGCTCAGGCACACCATGAGAAGGGTGGTACATGTCCTTGTTTGCCATCTCCCTAGCAAACCTCTCATCCATTCTCCACCTGAAACAGAACTCATCCTTATGGCCATCCCTCCCACAATACTCACAGTGGAAGCGAATTGGCTGTGGCTTAGGCTATGGTTTTTCAATGGGCTTCTCAACAACTTTCTCTCCTGGCTTCTCCCCAAACACATTCCCCTGTGTGCACACAAACTTTATGGGTTTCTAGTAGTTTTCTGTCTTGTGGGGGAATACTGGTGGATCTGGGGTTGTGTCTAGCTTGTTTCTGAGGTGGTTTGGCTTGGGTGCATACTTGTTTATGGGTATGGTGTGTGATGGGATAGGTATCTCTCTAACTTTATCTTCTCCCTCATCACTCTTCTCACCACTCTTTCCAGCCCCTAACACCTGACCATCAAACCTCTTAAACTCAGCCAACATCAAACTTAGCTGAGGCTCATGCCCAGACAACCAACTCATCAATTTCCTCAACTCATCATTTTCATCCTGCAAACGGTCAACATAATGCGCAAGTTCCATATTTTTCAAAGCATGCATTTCACAGGTAGAGCATGATGTAGGAATAGGAGCTTTCAATGCAGCCTCAAGAGAAACTATCCTATCATGAGATTGATCTAGCCTAGCATGCAACACAGGACAAGAAGTGCAAGCACCTAGTAAAGCAGGTCTAGATTTTATCTCATCAAGCTCAATCCTAAGCACATCTAGTTCCTCAAGAGTTGAGGTATGCTTCTCCTTGAGAACAGTCAAGTCAGCCAGGAAAACATTGCAATCACCACAATCAACCTCATCAGTAACAACAAGAGCAGCTCGAAGAGTTTATCTCGGTTCTAGCATCAACAAGCAAAGACTCAAGCTCAAATATCTTGTCCTTAGCATCACCTAGCAAAGACCGAAACTCTCTCTTCTCCTCGTTGGTCTTCCTAAGCACATCATCATGGTTATCAAGCAACTCATTCAGCCTAGCATTCTCCTCTAGCAAGAAGTTGGGATCTTGATGTACCTCTTCCTCGGAGTCGGAGTTCGAATCCGAGCTATGCTTCCCACCCTTCTTGGAGTTGTGTGCCATGCCACAGAAACCACCTTGTGCGATGAAGCTCAGGCCGGTGAAGTTCTTGCCTGTGTGCCGCTTGTCCTTGCATCATTCTTGCTCTTCCTCGCTGCTCAAACCGGAAGAGAAGTCACTTGAAGTGGAGTCGATGTCGCTTGCTTCGGCAACCATCGCTCGAGCCGTCTTCTTCTTGTACCTGCTGCTCTTCCTTGGCCTTTTCTCGCCCTTGTCCTTGCGCTTGTCCTTGTACTCGTTCCGGGAGCGGTGCTTGTTGTAGTCGTGCTTGGGCTTGCCCTTGTAGTTGTTCTGGATCTCCACGGCTTCCAGACACTCGGTGATGAAATGCCCGCGCTTCTCGCACCGATAGCACATCTCGGAGCTCCTCCTCGCATTCTTGCGGTTCTCGTACAGCCGCCCAAACCTCTTGCTCAACAAGGCGAGATCCTCCTCGCTCAACACCTCAAAGTCCTCATCTAGCATGGACACAAGACAAGACAAAGAAAACTGCATGGCAGCAGGGTTAGCATTAGTCCTCGATCCTGAGACAAGAGCCAAACTATGTGGATCAGTGGGGCTCTCGCTCTTAGCTCTCAGGCCACGATCAACCTCTGAAGACTTGAGCTTAGAAAATAGCTAGTCCACTACCAGGGTCTCATACACACCCAACTCCAAGATGGCCTCGACCTTGGCACTCCACACGGATCTATCAAGAGAGTGCAAGAGCTTGATAGCTCGATCATGATCCGTGTATGGGAGCACTATCACATTGGCCCTCATGTTGTTCACAATACTGGTGAAGCGTTGGAACATCACATCAATCGACTCACCGGGGACATGAGTGAAGTTCTCGTACTATCTCCGGTGAGTGGCAAACAAATGAGCCTGCACCTGAGCATTCCCAACATGAGCATTCTTAAGCTTCAGCCAAATCTTTTCGGTCACATCCTCTCCGTACACTCGATCAAACTCCAAGGCACAGAGAGCACGGAACAAGTAATCAATGGCCTTGCTGTTGGCCTCAAACATGTCTCGCGATCCTTGAAAAAAGAAACTATCGAGAATGACATAATGAGGATTTTGAGTCACTTCCCAAATCAGTGTCCCCTTCCCACGCAAAAACGTGCCCATGCGCCTCTCCCACATCTGGTAATTCTTGCCATCGAAGTGCGGAGCACCCGACCCTTTACCGTAGTCGCCCATCTTTGGATCTTAGACTGGTTAGAATCACGAAGATCTGTAACTGGCTCTGATACCAATTGAAGGACCGAATAGGCGACCAGAGAGGGGGGAGTGAATGGTAGCCGATAAAAATTCTTCCTGAAGGATGAGCTCGGCCTATACCCCGATTGCCACTCGGAACACTCTCACACACTAAAAAAGCTTTAGACTAGGCACACACAAGGCTACAATCCTAAAGACAAGCCACGAATCGAAAAGAGAAAGCACTAGACAAAAACCAAAGGACTTAGCCAAATATGCGAGGTTCAGGGCGGACTGTCCGGCAGTACGGGCGGACTATCCGTGGGGAGGAGGCGGACTGTTTGCACGACCCTCGCGGACTGTCTGAAATTGCGGACAGAACCTCCAGAAGCGCACCCCGAAAAATCAGACTGTCCGCGTGGAGACGGCATTGGTTCAGGGCGGACTGTCCAGCAGTACAGGCGGATTGTCCGTGGGGAGGAGGCGGACTGTCTGCACGACCTTCCCAGACTGTCCGAAATTGCAGACAGATCCTCCAGAAGCGCACCCCGAAAAATCGGACTATCCGCGTGAAGACCGCGGACTGTCCGGACCTTCACGGACCGTCCGACACTCGAGTACGGACCGTCCACAAACTCCATGCAACCAAAAACACCTGAGCCAACGGATCGAAACTCAGGCACGCAAGAACTCGCAAAGAACACGACAAACAGCAACGCTGTCAGGGCCCCCGCGGACTGTCCGCCTGCCACTCGCGGACTATCTGCACGGCACGGACAGAAGCAGAAAACGCCTGCTCACAAGGTCAACTCTACCAAGTCATCACCGGATCTCCCAAACTACTTGAGCACTTGAGACAAGATTTGGGGGAGATGAGAAGCATCACTAGGTGAAGCTATGCCCCAAAAATCTCAACCTCTAACTCACTAAAACACCGAGAATCGCAGATCACATGAACAACCTCCAAGAACTTGGGTTCCTCCAAGAACTCACAGATCGAAGGGATTTCCTGACGTTTGAGGGGTCAAGATCACACCCAAAGATGCACAAGGCATCCACCCATGATACCCTCAAAGAAATCCGAGGGATAACGCCCTCAAATCAACGAATCGAGCGAAGAACGAAAACACCTGAAAATAGCTCCGAAAATGACACGAAAATCACAAGGGGCTAAGAGAGGGATCGAACCACAACGTTGAATGCTTCCATACATCCAGAGGTCAGAGTCTATACAAGAATCTACCCTAAGGAAATACTGGGAAAAGAAGCAGTCCAGAGCGAGTCCAGAGCCAGAGAGAGAAAGATGCCATCCACCTCTCCGCTATATATATGAAGTTCACCGGAGGAGGCAAATGACCACGCTACCCCTACAACTTAAACTTAAGATACACACCCCTCAGGGGCATTTTGGTCAAGTCTTCGGATATTCCCATCGAGTGGACACGCTTCCACTGCGGACCTGCTTAGCCTCAACGCAAGCCCCGCGATCACGCCATGTGCCCCCCGCCTCGAAGCTTCCCGACGCTCCCGAATCACCATCTCCGTCGCATCGGGCCTCCAGACTTGGTTTTGAGGCCCAAACCAAGAAACCCTCCACCGATGGTTTTGTGGGCAAACCACCAAACCCCGCGTACAAGCTTCGGCCTCGAACTGCTACCTTGCACCGGCCCATGTCAATGACTTCAACTTGCTCGTCTTGCACTGCACGGCTCGCACTTGACCCCATCATCCACCGGGTCCATCGAACCAAGCCTACTTGCCTCTCCATCACCCGGAGGCCATCACAGCTAAGGCCTTTTGCGCTTGTTCACCTGCACCAACACGAGTCAAGCCGCAACCTGTTCCTACACACTGAGCCAAGCATCAGTCCACACAACGTTGTCAATCACTCATCACTGAGGAGCGACCCTCCACTGGTCCTCGGACACACCTGGTCCTCAGACAAGTCCAACCTCGCTCAACCAAGTTGATGGCTACGCAAAGATTTGCTCTTTAGTGGTAGGTGCTAACTTTAGTTAGTGGCCCAACATCCGCTATCAAGCCCGCACCCAAAACAAACAAAGATGAACAAGGTATGCCTGTGTGTCAATTAAGTTTTTAAGACTAATGTCTTTTGGAGTTTTGTGTGTTCGAGCTATAGGTTTCTGAAACGACCATGTCAAGCACGATAGAGAAGAATTCCATTGCCATCATGCTCATGCAGCAATAGTAATGATTTTTGAAGTGAAAGGATGCATGACATGGTGCCCTAAAAGACTACACGATAAAGACCACAGGTACATCTCCAGATCGATGGACAAAAAGATAATGATGTCATCGAGATGTTTTGCACAACCTCAGTAGAAAACAATAGGATATATTTGGATTTTCAGAAGACCCATGAAGTCTACGTTCCAACGAATCAAGCGGCAAGATAATCGGAGGCTCCTACAAGCGGATGAGGTCAAATCATCGAGCATCATACTCCCTGAAATTATCTTGGACAGCACGCAGCACTGAAACTAAACGAGCATAATTCCCTCGTTTGAACTCAGATTGGGACGTTCGACCACTCGTTTGAAAGGTAATTTTATAAGTTTTTCAATAGAACTATATTTTGGTATATGCTCCTTTCTGGACGCAGGGGTAAATCCACGAAGAAGAGGCAGCACTAAGGCGATGACAACAAGATAGAGGAGATGGACATGATGACAATAAATAGAAGATGGGGCAACGGTTCCACAACACATACATGATCAAATTCAGGAGCTAAGGACAGAATCAAAATCCTCTAGAGCATGGATAAATAAAGACACAAGGGGCACCCTCAACACATGATGATGTTGGAAGCGAACCACGATGGATTTCCAAAGGGCAACATCAAGCTGCATGGATACTTTGGATTCTCGCACAAAGAACCATGGCTTCACAACAATAAAAAGGTACGTGAGAAAGTCGAGCTCAATGACTTTAAATGAAGCACTTTGTGGGAGGCAACCCGATCTTTTCCTTTATATATATTAAGATGATGGTCTATATTGTGCTCTTTATTTGTAAACTTCAAGTAACATTGTACCATTGCTCTAATAAATGTCACAACCACATGTTATATGCTTTAATAGATATTGAGGGAGCACTTTGCTACTTGATTTTGGAAAACCTATAGACCCTTTTTTGTGCCTATTTGTGTTTAAGGGTCTTTTAATTTTTTTTCTTTTTAGAGAGAAATATGAAGGACGACACAACCCCTTTGATTCTAAACTTGTGGCTAGTTAACTTAGACTAACTTGCATTTTGGTTTAGATCACCACCATATCATGTCATGTCATTTTGTTCATTCATCTCATGTTGCACTCACTACAAGAAAATCATTAACTAGTGACGCAACCACATTTTAGCGTCATTGATTTATGACATTCCTAGCTAATCTCGTCATTAAATTTCACTTCCGAGCAAATTTAGTGATAAAAAAATTTCGTCATAACGGCTGGTACTGTGGCCGAGCATTCCCTGTTCCAAGCTAGTTTTGTGATGCCATAAGCTCCGCAATAGCATCATAAACTAACTTTGGTTCCACATGTAAGCATTATTTTAAAAATAGAGTGTTCCAAGTCGTCATAAAATTCGGAAGGGTCCCACGTGTAAGCATTCTTTCGAAAATAGAGTGTTCCAACTCGTCATAAAATTTTGCAGGGTCCCACATGTAAGCATTTGTTTAAAAATAGAGTGTTCTAACTTGTCATAAAATTTAATAAGGTCCCACAAGTCAGTCAGATAAAAAAGGGAGGAAAATTAAAAGGATACAATGTCAATAGCAGGGGTCGAACCCAGGACCTCTGATTCTGAAGGGGAAGGCGGCTACCACTGAGAAATGATGCAGTTTGTGTTATTTGAGCCAAGAAGATTTTTTTATATTAGTTTATTTATGTTTATATTATTTTGAATGCCCCATGTAAGTTAAAGCAGATAAATATGGTGGCAAAATAAGGAGAAAATGTGCTCCTCCCATGGGTCGAACCTATTACCACTCGAAGGGGAATTTTTTATATTGACCAGGTCCCACCTGTAAATTTTAGGTGAGTCTTTAATATAAATTAGTAATTCGAAGGTGAAACGCTTCACTGACTTCGCAAAGACTCTCGACTTTTGCCTCAGGAATGGCTCGTGGCACGAATGGTGGATCCTAGCGGCGATAGGAAGATGATTGCGCCGCCACATCCAAGTAACGAGAGGATGAAACAGCACGACGAGGTCAGTCCTCTGGTTTGAGCCGCTATATGTTCCCCTATCTTCCTAGGGTTGGGGAATCGAGATTTAGGGATCTGGAGGATTGATGATCATATATGTTAGATTCAGATTTCATCGTACCCTTAGATTTGCACTTCGATTGGTGTTAGAAGTTGATAGGCTGTAGACAATTCATAGGTGTTAGATTCAGTTAGTTTTCAATTTGCATCGTCTTACGATAGGTTCTTGTATTTTAGTAGATTTTGGATGTGCTTCAAGCCACTCGTCATTTTAGGGATTTTTCTAGAAGTGCACAATTGGTAGGATTGATAGGTTCTTATATTTTCAATTTGCATCATTTTATGGATTGATGGATTGAAGAGATTGAATTATGTCTAGATCGTGTTAGATTCAGTTAGTTTCCAATTTGCATCGTTTGATGGATCCATAGGTTCTTGTATTTTACTAGCTTCTGGAGGTGCTTCAAGGTACTGGTAGCGGCAGATCGGGGCCTCCTGATGCTAAATGGTATGCTAGGACAACTATGCCCTTGCTGAGTTTATGTAGGTAGCAAACAACCAGGTTTTGTGGCGTTTGGTGGACTTGTTTTACTGTACTCATACACCTGGGTTCAAGGGATTCAGTTTTTTTATAGACTGAGATGAGTTTATTTTTCAGATCGAGATGAGTTTTCTCCAAGGACGAAACAACAGACTGAAAAAATTACAAGTGCAGAACATACTGAGGAGCATGTTGTTGATGTTGGTGTGGATGGTATAAGAACATCCAAGATCTGGATGGTATAAGAACATCTTAATGGTCTTTTAGAAGATCTGGATGCCTCATCCCGGGGGAGGACTCTTCAGGATATCTAGGAAGATTGAAAAGTTAAGATCTCGGTTAGCTATGAAAGAGAGGAAGAGCTTGAGCACTTACCTAACAACAAGAAAACTAAGGGTAGAACTGGCTTTGAAGGCCAAAAACATTCGAATAAATGCGTCAATGATGCCTTCAGAGCCAGCTCTGCCCTTAGTTTTCTTGTTCTTAGGTAAGTGCTCAAGCTCTCTCTCTTTCATAGCTAACCGAGATCATAACTGTTCAATCTCCTTGGAGATCCTATAAGAGTCATCACCCTGGGACGAGACATCCAGCTCTTCTGAAACAACATTAAGAAATGCAAGAGAGACCTGCAAGACCAAAAATTCACGACATAACATGCAGAAGGTGAAGGAACAGCTGCAGGAGGTCAAATATGTGATGAAGTAGTTCTAGCAATCGTTATGATTATGAATGGGTAGTTATGACTATTGTGAAACTTGTATCATGCTTGTATGAAACTGCCATGACACGCAGTGTTATGAAACTTGTATAACTACTACTACTACTACTACTACTACTACTACTACTACTACTACTACTACTACTACTACTACTACTACTACTACTACAGGAGCTTAAATGATATCTACCTTCCATAGATATGAAAGCTAGTTACATTATGGAACTTTAACAATGTAAACTTGGAGAGCATTACGTTTTTTCATGTATAATCAAGTGCAGGGTATGGACATTGAAAGGCAATACTGACATCTATTAAAGGCTTACTCGAGGACGAGCAAGGTTTAAGCATGGGGGTATGTTGATGGTTGATTTACGTCAACCAAGAGCACTTGTTACACTTTGGTTTGAGCTTTGAATTGAAACTAACCCGCCACTAGGCATACTAATGATGTAACAAGTTCGTACTTGCATGTGGTTTTTAGAGTATGATGTTTACGCAGGATTAAAACGCCTAAATGAGGACTTCCGGGTAGAGTTCATTGAGCACTTTATGAGAAGATCACGAAGCCCGGCACAAGTCAAATGCTAGGTTAGACTACATAGCATGTTGTATGTAATCATGGTGATTAGATCTAGTATGTCGACCCTTCATGGTTTGTAGACATGTCCATGTATAGGCATGCCCTTAGACTCCCCGTATCATTAAGGGTGCACCGTGACAGGTTGATGGCCACGAAAGTGCGGGTGTCTTCAGGAGGTTGGCCGGACGTAGGAGTTTAAGGATGCTATTAGATGAGATACATGATTTGTTGCTCGTTTGTCGGAACTACAACTAGAAGGTGATAGGCTTAGTTGTCCCCTTGGTGGCGCTTTACCTTGCCTATGTTTGTGAATGTGATCAACCTTGTGCTATCATATACATATCTCTTAGGTTTATCTTTGTATGCAATCAACACTTAATGTTAGGTTAGTTTGGCTAGACAAGGTAGAGAACCTTAGCGGTTTGCTTCCAATCCTTGGATTGACAAACCTTGGGGACCCTCCTTGGTGAAAAAGGCACCAAGTCGTACGCTTGCGGTGAACTTCAACACGGTTTTGAACTGTCAACACCCACGAAGGCGTCGTCGTCGTCCTCTCGCACGCCATCCCCTCCCCGCCTGCTCGCCCATGCCGCGCCCATCTCCCGCCGCAATCCGCTTCTTCCGCCGCAAACCTGGATCAATGACACGCGTGCCGTGAAACCACGGTTTTGCGCTGCCCATGACTCTAGTCGGTGCACTCCCTCCCCCTCCCTAGGCTGTACGGCGCCCTCGCCACACCGCCGAGCTGAGAGCTCCACTGCACACCACCCTTCCCTCGATCTCCCACATCCAGCCGTCTCCCCTACCACGGACACGCACACCACAAAGGCGTGAGCCCCAGAAAACCATACCGCTCACTTGAGCTCATCCTCTTTTCCCTCTCGGTGGTATTCTGCCCTCACCATGCCCAAAACCGGGAACACCGTCGTGCTTCCCCCTTTGCCTTAAACCGTCCTCCAAGCCCTCCCCTCAACTCTGGGCACGCGCATCAGCCTAGCATGGTGCACGCCGTACACCTCCCCCTGTCGGCAGCCCCTTTCTTCCCCTCTTATGGCGGTTTGCGCCATACTGCGCGTGCAAGACCGCCGCACCGTCGTGCGACGCCCCTGGCCGGAATTCCCTCCTCCCGACCACCTCCTCGATGCGTGTCGTGCGACACGAGCTCCACAGCTTCCCCTCAAGCCCCTAAACCACCTCCAGGACCTCTCTCTGGTATTCTTTCCGCCACACCGCCATCCATGGCAGAGCTCCGCCGGCCATCATGGCCTGGCGAGCTTATCCGGCTAGACCGAGCTCATCCGGAGCTCGAGCACGTCGCGCTGAAGCCACCTCGGGGCTATAAATAGCACCCCGAGGTGCCTCCTCACTTCACACCACCACCACTTCCTCCTCCGCCCGCCATTGCTAGCCAAGTTCCTCGCCGTCGTAGTCAGTAGCTCCGCTGCCGCACTAGTAGAGCTCCGACCGCCGTGCAACCCAACGAAGGTGCTCAGGTACCTGCTTTGCACTGTCCTCTCCCCTCCTCCTCTCGTCGTAGCCCCGGTTTCCGCTGTGCTCCGGCGAGCAAGCGATGCCGCACTAGTGTAGCTCTGGCCAACGCAGCCCCTCCTAGAGCTTCACCTCAACCCTACCGTCATGCTACCCAAGTACCCCGAGACGCCATAGAGTTCCTGACCCTCCTCCCCTTCCGCCATGTATCACCGAGCTCCAGCGACCCTCCGCCGCCGCTCTGGCTCCTTCCTCTCCTGCTCAACCACACCAGAGTCCTTCGTATCACCCCACAAGCACAACCCCCGCGCTTGTTTGGCTCCAAACCATGCATAGGCAAAATGCCTATTGACCTGCGCCACCGACGGAACTCCGGCGAGCTATTCCAGCCGCCGTGGCTCGCACCTCACTCTCACACCTACCCCCGCCACTCCGTCGTAGTCCACTGATCCCATAGGTGCACTTGTCGTCGCCGTAAACGCCTTGTAGCCGCCGGCGGTGAGTATTCCGGCAAGCTCCCCTGACCCCATCGCCGCACGTTGGCTAACTTGGGCGGTGTTGCGATGTGGCGCCCATGTGGCTGCCACGCCAGCATCGGGCCCGCGCGTCACTCACCCGCGCGAGCCACGCCAGCCACCGCGTCACCTCCCCTCCCCCTCCGTGCACTTGGTTAGGGATGGAAAGTGGTACGTGGTAATCTGAAATATCCGAATTCGTATCCGCTAAAATGTAAATGTGATTATCCGAATCCACGTCCGATTGCTAATATGGATACTGAAATGGATGTATTCGAATTCGTTTTCACTATTTTTCTCTATCCGAATCCATATCCGTATTCGAAATAATTGTGTCTATCCGACATTTATTCGTATCCACGAAGAGCAAAGTAAAATTACTTTTATGATTAATGCCTAATAATATTAATTTTAATATTACAAATGATATAAAAATTTAAGTTTAATACATTTTAATATAATATAGTATTTAAATAAATATATTATTTTGATTTAGTCAGAAAAATGAGGTATTTATTGAAATAAATTATTTTAAATATTTTATTTTATTTAATCATTGATGTAAATTATTTTATGTATTTTAATTTTATTTATTTCTTCTAAATAATAATATATTTATTTGTAACATTATCTTTTATAATTTAATTTATTATTTATATATTTATTTATTAAATAACTATAGATAAATATGTTCTTTTTGACAAGCTATCTTTTGTTTACATGTTCGTACTTTAATTTCTGTCTCTTTAATGATTTTGTTCTTCTAAAATTATCAATAAACAAATAAAAAATTGTTATTTGCAAATTGAGTAGATATCCGAATGCGAATTCGAATTCAAACTATTCATTTTGCATTCACATTCGATTATATTCGAATCCGAATCCGTATCCGGCAAAAAATATGGATATTCGACTAAAAGTATTCCAATGGTATCCGTGTCCGCGCTATTTCCATCCCTACACTTGGTTCACTGGACCACCCACACAGAACAACCCCAGTCCATAGGGTCCACTAGCCTGGTCCACGAAATAGTGCCAGCCCCACACGCGCCTGCGTCAGCCCCTGTCTCTTTCCTAGATCCACCCGGTTAATGTACACACAAGTCTAGTTAGTGACCTTAGAAATTTCCAAAAATTCTCAAAAACACTAGATGGTCCCCTAAGCCTCTAGGTACACTCCAAATCTTTTTATCACATCATTAGAGCCCTTAATTAAATTAGGCTAGTTTAACCCTATTGAAAGGCCCATGAAATGTACACCAAAATGTGCATTTCCTCATCTAGAGCTCCATAAATTCCCAATCAATTTCTAAAATTATTGGGATATATTCTAAGGACATTCATCAACTCACATCCCCATTTCCACACCTAGAGCACATGGTTATAATTATAACCTCCTTTATACCCGATAGACGATCGTATAGCCACATAAAATGGCAAGCCCCTAGAGTTAATCTCGAGCCCTCGATCCATGATCAACTTCTCCTTATCTTTAAGGACATTCTAGAAATCTTCATATTCAAAGAGCTTTGGACTAATTGCTTGATGATTGATGATTGTTAATTTATTGTTTGTGTTTAGTCTCTCATCTAATCCGGTGATTGCGCTCTCATCAACCGGGATACGCATTTTAGGGACTCAACTCTTTGCTCAACAAGTAAGGTAAGTATCTCAACACCACCCCATTGGTCATGCCTATTCTATGTTGTTAATATTAAAATTTACCGAGATAATAATATTGTACCGCATTTATGTCACATGCGATAACTTGGGTTTTAGGCATTCACCCAGGAGAAATCCTCTTCTCCACCCCTTATGAAACCCTAGGGAAAGCCTTATACCCAAAGCTTGCAACATTATAAACTTGTTTATTTTATGTATATCACCTTATAATGGATAGGTTGGTGTAAGTGTGAATTATAAAGCTTGCCTTAGAAACATGCTAGAGAGGATGTAAGGGAAGTTGGGTATCCTTGGGAGAGGCTCTACCCAGTGTTACCTTAGTCCGTATAAGGACTGGATCATGGAGAAAGTCTTTCTAGTGTTTTCGGTACGACCATGCGTAGCTGAAAAGGTACAGCCTATCGGGAGTACCTACTTATGTGAGGCCCTGGACCAAACCCCACTACTGAACCTAGTAAACCATCCCAAGGGGCCATGGTGGGCAACGGATGCGCTGGAGCAGGACTTCACAGAGTCCTAGGTCCGGCGCAGAGTCCTAGGTCTGGCCGGTACGGGTCATCGGGTTTGTTATAGCGCCCGGAATGGCGTGGTGGTATTGTATACCACATTTTTGTCACACCCTAAAATTTCCAATTTCAGGATGTGAATAGGAAGAATAATTAAAACAAAGATTTCTCTCAATCCTAAAATTTTCCAACATTTATTTTTCTTTACAGGAAATATAGTATAGGAAAAACCTTTGTTTGTTTTTCGGAAATTAAATAAAGTGTGTGAGTGTTGCATTCATGCCGGTGCATCTTGGTGTTCATGAGTGCAAAAGGTTTTTAAATGCGTTTAGGTGCTGACCAAATCCTTCCGAGAATTTTCCGGATTTTTCTGGAGTTTATTCTCATTTTCTCTGAGCTTCTTCTATTTATTAGAAGGCTCTAAAATCTTTTTCATGAGCTCCAAATATTTTATTTGGGTTGTTCGTGTTTCAATCTAGCTCTGGGAATTTTTCGTGCCTCTAAACAATTTTCTAGTATTTTCTAGATTTGTTTTTGCACAGAAAATAATCTCGAAAAAAAATTAACCATTTCTTCAGTTTGGGCCGAGCCCAAAAGCCCGACCCAATCCGGCCTGTTCTGCCCAGCCCACATCAACAGCAGAAGTCTGATAATACCCTTTGATCTCCTCCGCTTTGTTTGCTTGCCGCCCGGCCCAACCAACCTTCTGGCCCATCTGGCCCGCCTCGCCTCCCCTCTCCTGCAGTCACCGGCGAGTGGCCCCCGCTCATCATCCCCTTCCTCTGGGCGTGGCCGCGCTGGACTCCGGCCGTTTTCGTGTCCAAGCCGTGCGCGCCGCGGTCTCCCCTGAATCGCGCCTTAAATAGCGAGGTCGAGCCCCGTTGCACGCCCCGCCGTCCCTGCTGTCTCGCATCGCGCCGCCTAGTCGTCGCCGTGACCGGCCGCCGTCCGCTGCTGGACTGCCGACTCGCCAGACGAGGGCACTGCCAGAGCAAGCGGGAGCCGCCTTGAGGTTTGCCTCGTTGAGCCGCACCCACGCCGCAACCACGCCGCCTCATCCCGTCGCCAGAAGATCCCCGGAGCGCCGCCGCCCTAGCAGTACCCGCGCCGGCTGCCTGATGCTCCACCGCTGGCCCGATTCCGCCGCGCCCGTCGGGTGCCGGACGAAGCCGACTCCACCGCGAGGTCCCGGACACCAAGCCACAGGTTCCCCACCACTTTCCGTCGCCGAAGCACCATCGGAACGCCGGTGACCCAGTTGACCGAGCCGGTCGCCGTCCTCGTCGCCGGCGAAATCCGGCCGCTCCCGTTCTCCTCCGCCCGCGGTGAGCTCCCAATCGGACTCCTTTCCACCTTCTCTGTCCCCTGTGCATCTCGCCCAAGTCCTAGGCCGCCGGAACGCTCCAACCCCGCCGGCAGGAATCCCTGTCCGCCCTGCTCTGTTCCTGAACGGGAGGAAGAAGAGGACATGGCTGTTTTACACATAGCCCCCTGCAAAGTCCTATAAACCTTAGATCCTTTTATGTGCCTTGCAAAACTTGCAGAGAAACCCCTGAATCTATTAGATACCCTAGATTCCATCCACCCTGGCACCTTTGCATAAAAGCCCCTGAGTTTATATACATAATTATGTATATGCCCCTGGTTCTTCGCAGTTAAGCCCCTGGAAGTTCAGAATCTTTGCAGTTAGGTCCCTAATCTTGTTTTGCTCATAAAATCTCCGTTTTAGCTCCGTTTTCATCCGTTCAAGTTGTGTTAGGTTCATAATGACATGATGTACACGTTAGTAGTGAGTTTTCATCATGGTTGTTTTCTGAAAATAAATTTAATATTAATTTTGATTAAAGCCTAGTTATACATGCCTTTTATAAATAAAAGCAATATAGATCTATACCCGTTTTTCATAATCAATATTAATTTGATTAATGCTTATCTCATATGTTTTCATAAATAAAATCTAATTAGATATTTTACACGGTTTTTCATAAACCAAATATTAAATTGCTTAATATTTAATTAACTTTTATAATTAAAAGTTGATTAGGCTTTTACACCGGCTTTTATAATAAATATTAATTGGATTAATGCTAATGCCACAATGTTTTTGATAATAATATGATCTACTCGAATTACAAAGTTACGTTTAGGTGATTCATATAGTTTAGTTTTTCTAAATTAAATGTTTAATTGGTATAATTTATATATGAATCTTTATAAATAAATTTTGATTAGATCTTTACCCGGTCTTTTGCAAATGAAGTTTAATATTGCATTAATTCCAACTTGGGGTATTTTCTTTATGAAATATCCTTTACATATCTTTTGTTAATTAAAATAAACCTAGCTCATAGTCTTGTTCTCTCACACATGCAAATCAATCGGTAGACGTTCTTTATCAAAGCTCTCTGTCTCAGTGTGCCTCTGTCATAGAGCTAATCTTCTTTCAAGCTCCAGATCTTTTGACCCTAGTTCTTGCTCAAGCCCAGTGTTCTTCATAAAGCTAACCAAGCCTTTTCCTTATCTCAACACGGTTTGTGTACTTCAGTGATCTTTAGCGTTGAGCATATCCTTTAGCACGTTCTTTCAAAGCTTCTCTTTTGATTGGTGCCTTGTTCTTAGTATGCTTGTTTGTTTGCTTTGTATGCTTGTTGCCCGATGATTGATGCGAGTAGAATGAACGTGGTTCGAGAGCTTAGAAGAGTATGAAGATGAAGAATTCTGACCAACATCACTACTCTGGTTAAAGGCAAGTGTGTTCTTGTTCTTTTGTCCCAATAACTGTGTTTAATCACATTGCATATGCTTGCATTAATACTGATGGGTCCTATTAAGGTTCATCCTGGTCTTTATTACCTTTATTCCTTGTCAACCTGAGTTAACCTTTCTGTTGGGTAGCTCTACTTAGTTGCTTTACCTTGGGATATGGTGGTTCTAATGAACAATAATAATGATGAACTTGCTTTACTTTTATGCTATATATCTCTGGTTAATACAAGATCACAATGCTTAATCGGAACATGGAGCGACCACCCAGGAAAACAGTACAACCACAAGACATATGACTCTGTCTTGGCAAAATAATTAGAAACCTTGATGTTGGGGTGGCCTTACCTGATAAGGGCAAGGGGGAGCGCCAGTGGGGTATAGACTCGCTCTAGTAGGGAGTGGGCTTGGCTAAGACATGGTCCTACTAGGGGACTTTATACTCTGCAACGACTCGGAACCTTCGCGGGTTGCTTCACATTCGGGAATCTTTGTAAAGGCCTCATAGCGTCCCTATGCAATCACAATCACACCTCGGTAGTGTGGTATGATGCCTAGCTAGCATCGCATGGTTGGGTTCAAAGTTCTTCTGAACTTTTACGCGACTTGTGGTGAAAGTGTACAACCTCTGCAGAGTTTAAAACTAATCGATTAGCCGTGCTCACGGTCAAGAGCGGCCTGGACCCTCACATGATAATTGAACTTGAAGATGGACTTAAATCGTTGGTATGGTTATGATAGCCATATGCTTATGGCGTATCTCTATATGTTAATGTGGGTTGGTATATACTTATACTCTATTAGTAATCAGGTGCTAATAAAATTTGACCAACTAAAATTGCTTAATGCAGTCAACCTGTCAGCCTTTCCTTGATTAAGCCTTTGCATACATACTTTCCCCACACTTGCTGAGTACGACATGTGCTCACCCTTGCTATAAACAATGTTGCTCAGAAAGAGAAAGCTGTTATGAAGATGTTGCTAGTGCTAGGCGTACGCAACCCCCAGTCCATTGCCTGTGATGTTTGGAGCCTTCATTTCCAGGATAAAGCGTAAATCTCTGATAATCTTTGTTTCCTTACGTGGTATTGTTTCTGTTATTCACTTATGTCAACTATATGCATGGAACTTGATCCTGGCATGCATATAGATTTGCACTTGGTTTTCTTTGGAAAAACAGGTGTGACAGTTTTTATATGCATATGCATTTTCCCGGGATGTGGACCCGCGAGGCGGGTGGTGGTGGAATGACCCCTACTTAGGCCCAGCATAAACGTGGATGGAGCAAGGGAATGTTGTCTAGGCGTGGATGAGAATGTAGTCCACAAGTAGATGTTGGTGGGCATGGTTCTCGCGGCCAGTACCGCCTATACGTAGGGTATGGGCTGGTCGGACGTATACTTGAGGCAAAGGTCGGGAGCCCGGCCTCCTCGAACTCGAGGCGAAGGTCTCGAGCGCAAGGGGGGACTGCGCAACGCTGTTCTTCTGCACGTCACTGGGCACGCAGGGCATTTCCTTGGATGTGCACCGCCTCCTCGGAGTCCGTCGCACCGTGACGTGGTGGCTCGTTTTCCGAGACTACGAGCACCTGATGGAAGACGATGTCCGAATCGTTGGGGCAGACACAGACCCGGACCTTCTGAAACTCGCCACAATCCAAGGACTAGGGAGTTCGTGTAGCGTAGCGGGGGTGCCCTTGGTAGATTCTCTTCCGCAGGCGACATCTGCGGAGAGTATGCCTCGCACCCTTATGGTAGGTGCAAGGTACGTCAAGAGGGTCGCGCCGGGTGCGAGGGGCTGGCTTTAGGTCGCCAGGGGGGCGCCGCCCAGATTGGATCTGGGAAGGCTTGAGCATCTCGCCGAAACGGACGCCAGCCGAAGATCGCAGGCCGAAGGGGAAGGTATCGTGGCGCAGCACCAGCTGCGTCGAGCGTTGAGCTCGCTCGCAGATCTCCAGGGTTTCCTCCATCATGCTGATGATGCGCTCCATCCCCTGGACAAGGTCGTAGGGTTTGGGCGGGTGGGTCTTCGACACTAGATCGGAAACGGGGGTGGCGACAGGCGTCGTCGCGACCTGCTCCGCGGCCGCTGGAACAGGAGAGATCGTTGTGAAGGAGCCGAAGCAGATCTCCACGGGGTTGGCGAGGATGGCTGCCATGCTTGTCGGGAAGACGACACCAGATCGGGCCACCATGCTACACAGCGAGCTCCCGATCGCCCCTACCTGGTGCGCCAACTGTCAGGGGTTGAGACTAAAACAAATCCGCAAGGGGGCTACCCAAGCGGTTTGCAGGTTAATGGAGAGGATCGGGAACTAAGAGCGTAGGTGGTAGTTCACGTGATGAACTCGGAACACGACAAGTATGGCGATGAACACAGGGACACGAGGGTTTAGACTGGTTCAGGCCTTTGGAGAGTAAAACCCTACGTCCAGTTTGGTGGTGGAATTATGCGCGAGAGGTGAAGATGTCCCCTCGAATGGAGCTCTAGGCCGCCTTATATGGGCAGCAGGCTAGGGTTTCCATTCGAGGTCGGTGGACCCATATCTGGGTCGGTTACAAGATGAAAGACAATCCCTCCGGATTACAAGGAGTATCCCGTGATACTCGGACCTACAGGTGGCGCCACGCCGCATGCTATTGCTTGTCTTGCACTCCAAGCACTGCGGTTCCTACGGGATCCGGATAAGGTCGCCGGGGTCATCGAGTCTGTGGATAAGGTCATCGGGCCCACTTGCAGGTCGGCGAGGCTTCTGGCAGGTCGGGTCCACCTGGTAGGGACCTCTGGGGCACTGGCCGGTGGGGACCCAGGGGTACCCATGTCTCTCAAGTACAGTGTACGCCTCTGTGCAGAGTAAAATCTATTCGAATAGTTGTGGTTCTCGGTTAATAACTCCCTTGGTTAGAGCTCTCTTTGACTAATCACACCACTAGAGATAGGCTAGTTAAAATTGTGGGCGGAAGCCCAAAGAGATAATATTATGGGTTAAGGGTTAAGAAGGATCCTGACGATCACTGCATTAAAACTTGGGAACTGGTAGGAGAGGCTTCGTGTTCCTACTCCAGGGCCACCATTCCTTATTGTATATAGTCTAGAGATCCAATAGTTGTCACACTGTGTTTACACCTTGCATTGTTTACTTTCTGCATTGATGCTAGCCCCACTATATTCTTTCCCTTCATGTCATTAATTTCTTTTATGTTGGGGTACTTGCTGAGTACTTCTGACAAAAGTACTCAAACTTGCTTGTTTGCCCAGGTTAAGGCCTTTCCACGTCTACCGCTGCATAATGATTGTTCTGTGCTCCTATGGTAAAGGTGACTATATATTCACCGGAATAATTTTCTCTTTAACCTCTACCTCTTTTTACTTTGATTATCAAACCCGTACAGGCTGGTGCCATTTACAGGGTCCAGGGTGTGGCACTGTATTGCTTAAGTGGGGCCATCCTGAGGGAGGTCCCCACAAGTATGGATTGTTATTCTGAGGAAAATTCGAAGGAGTCAAGGCGCTACAAATATGATTAATTTTTTTAGACCTCCAAGATGATGCAAGAAAAATTCAGATTTCACGTGGAGAAGTCCCAGAAGATTTCAAGTATTTTCCAGATGAGATATGAGATTTTTTGTACCTATCTTAGCAAGAAAAAGTATATATAACCCCCCGCTTGCTCGAGGACGAGCAAGTGTCCAAGCATGGGGGAGGAGCTGCTAAGAAGGTACCATGTTGTCTAGAGTTCAGGGGAGTAAAAAATGAATGAAAAAAAGAAAAAGTAAGAAAAAAGAAAAAAAAAAGAAGAGTGTGATAAAAAAATAATGATAATAAAGCTCCCTAGTTCTCTAGCTTCATTTGAATTTTCAAGAGGTGCTTCAAGATCAAGTTCCATACTCAAGTTTCCAACCATGTGCAATCCGATAACAAGGACTTCATTTGTGCCTTGGGATCATCCACTTGCCACTTGCACATGTCCACTTATCTAAATGTGTGTTCCATCCCTCTCCCCTTCAACATTATTTTCCATGGCCTTTTTGACAAGTCTCAGTAAATCAGATAGATCTCTCTCTTAGTTTGACAATATTTCAAATATAATGTTTTGCTAGGATTGTTTTACCTACTAAGCTTTATATAAGCCTTCCACTTTCATATATGAGTAGAAGAGGTTGAAAATAATCTAGTATAGGTTTAAGAAACTTGATGAGATGAGCGTTTCCATGAACTATTGCAAGAGAACCTCACTTATGTTGGATGTGCAACTATTTGAAAACTCTTCATGATCAAACAAGGTAAAGGTTTAAAGTTTTCTTAAGATCAAGGAGCATTATATTTATTATGGCATGATCTTTATTGATAGTCTACCTTCCATAATGATAAAGTAGTCGGTCAAAACTTGAACCTAAATGCTAAAAACTTGAGAGAGCAAAATGTCTTGTTATGTATGATTGAGTGTAGGGATTACATCGAAGGGCAATGCTGATTTCTTGATCAAGTTTCCTAGACTTGCTCGAGCAAGGTTTAAGCATGAGGGTATGTTGGCGGTCGATTTCCGTCAACCAAGAGCAAGGTTTAAGCATGAGGGTATGTTGGCGATCGATTCCCGTCAACCAAGAGCACTCGTTACACTTTGGTTCATTATGGAACTAACCCGCCACTAGACACACTAATGATATAACAAGTTCAACTTTGTATGTGCATTTGGAAGTATGGTGTTTTTGCAGGAAAACATAGACTAAAGGGACGGAGTCACATCAAGTTCAAAGGAGCACATGAGGAGTCCTGATCATGTTCAAGTGCAAGGCGAATTCACTCCCAAAGGTAGCGATGACCAAGGTGCTACGACGAAACATCCTTGAGGACCGAGACGTAAAGATTGGATTTCATACGAGAAGACCCCCTATCTTGATTGCGGGGATGATGATGCCAAAAAGCCACATGTGAAGGGGCAGAAAGTCAAAATTGCAAGAAAGGCCGACCGGAGGAAGTTGGGCCCGAACCGGGCCAGAAGGACCTAGGCCGGCCGGCCCATGCCGGCCGGCCTACCCCCTTTTTGCGCCGGTTCAGCCCCCCTTTGACCTAGCATGTCCTCGGCTTATTTATAGCCTCTGGCTAGGACGGCCGCCGCATCCATTCATCAGAGAGCCGCCAAATCAAAGGAGACACGCCGAAGGGAGCCGACGGCCGCCGCAAGTCCTTGAGTTGCCTAGGAGATGGCCTAGACCATGCCCTAGCCGCCATGGTTGGCCCTGCGTGGTGAATCCATGGTGGAGTTCTAGAGCCATGCCTTGAATTCATCAAGGCAATTGTACATTCAACATTCGATGGTGATATAAATCATATCTTTTCCTTACTTTGATCTACTTCGATGCATGCTTATTCATATGTCTAGCTAGCATATGCCCTTAGTAGGAATAGACGTAATCATGGTGGTTAATCTATATCTTGCGGATACATCGTAGTGGTGCACAAACTTATAGTCGTTCGGTGATGAATACCTTCGCGTAGTGACAGTACGAGGGGAGGGATAGCATCGAGCAAACGTGTAAGGGTGTACTCCTTATCTTAGCATGAGATTAGATTGGTTTCTCATCTTGGCTGAAGCTGCAACTAGAAGATGGTAGGCTAGGGTTACCTTGGGTCGTGTATTTTTATGGTTAGTGAATGTGATCCATACACCCTTTCATGTTTGTATATTAAATCTTTAATCAACACTTCATGTAGGTTAGTTCAATAGATTAGATGCTAAACCCTAGGTAGTTTGCTTCCGATCCACGGTTCGATATCTTGGGTCACCCCCAAGTGAAAAAGGCAACACGTGATCCGTACGCTTGCGGATCGAAATGCGACACGTGTTTCAACCATCAACATATGGCTTACTTGATTTCGATGTAGAGATATTCTTTCCAACAGATATCGATAACAGACTCCCTAGAGGTTATGAAAGCAGCAGGAGTCTTTCCACCCATATATGGCATCATCTCATCTAACATAAGGTACACATCAATAATGTTGTCGTGATGAATCCATTTAATCTGGGGATTACTCTGCTTTATAGTTAAATTCCTTCCTTCTCCTGGTAGGTGGTCTGCTCCTCTATTGCAAAGAGTAAAAGGTTCAGTGTCACCCCAAGAGGTTGCTCATTTCATATTCATGTAGCACCTATCAATTAACCTGCTCTTCGAGATGAGCCATGTGTGGAACAGTTGTTTTCTTATTGCTTACATTTTTGTTTTCTTCCCAAGTTTTTAAAGTTCCACTTAATTATGTGAAGTTGTCAATATTTAGTCTAATCAATTTGCCACAGCTATGTTTCAGACATTTATGGTAATACCTCCTTATGAGCTCCTGCAATGTACATGCCTCCATGTTCATCTTTGCACATTTTTTTGGGTTACTTATTTCTAAAGAACACGCAACTTCATTTTTGGCTGTACCTGCAATGTGAGTTTACCAACATTAACTGTACAAGCTCCTTTTCAAGAGATAATATGTGGTTTTTCGACAGGATTAGCAGCTATTAGAAAATTATGGTATGAGTGCAACGTTATTCCAGATTCTTCTGCTCCAAACAATGTTAACACCTGATGTACATTTTGTTATGCCCCTTCTGTTCTGCAAAATGGGATGGTTATTCTTGTCGCAATCTCTGAAATGGAATGTATGATGCCCAAGTAGATATACCATATATCATACATGCAGCCATATTTTCAGTTGATTTCAGTTATTACTGCATTTCTTCATAACTCCCACATTCTTATATATGTGATGCATTATCATGCCTGATGCCTCTATAATTTATTGATGTAGGCAGATCAACTATATATTAATATGACTGCACAATTCATCTACTCAAGTCGTGAACTCAGTACCTCAAACCTTTCTCCTCTTTTTTACCCCACAACAGTTGGAAATTCCAACAGTTATAACTGTGTCAGCCTCTTGAGCTTTGATTTATCTGAATCCTCTTATATCTGTGTTGTGTTTTATTCCCGGAGGACCTCTCCGACGGTGAGGCCGACGCTGACGAGGACTACATCAATGACGCCACACATTCAACACGCACTACATGGAGGAGAGTGCAATGCCCACACACACTTCATCTCCAAGCACCACCATGCCTTCATCCCCAGTCAACCGTGACTTTGCTCGATAAGAGATCCATGCCATCCTGTCATTGTCGTATCGCCACTGCATAAGATTTGTTTGTTAGCCTAATACAGAACAAAAGCAGGAGCTTTGACACTAATAAGTTGATTTGTGCATGGATTGCGGGGAGCAAGTGTAGTTAAATAATTGGTCGAGTTCTCATGTTTTAGCTCAAACATTCATTTGTGCTAGGCTAAAGAATGTTACAGTTTATGAACTGCTTCTTCCAGACGCCATAGAATTTCTCTGGTTCTTTTCATAGGTCAAAGAGAGAATTGCATTTGTTTTAATTCTTGTTACATGAAGTATAACAGATGACTATGACCATAATAGATGGATCTACTGATTTGTTATAAGCAGCTTTGCAAATCATATTTTATGTTTGAATCTATAGTAGAGAATGACAGCAATATCCTGTGAGTTTTTTCTGTTAAAAATAAGATCTGATTGGAATAAATGTCACATTATAAGTATCTTACATGTACGATTTAACATATTGGATTATTACATTTATTTTGAAAATAATACTAAACAACACTTTTCTGAAGGAAATATTATTCTGATGAAAACTTTGGACCCTGACCACACCTTGCCATCATTTTTTTCATGAAGCTAAAAGCTGGAGGGCTACACCAAGTGAAACCTTCTGTCTTTCCCTGTGCACATATCATCTTTATTGCTCGGTTGGTGTATCATTGTAGAAATCCAATCCAATTATTTACGAAGGCAAAGATGACCAGCACTCCAGTTTATACTCTTGTGCAGTTCTTCATGGTACCAATAGCACTCTGTTTCTATGGCATCATTGTAATGTATTCCATTCCATGTACATAGCTTGTATGGTTGATGTTTGTTGGTTGCCTGTTTATATTGGCATGTCGGATGGCCAGTGCCTCTACATAATTTATTTTGAATTATGTAGTCCTAAGTTATCTATCTATTCTTTTGACATGCCTGCTACATTTTGCTCATTATATGGTATCACGTGAAATTATTATGTAGGTTGGTTTGGCAACGACCTTTTCATGTTTCCTTGTTGTTTTCTTGCAGGTTCACTCTCCCAGACATGGAGGTTTGGCAAAGTAGGTTACTTATCATCCAATTCTGATCAGACTTGCTACTTAACTGAGGAGCAGAAGATAAAGCTAGGGGAAGAATATGATCATATGGAAATATGGTTAGTAAACTAATTAGAAACGGATGGGGTATGTGATGCTATTATTGCTCTAGAGATTGGTTGGATGTACCGACAATGGTGTTATTCATCTGGTGCGATCGCAGATTGATGTCAATAGCTTTGCTCCACATGCTTCATGTTTCCAACAATAAAAGGTGTTTCTGCTATTTTTATTTGTGTAAGCCATGCGTTTTTTCT
Organism: Cenchrus fungigraminus; assembly: GCA_036936925.1. Lineage (NCBI taxonomy): Eukaryota > Viridiplantae > Streptophyta > Magnoliopsida > Poales > Poaceae > Cenchrus > Cenchrus fungigraminus. Next base: position 128,128,199 of record CM072779.1, read on the forward strand.
CTTTTGACTATCCTGTTTCCCAAGCTAATGCCATCATGGAGCTATACTAAATTGATTTATTTAATGTTATGTAGGTTCATGAGTTGCAGTGTTCAGGATAGCCTCTGAATATATATAAACTGAGTGTTCAGGATAGCCAATAAACTGTATAATGGAATATTTATTCTCCCATTCGGTTGTTGTAAATGTGGTTCATCGCATTGCCTTTGAAAATTTGCATCTGCCATTAACGTGCATCCCTTATTTTAGAGTAAAATGATATGAATAGGCTGATGGTTTGTCATAATTAGTTCAGAAGTGATTGGATTATTTGCTTTCCTAGGTGATACATAGAAGGCTGAGGACGGCATTATTATGAAGGAAGTTGTGGGAGCGAAGTGATCAAATAGGATCAATATACAAATGACAAAATAATCAATCCAAAGTTTCTTAAGATTTCTTCAAAACATGTGTGTGCCGCACATGCACTTTACTAGTATCTGAAACGATTTCATGTAATATCTCCAATTATCAAAACTGAAACTAACAAAATTCACTGAGTACTTCATATCTTTTACTCCCTCCGTTCGCCAATATATGTCGCTTCGGACATGTTAGACAGAATTAAGGAGCTGGTGAAACAATGCTTTTGCCCTTCCTATTTTTTTATCCACACGCTTTGCTGCTCTTCTGATGGCGCAACCGCTCACCCGCGAGGCTCCTGATAGCACAGCGAGACACAGGAGGCAGGCATGGCAGCAAGCCAGCGCAGGTACGGTGGACAGAGGCTCCGAAGGGTAAAGATGGAAAACACCGGGAGGATTGAACTGGAGCGTCATATATCAAAGAACATTTCATTTTGAACTACGACATCGGAGGGAGTATGTGGTTTTACGTACATGTAGCCCGTGAGGGAGAAGTTTTATGCATGCATGATTGCCTTTGTTGTTCAGGAAGGAGTACCACGCTACCTGCATGGTTGTATTGCTTGGTTTGTGTGAGCCTCCTAATGCTTTGCACGAAGCCAAGGCAACAACCTGAATGGAACACATGATAGGTTATACACCAGACAGCTGCATAACTAGTTGAACAAAGCTCAATTTTCACTAGCGGTTACTAGTTCTTTTCACCCTGACGAATTTATTAGTAGTATAGTATGGATATACTTAAAAAATACTTCTGCGGAAACTTAATTACGATTTCCTGCTTGAAGCCTAATTTCTGCTTAATACTGTTTTTAGGGCAACTTCTGCTTAATACTGTTAAGGTACATCTTGGATGCACTCTGATCCCGCTGACAGAGTCTTTCAACACATTAAGTTTGAAAACAAATCAATCAGCTTAGAAAACCTTCGAACATTCCCACTCTTACACAAGTGTCATTACCCTCTGAGACATAACAAAGCTGCGAGAATATTGATGTGAAACTCCCAGGGATGGATAGGTGGAGAATGCCACTGAAAATCATGAGGAAAGAAGAGAGGAAGTGACAGCCATGCCCACCTTTCCTTTTGACCTATTTGGGGAAGAGGTCTTTTACAGCGCACAATACGACATGTACTACCGATTGAAAAAAAACTCGTATGTAATAGAAAAGGACCTATATGTAAGGATCCGACAGTTGAGATTAATTCTATACTACCGGTGTTTTTAGCTGTAATACGGTATTATTCATAGGTCGTATGGGTAGTATAAGGGTATTATCAGAAATGTAAAATGATATTGTTGTAATATAGGAAATGAAATATATGAATCGGGTGCGTCTAGACTGAATGGGGCAGCGGGAGAAAAATTTTCAAATAGTATATTTTGAGAAAATTATCATTCTACCTATAGTAAAAAATCAGTAATACTACCGTACTACCGCAGGGTCGTATTGTGCGCTGTAAAAGACCTCAAACTCTATATCCATCCTTTAGTTAAGGGCTTTTTACGGTGGATCATACCACCTCATACCACTATTGGAAAAGGACTAGTATGGAAGGATCCGACGGTTGAGATTAATTGTATACCACCACAGCTAGCACTAGTGGTATGGGGTGGTATACATAAGTGGTATGGTGGTATGGGGGTATTATTGGTAGTTTTTTCTCAGTGATATAAACGAAATATATGATTTCTTCATTTCCATTTTTTTTCATTTCCCTCTCGTGGTATGGCTAATTTTTTTTCAAATTTCAAATAAAAATTTTCATTTCAAATTTCAAAAACGATTTTTTCAAATTTTTCAAAAACGAAAATCTCATTTCAAATTTCAAGAACGATTTTTTGAAATTTCATTTCAAATTGTTTTCAAATTTCAAAAACAAAAATTTTCATTTCAAATTTCAAAAATGATTTTTTTTAAAAAAATCATTTCACTCTGGTGGTATGGCCAAATGTTTTTCAAATTTCAAAAACAAAAATTTTCATTTCAAATTTCAAAAACAATTTTTTTTCAAAAATTTTCATTTCAAATTTCAAAAACATTTTTTCAACAATTTTCATTTCAAAATTTTTTGGTGGCATAAACGAAATTTGTTTCTTAGACCGATGTTGCTAAAATTACCTATTTACCCTTACTAAAAATAGATGTATACTGCATACCACCACCTGGTGGTGGGGTCCACCGTAAAAGAGCCCTTTAGTTAAGCACCACACACTTTCCTCCGTCGAACATAGATTTCAGAGAACTCCATTGCAAGACAATTCTTGTGATTCACTGGACCAACTTTCAATTTGTGAATGATAAATGCTTCAGAGAAGATAGGATGACTCAAGAGATTGACAAACTGCGTCCAAATGAGAACATAAACTTCTGATCACTGACCCTGACATCTCCTCCACCATGAAGCATCGACATTCTTCATTTTCAAATCCCCATTTTCCATGATTCCGTTTTACAAGAAAATTTTAGAGAAAATGCTTCGTTGTTGAAATAAAGCAATATACCATGTAACTGTTTAACTATTTTTCCCACCAAAGAAATATACCCTACCACCCAAAGCAGAACAAATGCTACCACTGTTCAAAGGTGGTAGACTTATAACTTCTTAAACTTTTAGAGGTTTAGTTTTTGTCTAAGGGATAAAACATTGTGTCAGCTTGATTCATGTATTGTGGTCCTTTTACACCCCTCCGTGAGCAAAAGCTCTTGTGTAAATTGCAAAATATTATAACTTCTTAAATAATGTTGATGTTATTGATGTCTTCATTCTTTCCATTTCTTTAACAAGTCTGTTGTGCGTGTAGAGTCCTGCCAAGTCATCGACATTCTTCATTTTTTAATTAATTCCCATCTTCTATGATTCCATTTTACAAAGAAAATCTGGAGAAAGGCTTCATTGTTGAATAAAACAACACCATGTTAATGTTTAACTCCATTGCCGTTGACACCCTCACTGCTGCCGCCGACAACGCCATCGTAGTAGCTCCTCCAGCTGGGATCAGGTGGGAGTGCGGCTGCTGCGAATTGTGCCGGGTAGAACCATTCCCAGATTTTCTCCGGGTGCTGATAGGAGGTGCAGGATAGGCGGAGCCGGAGCCCTGCCTGTCCCGCAATAGCATCCCTGATTTCGACGCGATTGTGACCTGCAGTACATTCCTAATGACGCGGCCAAGTCAGCATAGCATGCTAAGCAACAGCAGTGGTACAAGCAAGGAGCAACATGCCACAAGAAAGGCTGATGAGACAACAATCCACGCACCCGCTGTCAGTTGCATTGCTGATATCCCCCAACATATTCTCCCTGGATATGTCCTTCCACTCGCTTCAGTTCTCTCTAATGTCTCAGGCATGTTCTGAAAGAAAGATCAACGAGACGCAAGAGGGCCAGAGGAGATTAAACTTTACCATTATATAACACACTGAGTAGGAACCTTTCATGGGGGCGTCATAAAAAGAAAAACCCACCTTTTTGTTTGCGAATCACAAAAAAAAACACCTTGGAAAGGCTAGCAACGGTATTTATTATGCACACCCATGCATCTGTAGCGTGTAGCGTATGAGCCAATATCTGAAACGATTTCCTGTAATATCTCCAATTATCAAGACTGAAACCAACAAAATTCACTGAGTACTTCATATCTTTTACTCCGTGAGGGATTATGTATTTTTATGTACATGTAGCCCGTGAGGGAGAAGTTATATGCATGCATGATTGGCTTTGGTGTTCGGGGAGGAGTACCACGCTACCTGCATGGTTGTATTGCTTGGTTTGTGTGAGCCTCCTAATGCTTAGCACGAAGCCAAGGCAACAACCTGAATGGAACACGTGACAGGTAATACACCAGACAGCTGCATAACTAGTTGAACAAGGCTCAATTTTCACTAGCGCTTACTAGTTCTTTTCACCCCTGACGAGTTTATTAGTAGTATATGGATATACTTAAAAAAATACTTCCACGGAAACTTAATTACGACTTCCTGCCTGAAGCCTAACTTCTGCTTAATACTGTTTTTTTGGGCAACTTCTGCATAATACTGTTGAGGTACATCTTGGATGCACTCTGATCCCGCTGACAGAGTCTTTCAACACATTAAGTTTGAAAACAAATCGATCAGCTTAGAAAACCTTCGAACCTCCCCACTCTTACACAAGCGCCATTACCCTCTGAGAAATAACAAAGCTGCGAGAATATTGATGTGAAACTCCCAGGGATGGATAGGTGGAGAATGCCACTGAAAATCACGAGGACAGAAGAGAGGAAGCGACAGCCATGCCCACCTTTCCTTTTGACCTATTTGGGAAAGAGGTCTTTTACAGCGCACAATACGACCTGTACTACCGATTGAAAAAAGACTCGTATGTAATAGAAAAGGACATATATGTAAGGATCCGACGGTTGAGATTAATTCTATACTACCGGTGTTTTTAGCTGTAATACGGTATTATTCATAGGTCGTATGGGTAGTATAAGGGTATTATTAGAAATGTAAAATGGTATTGTTGTAATATAGGAAATGAAATATATGAATCAAGTGTGTCTAGATTGAATGGGCAGCGGGAGAAATTTTCAAATAGTATATTTTGAGAAAACTATCATTCTACCCATAGTAAAAATCTAGTAATACTACCGTACTACCGCAGGGTCATATTGTGCGCTGTAAAATACCTCAAACTCTATATCCATCATTTAGTTAAGCACCACACACTTTCCTCCGTCGAACATAGATTTCAGAGAACTCCATTGCAAGACAATTCTTGTGATTCACTGGACCAACTTTCAATTTGTTAATGATAAATGCTTCAGAGAAGATAGGATGACTCAAGAGATTGACAAACTGCGTCCAAAGAGATTCACAAAACAACCATGATTCAAGTTGTCGCCTTTCTCTGACAAATTGATGCACAAAGAATTTTTGAAGTCTCTTTGTTTCCTCTAACGTCTCAAGCCGAAATGAAATCAGATCTCTCGATGCAACATGGTAAACTTTCTCCCTTCAAGCAGCAACCAGAAGCTGTAGTGAGGTAGATGTATAGAGGTGAGGCACTAACACGCATGCTCACCTATTTCACGTGAATGGATGGCACCCAACTGATCAGCAGAGTGTCATGGCGTTTGTATGGATTTGATGGTCCATGGACAGTCTCTGCATCTACATTTACATTCAGTTTGTGTGCGCAGTTGCTGTACCTCGCCGACAAATTGAATCGATCTGTGACGCGAGTCAGAACAAATTTCATAAGCCTTTTTTAAACAAACTTGAAGTTGAAGGTGTTAATTTAGCTTCACAAACATCATTGTTGCTTCCGGTTTTAGAGAGTTTTCCTTGGTGTGGACCTCTTCGCCAGCCGCCTGGCAGAGGACAAGCTCGCCGACGGTCACCTTAATGACCTCTTCCACTGGACGAAAAATCGTTGTTCGTGCCCCCAATCCATGCATGCTCGCTTATGCCTTTGCGCAGCTGCAACAAACGATTACGAACAGAGGAAGAATATAACGGGAGTTGCAGGCCCATATCAAACAGGGGCGCCGTGATGAAAACAAGGCATGGAAGTTGCGATATCATGCCATTGTGGTCCTCTGCCACCGCCTCGGTGTCCGGTTTTGTAGTTGAGGCTTGAAAATCAAACTTTTGTGAGTCTGCTCGATATAGTTTTGTACTGTTGTAGAAAAGTTGCAAGTCTGCTGAACATAGTTGTACTATTGTAAAAAAAAAGTTGAAACAGTATAACTATGTTTCTTTGACTGAAGTGATAACTGCTGAGATTTAAGCCAACCATTTTTTTGAAAAGGAAAAGGATGACTGCCGAGATTTAAGCTAACCATTTTTTTAAAAAAGGAAAAGTACAACTATGTTTAGTGAGGCTCCAGAAACAGTCGTACTATAGTAGAAAAAGGTCATAGTACACGAACAGCTCGAAAGAATTTTCTCTTAACTGTGGCATGGCAAGAAGGAGAATGTGCATCAAACTTTGTTTGTATTATTCCATTGACTGATGATAGCATGCACAATAATTTGTAAGAGAAGCCACGAGCCGTATGCATTAATCTTTTTTCTTTTTGGAACTGCTTATGGTGCAGAACTGAATACAAGGTTTGACCCCGTACCATCTCCTTCAATCCATCATTCTCTACGAAAATTATATACCAATGTTGTTATTGGATTCACCGGATCTATTATTGCGGTTTGGTGATGGTAAATGCTTGGGTGTAGATTACAACAAGTATACTTCAACCCTACTTTTAAGTTCATGTTGTAGGCTTGCTCCTTCCTATTGGTTCTCAAAGGATATTGTAGTAGCCTCTTTGTTTTCTTCTAATATCTCACCCGATCAGCAATATAATTGTAGTAGCCTCTTTAATTCTCTTTTATATCAATCAATCAGTGAAATCCTCTCAAAGTATCACTTATATATAGGGCTGGACGAAAAACTCGTGACTCGCAAACTCGCTCGAACTCGCTCGTTAGTGGCTCGGCTCGACTCGGCTCGTTAGGATTTTTAAACGAGTTGAGCTAAGGTTTCAGCTTGGTCGTATAACGAGCCATCTCGCGAGCCAAAACGAGCCAACAACCTTACTTAGCGGCCTAGCAAAATACTATGATGAAGTGTAAGTATTGTTGCATGAAGTGTTTTAATTTCCTGTTGGATGAATTAAACTTATGATGATTTTTGAGTGTCAAGTGTTGACACGTGATGTTGCACTGCTGTTGCATGACTGCATGATCGCATGGAGTGTTTTTCTATTAGATGAACTTAACATTGATGATTTATTTAATGGTCGGATAGATTATATGTGCTTTGTTTTTTTCTTATTGTTCTTGGAAGTTATATAAAATATAGATCAATATATATTTATAGTATATCTCAATATGTGATCGATGGTCAAAATTTTTATGTTTTGGCTCATGAGCTAACGAGTTGGCTCGAGCTTTCAAACGAGCCGAGTCGAGCTCAACTTTTAGCTCGGTATCTTAACGAGTTATAACGAGCCGACACAAAACGAGCCGAGTTATAATGAGCCGAGCCACTAACGAGCCGAGCTGGCTCGATATCCAGCCCTACTTATATATATGCTCTAAGACCCTATTTAGTTCCTCAAACATTCCCAAAATTTTCGCATTGCAGACCGTGTCACTTCTCACATAATACGTTTCTCAATGTAAAAATTTCACTACTTTTATCAAAAATTTCACCGACTAAACAGGGCTTATGACTCTCGACCAGAGGCCCTAGCTATCATGATATTCAATGTATCAGTGTGGGTGTGACTGCTCAGCTATCCCACATGCGTTCTCTACCAACTGAGCAGGAGGACAAAAGCGTCAATCTGATCAGTGAGCATTAAATGTCCATGTTTCCAGCTGGGAGCTTTGCCAGCAGACTTTGCAGCCCGATCTGCATCTTCAAAATGAAGATCGGAGGGCACTGTTTTGAGCTCCAGCAGATGCTTCGACCGTCGCTGCAAAACGAAGACACCAGCCGCGGAGACCGCATTCCTGGGATTTTCTCGAGCGTCTGCATCCCACTCTCGCTCAACCGTCGCCTCTCCCACCCCACCTCCTCCTCTCGCACGCCTCTCCCAGCCCGCCGGCCATCTCCCTCCTCCATCCGTCCCCTCCTCCACCTGCCCGCCGGCCATCTCCTTCAACCCCGGCCCCTCCTCCACCCCCCGCCGGCCATCTACCTCAACCCCGCCGTGCCTGCCGAGCTCCACGCACGCGCCGCCAGGACCCACACGATCGCACCACGCTCGCGCAGATCCGGCAAGCGGCGATCGCCCTCTCCCCTCTCCAAGCTCGGATCCGGCGAGTGGCGGCCGCCCGGCGAGGGCACCCTGCTCCGCGTCGCTACTCCCCTTCCGTGCTCCTCCCGACACGCGGCGAAGATCGAGGCCGGCGGCGGCGACGAAGATCCGGCACGACGCGCGGCAGAGATCGAGGCCTGCGGCGGCGGAGGAGATCCGGCACGACGCGCGACGGAGATCAAGGCCGACGGCGGAGATCGAGACCCGCCGACCGCCGGATCTGCTCTGGGAGACGGAGGCGGAGGCGGCTCCCCCGTCCTCCTCCACAGCGACAGCGTGGGTCCTCTGCTTCTGGAGGCGGAGGCGCCTCGACCACCTCCTCCTTCTCCTCTCCTCCCCTCTGCCAAGCCGGCAAATGGCACCCCGCCGCAAGCACTGCGCGCAGCCGACAGGTCCCCCAGGAGCAGAGGAGCATCGAGTCGATGCAAAAGGAGGAGCCGCAGAGGAAGCTGGAGAACCGCCTCGCTCCTTCCCTCCGCCCGGCGGCGGGAGGCAACTGCCGCGGCCGATGCGCGAAGGGATGCGCATCGGCCGCTGGAAGCTGTTCTTTTTTCAGAGAGTTTTTTCTCTCTCTTTTCTTCATAGGATGTTTTGCAGTATGAAGATGCATATTATTGCTGGAGATAGTCTAACCTGACAACAGAGTAGAGGAGAACAGCCAACAAGTCATGATGAACTACTGCTCACAACCAGAGCACAAATTTCGTGCATCTTTAACAGGCTACCATTTTTAATATAGATTCGAGAAATACCAATTAATGCTTAGGTTCAGCATGTTCAAATTCCTGTCATAACCTGCGCGCGTATTTGATCAAGCAGTGAGCATATTCACTAAAATTTCATGAGTCTCCTCAGCATAGTTGTGCTGTTGAAAAAAAGATGAAGCTGTACACTATTTCAGTGTAACTACGTACGCATTCGTTGATTTTTTTTTTTCTTGGAGTATGCTCGAGAAATGAGCTGACGGCATTTAAGCTGACTTTTTTTTAACAACATTAACTTTTGTTGTGAGTCCCCCAAAACATACTTGTACTGTTATTGAAAAGTCATAGATGCGAACAGTTGCATCTTGCACCTTTGTAATGTCTTTGAGTTTAATTTTTTTCTCAACTCTTTGCCAAGCAACCAGTGGGTTAGTGCTTTTGTTGATAAAGATTACAACCAGCAGACAAAGCTGCTTTTGCAACATACGTTCGAGTCCTCTCTGCACAAATGACTGTATTTTCATCGATTCACTATATTCCATAAGTAAATGGTCTTTTTTTTTCATGATGCTTTTAAACTTGTGCCTCGCTGTACTCGAACTTGAAGACTTTTTCTTCTCTTTTAATGATAAAGGTATTTTGCACGCCTTTAAATTTTAAAGCTGGGCATGCCGCATACCGTCGCAACCCCGCCCCCGCCAGGCAGCACGCGCTCGCAACTGCGCCGCGCCGGACCCAAAATGTATTTCGGTGCATTCCTTTATTTTCAGGGGTTTTTTGTTTTTTCTCAATTCAGTTAATCGGGTTCCAACGTCAAAACCAAGGCTAAACAGAGTAGTGTTTTTTTGAAAAAAAACAGTGGTAATTTTGCAGACTAAAAAATAGGGGTAAAATCATAATCGATACTATTAAACATAGAAGTACAACACATAAATCTCCCAAAATATATGTGGATAGGTCTACATTTGCAATTTGGAGATGAAAAACAAATATATGTGGATAGGTCTACATTTGCAATTTGGAGACGAAAAACACTGCATAGTAGATACGAATTAGCTACATCAATTTGGCACTCTATCCCTCCTTTTAAAGTTCTTGCTGCTGCCTTGCTCCTAGAAATTGGTGTGTTGGTGTGCACAAAGGATTGCAGTAGTATATTTGGTTTTCTCTAATATCTCGAACGATCAGCAGGATCCTCTCAAAAAAAGCATACTTTAATACTCCACCAGAGGGCCTAGCAAGATGTATGTTGATATATATAGTTGGTTGGGAATGGGTGTTTGACTGGCTATTTCACATGCATTTTCTACCAAATGATCAGGACAATAGCATCCGTGTGATCAGTAAGCATGGGTTCCCCATGTTTCCTGGGAGCTCTGCTCAAGCCAGTTCACTCACAGGAATTTTGTACTTCAACAAAAAAGGGAGCATTGAACTTTGTTGCAAGTGCTAGTACGAAAATATACAACAGTAACAATGGTAAACTGGTAACCATCTTCGGCATATCTCAGTGAACATGTCCAGATCTAGCTTTCAGTTGACAGATACAACAGTCAGCAGTTAATGACATGCTTTACATAACGTTGTAGTAAGCAGCTGGCTTGACCTAATATCCTGAGACCGATCAGCTTCCGGTCTCTCACCCGATCATAAACCAAAGCTTTGCTCTGCTCGCTGTGCTCTCCTAGTATCCAAAGCTTCTGCCTCCGCCCTCCAAAAAGGAAGAGCTTCTGATGCATCTTACCTACTGTCCCACAGGGGCTAGCCTGACGACATCCCACGGCACCCTGATCACACCACCATTCCTCGCCTCCGCCTCCTGGAACGTCCTCCCGGACGCCTCCGAGGGGTGGGGGAGCTCCCTCCACTTCTCGATCCTGAGCTCGGTGACATCGACCACGCAGAGGCGGCTTTCCGTGGGGCTTTTCCCCGGAGGAGCATGGAAGATCTTCCCCCGGCCAACCTCCTTCCCGTCGCCATCAACCAGCGATACAAGGCGACCAGGCTCAAACGAGAAGGACCTCGTGAATGGGCGGCTCAGCATCATGTTCTGGGAGAACTCAGCCGACGATGTCAGCTCACTGCTGTCTGGGCTCACCAGTCTACCTTTGGCTATAGCGCTCATCACCCTTGCAGGGGGCAGGTAGCTGTCCTCCCCGGCACTTTCAGAGGACTCACCAGGATGGGGAGTAGCTGGTGTAGATGGCTTATCAGCACTCTCCCCTTCAAATGGCACTCCTCTTTCTTTCGCTATGCGAGCAAGCTTAGCTTTCCGATTGTTCAACCTGGAACAAGAAAACGTTGTCATGAATAGCTGTTGATGGAAAGCACAAAAACAGTGTTGTACATTTGATGGAAGTAATTTCAAAGGACAAATAACTAAGGAAGATTCACAGTTTTACCAGTTTTTAAGTTGTGATGCTGTGATCTCTGGGCCCTACAAAAGCACGGCCGTATTTTTCATGAATGAGAAATGCATATAGAGTAGTTAGACCTGACAAGAGAATGCCCAAGTGAAAGACCTATACCTGCATGCTCAACTTGTCTGACCAATTCTGCAATAAAACAGTATTCTTGTGCATATCACGCTCTTCTACTAGAGCCTTCTCCAGTTCATCTATTTGCCCATCATTCATAATGGTCCGTTTCCTTCTCTTAGGTTGCCTGTCATCATACATACTACTCTCTCCTTTCTCGTCTTCCTGGAGACCACTTTCTTTTGAGAGTTCCGGTGTTTTAAAATGATCCACATTGCTGGATGCTGGATCAAGATCCATTTTGCTGCGCTGGTGTCCACTATTAACACCAGAAGAGACAGTCGAGAGGCCTGCACTGGTTGTTCTTGCAACGCCAAGATGGACTAGGTCTTGACCAACTGCATTCTGCAGGAAACCACCATTTCTAGTGTTCTTTGGAGTCTCATCCATGGCGTTTCCCTCTGGCTTTGTCAAGGGTACTGGTGTAGACACTTCCATGTTCTGCACATCCTGTTGTCATCAGCTACCGGTTAGAAACCAATTCACCATGAACCTAATTACCAGTGATGTTTAACAAATGAAGTCAACGATGTGTTTACCTTCAGAAGGTTATTCATATTGGAGTCAGGAGTGCTTGCTTGTGTTGGCAAGGGCTGCTGCACTGGGCGCAAGTCTTCCTTTCTTTCTGATGGAGTATCAGTATGTACCACCTGAAACATCTCATAATGAGGACATCCAATAAATAAACACATATTGGATTTTTTTTTTGAAGAAATACAGCAAATTGACTACCTAATGCAAGTACCCGAGCATTTAACAACCGCACAAATAAAGAATGCTTGATGTATTCGTGGCTAACAAAATATCTGTACTGATAAAAATGAGATTTCAGTGCCAACAAAATGTAACATTTTAGCATTGTTGATAGCTATCTTATTCGCATAATCATTGGTAAAGAAAACAAACCTGTTGTGCAACTTGTCCGACTTGTGATTTACACCAAGTTTGTAGCTTATCAGAAAAATCACTGCCAAAAAGGGAAACAGAAGCTTAGAAATACACACAAGGCATTCAGAGCATTACATCATCAAGTACACAACAAAGCATAATCAAAACTTGAACAATAAATTCAGGCATGTCAAACAAGTGCTTAATCATCGATTGGAAAGACCTGGATACAGTATAAAAACTAAAAAAATGACTTTTAGCACCTTAACAGTTGCACATCTTCCTCATTTAAGAAGTTAGGAATCAATGTTTTAGCATAATCAGACAAAGATCCTACAAAAACCATAGAAGAGGTTAGATGCAACATAATTGAATACGTCTAACCAAAAGATAACTAGAATAAGCAGAGCTATATTACCTAAGTTTATACAGACTTTTGTGGCCTTAAAATCATTAGGCTGGTCCACTGATTGTTTAGGGTTCTCTGACATCAAGTACTTTTGAAAGTTCTGAAGAAAAAGATCTCTTTCTTGCTCTGTTGACAGGACAATAGACTGTCTTTCAACAATGTCTCACAAATTAGTAAAGTCCATAAAAAGTAAGAATAATCTAACCTTCACATATATTTGGAACAAAAACATGAAGATTTGCTATTATTTTCACTACACATGATGTTCTTGTCTGTGCATATGCTGTTGAAGGTAGGCTAGGGCGAAAAGGGCATGAATAGTTAGCTTTAGCTTCAGCCAATGCATTGTCAGAAGCTAACAGTGCCACCTCAGCGGCACCAAATGGATCATAATCTAGATTTGCATCTTCCTCAACCACAGGTAGATTGACTGAGCACCAACTCAAAACAAACTCATCATGAGGAATTGCTAGGATCTGGGTCAGAAAGGGAACCTGCAAAAGTGATGGAACAAAAAAGAAGTTAAAAATAAAGCATTATCTTGAGTTAAAAACGATTCTAAAGAAAATGCAAGAGATAAAAGATAATGAAAGTAGGTACTCAGCAAAAATCTTACAGTGTTAGTCATAAAGGACGATCTGAAGTTTGAATCGTCAGAAAACACATCAACTAGACGCAATGCACTGATAAGCACAGATCCCATGGGGTAACTCTTATTATGATTATCAGAAGTAATATTATGTTTTCTTCCAAATGCAGTCTTCAGCAAATTGAGAACCTGCAGTAATCATGCAAAAACTTTTGAGAATCTGGACATAATTTAGATAGCAACAGATAGAGTCAACCCCAGGAGAACTGACCTCTAGAGCCAAGGTTTGCCCTAGTCGCATGCTGTTTGGGGAAGTGGCAACTTCATCGAGGTAAGATACACTTTCAGCTTCACAAAGTTGCAACAGCTGGAAAATTATCAAACAATTAATCAGTAACTAATATTAAGTATGCGCTACTCCATTCCAATTATGAATAAATCATGTCCAGTTAACTTACAATAGAAAGTATCTTAGCCTTGAGCCTGGAAACTGAAGCAACAAGATCAGTTGATCCCTTCAAACATTCAGGAACGACTAACTTTAATATAGTGTGAGAAAGCGACAGTATGCCACCATTTCTAGAAAGTTCCTGCATTGAGTGATAAATCCATTTAGATGCCAGATTCCAAGAGCACTAACTGTATATAACAGTATGTAGTTGCCAATACAGACAGCCTAACTACTAGTTTGTAAAATAAAACTGCTAAAAAAGTGTAGCTTCACCCAAAACAACCATATTAGTATCCATTTTGTGAACCTTCCAGGCACAGAAAAGACTAGCAACAGCAAGTACCATGTAAACTACAGTACGATAGACAGAGAGGGAAAAAAAATCAATGTCAGGTCCTGTTTTAAACTTTATATCATGACATGGTATAGCATAGCAACTAGTGATCTCCCATGATGCAGAAGAAAGGGAAATTGAACTAAGTATTCCTTTTTCCCATACATAGCATAAAAAATTATGCCTTGAAAAAAGGCCAGACCTTATTTTTTAAAATACGATCTCGAAACAGCTTTTGCTGGCACAGCAGCAGAAGAAATTGCAACGATGTTTCACACTGTTGGCAGATGAAGTGAGCAAGACGACACTCCAAAGAACCAACAGGAACATCACTCAAGCCCAGTGCTGATAATCTGATACTCAACAATCTCACATCTTCATGCAGACTATCAAAGGCCACATCCATAAAAATATCAACCTGACCATGAAACATTAATGTTAATTCAGAGACCATTCATTGAGTTATAAGTGCTCATAAAGCAGATACCGATATCGCTTAATAGCATGCTGTTGAAAGAATAATATTATGAAAAGTACACAAAGTTTTACCAAAAAGACAAAGGTGCTTTGATAGAATCATACACAAGCAAAAACTTGAACTCACAGTAGGGCAACACATACATGGAAAATAGCCAGCACAACTTTAGCACAAACTATATTCTCTTATAAGGCAGTAACGATTATCAAGGGATCTGTCATTACTATGTTACATACAATGTGATATAAACCATACAAACGAATTAAGTTTTAACAGCATCCGCTAATGTGAAAAATAAGAGAAGCTGCTCCAGAAGAAGGAACAAATAAAATTTAGCAGACCAGGAAGCAAAATAAAAGCAAAGCTGACTTGACATGGGGGCTAAAATCAACTTTGTTTCAGAAAAATGTGGATGGAAAATTTGATGTCTTTTTTTAGGATAAAATTAACACATCACCCTGTGGTCCTATGATAAATGCATGTGTTACCTTTGGATGTGCAAGCAGAACATGGACAAGTTCATGCCACTGGGAAGAGAAGTAACTTGTCAACAGATGAAGGCTCGCTGCTACAAGTGATGCATGTACAAGCGGAGAAGCACCAACATTATTCTCCTAATTTAGAACAATAGCTGTTACCAGAATTAGTATCAAATATAATTTAAAGTAGAGCACACGTGACTGATAAAATATTATTGGTTGAACTTGTTGAAACCTTCTTTCTGTGAGCAAGAATAGAAAGTAGGAAAAATATCAGGTCCATGACTTGTTCGGATAACCTGACATCATCAAGAAGAACCTGCATGGAAATATAATACACATGCATTAAGCTAAGTGATCATCATCTGGCTATAATGAATCAACAAGAAAGTAAAATTCCAAACATTAAACAAGTCAAGTTTTGATTGGAAACAAATATTATCAAGCCAAAGGTAACAAAGAAGCTATGCTATATTCCAAGTAGCCTCGGACAAAAAAATTTTAATTGGTTCAGTTTAAATCGTAATGAGAAAAAAATATGAAGACTTAGTTATCCTAGTATTCTACCAATGTGGTGTGATTCATTAGCTAACTTTCAACATGGAATATGAAAAATCCTCAATGCATCAAAGTACATAAGAAACATTATGATGGTGCCATACGCGAAACTTATGTGACATAGTGAAAGGAGTAACCTGCTCCAGTCTAGTATGGTGGGATGCTAGCTCAGAAAGACTATGCAAAAAGCGCACACCACGAAGCACATATGCCACATCCGAGCCTTGCTCAAGCTCCAAACATACAGCAAGGAGATGAAGAGGAAGTGAGGACACAAGTTTTTCCATGTCCACCTACAACCAAAATAAACATAAGTCAGCGAAACAGGCATTGCAATTTGCAGCATACGTAAACATTCTAAAATAAGTACCTGCTTTGGACTTCTGTCTTCTGTCTTGGACTGCAAAACAAAGCTGTCTGACTCCTTCAGCATCTCACCAAGTTCTTTAGCAGTCAGCCCACTAAGCTCTTCAACAGCAGACACCATGTCTATCATCTGAATCCAAAACAGCATGGAAATTCTAATGATCCAACAAGGTCATGGAAATTATCTATGGTGAAATATTGTTACTATCCTAATCAGCTAGAAATTAGAACAAATATTTCCATTCTGTACAGTCAGGAAGTGGCCAAAAAACATTGCAGCCTGGGAACACAGTGCAATAAATTTTTAACCACTAGGTCTTCATACCCTACCTATATAGAACAGGGGAAGTTTTAAACAGCTACCAAACATTTACAATTACATTCAAATTCAGATCTCAGAGTTGTATTATAATAGGCAAAAAAAACTTCAGGCAAACTTTGGGAAACAACTATTTCTGAACATTGCATTAACATCCTAGGGAATTTAATAAGAAACCCTGAGAAGTACAAGCTACTCAGACTACCCCCATCGAAAATCCATGTGTGCACAGCCACAGAGAATGTGAAAGGGTAGGGACCATGGTACAGTCACGCACTGACCAGTTAATTTCTAGTGGGTATAAAAAAAAACTAAACACTCCTTCATCAGGTCAACTCCACTGCTGCTCATTATCATCTGCCATTGCAGGAAATGGAGGCAGTAGTTCCAAGCTAAGTACCTTGGAGCGATGCCAAGAGACAAACAGTTCAAAGGAAATTCCTAGCTGCGGTTTTTCAGTCAGAATTGTAAAGAGCAGCACCTACGAGCAACGAGCTCCGAAATGTAGCTGCACACCAAATCCGGCTCAAAACCTAACCCCAAGCAAAAACAAGCTGCCACTAGGCACTAGCAGGTACGCACCGCACCAGTACGCAGCACGGGAGCCGACGGCGGATCGCGGGGAGGAAGGGAGACCCGAGCCGCAGCCGAGCAGGGGGGAACAGACTGACCTTCAGTTGGCGGGGTGCAGTGGTGCCCGAGCCGGGCGGATCTCCCTCCGCTCCGCACCAGCTCAGCAGCGGCGGGCGGCCACGGGGAGGGAGAGGGCGGCGGGGAGGCTGGCGGCGAGCTGCGCCCCGTCGGGAGTGGAGAGGGGATTGGCGGAGGCGCAGGCGGGGCTCGGCCGGCCGGCGAGGGAAGGTGAGAGAGAGCAACGAGGTGGACTGATCTGTTTTTGTTTTAGAGCAACTTCAGCAGCTTCCCTGTCCCCCTCCCCAATACCAAAAAAGTAGTCATATAGAGGATGAAATCATCTCCAACAGCTTTCCTATCCCCTTTTTTTTTTCTCCATAGACTAAAAACTCCTCTCCATCCCCTCTATAGAGGGAACTTCTCCTCCACCCCTGAACCGTGGGACCCACACGAGAAAAGATCAGATCGAGTCCGACTCTGTCAAACCGATCGAGCCGCCGCCGCCTCCCGGTCTCGCCGGCGGCGCCCGCCTTCCCCTGATCCCCTCGCTCCGCTCCATTGCTCGCGCGGCCGCGCCCGCCTTGCCCTCGCCCCCGCCGTGATGCCGTCGGCGGCTGCACCCCGCGGCCTCCTCCTCCGCGGGAACCACGACCCTCGCCGTCAGCTCGTCCGGCAAGCTGCTCGCCCTCTCCACGGCTGCTGCTGGCGGCGACAACTGCGGATGCGCGAGCTCGCGCATCGACCTCATCAGGCTGTGGAGGGAGGAGGGGGAGCAGGAGCTGGGGAGGCGGGCGGCGGCCTGAAGAAGGGCTGGCCCTCGGCCGCGTAGTGCCCCGGCGGCACGGCGGCGGGGGTCTTGCCGCGGAGTGCGAGGCGGTGGTGCTGGTGCAGAGTCGCACAGAGCAGAGGAGTTGCAAGGAGAGGAGCCCCCGCCGGCCTTTGCTGCGACCCGCGGCGGTCCGCGTCCTCGTCACACTGCCCGACGTGCGCCGACGGCGCCGACAAGTCGACGATGGAGTTGGACCGGCCCGGGGAGGAGAGGAAGAACCGGCGCGACGCGATGGCTGACGACAGCCCGGACTCGGACAGCGCGGACGGGTTCTTGCCCACCGCGCCTTCGTCGTGTGGCGAGCTGCCGGCGCCGCCGTTCTTGCGGCAGCGTGCCGAGGAGGACGACGAGCACGGGGAGGTGGAGCCGCCCGCCGACGTCGAGGCCGCGGACGTGGACGCGTCGTCGGATCCCGGCATGGGCTCCGGCGCCGGTGACCCCGCTGGCGGCCGCCGCAGCCGGGAGAAGCACCCGAGCATCGTCGTGTATGCTTTTGCTCTAGCGCGAGTGCTCTCTGGTTTTGCTTGTTTGCTGGGCGCGAACACTAGTGGCCGGGTGCACGACCTTGCGGTGGCGCTTCCAGTCATCGCCGTCGGTGAGGACGAGACCCTTGCTGAGCAGGCGGCATAGGTGTGGGTTCATGAGGTTCTTGGGGTAGAGCCCCGTGCGGTCGAAGAGCACATGCCTGACGACGTTCACGTCACCCAGGAACACGTTCGGCGTCGTGCCGTTCCAGTACAAGAACGTCCGCCCTGCATATCATTATCATATCATCAACCGAGAGACCAGTTCCTGCAAGGCTGCAATCGCTCGCCGCCGCGCAAGAACAGAGGAGCAGAGCAGGTATCGGAACAGAAAATTTTCTGAAGCACTCGATGCGTCAACGTACCGTACTGCGAGATCCATTTGCTGTGGTGCGGGTACACGACGGGGATGAAATCGTGGTCACCGGCGTCCAGCGTGGCGCCCGCGGCACCGGCGCGGAGCCGCCTCATCTCGCCGAGGCTCCCGGAGAAGAACCTGTACCCCGGCCCGCACACGCCCTGCGCCCGGAGCCGCCGGGCGACGGCGCGGGGGCGCCAGACGAGCTGCACCAGCGCGTTGAACGCCCAGGTCGCCAGCACCGCCGGAGATTCTTGGCTTTCTTTTGGGCTCCGAGAATTCTTGCGCTGGAGATTTTCTTGTTGGCTTTCGTTGTTGATTGCATTGTGCTGCAGGGGAGGGCCGCGGCGTGGATTTATATGCGCGGCCACGGCTCCCGGGAACGGAAGTGAAGTCCGCGTCGGGGACGGGACGGTGACGTGCGCGGCCGTCCGATGCTCGCGTCCGCCTGTGATTCTGCGGGAGGACGGCGCCGCGGTGCCGCTGCACGAGGCGGAGGGCCGGGGGCAGGGCCGGGCGGAGCGCGGCGGGGTTGGCGCGGAGGGCGGCGGCGGCGGACAACTGGAGCCCTGGTTTCCAAAGATGGAAGATTTTGGGAGATTTTGGGAGGGGAAGGAGAAGCTGACGTGGCGTGGTGGGATCCACGAGTTGGGAAGGTGAATAGGGGAACTGCTGGAGGAAATTGTGTTTTAGGGATGAAAATATTTTTACTGCACCCCCAATAACTTTATATAAGGGATCAAATTTACTCTATCTGCTGGAGTTGCTCTTAGGGCTGGAGGACGGGTTTATTTTTGCTCGGTCGAAGGAAATCTGTCGTCGTTTTGACCGGAGAGTTTTAAGTGTGTGCCATTATAAAAAAAAAGTTTGTATAGATTTGTGTGTTACTAGAAAGTTCGTTCGCACCTATATACTATTCATCTAAATTTTTTGTGTCCTCCACACCATTCCGTTCATGTTCCGTCTAGTTGCCACCGTTTAGCTAAGCTGACATGTGGGCCCAGTCAGCGAATATGTATACCCTCCCAAGTGCTCTGCCTCCCGAACATGGACGACTCGCCGCGCGCCGCCGGTCGCGTCAGCTCGGGGCGAGCTCCTATGTGCCCGTGCAGCATCGACCGAGGCCGAGGTCGCCCGCACACGCGTCGGCGGTTGCGTCGACTCGGCTCGGGCCGAGCACCTCCGTACCCGTACAGCGGCGGCCGAGGCCGAGGTCGCCCGCACGCGCGCCGCTGGTCGCGTCGACTTGGGCCGAGCTCCTCCGTGCCCGTGCAGCGGCGGCCGAGGCCGAGGTCGCACGCACGCACACCTCGGTAGTCGAGCTCGAGCTCGCCCACGCACACAGCAGCAGCCAGGGCCGAGCTCACCCGCGCGCAGCTGGCGGGCCGAGGCCAAGCTCACCTTGGCAGCATCAGTAGGTTTTCTCTCCTCCCTGCTCTGTTTTCCTTTACGACAACGCAACTACACAAGCAAGTAAGCAACCAGCTTCTCTCCTCCCTCCGATAAGAAGCCTCTAGCAAAAGCATCGCATCTCGTATTGATCCACTATTTCATAATCCATCCCAAATCAAACGAGGAGTCGAGGAGAGGCCCGCGTTGGCGGTGTCGTGACTGCAGACGGCGTCGTGGAAGGCCCATGCAGCGTTGAGGTTTGCTGATGGTGGTAGTGCGTCAAGGCGTCCTCCGGCATGCTGTGTCACGGACAGGAGGCTTGCAGCGCAGCGCTCGGTGGCCTATGGTGTCGTGCACCGTCAGCTGTAGGGTCTGCGCCCGCCTAGGCTCAACCTCGGGGTCCTCGGGAGTCGCTGACGAGCGGGCATAGGCACGACTGCAGCGAGTCCTGCGCCGGCGACCGGCGGAGGCGAGCACACGGGGCGCGCTTGGACACGACGAGGACAGCAGGGGCCGTA
Organism: Cenchrus fungigraminus; assembly: GCA_036936925.1. Classification (NCBI taxonomy): domain Eukaryota; kingdom Viridiplantae; phylum Streptophyta; class Magnoliopsida; order Poales; family Poaceae; genus Cenchrus; species Cenchrus fungigraminus. Next base: position 128,148,776 of record CM072779.1, read on the forward strand.
TTGCCGCTCGTCTTCACTGCAGAAACCGCCGCAGCCGACGATTCGCCCCTCCATCGGGCGAAATCGGAGCTCCACCGAACCGCCCTCCACCTAGCCCTCCACGCCACCCCTCGCGGAGTGCAGCGCTGCCGCTGGGAAGCGGCGCTCGTTTGTCTACGAGAAGGGCAGAGGGGTGAGTTTAGGTGGCTGACCAACAGACTCCACTTGAGGGTAAAGTGGTCATTTCAAACAAACTTTTTTGTGGCACATAGATCTGCATCAACTTTTTTAATGACATACGGTAAAACTCTCTTGAGCTATCGGATCAGGTGTCGGGTACCGAATTTAAATAAGCGATGGAATGACATCAACAACTGCTGGAATAGCTCAGTTGGTTAGAGCGTGTGGCTGTTAACCACAAGGTCGGAGGTTCAAGCCCTCCTTCTAGCGTATTATTTTTAAATTTTTTGCTTACCTAAACCACTTTTAGCTATATATTTTGCTTTTTGCTACAAATTTTTGCTTACCTAAACCACCTCAGCAATAGACACTTTAGCTGAATTTTTGCTTATCTTAACCAATAGATACTTTTAGCTATATATTTTGCTTTTTGCTACAAATTTTTGCTTACCTAAACCACCTCAGCAATAGATACTTCAGCTGTATATTTTGCTTTTTGCTTACACACCTCAGCGTTTACTACTTTAGCTATATACTATGTTTGTTTGAGATTCATTGAAACAAACTTAAAACTTGGATTCTGCTTTTCCATTTTGCTCTTTTTGCTGTTATTATGTCAACGGGCTGAGCACTACATACTTTAGCTATATGTCTGGCCTGTTTGGAAATCACTAAAACAAATTTAAAACTCAGATTCGGTTCTTTATTATTTTGCTAAATCAGCTGAGAAATTAAAACTTTAGCTCTTTCTCATATCAAAATTGAAGGTCGCAAATTTCTTCAGGCGGCAGCTCCAATGTAACCATTAAGGCTTTAACTATACCAGCCTCAGCAACAAATCGTGACAACTGAGTGTGTTCCAACAGCAGAATTGGACTCAGTAATAACAATCGAGTTCAGATAAAGCACACCATGCACTCTCTACGGTAAGTGAGTGTAAACCTAAGTACAATAATCTACAACGGCCTACATCCTAATACAAGCAGTTAATCGGCAGATGGAAGACTGCAGCGCAGCGTGGTCTGATGTCCTCATGAAGCAGGGCATATGCCTGAATTTCGTCATGACTGCTGCATCTGCGTTAGTGCATCCTCTCAGCTGTTGCTTCCTGAAATAACATGTCCAGGTTATGAATGAGGAAGGCTGAAAGAAAACATCCTACACTCCATTCTCCTACAACTTCATCAGGGCATCCTACTTGGGAGACGATCTTGAAATTTACCTAACAGCCCAGGAGCCCCTTTGCGGCTGCTTGTTCCCTGTTGCGATACCCTCAGGGATCGTAACTTAGCAGAAGACCTGATCGTGTTGATTAGGGGCTGATTTGCATTGTCATCGCTGTCATCATCTTCGCCATGGCCGTGGTGGTCAGAGCCGCTGATAGACTCCTCGTCGCTAGAATTCTGCCCATCCTCGTTAAAGAGTTTCTTCCCACGTACATCTGGTACGTTTGGTGCCTCCGGTACGTCTCTAACCTTTCTCGGACGGCCCCGCCGCTTCACAGGTTTTTCTTCCTCCTCTGAAATTGAAACAAGAGATCAGCCACAATATACAGAAGAGACAGGTGCGGTCAACAAAGAGAGGGAGTTTAACACACCATGCAAAACCTCGTTCTTAGCATGTTTTTCGCGTAGGTGCTCCACAAATGTAAAATACGGGCGCCAAGCACTTTCATCTCCATTCATATTTGCATCTTGAGTCCTCTTCTCTACATCGGCCAGGCTACATGCAAAAAGGAAGTTCAAAATTGAAGATCTGAAGCAAGCGAAGGACAAAGAAAGCATGCAGCCCAATGACATACATATCTGGTATATCTGCCGACGGAAGTTTAGAAACAAATGGCAGAAGTGCAGCCTCGAGGAATGATAATTGATTTGGAAGGTCCGCAAGGGCAAAAGCTACACCATCTTGGATAATATTCAAGATCTCAGGCTTGTTTTTATTGCGAGCCACGCCAACATAGGACCCTGCCAGCCGACTAGCAAGATCTTGACATTCCGAATAAGATTTGCCAGTCAGGGTCTGGTTTTCTCCGTCGTTAACATGGGTCATGTACCGTTCATATGCCTGTAAGGATAGCATGATCTATTTTAACAAACACGAACAGAAAAGCAAGATAAACTGGTGCATTTACTAAAGTAATATTCTTTTTTAAATTTCAGTCAGCAAATATTTAATACACAGGAAACGATGAACTAGAAGTTAAAAACCACAGTGGCAAAACAAGCAAAAGGAGCAATATACTCCTACTCCCTCCAGTAAAATATAACAAGATACTGTGCCAATTTTAATACCAGATGCACTGTTATATGATTTCTAGACAAAAAAAGAACCCTTTGGTGGAATTTTGTAGTGTAAGCCTACAGATTCTGGGGTGTTGCTTTTCTTTGTGAGGAAGTACCTCATAGTAATCCTACGCAATCAGTGTATGTATTCCAATGGGAGATTAACGAGTTTGGTGTTTTCCTTCTTCCGTTTTCAACATTTTATAGATAACTAATGTGCATCCTTCACCATGATGATGCTGGATGGACTAAATTATCCAAAACAACTATTATTTAACATTTCTTCGGGGTTACTTATGCATGTAATAATAACTCAACAAGAGAATTGATTTTTTTTCACACAGAGGAAACACTACTAATAATTAATATCACCCTTATTTCTTATAAACATACATTATATATGCACTGAGATCAACATATACTTACCCTTTTCAATGCCTCAAAAAACAGAGCTGCCATGTTAAAGCCTGCATTTTTCTTTAGAGAGGTAATTAGGTGTTTGATTATCTCAGTTGTACTTGTTCCATGAGACACATAGTGAGAAACAATCTCTGGACCAAGATAGTCCTGCAAACAGAAAGAAACAATGAAATTTTACTTATCTTTCAAATGAAGAATCAAAAGCAACCCTTTTTTCTAAAGATTAAAATAGCAACATTGTAATTGGATGTATATGCTGAGAACCTATCACCAGAAGAAAATGCAGCACAAACCTTTGGTACTGTATCAGCAAGTACTAGCTTTGCAGCTGCAATCATGACAGCATCCCTGTTTGTGTCTTCAATATACTCTTCATTTGCATCTTCATCTTCTGTTTCGTCTGAGGACAGATACTTGATCAATTCAGTTATCAGCAATGGAAAAAATGCATACTCTGAATATTATGATAAAGCAGGAGTGTAACCAGACAAGACCTGATATACTGAGCTGTTGTTCACAGAGTTTCCAGAACTTCTGAACCATATCTAATTGTGGGAGATAACCCAAACTCTCTAGTCTAGTCGAAGAGTATTTGGACTTCTTAAACAAGCACCACATCTCTGCAGTAATGATGCAGACCTAAAAATAAAGCAAACAAAAAAGTCAATTAGCCCAATAAGCATGGAGGCAAACCAACATGACAACATGCTCTTGATAGTTCAGAATTCAGAAAGTCTTACTCGGCAAGAGAGTACAGAGGTGCTTCTTCCCTCTTTTTGATAAGTAGGCAGGACAACCAAATAATAATAGAGTTGATCGAAAAGTGAGCTTTGCTTGGATAAAAGTTCATCAATAGATGTTTCAGATGGGTTTTCACCATCAATTGCATGAAGGCACCATGCGACTTGAAGGTGCATATTGAGGAGGAGAAAGCTCTTCACCTAAAGAATATGAAAACAAGCTCAATATTCTAGCAACAGCTGATTCTGATGAAAAGATGGGGGGTCTAAAACTAAAAAATGAAAGGGTTCATACCTCATTATCCATCTCTCTTAGATGACTGAGGATACGATACATATTGTCAAATAAACTATCATTTTTAACAGGTTTTGACAGCTGAAGTTCATAAAGCCGCTTCAAATTAACCAACAGGGAGTATTCATCATCACCTGCCTGTAATGCCAATCTTATCATATTATCATCATGACTTCAGCAGAGACAAAAGTTAAAATTAACACAAATAGACATACCTCTACTTCCTTGATTGCAGTTTTGACTTTCAAAACGACCTCATCTTCAAGATTCTTAAATTTATTTTCAGCATAGTCTTTAAGATCAGCCTGGCACTCAGTGCAACAGAAAGCAAGTGCCTTGATGCAAGATCTCAGCGTGTCCTTCTCGCCATGTTTGAAGAAGGCATCATAGATGAGATCTATGACTGCCTTGAAATGCTGAATGAAGATATTCAAGAAATTATTTATAGTTCAGCAGCAAGTGTAAGCATAAGATATAACTTTCACCACTGACCTTCTCTTGTCTCTTGAATGAATACATCTCAAGTTTCAAAAGAACCATCATATCAACTAGGGGCGATATCTTAGCTTTGTCAGACGTGTATTTTCTTAAAAGCTGTGGATACCTCGTCAACAAGGCACTTGTTATTTCACGCCTGCTATTTTCCAATGTTTCCTGTAATACTTTTACGCCTCAGTAATAACACTATGGAATTACTAACAGAGTAAAAAGTGTGAATTGTTACAAAGAAAAGCATCGCTGACATGAGCACATTTTATAAAGACTAATCAGGAAGAATTTGAAATAACACAGATATAAGCTGAAGCAATCAAGGGGGAAAGTGACAAAAGAAAGGAATTTAAGACAGATTTTTAGGACCTAGACGCGTTTTTAGTAACTACAATGGATTTCCCTAGATATCAGAAAACAGAAATTTGCATTCAACAATTTAGCTGATGTGTCTTCTGTTTAAGAGTAGGCTGATCCTGGGATGTCTACTTATTTAGAAGAGTTTGCACTCCTTCTGGTGAGTAGTAGGCAGCTGGTGTTAGCAATCAACAACAGTAACTATGAACCCACCCAGAATTAACTAAACTCAGACCGTTTATATTAGTTGCAATGGGTTGGGATTGGTTAATAGAACTGTACAACCAATAAATCAGGGTTGCAGGTTGAACTGAAATTGTAGTGCCCCGTTTGCTTGCAATTAGCACATGTGCCAGCTCATTTGCACCACAGAAGCAGCCTGCTCTAACCCTAAACCAAGCCCAGCATGTAGTTCAGTACACAACCAAATTGGTTGATATAGATTCTAGAACTCCCTTAAGCATAACAGGTAGAGCTAGTTCACACCAAATATATCCTAGAGTTAATAAAATTGGCTTGCAAGTGCTTTTTACGCAATAATACAACTAAGGTTACAAAAATATTCATTACTATTAAATAATCAATAGGAATATTTATTATGGAACCAAATGGAGGACACTTTTAGCATTCAATAAACCTAAAGTCCTAAACTAGCTTCTGCATAGAATGGTAGAAGACCTAACATCTCCCAAGCTGGAACTAAAATAGAAATCAACTGTCCAATAACAACACTAAACAGGCAATGCGACAAATGTCAAGAATGGTACTACAAGTAGTCAAGTACCAATGATTAAAAAGTTTGCTAAAGTAAAATGTTACATCACAAATGAGCTACACACCTTTTGGCCTTTATTATAGTACAACTTTCTGTTGTCCATTGCAGGTATTATTCTTTCCCCAACAGCCTTCTTTGCAGAGGCTTGCAACATTCGAACTAGGTTTGTTCCATCCATATCAGTAAGCTCAATTGCTGGATTTTCATCAAGAAGCAGAGAAATCATACACCTCCAGTCCTATAAATCATCATATTGCAGTTCTATCAGTAATGACTCACTGACAACAATAAATTATAAAATTTTCAAGAACAAATCTAATCAAATTTGAGGAGCATACTCTCATAGCCTTCATGTCATCCCAAATATCATCAATGACGTAGGAACTAAGAACCGGGTCATCTGAAAATTCCCTAAGGATTTGCAGCATTCGGCCAATATGAACATCAGGGGCCTCATTTTCCCCATCTGGAAAGCATACCATTAATAACTAAACTGACCAGTTTGATAGGTATTGACAATTTGGCACATGAAAGTAGAATGCTTGTATTTTTATTATCTTCTTAATGGAATGACACAAAGCGCTCCTGCATTATTTGAGGAAAAAATGTAGAATCTTGAAGAGGTAAGTACCTCTACCTCCAGGATGAGATGTCTTGATATTTTGCGCTATTAGGTGATCATAAACTAATTCACCTATCGCACGCCTGATCATTGGAGGCTCATCAATAAGCAAATCATACAGTGGCCCCAAATCATCATCACTCAACAGCTGATGCCTGCAACAAAAAGATCAATATTTGTTTTGAGAACCAAATGACTGTATTCTCATGTTAACTTTTGGATGATGATTACTGGACTTATTTAGCAAATAGAATGAGTGACCCTTAGCCATATTAGACCAGATAAATCTTATGCAACGTGCTAAGCATGTATGTAATGAAAACTTCCTTGGGACTGATCGCTTCAATTACTCAAAGATCTAAAGCGTAAATATTGTTTACACTTCAGTTTCTACAAACGAAATTAGTGTTAAGTGTAAATTGTACAGTTTTTCATGGCATCACATTATTTTTCATTCTAACAGGCAAGGGTTGCAATGGTTGAGCTTGTTAGAATGTCATATTTTAAAAAAAGTCTAGAGATTCGAAAACATGGTGGACAATGCACTTTGGCTACGTGGACTGTTCGCATCTAACTCATGAGTGTGCAGGCAAAACATATAAGCATAACCTGCAGTGAACTGGATAAGAAGGGCAAAACAGTATATCTTGCCCAGACACACCTCAGTAATTGCTTGATGAGTCCTATAGCTGAGACAGCTACTGAAACATCAATATCATCAGCAAGCTGGATCATCCTGGTATAAAACCTTTCAGTAAAGAGACCAAGGGATGGTATGTTGTCATCCACTTCATACAGACTTTGCAAGGCAAGAATGGAAGCCCTTCTAACTCCAGCATTCTACAATTATGGAATGAACAAAATAAAGAGTGTAAATCTTCATTATCGGACTCAGTAAAAGTTCTAATGAGGAGAAAAGGACTGAGCTAAAATATTTGTTACCTTGTCATTTAGTGTCCACCCAAGATACTTGAGATATATATCTTGCAAAAAAAGTGATGGATACGAAACAACCCAAACACCAAGGGATCTGATACATGCCATCCTGATCTCAGGATCAACATCACGATAACGGTGCATGAATAACCTACAGGTGGTAAAGAAAATTTCAGCACCAACTAAACTACCATGAATGTACGTACTTGACATCAATGCAAGTGAGTTTGTTGGGGTGCGTGCAAAATTCTAAGATGCAGTAAAAATTAATATGTATACTCATGCATGTCATTTGTAAAAGGTCTCACCCACTGAATATCTTCCGCATAAATTCCTCCAAGTATGTAATGTGTTCATGAGTAAGAGTTAATCTGTTGTTCAGAGATTCAACAAGTGGTCCATCGCTCTGCTTCTTTTTCTCTGCATTCAACTGCCTTTGAGTGGTCTCGCGTTGTCCACAAAGAGTCTTAGCAACAGATATGAATGATGTTACAAGCTGGAGCCCCACCAATGAAGCTACTTGACGATATACTCTTGGAGGAGTACTGAGATACCAAATCAGCATATTACATGCATGCATACTAGAGAATGAAAAACAAAACGTTACAGTGAGACTAAATTACCATGATAAAGCAACCACATAGTCCTTGATCTTTTGGAATAAGATATCATCAAACAGTGGGCCATTCTGACATTCAAGGACTAAGCTATCCCAAAAAGAAACCAGGTTCTCCTTGAAGTGTTTAAGGTCCTTCTGTTTTGCACTATAATTATCCTCCACCAGACCCTATTTTGGAGTTAAGGTCTCCCGAATTGGTCACGAGGAAACATGTATGTTAGTTTGATCTTGGGGCAACATTATATGATATGAGTATTGAGAAACCTATGTACAGACAATGATTCTCTGTTCACTCTTCTGAAAAGGTCAAAAAGGATACTTTTCGAGCTAGCTCAACAAGGGACAATACAATGTCGTCCACATCTGACTCATGAAGGTAGTCTGGATAAATCTCATGCTTGGCACCACAAGCCTGCAGTAACAAGATTCACAGGTTCATCAACAAATGTAGCAGCAACAGAAGAAAAGGAAAAGAAAAATAAGCTATGCTAAGTGCTAGTATTACCTCAAATAGCATGGCTAATATTTGAAACGTCACTGAATTTTTGTCGGATTCGTAATCCTCAACCAACTTTTTGACAGCATGGTTGATCAGCCTGCCATTATGTTTGATAATTTCTGCAAGTTGCTAGATTGTAAGAATTGAGAAAGTTTTGGACAGACGAAAGATTTTACATTTACTAATAATGAATTTAGTTCAGGCATGTTCTGATACTATCCCATAATGATCCAATAGTGACTAGGTAACAGTTCAGCTACAGAAATCGTCCTGCAAGCAATCAACATCATTCTTGAATGAGCAGGTCAGAACTAGGGCAAGAACCATATCCAATGGGGTCACCGATGTCTTTCCATTATTTTGAAAACTCCCTGCCTCTAACGCAATCCAAGGGAACTATCCCTTTTTTTCTTCCCACCATGTGTACTATTCTTTCACACTCCAAACAATGCCACTACTTGCTAAATTGTACACCTTTCCATAAGCAACCAAGCATTGCCTAGAAGATGGACCCTAAGGACCAGCAAAATTTCCCAAAAGAAACTAGGCATAGTCACATAGTTCACCAAAGTACACTATTACAACATCAGGCAAAGCAGAGCAACCACCAATTTGCTACAGAGAGGCAATGTGTTCATCACATCCCGTGCAGAGCAGAAGCCACTGCGTTGGCTCAACCTTAAATTCTAGCCGGGGGCCTAGTTTTCCTGAACCGACCAAACCCCATCAAAATCTTGAAACCCGCCCAATTCAGCAAAATCAGAAGGAGCAAGATAGTGGCTGACCGATGAGTGTCAGGTCCTCCAGAGACGCCGCCCCGGCGGCGGACGCCGCGCGCTTCCGCTTCGACTGGGGCGGCGCGAGCCCTTCCGCGTCCTCGTCCTCCTCGAAGTCCGCGTGGTACTCCTCCCGCGGCTTCGGCGGGCGCCCCCGCTTCTGCAGCACGAACCCCCCACCAAAACAGAAAGAAATTGGAGCAGATGCTCGCCGGAGTCCAAGCAAACAAGGGCCCAGTGGGGACGTTACCGGGCGGCGCATGGAGGCGAGCGTCTCCTCCATCGAGGGTTCCGGATCTAGCGCCGCGGGAGAAGCAAACCCTAGAAGGAGAGATTTTGGCGCGTTTGCGAGGGAAATGGAAAGAGAGGTATGGAGAGAAGGGAAGGGGACAGAGGGAAGGCAGAGAAAGCGTAAAGAGCTCAAACCCGTCTTGCAAGTGCGAATACGGGAAGCTGGAAAGGGCCCAGGCTAATTCAGCCCATGTAGACAAACGAAGCGCCTTTTTTTTTCTAAAACCAAAACAAAAGAGGCTCTTAAATTTCTTCAATCAACATTAATTTCGTCTGAATAAGACTTCCATGGAAAATAACTAGGACTTGGCTAACGGACAGCCGGCTGTCAAATAAGCTAGGGACAACCGGCTGTTTTTTTTTTTTTGCCAATTTTGATATTATGGTACCAGGTCGATTATATATATATATTTTTTTTAATTTGCAAAATTATACTACCGTTTTGAAATTTTGAAAAATTATACCACCAACGCCGTGGGTCACGGCGGTTGCGTTCTAAACGCCGTGGCGTACGGCGTTTAGAACGCAACCGCCGTGCCCCACGGCAGTTGGAGGACGTTGACGACGTTTGGGGGGCGCCACGGCGGTGTGAACTAATCGCCACGGGCCACGGCGTCAAGCCCTAGCCGCCATGGGTCACGGCGGCTAGGACCAGCCGCCGTGGCCCACAGCGGTTAAGATATTTTTTTTACTTTAATAAAGGAAAAAAAGAAAATTAAGGAATATTAGTTCAATTATTGAGAACACAATCACAATAAGATCCGGTTCAAATATTACAGTACCATGATTCAACTGAAATAGTAGTTCAAATATTAGAGCACTGCAGGAAAGACTACAACATCATACAAAATGACAAACTTCAGCCATACTTGCGATGTGACGACGAAAGTTTAGCTTTCTTGGTAGTTTTTATAGTAGGTGGATTAGCAACACCCGGGTCTGCTGGTGGAGCATAACGACCACCCAAGGAGGTTCCTCTCCTCTTGCAATGACCTCTGCAGTTTTTCCTTGCAAATAATGATGCATGTCTGGTGGAGCATAAAGACCATCTCAAGGAGGTTCCTCTCCTCTTGCAATGGTATCTGCAGTTTTTCCTTACAAATAACGAAGTATACCTCTTGCCAACGTGCTCATTTTCTTCAGATCAGGTGGTGTATTTGTGTTTTTCCCCTTGTGGTGTGACGAATCACGATCACCATTACCATCCTCACTCCCTCCGGCAGCAGTAGACATATCTAGTTTCTGTTATAAAATAACTAAACTAATTACACTATTCGAAACTAATTTAACTAATTACATAAAATAAATAAAGAGAGGAAACTTATCTAATAGGGAGTAGCTGCCCGTGGGGAGAGGGAGGCAGCGGTAGGGTGGGGCGGGACGGCTGGTGCCATCGCCCTTTATATAAGCACGGCAGCCGCCGTCGGTCACGGCGGTTGGAACCTACCGCCGTGGCCCACGGCGGTCGCAATGATTTTTTTAACTTTACGTCACATAAAACGAGGAAGTAATAACGAAAAGCAAAGTGACATAATAAAATGAAGTCATCATCACAAATAAGAGTGTTGCTGACATAATACAAAGTACTCATCCTAATCTAGCAACACTTCTTGTTGAGCAGCCTGTCTGCTCGCGCTGCGGCCCGCGTCTGGTCGCGAGGGTACGTCAACGGGTCAGGTGGGTGGATCTGCCGACGCCTAGCATCAGCAGCGGCATCTGGTGTCGCCATTGGCGCCGGTGACCCTGCCACCTGGTGGGACGACCCTGGCAACCCGCTCGCCTGTGTGCCTGTGGGTCCCGCGCCTCGTAGCTGCGTCCCTCCTGCTTGTGTGCATCCTCCCTCCCGTGTCCACGTGGCTGGCGCGCCTCCCAGCTGCGACCCTCCGAGCTCCTCCTGCGTCGACCCACTGTGCAAGAAGTCGAAGTCGTCCAGGTCGAAGTCGTCGAACGCTCCCGCCTGGTCGTCTAGGGTGGAGTCAGAAGGCTCGCCGGTGCCGATGAAATCTGAAACAAATAACATAATTAAATCATGAATCATAATTAATAGATTTCGGTATTGTTATATAGTTAGAGATATAATAGTGGTCATTACCTGTGTGAAGAGCAGGGCAAGTGGACGAGGAAGGAACAACTGGTGGTGGTACTACTGGTGGTACTACTGGTGGTGCTCGTACCGGTGCAGCTGTAGGTCCTCGTGGTACTGGTGCTACTGTAGGTCCTTGTGGTACTGGTGCTGCTGCTGCTCTGGGATGCATCCTCCAGGGGGTAGGATGCACCAGAGGGCGCGACGCGTAGAAAGTGACCGGGAAGGGTGGCCGTGACGACAATGACGATGCCTGGTGCGAGCGACCAGTCGAGGCGGAGCTGGAGGACGACTGGGGTACCGTGGAAGCAGTGGTAGCGCCGGGTTACCGCGGTAGTTGACCGCGATAAGGAACCTCGTGGTGATACTCTGCATCCTATCCCACGTCTGCTCGATATCCTGGTGAGTCATGAGGTGCAGCCTCGCCCTCGACTCCGCTAGAATATGCGAGAGGTCCACAATCACGTCGTACTGCAAAAAGATATTATTAGTAAATGTTACAATGTTTAGTACCGTAAGAATAATTACTTGCATTTTCAAACTCACCGCGGAGTTGTAGTGCTGATCCCGTCGCACCGGGTAGGTGGTAGCAGGACCGATCACCCTCGCCGCGTCCGGAACCGACGCTGGTGGCTGTGGTGGAACGAACATCACACGCGTCCGAGTCCTCGGGGTGTACCACAGGATGTACGCCTCCCACGCTGTGTCGTCATGCGGTCGGTCCTCGGTGACGACGTTCTCCGCCGTGGCAGCCCAAGCGTCGACGTACGGCTGCACACTCGCAACCCAAGAAACACGTCCCGGGACTCCCCTCCGAGACCACCTAATACAAATTAAACATATTCGTCAGCGGCTAAATCTTTGAACGCGGAATTAAATTTAGAAATTGACTAGAACTCACCTGTGGACGTCCGCCGGAACAGTGTGCACCACAGGCAGAGGCGACTCCTGGTACAGGCCGAACTGCCTCATCACCCTGTGGACGGCGTACTCCTCCACGTACATGTCAAACACCAGGGGCGTCTTCGTCATCCAGTACTGCTGGTCTCGGAAGCAAAAGGAAGAGAGGCCATGTGGTGCGCGGGCCGCGACAGCCGCCTGTGAGTACGGCGTCCACCTGACGTCCGCGTCCGTCAGAGAGTCGAACTGTCCGACGAAGTCCTTATACGCCCTCTTCGTCTGCTTGTGAGCGTACGAGGTCTGCATACAAACAAAATGTCAATTCACCAAACTAGACAACATGAAGAGACAAATGAAAAGTGAAAATTAAGAAATTACCGTCCGGAGGCACCAGAGCGATCCCATGGTGAAACGGTCGCTGGGGTCGTGACCCTCTGGCAGGGGCTCGTACGGGTCGTAGGAGACGCAGGGTCGACCAATCAGAAACCGCTCATGACACCACAGCTGAAGAAGAAGAGGACAGCCGAGAATGATCGCCTGGTCAGAACGACCCCTCAGCACCCCCGAGCACAGACCCCTGTACGTGCAGGCAAGAACAGCGTTGCCCCAACTGATCTGGGGCACCGCGTCCAAGGGCGCCTCGGCGATCCTCCGAGCGTGGGGGAGCAAGTACCTCGACACCGCGTCTCCCTGTGAACTGCAGAACAAGACAAACCCGAACAGCCACAACAGGTACGCCTCGAATAACCTGTCGACTGTCTCGTCCTCAGCGTCATCTGGCAGGTAATCAGCCTACACAAACAAAATCAAACGTTAGTAACATTGTCTCCATATATTCAAAAATGAAGAAAAACATAAGGTCAAGGTACGTACGCTGAACTGCTGCAACTAGCTCAAGGTGGGTCCGTGAGCATTCGTGAACTCGTGGTACGGGGCGGGGGCGCGATCGTTCCGAGGAACGTTCGCGAACCGAGCAAGGAACTCGGTACGCCAGTCCGCCGAGATGTCCACAGGCTACATCGGCTCGCCCTCACAAGGTAGTCCCATCAGCAGGGGTGTGTCCTGAAGAGTCACCGTCAGCTCGCCGACGGTGAAGTGGAACGTGTGGGTCTCCGGCCTCCAGTGGTCCAGAAGCGCGCAGAGGAGGGAGAAGTCGAACTGGAAGCGCGTGATGCGATCCTTACGAGGAATCGTATCACGCAGCCTATCCCCCTCGACTAACCGCGCTACAGGCAGCAGTCCTGCAGCGCGTAGCCTGAAACAAATAAGACAAATTTATTAGTTAATAACAAAAGAATAAATAAATGTACATATAATAAAGGTAAATTCACGTACTTGGGAACCCAACGGTCGTGGATCGGCAACAACGTTCGCGTAGTGCGAGAACGTACGTGTCCAAGGCCCTCTCCGAGGACGGCAGACAGGTACGAGCGGTGCCTGCGGTCCACCTGAGCCTCCAACAACTCGGGCGTCACGTACGCCGCAGCCCGAGCCTGAGCCTCGGCCCGAGCCTGAGCCTGAAACTGAGCCTCAGCCAGAGCCTGATCCTGAGCATGATCCATAGCTACAGCTGCATACAAAACTTAAATGAATAATTATAAAAACCTTATTCTAACTTTTCTACATTTTCTACAACCGAAAAAGAAATTTTCTACAATTTCAAAACAAGAAAAAGTAATTTTCTACAATTTCTACAACATGAAAACTATTTTTCTAACTTTTCTACATTTTCTACAACAGAAAAAGAAATTTTCTAGAATTTCTAAACCAAAAATATTAATTTTCTACAATTTCTACAACATGGAAACTATTTTTCTAACTTTTCTACATTTTCTACAACAGAAAAAGAAATTTTCTAGAATTTCTAAAAAAAATTAATTTTCTACAATTTCTACAACATGGAAACTATTTTTCTAACTTTTCTACATTTTCTACAACAGAAAAAGAAATATTCTAGAATTTCTAAACAAGATAAAGTAATTTTCTACAATTTCTAACAATATGGAATCTATTATTCTACATTTTCTACATTTTCTAGAACAGAAAAAGTAATTTTCTAGAATTTCTAAACAAGAAAAAATAATTTTCTACAATTTCTACAACATGGTAACCATTTTTCTAATTTTTCTACATTTTCTAGAACAGAAAAAGTAATTTCTTGAATTTCTAAACAACATAAAGTCATTTTCTACGATTTCTACCACATGGAAACTATTTTTATAAATTTTTTACATTTTCTAAAACATAAAAAATAATTTTCTAGAATTTCTAAACAACATAAATTAATTTTCTACAATTTTCTAAACTAAAATCTAAATTTTCTAAACTAATTTCTACATTTTCTAAACTAAAATCTAAATTTTCTAAACTAATTACAGTAATTAAACTAATTAAGAAAGGAAGAAACCGTACCTGGGAGAGGGAGAGGGAGGCTGCGGTGGCGGGATGAGTGGGCGACGGCGGCCGCCGTCGCCCCTTTATATAAGGGAGCCAGCCGCCGTGGGCCACGGCGTTTAGGACCTACCACCGTGGCCTACGGCGGTAGCAATTCCTACCGCCGTGGCCCACGGCGGTAAGCTGCCGCGGGCCCACAGCCCCGTCCGACCGTTGGCGGTACGCCTAAACGTCGTGAGCCACGGCGTTGGTGGTATAATTTTGCAAAATTTCAAAACGGTAGTATAATTTTGCAAATTGAATATATATATATAGGATATTTATATTCTATACCCTGGGTATGGAATAACAATTCCATACCCGAGTCAGCCTGCTAATTCCGGTACACCACCCCTCCCAATCATCCCCACCGGTTTTCTATGTTTTTTTCCGGTCCTCCCACGTTATGCTGCTCATCTTGCGGTAGTTTTTTTTCCTCCAGAGTCGATTCGGTTCCGCTTCCGCCACCGCCCACGACTCCCCGCCACCGCACCCCGCGCCCCGCTCGCCTCCGACCCCGTCCCCTCCCCGCCGCTCACGCCCCGGCCGCCTCCGATCCCGCATTCTCCCCACCGTCCCCGGACACCCCCCACCCTCTACCGCTCACGTGGGCCCCCTTCTGTCGCCTCCACCCTGTCCACACGGCCGCCTCCGCCTCCGCCAGCTCGGACTGGGGGACGAACGCGCTGCTCCTCGCCATCGGCCTCCGCCTCCTCCAGCTCTGGTTGGGGCACGAACGCGGATCCAGTTTGTCGCCGTCAACCTTCGGCTCCTCCAGCTCTCCATCGGCCCCTGCTCAATTGGTTTGTCGCCCTCGGTCTCCGGCTGCTCTAGCTCGACACCAACCTCACCGCCAGGCATTTCCTGATGGTGGATCCACATCCGCTTGGGCCGTTTATCATCGGTCGTCTCCCTGCTCCATCCTGGGGTACCGAGGTGGCGGCGCCTTGTGCAAGCGGCAGTGGAATACTGGAATCCATGTTCGTTCCATGGATGATGTAGATCCATATGTTCTGCTCCTCTGCAATCACATAGCCTAATGCCAAAGGTAACACGATCCCATCCCATCTTTCGCCCTCCCCATCTTGTACTTGTGGTGTTGGGCATCCCCAATCGTCTGAAGCCGCTTACTCTCTTAAGGATGATTTCTTGGGATGAGACTGCATCGATTCCCCTGTTGCCCAAATAAAACTTTATTTGACTGATGAATTAAAACCAAGGCTCTCGACTTGTTTCAGATTTGATACACTAGAACATGCCTATAAGATTTTCACCATGATGACACAGAACTGCCATGAACTGGTGATAGTAATAGGTATCTGTGTCTCTGCTTCTGTGTAATGTGCATATTATGAAATTCATCCTGATTTGACCCAGACATTTTTGAATGCTTAGTACTGGGTGCAGTTGTACTAGAATTGCTCTTAATTTTTTACCCAACAACGTACTCTCTGGAAAATGGTATGAGCAGAACTATTTCATTTTATTTTACCTCCTTCATGGCATTTGTTCTGCAAATTGCTGTCTTGTGGGAATTATTTGTTTTAATTGAATAATAAATTTGCAGTAAAGGGCGGATTAGATTGTTGATACCATTGCTTTGCTAAGTGAACTAGCCTTTGGTTAGTTTTCTGAAATCCTGCTGTCACTATCTCTCTTCTCAATTCTCAATTCTCCATTTAATTATATTGAACTTCAGGCTTAGTAGGTGCTATTTTTTCTACTGGATTTTGTGCGACTAATGACAATGCTAGATTAGCTATATGTTTTGATGGATCCGGTCCACAATTGATCTAAAAAGCTTCTGCTTTCAGTTACACAGAGGTACATCAATTTCTAGTGTTTTCATCCATGGACTAGTCATAACATTTTATTTTTTGATGAAATATTAGTTTGGTACACATACTCTTAGTCTGTCAGTCAATAGCTTTAAATTTGTTTTCGTCTAGTCAATTATGATATAATCTTGATCGTCTTCGTCTCATATCCTCTGATATCCAGAGAATTGTGCTCCACTATCAGAAACTGATTAAAAAAATAATCTTTATGAAATTGCCTGCGTGGTTCATAAATCCACAAGCATGACTATTCCAGTTACCTATAGCACTAGACAAGGCCGCATTTTGCATGTTTCTTTGAGGCAACAAATTATTTAAAAGCCACCTTCGTATCTCTGGGTTCATGTGAGACAGATTCTTTTTAAAATGCACCTCTGCATCTCTGAAGCAAAGAAATTGAACCTGTAGCTATTGGTTTCTTCATATGCCAATTTGGGATGCTTGCTTCTTCAGTCTCTTCAGGACAATTGCTATTGTGGTGTCTATACCTTAATTGATATATAGAAAGAACAACAAGTTCTTTATTAATTAATTAGCTTGGCAATAAGTGTCAGCAGCAGTCCATTATTGTAATCAGTCTGTTCTTCAGCTCCCATTCGGTTTGGTTTGCACCTTGCATGTGATGTATTCTGCAAACTGCTGTTTTCCTGGGATTAATTTTTGGGATTTTTTTAATGGATTAATAGTATATTTTTAGTAAAGTCTGATTGGAGTGTCACTTCCATTTTTTACTAGTTTTCGGAAATGGTTAGTTTTCTGAAATTCTTTGAGTAGATCTTATAGTATTGAACTTTAGGCTGGGTCATATCTTAGATGGCTGGTGCGCTGGGCGGTGGGGCAAGTACCTGCCTACCTGGCAGCCCACCCCTTGTCGGAAGCTGAAGAGGACGGTGGCTGTGGCATCCCGACCACCTCCCCTGCTCGTGCCTGACCAGATTGCAGCTGATTTCAGAACAACTAGCTGATTGCAAGTTGATGCTTGTAATATTTTGATGCCTCAGCTCATACCATTCCAAATCCCTCATATGAAACTCTGCCAATTTTACTGTTAAAAAATTGCCTAAAAGCTTGTTAGGGGCATAACAATTTAGCGTGCAACTATTCGTTCTATTGTATGAGTGCCGACCAAAGGATGGTTAAGCATTGCAGCTCTATGCCTCTGAAAATTTAGCGTACAACTAGTCGTTCTATGGTGGTGTTGCAGCTGTATGCCTCTAGAAAATAGGTGTATAAATATTTTTTTCTATAGTAGTGTACAAGTACCAAGCGCCTTTTGCCTAGCCTAGCATTTTGATATACATTAGTCATTAGGGTTGATATTTAATTTTTTTCTGTTATAATTTGAAAACACCTGTTTCTCTTTCACATGCAGGATGGCATCCTATTCTAGTTGTTTCAGGTTGTGCTAGTTTACTCAAATTGCCGGTTCAATTCCATATCAGATTGGAATTTATTGTTCTATGCAGACCTTTTTGTTTCCTTTTACCTGCAACTTGACACCATGTTCTATTTGTTCAAAGCTTGACCGGCCGTTAATTGGCCGGATCAGCAAGAGAATACTCTTTATGACCTTGGGAGCTGTCAGCTTGACCCTTAACTTTCCTCTTAAGTTCAGCACCATGACATTGGGTGATGCAGAAGCATACTAGCCTGTAATTCTAGGTATGAAGCTGTTGGTTCATCACTAACATGCCAACAGGGCTAGAAACTAGCCTCCAAAAGCAACTAAGCACTTCTTTTTTACATAAGTTAAGGTCACGTTTCCTCATTTTGTTAACATTTTCATGGTCTGAAAAGAATCCCTGCATTATGAAGTTTCAAAGGCAAGGCAATCATGATCTGTACTGAATAATGCATTTAGCCACACTGCCCATAAATTGCTATCCACATTGTGATCACCTAAATTATGATTGTTATAGATCATGTATTTCTTCTCTTACCTATGTTTGAAACCTCGAACTAATGGGAAACGTCAACCTAGAGGTCAACAATAACCGCTCCATTTTGCTATTTGAAAATTTATGAATATTTTGTAGTACAAACTCTGCTCAGTCGAAGACACTGCATACCAGCCAGGCAGCCACATTGCACTTACTAAGAATCCGAAGGAGCATTGTGGTGATTTCTTTTCATTTTACTTTGACTTTCGCTAACCCGAGTGATTTTGTTGTCATGTGAAGCAGACTGCATTCGTTTCCAAGAATATGGAGGAGTCTGAAAGGCATAGCTGCAGAGCTGCTATAGATTTAGAAGTGAAGATGCAAGAGCCATAGAAATTGGTGAAATGATTGCAGGCAGAACATGCAAACGACTGGACTAGGATTAGATATTGATTCTTGGTAGTTTTGTCATGTATCCTTTGATTCATGTGGCTGGAAATGCTATGTACGGTCTTGTTTCGGTTCGAATTATCGAAAACTGAAGTGCACGAGAGGATTGTATTTCTGAATCCAAGTGGTGGGCAATGGACATATTTGTTTTTTATGCGCCTTTCTTGATCTAATGTCATTGCCTAATGTCACAAACAGTTCCATTTCAATCTTCAAATATCTATTGTTATGTCACAGAACATAAAATTTTCATTCACCAGTTGACTGCATGCACCATCAGCTTGGTCAGATATTTTGTGCAAATAAAAAAAATCTAGTGCCTATCTACCTGCCAGTGCTACGGCATGGACGGGTGGCCGAGAATCATTCCACACAAATACATTCCAATTTCCAATGCATGATGTACGTTTGTCCGGGACTGTGCAGAGAAAAAACCGGGATGAAGAGAACGAACCGCGTGGGAGGTGGGCGCCGCACGTGGCGGAGAAAAAAAAACCAACGGACCCCATATGGGAGGTGGGCGCCGGACAGAACGGACAGGAAAAACCAGCACCGAGAAACGGACGTGCGGGGACGGGATGCAGGTGCGCTCTGGTATGGAATAACTATTCCATACCCTGGGTATGGAATAGCGCTGGCCTATATATATGGAATACCCTGGGTATGGAATAATTGTACCAGGTCCATTAACCCAGTCCAAATTAGGTACAGGCCCACGTGCGTGCCGGGCCTGCTGCGTTACCATATCCACAAAATACACATAAAAACGAAAAAAGGTGTCGCTGAGCGTGCGGAAGCCATCGGCGCTCCCCTGGCGGCGCTTCCTGGCGGCGCGAACTGGGGCGCCGAGGCAGCAGATCCGCCCAGCACAATTGGACGGGGGAATCCAGGTAAAAAAAATCCCCCAAAGATCAAGAGATTAACAAGAAGGAAGAAGGCAATCTACATGTACTTTTAGTCAACTATCTACATCAGTAGCTTGATCCAGATTTCACTAGACAGATCCCAGAAAAAAAATCCAAAAAAACAAGGGGACGAACACCAGGTGCAAAATCATGCTAGTTTTTACAAACTTTTCTCCAAATATTCAACAGATCAGACGTGATTTTGGGTTTTTTTGGTTGCCTGCATGATTTGGATTAGTTGTTGATTCCTGCTTTCCATAGTATTAAGTTGTATCTTCTCACCCTACTTGCATATGTGCATCTTGTATATTCACACCCCCTACCAACATATGTGCATAACTGGATATGTGCATCTTGTATCTTCTCACCCCTGCTTGACTTCACTTGCCCATCTGCAACAACATAAAAAGCAAAGAAAAAGGATTGTTATTGTTTGCTAGATTTGAATACTAACATGCCTTCAGATTAAAATGGTTAGTGCTCAATAAAAACTGATTTGAGTGTATGGCAATGTATGCAGTATGAATTACATATTTGCCCAGATCATTACATTAGCATGCCTTCTTTTTGTTACTGTTCTGGATATTTAGCTTAATTAAGTTGCATTACATGGTAGCATATTGCAATAGAGTGCAAAGAAAAGCTTGCAAAATAACAACAGAATACTCTTAGAACTCCATAGCTTAAATTTTGGCCTTTAGACACAAAAACCCTGAACTGCAGATTATAGTTGCATAGCAAAGAATACTATACTGGCTTGGTTTTATTATTTTTTTGATCCTAAATTGAATTATGTTTCGTAAACACTGGATGCATAAAAAAATTTCATTTCTGTGACAGGTACAAATGGATTTGAACCAGCTGCCTCCAGAGTTTGATTTAGATTTCATAGATTTGGAGACTGCAAATCCTGCATTTTGTACTCAACCAGCTGCTGATTAGATCCAAATATTGAACAACAACAACGTGTTTGATATTGGTGTTGTGCAAGCAATAGTGGAGAATAGCTAGCAACAAGATGCCAACCGCAAAGATGTGCCTGGAGCTCATGTCATTCCTGAAGAAGATGAATATCCTGCTATTCTTGACGAGGATGTTGAAGAAGTGTGGCACACCTCCAATTCCATACACTGGACAAAGTTTTTGAATCTAAGGAGGAAGCAAAAACCTTCTACAATGCCTATGCGAAGAGGATTGGTTTCTCAACTCGCATTAGTGCTACACGCCTGAAAGGTGTGACTAGAGAGCAGCGCAAAGTGACTTATGTGTGTAACAAGGAGGGCCACGGTAGGAAAGTAAAAGAGGAGGAATTTAATGTTGAATCTGGTGATGATGGCAACTCTTCCGGAACAAAATCTGAACCTGAGAACAAGGATGCGGAGGGAGAGGTTAAGAAGAAGAAACTTGATGGTGGGAAGAAGAGGAAGAGAGAGAAAATGACTCGCACGGGTTGCAAAGCAAGAATGGTTGTGAACTTGATAGATGAGAGGTGGCATGTGACCTATTTTATGGCTGACCACAACCATGATTTAGTTGTGAAACCATCTCTGAAGAAATTCCTAAGATCTCACAAAGGGATCCCGCATCAAGAAAAGGAGTTTATTACTCTATTGCACGGGTGCAACCTAACCACCGGCCGTATCATGCAACTTATGAATGAGTTGTATGGTTCTGCGCAACTCGTGCCATATGTAGGGAAAGACATCAACAACTTCAGGTCGAACATTAGGAGGACTGAGAAGTACAAAGACATACAGCAGGCAATAGACCACTTCAGACAGATATAGAAAGAAGATCCTAATTTCTTCTGCACAGTAAAATTGGATAGCAGGGACAGAGTTGAGAGCATTTTTTGGGTTGACAGTGCAGCAAGGAAGGCTTACATTGATTTGTACCATGACTGTGTCTCTTTTGATGCTACCTACATGACCAACATGTATGATATGCCATTTGCTCCATTCATTGGAATCAATAAGCACGATCAGTCAATCCAGTTGGGGTGTGCGTTCCTAAGGGATGAAAAAACACCTAGCTATGTGTGGTTGTTTCAATCATTCCTGGAGGCGATGAGGGGAACACTCCAATGAACTGATCAAGATGGGGCTATGAGATCTGCAATTGCCCAAGTTTTCCCCAATTCAACACACAGGAACTGCCGCTTCCACATTATGGACAAGTACTCGGGTACAATAGGTCCAGTGCTAGACGATAATGAAGAGTTGGATGAGGATTTCAAGAAATGCATGAATCACATAGTGACTCCAGATGAGTTTGAGACACAATGGGCTGCTATGCTACAGAAACATGGTGTCGGTGTCCGGATTAGCTCCGGCACCAACTAGTGATTTGCGCTGAGATCAGCTCCTCGATGGTCGGCGCTAAGCTAATGTGACACGGGGTTTATCCTGGTTCTGACCGCATGGCCGTACGTCCAGCAGAGTGTGCTTGCGCACTGTATTAGCTTGCACCGGTGGTGCCTGTAGAGGGGGGCTATAAGCAAGGCGGGAGAGGAGGAAATTCCCCCAAGTCCCTACTAAGGTGATTGAGGCAAGTGCCAATATCTAGAACAGGGTGTTGTGCTGTGTGCGGGTGAATGAGAGTCGTCCCCGTGCAGGGGCCTCTGCCTCTCCCTTTTATAGGTCAAGGGAGGGCAGTTACAATGATGCTGCTCAGCAGCCAGCACAGTGACTGTGTATTAACAGGTATGGCGCCGGCGGTCTTGTCCCTGCACATCATGGTTCCTGGCACGAGTTGGTAGCGCCCTCCGGCTTCTGCGGGCGCCGTAGTGGTCACTGTGACCCGTCCTGCTTTGACTTCGAGGGGCTGCCCCCGCTGAATTGAGGGCCTAGCCCCTGGGGGAAGGACCGAAGTTGGTGGTGCGGCGCGTCACCAGTCTGTCCGCACAGTGCTGCACATCCTGTCGCACAGTGGCAGGAGTGGCAGCATAGTGTTGGGGATGACCGCACAGCACCCGGGATGGCCATGCGGCGCCGGAGTTGGCGGAGGGGACGTAGCGCACACCGCTCGTACGGTGGTGTTAGTCAAGGCGTGCGCCCGCTCACCGCCCGTACACTTTTCGAGGGTGCCCCCATGCCCGTTCGAGGGTCTCGCCGCAGAGGGGGACGGGAGCAGGTGGCACAGCGTCATGGAATGACGCCTGCCTGTCTGCACAAGGCCGCGCGACGCCCGCACAGGGCCAGGGATGGCTGCACAGTGGTGGGTTAGGCCGCACTGCGGCGGTGTCAGGCGTTCTGACCGTGTCAGACGCGCGGCGTGGGGGGGGATATTCACCCTTGACTTTGGTGTCCCGCCGAGGGGCCGGGCATTAAATGCCGCTGTCGGGCGGAGTGGGGACGGTTGCCCGCTCGAGGGGGGTGAACCCCTCGAGCGAGGCGGAAATCCGCTCGAGAGGCCGGAGCCCTCGAGCGAGGCGGAAATCCACACGAGGGACCGGAGCCCTCGAGCGAGGCGGAGATCCGCTCGAGGGGTCGAGGCCCTCGAGCGAGGCGGTCATCCGCTCAAGGGGCCGAGGCCCTCGAGCGAGGCGGTCAAGCGGGCCTTCTCGGTGTGTGCTGTCACTGGGCCATAGCAGGCCGTGGGCCCATGGTGTCCCGTGACCGGGGTTTGGGGATTAGTCCACGGGCGGTTTTCGTTTAACGAGGGTGATTATCCCCTTAGTTAGGGGACCCCTAATGACCGTCCCCGACACATGGCTTGCATGGTAATGTCCATTTTCAAAACTTGTATGCCCTTAGAAGCAGTTTTGCTCCTGCATTCTACATGCACTCATTCTTCCTGTTCCTGCAATTGACACAACGTAGTGAGGGCTTCAACGCAGTTTTGAAGAAATATGTGAACCCTAACATGTCCATGCTGCACTTTGTTGAGCAGTACCAAAAAATACAAGACAAGTGCCTTGTTGCTCAGGAAGGGCAGGAATTTGAAACTGAAGATTAGGAGAGGCGAAGATGGTCAAAATTCCCCTTAGAAAGGCATGCTGCTACTATCTACACCAAACACATATTCTACAGGTTTTCAAAGGAGTTTGAGAAAACAACAGAGTATGATGTGAAGCAACAAAGTGACATCAACTACAAGCTGGTGCCTAATAATGTGTGTGTGTATGGATATGGCAAGAGAGAATACATGGTGACTGCAATAGAAGATGAAGAATGTTACTTTTGCGAGTGTAGCAAGTTTGACAGAGATGGGATCCTATGTTGCCATATTATGAAGGTCATGATCAGGTTCGGTGTGAAAACTATTCCAGATAAATATATACTAGAGAGGTGGGTTCAGGAGCCGCTTTTGCCACCGGAAGTAGTTGAAGCTGCTGATAAAGCATTTACTCAGGCAGACTTGGTAGCCCGTGGCATGCCATTGAGTGGGTGATGGACTTTGTGGTTCACAAGTCTGTCTACAGCTTTTGCGGGATTGGCAAGGGAAGGGTGCGTGTCCAATGAAATGTATGGTATCATGGAAAATCATATCAAGATGATGAGGTCTGAAATTGCTGAACTAAAGAAGAAGAAGAAATCTCGTAAGCAACGAGTGAACACTGAGGCAGTTGCTGCATCTGCCCCGTCTGCTGATGCACAAGTTGCACAACAAATCACAACACAAGTTGCGCAACAAGCCACATCTGTTGATGCAACTATCAGAGAAGGTAGCCTTGTTCATCGTGCAACTATGGTTTCAGTAGTTTTGATTTTTGAGTGGATGTTAGAAACTAATATCAGATTGTGTTGCAGGTGCTGCTGGTGGTGAAAAAGGCTTGCCGGTGCATGTGGACAACCCGCCGAGATCAGTAGTTAAAGGGCGCAAAAAGGAGAAGAGGCTTAAGAAGGGGGATGAATGCACAATCTACTAAGAGGAAAAATCGGTGCAGCAAATGCAAGTCTACGGATCATAATATTGCACGTTGCCCTATGATGGCAGAGGAAAGAGGCCTTGACTTGGGGCTAGTTCATCCTCAATTGCAAGTTTAGAGACATAGGTGTGGAGGCGAAAA
Source organism: Cenchrus fungigraminus (assembly GCA_036936925.1). Lineage (NCBI taxonomy): Eukaryota > Viridiplantae > Streptophyta > Magnoliopsida > Poales > Poaceae > Cenchrus > Cenchrus fungigraminus. The sequence goes on from CM072779.1 coordinate 128,173,539, forward strand.
AAATGACAGGATTAAGTTGCCTGAGTTTGTTATGTAAATCACTCAAAGATCTGGTTGATACACACTAAAATTTGCATAATGTTGGTCTTTGGATAATGTTCAGTTGCTCTACATGCAAACATAGTTGTTTGCTGCTGAACATTGCAGTTATTGGTTGTTTTGGAACCATTGTCATTTGCTGCTAAGTTACTATGAATATATAGTTGCTGTGCCATCTATAGGAAGGCAGCAGCATGACAAAAAGATAGTACATGTGCACAAAATTTCAAGATTTGTATAGTTATGTTGCTTGCTAAATAAATCTAAAAAATGCTACTTAATATGCACAAAATAAACCAAGTTGACATTTGATCAACATACCTCATTTCAAGCTGAATTTGTGCTTCCATGCTGTGTCATTTCTTGGGTGCATTAGCCACTTGTATGTGAGGAGCTTTCGAATGTTGGGCATATCTTTTTCATTGAACTCACAAAGTGCACGGCCGTCCCAGTGTTCAGCATGCATCAACATGTGGAACCCGCAGTCATGGTTGTGATTGGAGAGACAGAAAAAATGGTTATGTTAGGTTACAAAAAAAAAGAAAAAAAGGATGATGTTGAAAAAAAGCATCAGAGGTGTGCTGTTACATACATGTTGCTCTGTCTAGGGACATTGATAGAGACAGTTTCATAGTTTTCAATGACAACTTCAGATTCGGAGTAATATTCACTCCAGAGATGCTTGATTGCTTCCGTGAGTGTGTCGCAGCAGCTCTTTAGACTTGCATCTTCAATTGTTCTCAACGAGTCAAGGATTTCAAACCTGCTGTTCTGAATATTGAGCACTAGGAGGAAATAATGGCCAAAGCTGTCAAGGTCCTTAGGCTTGATAACTTGTAGTACTGGGAACATGACCTGCAATTTGTTGATGCACTTTTTACATACCAAAAACGTGTGTGAGGGTGTAAACAAAAGAACATAAAACTCGTATAGATAGAAGTGTACCATCTGTCTATGGTCGAGGTTGTTTGTTCCTTTCTTAAATAAACGCTTGACCTCTGCCCTATCAAGGTCTCCTAACAGCAAGTATCCCTATCAAAAAAATGTTTTTAAAGAGTTGAGAAAACCAAAAGAAATGGTTGTTATGGAATTGCTTGCTAATAGATGAATGCAAAGGCAGATAAGGGAAGATCTCCCAGGTCGCCCTCCTGGAGGATCTGAGCTCGGTTGAGATTTCCTCTTACTGCTTGCCAAACTCCACCCAAGGGAATGTCATGGAAACAAAAAACTACAGAAATTAGCACTAAGTAATGGCCCCATCTATATATTGAGGCAGTATTTACTACATATATATGGAGCAATACATATGCAGAAGTATTTCAGAAATGTTGATATGTGTATGTTTTTTCTCTGGTTGTTGCTTTCTGAAATCAGCTAAATTGATGACTAATGGGTGCTAATTTGGGTACCGAAGAATACTAAGTTGCAGTTTAATGACAAGCCCCAGCTAAATATATCACATAACTCCACTAGATGTACTCCGAGTAGTCTAGAAAGTCAAAAAATAGCACTCTGGAAACTCTAATTTGCTCTATAAGTCAAATAGCAGTCTGGAAAGTCACATCTAATTTCTATGTGTCGTGCAACAAAAGTACACAACCTAGCTGCAAAGCAAATGTTGACACCTAACATGAAGCTAAAACTAGCAAGTAGCAACTGCAATAAAATATCTCAACATATTGAAAGGCACAAATAGAGGTGAATGCACCGATCGATGATCTTATTGGCACAAGCAAAATGCAAGCCATGGCATTCATGTAGAGGCTTAGGTCAATGTATAAGAACCACAAGTGGAAAGTTTGTAACAAACTAAGCACTTCCTTAGTAGAAGAATCAGACCCTGGTAACATTGTCCTATTTGTGTGCAGTTAATGTCTAGTTAAATAGTAATACAACAAGAAAACACAAAAAACAGCAAACATGTTGGCTTAGACTGAAAAAGACACTCACAGATAGGCGTACTGGCATAATCCGCTTCAAAGCGGCCCTGCTCTTGGGGTTTATTACATGAATGCCAATCTCTGCAACGGTGTTAATAAGATCTCCTCCAAGTTTCACTGAATTTGGGAGCTCGTCCAGGTAGATGAATAGAGGGCAGCAATTGATGATTATGATTCTGCAAAAAAAGAGATAAAAAAAAGTTAGGCGGAAATGAGTGGGTTGCTTGTAAAAATTCTAGGCTACGTTACTTAACAATTGGTTGTTGCCTGAATTATACAAACATGTTTCCTAAATTATGGCAAGGTTTTGCTTAAATTGTAACAAAGTGTTGCATAAAAAATGCATCAAGGCATGATATGGACTGCTGACTAAAAAATGTGTGAGAAAAGAAATGGCAGAGACAGCACGTACTCTTTGCTGGTTAACTCCCTATTCCTTGGTGGATGTAGATGACTTTTCAGAATCATGTCATAGACATGGCACACTTCCTTGCTGCAATTGAATTATTTCCGTGGTGCAACATCAGTGTAAGGGGACTTTAGAGCATTGGTTTTCCGAAGGGTCCTCCTGGGTGCTGGATGAAAGACGGGTGGGACTGATGAATTGACCGATGATGGTTCAATTTCAGTTGCTGTCGGCACTGTCTTTTGACCCCTTGTGATTTCTGCTCCTACTAGGTCTGGTGGCGTTGACATCTGAACATGTGAACTTCCAACTCCATGACTTTTCTGACTTGATGTTGCAGCTGCGCCCTGACTACCTTGTGATTTCATCAATTCAAACTGCTTTAATGCATTTTCTTCTATTTCCCTCAGTGCCTCTTCATCCAACCCATCCCAGTAGTCGGAACCTGGTTCGTTCAAGTAGTCAGTCTTCAAGGTCTGCTCTGCATCGGGATATTTTCCTTCTTCTTCAACAAACTTCAATATATTTATTTCTGGTGGTGTAAAATCTAATGAATTGCTCCTTTCAAGTGGCTGTGGTGGCTCTTGTCTCTTGTATACATCATCAGCCGACTTGCTCCTCTTGTGAGTGCTTGCAGTACCTGATTTGTTGGTCGTTGGGCGGTCTTTGGGCTGATTTGATCTTTTTGGCAGCCTTAACCTAGCTCTTCTCTCCTTGGCTGTGGCTGGGGGGATCACCTCTAAACTGATGGGCTCAATTACTTCCCTGAGCTGCCTCAGCCTTACACTCAGTGGTGTGTTGTCAGCTACATCATCGTCGTCGACCTCTGATATGGGGTGCAATACAGCCCTGTGACTACCAATATTCTGATTGTCCATCCTGCAGCGCTTTGGACTTGGTTCCTTAGCTGGTGGCTCTTTCTCTTTTTCTTCATCTTGTCCATTTGCTCCATCTTCGCCATCTTCACCGTCTTCCTCTTTTTCTCCATCTTGTCCATCTCCTCCATCTTCCCCATCTTCACCATCTTCCCCAAATTTCCCATTCGTCTTCATCTTTCTCCGCATCTGTTTCTTCGTCATCTTCACCAACTTCATCCTCTGGTTCGACGTAATCAATGTCTTCCTCATCTTCTGGTTCTTCATGTGGGATGGACCTTCTTCTCTTCGATCTCCTTAAACCAGATGATGATGACTGGTTCGCATGACCTGTCTGTTGTGTGTCGGTTCGTATTGCACCAACTTTCTGTACAAACTTGCCCACAACATCTGTAATTTCGCACATCATTTTCCCTACAGCATCTGAAAACTTCTTCTTTTCCTGCATGCCACGTGAAGTTGAGAAGCAAAATCAGCCAATGCTTCGGTGAAAACAGCAAACATAGAAAACAAAAAAAAGACAGAATGAGGAGTTTACCTCGGCTGCCATTCCTCTAGCCTTAGAAGAGACAAATTGAAATATGTCATCCATCTTGAATAATGATTCTTGAACTCTTGTGTTAGCTGACTGTTTGAGCTGAACAAAAAGGTGGGTGTGATCAGAATAAAATAAAAATAAAAACAAATGCAACAAAGGAAAGGATTTCAAAAAATGATCTGGCCCTCTATTACCAAATAGTATCACCAATGCATCACTTGAATTGTAACCCCTAACTACAACTCTGAATTAAATAGTAACTGAAACTGTATGCCTACAAATTATCCATGTAGAACCAAATGCCTAATCATCAAAAAATTGGGAGGGGGGGGGGCACAATACAAAAACTGCCTAACTTATATGAATAAATGCTTTTCTATAACAATATTATTTCCTAGTTAGTAACAGTACTATTGCCTAGCTGAAGTAAATAAATGTGCCTAACTAATAACAATAATTTGCCTAACTAAGAACAATAATTTGCATTCCTATGTGAAGTGATTTGCCTAAAACATATAAAATAGACCAATCTAAAATCCAAATCCACATTTAAGCATTTACGCATGACACTAAAATGCAGAAAACTTGCAATCGCAAATCATAAATGAACATTTTGAAGAAGTGGTTGATTCTGCTATCCCATACCTTGAGTTTCCCAAATGATCCATCCCGATTGGTATCTAGACTGATAATCTCATTCAACAGTTTCCTCGACCATGCTGCTACCCTTGGCATTGTATTTGGAATATGCAAGCTAGGACCTTCTAGTGAATCTGCATATAATATCTGTGGGGGAATGACAACAAAAGGCGAAGAAAAAATCAGTATGTGTGTGGGTTATGATAGAAGAGAACTAAAAAATCTCATATGTGCAAAAAAATTAGAGACATAATGCTATATGCTATATGTATGCTCTGATTGCTTGAGTTGCTTTGTCAGACATCTGAATTGCTGGCTAAACTATACTAGTTTGGGCACCAAACAACATTAAGTTGCTGCCGAATAAAAACAAATATACTACACTTGAAGCTATATGCTATCTTATTGCTTTAGTTGCTTTTTCAATTGGCTAAACTTATGCTAACTGAGTCCCAAAATAATGCTAAGTTGCAGTCACAAAAAAGAGCTATGCTATAGTTGAAAAAATAGAAGCTAGAGCAACTGACTAAGCTACAAAGGTATATGAATAAGTATGTGCAAATGAAACACTTGCAACAAGAACGAGGACACATCCCTTAACTGAACCCTTTGTGTTGAGTTTAGAACCAGCATCCTTGAGCTGATTTACAACAAATTTTGACCAATTTAGGCTCTTGACATGATCCAAATCCACAATATCGGGGTAGCATCTGGGGCTTATGTGGAGGCTGGTTGTAGGGCAGAGAAAGGTTGAGACTGCAAGCATGAGCCATGATCTGAGGAAGTCTTCATTTGCATCCTTGTTATTTTTCACCCTTTGAAAAATTTCTTCAATCCTTGGAGCCGTGCCTTGAGCAATGTTGTACTTCGAACTGATGAATTTGATTGCTTCAGCTTCAAACTCGTACACTACTTCCCCTCCACTGTTTGGCAGATATAACATCTTCTGTCACAGGTATCCTTCCCCTGCCAGGTAGCACAAGCTCCATTGATTCTGCGCGAAGCATTCCATGAGTAGCCAGTTTGCAAAATCCGCAGGGATGGTGTGGCATGAAATCTGAAGTAGCCCTCCAAAATCAATATCTTCAACCATCTTCCGCTGGTCTGGTGTCATGCTATTGTAGAGCTTTACGAGCTTAGCAGGGGATGCCCTGTTCCTCAGGCTCAGAAAAAAAAAATTAGTTCAGAAACAAAAAGCAGTTGAGTAAAGAGGTACTTATCAGCAGCAGAGAAAAAAGCAGCAGACATACCACATTTGTCCCTGGAGGGGGTCTCGGATCATTCTTCTTCCTTCTAGCCATTGATTGGATCCTAAAAAAATGACCCTTCAGCAGCAAACAGTTTTTTTTGCGGCCCACATGTACATACAAAAAAGCACAAAAAATTGATTGTCACAGCAGAAAATGATGCAATCTAAAAAATAACTGTACAACAAAAACATTGGCCTGATGATGAAGAGAACCATGTAGTGCCACCACACCGGGCATTACAGGGCACAAATGATATGAGATAAAATCACCTATGCTAATTCTACTCTGGTGGATTTTTGTTGGCTATGCTTACATGGTTCAACCCCATCATTAGGCCAAGGAAAAAACTAAAAATAATTAGCTGCATTGCAGGTTAAAAATTGGGAGAACAGACCTTAAAAATGGTTGTCACCACTCCCTCCTTGTGCAACAGGGCTCTCTCGACCTTGGAGACTGCAGGTTATCTGTCGAAAAAAAAATCCTGATGCATATCAAAATGGAAATTAAGCACCAAAAATAAACATGTGATATGCTCAACTAAGCGTTGTATGCAACTAAAAATTTCATGTTCAGTTGGCGCAAAACCAAAAAAATATATGAATACTCGAGGGGCGGGGTGGGGGCGGGGCATTTCACTACATTTATACAAAACAAAATCTGAAAAGCCAAAATGGATTGTGCCATGCTCATGTTATTGCTATATATATCCATATAGTTGGCAAATTCCTAACAATATATTGACCGAATTCTAATCAATTGTTGTCTAAATACATTTTACATTTTGATAACAGATAAGAAATGCTATGTGTACTCAGATTACCAATGATAGACAGAAAAATAGAAAAGCAGAGAACTAAACAGTTTGCAGATGTCTAATGTAAAACATTTCAGAGCAAAAATGTCTGTATTCTCTCTAGTAAGAATACCTAAAAAACTTGCATACACACAAAAAAGCATATCAGCATGCATGTCAGCACACGTGTTAAAAAAGGTTTCCATATATAAGCAATATGTAGCCACACACAAAAAAAAGCATGGTACAAAAGGTTCATTAATCCACCGTAATCTTAAGCTACTTAAAAAAAAGTCATTAAGCCATACACAAAAAAGTCTGAGGATCCAGCCTCCCACCGTATCATCACTATCCATGCAAAATTCAATTTATAACGCATGAGAGAAATAGTGTTACTAACAGAATTGTATAACTGCCTATATATAACCATGTAATTGCCAAATTTCTAGCAAATATTTGAATGAATTGTACTATATTGTTGCCTAAACACATCTAGCATTTTGAAAAAAAACAGATAAAGAACTCATGTGTAGTCGGATTACCTAACGACCCAAAAAAAGTGCAGAAAACGGGGCCTAACATTCTACAACATGTTTGCTAGCGGTGAACACAATTTTTTCAAAGAACACCAATCTTCATACTCAAAAGCACAGGGCACACGGCTTAACATAGCTAATTCTCTGATTCAGCAAGGGCAGCGCAAAAAAATAAGCCCCCTCACAGTCTAAAAACAACCTATTACTCTGACATGCCATTCACTGGACTAGTAATGCGAGTAGTGGCCAGCATGCTATAGGTTCTACTGATAACGAAGACCGAACTCTGAATTGTACTGAAAACATTCAGAGAAGCATTGCTCTAAGTACCACTAATCAAACATCGTATGTAGCTAAATCAGTGGTCAACCAGGCATCATGCATATCTAAATCCTAGGTAGCATAACCCTAAAAATTATCGAATCAGTGGTCAACCCGTGACCATCTCTATTGGAACAAGGTGAAAATAGCGAATCAGGCATCATGCATATCTAAATCATGGGAAGCATAACCCTAAAATATCGAAACAGACATCATAGCCCTGAGAAATGTTCGAATCAGACATCAAAAAAGCCCTAGAAAAGCAAAAAAATTCCTACCACAAGGCAAAAATCGTTGATGAGCATATGAGCAGGGGAGCGGAGGATCTTGAATCGACTGGAAATGGAGTGGATCTGGACTGGACTCACCTCCTTCCTTGCCTCGCACGCGCAGCAGGAGCCGGACGACGAGCTCGCCAACGAGCAGTAGCAAAAGGAGGAGCGGACGCTCCTCCTCTACCACTGAATCCCCCGCCGACGAGAAGAAGCAGAGGAGCAGCGGGCGCTCTTCCTCTACCACCGAATCCGCCGGCGACGCTCGTGCTATGGCACCAGATCCTGAAGCCCCCCGTTCGCGCTTGCTCCAACCACCGCGAGATTCACCTCCGCCGCCGAATCCTCGATGCGAGTCCTGTCAAACAAATCGGGCGAAATGGTCATCGTGAGATCCGCGGAATGGTAGACGTCGCCATGGCCTGATAGTGCACTCACCTCTGTTCGGTGCCACCCCCCCCTCGTGCGGGGTCGCCGGCGGCGGCGCGAGGTTGCCGGCGGCGGCAGAGGAGCACGAATCACCTCGGAATCGCCGGTCCCGCGCGGAGAGAGAAACCCTAGAGAGACGGAGATGAGAATGCGGAGGGATAGAAATGAACAGGCGCGGTTCCCAAAATTTGAACAGTTGCCTTCTGACGAGTGGGCCCACGAGCGAGTGGAGCGCGCGGAGCGGTGCGTCCCGATCGGCTGGCGCACGTGTGCAGCCGGCTGAGATGGAAAGCTTCGTGTCAGCCTGCTGTAACAAAGTCTTTAACTATGGCATAATATTGACATGAAAATGGATATAGGACTCACAAATAGATTCAGCATGATTTTTTTTGGTAAGCAGGGGAGGCTATTACTGTACGTACTATAAATTATAAATGTAAATTAATTAAGTGTGTGTACTGAACAGCAGGAATTGATATGTACAGCCATGTGGTCAGGCAACTAGCTTATACATCAGAGTGTACCAGCTACCAAGTAAATCTACCGCCTCAGATTTACAACAATCATACTAAAGGGAGCTAATTTACAAAACTATTTTGCTGAATCCCATCATCTCGCCTTGTCGGTTTCAGTTCTCATTTCCAGCAAGTAGTGGCACGCTGCTCTCGGTCGGCGAGCCAGGGACGAAGGGGACGAACCCACGGCCGCCAAACACAGGCCGCATGAAGCTGTCGTCGAACTTGCGCCAGTAATGGTGGACCGACCGTGTTGGGCTCACCAGGAGCAGGCGGAGGCTTGCCGGGCGGTGAATGCTTATGCCGTTCTCAAGATCTGGGTGACCAGGGCTGATTGCGGCCAGGTGCTCAAGGAAGGACTTTGGGCTGGATGGTTCGGAAAGAGCACTTGGTTCCCTGGATAGGTGCCTTGGCGGAATCAAGAGCCTGATAAGTGGCTTGGTCAGTAGCCCAAAGACCTGCATGATCAGAAAAACATTGTTCAGGATCAGGTTAAGAGTAAAAATTTCATACTGTTCATGTTCTTGTGTTTAGTACTTGTCTACATTGTAGCAACTTGTGGGCATTGGAGTTTGAGGAACGACTTACCATTGTGCTGAAAAGAACTACAGTGATTGTGCTGGTGATCATAATAGCATTGCTAGGTTGCTGAGTATGGCCTGATCTTGTGAACTACAAATGAGGAAACCACTGGTTAGATCAAAGCATGATAGCAGACAAGTGAACCTTAAAAGCACCACAGATTTTCTATCAGGAATATAAACAAGAGAAGAACAAGAAAAACAATCTTTCACAGAACAATTAATTTACAAACAAGACACATGGATGTGTCTACTCAGAAACGACCACATGACACAAGAACAAATTGGGGCTCAATATATTAACATATTTAATCGATAGATGGAGGGATTTTAAAAGAACAATCCTTCAGTATAAACACGATACCAAAGCAAACCACCCATGCTATCCATGTCAGTTTTTCTAAAAGAAGACTAGCTCAACTATCTGAGCATTTTTTTCCCAAGAGAAGACATGCCTTGCATTAATGCAATGTTAGTTTTTTTAGTACAGAGTGCAAGTTGAGCCAACCAATCACAATTGTACAACATAATAATGCTCTAATACATGGTATGTTTTCCAATTGTCATACCAAATCAAAAGTGATAACACTTCAAGAGCACACCAAAGCAGTCACATGTCAGCTCAAATCAGACAGATCAAACACAAAACTTTTTACCTTATTGTAAGCCAACGCAATGGACACGGCACCTCTCATGAGACCTGCCCACCAAACAATTACCTGAACAGCAAATATCATATGAGGAACATAACAACTGTTTCAAGAGGACATAATAAGTCTACAACGTTGCTCAGATAAATACTCACTTGCTGCTTAAAAGATATCTTTCCTTCTGGAGTTTTCTTTGTCCAATTTGATAGAAAGGATAGCGGGAAAACAAAAGCAGCTCTTGACACCAGCACCAAGGCTAAAATGGTGGAGCTCAAAGCAATAGACTTTACTGGGCTGCACACGGCAGAAAATATCACAAGATTCAGAAAAAAAAAATCTATTTGAACAATGGGAGGGAGGGAGGGAGAGAGAGAGAGAAGATACCTATAAGTTTGACTGACAATCTTCCACTTCTCTATATCCAATGCATCCATGCCAACATAGAGAAACAGAAAAGTCTCGGCGATGAATGATAACGTCGCAAAGGCATGCCTGTTGTCCATAAAAAATAATAGCAAAAACATAACCATAGGGAACAATACAAGTTTGGAACCATCAAAGTTAAATGCATGATCAAACACAAATGTCCAGAGGGAAACCATGAAGCTACTTACTTGGTCGTGACCCTGGAACTTTCTGTTACATTATGCCAGGTATAGTGTGACATTACAATACCACAGAAGAACACCGTGAGAATTCCACTCAAATCAAGCAACTGACAAACAAAGCAACCAATAAATAACAATTATGGCTGCATTTAGCCTTTTTTAAATAAAACATATGCAATATCTACAGGAGGTCAATGATACAGGGTGCTCACTTCAGCTAGCATGTATGATAAATAAGCCATTAGCATCATAATGGAGACTTCACGATCTGTCGAGTGTCTGGGGTGCATATCAAATCAGAGGAATATGTTACAGTATCATCAATTTCAAGTAAGCAAACATATGTTGTGCCAAGTACAAACCTGCCAAAGTACAGCTTCTTGATGATATAAGCACTGAGAAGTCCAGCCTGCAGTCATAACAAACTTCAGTAAAAAGAAAGTTTCAACAAAGTTATAGGCATGAGCAGGAAACAACTTACAGCTACTCCAAGAATGGTGCTGGTGCTGAACAAATAAAGGAAGCTGCTGATAAATTTTAGTAAATTAGCGGTATTGATATTCCCAAGATCGAAGTTCTGGATAGCATTGAATAGCACAACAGATGTTGCATCATTGACAACACCTTCACCAAACACCAAGCTGTACAAGAACGGTGTCTCATCCTGACTTAACACCTGCAAGGTGCATACAGAGTCTGTTGCCGAGAATATTGCCCCAAGTGCTGAAAATTCACAAACAGGAGTCAGAAGGCAAGAACTGCATAAAAGCAGGGACATGCTTATACTTTAGGTAAAAGACTAACCAAGATAGTCTCCAAGCTCAAGTGCACCAATATTAAGCCTTGATATTAGTCCTAGGGCACCTGTGATCAAACATGTGAGGAAAGCAAGCAGAAACAGATATACATCACAAAAAAAAAGCAGGAATAAACCCCTACCAAGGGATATTACAGTGAAAGAGATCAAGGTCCCAACTGCACCAAACAGCGTAATAGTAATGAAGTTTCGGAAGAACTGTTTCTTCTTCACTTGGAACCTGAATTATGGAATTACAAAAAGGACAATTATGAGTTACACACCACCTAAATCAGTAAACAGTATATGATACATCACCAAGGCTCTTAGCGCTAAACATTCATTGAAGTAATTGCTGGATTAGTTTTAACACCACAGTTGCTTTTGCTATTGAAGTGTTTAATTGAGTGAAGCTTTTGGGGATTTTACTCAAAGCAACCTCCAAAAAAAGCACCATTTATCTGATATAGATGTAATGATGATTACATGGGTCATGCAAAAGCAGCTGATGACTGCTGCTATGTTATTTAGAAGGGGGAACGGGACAATTCCAAGCACAGGGGTGGCAACAACAGCTCCCTTCAACTACAATTCATAAAAAACAGTTGTATGTCTCCCAACTACAATTTATGTGCGCAGAAAAAAAAATGTTCTATTGAAACCATATAAAACAATAGCACCATAACTCTCGGTGCATATCAATCATTTTCAAGAACACCATACCCTGCATTAAATATGATCGGCGGCAGCAGGTATATGAAGAAGAGATCTTCGCTGAACACCAGCACGCGCGAGTGCTTCCCGCTCGATGCGAACAGGATAACCGCGCCAGTCCCCAGCCCCTGCACAACCCACAATCATAACAATCAATCGATCACCTTCGAATTCCAACAGACAATAGACGGGAAGACAGAGACACAGGATGACAGGAGCGACGAAGGGGGCGCTCACGATGAAGAGCGCGGTTATGGACTCGTTCATCCATCGGTTCTCCTCGAGGAGGTGTCCGACGACGATGCAGACGCACATGAGCGCCACGAACAGCCCCACCGCCGCGATGGAGGCGTAGTCCGCCGGCGGGTCGCCCAGCGCCATCCCAGCTCCAGCCCCGAGCCCCATAATCCCGGCGGCCTCTCCCTCACAGCTCCACCAATCACCCCAACCAACCCTCTTAGTTTACCGCCTCCCCCACTCCCGCCCTAATCACTCGATTCGATTCCCCCTCGCTTGCCTTCGCCTCAAAGGAACACCGCCGGCCGGCCGGCCGCACGCACGCACGCAACCCTGCTAGGCCAAAAAAAGCCCAACCGGCGGCGGGAATCTCGGCGTGCTGTGGCTCGCCGAGGATTCGTGGGAGGGTTTATCGGCGGGGCGGGTGGCGCGCCACGGCGAGGCTCCTCAGCCCGGAGTAGGAGGGCGAGGCGGAGATTTGATTCGAACTGGATTTGGATTTTTTTTTTAGGTTTTATTTTTATTGTTTCTGCTCTGTTTGGAAGTTTGCTAAGATCTGGAAGCGACGGGAAGTGGAAGGGAGAGGCCCACGTGCCAGTGGGACGGGAGGCTGTTGCCGCCACCGATCTGGAAGGGGAGGGACACGTGGTCCCGTGCCAGGGCGTGCCGCGACAGGCGGGTCCCACCGGCCAGCGGGTCGTTTTGGACCGTCGGTCACGTGGGGCCCAAACGCCCAAGTGTCGCGTATTCGGTGAGCTGTGGTCCCACGCGTCAGTGGCTTGGTTAGGCCACGTTTGCGGGGGACCCAGGTGGCGGTGGGCGGGGAGCTACCCGAGTTCCCTCGCCGGCGGCGATCGCCGGAGCCGGAGGAGAGGGAGGCCGGGGTCGGCGCCGGAGGAATCGGGGGGAGCTTCGCCCGGATTTTCAGGTGATGCGCTCCGGATCCCGCCGAACTCTTCCGATTTTGCCCCCTCCCCTGATCCTTCTTCCCTTGGTTGCCGCGCGGTCTGTTGATTGATGATAAAACGATACGAGGATGCGGCGCAGGCAGCGATAGATGATGTGTGGTGTTCGATCCCGAGACATCGCGTGGCGATCTTTGCTAGTATATGTGGCCGTGCTCGTTCCCCTCACTCACGCTCAACTGCTCTCCATGAAAGAGGTTGCTGATGGTGTGGTGTCAGGTGTGTCTTGATCTGCATCGGATTTGGGAGAGGGCACGGGGCACGCCGTTTGCAGTGGGATCAAGGCACTGCCTAGGATCTGCGGCTGGTTCTGAAGATGCTACTTCATTTTTTAGTCTCTCTCAAAGATGATACCGATGGGTCAGATGATTGTGTCTGAGGTACTGACTCCGGCTCGCACAGTATTCAGGCTAGGATTTATTTACAGCTCTAGTTAGTGTCCTTCAGCTGCTTTAGTTTTATGAATGTTTAGAATGTTATAGCAGCACCTGGAACTTGGGAAACTTTTTTTGAAGTGTCCATTTTTAATAGAATAGAGAAGAGCTGGAACTTGGGATTGATGCTTCAGCTTTCGATCACATTGATTCTGTTCTTTGCTGCAAGTCATCAGAATGGACATTGATCATGGACGCATGGATGACTTGTCAGTGTGGTGAGCTGGTCCAGGGAGCAAGGAGGCACTGTCTGCTACTTGTCATCAGAGTACTTGGCTTATTCACGTGGTTAAATAAAAAGATTCCTCTCGAATTTCCACTATAAGGCATCCCTTTGTGTTAGGGTACTTTCAGTGAGATTCCTCATTGGAACTCGAGTTCACTCTCGTTGTTCCTTTCCCTTGCTGTTGCAGCCTGATAAAAAATTACAATGAAGTGCAATTCAGTAGAGTATTATTAAAAATAAAGAAAGAAAAACCATTCAAAGTTCAGTATACTACTCGTTCGCTGATTGCTTGGTTTCCTGGCTGCAGTTCTGAAGTGCAACGAGATCGGAACATTACCATGATGAGATGCTTAACTGAAGGGTTGGTAATTTTGGTAGCCCAAGCATATTTAAATAAGGCACACACCGAGTTTACAGGTAACAGTCTGGATCCTACTTCAAATAGCACGTTCTTTTGTTTTTATGGCACTGAACATTACTTGTCCTGTTAACATACGAGTAATCTACTGGATCAAGTAAGCAAGTAGGGACAAACTGTGGTCCTTATGCTCCAATTCACATGGGAAAGCTGTACCTACATTGAATGCCTTTTTTTCGTCGGATCATGCACGGTAGTTGACCGTCTATTTGATTGACTTAGTTTATTTGTGAAATAAACACCTACAATTTGATCTCACAACATTGTTAAATATTTATTCCAACCAATAACCTGGGCTTAACTACTATAACTTGTTGCATAACAATTTCTCAACACATGTTTTCCAGTACGCCGAGTATGTTTAAACATATGTCGTATCACTGTAGCAACAAAAAAGTCAACACACTAACTAGTTCTGAAAGGATGTTTACTGAAATTGTTCTTCCTAGAAAGTATTTAGGAAGTGCCTCGACTATTACTGCGCAAGGTTCAAGAAGGCGCTAGGTGCTCTCTAGGCGGTGACCCATCGCCTAGAGCCTAGGCGTGCCTAGGCGCGCCTAGGCGTTTTCAAGGCGTTTTTCTATATCACTAAATATGTAGTTAAATAACTAATATATGAAATAAAGACCAAGATGGCTGCATGCATACCTTGGTTAATCACTTAATCTCCATGCCTTGTTCTTGAGGATAACCTTATTCCTGAAGGCAAATGCTTGTTCCTATAGCAGTATCACAACAAGGTTATGGGAAATATCAAAAAAATAGATTTACATTTACATAACAGAAACTTAGAAAGGAAGTAGAAGTAAAAGAAACTCATCTGAATGCATAGCCATCCATTTGCGCATATCATCAACAAAAAACAGCAGTTCCTATCTCCACCAAATAGTAGATTTTGAATCAAAGAGACAGGTGAGAGAGCACATAACAAGGCTTGACAGATTTATAAATAAGGTTCTAGTATAGAGTTCAAACTTCTCAGCAACTCACAGGTTACAGCACAAATGGAACACACACATCACAAGTTCATAATTAAAAATTTAAAACATGACATGATGACAACAAAACAAAGCCACAAGCCCACTGCCTGCCATAGCCCCTTCAATAATCATCATCATCTTCATCAAATTCCTCTTCTTCAGATTCAAATTCTTCTTCGTCGTAAAGCTCTCTCACTCTTGCACTTCTATGTACTTGAAGTTGTTCTTCTGCTCCCATTGCATCTCCAATCACAGACCATGGTATCCCTGTACCCGGCATCACATCCTCTTCATCCTCATCTGGATAGACAACTAATGCACAAGAATCTCCATCCTTATGCAGGAAACCTTGAGCTTCAGATGTGTCACAGGACAGCAGGACATCATTGATTTTCTTTGATTTGATTTTTTCCCTCTTACTTCATCATCTTAGAATTGAATTGAATGAAGACCAGCTTGTTGAGGCGGGCTGTAGTGAGCCTATTTCTTCTTTTAGTGTGTATCTAGAAATTAAACATGAGAACATTACATTAAAATTTCTGCAATTGTCTAATGCTGAATTTTGTAGATGAAAGATGAGCTAAGGCGCAGCACCAATTCGAAATTACTCCAACTCCTTTCACAAGTAGACGAGGATGATGTCAAAGAAAGGATCCTAACAGCCATCCTTTGCAAAGATGGTGTTTCAGTTCCATAAAGTCTCCACCAAGATGCTGAAATGAATGTAGAGCATTTTGTAAAGTAGCAAAACAGTAGAGCAGTTTGTAAAGCAACACAGCTGAAATGAACAATTATTTACCTGGGTTGTAGTGAAAATTCTCACAAGTCTTTGCAAGCTTCTTACTGAAATTTCCTTCTCTACTCTGAAATTTCTGTAATTCCACATTCACAGCTTGTTTTTGCATACTCTCATCATGATGATAAAAAGTCTCCACACAATTGATAAAGCCTACTGTTACTGTGGCATCATCAAAGATGGACGGGGTTGCATAACTATAGTATGTATTCAACAAATATGCTGCCAAATGTAACGGAGAATCAAGTCACCCTTGCATCTTCTTCTCAACAATAGCAATAATGTCCTTGTAGCGAGACTCAACATTGCCACATGCATCCTTGATCTCTCTCTTTGCCTTTAATAATTCTCCATACACGAAACCCATGGATGGCTTCACATCTCCATCAACCAAACGTAGGACTTTGATTAATGGCTCAAAAACATTCAAACAAGCCTTTAGATGAGTCCAAAAGGTTGGAGTCAACATTGTTGCTGTTGCATCCTTTCCTTTCTTTGATTTCACCTCCTTCAATTGGTCCCACCTACTATGAACCACCATCTGTTTCAACTGATCCTTCTTCTCTTGTATGCTTGTCAAAGTAAGAAAAGCTGAAGCAAACCTAGTTACCCCTGGCCTTATGATTTCTCTCCCTTCCGTGAAGTGCCTCATGCATTCCAATGTTCTTGTGTGCCCATAGACAAATATGGTGAATGCCTTTGCTTGCTCAATTACAGTCTTGTACTTTGGCAAGTTGCCAATTCCTTGGAGCATTAAATTGATGGTATGAGTTGCACAGGATGTCCAAAAGAGTTGCGGCCTCTTCTCAAGCATGAGTTTCTTTGCACCTATATTGTTAGAAGCATTATCTGTCACTACTTGCACCACATCTTCTTCTCCAGCTTCATCAATTGCTTTGTCCACTAGCTCAAAGATGACCTCACTTGTGTGTGACACATCTGACATCTCTTTTGAGCTGATAAAACTTGATCCATCTGCACAATTTGTGCATAAGTTCATTATGCTTCTCCTCTTCCTATCTGACCAAGCATCCGTCATGATAGAGCAGCCACTCTTCATCTTCTCAGCATCACGTTCTTCAATCAAACTCTTGGTCCTTGCATATTCCTCTTCTAGCAAAGCTTCCCGTAGATCAAACTGAGAAGGAGGTTCAAATCCAGGACCAAACTGACCAATTGCTTCACACATTTGCTTGAATTCATCATTGTCACAAGCATAGAATGGTATGGCTGCAAAAGAACATAAATAAAATCCATTAGTATTCAGTTTCAAAATGTAGTGAAATCTGAAACAATAAAAATGGAACAGTAGATGGCACTATGCAGCAAGGGTTATTAGCTAATTACCATGTGTATACACCCATCTTGCAATATATTTCTGCACCTCACGTGTTCTTTCTTGCCAAAGTGCCTTGTTCAACTTTTGTTGCTTCAAAGATTCAGTCCTTGTTGCTTTCGGATCAATAGAACGTGTCCACCTATCAATGGGTCCTAATTTATGAGGCTCTGAGCTTCCAACACAAGTTTGTTCAACTTCTGAATCTCCTCCAACCCGTGAAACATCCACTTCTTTTCTAAGCTCTAGCTCACGGACAGTCTTTTCCTTCCTCTTCCTTTTTGAATCATCAAGTGATTTCTGGCACTTCTCTTTATCTTCATCTTTGCTGCGTGGACATTTCTTCACATTTTTCCCAACACCAGCCACATGTTCCTTCAATCGATGCACCCCTCCAGAGCTCTCATGACCACAAAGCTTGCACTTCACTCTGTCCTTGTTCTGAGCATTAACTAGAACCCCATACTCCCATCCAACATCATCTGAATTTCTCTTCAACAAATTCTCTACTGTCGTCATATTGGACTGATTAGTTCCATTTTCATCAGCAGGTGCCGACATCCTACATGTGCAAGATGATTATTATAGCCAAAGTGTCAGACATGCAAGCATGCAGCTAATCAATAACAAAATAACAAATCACTAACAAAATAACAGTAGGCAGTAGCAGGCAAATGGGCATAAAATACACAATGCAGACAGATCTTAAAGTACTTTGCGATTAAACTATACAGAGGCAGAGGCAGTGAGGCATATAATACACAAAAGGTGCTACAATCTAGGGGCAGATGCATATTTTACACAGCAATTCGCAATCCATAGGCACTCTTCATCAATAATCAAATCGACAGCACCACTATAAGAGCTGAGACGGCAGATGGAGCAAGAGGAGGGAGGAGGCGGGCAGAGGAAGAAGCAGAGCATACAAAGTTAGAGGAGGGAGGAGCAGAGAGGTGGATGAGGAAGGGAAAGACCTGTAGAGGAGGCCAGGAAGGATGAGCGAGGAGCAGAGGAAGACAGGAAGGCCATCTTACCTTGGATCTTGGTGTCGCGCGTCAGCCGGCGGCGACGACCTCTGTAGTTGACTCCTCGCCCTCGGGGCCACGGGCTCGCTGTGGCTTGGAGAAGGAGGAGCCCGGGGTCACGGCGGGGGTGGGAGGAGGTCGCACCCCGGTTGGTTACGCAGTCGGCGGGAGGTCACGACGAGCAGCGGGATGATCTCCACCGGCGGCAGCAGTGAGGAGCTCTTTCTATTTCTCCCTCCTTCTTTACCCCAACGCATCCAGCTCTCTTCCTTATCCTTTTCCGCCGCCGCGCGCCAAGGTTTCCCGCGCGTTTCTTCCCGCCAACGCGCGCTGCGCTCGCGCGCGCTGCCGCGCCACCAAAAATTGGGCCCGCGCGCCGCGAACCCGCCTCCGCGGGCGCCTTTCCCGCCTCCGCGCCGCCTTCTCCCCGCCTCCGCGCCGCGTAGCCCGCCTCCGCGCCGCCGCCGCCTAGAGGCCCGCGTACCCCCATAGGCGCCGCGGTCTGCCGTCGCCTCGCGATTAGGCGCGCCTGGGCGGCCGCGGAACAACGCCTTTTTGAACCTTGTTACTGCGAGTACTTTTTAGCTATAAACACAATAACTAGTTGAATGCTATTTTCAAAACAGTAGTTTAATTTTATCTGCTTTAGTTTTGAATTGTGGTACAAAAAAAATACACTTTTGTGGTTTATAGTTATTATGCTGTAGGGATTTCCTTTTTTTCCAAAAGCATCAAAGTCTTTACCATTAAAAGCATTAGTACCAATTACAATTCCATTTTCATTTACCATATCCCTCACATCCTTTTGCCCTTCCATGTCAAACCAAAAACAACAAACGAAGGGCTTCCAAGAGTTACAACAGTCAAGAACTATGAAGTTAAAAAAACATACCATTAAACACCCACAAAATCATAAAAAACTTTCAGAATCTTTTCACCATTAAAATAAAGTTAAAATTAGAACTGTCCAATTGGTATTATTTATGGCTAGGTTAGGCTAGACATCCGTCTCCTGTGCTGATGTAGGGGCGCTCTTTGAACTGGCCGGGAGGCAAAGCTTTCCCTCCGCCGTGGTGCTGATGCAGCTGTTGAGTCGATGCTGTTGCTGCTAATGTTGATCTGATCAGACTTCACTTGCATGCATTTCATCTTAGGCGCAATGGATGAGAATGACCTAGCCTTGGCTGCATTCTTGCAACTGGAGTAGCTGAATGACTGGCTCCCGCTCAGCTCAGCTGGATATCTATTTACTGACTTTGTCAGCCTTGGTTTACTGACAGAATGGCTTCCTGCGCTATGTCTTTGCCGGCTACACACTGTCGATGACATGAAGTGAGGTACTGAACCATGAGTAACCTTTATCTTTGCCTTCTCGGTTGGGTGTGGGCTCTCTGTGGCATCAATGTGACCTACCACTAAAGTGCTTCTTGGTGACCCCTTCTCATCACTGAGAGCCTGACAAACAGATGAATTGAGCTTCTTCTTCTCTTCAACTGAGATCTCTGCTATCCTTATTTGTTCATTGAGATGCTTAAGCTCTTCCTCTGCATCACGTACTTCCTTGTCAAGCTCTGCAAGCCGCTTCTGCTTAAGCATTTTCAGATCCTACATCACAGAAAAGGCACAATCTTTTAATATAATAATGAAACTTTTGCAAAGGTGGTAAAATTGCTAGTTCCATTTGTATACTTACTTCTGGAATGTCTCTATTTGATTCTATTGATCTGGCTCGTTTTGCAAAGCTCAGGGAACAGACTGTTTCTCCAACATCATCCTCAGAAGGGCTGATGTGCACAACCATTAGAACTTTTGAACGATCACCTGTTATTTAAATATTCAATAGAGTAATGTCAGATTATCATGTTGGCCGGGTTATATTGTTTTTCAACAAAAGAAGATCCTGTTTTTCAACAAAAGAAGATCCACACTGATCTAAAAAGAGATATTCCCATACCGAGCGAATCACTGAGAATCTGGGTAAGCTTGCTGTTTCTGCAGGAGTCAAAAAATGAAAATATGATCAGAATCACTGATTAGTAACTGTAATGTAATTGAAATTTTAGATTCTTTTCCCTAGCACGCTGTTAATAATTTATATGGTGAGTTAACTGACGAATTCAGCTGTTACCTGTAAGGAACATGACTTCTCTTTCTTCTAAGTGCAGTAATGACATCTCCAAGTGCTGATAGGGAGAGGTTTATGGCCTTTCCCTCATCCATTGTCAACCCAGATGCACCAGTCTTAAGCAACCGCTCGCTGCCTCCAAGATCGATGAGCCAGAGCTTGCTGACTTGTTCAGTAACTCCATGCCTCCTTATGGTAATCCTTGTCAAACTACACATAGACAGAGCTAAGGCACATAAAATTGGGTACTGTTCGATTTACCATACAGAAAGTTGGTGGTTGAAACATATTGCCAACCCACCAGTGCGACCGGCTCGAGACGTCGTTGACATTTGTCCAGGATGTTGATCGGGCACGCCTTCCTCTGCAGTACCACTGGTTGGCTTTCTTCAGGTCTGGTATTGAGACATCGTTCAGGCCCTCAACTTCCACAGCACCACTTTTAGTTGCCAGTATGCTGAGATTACTGAAGAGTGGAAAGAAATTGAATGTCGACATTAACAGATTGAGAATTGGTAGTCTTTCTTCATAATTTAAATGTGAATAGATAGCCTTACCATGTTGTGCTACATTCCGTTGGCCTCGAGAGAGGCTGTTTTGGTGCCAACAAATCCCTGAGACTCCCCAAGTAGACCTCAAGCATGCTTATGGAGAAAGAGTATGTGAATGAACTGTCTTCTGAAGCATGAGAAAACAGTTCTTGAATAGCTCGAGGAACAATACCGAGCTTACCATCAGTCCCTTCCTGCAATCAGTTATATCTTCATTTATCAGTACATTTCAGGGAAAGGTGAGTGGAACACATATTTGCCATAAATTTAGCTCAAATCTATCCAGAAAAAGCACCAACCAACCATTGTGTAGGTTTTTCCTGTCCCTGTCTGGCCATAAGCGAGAATGCAGACATTGTGCCCGTCAAGTGCAGATCTGAGGATTGGTTTTACTTCTTGAAAAACATCCTCTGCATGGAACACTCTGAAATGAATCATACTGGCGAAAAGAAAAAATGAGAAGTAAGTGAAAGATTACCCTGTGTTGACTCCTGATCAAAAGCCCTATCAACACTGAATTCTTTCTCGATCCCCACTGACTTGACTGCAATCTTCTCATGTTCGACAGTAACTACTGATTTGGTCTTCAAGTTGCTCGTTTGGACCAATGGCCTTACCCGGCAGAAGACCCTAATATTTCCTGAATTTTGGCCAAACTCTGAAGCTCAGATCCTCGGAAATTCAAGTGCTAAAAACTGCTGGCTAGAATTGAAGACTGTACCTTTCAGGTCAATGAGCTTGTCAAGTGCCTCTCGTCTTCTCCGGTCAAGATGTCGCTGCCTTGATCGCAGAGCTGAAATCTCCTCTGAAACAACATGGGATTGAGATAACTCCATCAGGTCTCGATGCAAAGTCACCATCACTCGACAGGCAACTCACAGTATGTAACCTAATGCTGCTCCAACCTTGCAGAACTGAGATGTCCTTGTCGTAGCCCACTACGATTCCCCCCTTTGGGAGCTCCAAGCTCAAGCTCTCCAATGGCACCATCACATGGCCTCCCATGTCTTGTTTCTCCATGCAATGGAAACAAGAGCTCTTGTTCTTCTTCAGACAAGCTGATCACTGGTCAAAGAAGCCTATCAGCATAACTGTGTAGATGGAATCTGAAACCGCTCACAGCAAGAAAAGAATGGAAGGATGACAGCAGAAGGAATCTATTCCATCACTTTTCCATGATTAGCTGCACTTCTGCACTGCTGGAAGACAGCAAATCGGGTGCTTGAAATAGAATCTTACAGGCAAGAACACGGGCGAACTTCCCCAATACCTCGTGATTATTGCATCCAGAACTCCTCTTGCCTCTAAATCCTCTTTTTCAATGTAACCTCTATCTGTAAAAAACGAAAATTAAGATTGCAGGAATCATCAAGAAAAGGATTCCGTCTCAAGTGCAAGAAGCATGAACAAGAGAATTTCGCATTGGTACCTTGAGACGAATCCCCTGCTTCCTGAATTTGTTCTTGACTTGACCCAGTGGCAGAGCAAGAACAACTATGCAGGAGGAGGGGTGATGGAGTGAGATAACAGGGAAGAGGAGAATTGGAGTGAGCCAACAGCAAACAGAGAATCTCTGCAATGCAGCTAGCTCCTAATGATTGCAACCTCAAGACTTTTGCCTCTGATCTTTCTTGGATCTCGATACCGAAAGTTGGGCTGTGGGAGTGGCAGCAATTACTAAAGTCCAAAAGCTCAGAGCTAACAGTTGAAAACGAAGAAGATGGAGAAGAATCCTAAGGCTCCAGCCACATGTAGTGCCTGCAATGGTGCAAGCAGCAAGCAAAGCTGAAGAAAAGTGATACACACCACACTGGAAAGCCTCGAAAGGGATCTTTGCAACATCACACAAGGGAAACTCGTATCAAAGGAAGGAGGAGTGCAGGGGGTCAGAGGGTGAAAGAGAACATATGGTGCATTAGAACAGGTAGGCAGTTAGGCACTGCGTGGTTCCAGGTAAGAACTACTAGTATTAGGAAAACAGTTAGGTGGCGTGGAGGTTGCCTGGATTTAGAAGATCCAGAGGAGAGGCGTGGTGGGGATCAAGGAGCATGCAGTCCCCACCACTCGTAGAAAACGAGGGGGGAGCGCGAGGGGGGAGCGCAAGGGGGTGGGGGGCCGGATCGTTTGTGGTGGGCAGTGTGTCTCCCACCTTTTGTCAAATTCTCTTGAGCAGCATTTCCTGTGTTGTCTGCTGGATTTAAGCTTTGGTTTTTGACAGCGCTCTGAAAAAAGGGTACGGGTAACTGTTGATGTGCTGGGAGCACCGGAGCAGGTTGGTAATTTGTTGTGTTTTGTCTTGAAAGGCTGAGGTGGAAAAGCACTGCACTATATTTTCTAATTGGAATATTGGAAACAGGGTTCGTTGTGCTATTGAGAGACCAAGCACAAGGCATCATAGTCCGGTTCTTGCTTTTCATGATGCAGCACACTGCCACTTTATGGCTTTTTTGCTGCAGTATCTTTGGTCTTTCTCTTTCCAGGTATGATTTTTATTTTGTACTTTGAGTTCATTATAAATGAATTATTGCCCCTGCTTTTTGTTTAAGTTGATACTCAGCCTTGACTTTTTGTTCTGATAGTATTAGCGAGGTACCAAAACAAACTCCATTTAATTTGTCGTCATGAACTAAACAAAGTGCATTGCTCCTCCACATACTGTAGCACAGTGAAGTGTCACAGAAAATCCGGACAATCTTTCATGATAAAGTATCTTACATACTCCGGTGATGAATGATAGGAGTAGATGGTCCATGAATTTGACCCTGGAACTGCAAACTTACAAAGAGATCCAAACTACAGTAGACTTTAGAAAAACTATAATCAATGGGATCAAACTGGGTAGATCTTACTTGTTGGCAGTAAAAGAAGCTCCCTTTACTCTTATACAGTTATACTCCTTGTAAAACCTCGCTGCATGTTGCGGATTTCTTTCTCCAAGCATGGAGGGAATACAATACAGAAGGGCACCCCGCTATTCTTTTTTTCTTCTTGAAAAATGCCACAGTAACTCTCTGGCAGTATGGACCACAGATGTTTCACTGGAATGCACACATTTTAGAAGAATTTCACATGCATGGATACTACGATAGTGTAGCAGCTGTTCTCTGGCTAGTGCCCGTAGTTTTTGCTTTTGTTTGTTCGATTTGTTTTCTGTAGCAAATCCGCAGCCGGAGATCCTTTGATTCTGTAAAAACTGCTGTAACCTGGGTCGCGCTCCCCTTTCTTAATGCAACACGTGCGATGCAGTTCTCGAAAAAACATGCACGGGTACAGAACCATATAAAATTCCCTTGAAACTATTACATTCCAATTGGGCTGTGCTTGCATATAAATGAACACACAAGGTCAATAATTTACTGCTGGATCCATCCAATAGTCTGTTTGGTAGGTCTTAAAGTGACTTCTGCTATTTGTATGACTGATTTGTTGTGAGAGTAGAATACTCTACGCAAGAAGCTGCTTATTCTTGCAAATTACTCTAGCACCAAACTTGGCAACAAAACAACAGCAGCATCCTATGTCACTTGATAAGCAATGAATGCAGTGCATTATAGAGAAACACATTTTGCATGACAAAGGGGGTGGCACAGAAGTCAAGAGAAGAGAATCCTCTCCTCTTTTTCAAGAAAATATATCAGATGACTCTAAAGGTGCAATGTCTTTATCTCAAAAAAAAAAGGCAAATCCTAATAGAAGTCCAAGATAAGGTCACCACAAATTCACAAGTCTTTTATCACGAACACTTGGATGCTGATAAAAGCAAAATGTATACTTTGGATAGAAATCCTTTCATCTGGTAGCAAGTCATGTCATACCTAGCAAAGATTCGTTGTTTGATAGCAATTTTCTGTACTGCAAAGTTAATTTGAGGACGATCCAAAAGAGTAGTTCTCTTATTCATGTTGTATTCTCCTCATACTGCAACACGTTAAATATTTCTGCATCGTTGTCACGTTCAGCTGGTTAACATGTCCTGATCACCTAATTAAAAACAGCAGGATTAGTCTGCATCTCCTGTGTAAAGTATGGTTGTGTTTTGCAAGTTAGTGGACGCCGACCCTAGAAAACAGGGCGGTGTGCCTAATGAGGCCAAGATTTGAACTGATTAAGATAAGGACCAAACTGTTCACAACTAACCACCCCTATCCCGTCGTCCTGATTACATTGGATAGTACCTACGAGCACGCATTTCCTTGCATCCTTTTGCAGATGTGCTTATCTTCATTATTGCAGTTTTGATTTGGGGTAAACAGTGGTTTGATGTTCACAATTAATTTCTTAAGACACGCAACTATCCCAACCACGCCTCTCCTCTGGATCTTCTAAATCATGCTGTACCTTTCACACATTGATGAGAGCAATGTAGAGTACTGCATGCATTATATAGCGCCTTTTTTTTAGCATACACATTATCTAGCGCATTTGTTGGTCTCTTGTACTTGAGAAGAGAAACAGTTACCAGTACTGTACCAATGTACATATACCTGGAGGAGGAACAATTTTTTTTTTTTGACGGTGGGGGGGGGGGAGGTTCCCCCACCTGATTATCATTAGCCAAATAAGCATGAGCCCAACGCACATGAGCGTGGGCAGGGTTCATTACAGTAGCAGTAGGGGGGGGGGGTGCGAGGGGGAGTTACAACACCGTACAGTTTTGATAGCTATTACATGGGGGAAAACAGCAAACACCAGGACTCGGCGACTTGTGCGTCGTCGGCGGGGAGCCGGTGAGCCCAGAGGCGGGCGTCATCGGCGCAAGATCTCAGCAGGCGGCGGAGGCACGGGCGCTGGCTCTCGAACACCACGGCGTTCTGGTGCTTCCAGACGTTCCAGCAGCAGAGGAGGAGAAACATGGAGAGGTGGCGGCGAGGCACACGGCTGGGGAGGCGCATATTCCACAGCTCCTGGACTGTGGCTTCGGGGGCGGCGGCGACGCCAAGGTGTGACCAGAACGCCGCGGCGGTGGGGCAGTTGAAGATGATGTGGTCGGCGTCTTCGTTGTCGTGGTTGCACAGCTCGCAGTCCGCGATGTCCAGGACGTGCCGGGTTCGGAGGTTATGCCGGCTTTGTATGCGATCTTGCACGAGTAGCCATGCGAAGAACCGAACCCTGGGGGGAGCCCGATTGTGCCAGACGAATTTGGCAAAGGGGCACGGCTCCGTCGTGGCGGCAGACATCAGGATGCGGTAGAGTGTCGCGGTGCGGAGCTGGCCTTTTGTGTTCTCGAGGGGGCAGACTCGGATGTCGTCGCTGTCGGTGAGCGTCGTGTGTTCCAGGAGCTGATGGAGCCGAAGGAGCTCGGCTTCGGCGACGCGCGTCAGGCGGGGCTGGAGAACTGTGTCCACCCCCCGCTGTAGTACTGTTCGTACCGACACGGCGGGGCGGACGGCGTGGCTGTGAAGGGTGGGGAGGAGTTCGGCGAGCGGTCCGTCGGGGAGCCAGGAGTCCTCCCAGAATGACATGCTTGCGCAGTCGCGCAGATCCACCGTGGTCATGGCACGGTATGTGGGGAGGAGTCGCCGGAGGGAGGTCCAGTGGCTCCCGTCGACTTCCCCTTCCAGCGTGACCAGGTCGACGCGCTGCCGTACCCATTGCGCCCAAGCTGAGTTCGCAGGGCGGAAGAGGCGGTGCAGCAGCTTTAGTAACAGGCACTGGTTTTGTGTGCCTAGGTCTTTTAGCCCGAGGCCGCCGTCTTCGCGCGTGGTGCACACGCGCTCCCACGCGACCAGACACCGCGCGCCGCTAGCCTTGTCAGCTCCAGCCTAGAGGAACGCGCGGCGTTTGGCGTCGAGGAGGTCCAGAGCCCCTTTCGGCACCTCGACGACGCACATGGCGTAGATGAGGAGGTTACCGAGGACTGCGTCCGCCAGCACTGCGCGCCCCATAGTGTTGAGGAGAGATGCCTTCCAGCCGGCCAGGTACTTGTCCGCGCGCCCGATCATCGGCAGCAAGGCCGCGGTCTTGATCTTGTGTGGAGAGAGCGGTAGGCCGAGGTAGATTTGGGGGAACGCCTCTGTCTTGCATTGTAGGACGTCGAGGCATTGCGCGATGGTCGACGGATCGGCGTGCAGCGGCACCACCGAGCTTTTGGAGTAGTTGATGTTGAGCCCGGTCGCGTTCGCGAAGTTGTCGAGGAGGGACCGCAGGCGTGACACTGAGGCCGCGTCCGCCCTGGTGACGATGAGCGTGTCGTCGGCGTACTGCAACACAGGGCATGGTGCTCCCGCGACCAGGGGATGCGCTACGCCGCCATCAGCCTGGACGAGCTTCTGGAGTACGTCGGCGACGATGAGGAAGAGGTATGGCGAGAGTGGGTCGCCTTGGCGCAGTCCACGGCGGCAGGTGAACCACGGCCCGGGACACTCGTTCACCAGCACTGCGGACTTGGATGTGCGCAGGAGTTCGTGGATCCAGGCGCACCATCGAGGCGGGAACCCGCGCACGGACATGATCCGCTGCAGGCTTGCCCAATTCACCGTGTCGAATGCCTTGGCGAAGTCGAGTTTGATGACGAGTGCCGGGGCTCGGCGTTTGTGGGCGCACTAGATGATTTCCAAGGCGTGGATGAAGGTCTCCGAGATGCAGCGCCCCTAGAGGAAGCCGGTCTGGTTGATGTCGATAAGCGTCGGCAGCCCCCTCTGCAATCGTGTCATCAGCAGTTTGGACGCGATCTTGATGTCGCAGTTCTGTAGACAGATGGGACGGAAAGCCCCCACTGACGTCGGGCCGGCCGTCTTCGGCAAGAGGACGACGTAGGAGCGATTGATGGGCTCCAAGTCGACGTCCCCTTGGTGGAAGGCGGTGAGAAAGCGTTCCAAGCGAGGGGCCACCGTGTCCCAGGCGGCGTTGTAGAAGCTGGGGCCGAAGCCGTCGGGGCCGGGCGCGCTCGTCGCGTTCATGGCGCGGGCGGCGGCGCGCGCTTCCAGCATGGAGAAGGGCGCCACTAGGGGGGCGGCGTCCACCCGGCGCGAGCCGTCGTAGAGGCTGTCGATGTCCAAGAGCCAGTTGGTTCCACTGGGGTCGCCCAAGGTCCGCGCATAGTGCACGGTCAGCGCCGCCGTTTTCGCCGCGTGCGATGTGACGAGCTGCCCGTCGACCTCGATCGCGCGGATTTGGTTGCGGCGTAGGCGGTGCGACGCGTTGGCATGGAAGAATCTCGTGTTGCAGTCGCCTTCTTTGATCGCGCGCACCTTGCCCCGCTATTTCCAGTACGCAGCGCGTTCCCGGATGGAGAGCGCGAGGCGGTCCTGGCACAGCGCCCGTAGATGCAGTTCACCCTGCGACAAATCAAGAGCTTCCTCGAACACATCAAGCAGGTAAATCAAGAATTTGCAGTTGTGGTGTAAGCAAGGAGGGGATCTTTTGTTCCGCGCCCATACCTTTGCCTCGCGGCGCACTGCCTTGAGCCCAGCCGCTAGAGCGCCAGCCGCGCCACCACGCGACGGGGCCCCGTCCCAGGCCGGGAGCACGCTCAGCAGAAAATCAGCGTGCAGAAGCCAGGAGTTCTCGAATCGGAAGGTGGAGGCTTTTGGGATTAGGGATGAGAGTTGGATGAGGAGGGGGTGTGGTCTGAGATCTGGCGTACTTGGGAGGTGATTGAGGAATTAGGGAAGAGCTCGCTCATGGAGGTGTTCATGAAGATCCGGTCGAGGCGTTCTAGCGTCGGGTGTTCGCGGCGGTTGGACCAGGTGAATTTGCGATCGAGGAGGGGGAGCTCGAGGAGGGAAAGGACGTCAATGGTGGAGTTGAAGGAGTCGCACAGGGAGAGGTTGATGTTGTCATTGTTTTTATCCGCCGCGCAGCGGATAAGGTTGAAATCCCCGAGTAGGAGCCAGGCGCCGGTGATATCCGGGGCGAGGGTGAGGAGGGTGTCGAGGAACGCAGGGCTGTCAGCGTGGTCCGCAGGATCGTAAACGTTCGTGACAGTGAAGCGGAGATCCGTCATGGTGGAGGTGAGGGTGGTGGTGAAGGAGAAACGTTGTTCGCAGGAGCTCTCGAGGGAGAAGAGCTGGGGGTTCCAGGCGGTCAAGATACCGCCTCTGCTGCCGTCGGCGTTAGCACTGGCGTGGGCGGAAAGGGAGGGAGGGAGGAAGGTTTTGGCTTTCATCACGTCGACAGCGGCGAGTTTCGTTTCCTGCAGACCAACAATGGCGGCAGTGCAAGCGGAATGAACCTCACGGACAGAGGAGCATTTAGGAGGATCATTCAAGCCGCGAACGTTCCAGGAAACACAGTTAAAGACGCGAAATCTACTATCCATTGATAAGGAAGTAACACCTGGGTACAACAGCGAGCGCCGTAGCGCAGGATAGCAGAGGACTCACGGACACGAACTCAAGCAGATTACAGAGAACGACAGTAGCAGAGTTCAGAGCGTAAACTAAGCGCTTAGAGCGCAATGACAGACACACGACACTGGCACAACAGCTGGGGGGGAGCACATCGGAGCAGGGATCGGCCTGGTTGCTAACAGAGTAAGCCAAAGCAACACAGGCGCTCCCCGGGCCCTGCCCGATGGACCGGTTCTTCATTCCTTCTTCGCCGTCACCGCCGCGATGCTCTTTTCAGCCGCATACCCCAGGCCGGCAGTGGCGACGAGCTTGCGGAGGGTAGTGGCGACGATCGGCTTCCCCTTGTCGCGGAGGACGCCCTTCTTCTGCACCTGCTCCTTAAGCTTGCGGGAGCAGGGCTCAAGCGCGTTCCTGAGCGCCTTCAGTTGCATCGCCTTGGAGGTGGCCGAGACGAAAGCGACCCCTCCTGGCTAGCGAGGCGGGCGCTCTCCCGGCGGGGAGCGCGTGGCGCACCGCGGCGGGCGAGCGCTGGCTCTTGGAAGGCCGGCTCCGGCGGCGGCGGCGGTGGAGGCGCATCGCCGTCGTCCAAGGGCAGCGCAGGGATGTAGATGGGGAAAGGTGGGAGGGGTGGAAGTGGAGCATCGCGCATGGGCCCGTAGAAGAAGGATGCAAACCCGGGGAAAGTTGGGCCAAGCGGGAAATGGTGTCCCTGCGGCCCAAAGAAGTTGGCGGGCCCAAGGGGCCCCTGTTGCGGAGCTGGTGGTGGTGGGGGAGCGGGTGGAGCAGGCCCAAAAAAGGGCGGTGGAGGCGGCAAAGCTGCAGGGGGGGTGGCGGCAGCCCGAAGAAGGGGATGGGGAAGCCGTTCCCGTCGAGCGCCTCGTCGCACTGCCAGACGAAGAGGACGGAGAGCCTGACGATGGCCCCTTCCCCGTCGGGGCCGATGACGTGGAGAGCGCGGGGGATGCGCGACGGGTCGGAGAGGTCGAGGACGAGGCGCAGGGAGCTGAAGTCGTGGACGAGGCACAACGGGTCGATCTCCGCCACCGCGCCCACGGTGGAGAAGATGGCCCTGATGTTCAGCGGATACCACTGCTCCAGGGGGAAGTCCGCCGCCGAGATGAAGGCCCTCCAGCCAGGGCCCGCGAAGAAGTGGTTCTCGGCGGACTCCGGGCGCTCGATGTCCACCAGGAACGCACCCTGGACGATGGGCCCGTGCCCCACCGCCAGATCCCGATCATCCCTGGAAGAGAAACGCAAGAGCATTGCACCACGGGACGAGGGGAGCATGACAACCTGGTTGAAGAGCAGGTGCGGCATGATGGAGTGGAGCGCTACCCAGATGGTAGGAGCAGGGTTCGCCACGCCGTCCGCCGGGGAGACGTAGGCGAAGGCGTAGAGAGTCGCCTCCGCCCAGTTCCCCTGCGGGGCCCAGACGGTGAGGAACTCCGGGATTGGATCGTGGCCGACGTCGACGTCGTCGCTCTCGACCGTCTCCTCCTCCGACTCTTCTCCGGTGTAGTCGGGTGGGAGCGGCTCGTCCCAGCTCATTCCGCCGGCGGAGGCACGGTCGAGCGAGAGGGTAGCCACCGCGACCGACGTGACCGGGGCAGGCGACGGGGGCGGGGAGCGGCTCCCAAACCCCCCGGGTGCCGCCTCGGGGGACACGGGGCGCTTGTCGCCGTGTACGCCTACGCAGTGGATATCCACCGCGCGCGGGAAGACGGCTGCACCCGGCGGGGCCCGCGACGACGCAGTTTCACTGCGCGGTGGCGGGACAACGAACCTGGCGCCGCGGTGCAGAGCGTCCAGCGAGCGCGAGCGAGTGAGCCGGGGAGTAGCGGAGGGGGAACGGGGAGGAGCGGAAGCGGGGCGGGGGGTGTAGGGGTTGGCGGTCGCGGAGGCGGGAGCGGCCGCGCGCGGCCAGGGGGTGAGCTCGCGGTTCACCGGCATCTTGCACCAGTGTTGTCGGTGGCCGCTCGCGCGACAGCGACGGCAGCGGACCGGGTCCCGGCAGTCCTTGACGAGGTGGTCAGGTGAGAGGCACCGGAAGCACCTGTCGCCGGAGAGAGGAGGGAGGGTTTTACGTGGTGTCGGCTGAGGGGGGCCTGCCGGTTTAAGGGCGGCAGCAAGGTAGGGAAAGGACGTTGGTGGTTGAACAGGAGTTAAGCTTGGCGCCGTTTCCGGGGGAACAGTGCGCGGCAGGGTAGGCGACGTGTCGGCACCGGGTAAGGGGAGGAGGGGGGAAAACTGGAGTTGGACATCACAGGGTACGGGAGGATATGCTGACGCGGGGGAAATCCCGTTTCAGGCTGGCACACCCCTTGAGCCCAGCGCCGACCATAACTCGCAGCAGGGTTTTTGAAAAAAACGGCGGCATGCTGGTGGTGGGGAGTTAAGGCGTCGTCCTCTTCAGGGAGAGTCAGCGTGGCCGCCATGGCCGCGTCCATGGAGGAATGGAGTAAGAAGAGAGCGGAACCGAAAACCAAGCCTCCTTTGATGACGATCGTGTTGGCGACGTTTTGATTCGCGACCTCAGAGCGGAAGACGTAACTACAGACGCGCGAGGCACTCATTCTTTCCGGGGCCACAGTCAGGAGGAAGGTTAGCATGGAGGAGATGTAGGAATCATTGAAGCGAGAAGCCCGAGATGGGGGGTGACGAAGATGAACGAGCGCCGGGAGGGATGGGGGGGGGGGGAACGGAACCTGGCGTCGCCGCTGTGTGGAGATCGGTGAGGAGCTGATTCTGCACGAGGAGGCCCGGCTTGGCAATGGGGGAACGCTTCGGCGGCGGAGACGACGGCTGCTCAGCGACGACGGGCTCGCGGGAGTACACTGCACGCGGCGGCGTGGGGCGCGGAGGTGGTTGGGTGGAGGGAGGCAGTGGGTTGGCGGTGGAGAGGTGGCCGGAGGTGGCAGCGGCGGGCGTTCGCGGGGTGCGGTCGCCCGCCGGTCGCCTTGCTCGCAAGGCGCGGGCATCAGCAGCACCTCCTTTCCGCTCTCTCAGGAGGAACAAATTGTACCATCAGATCAAGTATTATTTTCAGGGCTCAAGCAGAGTTCCAACTCTGCTCATTAGTTAGACAGTTACCACCTCAGAGAAAACCCCACTGTCCAGTGGAGTAAATGTGCAAGCTGAAAACAGTATGCATTCTAGTTACCATGCATACCACAAGGTGAAAGGAAATGGGAGGATTGGATTGGAGGGAGAGCGACACATCGGGGACAAGCTCGCAACAGATTGCAGCTCTCCCATGTGAGGTCACTGGGCGGTCACTGGATCCATGCATGACCTGTGTTTTGTGTAGGGGTTGGTTGGTTTGATCAGTCTGAACAGGCATGCAGTTCATCTCTCCACTCGATGTGCACGGTGACAGTTCTCGACAGTGCTGTGTGCGCAAAGCTAGCTGCAGGTGCAGGGCTGGATTAGCTTGGCGTCAAAACCAGACAAGCCTTGCACAGTGGTGTGGCCACACTTGAGATCACACACACTTCCTGCCTGTGCTGGCTGTGCAGCCTTCTGCAAATCTGCAGTGAAAACAAAAGGTAGGTCCCAGTGAAAAAAAAGAAACTACTACATGACCCTGTATAATTACCTGTCAGTAGTAGTAAAACCTGGCTAGGAATGTCACCACAAGTAGTATGTGATTTGGAGTGGTTAATTACCTTGATTTGTTTACTGCCATCCTGTTGCACCTCTCTTCTCTTTCCTGAGCATGTGCCCTTGGGATCCCTGCTACTGGAATCTGGATCAGAGTTAAGGAATGGGATAGGATAAGGCAACAACAGGGCATGCATGCATGATTAGGTCATGATCTGCACATTCTCCATTTTTTTTAGAGAATGGTGCCTGGCCCTTGCCTTCGAACTCTCCAGAGCCCTGGTGTGGAGATAACATATATGATTACTTTCGATTAGTAAGTATGACAACCTTGCGAATTAGTTTGTAGTCCAATGGTAGGACTGTTTAGGGACGCTATCCACCAGGGTTCAAATCATGATGCTCGCACCTTTTCGTTAAGTGGTAACCAGCGTTCCCGTCGACAATGAGGTGGCAATGGTGACTTCGGGAATCTCCAGATCTGCCGTATACTTAGTCCTTTGGAGGTGCTCATAGGGGTAAGATTTGTGTACGTGTGTTCATAGAAGTGAGTGTGCGTGCGTGTTGTGAGCATCTGTGTTATACTGTGTAATTCTAAAAAAAATATGACAACCTTGCTGCCTCTGAAATTTTTGGCCCAAAAACTTTACACCACACTAGCTAGCTGCCTTTGGAATCCATCCATTCAGGCTGGCTCTATCTTTGAATCTTTCTTCTCAGGTTGATGGTTGCTTGTGCTTGCAGGTTTTACTGTTGGCCTTTGGATTTGGATGGCTTGCAAAACTGGGCAAGGTATCCTTCCCCTTCTTTCTTTCAAAAAAAAAAAATCCTTCCCCTTCATGGAACAGTTGCTTCCTGTGTGGACAACCATGCATGGCGTGGTGGAGCAAAAGGTGGCACCCTCCTTTTGGAAATTATTGCAGGCCTCCACCATGGAGATAGAAAGGGATTTTTAACAGCGTATCTCATATAGTTATATATACTCCCTCCGTCCCAAAATAAGTGCACATCTCGCATTTCGAGAAGTCAAACACTTTAAACTTTGACCAAATATATATTAAAAAATATTAATAATTATGATACTAAATAAACATCATTAGATTAATCATGTCATATATTTTCATGACAAACTTGTTTAAAGACACAAATGTTAATATTATTTTCTATATATCTGGTCAAATTTACAACTTGTTGACTCCTCGAAATGTGAGATGGACACTTATTTTGGGACGGAGGGAGTAACTTTTATAGACAGAGAGAAAGGAAAGGGTGTGACGTGGAGATTACATTGTTTCAGATTACGGCTAAACGTGGGGAGATTTGTGAATTGTTGCTAGATTTTAGTGCCTGGCGTACTTCTGGTGAGCTTTCTATTTTCAGCTAACAATATAGATAGACAGCATTCTGACGCAGAGGATGTTTTTTTTCTTATATTAGATTTTTTTTTAGATTTTTTAGAGTATTTAGATTTTTTTTAGA
Source organism: Cenchrus fungigraminus (assembly GCA_036936925.1). Lineage (NCBI taxonomy): Eukaryota > Viridiplantae > Streptophyta > Magnoliopsida > Poales > Poaceae > Cenchrus > Cenchrus fungigraminus. The sequence goes on from CM072779.1 coordinate 128,207,904, forward strand.
TTAATTTAGAGCCAGGTGGGCTCACCGAGTGGCCCAGGCTGGTGCAGCCCAGGTTGGTTGCTAGAGGGCCCGCTGGGCCACAATTCATGGAGAAGAATATGCGCTCAGGCCTTTTTGTTCCGCCCAGTTACTAGTAGGTAGTAGAGTTTAGGAAGAGGATTCCAGCAAGCCTAGATTGTATGGTTTCATGCACTTCCACAACGGCCCAATAACTTTGCTCACACACATCCCGCCCAGCGCCTAGCTAATTTTTCCTTTACGAGATCTCGACTCTTTGCAAATTGCAATGATCTCTTGCATTCAGTGGCGAATCTAGCGGTGGGGCGGGGGGTCTCAAGCCCCCCTACCGCCGTGGAATCCATGAAGCCCCCCCTTAGCCCCCCTAGAGATTTCTGCCATGGACGCAAGGAATAGAAGGGTTAGAGGTCCGGAGCCGATCTGGTCAGAGGTTGAAGATGAAGGGGTGTGCGAGATGGGCTAGTTGGCTAGTGATTTGGGCTGCAACCTGCCAAGGCCCATGGAGAAATCTAAAGTCCAGCCAATGCACAGCCTAGACATCAGGCCTTTTTTCTCTCATCAGACGGACTAGGAGGGACTCTCTGGCCGGCATTTTGTTTGGTTAAGCTGTATGATTTTTTTTTTCAATTCAACGCTTCTCTCTCACAACAATGCTGATGGTTTAAAAAAAGTTACTGTTCAGCCCTCCCTATTATGTGATCCTGGCTTCGCCACTGCTTGCATTGTACTTATTGTCCTAGTAGCTTCCTGAATCCATCGGAAATCCATATTCATCCATCATCTTTCTCATAAACCATGAAAAATATCTTTAAGAATAAATAAGTGGTTTTGTTTTTTCAATTAAAAATAAATCTTGTAAATACTTAATAAGGCTATTAAAGCACGAAAAATATCCCTAATCTTCTAAAAATTCAAACAAAAATTTCTAAAGGTGGATCGGGATGAAAAATCAAAATAAAATATTTAAAGCTAGTGAAAATATTTTTAAAATTTCCAAAAATTAAGATTTAGCTCTAGCAAAATGGAAAATATATCCAAAAAATTCAAAAACATATATCAAAATATTTTAAACTATGTTTAATTGCATCTAGAATACTTTCTGTAATAAACACATGAATTTTTTTGGGACAATAAAAACATGAAATGAAGATGACATGAATACACTCATCGTAAATGCATTCAACATTAATATTTGTTACATTGATATAAATTTAGAAAATTTTATAGATACTTTCACTATTTTTAAATACTTTTTGAATTTTTTGCATCCCAATTCATCTCTAGGTTTTTTCTCAAAATTTTAGAAGAGTTAGGATTTTTTTCATGGTTTAATAATCTCATTAAGTATTTACAAGATTTAATTTAATCTGAAAAAGACAAAGCCGTCTTTGAATACCGCTTACTACCACAGTAGAGAGGTAAAGTGAACAGTTTTGGAAGTTGAGGTAGGTGATTTACCTGGTTTTTTAGTCTTAGGAGAAATAGTGGACTTTGCACGGTATCCAGGGAGGTAAAAAGGATTTTGTCTCTTTATTTTTTATTTTTTGAGCACATTTTTTCTTTTTGTTTAAACCGTTTTCAAATTTCAGACCAACCCACCGTGCGGCCCATTGGCCTTGCTCTCGTGGATCAGGCCAGCTGTGGATTTTATGGGCTCATGCCTTTGTTCAGCCCAGTATAGTTTAGGAAGAGGATTTCCGGCCAGATAATGATCTTCAAAAACGGCTTGCTCCGTGAAGCCCAGCCACCAGCCCAGTATAGTTTATTTTTTGTATTTGTTGAGTAGGGAGTTGGGACGATTCCTTTCCTTCCGATAAAGAAACATATCTCATGGAAATCACAATCTTTGTGTGCAAATCATGATAAAAAAATTATCTAAATTTACCAAAAAATCACACATGTAGGTGATATGATGATACATAACTTTGTAAAATATCTTGTTCAAACTTGATTTCGTTTGTGAGATAAAAATAACAAATTTCAAACCAGAATGTTGTTCACATAATTTGTTATTAATATCTCACGAACGAAGTCGAGTTTGGACAAGATATTTTACAAGACTATGTAACATGATATCATCTAAATGTGTGATTCTTTTTATTTTTTGAATTTAGACAACTTTTTTGTCATGATTTGCACGGGTTTTCATGAAGGTTGCAGTTTCCCATATATGTTAAAAAAAGATGAAGTTTAAAATATGTCAACACAACAGATATGTCATTATTTTCTATTCATTCGGTTCCAAATTACTAATTATTTTGATTTTTATATATATTTATTTTTGTTACATATTTATATATAAGTATATATCTGCTAGGTGCATCCGTGCATAACAAAAAGAATATATATAGAAAAAGACAAAACGACATGAACGTAATTTGGGATGAAAAGAGTAGAAGCAAGAGGAGGTAGGACCAGGAGCATAAATATATTTTCGCAAATGCTAGAGGGAAAGGCCTCTCGATTTAGTCATAAATTGAGAGCCCCCCGATTTGGCAAAATCGAGGTAAAGAGAGGATTAAGGAAGCCAAAAAAGGAAAGAAAAAGGAAAAAAAATAACAAATGCAATATAGAAAGTAACTCCGACGAGCACCTCGTTCTCCGGCGATCTTCTCCAACTCCAGCAGTTGGTGGGCGGGGTGGCCGACGGCGAGTCGCCGGCGGGCGCGGGCGGCGGTGGAGGCCAGCGGCCTTAGGGTTCGGGGTTAGGGTTTGGGGGTTTGGAGGTTGGGTGATCTTCCATGGCCGCCAGACCTAGAGGGAGGTTCGGGGGTGGCTGCTGGACCAGCGATGGTACGGTGGTGGGGTGTGGGCGAAACGGTGGCGTGGAGGAGGCCGGTTGGGCCAGGGTTGGCAGCGGGGGGGGGAGGGGGGGTTGGTGAGGAACTGGCGGCGGGGAGCTCGGTGGAGGCGGATCCGGCGGCGGTGAGCTCGTGGGCGGCGGATCAGGCGGCGGAGGCGTCGCCGGAGCCGGGGAGGAGGGTCGGCGGCGGGGGTAAGCGCGGGAGTGGTTAGGAAGGGCGGGTAAGGGGGCCGCGGCAGGAGGCGGGCGGACGGCATGGTGGCGAGGTCGTCGCCGGCCGCGGGCGGCGGTGGTGGTGCGTGCGGAAAAGTGCGACGTGGAGAAGACGATGCGGGGCGCGGAGAAGACCATGCTTTTTTTTTCTTTCGTGCGACGCGCGTGGGAATAAGCTGCCTGGTGGAGCCGGAGGGGCTCTCCGCGAAAGCCTAACGCGAGAGCCCTCTCCCGTAGCAGCCTCCATATATTTTTAGGACTAGGTAGTAGCTGAGTGCCGTGTGTATGCTGTTCATAATTGCCTATATAGAGAGAGAGGCACGCCGCCATATCCATCATCTTTTCCTCATATCGATCTCTGCTGGCTTAGATCATCGATTGCTGCAGATACATCGAGATATCCATTATGGCGCTCCCACACAAGAACAAGACGTCTGCTGCCACCGGCCTTGTCGTTCTCCTCCTCGCCGGCCTGCTTGTGGCCACACCAGGTATATGCATGCATACGTACACCGATCGTACATATACTGCATATGTACACACATATATATACGGTATCGCACGTTAATTAAGTATTTATGTATATACATCGTGTGCTGCTTGCAGAGGCGCTCCTGTGCCCGGACGACGGCAGCGGGGGCTCGCCGTGCGCCCATTCGGCGAATATCCTCGACTGCGCCAGGTTCTGCGCGAGTTCCGGCGCCGCGGGCAGCTCGTGCTCCGAGGCCGCCGACGGATCCATCCGCGCGCTGCAGATGCTGCGGCTTCTAGAGTTCCGGCTGGCTGTCGATCGATCGCAGCCGTGTTCATCAGTTCCGGCGGGCCGCCGACGCACGTATGCTTCGCCATGATTTGTAGCTTCTTCTTGTTGTGCATGTTGGATTATTCCTTTAATTTTGGTCTGTCCCAGTTCAGTGTATTATTCGGTGTATGTATTCTCCGTGTCTCCTGGTCTCTTTATTCCATGTATATTCGCATGTCACGAGTTGATATGAATAACAACGGTGAAGCTCTTTAATCTATACTATAAGGAGCGAAGACAATTGAAAACTTTTCTCACCCAATTCGGGCCCACCTTACCCCTCACGTCGGACCCACCCGTCAGGTTGCGTGATGACAAAAAATGTGAAACGACCATAGAAATCACAATTTGAGGAGCGTTTCTGCCAAAAACATAATTCTTTTCTCACCCACATCGGGTGTACCCACCGACTGTACCCACAGGCCACAGCTGGAAGAGTCATGTCCTTCCACCAATTGCTTTCCTACCCTCCCGTCGTACGTCCTCTTAACTGCAAGCTGAGGTGGAGAGTCCCAGACGTTGGAGGTTGTCCTCTGGGATCCAAGTAGAACAAAATGATTCTTCTGCCTATCTTTTTTATTTTTTCTAAAATGCTCCCGCACCTCTCATCCATATTTAAGCTAGACACACACAACCCGACAACCCATTCTCATTGCAAATTAGCAATACCCATCCAACGATGGTACGAAGTTTGATTCCAATATATATTAGAACAGATGACGTGATTGTTATATCAACCACTGAGCCATAGGTTGTTCCGATAACCACATAATACATGTTCATTGCAACATTGGACACATTTGCTTCTCTATACACACACCGGTAAAGATGCACGTTGATGTGATTGTAGAAGTTTGTCGATTCATCTGCTTGGTTGTTCTCCTATGCCTCTGTTTATTTACCGCAATGTATATATTGCTCTTTGGAAGTACATACAAAATCATTTTCTTAATGTGTTGTGTTGAGTTCATGAGCTAGCTGGATTGGGCTTTCCTTCCTATAGTTGTCTACAATGTAGAGAATACAGCCCAAAGCCTAAGGCCATGGCCTTAGGCTCTCCTCCCCCACTCGCTTGTAGTAATATTTTTGTGAATATAGAATTTTTATTCAAAAGAACTTTTACTAACACACGCGTGTCGCACGTGCATCTATGCTATATTTTAAAAGACCTTTAAACTCTAAATTTACCTAAGATTATACATAAGCTCTTGGGGTTGCTCTAATGTAGTATAAATCACTCCTTGCCCCTTCAAAATTAATGCACATCCGTAAAAGATTGAGTATGAAAAAGATTATTCCATTATATCATAATTTTAGTTATTATCATATAAACATGTAGCACGTCTGTGTCATGTGGGTATTGTTGATAGCAATTTGGAGAGCATTTCTGCTAAAAACTTAATTATTTTGTTACCAACCGCTCCTATACCCACCCACCGGGCCCACATCCGCTAGCTAGGCTACCCGACCTTCCCGCAGCCCCTGGCGGCGGCGTACCGTCGCAGTGCGTGGCCGCGTGCGGCATATGCACACCGCGCCCGTGGCGACTGGGTACAACACGACGGCGCACGATGACCCGTTGTAGGCGTTCTTGCAGTGGCTGCTGTCGCAGCCGACGTGAGCGGCGCTCGACGGGCGCGACCACTTCATGGTGGCCGCCAAGATAACGTGGATGTTCCGGCGCGAGCCTGGCGGCGTTGACAGCGGGTGCGTCAACAACTTCCTCGGCCAGCCGGAGTCAGGCAACATGACGGTGCTCACCTACGAGTCCAACATCTAGGCACCGCGCGACATCGTCGCCCCGTACTCGAGCTACTTCCACCCGACCTTCGCGGGCGAGGTGGCCGCGTGGTAGGCTTGCGCGTGGCCGGCTCCGTGACCGTTCCTGTCCTCTTTCGCCGTCGTGCGGCGGATCAAGGGGTAGCTGGCCATCCACGCCCGCGTGTTCGACGTGTGCGAGTCTACGGTGGTGCGCGGGCGGTGTGGGCTCGTGGACTGTAGCCACGACCTCGAGGGTAGCATCACCTGCCGGACGGCGGTGAAGCTCGTCGCCTTCTTTGCGTCGGCGCAGTTCTGCCTGTAGCCGCGGGGGACTCATTCATGCGGCGCTCATCCATCGACGCTATCATGGCCGGGTGCATCCCTGTCTTCTTCCACCAGGTGTCCACTCTCCTAGCGCAGTACCGGTGGCACGAGTCGGAGCTAGAGCCGGGAAGCAACGGCGGCGGCCGGCGCATGTACTACATGCTGCTGAACGCCGATGATGTGCTGGAAGGGAGGGTGGACATCGAGGAGGAGCTGAGCAAGTACAATGACGAGGAGGTGGCGGCCATGAGGGAGGAGGTGGTCAGGATGATCCTGAAGTTCCTGTACAGGGATCCCAGGGTGAGGTTGGAGGGGGAGTGAGGGACGCCTTCGACATCACCATGGACAGGGTGATGGACAGGATGAGGAGGATGAAGAACGGGGAGGATGTGGTGCTGAAGGGCTACGATGACAGTGATGAGGTGATGGCTGCCAATGATTCATGACACTTGCTGAAATTAAGTTCTCTTTGTGTTCGTGTGTGTTGTTCTCATGATGGAAGTATGTGTAGTAATTTTGTTGCTGGTGTGTTGCTATGATCCATGTAGTGTATGCTAGAGCAAGCATATGGGTTGTGACAACTGAAGACACATATTAAACTCAACTGAAGCTCGATCTAAGAGTCTCAAAGTTCCAACAACATGAATCCTACATAGATCTGGAATTTTGGTTCTATTTTTTCTTTTAAATTTAAATTTTCAAGAAGATCGTTGTTATTTGAATGGTTGTGTTCAAAGTTCAATCTTCATCCTGCAGTTAAAATTAGTAGCTCCTAAGGGTTCTTCAACAAGATTCAATTTTCATGTCCATATAGCTAGGATATGATTCAAGTAGGGTTCTTAAAAAAAAATTGGATCACGCCAGGTCACCAGCCGCATGCATGAAAGAAAGATCACACAATCATCACTAAGAGCGAAATTATTACCTTAGTGTTTGTTTGGTAACTTTAAGGTTCATGCATTTTTTGTTAAAAAAAGATCACCGTAGCACAGTGTTGTCTTGTTTGACTAGATGAATTCTCCGCGTGTTGCCGCAGGATATTTTGCTTAATTTTGTCTGATTATTTGATGCACTTAAGAAAGAGTGAATTTTTAGAATTTTTAATGATTATTTGATGCACTTGGGAAAGAGTGAATATTTGAGCTTTTTTCATGAAGGTAAAATATATTTTACTCGATAGATAACTGAGGACAATAAAATGTTTAATTGATAAAATAGATATGTTATTGAAAGAAATTTTGAAGATGATATTCATGATTTGTTTGGCAATGTGATATTGAACACAAAGGTTTTACATAACTTCACTTGTCAATGAAAAGTAAGAATGTGCACAGAACAATTAATCAGTAAAAAATAATTTTGGAGATAGTTTGTTACGTGATTGTCTCAAAGAGGTTTGAAGAGGTGTAAAACATATTAAGTTTATCACATGTGGAACAAGGGAAATACAACTTCAGATCGAGGGCATTTTTCACTTTTCGCAACTCTGTTTGACGTTGTTACCTGTGAATGTGGACGGAGTGGCGTAAATGGGAAAAAGGTCCCGACCAATGATACTTGAGTACGAGCGAACTTTTTAGTAGCACATAGGTCATACTTTTACTTTATACCTTTATCTCCATTTCTCACCCCTGCCTAAGCTCCTCTCTTCCAAATTTATGAGTTCATTGGACAGCTCATTTTATGAGTTCTATTTATTTGCAATGATTTTGCACTCCCTTTTTCTGCAGCTTCATGTTACTGCATATCAAAAGTTTCATTCTATTGTCCTTTAGCTTACACAAAAGTATTTGGAGAAGCATACTTAACAAAATAAGTACTAGGATTTCATTCATTTCCGTCTTGGCTTTTACAATAATGGAGTAACCACCGCTTAAGTTACTGTAAAGGTTACCTTACGGACCAGTCATTTCCATGAGTTTGCAAGATGAGGGTGAGATGCTATAAGAAAATAGAGGTAAAGAGATGTATACGGTGGGTCTTTTTTTAATGTATGAAAACACCAAGCATGGTCGTGTAATCGAGTTCAAATTTATGATGGCTACGGAGTTTAAACTTTGATCCAATAATTCTACGACATTGCAATTTATGTGGTTCCGATCCAATAAAAAATCAGTACTATCATGTGGATTTAATGAAAATAAAACATATATTAATAGGTTTTTCTCGCGACCATGTGCATGTCGCACGTGCACTTTACTATATACTATAAGGAGCGAAGACAATTGAAAACTTTTATCACCCAAATCGGACCCGCCTTACCCCTCACGATAGACCCACATGTCATATGTTTTTGGAAGTGGATAGGGTGGAAGGACTATGAAGTACCAAAAAATTGCAATTTAGGGAGCGTTTCTGCCAAAAAGGTAATATTTTTCTCACCCACCCAACACATACCCGCCCCTGTACCCGCTGGCGCTGGGCCCACTTCTCCTTTCGTCCCTCGCATCATCTCCATGTCAGATCCGTGTCTCCGACCTCCGTGCGCCAGAACTCGAGCACGGGAGGAGGAACCTCACCGACGACGTGTGTGGCCTCGCCTCGCCGCCCATGCTTTGCTGTCTGACCTCGCGTCACCGCTCTGCTTCGCCTGGCCTCGCGCCACCGGATCCAGCGGAGGGAGCAGGGGGAGGAGGAGTGCGCCCCCACGGCTCGCGAGCGGAGGCGGCTGTTCGTCCCAACGCCGTGCCGCCGGAGGAGGCATTCCACGCCTGGCTCCGGCCGAGACCCACCTCCACGCCTGTCTCCGGCCACTGCCGTTGGCGCAGAGAGAGGGGGGAGGGGGCGGCAGGGAGATGGGAGAGGGAATGCTGGCCGGCAAGGGAGGCACCCGCAGAGCTCGACGGGGACGCCCTACCGCGGGTGGCGGGCGAAGCGACGGGAGAGTCTGCCGGCGACAAGCGCGCGCAGGTGGCTTGGTAACTGATTCGCTCGATCGATAGCACCGGTGGAGCTGGACGGAGCAAATCAGAGCAAGCAGCCGGAAATCTGAGAAATACCGGCAACGTGCGGCTCGTCTGGGGTTAAAGTTTGCTCAGAGGCGTAGATGGGGTGGTGGAGGTGTGAGGAGCAGCGGCGATTTGGAAACGACGTTGTGTGGCCGCCGAATCTGCCGGGCGGAGAAATTTTACCATTGAACACAGCAGTAGCAGGACCAGGGAAGAAGAAGAAGACGTACAGGAGCAAGCCACGGCTTGGCAGGAATAAAAAAATCTGCCGCTGCAGCCGGCAACGACCGGCTGGGAGGAGTATAAAATAGAAATCGAAAAGGTAATTGGGATCAAATTTTGATTTTTAGAAGTCAAAATATTAGGTACTATCGGAAAAGATTTTTTTCTCCCAGTAATTTTTTTAGAAGTTGAAAACATGGAGTGTCTAGAGGAAAAATTTAGAAAACTTCTCGAGATGAACTTAGATCAGTCATTTTCACTGAAAGTTGTAAAAGGATATATGTTGTACAACTTTGTTATGCATGATTTAGAGAATCAATCTTCAGTAAAGTTTGGCAGTTCAAATATCTTCACAAAAGTGTTGTAGTAACTATATATATAATATAATTATTATATTCATAATTTCTGAAAATTAATGTAATCATGTTTCTTTTATTTGTGATTGATAATATTCATCAAATAGCCACACAATGGTATACACAAATATGTTTATAGATGATCTTAAGCTACATGCAAAACATTAAATAGCATACAGACAACCTCTTTGTCTATGGGTGGTACGGGCTGTCTGTTAATCTGTCTGTAAGTTCAATTCGAGGTTCTAGAGATGCCTCGCCGTTTGTGGGTTGTACATGCCCTTACCTGCACGGATACACGCATCGTGCCGATTTGTTGTCTGCCTGCCACTTTCCCCGCCACATCCGAAATTCTCGTCGTTCACGCATTCCCTTCCACCGTCGCGGCGCATCGGCGACGCTAGCTCCCCTCTCCACCGTGCCGCCACAACTCCGTCTCCTGCTCCCCAATAGCCATGGCTGAGCGTCCCTGCTCCTCTCGAATGCCCCTCGCAACTCTCCCGCCCCCCTACGCATTGACATCAAGCTGCCCCAGCCCGTTGCACGCTGCCAGCAAGCGGTGCCCAGAATCGGGCGGAGGAGGAGCTGAGTTCGTGAATCGCTCGACGGTGGTGGAACTTTGTTTTTGCAGGCAGGGTCGAGCTCTTTGGGCCGGAGACGCACCCATCGAGGCTGGAGAGTTGGGTGGGCTCCGCTTTCGCATCGAGGTAGGGAGAGGGGGCGCGTGCATGGCCGGCCACGACGTCACGATGGCAGAAAGGCCGGGACGGGCGGAACGTGGTCAGGTAATGCGTCGCTGGTTAGGAGAAGTGCATGAGACAAAGGGGTAAAATAGTCATTTCACCAGCTTATTTTGACATTGTGAAGCTAAAAATGTGACGGAATGGCGTAAGGGACATGAAAGTTAAGATGGATGGCACATACGTGGGAACAAAAATTTTTAGTGAACTGGTAATCCCTCTGTTGCCGCCACCACGCTTGGCCGCTCGATCAGCCGGCCACAACGGTGAGGAAAACGAGGAGGCGACCTCCGCCACGGAGGGTGGCCGACCGCCTTAGGGTGAGGTGCCTCGCGCATTGCTCACCAGCGGATGAAGGGGCCGTCGCGGCCCAAGCCCCGCCCACCCCCGTGACGTCCTCCTCGAGGACCTTACCGCGCGCCTGCTCCTCCGCCCAGATCGAGGGGACGTCGGCGTGCGGAGGAGGAGAAAAGCGAAGGAGGTCGGGTCGTCGGCGGCGTGCGGAGGAGGAGTGGAGAAGAACAGGAGGCAAAGAGACAGATTGGGGGAGGAAGGGATGCCGCTGGGAGTAAAGAAATGGGAGGGGAGGCTGACGCGTGGGCTCCACAGTGGGGTGGTTGGTATAGAGGATAAGATATAAAAAAAGATGGGTGCTAGGAAACTAGAGATAGAGGGAAGAATTTCGATGATCAAAACAGATAATTCCTTTAAAGGAAAGAAGATATACAATTCGACGAGTGCAGACAGTCTAACCTGTTACAGTCTCTTGAGAAGCTTGCCGGCTCAGTATTAGTGGTAGACAGTTCAAGAGTGCATACTACTGAAATTAAAAAGCATATCATATTGTTATGCAGAGTGATCAAACACGACAAACAACCATGGTTGGCGGCGCTCTGCTCGGCCGATGGGCGGCGCAAGTTGTTACATACACGTGCGTGTCGCACGTGCACTTTACTAGTGTTGTATAAGGATTTGCAAAGTCCATATATATGAAAGGATTTCCGGTCCAGATCGATCGTTGGATATACGTACGGCTTGCGAATGCGCTTGTAGTCCAATGGTAGGACGGTCTAGTAGGACGTTACCCACCAGGGTTCAAATCCTGGTGCTCGCACCTTTTCCTGGATTTATTCCGAGATTTTCCGGCGTTATGCATTAAGTGGTAAGCGACGTTCCCGTCGACGACGAGGCGCCAGTGGTGACTTCGAGAATCTCCAGATCTACCGGTGCTCAGTCCTTCGAAGGTGCTCATAGGGGTAGGGTTTGCGTACGTGTATTCATAGGGGTGAGTGTGCGTGCGTGTTGTGAGCGTCTGCGTTGTACTGTGTAATTAAAAAAAAACATACGGCTTCAACCTGGTAGCTAGCCATCCGTGGGCCTATAGAGGCGCGCGGATGTCGATAAGTTCTTGGGAAGTTGGTTAATTCATTTATAATTCTATACCTTTTATAATTCAATAATTTATGGTGGTGAACTGGTGATCGATTGTTTGGACTAGGGCTTTAAACCCGTGTGTGGTTACTGTGCTAATCTTAATTTTAGCATGTCTTTTGCGTGTGAAAACATTTTCAGTGCCAATTAAAAAACAGTCGGGACCGTTGGTAGACAAACCACCTATAGTTTTGGTTGATATGGCCCTAATATCTCCAAAGAGCAACAAATATTGATCTTTCTGGAGTAAAGGAACTCTTTTAGTCTCAATTCAAATAACTGGATGGGACGGTCAGCACAACAGATCCACTACGGGAGGCACCGGCTTCCCCGAGTGCCAAATGCACTCGGAGAAGGCCCAAAAACACTCGGGGAAGCCTTCCCCAAGTGCAACACTCGGGGAAGAGCTTCCGAGGATGCTTCTCACGGTGAAACGATCTTCCCCGAGTGCTAAATCTCGCACACTCGGGGAAGCCTTCCCCGAGTGCCGTGCTAGCTCTCGGGGAAGATTTAACACCGTCGGCGCCATCCACTTTTTTTTTCTTTTTTTTGAAAAAAACCTCTTCCCCGAGTGTTGCACTCGGGGAAGAAATTTCTTTTTTTTTAAAAAAAACTCTTCCCCAAGTGCAACACTCGGGGAAGAAATTTGATTTTTTTTAGAATCCTCTTCCCCGAGTGCCCCTTCCAAGGCACTCGGGGAAGAATATTTCTCATTTTTTATTAAAAACCCTTCCCCGAGTGCCCCTGCCTAGGCACTCGGGGAAGAAATTAGCTGGTTTTTATTTAAAAAAGCTCTTCCCCGAGTGCCTCTGTCTAGGCACTCGGGGAAGCCACCTTTTTATGTTTTTTTTCTTTTCCGTGTGAACAACAAATCATATATATATAGAGAGAGACACACACATCATAAATCACAAATCAACAACAATATATCACAAACCACATCTATATATCACAAACGACCAAATTTGTCCGGAATCACAATATATTACAATCCACACGTTCAAAAGTACACACTATTTCAAGTTCACAAGTGCAATACATAAATCCGACTCCGCGACCCTCCGACATTGTTCGACGACGCCCCCGATTGATGCTGAAAAAAGAGAAGAAATTGCACGTGAGTGTAAAGAAAAGTTAAAATTCCGGCAGCACCTCCCCTGCACGGGGAGGTTTCCAAAACCTGCAGGAAAGAAGCCGGCTCAATCGCCGACAACACATATACGGCACGAAGGCCACACATCCACAATTCCGGCACAAAGGCCGTCAACGACACATCCGACACAAAAGTGCACATTCTTTGTCCAAATATAAATACATGTGGCATAGTTACAAATACTTGGGTACATAAATTACTTAGAGATGGAACAGATGAACATAAGCAGTCCTAAAATAATACTTGATTACATTAATTATTTAAAGATTGAAAGTTACTATTCACTACCTGAAAACTGAAAAATGGTCAAGTCTGGAATCATTATTGATTAGCTGTTTCCGACTGCAGTTTCTGGAAAAGTTTGTATGTAAACTTTGGAATGTGACTGAGTGGAAATAAAGTTCGAACTTGAAACTTTATCTTGGTCCAGTGATTTGAGAAGTTTGGTGAAGAATCTCAATTTTTGAATAGGCGCAAAATGGGCCAATAGCTCTGTTTCAGCCACTTGGAAATCAGCCTAAGTCTGAAAGCAGTATGGATTAGCTATGTTTGCAAGCAATTTCAGAGAGATTTTCTTTAAGCTCAATGGCTTCTCAGTAGCAAAATGGGATGTTGGTACATTGGTAAGCTTAAGTTTTCATTTGTTGAGCTAGATGTGGAAGATAAGTAATTTTTAGAGAGCTCCCAACATTGGAACTTGACACTGAGACAATGGGCGCCAGGCAGGAAATGGCCACAACAACAATTTTGTGATCCGATATGATGCAATGGAAATATGAAGAAAACAGTAGAAATATGCAATGGTGATTGCGGAACAAGAAGCCATATATAAATTATCAGTTTTGTCAGGAATTATCAACAAGAAGCCATATATGAATTGCACATGCTAGTCAAATGAGGCAAAGCTTATGCATGCTAGTACATTATTACTAGGTGATTAGACAAAGGAAGTCAGATCTAAATTGAGAATATTGTATTCAATGATGAAATACTGCATCACTTATTTTCTATACAAATTTGTTAATCATTGCATAGGCATAGTATAGTTAGCTGGTTGGCATTTGACATGCATGTAGGTTGGCGCACATTCTTCACATGAGTCAGTGCAAGGCTTGATAAAATAACAAACTTGACTGAACATGTAGAGCCATGAGTTAAACATCTGATATGTTGCATTCCCTTGTTGAAGGAAAAAAATGTTTGTCTCCTTATGAAGTTTATCTAGCTTTTACATGCTTCATTTTTTCCCTCAGTTGGCCATCACAACAAAACAATACTGATGTTAAACTGTAGGCCAGTTCTTATCAAGAAAATGGTTCATAGATAGATTCAATTTTGAAATTTGGAAAATTGTGAAACATGCAATGCAATAACATTCTTGTCCCCAGCGTGAACTACACACAGTGGACAAAAAAATAAACCTAACTAAGAAACTTCACAATGACAGCTAACTGTTTCAGGCACCTGAACAGGTGCATCTCTGGATATTAGCAGGAGCAAAGGCTCTAGGCAGCAATTTGGAGGTAGAGGAAGAAGGAAAAGGGAGGAGTTACCGGCAGATGGAGGAAGGGAGGTGGCTACTGTCCAGATCGGGAGGAGGGGCGCCGTCGTCGGATCGATTCTGTGTGTGAGAGGAGCTCGAAGCCGCCGTCGGGAGGAGCTCGAGGCCGCCGCCGGGGAGGAAGCTCACCTGCGTGCTTGCCGACGGCCGCGCCGCGCCGCTCCAGCCACGCGCTCGCCGGCTCGCCTCGCGCCGCTGCCGCATGCGCTTGCCGGCTCGCCCCGCGCCGCGCTCGCGCCGCGCCCGCGCGTCGCCCGCGCAGCGCTCGCGCGACGGGATTGGGCCGGGATGCTGGGCCGGCTGGGCCTTTTAGATTGATTTTTTGTTAATCGTCCCCGAGTGCTGTGGCTTGGCACTCGGGGAATAATTTATTTTTTTAGTTTTTGTGCCTTGTTTTTTTGTGAGGTCTTCCCACATTATTTCAAACTTCTTGTTCAAATTTGGGATAGTTTTGAATTATTTTGGTATATTTCGTTAGTTTTTTCTTTTCTTTGAATTTTTTTGCATACTTCAAATTTGAACTGCAGGTGCATGAAGTAATGAAATTTCTTGATTCCAAAAATGATATTAATTATATTTAGCATATGTTGAGGCCGTATCCAGGAACTCACATGAAATGTGGAGCATCTTATTACCGTAACATGATGAAAAACTTGCGAAAAAGTGTTTGTAAATTATATAAAATTCGAACTAAGTCTGAAAATCACGGAACTTGTCTGGGCATCATGTTATCGCATTTAGAGACTGTGGTAAAAAATTAAGATGATTTCGAGCAAGTTGCGAAGTCGAATACCTAAAACCCAGACATCTCCACATGTGTTATCAGAGTGATCACATGTGGAGATGTCTAGGTTTTTGGCATCCGACGTCGCAACTTGCTCGAAATATTCTCAAATTTTTCACACAGCCTCTACATGTGATAACAATACTCCCAGACAAGTTTCGTGATTTTCGGACTTCGTTCGGATTTTATGTAATTTACAAATACTTTTCCCGCAAGTTGTTCGTCATGTCACGACAACAAGATGCTCGGCATTTCGTGTGAGTTCCTGGATACGGCCTCAACATACACCAAATATCATGAATATCATTTTTTTAAATCACCAAATTATAAGATTTCATGCACCTGTAGTTCAAATTTGAAGTATGCAAAAAAATCAACAAAACGAAAAAACTAACGAAATATACCAAAAAAATTCAAAATTACTCCAAATTTGAGCAAGGAGTTTTAAATAATGTGGGAAGACCTCACAAAAAAATGGGGCAAAAAAACTAAAAAAAATAAAATAGTTCCCCGAGTGCCTCTGCCTAGCATTCAGGGGAGAGAGCCTTCCCCGAGTGCCGGATGCGGGCACTCGGGGAAGAAGCTTGCTTCCCCGAGTGCTAGGTGAAGGCACTCGGGGAAGATTTTTCCCATACGGCTCCGTCACTCTCCGCCGTCAAATACAAATTTTCTTTTTCGAGTGCCTCTCTTCCCTGAGTGTTGCACTCGGGGAAGAGGGCCTTCCCCGAGTGCCTCGTTTCTCCGAGTGCCATGGACTCTATGGCACTCGGGGAAGCACCTCTTCCCCGAGTGTATTTCTTCCCCGAGTGCAACACTCGGGGAAGATTTTCTTCCCCGAGTGCCCGATTTTTGGCACTCGGGGAAGCATGAGACACTCGGGGAATTTTGCTTCTCCCGTAGTGAGAAGATCATTCGGGACGGACATATAGAAAAGGCCACACTTGTATACAAATATGTAGCACACCCTCAAGAAAAAACATTCCTTCATTAAGGTCTTGTTTAGCTGTGACAAGTTTCGCAACTTTCACTTGCATACAACTATGACACAACTATGACAGTGTGATGCAGAGCATGACATCCACACTGATCCGCTGACACATCTCGAGGTTTATCTCGATTATGTGAAGAGACGCGCAATGGTTCAAAGCAAGTTAACCGCACCTAATTAAATGAAGAACGAGAGATGATGTACCCAAAGTGCTACCCATCTGCCAAGTTTTTGTGTAGTAATCGTACATTTAACACTCTTCAATTAGTACCAAACACAATTGTTTCTGAATCCAAACGGTTCAGACGGATCATGAAGCCACCGCACACATGCATACAGCAAAAGGTAAACGGACACATGCATAGAGAGAATGCATATATATTTAGGACTAGCCAGTTAAGCAGGTCGACTAATTCGGAGTCTAAAGATATTGGAAACACGTAAGCATTATCATTGCATAATATGATGAATCAATAATTTGTTTCATCATCATAATTGGATTGTCAACTACACTGTTAAGAAAAGTGAATGGAATGAAATGGAATGGGGGGCAAATGAATTGATTGATTGATGGATGGGGGGACCCCATAAATATATACAGGGTGAAGGAGTGTGGAAGCACCCCTTCGGGATGACCTTTGGAGAAAGGTCGGTTCCACTAATTATCTTCCTAATTACATCACTAATCATATATTAACTTAATTACATAACTAGTGTAATTGATCACTAATTCTGTGTTTCACAACACTCCCCCTTGATCAATTGCTCCATGTGATTTTGATGTAATTCTTCTTCAATCATCTTTGAATATAATCTTGTAAAACTCCTCCAAAAACCCTATGGGAAAATCTTGAGGAGAAACCAATTTATATGTGTATATACCATTAAAACTCCTTTAAAACCCTGTGGGAAAATATAAGGAGAAAATGATATGATATTTTGGATTATTGTCTGATTTAAAACTTATATGAGAAACCTTGTAAGGAAAAACTCATAAATAAGTTTCGAGATCAATAATATTATGATCTGAGGATCATGTTCGAATAACCTTCCCCAAAAACCTAATGGGAAAAATATGAGAAGGGATTCTATATCTTCTTAAAAACTCTTGTAGAAAAAACAGAAGATATAACATAGAATATGCCTTGAATACCACCCTTAAAACCTTAGTGGAAAAATGAGGTGATATGAGATATGTTCTTGTATTGATATTACCTCATTAAAACCTTATATGAGAAACCTTATAAGGAAAACTCATATAGGAAAAAGAGTACAATATGACGATTGTATAAGAAGTCTCCCCCTGAACCTTGCAAAATTTAAGTTGTCACTCACCACTAAACATGAACACCATTCTACGATGTAGTGGTGGATAAGGAGTGAGTGTATTTTGCAAGACGTTTGTTTTCTCATTTTGTAAAAATGAGGATAAACATTTTGATCAATACAAGATTCATTTTTTTTGACAACATATACAAGATTCATTATCATTTATGGATAATGATAGTGATTATATGGAATCACATTTTATCATTCATTGAAGTCTTAATATGAATATGATGCTTCAGAATGATAGATAAAAGTTTATGTTATGGAGTCCATTATGATGACTACTATGAAAACTTTATTATTTTTATCAGTCTATGATCTGGCAATATGGGTATCAGATAGCCAGTATCTTGATATCCTACTTGGTCAAGTTTCAAAATAATAAATCAAGACATTTAGTACCATTTGATATCTATGGATATCCTTTTTGAACTCCCACCAGAATTGTGTTGTTAGAGTAGCACTATAGCAAGGTATCTACAACTGCAATATCAAGCATGTTGTAATTTGTATGATACACAAGCACTTTGTTGGCACTAAGTTTATCATCCGAGGGTCTAAATGGATATTGATCCATCTTTAGGGATTGAATGACCATAATTGTTTATGAATATGTTTGGCCAATATTATTTGAATATTGGTATACATTATCAATTAAATATTGTTAAACTGATATGTAAACATAAGTTGTAAACTTAAGCATAGTTTGGTTTTACCAAATTTCCATCTTAAAATTCCGTTATAAAATGATTGCTTGTTTGTTTATATGTGTTAAAGAATGATGATGGAAAATCCTAGTTGGATTTGTTTATGAACACATATGCAATCATAGTGATTGGAGTAATCCTTCTATGAAAGATACTCGCTTAGTCAGTTGTACCACAATCAACTTAACTGTTTCAAGTCATGGAGTGACTTGAGTACTACACAATATATGTTGCGATTTTATTTAGATTTAGAATATGGAATAAGTCAAAGACTTGTATATCCAAATCTATGAAAGTTATTTGAGCTGTCAATGGTTAAATATAAGAACATAATTTTCACATATACCACGAGGGTATGTTTCTCGGCCTCTGCGTGAAACCATTGCTACAATCTCTCATTATTTCACCACCTTCCTTTCATACAGAATGCATTTGTGAGTAATATGGTATTACTGCGGTAAATACCTCTCACTAGTGAATGAGAGAAATTCTCCATAATTGTCACCTTTGCTTTGACCCAATTTGAGTGTTGATACACTCTGCCTAGGACTTTTGGTCTGGATCCAGTTTAAGGTGTATAGCAATTTTGAGGAGTATTTGTCGACATTTTGTAGGCTTTGTATGATTGATTCAATGGAACCAATATAGCATGTGAAATACTAATTCTTTAGAACTCTTATCTCATTTCCCAAGATGATAGAGTTTAGATGTTCCAATGATGACCCAGTGCCTAAATTTATGTGCACATGTACTGGGCTTTAGAATGTTAAACATTCATAGGCTTTGGATTTTCAATTATCCATAAAGTGTCTAACAACATGCATAATGTTGATTTGCATTTACTATTTTGAAGGATATCTCCCCCTGTTTCCGCGGATGCTTATTAACAAGCTATATCTCTAGTGACCATACTTCTCCCCCTCTTATTTTAATTTGAGAGATGAGTGATCTTGTTAGATTTCCACTCTTTTCTGGCACATTAAGTGTAGAGATTGAATAAGATGACACTTTTGATAAGTAAATGCATTTGGCAGAATATTTGTAATATACAAATATAAGATGTTCTGAACTGATGGTTCAGATATTCTTTGGTATGTACGTGGATGTGAGGATTGAATGTAATGCGTAACATTCATTTTGTATTCCTGGCATTCTATATGTGGTATTTATCTCCCCCTAGTACCTGGAATTATCCTCAATGTGTGTCAACATATAGGCTTTTGTGTAAATCTCCATAAAGACCTAAGGTATTATATGAATAACGGAAAATGATACCTTTTATGTAGATCCCTAATGCCCATAATGTATGTTGTAAGGTGGTGATATCGGTATGTGCAAAACATAGCCGACACGCAGATGGGAAATATTTGGTTGTGGCCAAACTTTCACGTACTAACTGCAATGGAGGGAGCCGTATAATTGCAGCTTGATGAATGTAAAATATGTGGTGTGTAAATCCACATATTACCAACTTGATGTTGATAAGTTGAATTCTATTGTGATGGTCATGCAAATGAGTTATCTCGATAAGAGATTCAATTAAGCCATAATTGGTATGGACATATGGTACTTAGTGATATAGTTCCCAAAAACCAAATAATTCCATATGAATGGATGTGATCCTGCATCCAGGAAAGTTTTGCCCAAAGTTGAAAACTAGAGCAATTAATTTGGTAATTTGCGATGCCTTATGATCAAATAAGGGACACATATGGGACTATTTGTAAATGACTTTATGAGCACTTGAGAGTGCTTAGATAATTCATAAATGGCTGAATATGCCAATTTATCTTGAATGCTTTCAAGAAATTGAGTGGCTCATTGTTTATAATTTTAAGGTAAGAGGGCCTTAAAATTAATTCTCAAGTGACACATGCGGTGTACAAAATCTGAGGATTTTGAGAATATATGCTATGACCAATAGGATTGGTAATAATTTTTCTTATCATTCATGAGTTATAATGACCAAGGCTATCATGCCAATTCTTGATATAATCAAGATTAAAAAATTATTTGATACGCAACATGTCATATGCGATTTATGTATGTATATATAACATATCCCAGATGATATGAAAGGAATTGTATGAATATTGAATTTTCTTGTCCATTTTACCAAGTTGAGTGCTGATTTTTCATCATTATCCTTGGTAATGGGTTTCAGTATGAAACCATATACAAATGAATGTCACAAAATTGGGGGTATTTGTAGAATACTTGAGTGTATTCACAATAAATAATTGATACCCATGAGGAGAGTATATCTCTCATTTTGGTGATAGTGGTGATCCACTTAACGAAATTCCTTTTCTTTCTGTTTTGATTCCGAATAAATACCATGTATGAAGTACATGATATTAATGATGGACAATATACTACACATGTAGTAAAATATTGAACTAATGATAATTCCATGAATTTATATGGAAACATATGGAGATCTAATTTATTAATTTATTGAAGTGCGCTTCAAATTGATCTCCTTGAATGCGCCTTCCTCCACTGGGGTGGAGGTTTTGTTTGAACCAAATATTTTATTTGGAAATCATTTGTACATGAATGTACAATCACACTATAGACAAAAATGAGTTTTATCATTATGGTCACTTTTAAGAAAAGTGACATTTTATGCACGGGATCCATTATGTTGTATGAACTGAAAGTTCAATTCTTTGTTGATAACTCTACTAGGAGTTAAAAGAATAAATGGATCTTCCTCATTTGGTTATTCTGATTTGTAAAATCGGAATTGAGAAAATATAGTAATACACAAAGGTGCATGTGTGGTAATAATTGTTTGGGTACTTGTATGTGGGTAGAAAAATAGTGGCTTGGATGCCATGAATCTCCTAATGATATTATTGATATCATGTACCCATATTGGATGGTAAACTTAATCCAATGCGAATTCAGAAACATTCATTTTGGAAACATTAGTCATGTCCTACATGAGTTGATCATGTATTTGAATGAATTTACTCGATGAGTAGATTATATAGCATGAAATATATTGTAGTGCAAAAATTATTTAAATCAACTAAATCAAGTTGACACTTGATTATAAGTGGACTATTCTTATAATTGACAAGCGACAGAAATCGTTGCATATGCTTTTGGATTCTATTCTTGCGAGAATAAATGATCTGATGATCATTACCAAAACATACTCTCTTTATATATGATAGAGTATTGTTAACATAATATGTTGCACTTTTTCTGCTATTTGTTTAAGCCAAAATTTATACTTAAATTTTGATTCCAAGATAAGTCTTGAATAATTCTATATAAAATCATGTATATTCAAATTGCGATTTGAATTACAATTAGTATGAACCTCATTTTTAATGTACGATGAAATCGCTACTATCAAGTGCGACTCGATCATCACATACTAGTGAGTTAACACATCAAAATATAATCATCAGTATGGTGTGCACTTTGAAGTGGTGGACGAGGAACTCGTTGCTATAGGCATAATTTGCATGATTGCAATAAATACCTTAGACTCCACACATTTGTGTTACACTAGTAATATTAGGAGGTCATTTTTAGGGAATAATCACCATGTTGGTGATACAATTATGCAACCATTAGTGAAGGCAAGATGATTCTTGCAACAAAATTTACTTTACTGATGTAAAATTTTGTTGTAAAATAAGCAAAATAATGAATGTAAGATGATTCTTACAAAATTAAGGTATAGGACATTTTAATTCCTGTAGGAATATTTGACTTGATAGTCATTAAATATTTCGTCTATATGTATGAAACTTGGATGTACACTTTGAAGGTAATCATCATAAAGATGTAGACCTCTCAGTGATGAGCAAAAGCTGCCTAAAAGCACGGTCTCAAGGCAAATAAATTCTTAAAAAGAACTTATCGCAGCCAGCGCCTAGGTCACATCACCTTGTGTTATTCCCAAATCATATGTATATGCCTTAATTTTAATTTTTGCTTGATATTCTACTTGATGTAGAAATTTGATTAAGCATTAATTATGCAAATAAAATTAAATTGCATATGTAAAATTGTTCTAACACCAAAAGATGATCTGCGGATCATAGAGATGCATAATTACTGTGATAATATTAGCATCCAAATTACATAGGTGCAAATACCGAAGGGTACATACGACAATGTGCTTGAAAGCACATATTCATAGAACAATTCAGGGGTGCAAGCAAAAACATGCAGAACTGATTGTTCTAAGCATGTAAATAAATTGAAGTCTAGGGGTTAATTTGTAAATCGGAGGAAGCAAAGCGGCCTGCATTGGCCCAGACGGCCCAATTGGCCCGCGAGCCATTGGTGGCCTGGTGGCCCATGGCGGAGGCCCACGAGCACCCGCGACGG
Source organism: Cenchrus fungigraminus (assembly GCA_036936925.1). Lineage (NCBI taxonomy): Eukaryota > Viridiplantae > Streptophyta > Magnoliopsida > Poales > Poaceae > Cenchrus > Cenchrus fungigraminus. Next base: position 128,230,400 of record CM072779.1, read on the forward strand.
AGGCCTGCGAGCGGCCCGTTTGGCCCGTTTTTGCCGGCCCGCGTATAAAGGGGTGAGAAGGGGTGGTTAAGGTTCGAGATTTTTATCATTTTGACCACCAAACCGCCGGGCTTATCTAAAATGACCACGAAATGTTGGGCTTCTCTAAAATGACCGCGAGTCCGTTGCTCTGTACAGTAGAATGACCAAATCTGAGTTTTAGAGTTTTTGTAATCTTTTGTTAACTTTTAAGGACTTGAACGGACCAAATTACCCTTACTCCCAATCCTTCTCCCGTTCGAGATCTCCTCCTGTCCTCCCGTTCTGCTGCCGCTCCAGCATCTCTCGGTCTCCCTCGTCTCCTCGTCGCGACCTGGCTCGCCTGGCCGTTCTTTCGCCGCTCCGGATGGCGTTGTCTCCTGCGCGGGCGCCGCCAGATCCGGCCCCCAGCGCGACGGGGGTGGTCGCGGCCCTCAGTGGCGCAACGGCGGTCCCAGCCGCGGCCGCGGCCCACAGCTGTGCGGTGGAGCACCTGCCCGCGACGGCGGCGGAGCACCTGCCCGCGACGGCGGCCCCCAGCGCGATGGGGGTGGCCGCGGCCCTCAATGGCGCGACGGCGGCCCCACCCGCGGCCGCGGCCCATAGCTGCGCGGCCGAGCACCTGCCCGCGACGGCGCCAGGTCCCACCGCGGCTGCAGCTCTGCCCGCGACGGTGAGTTTCAGGCGCGAGGAGGAGGGCGCAGAGGAGAAGCGGGAGCGGTGGGGTCCTGCGGTGTCTCAGGCCGAGCCAGGCGCGGAGCCCCCTACCGGCGTGCCGCCCCTGCTGCTAGGGCCACCACCGCCCCTACTGCCAGGCGCTTCTGAGGAGGCAGAGCAGCCTCCCGTGGGCATGCTTGCCCTTCTCAATGAATGGTAAAATTGTTGTGTTTGGGCAGATGAAGGGATATTTTTTATCAATTTACTTTATGCAACCAGTATATTATTGTGCAGGCCTGCATTGTCAAGTGGATCAAATGTCGAACCAATTATTGAGAATGCCTTTGAGGTAATTGATTGGGATGCTTTAGAAATTATCGAAACTCTTGATGAGGAATGGAGATTTCAAGTTGCTAGTGATGAGCAATTGTACCATGCTTTGGGTTTTAAAGCTCAGGATGAAATGGTAGGGAAGGGTAGGATGGCTGCGCCTACAATTCCACATATAGAAATTGATGATGATGGTGCAGTAATTCCTGTGGATGATAACATACCAGATGAGAGGGTCATTAACTATGACTCAGATAATCCTGAGTTCAAACTAGGTGCCTTGTTTCCTTCAATGGAAAAGTTTAGGCTTGCAGTAAGGCAATATGCCATGAACCAGGAATTTGAGTTGCATGTAGCAAAAACCACTAAAGTCAGATATGATGGATATTGTATGGGCTTCGAAGATTGTACTTGGCATGTGCATGGACGACCAGAAACAAAGGGTGGACAAACTATCATTGTAATTTTTTCTTTAGCTTCTCCTTTGTGATTGTACTTTGTCATATATGATGTTTCTTGTAGTTACTGATGGTGATTGTTTTGATGTAGGTGTCGGGATGGCATGAGGGTCACACTTGTACATCTAGCATGAGGAGGAAGACAACTACTCCTAGTGCGAAGTGGGTTGCTTCAAAGGCAATTACCATCCTTAAGAAAACTCCTGACATGGGACCACGGGACATGCAAATCAAGCTGGAGGACGATCATAAGTGTGTCATTGGATATGACACGGTTTGGCGTGGTTTGCAGAAGGCTTTTAAGGACTTATATGGCAGCTGGGAAGAGAGTTTTGGGCTACTCTATAATTGGAAAGCAGAGGTAATGAAAAGGATGCCAGGCAGTGTCATTGAAATTGATGTGGAGGTAAAAGATGGTCTACCTAACTTTCGTAGATTCTTTTGTGCACTTGCTCCTTGCATTGAGGGTTTTCTGGAGGGATGTAGGCCTTATCTTGCCATAGACTCTACTGCACTATCAGGGAGATGGAATGGACACTTAGCTTCAGCATGTAGTGTGGATGGTCATAATTGGATGTATCCTGTTGCATATGGGTTCATTGATTCTGAAACTGAAGATAATTGGAAGTGGTTCATGACACATTTGCACAAGGCTATAGGAGATCTTCCACTACTTGCTATCGCTAGTGATGCTTGCAAAGGTTTAGCAAATGCTGTTAAGTATGTTTTCCCTATGGCTGAACATAGAGAGTGCTTCAAACATCGTATGGAAAATTACAAGAAAAGGCCTTTTCCAAACAAAGAACATATGTATCCGGCCGCCCGGTCATATAGGAAAGAAGTGCATGACCATCACATTTCTATAGTGAAAGCCCATGCTGATGCAAAGGTCTTTTTGGAGACATATCACACCCTCAAATGGATGAGAAGTGCATTCAATCCGGCCATCAAGTGTGATTATGTCACCAGTAACATAGCTGAGGTTTTTAACAAGTGGATTAAAGGTATCAAAGATTTGCCTGTACATGAGCTTGCTGACCAGTTGAGGGAGATGGTAATGGTCCTATGGCACAAGAGGAGAAAGATTGCACAAAGGATGCAAGGTAAGATACTACCAGCTATCCTCCATATCTTGAGGGCACAAACTAGGGGTATTGCTCACTTGAATGTTGTACAAGGTGATCATTATGCTGCACAAGTAGTTGACATGACAAGTACTAATGTGAGACATGTTGTGAAAGCTTACTTACATGAGTATTCATGTGAGGAATGGCAACACACTGGTAAGCCATGTCAACACACTTTGACTCTTATAACACAACAACCCACTAGAGATGTGCAGATGGAGAACTTTGTGAATGAATACTACTCAGTGGAAAGGTTCAAGAATGCATACAAGAGATTAATAGAACCACTCCCTAATAGATCACAATGGGTGAAAGTTGACCTAGAACAAGAAATTGGTGCACCACTTGGTAGAAGAAGTGTTGGCCGGCAGAGGAAGAATAAAATCAAAGGTGCTCTTGAAGGTGGTAATGGTGGTAAGAAGAAGAGCGAGAAATTGGTACGTAATTATGAAGGAATGAAGACTGAGAAAGAAAAGAAACGGATTAAAGGCCCCACCACTTGCAGAAATTGTGGTCTGTTGGGACATAGAGCTAGTAGCTACAAATGTGAGCTAAATGGAACAAAGAAAAGGCAAGTAATTTTTAATACAAAGCTAGTAGCTTTAATTATCTATGTTATATCAATTTACTATGTTAGCATCCTTCCAGATTACTATGTTCTTGGTCCATTGAAGATTTGTGCCTAGCTGACCAATTTTTATTTTTGTGAATTGTTGACTTGTTGCTTTGCAGGAAGAGACAACCGAGGAAGAACACTACTAAAAATTGGTTCCCTCCCCAACCTTCTTCAGCTAGGTAACAACCTAGCATTGCTTTTTTTTTATACTTCAAACTAAGTCAAAATTTTTTTTTGTTGTAACCATGTCATGTATATATGTAGTACACTTGGTGTGGAGACGGGAAAAGGAAGTTCATCTCAGCAGCCTGCTCAAAAATTGGCTCCAAAGAAGAACAAGAATGCCTCAGTTCCATCAAGTGTTGAGTGTTGAATGTTGTTTGGAATGTTTTATTTTGAACCAAATGTTGGCTGTTGAATGTATGAACTTGCTGTTGAATGTTGAACTACCTAATGAATGTTGAATGTTAGAATTGTTGCATCAATGTGAGAATTAACTGTAGAACTACTTCTACTTGTTGTTGAGTGTTTTTTTTATTTTTTTCCCTTACTGGAACTCCAAGTTGGAGTTTCAGACGGCTCCCGCATGTTTTTCTAAGGCCTGGGCATTTTTCTCCGATCCCAGGAGTGTCCAGGAGCGTCGGGCGATTTATTTCGGCCGCTTGGCATTTTTTTTCCAGTCCCAGGCATGTCAAGGGCTATGAGGGGTAGTATTGTCTGTTCATGTGGATAATTACTTCTCAAAAACAGCAAAAACTCTAAAACAGCAGCTGTGGTCATTTTAACGTACAGAGCAATGGATTCGCGGTCATTTTAGAGAAGCCCAACGTTTCATGGTCATTTTAGAGAAGCCCAGCGGTTTGGTGGTCAAAATGATAAAAATCTCTTAGGGTTCCCACCCTCTGCCGCCGCCCCTAGAAACCACCGCCGCCGTCGTCGCCGCCTGTTAGGCGCGCCGTTGCTGACGGTGACGGTGGCGAGTCCGGCTGGAGGGCCGGTGTAGATCCAGGCCGTCTGCAGCCTTTGCTCCACTTCCCCTCCTCTCCTTTTTCGGTTCCGCTCGCCGCCCCTGTTCGCCGGCCTTCCACCAGCCGTTGGTCGGCCGTCTACTGCTCGGAGGAGAGCCCCAACGAAACTGGGCTTGACTCAATGTCCTGCGGCGGATGCCCGGACACAATTCGTCAGCCACGACGTGGCCGTAGAGGTAGGGTGCTGCGAGCGCCGCCGCCTTGGCCATGGTTCTGCTGTCGACGATGCAGTCTTGGAGGAGCCTTCAGTGTTGATACACGACGGCAGTGAAGAGGATGATGGCGTGGAGGTTCGGCCGGAGGGCCTAAACTAGTGCTTGGTGCCGTGGGCACCGCCTGGTCCACTGCTGTTGTCACTACTGTAGATGTAGTTGTCTGATGGCTGCTTATGCTATTGGTTTTTGGCCACCGTGACGTGGTGCCAGCAACAGCAAGGTAATGCATCTCAATTAAAGAAGAGTTCTTCGATGCTTACATATGTCTGACACTACTATAGAAAACATTTGTAAGAGCGCATCCAATTTTTTTTAAGAGCGGGTCGAATTGCCGTCCGCTCCAACAAATGCAAGCGACACTGTAGCAACCGAACCCGCACCTATTAAGACGTTTATAGGATCGGGCTACAGCGTCACCCGCACCTGAAAATGGTGAACCATTTTCAGGTGCGGGTGACGCCGTGGCCCGCACCTGAAAACGAGCATTTTCAGGTGCGGGTGACACTGTCGTCCGCACCTGAAAATTGGTGGCATTTTCAGGAGCGGACGACGGCGTCACCCGCACCTGAAAAGGTTTTTCAGGTGCGGCTTGCAATGTCAGCCGCTCCTGGAAACTGTTTTCAGGAGCGGTTCACCTGGCCACCCGCACCCGAAAAAAATCGACAAAAGGAATCTCGCGCCCGTCTTCTTCCTCCCGTCAGCCACAGCACCCGAACAGTAGCACCTCGGGGGGCTGTCCGAAAATCGCCAAAATAGAAAAAGGAGGGGGGAGATTTTCAAAATTTTTTCCTTGGACTTGGAGCCTAAAGGAGGTTAGTTATTCTCATTTCTTTGTCTCTTTGAAGCTTTATTCATTGTTTTTTGGCTCAATAGAGATGCATTTAGGTCTAGAACTCTATAGGTGTGGATTAGAGCTTTTGGACCTCATTTAGCTCAAACTCTTGGGTCAAATTGTGCTATTTAGGTAGGAGAGCAAGATTATCTAGTCAATTTGAGTTCAACTTTTTGTTTAGCCATCATACATGAAGGATGAATTTTCCTAGGTTCATATGAGGAGAGAGAAGACAATTTGTTTTTTCTATAATGCCACAAGAATGATATGTTTCATGAATTTGCAAAAATCTATATTTCGTATGTTTTTATGAAATACAACAAGTGTGATTATATATTGACTTAGATATTTATTATTAGGTACGGGAATAATAAGATTATTATTATCAAATGAACTTTTATGTTTATGAAATCTGGATTTAATTTTCTCGTGTCCTCTGATTCTCTCCAGAGACATGGACAGGACATGGATGTACGAAGCCCGAAGAACGAGCGAACATTTTCATGAAGAACTTAACAAGTTTATTAAGGCCGCGGAGATTAATGCTGCGGTTGAGAAGAAAAAGGTGGTGGTTTGTCCATGCAAAAAATGCAAAAACATAAGGGTATTCAATATCAATGAAACAATTTCGATAAGGTTGCATGTGCTGATGAATGGTTTCGTTGAAAACTATATGATATGGACATCTCATGGTGAGAAAAAGAATAATAATGCACCACCTCCTCTGAATCCGCTCGAAGAAATCATGCATGATAGTGACTTTGGGGCCATGTTTGATGATATTTCTGGTCGCGTTCAAAGGGATGCCCAAAACATTGGACCGTACTTCGTTTCGTACTTGAGATGTTGATTCTGAAGGCCAAGCACAGCTGGTTCGATGTGAGTTTCAATGATCTGCTACGTGTGTTGGGTTGGTTGCTTCCAAAGCCGAATAAAGTGCCCACCGACACATATCAAGCAAAGAAGCTTGTGAGTCCTTTCACGATGGGCGTCGAAAGAATTCATGTATGTCCAAACCATTGTATCTTGTACCGCGGGGATACTTTCAAAGATTTGGACAAATGTCCTGTTTGTTCATCTAGTCGATACAAAAAGAATACCAGGTCATGTGCTGAAGATGGTATAACTGTCGGGAGTAAAAGGAGCAGGAAGGGTGCATCAATTAATGATGCTGCTGAGCAAGAAGACACGACTATAGGCGGTTCTGAAAAAACCGGCAAAATTCCTGCCTTGGTCATGTGGTACCTCCCTGTTGCGGATCGCCTTAGGCGTTTGTTCTCCAACCCGAAGGACGCTGAACTGATGACATGGTGGGCTTCAGATAAGCGCAAGAAGGGTGACGGGAAGCTTCGACATCCATCTAATGCTAAGCAGTGGAAGAAGCTCGATCAGAAGTATCCAGAATTAGGAGAGAAACCAAGAAACGTTCGATTTGGGCTAAGTACTGACGGAATGAATCCGTTCGGTGAAAGGACCAGCATTCATAGCACATGGCCAGTGATTTTGACGATGTACAACTTGCCAACATGGTTGTGCCAAAAGAGAAAGCACCTTTTCCTATCCACCATGATCCAAGGACCAAAGGCTCCTGGTATTGATATCGATGTTTTCCTTGAGCCTTTGATGCAAGAGATGGAAACTTTATGGAAGCAGGGTATCAAAATCATGGACGGTTTCATAAGGAAGGAATTTACTCTAAGAGCCATTATCTTTGTCACCATCTATGATTATCAAGCGTTGTTTGTGTTGTCGGGATAGGTGAAAGGTAAGACGGGATGCGCGGTTTGCATTGGTGACACCGTATGGACTTTCCTAGATGGTTCTAGAAAGGTAGGCTACCTTGGGTATAGGCGCTTCTTGGTGGAAGGACACAAATTTCGAAGTAAAAAGTTCTATAATTATTTTAGTGACAAGGCCAACATAGGATCTGTGGCTGCAAAAAAAGATGGACACCAAATTTTGAACATGGTCAGGGCCATCCAAGTGCCTTATGTGAAGATGACAAAACAAGGGAAGAAGAGGAACAGAGATAAGGCACCTATTGAAGGTGTGCCATTCAAGAAGATGTCGGTCTTCTACAAGTACTTGCCGTACTGGCCGGACCTCGAGGTCCGTCATGCCATCAATGGTATGCACCTGAAGAATAATGTGTTTGGTAACACAAATGGTCTCCTGCTCGAAACATCAGCCAACACAAAGGATACCTTAAAGTCACGACAAGATTTTGTAGCAATGGATATCAGAGATGGTCTTCACCCTATCGATAAGGGTAATGGAAGATACGAACTACCACCGGCGAGCTACAATTTGACACTAGCTAAGAAGAAGGCAGTTTGTGAATCGTTACGGGGGATTAAGGTACCAAGCCGATTCTCATCGAACATTAGAAAACTAGTCTCAATGAAAGATCTCTCGCTATCAGGTTGGAACTGTCATGATGCTCATGTGATGCTTACTATCTTCCTGGCAATTGCAATTAGAGCGATTAAACCGGTATATGTGAAGATGTTAATCACTCAGTTATGTTACTTCTTCACCAAAATTTCTCAAAAGGTTATCGATGAAGATGAGTTGAACTATATCTAAGAATTTATTGCAGAGACTATGTTGCAGATGGAGATGTGCTTCCCTCCAGGAATTTTCGATATTACAGAACATCTCATGATTCACATGGTCGATCAGATACGCGCTTTGGGTCCACTTTACCTACACGAAATGTGGACCTATGAGCATTTCATGTCAATTCTCAACCGGTTAGTTATGAATCGTGCTTATCCCGAGGCATCCATGGTAGAGGGATACAACACAGAGGAAATCATCGAGTCTTGCCTAGGTTACCTAAAGGATAAAGTACGAATTGGTTTGCCGGTACCGCGATTTGTGGGCAAGTTGCAAGGGATCGACACTGCAGGGAGGAAAACCTTCATTGATTCCGACTTTGAAGCTGTGAAACAAGCCCATGGATGTGCAATGCGAAACCTAACAATAATGTCACCTTTAGTCAGTCAACACTTGAAATTGATTCGTGATCTAAGCAATGGCCGGTCGGAAGATTGGATTTTGAGGGAGCACACGCGTCATTTGACAACATGGTTGAAGGACCTAAATCTTGCAGATGGGGGCACCGTGGAAGAGCAAACGATCAAAATATTGGCATCTGGCCCTTCTTCGCAGGTCACCTCCTGGCAAGGGTATGATATTAAAGGATATCTTTTCTATACTTCCGCGAAGGACAAGAAGACTGTGTCTCAGAACAGCGGTGTTTGTAACAATGGCTTTGACTCCAAAGGGGTAAGCACTACATATTACGGTGTCATAGATGATATATGGGAACTGCACTATGGATCCAATATTATACTCCCTATTTTTCGGTGTCGTTGGGTTAAACACCCAAAAGGTGTTCAAGTGGACAGCTATGGCCTCACAATTGTTGATCTAAAAAATGTTGGTCACAAAGATGACCCATGGGTACTTGGTTCACAGGTTGGGCAAGTCATGTATGTTGTTGACCCTGCAAAAAAACACATCATGTTGTAGTGCCTGGAAAACAAGAAGTGATAGGGGTTGATGGAGTCGAAGACATTGAAGAGTACAATAATGAGTGTAATGACATGAGCCTTTTCACAGATCTACCTCAGAAGATGTTGAGACTAGAAGCTATTATAAAGAAAGATGAAAAGCCCTGGTCACAGAAGGATGGAGAATCAAGAATTGTTACTGCATAATAATATAGCTAGTTAAATTAATTGGATTTTGTAATTTGCATTTGAACTAATGTATTTTGAATACAATTATCTCATGTCATGCAGCTACTTACTGGATTTCTTAGTGAATAAGATGCATTTAGTGGATTTCTTAATAAATCAAATATAAATTATTTAGTGGAATTATTAAAAATACAATGGATTTAGTGGAATTATTAAAAATACAATGGCTTTATTGGTTTTATTAAAAATAAAATGGCTTTAGTGGTTCTTTCAGTAAAAGCGAGACATGTGTAATGAATTGTTACTACATTTGTGGACGTACTATTTGAACACAAATTTTTGACATGCATCTCAGATGAATACAAAATATATACCAAACTTGTAGATGGTAACAAGACATAAAACTTTGTAGTTCACTAAATTTTCATTTGAGGTCATTTAATACGTTAAATATTAATTAGAACAAAAAAGTCAGAAAATGAGAAAATCTTTGTAGGTGCGGGTGGCCTTGTGGCCCGCACCTGGAAAATGTTTTCTAGGTGCGGGCGGCCGTATCACCCGCACCTGGAAAACGTTTTCTAGGTGCGGGCAGCAAGGCCACCCGCACCTAGAAAACGTTTTCAGGTGCGGGCCACAAGGCCACCCGCACCTGGAAAACGTTTTCAGGTGCGAGCCACGTGGCCACGCGCACCTAGAAATGCCTGCCTATATATGCAATGGGGACGAACACTTAGCCAATTTTGCCGAGCCCGCCGCACAGGAGGGCCGTCAGGCTGCCGAAATTCGCCGCCGCCGCCCCGCCGCCGCCACCCCCTCCCCGCCGCGCGAGTCCCCGGCGCCGGCGCGGCCTCCTCCCCGCTGCGCGCCACCCCCTCTCCGCCGTCCCCGGCCGCCCTCCCCGGCGTCGCCCGCGGCCACCTCCCTGGCGCGGCGACCTCCGTAAGTGATTTTTTTAAAAAAAATTTGTTAGCTTAGATTAGTGCATTTTAAAATTATGTAGAAGGGAGTAGAATTTGGAAATAGATTGTGTAGTAATTTTTTGTTAGACTTAAGTTTGTGTAGAAAATTTTAAATAAAATATCTTATATATTTTAGGGATAACAATGGCAAATCGGTTTGCCTTTTTTAATCGTGATGGCGGCCGTGGAGGTGGTTGTCGTCCTTTTCGCAGTGGTCCTCCAGTCCCAGACCCTTCGCCACCACCCCCAGGGCAACCTGTTGGTGCTTCCTTCCCTGTCGGTCAAGAACCCATGCCCATTACCCAACGCGAGTTACGTCAAAATGTGGTATGTACTTAGATATTCAATTTTTTGAATTTCTTATTGTTTTTACAATGATAATAATGTGTATTATTTGCATTGTTAATTATGAAGTTGGTTTCACCAATGCAATGGTTGGAACAAGTTATATATTCTGTGACTGGACAAGCTCCAATGGTGAGACATGAACAAACGACTTCATCACGAGGAAGGTTTATTGTTTCTCTATCAATTAATGTTGCGGGCATGTGGGAGCAAACACTTGGTGATACAATTATTATCCATGTCAATTCTTTTGCTGCAATACAACCATATGTTGCCGCTTCTGATGTCGTGAGGAAGGCACTTATCGAAATAGAAGCTCAAACAAGACATGTAATCCCAGACTATAATTACTTCAAGATTAAAGCCTTAGAACATAACAACATGGCCGTCACTGAAATGCCTAAACGGATATCACCATCGTATGCATCATCTATTGTATGTAACTAAAACTTACTCTTTATTTTTGGAATTTGTTTTTTAAGAACCTTGTACTTACACGTTATGTTTTGCTTGCCAATTGAATCAGGACGGATTGTATAACAGTTTCATGCACGCTGATCAAGGTATGCATGAGGTCTTACGTCAAGTATTGCATAACATTGGATGGACATTCACAACACCGCACCCATGTCCAGTACGTAGCGGTTGGCAAGCTGGCATTACCCTATCATCATCTACGAATTCGGTGCAAATATTTGGAGAGATATTCATGACGTCCTACATGGCCAGAGATAGTGCATACATATATGCGCTGGATTATGTTGATAGGTTCTTAGGAATCAACATCATCGATATTAATCATACTTTGTACCTCACGATGATTCACGGTCATGATGTGAACGATCCTAGATTTTAATTAAGTATGAAATTTGTACCCTTTTAATTGTATGGATTTGAACTTTTAGTTTTTGCTAAGACTAAAGTACTGATGTATTAATCATGCGTTGTTGTTATCCTTTTAAGTACTGATGTATTAAAGTACTTTTAATTTGTGCTTCTTTTGTAATTTGCATTTGAACTAATGTACTTTGAATACAATTATCTCATGTCATGCAGCTACTTACTGGATTTCTTAGTGAATAAAATGCATTTAGTGGATTTCTTAATAAATCAAATATAAATTATTTAGTGGAATTATTAAAAATACAATGGATTTAGTGGAATTATTAAAAATACAATGGCTTTATTGGTTTTATTAAAAATAAAATGGCTTTAGTGGTTCTTTCAGTAAAAGCGAGACATGTGTAATGAATTGTTACTACATTTGTGGACGTACTATTTGAACACAAATTTTTGACATGCATCTCAGATGAATACAAAATATATACCAAACTTGTAGATGGTAACAAGACATAAAACTTTGTAGTTCACTAAATTTTCATTTGAGGTCATTTAATACGTTAAATATTAATTAGAACAAAAAAATCAGAAAATGAGAAAATCTTTGTAGGTGCGGGCCTCCTATTCACCCGTACCTGTAAAAGCTTTTCTAGGTGCGGGCCGCCAGGTCACCCGCACCTGGAAAACGTTTTCAGGTGCGGGCCACAAGGCCACCCGCACCTGGAAATCATTTCTTGGTGCGGGCAGCAACGTAACCCGCACATGGAAATCGTTTTCAGGTGCGGGCGACGCGGCCACCCGCACCTACAAATGGTACAGTATATAGACACCGGAGACGAAGACTTAGCCAAATTTCCCGAGTTCGCGCCACGACGACGCCGTCAGGCTGCCGAAATTCGCCGCCGCCGCCGCGCCTCTCCGCCGTCGAGTCCGCCGCCCCCTCTCCGCCGCCGCACGCCCGTCCACCGTCGACTCTGCCGCCGCACCGTCCACCGTCGACTCCGCCGCCGCCGCGCGGCCTCCCCGACGGGGAGCGGCCTCCTCTCCGCCGCGCGCCGCCCCCTCTCCGCCGTCCCGGCCCGCCCCGGCGGGGCCTCCCCCGGCGCCGCCCCCTCTCTACCGTCCCGACCCTCCCCGGCGCGGCCTCTCCCGGCGCCGCCCCCTCTCCGCCGTCCCGGCCCTCCCCGCCGCGCGCCCTCCCCGCCGGCGCGGCCTCCCCCGGCGCGGGCTGACCGGGGCGCGTCGCCACCTTCCCGATGCACGCGGCCACCTCCCCGGCGTGGCCTCCTCGGCGTGCGCGGCCACCTCCTCGGCGCGGCCACGACGCGCGCCGCCACCTCCCCGGCGACACCTCCCCCGCGGCTTCACCGGTTGGAAGACGAGCTGACGTCAGCCATCAAATGGAGCAACAATGCAATGCCATCATAAATTTGAATTTGAACTTCTATGTACATTTCAATTTAGAGTGCAATGCAATTTAAATTTAGATTTAGATTTGAATTTGAATTTAGAATGCAATGCAAATTTATTTCATACATGCAAGATTTTCTTTATTAATGGAGCAATGATAAATTCAGATTTGAATTTCAATTTACATTTAGATTTGAATTTCAATTTACATTTAGATTTGAATTTCAATTTCAATTTAGATTTAGATTTAAACTTAGCTTATGATTTGGTTAATCAGAAGGATCGTCGTAGTGGTTCGCCATTTATAAACGAAAGGGACGCTGTGAACGAAGACGAGTATATCTTGTCCCAACGTGAAGAAGTAAACAATATTGCAGACTAGATGGTCTTTGAAGATGAAAATGAAGATGACGCGAGTGGTGAGGATGGACCGCAGGTAGGACTCGGGGCGTTCGTAGATGGTGTTTGGTAAGATCCAATAGATCCACATCCCGTGCCCCCGAGACTGTGACGCCCCAGGTTTTCATTAGGGTTAATTAACGCTAATGAACTAGTCAAACACATTGACTTTGGTCAAACCTTAGTCAACCTGGGCCATCACCTCGAAAACATAGCCAACAGTCACTAATGGTCAACCTTTGGTCAAAGCTTGGTCAAACCCTAGCTTAAACCCTAGTCAAACCCTTTAACCTCCTATGCCCTTCTAGAACTTTTGCCGCGTTCTCCAAATTTCACCTAAACACTTCAAATTCTCCCAATATAAAAGTTGTCCAGTTTTTCATGGGACACAACTTTCATTTTGGGTGGCATTTCAAATTTGGAGTGGAAAGTGGTGTAAGACTGAGGTCAATGCCTGCATTCACTGTTCACCGGCGCCATGAAAATTTCAAAGTTTGCCAGCAGTTTATGCAAAAACCGTTGATCAAAACACCTGTCGGCCTTTGTAGAAGTTGTAGAGGGTAGTGAGATCTACAACTTTGGTATAATCACATTGGGTCACTTTAGTTCAAAAATCTTGAGAAAAAGCCTGGTCAACAGTGCTACCCTGAACTTGTCCTGCACCGGAACGCACCAGGAACGCGCGCACGACGCCGTCGCGCCGCGCCACGTCGGCCCGCCGCCGTACACGCACACTGAGGCCGGCCAGTATCCAGTGGTCCGTGCGCAGCGCCGGGAGTTCCTGTGCTTGACGCGAGGTGGGACTGTGGTCGGCGCCACGCGGCGTATCCCCATGCGCCGGCGGCGCGCACCGCCTTCCGCCATTGGGCCGCTGTCGCCGCACGTCGCCACAGCCCCACCGGCCACACCGTGCCCATGCCGTGGCCATACCTTGACTTGACGCTCGCATGAACCGCCTCTTGGCGCACCGAGCCGCCTATATAAGGCCGTCTTCCCCCTCTCGCGGGAGCATGCAGTGCTCCGCCGTGCGCCATTGAAGGGGCCACCGCCGAGCTCGCCTCTCCGCTTGCTCCCTGAGCCGCCTGACCCTCTGAACCTCATATCTAGCACCCACTGGAGCTTCCACCACCACGCATTGCCTAGCGCCACCCTTATCTCCGTCGGATTTCGAGCAGCCGCAGACGCGCCGCCACTGCTCTGCCGCCGGCGCTCGCCGGAGACGTCCCCGACCCCAAATCCACCACCAATAGGCCCGAGGTGAGCTCGCACGCCTGCCTGCCCGCTTGTTGACCAGGACCGGCCGTTCCTCGCCGGCGGCGAGCTCCTCTGCACCGCCGGGGACCCTTGGGCAATGATTTGGATCTTGCAGGGACCCGATTGATAGAGGCAAGGGTATTTGTGTGAATCCAGAAAAGTTTCCAGGGACTTCTTCGTGAATAGATTCTTCCTTTTTAGTGTGTTTTTGACCAGAGCTTGTAAAATACGTAGAAATTCGAGGAAAAATCAGAAAAATACAAAACCAATTTTGTTGGTTTCCTTGTGAAGAACTATACAACTTTTGTAAAGCATGACCCTACTTTTGTGTGATAGTATGTGCATGAAAAATTGAAAACAGTTTACCCTAGATCTATTGTAGTTCAATATCTACTTGTGTTAATGAGCTGATTTTTGGATATGTTGTGACTAATGACATGTGTAGACTCTACACAAAAATTTGCAGAAAGTTGATGAGTAAATCTTTTAATATGATTTATCTTGTATTTATGATGAATCTGCCTAAATGAATTTTATAGCTTCAAATAAATTTATTTTTGTGCCCAACCTCTGGCTATTGTCTTTTTATGCTTAAATGCACCTCTGGTGAATTAACCATGATTTTATCTCTGCAGAAATATGTATTCTTGTTTTATGCTTAGTTTTATAAGTAATTGCATATGTCATGATCTATAATAGCTCTAGTTGTATATGTTGGTTGCTTAGCCTTGTTTTGGACCAGAGAATCAGTGAGAGAAAGTTTGGATCGAAAAGTGCTTTATTTATTTTTATATGCTTTTATCTTGTTTGTGGTGGCTAGAAATGTTATTTTTGATATATTTATTTTTATAGCCCCAGCAAGTATGCATGTGTGGTCAGTGGATTATATTAGAGATAGTGAGCTCAGTGAACACCATCCATGGTGTTTTATAATTTGTTTTGTTGAATAGAAACTATGGGAAGCCATTTTAAGCTTAATGTTAAGTTTAATTGGAAAACCATCACTACACACCTAATGATCATATGTATGTGAGGTGAAACATGCTAACAAGTTTAAAACCACCCCCTTGCTGTTTTGTGCAAATAAATTAATTTATTTATATAAATATGTACACAGTCACTATTAAAAAGAATAGTTAATAAAGCATCACATATTGTTCCTTTATAGGAAGAGTATGTTGAATGTATGTTTATCTAGGTGAATGTGGTCACCCATGCACCCCATGGTTACCATGTGTTGTTTTGTAATTAATTAAATCAAAATTGTCAAGTAAATCTTGCATTTGGATCCTCGTGTAGATCTTCCTGACGGTAGCTATACGCTCGTGCCGGAAGGAGGAGACGAAGGAGTTGACGGGAACGTGCACTACGTCGCTGTAGAACAAGACCTGGACCAAAGTCCAGAAGGGCCAAAGGCCAACCTTGCCAACGAAGGCAAGCCCCGGTTTATCATTAACCCATATTGTTTCTTTAAATATTTGCAACTATCTTTGTTATGAATGTGCATTTACGTTCAGGAGTTGATATGAAACCCTAGTTGCATGATCCCTAGGTGCCTATGTTCTTTTACTAGTATGCTAGGTCGTTAGATGCTATGCTCTAAGGACCCGGTAAAAGTCGAGTGATGTTCGTCACTCGCAAGAATAGGTTCTTATGTTGGAATCATAAGATCTTTATAAATGGATTGCTCATGTGGTAAGAGCATGGGATTTGGGCTCCGGTCCAGTGGCTTCGTGGGTTAAGCTTTTGAACGTACTAAGCACTTGTCGGGAATGGGACCGGTAAGCCTAGTACCTTAATGAGACGGTACGGGATTTTACTATTACTAATCTTGAGCATTCTCCTGCCGGCCCGCAACCGGGAGGAGGGTACATGTGTGAGGCTGGATGTACTATGTGGGGGCATACCAGATAGCCTTGTACCCAGGACTGTAAGCTATTATCCCAAGCCGAGGATTTTTGGGAACCATTTGGTCGGTGTCAGCTCTGTTGGGGCACCGCTCCGTGTGTTTAGGTCTACCTTGCAAGGTTTGTAATCAATCGATTGTCGGCCTCTCACCGTTATCCGAGACTGCTTAATCAACTGGCCATGATATCCCTTAATGATGGAACTATGTGAATTCTTCTGTGTGAATTAATTGTTTTGTACAATTCTTGATTGCATTAGTTGCTTATTATAGTAATGGTAAACTTACTAGAATTTGAGCTAAAATATTGAAAGTAAGGATCCATGATCCTAGTTGCTTTTTGGCAAAACAAACCCACCAGCCAAAAGCCTTACATGTCTAGAGGTAACTTTTGTCGGGTAAGTCTTGCTGAGTATTAGTATACTCAGCCTTGCTATAATTGTTGCTTTCAGGTGAAGTTGTTTGGCCTGGAGAGATTCCACCCGGCTGGGAGCTGGAATGGGTGGATGACGTCGAGTGATGGTATCACGGATGGCCTCCTATGATGTCTTATCGTATCGCTATTAGTATTTCCGCTGTTTTAAAACTCTGAACCTTTACTTATCATGTCATGAACTATGGTTTGTAATAATTAAACCCCTAAGGGTGAATTTGGATTTAAGTTGTGTAATGCATTCTGGACTCTCCTTCGTGGGAGTTTTAATGTATACGTTTCGATCCTCTGTGTGTGTTTCAAGTGATTTACCAGGCGTTGACCCGGCAACACTCAACAGGATGATTCTTTATTATCGCTTAATGACCAAATGGAGTGGTTTGGGTGATAGTACGGAATTATCTCAGATGGGGTTGTCACAGTTGGCATCAGAGCATCCGTATGCTCCAGAGTGATTAGATTAATCCTAATCACATGATTTACAATAAAACTTGCCAAGATTGATTGGATTTTGAAAATACGTTGGATCGTTAAGGAATGATCTAGATCGAGAGGCCCTAGAGGGAATTTTGGGTTCTTTAAGGTGGCTTAAGAATCTATGGTTTATTTTGCTAACTCCCAGCACTTTACTTTATGTCAGACTTACTTTCTTGCACAACCAAACTAGATGAAGCCACGTGTTTTATACGTGTGCTGTGCCGCATCACGGGAATGCGAGGGTTGATGGAGTGATCTATTCCACGGATCCCATCTTCTCGTCTAGTTGCTCACGTGTCTTATACGTGCGCTTTCCGTATGAGAGTCATACGAAGGATGACATGCTCTATTCAAGATGAACATGTCATGGGTTGTGATGTCGCCACGTTTTGCCATACGTGTGCATTCTTCATGACGAATATGCGAGGCAAGGATACACTCCATTCAAACGGAGGGTGTCTGAGGTTGGACGCTGTCCATGCAGCGGCTTGATGCATAGATACCGTTTCTATAGTGAACGGTAATGTATGTGGACGCTTCCATGACGTGTTGGCACGGAAGGTTCTTTTCTGCAGGTACACTAACAACGTTTCGTAAGTCGCTAAGTGAGCATCGAGTAGCTCTCGACTAATTATTATAGGGAGAAACGTATATGAGCCTTGCCACCGGCACTAACTTTGATTTTTGGCTTGATCACCTTGGGAGGACGCATAGGACGTCTTGCATCATGTTAAAAACCGTGGAAACTTAAAACTGAACCCTATCATGTTTTGTGTGCTCTCTAGGTGAAATTTTGCTAGTGTGTGTTTTCTTATATAGCCTCTCATGTCTAGATGTGTTGCTGTCCAAAAATCTAATGTGGCTGTTTGCGTGAATTTTTGCCCCCTGTTCTGAAAATAATTAGACAAGATGATCTATACCAAAGTTGCTCCAGATCTAATCTAGTTTTCGCTCGCAAAAATTCATGGTCATAGCTTCTATAGATCTCAAGTTATGCCCAAAATAGTGAACCTCTGTCATGCTGTCTTTTTCCGGAAAACCTACTCTTAACTTCGTTTAAGTTGAGCATCTTCCAAACCTTTTTAGATCAACCTTTGAATACCAAAAAGGTCTCTCATAACATTGCTGAGTTGCTACCAAAATTTGGAAATTTTTGGGGTCATAGGTTCTGAGTTATGAATTTTGTTCGCGACCTCCGAACTTTACACCATGTTGTATGTGCACTCGTTTCGAGTTCCAGCATACCTTTGTACCTTGTGCAAATGGCTACCCCAAATATTACCCACATGAGGATCAAACTTATTCCTTTTACTCCCTGAAATCTCGTTGATCGTTTGAAACTTTAGTAGTGGTCTTTGTATGCAACTCTCTTCTTATAGCTATGAGAATCTATTCTTGCGCACATGCTTGCATCTGGTTCTTACATTTGTCACTTTATCCAGATGTCTGCCTCCGGATCCATGACCGTTGATGCGCAGGCGTGGACTCACTTGAACTGCCTCAAGGAGGGTGGTTTTCCTGCACTTTTGTGGGACACCCTAAAGGACTTTGGGTACCCTGCTTATCCAGAGTACTCGGCACGTGAGCTCATGACCACAGGCCAACTCCTTCGTTGGGAAGTGAAGGTGAAGATCCCCGTGTGCCCGACACATCCTGCTTGGGAAGAGTGGGAGAGTAAGGCACAAGGGTTGAACTTGGCCGACACGGTGCAAAAGGCTGCTTTGGAAGCGCTCACAACTTTTTGTGGGAAGCACGCTGACTTGGTAGCTAACACTGCAGCCAAGGTGATTCCTTTACCTGAGCAGCATTCCGGACAATGGGTCGAGCGCGAAGCTTTCCTCGCCGCTCAGGGCAACTCTCACTATAGTCCTGATCTTGTCACCTCCGTCCGTTTCTCCAAAGCTATGTATGACACCTATCAACTGATGGTGGGAGAAAGCATGTTCTATAGACACCAAGTTTATAGGCAACAAGTTAATGAAGTGGAAGACACCACCCAAGAGTTAAAGGAAGGTCGAGCATTGATAGCTAATCTCAAGAAGAGAAGACGCAAGGATAAGGCAAAAATATGAGAATTGAGTGAAGTTATTCATGAGCAGAATTTCATGCTACAACACAATGACCAATATATGCTTGAACTAGAGAATCAACTGGAAGCTGTAGCAGCTCCACCTCCTGCACCTGTCGTTCCTGAACCAGAAGAGGAAGGGAATCTTGAGGACATTCCAGGAGAATCTGGAGTGGAGTATGGACCTGCTTCACCTTGAGCCTTTCTTCGGCTTAGGAAAAATCAATCCCCTAGGAAGTGAACCTAGGCTAGCTTGTTATCTAGTTGAGGTTGGGTATGCTTTTAATAAAGTAATGAGTTGTACTAGTGTTGTAGTAGGGTGGATAATTTAATGACGTTGGTTGTGATCAACTTTAGACCTTATGTTGAATACCAAGTTGCGTGAAATGTTGTGGAGATCATGCTCCCAAAAGTTTATCATGTTTGCATACACGTACCGAGAGTTAGGGCAAATTTAGTGCACCTCGGCCTCCTGTGAAAACAGCTAGGCAGAACCTCGGTTACGGAATTTTTCGGGCATGATAATGTTGGAAATTTACTCGGAGTTGAATACCAACATTGGAGCTTATGAAATCCTACATCTACTGACCAAAAATGAGAATTTTTCGGTATATAAGCAGCGATCTACGAATTTTATGCTTATGACTGTTGTGCTGTCCGGTTCCGAAAAATTTGCCATGAATGAGTTTTCGTCGTGCATATTCTACTTGTTAATTTTTATGAGCAAGCTTATGAATATGTGTTTAATGAGAACTCAATTTTTCAGATGGTCGGACCGACACATAGCACTCCCAATGGTTTTGGTGCGTCGGGTAGTGGTGACCTACCGCCACCACCTCCCATGACGCCAGTGGAGACATTCATGGCCACCTAAACCGAAGTGTTGCGCCAGATCCTGCAGACGCAACAGCAGATGGCCCAACAGATGCAACAGAGACCTCCAATTGGGGCCAATCATGATGGACCACATATGGTCACCACCTACGCCCAGTTTATCGGGATGAAGCCCCCAACGTTCACTAAAGCAGAAGAGCCCCTTGATGCTGACGCATGGGTCAGGGCCATAGAGGCCAAATTTTCTGCATTTGTCCTACCTTGCTCTGAGGAGCGCAAGGCCAGCTTTGCGACCTTGCAGCTTCGCGGAGAAGCTTTAATGTGGTGGGAGCACTTTAAGTCCATGCAACCTGCTGGACATGAAGTCACTTGGGCTGAATTCAAGAAAGCTTTCAAGGACCACCACATCCCGAAAGGACTCATGGTTAGAAAGATGAAAGAGTTGCTTGCTCTTAAGCAGGGAGACGACACTGTGTATCAATATGCACAGAAGTTTAACAACCTCTGCCAGTACGGAGAACATCACGTGGACACCGATGCCAAAAAGATGGAACGTTTCCGTGATGGCCTTAATGGTGATTTGTATGAAAGGCTAAATCTAGTGGAGCCCAACAATTATCATGAGTTGGTGAACAAAGCTATCTCTCAAGAGGATGCCATGATGAAGGTACAGAAGGATAAGAAGAGACAGAACGACTTTGCTTCGGGAGATGGATCGGGCAAGAAATTCCGCTTCGTCAAGAAGAATGCGCATGGTTCTTCCCAATCATCCGCACCGGGCCACTGGAGAGTGACCCCGTCCCAGCATAAGCCTTCGGGAAAGTTTCAGTACCGCCAAGCCCAGTCACAAGTTTCTAATCCAAAGGAACTTCCACCCCACATTTGCTACAATTGTAGGCAACCGGGGCATTATGCCAATGAATGCCCGAACCCTAGAAAGGACAAGCCCCAGCAGCAGAAACCGAACCCCGGAGTGGATAAGGGTAATCGCGACAAGAAGCCCACGATTCAAGTAAAGCAAGGCCAGCTTAACTTCACGGGTAACTTTCTATCCGAAAGCAAACCTCCTTATCTTCGTCTTTTATCTTCGAATCTCGGGACGAGATTCTTTTTAAGGGGGGTAGGCTGTGACGCCCCAGGTTTTCATTAGGGTTAATTAACGCTAATGAACTAGTCAAACACGTTGACTTTGGTCGAACCTTGGTCAACCTGGGCCATCACCTCGAAAACCTAGCCAACAATCACTAATGGTCAACCTTTGGTCAAAGCTTGGTCAAACCCTAGCTTAAACCCTAGTCAAACCCTTTAACCTCCTATGCTCTTCTAGAACTTTTGCCGCGTTCTCCAAATTTCACCTAAACACTTCAAATTCTCCCAATATAAAAGTTGTCCAGTTTTTCATGGGACACAACTTTCATTTTGGGTGGCATTTCAAATTTGGAGTGGAAAGTGGTGTAAGACTGAGGTCAACGCCTGCATTCACTGTTCACTGGCGCCATGAAAATTTCAAAGTTTGCCAGCAGTTTATGCAAAAACTGTTGATCAAAACACCTGTCGGCCTTTGTAGAAGTTGTAGAGGGTAGTGAGATCTACAACTTTGGTATAATCACATTGGGTCACTTTAGTTCAAAAATCTTGAGAAAAAGCCTGGTCAACAGTGCTACCCTGAACTTGTCCTGCACCGGAATGCACCAGGAATGCGTGCACGATGCCGTCGCGCTGCGTCACGTCGGCCCGCCGCCGTACTCGCCATACACGCCCGCCGAGGCCGGCCAGTATCCAGTGGTCGTGCCCAGCGCCGGGAGTTCCTGTGCTTGACGCGAGGTGGGACCGTGGTCGGTGCCACGCGGCGTATCCCCATGCGCCGGCGGCGCGCACCGCCTTCCGCCATTGGGCCGCCGTCGCCGCACGTCGCCACAGTCCCACCGGCCACACCGTACCCATGCCGTGGCCATACCTTGACTTGACGCTCGCATGAACCGCCTCTTGGTGCACCGAGCCACCTATATAAGGCCGTCTTCCCCCTCTCGCGCGAGCACGCAGTGCTCCGCCGTGCGCCATTGAAGGGGCCACCGCCGAGCTCGCCTCTCCGCTTGCTCCCTGAGCCGCCTGACCCTCTGAACCTCATATCTAGCACCCACTGGAGCTTCCACGACCACGCATTGCCTAGCACTACCCTTATCTCCGTTGGATTTCGAGCAGCCGCAGACGCGCCGCCACTGCTCCGCCGCCGGCGCTCGCCGGAGACGTCCCCGACCCCAAATCCACCACCAATAGGCCCGAGGTGAGCTCGCACGCCTGCCTGCCCGCTTGTTGACCAGGACCGGCCGTTCCTCGCCGGCGGTGAGCTCCCCTGCGCCACCGGGGACCCCTGGGCAATGATTTGGATCTTGCAGGGACCCGGTTGATAGAGGCAAGGGTATTTGTGTGAATCCAGAAAAGTTTCCAGGGACTTCTTCGTGAATAGATTCTTCCTTTTTAGTGTGTTTTTGACTAGAGCTTGTAAAATACGTAGAAATTTAACAAAAAATCAGAAAAATGCAAACCTAATTTTGTTGGTTTCCATGTGAAGAACTCTACAACTTTTGTAAAGCATGACCATACTTTTGTGTGATAGTTTTTGCATGAAAAATTGAAAACAGTTTACCCTAGATCTATTGTAGTTCAAAATCTACACGTGTTAATGAGCTGATTTTTGGATATGTTATGAGCACTGACATGTGTAGGCTTTACACAAAAATTTGCAGAAAGTTGCTGAGTAAATCTTTTAATATGATTTATCTTGTATTTATGATGAATCTGACAAAGTGAATTTTATAGCTTAAAATAAATTTATTTTTGTGCCCAACTTCTGGCTATTGTCTTTTTATACTTAAATGCACCTCTGGTGAATTAATCATGATTTTATCTCTGCCAGAAATATGTATTCTTGTTTTATGCTTAGTTTTATAAGTAATTGCATATCTCATGATCTATAATAGCTTTAGTTGTATATGTTGGTTGCTTAGCCTTGTTTTGGACCAGAGAATCAGTGAGAGAAAGTTTAGATCCAAAAGTGCTTTATTTATTTTTATATGCTTTTATCTTGTTTGTGGTGGCTAGAAATGTTATTTTTGATATATTTATTTTTATAGCCCCAGCAAGTATGCATGTGTGGTCAGTGGATTATATTAGAGATAGTGAGCTCAGTGAACACCATCCATGGTGTTTTATAATTTGTTTTGTTGAATAGAAACTATGGGAAGCCATTTTAAGCTTAATGTTAAGTTTAATTGGAAAACCATCACTACACACCTAATGATCATATGTATGTGAGGTGAAACATGCTAACAAGTTTAAAACCACCCCCTTGCTGTTTTGTGCAAATAAATTAATTTATTTATATAAATATGTACAAAGTAACTATTAAAAAGAATAGTTAATAAAGCATCACATATTGTTCCTTTATAGGAAGAGTATGTTGAATGTATGTTTATCTAGGTGAATGTGGTCACCCATGCACCCCATGGTTACCATGTGTTGTTTTGTAATTAATTAAATCAAAATCGTCAAGTAAATCTTGCTTTTGCATCCTCGTGTAGATCTTCCTGACGGTAACTATACGCTCGTACCGGAAGGAGGAGACGAAGGAGCTGACGGGAACGTGCACTACGTCGTTGTAAAACAAGACCTGGACCAAAGTCCAGAAGGGCCAAAGGCCAACCTTGCCAACGAAGGCAAGCCCCGGTTTATCATTAACCCATATAGTTTCTTTAAATATTTGCAACTATCTTTGTTATGAATGTGCATTTACGTTCAGGAGTTGATATGAAACCCTAGTTGCATGATCCCTAGGTGCCTATGTTCTTTTACTAGTATGCTAGGTTGTTAGATGCTATGCTCTAAGGACCCGGTAAAAGTCGAGTGATGTTCGTCACTCGCGAGAATAGGTTCTTATGTTGGAATCATAAGATCTTTATAAATGGATTGCTCATGTGGTAAGAGCATGGGATTTGGGCTCCGGTCCAGTGGTTGTCGGTGTTTTAGACCGGCAACCTACCAAGGGGAGTACCCGAGGTAGATGAATGTGGCCTCGCCGAGATCGGTAACTCGAAGGAGAGACACGTGGCACACAATTTAGACAGGTTCGGGCCGCGAGGTGCGTAATACCCTACGTCCTGTATGCTGCGTAGCTCTGGATTGATTGGGTGTGTTTACAAGATGATGCGGATGAAGAGATAGGGGTCCCTGCCTCGCCTTATATAGTCCGGGAGGCAGGGTTATAAGTCGGTTTGAGGGGAGAGTACTAGTCGTGTATGGCTAGGAGTACTTTACATGGATCCGAACATGCGTAGCTTCCTAACCGAGTACTATCCCTCTGTAGTGCTTGCGCCCCACTCTAGCAGGTGCCGTGTTGCCCAAGTCGAGTAGTCCCAGGGGCCCACCTAGTAGTCGGTCCTGGTACCCACCAGAGTAGTGGGCCCAGGGATGTCCATACGACAAGCCCCCGAGTACTTTGTAGTCGAGCAGGATGTCTTCGAGTAGTCTTGATGGCCTTGGCGAGTAGTCCTTGAGCGTCCCCGAGTTCCACAAGCCGAAAGTCCTCAAGAGTGCTTGAACCATCCCGAGGCTGGAAGGTACTCCAGCTGATCTTTGAGTAGTCTTGAAGTCTTCTCGAGTAGTCCCCAAGCGTCCCCGAGTGCTTCTCTCGAAGGTCTTCAATAATACTCGTGATGTCTTGATGAAGAAACCATATGGAAAATGCGATTCGAAGAATCGCATTCCATATGGAATGTAGCCCCCGAGCCTTAGGTCGAATCGTAGATTCAAGCTGAGGGTCAATCTGAAGTTCTGCCAATCTTATCCCGAAAAATCCGGAGAAAAAACCGAAGGACACGTGGCACGGAGCCCCCGAGCCTTGAGTCGAGTACTTCCTCTCGAATTAAAGGGTCATCTTGACTGTAGAATGTGTCCTGAGTGGGTCTTGAATCTGGTTGTATCCCACTGAGGTCATCTGAAGTAGTTGAGCCCCCGAGATGGAGAGCATCGAGTACTGGAAGTTGAAGAGTCACGCTGCTGCCGTTAGGTCACCCGTCTGGCGTCGTATCTGCCCGCTGAGAACCGAGCTGCCAGGGCCGGTTATAAATAACCGGTGAGTCCCTTAGGGTTTTTCACTCCTAGCAGTTGCATTCCTTAGATAAGATCTGAATCACCGCCTCCTCTGCTCCTCGGCTGCCGCCGCTGCCGCGCAGAGACTTAGATCCATTTGCTCGCGCCGCCGCAGTTCACCCGCCGCTGTAGCCCCCGAGCGAATGCGAGTGAAGACACCCGTCATTTGGAGAATGAAGGGGTCTCCAGCGAAGGGCAAGAAGACCGGTGCGTCGAAGAAAAGGAGTTGTGATGAAGAAACCGGGGATACCGGCCAGTCGTCGACGTCGCCACCCTCGTCCCCTCGCCCTAATCTGGTGAAGGAGTGGAAGAAGGCGAAACTGAAGACCGAGGACCTCCTCACCTTGGTCAATAATGGGTTCCTTCGTGAGAAGGAGGTGGATCTATGGCGCACCACCACCGGCGATCCATACCCGATGGAGAAGAACCCGGACGAAATCCCAATGTTCGCCCGGTTCGTAGAGCGCGGATTGGCGCTCCCCGCCAGTGATTTCTTCAAGGGTCTGCTCAGGTACTACGGCATTGAGTACCTTAATCTCAACCCCAACGGAATCTTCCATGTTTCTATTTTTGTCCACTTCTGCGAAGCATTTGTGGGTATCAAACCCCACTGGGTGCTGTTTCGGAAGTTCTTCCGGTTGAAGCCGCAACCGAGCACCAACGATACACGATTAGTCGGAGGTGCCGGTATCCAGATGCGTGAGGATGCCGCCGACCAGTACCTATCGTACAAGTTGATAGACTCCAACCAGGACTGGAAGGCCAAATGGTTCTACATCAGCAACCACCATCCTGAGCTGCCGAAGCCGAGCGGGTGTCAACCGAAGCACAAGCCGTGGTGGAACACAGAGCCCACCATGCAAGAGGGTATTCAGCTACCCGAGTTGTTGAAGAAGATCAAGGCCTTGCGAGAAGCCGGTCTGAGGGCCGAACACGTGGCCTTCAGCTTCATGAAGAGGAGGGTGCAGCCACTGATGGCACGAGACACCCTCGGGTACCAGTACACCGGCGACAAGGATACGTCCCGGATGCCTGGCTTTGAAGTCGAGGACCACGTCATCGTTGAGAGGCTGGGCAAGATCTTCAAGGATATGCCCCCGTACACACCGTGCCCGGTGCCAGAGTACTCTGCGGCACGGCCGCCAAATCAGGTCAGTAGTCGTGACATAAGCCCCCGAGTACTGATTTGCTTTGAAGTAGTTGTACTCATATGTGCTACATGTTGTAGGATGACATGGCGAAATACGTCTCAGTCCCGACTTCCCCTCCGCGACTTGTGGAGCAACCGGAGGAGAAGGGCAAGAAGAAGGAACGCCGCGAAGTCGGTGAAGGCAGTGACGCCGTTGTCATCGAGTCCGGCTCTGATGACGATGAAGATGAAGAAACACTGCAGCAAAGGTTCCAGTTGTGCTCCAGGTTCAGCCGAGCTGGGATGCCAGACGTCCCAGTCATCATCGAGAGGCCGTCGAGTCTCGAGGCTAACCTGCCGGTGCCGCCGAGGAGGCCTCGCAACGTGGCGTGGAAACGCGCCGTCAAGAAGCTGAAGATCTCCGAGACGACCAACCAAGAGGTAAACACCGCGACTAAGGTAGTTGAGCACAGCTGATAAGTAGTCGTGTGCTGATTTGTTGTCTTGTAATGTTGCAGGATATCCCCTCCCCGGACCCCATAGACCAGGGTGATGAGGGGGTCCTAGACACCGTGAGGGCGGCAGTTGAGAGGAGTATCAGCCCGCCTCCGTCAACCGAAGAAGTCGTGCCAGCAGCAGCACCGCAGGAGACCGGTGCTGCGGAGCCGCAGCCATGGGGATATCCCCTCCCCGGACCCCGTAGACCAGGGCGACGAGGGGGTCCTGGACACCGTGAGGGCGGTAGCTGAGAGGAGTATCAGCCCGCCTCTGTCAACCGAAGAAGTCGTGCCAGCAGCGGCACCGCAGGAGACCGGCGCTGTGGAGCCGCAGCCATCGGTTGAAGAAGGACGAAACCCTCCGCCGGCTGCAGCTGTGGAGCAACCGGAGGAGGCGTCTGTTGAGGCCGGAGCAGCCACCGAGGCTGGCATAGTTGATATTGCCAGTATACTAGGTGCTCCGACTGTGACCGTGGTGCGGTCAACAATGTAAGTGCTTATGAACTTTCAAGTAGTCGTGTAGACGGTAGACTTGCATTGCTGACTTGATTACTTCGTGATGCAGGAAATCCACGGACCTGTCGTGGGACGGTGGGGAAACCAGCACTCCAGCTGATGGAGAGGGCCGCTCGGCGGAGGAGCGCGAACCCACACCGCCGCCACAGACTGAAGTCGCGGTGGGGTCGACGTTGGAGGAAGCCACCTTGGTTGAAGGTATTTGTCCTGTCACCACTGGTAGTCATCATGCATAGTAGTCAGAGCCGCTGAGATTGACTGCGTGTACTCATTGTGCTAGGAGCACAAGCTGAGGGAACCTCGATTCCTGAAGCCGTGGCCATGGAAACGGCTACTGTGGAGTCGGAGCCCACAGGCCCGTTAGCCGGGACGACGGAAGAGACAGCCCCTGAGCTGGGGACTGCGGTGTCCCCCGAGTCGGGTGCGGAAGTGCAGGACGATCCGCTCCACGGGACGAGCACGGACGTAGTCGTCCGCTCGCCCATCATAGAGGAAGCCGCACCGATCCGTTCGGCGGCCATGGCAGAGGAGGCATCTTCGAGCCGCGGGGGTCTTGAGCTGCTGGAAGACAATCTTGTCGATCCGGCCGTTATTGCTCTGAAGATGGAGTCATGGCGGCGTACCCAGCAGCGGGTCAAGGTACGTTGTGAGTACCTCGAGTGGTCTTGTACGACGAAATACAAAGTACCCGTTTGACTGTTTCGTCTGCGCAGGATATTGTTGAAAGATCTCGCGAGAAGTCCAAGCTTCTGAAGGGGTACGACGACACAGTCCTTCGTGCTGAAGCCTTGGAGAAGGAGCTCGATAAGTCGAAGAAACATTCCGCCCTGCTCCAATCCAAGCTCGACGGCGCCTTCGCCCAATATCATAACGAAGTGTAAGAGATGCAGGCGAAGAGGGATGACTTGATTCAGAAAAATAAGTCGCTGCGCTAGAAGAATAAAGGTATGCTTCCCGCCAAAGCCTTTGAGTACTTATTAGGGTACCTGGTGTAATCTGACAGTGTGATGAGTTGTCTGCAGAGCTTGAGGAAAGGGTCGACCAGCTGAAGGCGTCGGAGACGGACTTGAAGAACATCGTGTATCGTGAGACTGACAAAAGAGAGGTACTTAAGTATGAGTACGCTCAGTTGCGCCATGAGTGTATCAAGCACATGGAGCTTCGTGAAGCCTCAGATCGTGACCTTGTCAATTGCTATAAATCTCTGCAGAAGCTCAATGAAGATTGCGAGAAGCTGCGGGGCCAGCTGAAGGAACTTGAGGAAGCCGTGCTACCCATTGCAAGGCTCCTGGTGCCACACCCGGGTGGGCCCAAGATTGCTCCACTGGTGGACCAGTTGAAGGAAGCCCCCGGGCGTCTGGCGACGTATGTCAAGCACTTGGCTAAGTCGATCCCGAACCAAGTCTTGGCATACATGAAGTCATATTTCCCCAAGGCTCCAGTGAACGTAGTCGCTGGTGGACTTGCAGCGAACTGTACTGACGATCAATACAAGACCCTCCTGGAGGAGATGGCGCCCATTGCTGAACAAGTGGTGGAAAAGCTCAACCTCAGTAGGAGTACCTGTAGGAGTAGCTTAGAGTAGTTGATGTAAAACAAACAGAGTTGTTAGTAACTTATTTGGATTATCAATGAAAGTTGTCCACGATATATCTGTGAAATAAGTACTCGTAGCCGCCACTTGCAACGAAGTGTGCTGAGTACCAAACCGTGGTGGAACTTGTGAGTATTAGTACTCAGTAGGAGATGCCTGATTGGAAGGCACAGTAAATAAGTTGAATGAAAATCAAACTTTATTACTGATGAATAAGTACACCTGGATGGTCAGGGCCGTTTACAAGTGTAGTCGCCAAGACCCGGAGGCCGCCTACGGCTAAGTGGCGCTAGGACCCTTAGGTCGCTTATAGCTAGAGATCCGTTAGAAGTCATATAGACTGGATCTAGAGTACATGGTCTTACAGACCGCCGCTAGAGTCCTCAGCGCTCTAAGCAGCCCAAGATCCGTTAGTAGCCATTGACGCTGGATCTTGGAGAAGTGTAGTCCGGAGACTAGTGCCAGGACCGGAAGGCCGCTTACAGCGAGGAGTCCGTGAGTAGTTGTGTAGACCTAGACCCGTAGAGTAGTCGAGCGACTACGCGTAGAAGCGACACAGTTGGTCGACGTTCCACGAGTTGCTGATGTCGTCACCTTCAAGTGTTTGGAGGCGGTAGGAGCCTGGTCCGGTCACCTTAGAGATTGAGAAGGGACCTTCCCATGGTGAGCTGAGCTTGTGTAGTCCATCCGTGTTCTGGATACGATGGAGGACTAGATCGCCGACGTTGAAGGAGCGTTCCTTGACGTTGCGATCATGGTAGCGTCGGATACCCTCGAGGTACCTTGCTGATTGGATGAGGGTGGCGCAGCGGGCTTCTTCGAGACCGTCGATGTCAACCCGTCTGCTGTCTTCTGAGATGCCTTCGTCGTATTGCTCTACTGCCGGGGATTCCCACATCACGTCGGCAGGTAGAATAGCTTCGGAGCCATAGACCAGGAAGCAGGGCGACTGCCCCGTCGGCTTGGTAGGCTGAGTACGAAGCCCCCAGAGTGCGTTGGGTAGTTCCTTGATCCACTTGCCTCCTTTGGTGTTGGCTGCGTCGTGCAATCGCTTCTTGAGAGCGCCGAGTACCATCCCGTTGGTGCGCTCAACTTGGCCGTTGGCGCGGGGATGGGTGACTGAGACGTACCGGACGTCGATCCCGCTGTTCTCGCAGTACTCCCGGAACTGATGGTTGTTGAAGTTGGAACCCAAGTCTATGATGATGCGATGGGGCAGCCCGTAGTGATGCACGAGTTCATCCAAGAAGTCGAGTACTCTGTCGGCCTTTGGGCAGGTGACCGGCTTGACTTCAATCCACTTGGTGAACTTGTCGATGGCCACCAAGACTCTGTTGAATCCTCCTGGCGCAGTTGGCAGAGGCCCAATCATGTCGAGCCCCCAGTAGGCAAAGGGCCAAGTTGGTAGTATGGTGACTAGCTTGTAGGCCGGGACGTGTTGCTGCTTGGCGAAGAATTGACATCCTTGGCACTTTCTGATGAGTTCTTCAGCGTCGGCCAGAGCTGTGGGCCAGTAGAAAGCTCGTCGGAAAGCCTTGCTCACCAGCGTTCGAGAAGACGCGTGGTTGCCGCAGACGCCTTTGTGGATCTCCTCCAAGATATCCTTGCCTTGTTCTCGAGGTATGCACTTCATGAGTACTCCAGAAGTGGCACCTCGCCTGTAGAGCTTGTCTCCGACTAGTACGTAGGCCTTGGTTCAGCGGACGAGTTGTTCGGCCAAGTTCTTGTTGGATGAGACCTTCTGCTCGCGGATGTAGTCGATGAAGGGTTGTCTCCAGTCCATGTCAATCATCATGACCTCCTGGCCAGACTGTAGTGGCGCAGGGTCAGTGGCCGTTGGCGCCGACTCCGGGATGGATGGCGCGTGAAGCTCGTGGACGAAGACTCCAGCAGGTACTTGCACGCGAGTAGAACCAAGCTTCGACAGGATGTCCGCGGCAACATTGTTGTCGCGGATGACGTGGTGGAACTCGAGACCGTAGAACTTGTTCTCGAGCTTGCAGACTTCCAGACAGTAGGCATCCATGTTCTCCTTGTTGCAATCCCAAGACTTGTTGACTTGGTTGATGACCACTGCGGAGTCGCCGTAGACTAGTAGCCGCTTGATGCCCAAAGAGATTGCAAGGCGGAGCCCGTGAAGTAGGGCTTCGTACTCGACTTCGTTGTTTGAGACCTTCCAGAAGATCTGCAAGACGTACTTGAGTTGTTCGCCCTTTGGAGAGATCAGTAGCACCCCTGCACCTGCCCCTTCGAGCTTGAGTGAGCCGTCGAAGTACATCACCCAGTGTTCTGGGCGCTCGGTTGGAGTTGGTAGCTGATTCTCCCGCCACTCTGCCATGAAGTCGACTAGTGCCTGGGACTTGATGGCAGTACGTGGCTTGAAGTCGATGTTGAGGGCGCCGAGTTCGACCGCCCACTTGGAGATTCTTCCAGTAGCATCCTGATTGTGGAGTATGTCACCGAGCGGGTAGTCGGTGATAACAACAATCGAGTACTCCTGGAAATAGTGTTGTAGCTTCCACGAGGTGATGAGCACTGCGTAGAGTAGCTTCTGGACTGGCTGGTACCGTGCCTTGGACTCTGACAGAACCTCGCTGATGAAGTAGACTGGTCGCTGGACTGGGTAGGTGTGGCCTTCTTCCTGCCACTCGACGACGATGGCAGTGCTGACCACATGAGTAGTCGCAGCGAGGTAGAGCAGTAGCTGCTCCTTTTTGCGAGGAGCCGTGAGGACCGGTGGCTTAGACAGGAAGTCTTTGAGCTGCGCCAGAGCTTGATCAGCCTCCGCGGTCCACGCGAACTTCTCTTGATGCTTGAGTAGTTTGAAGAAGGGTAGTCCCCGTTCTCCAAGCTTCGAGATAAATCTGTTCAGGGCCGCCATGCACCCGGTCAGCTTCTGGACATCCTTGATGCAGGTTGGAGCTTTCATCTTGGTGATGGTGGAGATCTTCTCGGGGTTGGCTTCGATGCCACGATGGCTGATGATGAAGCTGAGTAGTTTCCCAGATGGTACGCCGAAGACGCACTTGTTGGGATTGAGCTTCCATTGGTACTCTCGCAGGGATGCGAAAGTCTCTTCAAGATCGGCGATGAGCGTATCGGAGTTTCTGGTCTTGACGACCATGTCATCCGCGTAGGCTTCGACGTTCTTGTTGAGCTGCTTCTTGAAGCAGGCTTGGATAGCTCGTTGGTAGGTGGCGCCGGCGTTCTTCAACCCGAACGACATTGTCATGTAGCAGTAGGCGCCGAACGGGGTGATGAACGCGGTCTTCTCCTGGTCTTCTTCCTTGATAGCGATCTGGTGGTACCCGGAGTAACAGTCGAGGAAGCATAGCAGGTCGCAGCCCGCCGTGGAGTCGATGACTTGATCAATCCGCGGCAATCCGAAGGGGTCTTTGGGGCAGTGCTTGTTGAGGTCGGTGTAGTCGACGCACATCCTCCACTCGTTGGTGTTCTTCTTGCGGACGAGGACGGGGTTGGCGAGCCACTCAGGATGGAAGACTTCACGGATGAATCCCGCCGCGAGTAGTTTGGCGAGTTCCTTCTTGATGGCATCCTGTCGGTCGTCGGCGAAACGGCGAAGGTGTTGTCGTTTGGGGGTAGCTTTAGGGTCGACGTTGAGTGAGTGCTCGATCAGCCTCCTGGGCACCCCTGGCATGTCCGCTGGCTTCCATGCGAAGATGTCTCGGTTAGCCCGAAGGAAGCTGACGGGCGCGTCTTCCTATTTCGGGTCAAGACCCTCCCCGATCATGGTGGTCTTGCTGCTGTCGCCCGTCCCAAGGTCGATGGCCTTCACTTCGACTTCCTCTGATGGCTGAGGCTTGTTTGCGGTGTCGGTCTTCTCAGGAATCTCGAGTTCGGTTGGGGCGAGCCTCTTGGACGCAGCAAAGATCTCCATCATTGCATTGGGTACTTGGTTGGTTGCTGCGAGTTCCACGGCTTCGGTGTCGCAGTCGAACGAGATCTTCAAGTCCCCTTGCAGTGTGAGTACTCCGGCAGGACTTGGCATCTTGAGTACCAAGTAGGTGTAGTGTGGTACCACCATGAACTTGGCGATAGCTGGTCTGCCGAGGATGGCATGGTAGGAGGTTTCGAAGTCCGCAACCTCGAACTTGATGTACTCGATGTGGTTGTTCTCCCTTGTCTCCCCGAAGGTAACTGGCAGGACCACTGAGCCCAGTGGAATAGCCGTGTTACCGGGGACAATGCCATAGAAAGGTGACGCGCTCTTGGTGAGTATGTTGGTGATGTCGAGCTTCATCTTCTTCAAGGTCTTGGTGAAGAGGACGTTGAGTCCGCTCCCGCCGTCGATGAGGACCTTGTTGAGTCTAGAGCCCGCGACTACAGGTTTCAGGATGAGTGGGAAACGTCCTGGTTCGGAGAAGCTTGTCCATTGATCCGCGCGGGACAAGGTGATGGGTACCTCCGACCACCTCAGAGGTGTCGGCACCGCTGGTTCGATGTTCAATACTTCCCGTCGGGTGGCCTTCTGAGACCGTCTGGTGGGTAGTCCGCCGAATAGGACATTCACCGTCTTGTCAGGTTCCTGGAAGTCACCGTTGCCCTCGTCAACTTTTTTCTTGCCCTTCTTGTCGTGAGGAGGCCGTGGGTCGGGAGTATCCTTGAGTGCTCGCCGGAGCTGGTAGCACTGCTCGGTGGTGTGATTACCATCCAGATGCCACGGGCACTTCTCTTTGAGCAAGTCTCTGAAGCCGCCTGAGGTCTTTTTCGAGTTGTCCTTTGCAGGGCGCTGTATAGCCGCGACTTTGTTGTCTGGCTTGCGCTTGCGGTTGGAGCTCGAGTAGTTGTTGTTGTGGCGACCCCCTTGATCTTTGTTGTTGTTGTTGTTGCCGCCCATGTTGCTCTTGTTCTTGCCGCGAATGGAGTCGTACTTGGCATTTGCCTTGTCCTCTTCGTCGGCCCATGACGTGATCATGTCTTTGAGCTTGGTGATGGAGCTCGGGCGGCGGCGACCGAAGTCTTCGAAGGTGCGACGGTGATAGAGTCCGTCTTGGAAGAGGTCGATGACTTCTTTGTCGGTGATGTCGACTACGGTCGTGCGCTTGTCGAAGAAGTGCCGCATGTACTGGCGAAGCGTCTCGCCTTGTTCCTGTTTGACCATCGCCAGGTCCATGCGAGTACCCGAGCGCCCCATGGCACCCGCGAAGTTGCTGGTGAACTGAGCCTTCAGCTGGTCCCACTGGTCGATTGAGTTCTTTTCAAGTGACTCGAGCCATGTGAGTGGAGCCTGGTCCAGGCAGAAGGGAAAGAAAAGGCACTTCGCGTCGTTGTTGCCACCAGCATTTTCGATGGCCAGGGCGTAGCACCTGAGCCACTGAACTGGATCTTGCTTCGCGTCATACTTGGAGATCCCGAGAGGTTTGAATTTCTCGGGAAGAAGCAGGTTGCGAAGTCTTGCGGAGTATGCGGGGAAGTGGTCGCTGTCGCTTGCTTCAGTAGCCTTCTTGCGGCGGATCTCGTCGATCTTGTGGCGGGCGTCGTAGCTGCCACGTGCGTTGCCGGTGGCGTGGCTAGTCGCGTGGCCTCGGCTGCCGCGATCGCCACCGCCACCAGCTCTTCTGCCGGCGTCATGGGATGAACTCCCGCCACTGCTGCCACCACCGCCGCCGCCGCCGCGACTACCTCCGGTGCCACCCTGGCTGATGCCGCCCTGTGAGGGTCCTCCAGCCGAGGCCCTAGAGCAGTTGGGATTTGGCTGGTGTTCACCACGGACACGGTTGCGTCCGCCGTCTGCCGGGCTGCGGCTAGTGGCTTCATGGTTTCTGGCGTCGTGAGTTCTGACGGGGGGTACTTGAGCAACCCTGTTGTCGACCCACATGAAGTAGGCGTCTTCAGCGAGTTTGGCGATGACTTCACCCACGCGGATCCCCTGGGCCTGCCGTGCTATCGTGGTGATAGACATGAGGCACTGTTCAGGAGTAGTGTGTACCCGGTTGGCAACTTGTTCCAGGGCCTCGTTGAGGTTCCGGATAGGGAGAGTTTCCCGGAGACGTCTGTGTCGATCGTTCCGCTTCCTGTTGCGGTCACGCCGAGCGTTCTTGTCTTCGGTTGTCTCGTTCGGAGGTGCGTTGGCAGACAACTCATCCTCTGAGATGTCGTCAAGGTACCGGTCGGGTCGGTTTTCCGAAGTCCCAACATCTGTGGCCGTCATGAAGACTTCACGGTCGGGAGTGCAGAGACTGGAGTCAGTAGTCGCCACCTCGGTGGGGGTGTGCTCGTCGTTTAGAGCCAACGGGGTCCCCTCCTGGAAGGGGAGTGAATCGAGGTAGGTGACGCAATGTGAGTTGTCGTCCGTCAGGTCTGCAGGCTTGCGGTCGGGCCAATATACGAATCTACCGGCGGGAGTAGATGTAATGACCAGGCCAGTGGCAGGACCTGACAGCGGTTCCTCAGTCATGTTGAGCTCGGACTCAGACTCGATTGGGTCTGATCCGAAGTCGAACTCGTAGGAAGAGTCTGAGTAGTAGCCGGTTGCGGTGTTGGAGTCCGAGGAGTACTCGGAGGCGATCTCCTTGCCGGCCCGGCGTGCGGCGAGGGCTTCCGCGTGGGCCCTGCTTGAGCTGCAGAGACCGTATGGGAAGTGCTCGTGGAGAGGGGCCGCTTCACACGATGGCTCAGGAGCCAGCTCGTATGAGGCGATCCTGGATGACGTCGAGTTCGAGTTGGAGGCGGATCCGAGCTCGAAATCGGTGACTTGGTTGTAGAGCGAAATTTCGTCGAATTTTTCGACGAGTGGGCCCGTGGTGTCTTCGGGAAGCGTCACGAGCCCGGTCTTTGGGTCCGGGGTCATGGTGAGGTAGCGCTGGAACGATCCAGCGCCGTCAGCGGTGCAGACCCAGGAGCCGAAGACGAAGGTGTCGCCGCGGTTGAAGGCGGCGGTTGGCTTGATGACGATTGAAGCCATCGAGTTCGCCATGTGATCTTCGGCGAGTGCCCCTACCTGGCGCGCCAGCTGTCGGTGTTTTAGACCGGCAACCTACCAAGGGGAGTACCCGAGGTAGATGAATGTGGCCTCGCCGAGATCGGTAACTCGAAGGAGAGACACGTGGCACACAATTTAGACAGGTTCGGCCCGCGAGGTGCGTAATACCCTACGTCCTGTATGCTGCGTAGCTCTGGATTGATTGGGTGTGTTTACAAGGTGATGTGGATGAAGAGATAGGGGTCCCTGCCTCGCCTTATATAGTCCGGGAGGCAGGGTTACAAGTCGGTTTGAGGGGAGAGTACTAGTCGTGTACGGCTAGGAGTATTTTACATGGATCCGGACGTGCGTAGCTTCCTAACCGAGTACTATCCCTCTGTAGTCCTTGTGCCCCATGCCAGCAGGTGCCGTGTTGCCCAAGTCGAGTAGTCCCAGGGGCCCACCTAGTAGTCGGTCCTGGTACCCACCAGAGTAGTGAGCCTAGGGATGTCCATACGACGGCTTCGTGGGCTAAGCTTTTGAACGTACTAAGCACTTGTCGGGAATGGGACCGGTAAGCCTAGTACCTTAATGAGACGGTACGGGATTTTACTATTACTAATCTTGAGCATTCTCCTGCCGGCCCGCAACCGGGAGGAGGGTACATGTGTGAGGCTGGATGTACTATGTGGGGGCATACCAGATAGCCTTGTACCCAGGACTGTAAGCTATTATCCCAAGCCGAGGATTTTTGGGAACCATTTGGTCGGTGTCAGCTCTGTTGGGGCACCACTCCGTGTGTTTAGGTCTACCTTGCAAGGTTTGTAATCAATCGATTGTCGGCCTCTCACCGTTATCCGAGACTGCTTAATCAACTGGCCATGATATCCCTTAATGATGGAACTATGTGAATTCTTCTGCGTGAATTAATTGTTTTGTACAATTCTTGATTGCATTAGTTGCTTATTATAGTAATGGTAAACTTACTAGAATTTGAGCTAAAATATTGAAAGTAAGGATCCATGATCCTAGTTGCTTTTTGGCAAAACAAACCCACCAGCCAAAAGCCTTACATGTCTAGAGGTAACTTTTGTCGGGTAAGTTTTGCTGAGTATTAGTATACTCAGCCTTGCTATAATTGTTGCTTTCAGGTGAAGTTGTTTGGCCTGGGAGATTCCACCCGGCTGGGAGCTGGAATGGGTGGATGACGCCGAGTGATGGCATCACGGATGGCCTCCTGTGATGTCTTATCGTATGGCTATTAGTATTTCCGCTGTTTTAAAACTCTGAACCTTTACTTATCATGTCATGAACTATGGTTTGTAATAATTAAACCCCTAAGGGTGAATTTGGATTTAAGTTGTGTAATGCACTCTGGACTCTCCTTCGTGGGAGTTTTAATGTATACGTTTCGATCCTCTGTGTGTGTTTCAAGTGATTTACCGAGCGTTGACCCAGCAACACTCAACAGGATGATTCTTTATTATCGCTTAATGACCAAATGGAGTGGTTTAGGTGATAGTACAGAATTATCTCAGATGGGGTTGTCACAGAGACCACGGACGGACACTGATCCTGATTACGTTCCGGAGGTAATGCTAAACCATTTGCAGTGTCAGTGAGGTCTATTCATATTATTTGAAATGATCTTGAATTGCTTTACCTATTGTTCATATAGATGCCTCAACCTAGCACGACGAAGCGGCGCCGCCGACCTCGTACCTCCCAGAAGAAGAAATTGAAGAATGTGGCACCTCAGGTCCTGAAACTACGATGACGACGACCTCTGAGAGTCAAGATAAAAGAAAGCGAGGTGAATGAGGAAGAAACAGATACCCCAAAGGCCAGTGGTCAGTCGACGGTATTAGCCCATCCGGAGAGCCCGTGGATCCTCCTTTGGTTCGTACGAAGTTCCGGAATGCCATAGGAGCATTAATACGAACAGAGTATGCCGTGGATCCAACCATCCTTGATTGGTTCCAAGTTCCTGAGAGGCTAAAGGGCGAAATGTGGGCCAAGTTGAAGCAAACTTTTCTGCTGCCTCAGTCCAAAACAACCAGAGAAAAGATACGTCATTATGCTAGGAAGGCACTCGGCGAAAGTTTCCGCCGATGGAAGGGTGAGTTGAATAGGGACTTTGTTAAGAAGGGTGCAACATATGATGAAGTAAAAAGGAAATATGGAATGGTCACCGAAGCCAGATGGAACGAGTTTGTAAGGCAAAAGACTACTCCAGAAGCATTAGCCCTGAGCCAGAGACAGAGTGAACTTTCGCAGAGAAACGTACATAGACCTCGTCTCGGACCGGGTGGGTACCTAGGGAAGCAGGAAAAGTGGCGGCGGACTAGGGATGCATTAATAGCCGCCGAACAACCCGACCCTTTTGAAGGCTTAGATGAGCGTGGCTATCAGTGGCTCCTAGCGAGGGAGCCTGAAATTATTGATGGTAAACTTCATTTTGCAAAGGAAGTAACCAATGTGGTGTGTGAAAAGATAACGAACCTTTCCGAGGCTCGGAGGAAAGGAGACTTCGTAGCCAATAGGGATAGAGACGTCCTAAGTACAGCCCTTGGGACGAGAGAGCATGGGGGTCGCGTTAGAGGGGTTTCCTCGAAGTTGAGCATCAGGGATGGGTTTGAGAGGGATAGAGCTACCTACAGGCAAGGTACTAAATAGCGTTCGTAGCGCCCGCAATAGCGGCCGCTATAGCGGTAGCGGAACCCCGCCGCTACCGCTATAAGGTAGCAGACCCAAGATAGCATGTTTGGACTTAGCGGCCGCTATTGCCCGCTATTGGAGCCGCTATTGCTCGTGTTAAGACGCTATTTACTACATTTATGGTTCAAATGATATATGAATACAAATTAAATGGTAAAAATAATATTTTGATTTATTATTTAGGTAATGTACAAGAATTATGGATTGATAAATGAATTCTTTATTTACGGATATGATAATTTAATATTAATATGTATCTCTAAATAATAAATATATCTATTTTTTGTGATTCCTGTCGTGAAATGTAATTGACTAACTTAAAACTTTAATATTTTCATGTAAATTTGATGTTAGTGCACTAAAATTGTGACTATTTCTTGCATTCCGCTATTTGGACTTAGCACCCGCTATAGCACCTGCTATCCGCGATCCGCTACACTAACACTAATCCGCTACCATACCGCTAAACGCTATTTAGTACCTTGCCTATAGGTGCCACTGCCGTTTCAAGGAGGATCTCCAAGCGGCAGCAGAGAAAGTTTTTATGGACAAATTTCATACTTATTTTAATGCGGCGGTTCAGATGCAACAAGCAAGCGGTACACCATTCGCTCTGTTCCAATTATCTAAAGAAGATAATAATTCACCATTCTCTCCAAGCAGTGTTGCCTCCACGACGGCACAACCATACCCAGTTGATTCAATATGCATCACTACTCCTTGCACATTGCACATTCCGGTTGGCAGAGCTGGCAAGACAAAGCAGGTTGCCTCGGGACTTGCGATTCTCGGTGGTGGATTGTTTGACGGGAAAGAAATCTCACGTCATTATGCACGCATACAGGTGCTTGAAGTTAATCCAAATTTTGAAGATCATGACATAGACATACCAACAGCAGAGGGTATCTGTGTTCTCGGTCAAAGCCTCAACAGTACAATATTATGGCATAAACGAGATATCATTCTGCCTCCAACACAGCATCTGCAATCTATGGAGCAACCGTTGGCAAGTGCGCCACCATCTCCTCCACAACGTGTTTCCACACCACCAGCTATACAAGGATCCCCACCTCTTATGCCCACACCACCACCTGAAAGATCTCCACAACGTGTGTCCACACCACCTCCTGAAAGATCTCCGCAGTGTGTGCCCACACCACCTCCTGAAAGATCTCCGCAGCATTTGTCCACACCACCTGCTCAAGATTCTCCACCTCGTATGCCCACACCACGAGCAGCTTCGGAATCTGTAGGAAAAGAGGCACCACAAGGACAAATGGTGCCTCGAATGATACGGGCTTATGCGAAGGATCCGGAAGGATCAGAAATCACTGCAAGGTGGCATAAGAGTAATACCAAATCAAAGAATAAGCAACAGGACACGACGACCACACCGTCTGTCAATATGCTAACGATCCAACAACCAGGATATTCGGTACCCCGCACTGACACAAACTTCGAGAAGACTATTGGAGTCGATGAAATACCGGACATACCTGGTAGTTGCCATTTAAGATATGAATGGGGTATGCCATTATTACCCGACTGGGCACTCGTAGAAGTTCCATGGGAGATGAAACGGATGCATGCTTGGTATATGAGGGCTTGTTCTCTTGGGCTCAGAGGCCTCCAGGCACGATACCCATTGGATGTGTTCGGACCTACACTTATTCCACAAGCAAAAGAAATCAACTTAGATTTTCATGACCTCCATGATTTGTTCCGCCTACAAATGATAGATGTACAAGTCATCAGATTGTGGTGCATATAAGTGTCTCATATCCATGCTAATATCTTGTGTGTGTGTGTGTGTGTAAGGCTTACGGTTTGCATAACTAATTATCTGAGCTTTGCTGTATAGGATGCAAGAACAAGAAATGCATCTTTCAAAGGAGAAAATTGGATTTTTGGATCCTTTTGTTATTGCCGAAGACAGGCATATGCACCCCACCCGATGGAAAGACAATCATGATGAACTAAAAGATTTGAAGACAACTACGGAAAGAAACAAGAAGCGAAGAATTGGACATATAAACGCTATGAAGCGTCTTGCATCCTACATGACACATATGTTCTTGAAGTGGCAAGATAGAGATTGCATATGGGCGCCCTACCACATCGGGTTAGTTTACATTTCTACCACTTATAAAAATATATATGTAAAATTTCTCATCAATGCCTCAAAAGATTAAAAATTCTATATAACATGTATGCAGGAATCACTAGATTTTATTTCTTATAGACCCCAAGTTGGGACGGGTGGTAGTATTTGACTCACTGGATTGGCGTAGAGACATGTACAAGGAATTCATAGACATCCTTCAAAAGTTAGTGTATTTCTGTTGTCACACTTATATTCTAAACATCGATTGGCAACTAATAACTTCTATATTTTTTTTCTAAACAGGGCTTACCAACACTACATTAAGAAAGGAGGGAAATTTAATCCTGTCTACCCAGAAAAAATAAATATTCGCACAAACTTTTCATGCCACAAGCAACCACCTGGCAGTGTATACTGCGGGTTTTACCTGATGGAAATGATGAGGTGTCTTAGGAGATATAAGGGTGATCCTGAACGAGTAAGGACCTACTACCTTTCATGTCTCAGGATGTATATACACTATACATATGTGTTTTGCATGATCTAATAATTGTTATATTGTTTGTGTATTGTAGATTGACATCGGACCTCGTGACGTAACACTCCATGAGAGACACCTTCTCAAAGTAACTGCGGATTTCTGCCGTTACCTTATGCATGAAGTGATAAATCCTAGGGGCCAATATTATCACCCTTTACATTTATTAGCGACTGAAGACAAATTTGCTAGCCTACGTGAGTGGGAGAGTCAAGAATACCGCGCGCCATGATGTGATGTCTAAACTTTGTCAGTGAAAAAAAACTTATTGTCAATGGGATGTAATGATATAGATCGATATGTATATGAATTTCTTTTCATATTATTGTGCTTATACTTACTTTAGATCTCATATCGCTTTCATAAAATTTGAATTTCAAACGTTCAAAATTTTGGCGGGAAACAAGTTCGATAAATTTGAATTTCAAACATTCAAAATTTGAATTTCAAACCAGCTGGAAATCAATTTTCAGGTGTGGACGACAAGGTCATCTGCACCTGGAAAACACATTTCCAGGTGCGGATGACCTTGTCGTCCGCACCTGGAAATGGACATTTGTAGGTGCGGGTGACGGCGTCACCCCCACCTACAAATGTTTTTCAGGTGCGGTTCATTTACCCGCTCCTAGAAATCGCTATTTCTAAA
Source organism: Cenchrus fungigraminus (assembly GCA_036936925.1). NCBI lineage: Eukaryota > Viridiplantae > Streptophyta > Magnoliopsida > Poales > Poaceae > Cenchrus > Cenchrus fungigraminus. The sequence goes on from CM072779.1 coordinate 128,272,125, forward strand.
AGCGACAGCTAGGAGCGGTTTTCGAGCCCGCACCTGCAAATGCCATTTCGCCCGCTGCTACAAACGTTTTCTGTAGTAGTGTGATATACTCCATTGATGTAAATATTATTATTATTATTATTATTATTATTATTATTATTATTATTGGAAGCAAAAGAATGTGTCTGTTGACACTAAGTTTCACATCTTCTATATTGCATAACGCCGGCATCGATCTTTAACTTGCAGGAATGCCGGTGGTGAAGAAGTCGAAGAAATTTCATGGATTGTCCAGGCTGCTGGCCTAGTTCTGTGCTGGAGTATGGCGAGAGTGCCGCCGGCAAGGACTTCGACGGTGAGTCATCTAGTGATGCCATGTGAAAAACTCCTACATCCATGGCCACCACGGAGGCGGTGATCCCGTCGACCATGGCATCCTGCAGGACGACAGCCTCGTCGTGCAAAGATGTGATACCGTTTGTTGCAGAAGCAAACTCTGGGTGTCATCCAGAACAATCGCCGGCAACTGAAGTGGCGGCCGTCATGCAGGACAGCGACCACGACAAGCAACAAATGTTTGGCCTCTAGTGCAGAAGCAAGTCTGGATTTTTTTTTTTTTTTGATGAGAACAGGAGGGGTTTGAGCCCCAGGGAGGAAATGCCGGCCTCCATGGAGAGGAACGGCAAGAAAAATAGTCTTGCAAAGGGATGAAAATGGAGAAGGGAGTCCATGGCGTACCCTGTGCCGGTGGTGAGGCCTGTCTGGCCTCTGTCCGTGCCTGCGCTCGGAGGAAGAGTAAGTGCGTGAGCCTGTTTAGTTGGGGAAAAAAAATTTGAGATCCCTTTGAAGACCTATTAGGAGGATTAAATATAGACTAATTACAAAACTAATTACATGAATGGACGGGAAGTCACAAGACGAATCCATTAAGCCTAATTAATCCGTCATTAGAGATTGTTTACTATAGCACGGCGTTGTCTAATCATGGCATAATTAGGCTCGTTAGATTCGTATTGAAAAATTAGGTAGGGGTTATGGAATGGGTTTTGTCATTAATTCACATTTAATACTCCTAATCAGTGTCCGAAGATTGATGTGACAGGTAGTTGGGAAAATTTTTGAGAACTAAACAGGGCATGAAAAGTGAATGAAATGAAATTTAACGGGGGCAAATGAATTGATTGATTGATGGATGGGGGGACCTCATGAATATATACAGGGTGAAGGGGTGTGGAGGCACCCCTTCGGGATGACCTTTGGAGAAAGGTCGGTTCCACTAATTATCTTCCTAATTACATCACTAATCATATATTAACTTAATTACATAATTAGTGTAATTGATCATTAATTTTGTGTTTCACAACATACACGATATGAATCTCTAGGACTGAAGACTAATCTGAGTGGAATATAGTAATTGAAGAGCAGCTGGATTGGTACATTTGCATATAGGAGAGACAAATTTAGGTATAGCAACCCATATAGGTATGCTACCATAGTAAATTTAGATAATCTGCTCTTACAAGAACATTGTAATTTGTGCAGCGCAAGGCTTGTTGGGCCTCCCACCAGCCAAATGCATGCACGCCAAAGTGGGCCGAACTGAAAAATGGGCCTACTCATGGACATTTCAGCCCGTCGCCATGCCATGATTTGAACTTTTCAACCAGTGAGCCACGCGATCGAATCCAACCGTGGGAAAGCTGATGGATGCTCTCGCTATCAAGTTCAGATCATGCTCTCTCAAAAAAAAAAAGTTCAGATCATGCCAACACTACTAACTACTATGAGGCTAAGCGAAGATTGAAAATCCTACGGACTTCCAATGCGTGCCGGGGAAAGAGTGATCGTAGGTAGCAACTAAAATCTTTGCCAACGATTTTGTGCTGGTGGTTTCGAATTTAGCTGGCAACTAAGTTCAGTATCCATTAAGAGGATTGCTAGTTATTGAAGTGTCACCAACAGATTCCAAAAGAGAATTTCATAAGTATCTCTGCGTAAGTATAAATGAACATACGCTGAACAAGGTAACAAATTCAGGCTAATCCCATTTTGCAGACTAGTTTACTTGGACTGTTAGCTAAACATGTGAAAAAGTAGATCTGGGGCCCTGCAGCCGGGGGCTCCTATTTCCCTTCCGGAAGACAGGAAGTCAACCTATCGCACGGCCCACCGAGGCCCATTTGCCGTCGTCTTCTACCTCCAGCCGATACCTTCTTCTTCCTTCAACCACCGCCGCCGCCTCCTCCGACCACCTCCCCGGCCGGCGGCTCCCCGCCGCCGCGCCGCCCGCCCGCGACCCACCACCGCCCACGACCCCGCCCTTCCTAACCCGGCGCGCCTCATCGCCCCCGCTGTCGGTCACTGGCCCACCGCCGGTCCGACCCCGCCCGGCCGGCGGCGCTACCGCGCCGCCTCGCCTCCGCCGCCGGCCGAACCGCCGCCGCCGCCGGTCCTCCGGCTCCCCCGACCTCCTCCCTCCTTTCTAGGTTCGCCGGAGATGGAAGCCCCAAGGCCCTGAACCCCGAACCCCCGAAACCCTAACCCTAAGGCCGCCCCCTCAACCACCGCCGGCCACCGGCGGCGACCCGCCGCCGGCTGCCCCCGCCCACCTACCACCCCTCCGGCGCGAGGACCTCCCACGGCGGCGGCGTTCGAGAGACACGGGAGACATACGAAGGCTAGAAGAAGCAATCGTGTGGTTCACGACTACCCGCACGAATCTCAGAAAAGTGGAAGTTCCCATCCATCTTATCTTCCGGAAGATGTATAGGATTTCCGCTGCAGCCTGCTTCAGGTGGCTTCCGCTCTTTTAGAATTTTTTTTATATATTTTTTCTATCTCGATTTTGCAAAAATATATGGTCCGTCCGAAATTTTGCAGAAATATACATCTGCCACCGTGGCCCACGGCGTCAGGGACATAACGCCGTGGCCCACGGCGGTATGTCCTATGGGGCCACTGCTGGCGGCTCCTACCGCCGTGGGCCACGGCGTTATGTCCCTGACGCCGTGGGCCACGGCGGTAGGAGCCTACCGCCAGGTGGCAGCGTGGCCCCCAGGTAGCGCCGCAGGCCACGGCGGTATGTATGGACCTACCGCCGTGCGCTGCGGCGTTAGGTTTTTTTTTGGTGAATTTCAATTTTTGAAGCATTGATAAAACGACGAACCATTAATACTTAACGACGAATTACAAAAACAAGCAATGGCACGTACGACACAAGTACCCTAACTTTGTGCCGCTGCTAGTCCTAACGTGCCTTAGGGAATTTAGATAAACGATTACAACATTTGTAGTCTAGTTGTACGAATAGTACCCGGAGAACCCGGACATCATAGACCCGCCGGAGTGCTGCGAGGGCATGTAGTACCCCGACGGGGGTGGAGTTGGATCAGATGGTGGCGGGGGTGGAGTTGCTGGTGGAGTGTTGTCCTTCTTCTCGTGGCACGGACAACAGCAGAACTAGTCCTCACACCCGGTGTTCGTCTTCACCACCATTGGTCCGGTCACCGATCCGTCGTCGTCGTTGGTAGATGTCGAATCTGGAGAAGCCAATGCCGATGCGAGTTCTTGCCTCAGGTTGAAGATGACAACATCCTCGAGGTAGTTGATGTACTGTTGATACGGGTCAATAGCTGGGGGATCCACCCATTGCACGAAACTGCAGTTATCTGGTTGTTCGGAGTACTGCAGAAACTGTGATTACATTAGTAAATCATATAATGATGAAGGACAGAGGTCAAGGAGTTTTGCTTACCCATGCTCGTGAGCAATGCCAGAAGCGTCGACCAGAGTTGTCCCATCCCTGATAAACCTGCATCACACAGAACTCACCGTGTGCACACCTTGGCCAGTTCACCGTTTGATTTGGTGCGTACTTTCTAACATCACGCATGGATTTGAAATCTCTCTTGTCTAAGACTGGAAAATTGCTGTTGAACTCTGGATCTTGCTGGCTCCACAGTGATGGACCGAGGGAGTCATCATCATCATCCCCAGTCCAGAAACTCATTGGTGCTTGTTGTGTTGTGAAGTGAGACTGGAGAAGAGTGCTCACATATATGTAGGCAATAAAGCAGACTGGACGGTGGGCCATTCGATCCGGGGCAAGAAAACGGGCAGTGACTCAGAGGAAACACACCCTAGTACTAGGTACACTGTTTGGTGCAGTGACTCACAGAAAACACACCCTATGTGTTCACTGTTTGGTGCAGTTCACAGAAAACACACCCTAGTACGAGTTTTACTGTTCGCATCTGAAATGCATCTGAAATCAAGTTCTTAAAGATACAACCCGACTCTAGAGAATGATGAAATGAAATCATATTTTTTTATGGATATAGTAGCACTCAGCGTCGAGTACTCTACGTCTACTGGGTACATCGGGGGTATTTCCCCTTCCTCATAGCATCCGGCCCAGCTTCCTTAGCCCGGCGAGCTCTCTCTCTCTCTTCCTCTCTCTATCTGCTTCACGGGCCGCGGCCGCTTCACGTTCTTTGATCTCCCGGCGAATGCGAATTTCCTCCTGCTGCTCCTTACGTTTTTCTTCTTGTTTTTCTGCCTCAACCATCCTTTGCCACCTCTCACGTGCTGAACGACCTGTCTCCTCGACGTAACGCTTGTCTTGTTCGGACTGCTCACAATCTAGCCACTGCATAAAACACAGAGAGGAGGTGGAGTCTTTTTTCAAAGACAAGTTAGCACATAATAAAATAGCAATGACATGTTATTTATTTAGTAATGCAGTTAGTTCTTACTTTTGGTCTAATATTGTGACATGGTGGGAGGGGGTCATGCTCGTAGTTCACGCACATGAAGAACCTCATCCCGTAGCAGTACCCGAGAATGTTGCACTTGACAAGCTTACAGTTGTCACCGCAGTAGCACATAGGAGTGTGGATCCCCTTTGGCACCGCAACCTTGTCCTTCCTACTGGTGAGCAACTCCAAATCCAACTCAGGACCCGAGGAAGCCATTGAAAGCCTACAAAAAAGATGAGAAATATGATAATTCATTACATGTTTCATTTGAAATTAGAGAACAAAACATAACAGGATATGATAATAAATTTGACGACAAGAATAAAACAATAAGCAAATGAAAAGGTAGTTCAATTATTACAACACGATAACATGCATAAGTTCAAATATTACAAGACCTTGCTAAATAAAATGGTTCAAATATTACAAGACGATAACATGCATAAGTATTTTAAATATTACAAGACGGTAACATAAACAAGTACGGTCACTGCATTCCTTCGTTGTAGCGACTGGAACGACGTCCACGTGCACTAGCTGAAGGTGGTGTAGAAGTGGCAGTGGAAAAGTAAGATGTTTCGGTGCATTTCTTGTAGGAGTGTCCTTGATTGTTGCACTTAGAGCATATCTGCACCCGAGGTCCAGCTTCAGCCTCATCCATGTTGTTCCTAATCCTCTTCTTCTTGCGTCGACCGACACCTTGGCACATGGTTGGATCTGGATTTGGTATGTACAACGCACTGTCTTTGGGGTCTTGAGTGAAAGTTCCAAGATGCAGGTAACCCTCAATAGTGTGATTCCATGTGTCTAGAATGGTTTGCTTCAAAAAGTATTTAAGCACGTAGCGACCCCAATGTTTATTCTTTGTTGCAAGGCATGCAGCGATCACATGTGAGCAGGGGTAGTGTAGCAGCAGTGGCTTCTGGCAAGAGCATGAGCATGTCTGATTCCCAATAACTGTTTTTTGTATTGTTATTTCACCATTTGCTTTTTGTGATTTGGACTGGCAACTTATCTGATATTTCCACTGCACTTCCTCGCCAGGATCACGACGTAGAGGTTGTGGGTAAGCTCTGTGAGCAAGAGCAGCCTTCTGTTTTTTGTTCAAGTACTCAGTCATCCATGTTGAATACACCTTCTGACAGTCCTGCATAGCTGCATGTGCTGCAGTAGCACGGTCAAGAAAGTACTTCATTGTGCGGTACAAGAAGAACTCAATGATACCAACAAGAGGGAGAGCTCTGGCACCACGCAAAACAGCGTTGTAGACCTCAGCAAAATTTGTTGTCATTATCCCATGCCTCACACCTCCCTTATCAAACAGGAGACACCATTTCTCCTTAGGCTCATTCTGAATACACTGGCTGAAGGTCTTCACAGCACGCCCCCTTCTCCTTCTGACATTTGGAGCATCTAGCCCCACGTCCTCTAGAGAAACTGGCTCTTCCCCGGGTTCAGTACTTACTGGCTTCTTAGCTATCTCTTCTGATGCTTTCTTCGTCAGATCATCTAATTTTTGCCATAGGTCGTAGAACTTTTTCTCCTGATTGGTCGAACATAAGCGCTTGAACAATTGTGTAAGTTCTTTATTTTTGAACTGGCTATGAAAGTTTGCTCCCATATGCCTCATGCACCACCTGCTATGCACATCTGGCTATTGTGCTGCTCCGTTACGCTCTTCACTACCTTCTTTGATGTCATTAATGGCCTGCAAAATACCTTTGTGTCTATCGTGTATCACACACACGTCTGACACATCTCCCACCACCATCTGCTTCAATCTCTCCAGAAACCAATACCAACTGTCACCATTCTCTCCCTCTGCAAAAGCAATTGTCAATGGCAACAACTGATTGTTGCCATCTGCAGACACAGCTGTAAGGATTGTGCCCTTGTATTTTCCTGTTAGGAATGTGACATCTATGCAAATAACTGGTCAACACTGTTTGAATGCAGCAATAGTGGGACCCAATGCTAAGAATGCCCGCTGCAAGACTTGCTTCCCTGGCCTTGATACAAGATTATAAGTCTTGATATCATAATAACTACCAGGATTTAGCGTGGCAATTGTGTTCAGCAATCGAGGCAGATTGTCGTAGGATGCTTCGTAAGTTCCCCACCTCATCTCCATTACCTTCTTCTTTGCCATGTATGCCTTACCATAACTTATCCGGTACCTAAATTTCTCCTCAATTGCCAAGATAATAGACTTAGGCTCATAAGCAGGATTTTCCACAATCTTAGCAAACATCTGGCTGACCACAAAACCGGATGACAAATTACGATGGGTTGCATCTAGCTGCTCAAGTACACAAGTGTGATCCACAACAGATTTGATCTCCCAGTAATTTTTCCACTTGCCCTTGGAAGCATACACTCGAAAAGGACAGTTGGGCTTCAGACATTGTACATCATATATATGTGGAGAACTCTTCACTACCTTGAACTCTCTCTGCAGAGTAAGGGTGGCCCACCTCTTCACTGCATCCTTCACCTCTACTGCACTCTTATACATGGCGCCAACAGAAACCTTATTGTCTCTATACTCCCAGGACACATTCTCACCAGGATTGACAGATAGCTGTGAGAAATTGTAACTGTCACAGTCCCTTGGAACTAGCGGGTCATCCTCATCATCTGAGGAGTCCTCTTCCAACCCACGTTCATCCTCATCAGCCTCCATTTCGTACCGCTTGAGTACTTCTTCATTAACTTCCCCCTCGTCAATTTCACCACGGGCCTCAAAGGGTGTGTCACCATCTCCTTCTTCTTCCTCAGTGGAAGCACCATCTCTTTCTTGTGGCTCAGTTGCAGGACCATCTCCTGCTTGTAGTTCAGCCTCACCCTCCTCAGGCACTTGACTACTAGACCCAGCCTTATGAACAACTTGGATAAACAACATCACAGGCAAACCTATTTCACATGCTGTTTTGATATAACTCTTCCAATGTTCAGTGCCTTGAAGTGGCATAAGCTCCCAATATAATGACTCACTCCTGTTGATTAGAGCCATAATGGACAAGTCATGTTGCTCTGCATCTACATGGAATGCCCTAAAAAAAGTCGGTAATGGACCCCCAAGTTCTTGAGGCTGCTCTTCTAATCACATGGTCAACTGAATCAAATTCTGACAAGTCAACTCCATGTTCACCATATCTAATCTGCCCATTACCGAAATACAACTTGACACTGACATCATCCGACATGTCTGACAGCATGAAAAAAAACACTATTAACAAGTGGATCTGCAACTACAAAATATATGTACTTAGAGCTACACTAAAACTGTAATTTTACTAAGCAGATCTACACTAAAACTATATATTTACTAAGCAGATCTACACTAAAACTATATATTTACAATTATCACAGTTCAAACTATTAAGTATCAGAGTATTACCTCTAACGAGACGAAAAACCGGCAGAGCTTCGCAGCTTCACCACCTCCTCCTCACTCCCTTCTCCTCTTCCCCCTCTCTTTCTTTTTTTTCGAATTATAATGACATTTTCGGCTGAATTTCGGTGTTATATAGGCAGCCAGATCCTAGTGCCGTGGGGCACGGCGCTAGCAGGCCTGCTGCCGCCGTGGCCCACGGCGCTAGGGCATAACGCCGTAGCCCACGGCGCTATGTCCCTAACGCCGTGGGTTACGGCGTTATATCTGTCGCACGCTACGAGCCCACTGTTGGCGGCTCCTACCGCCATGGGCCACGGCGTTATGTCCCTGACGCCGTGGGCCACGGCGGCAGATGTATATTTCTGCAAAATTTCGGACGGACCATATATTTTTGCAAAATCGAGATAGAAAAAATATATAAAAAAAAATTCGCTCTTTTAAGTCCCAGCCCAAGGAATTTTCTCAGCCCAGTAGTAGTCCAGGATGAAGGGACGGCCCACACGATGCGTTTTGAACTTTGGACCACTGCGCGCGCGAAAGCCAGACAAGAGAGATCACATATTCACATCACAGGTTATGCTAACCATGGGGATTCAGTTAATTCGTGACTGAAACGAGATTCTACACTAAACAAGCTTGCAATCTACAGTATAATCCACTCATTCTACGTATGCACGCAGCTGATCATTCGCTACTGCGTCCGAGGTCCATAGTGATATGATGGTCAAGCGCAGCTGCACCACTCTGCGCTTCAGATCCATTCGTTACTCTGCACGCCTGCAGAGAGGGAGCAACAGCAATGCGATCAGTACTAAAATTCAGATCATGTGCGTGCTCAGCGCTAAACTTCATATCACAAAGCACTCGGTATGACAATGAATAAAGATTGAAATTACGCACTCAAAGAATGTACCTTTACTTTCTCAAGCAGAACTTTGGCGTCAGGATTGTTGCTGAAGTGGTCACGAACAGGCTGGGGGAAAACATAGAAATTGGTATGGTTGCATAAGCATAATTTTGGTATAAATGAACATACACTTTGTGCACAAAACTGGAAACAGGTACCAAACAGCAGGGGAGAGAGAAGGGTTTACCTGTAGTATCTGGTTTATTGCTTTTGCAAGAGCAGGCTTAACATCGTCAGGATGCAGAGCGCCGCTAGCATAATCTTCAAAGAGTTCTTCTATTCTGTTGTAGGTCCTGTTTAACAGCAGCAAATGTTACAACTGGAAACGACATTGGGTTTGTGTTGCGTAATATGTGCTGTGCATTCTATCCTCTCATGTATGTCTACAGCAAACACGAAAAGTGTTTAGCAGAATATTACTTGTTACCACCATCGGCTTCCTTGCGAAGCACCTCAAACCTTTCGAACCAAGGGAAAACAATGTACTTGACGTACTCCAAGCATGGATTTCCTTCAGTAATTCTCTCGGGACAGAAAGCCTGTGCTATCTTGGAGTTCACCTGAGACTGCAATAAACAGGTTGATCAGGATTATGAGCACAGGAAAAGAAGGGCATTAAGCATTGATTAGTAGATTCTGCATTCTTATTATCGTTCAAGAGAACCCTTGATACATTATAACTGACTAGTAGACCATTGAAAGTGGTCACAGTGTTGAAATTGTTAAGGCTGCCTACAAAATAAAAAAAAATGCATGTATGCAAATATCATGATAAAAACCTCATCGTCTTCCATAAAAATGGCTGAAGCTGGATCGCTCTTCGACATTTTCTGCTGACCTTCTTTAATACCTGGTAGAATATCTATAATTGCTGTTAACAGAAACAATTTTACAAACCTAATTAACATTAATTTTGGACGAATATAGCAACATAAAAATCTGTAATAATCACATATGAAGGATACGGTGTGACAGAATAATGGGCTTATTATTTCTTCTGATGGCATTGCAATATTCTCTGGCAAGTACGTTCACCTTTCTTTGATCCATGCCCATCTGACATATGTCTACCTGGAGAAGGAAAAGAATAATTTGGCATAGTGTTACCAAAAAAGAACGGCATACCAGCAACCTAGCATAGTGTTAATTCACATTAGCTGTACCAGCTAGGTTTCTGTGTGCATGCATACTAACCTTGAGGAAGAATATATCAGCACACTGCATGAGGGGATACATAATCTGTGCAGCAGTCAGGACATCAGTATCTCTTCGACCCATGATTTGGGAACACCTGTGCAGTATTTAAGAAAAGTTAGTTGCACAAAAAAAAAAAAGGAGCATAATCATATCCTGTGTCTGTTCACGACATCTGAATGAAAAAACACTGCAGATGAGAATAGGTGTACCTGACTATCCTCTTGAAAGACCTTTTCTGGCTAATGTCCATCACAAGTGACCAGTACTCATCTCCACGCTTCTCGATTTCTTCCGAGGCCCAAAGGAATTCGACCCCGTCCACGTTCATGCCAAGTGCTTTCCAAATCTCGATCATGTAGCTTCCAACAGTTCTGATTTTGTTCAAATCCCCTCCCATCTTGTTATTGAGCATTGCAAACCAGTCTGCTATCCAGATTTTCACTCTGCATCTAGCTTTCAGCATCTTGTTAATACTTATCGCCTTCCCAACACCCTGGAAACAAAAGACAAAAATTCATAATCTTCATTTTTTTTTCGGGAATACGCAGGAGAGCTGCGTATCTTTGTATTAAGAAGATGAAAATTCCAAAAAATTTTACAACGCGGGCCAACCGGGCACACGCACACGGTTCATACGCACGCAGGGGCGTAGCTACAGGGTATGCCAGGTATGCCATGGCATACCCTGTATTTTAGCCCAGAAGAGCGACAAACAGCTCATTGGCCTGCAAGAAAAAAAAGAAACTCTAAACCCTACGCAGGACCAGACGCCCAGAAGGGCAGAAGGCACGGTTGAGTGCGAGCAGCCTGGCCCTCACCACATGCCAGCATCGCCATGATGTGTAGGGCGTTCCAGGAGCCATGCTGGCCGTCTCATTCCCCTAAATCCTTTTTCCTCATTTCCTGTTGAGCCTCGTAGGACTCCGGTAAAAGTGCAGTAAATAGTATTTTTGTGTTGCTTGATGCGTTCTTCTCAACCCCTCCATTCATACTCTTGAAATTAAACAAGTATTGATGCATGCATTTATTTTACGTGTAGAATTATTGGTGAATTATGAAGATTAAAGGAGACATTGCAACTCAGTGGCAAAAAAGTCCACGGCATTTGCTTCATTTTATGCACTAAAGTGTGAATTTCGGACTTGGTATGCTATTTTCATAAATTTATTGAACCCAACTATGTATGAAAATTTTATCGCGGCATACCCTTTAGTAGAATCCTGGCTACGCCACTGTACGCACGCAAGGACTATACGGTAGAACAATACAACTAAGGGGTGGCATTGAGGAGCACTAGAGTAGAAGCTCCGGTAATGCCCGTGAGGATGACAGCCATCCCAGGGCTGCCATCCATTTGGCTCCAGCTCGCACCCAAAGCTCGCCTTCTGTCCAGATCGCGTGCACAACGTCAGTCAGGCTCCGGGCTGGTGAACGATCGAAGGTGATGTTGTTGCGTTCCTTCCAGATTGTCCACGTGGTGAGCATCACGATGGAATATAAAATTCATAATCTTCATTGCACATTGGAATATAAAATCAATAAAGAGAGGAATCTGCCAAGAGTAAATTGACTGAGGTCTGAGAAGATATGGATTATTTGTTGTGCCTAACCTGCGCAATGTGCATGCGGCCAGAAGGCTCGAATCCATCATAACAGATTGGATTGGGCTTCTCCTGCAGCAGCCATCTCAGCTCGGCCTCCTCAGTGCACTCCTCTGCAATGCCATGCAGGATTTTGAACCGCTCATCCCCTGTCATCGTGGGCATACTGCTACGCAGATTCTCGGTCGAGGACAACTGGGCTGACTGGACACAAAAACACAGGTCAGGCTTCTTTTGAACAGCCATGGATGTTAAATGCAAGGTGTTTCTTTTGAACAATCATGCAAGTAATTTTCATTTATTTATATTTTGAAAGGAGCATGTACCTTAACAGTATCAACTAGAACTTCAGCATCATTGTTGCTTTTGAAGTGAAGCTTTTGATCATGAACTGCCTGGAAAATAGAAATTGCAAGGTCGTAGAAGTATTGATGGATAAAAGTGAACATATACTGAACATAACTGAATAGAAAATTTCAGGAAAGTGCCAATTTGAGAAAATCACTGAAAATCTGCCTATTCCCGTTTGAAAAAGGTTGGGGAGAAGTGCGATAATTTTTCAGTCATATTAGTTAGGATGGAGGGATTGCGCTGCTTTACCTGCAATATCTCATTTATTGCTTTTGCAAGGTTATTCTTCACATCAGCAGGATGCAGAGCACCATTACAATAATCCACGAACACCTCTTGCATTTGGTTGTAGGTTCTGCTTGAGAGGAAAAAATGTTAGAAACTAGAACCAGAACTAAGTCTTGGCACGCTGTGAAGTTAATACTGCATATTATGTGTTAATGTTGCATATCAGAAAGATTGTAATAGAACTAATCAACTAACTGACACTTATAGTATGGCCGACCTAAAAACAGAAAAAAAGCAAGTTTGCTTTAAATCATACTTGTTACCGCCATTACCTTCTGCCCGAAGCACATCAAACCTTCCAAACCAAGGGAAAATGATGCACTTTATGTACTCCAAGCATGGATTTCCATCAACTATTGCGGGAGGACAGAAAGCCGTATTTATCTTGTTCTTCACTTTGGACTGTAATAATCAAGTTCATACAAAGTTTGTTACCATAGGGCAAAAAAAAAAAAAAGAGAAATTTTGCACTTACTCATAGGAAATAGAATTGTGACAGAAAAAGGATATCTATTAGATGTAATATTTACAAATGATTAGTGATTCCCGGGTACTATTTGAAAAAACCCAAGGGAACATAAAAATGGAGACCCCATGTGAATCATTGACATAAAAATGAGCATCGTGTGTATATCCATTAGGATCATAAATGAGCATCACTTAGAACTACACAGCATGCATATATATTAAAAATGGGCATCCAAGCTCTAAAAAAAGTTAATCCATGTTAATACTTTTATGGCAGGTTCTTCCAATAAGCATGTAAAGTAACTTAACCAATAACATACTTTTTTTATCAGAGAACAAAGGTGGACGATTGGTCATAATGTCAGAAGCAAGCAATGAAGACTGTTCTTAAACAAAAAAAAAAGAAAAGAAGAATCGTGAGAAGAACCTCGTCATCTCCCATGAATATAGTCAATGATTGATCGTTGTTCGTCTTCTGGCCTTTGTTAAGATCAGGTAGCATATCTATCGTTAATGTTAACAGACAAACAAATTCAGAAACCTGCTTATCTTCAAATTAAACTGCACAGAATATGACAGTACATATATATCCAGTTGAAGTTGAAAGAACACGTACTGTATGACAGAATGACTGGCTTCTTATTCCTTCCGCTGGCATTGCAGTAGTCTCTCGCAAGCAGATTTACCTCTCGTTGATCCATGGCCATGTGGCATATGTCTGCCTGTCAAAGGAGATGAAGAGATCGAGGACACAAATTTGTAAACTCAATTTTTCTTTCCTGAATGAACCAGGAAAAGAAAATAGCACATACTACCTCCGTCCTTAAATACATGATGTTTAGGACAAAAAAATTAGTTTAAAATGAATTAAGTTTCTTATCTTAAACGTCATATATTTAAGCATGATCGAAATCGAACTATATATATATATAGTATATATATATAGTAGCAACTCAAAGCCCCGACCAACCGAACCGGCCAGATATACGGTGCAACCTAACCAGCTATGAGACCGCCAACCGAACCAGCTACCCGGTCGTGCATGCGTCCTGGCTATCCACGTGCGCGGGTCCCACCTTATCTCCACCCCTCCCCAAATTCCCCACCAGGCCCATTCAAATCTCGGAGCTGGTCCCTGGCCATTCGCATCCACCGAAGCGGCGGCGCGGACGGCCACCGAAGCGGCGGCCACCAGCATGGCACCGGGCTCGCGAACGACCACCGGAGCTCCCCTGCCTCCATCAGCAGCCCTCCCTCCAGGCCTCCCCTGCCTCAACTGCGAGCTGCGGCGGACGGCGGCGTGCTCCTCCGGCGAGCGTCCGGCGTCAGGGAGCGGCGGCGCCGGCGCTGATGCAGGCTCCCCCAACAAGCTGCCACCGGCGGGGAGCTGCGGCGCAGACGCGGGCACCAGCCGTCGCTGGAGCGGCCTCCCCCATCGCGGATCCGACCTCTCCTCCGACGCAGCTAGCAGCTCCGGCAGGATCCCGCTGGGCGGAGCTGCTTCTCCGGCCGCGAGCACACGGACTGCAGCGAGCGCGAGATTACGACGAGAGCGGCCGGTGTGCGCGTGTGTGTGGGGCATGCCCATGCGCGGGTGCGCGAGCCAAGCAGGCCGGCGAGGAGGATTCATCAAGCAGCAAGCACGAGCGGACCGGCAAGGATTCGCACGAGCAAGCTAGCAGCGTTACCTCGTGGGCGCTCCTTACCCCCGCCGGCTTGCTTGTCTCCTGCGTCTTCTAATTTGTTTTCCGTAGGAACTGAGCTAACTGCGGCGGAGACCTCCGAGGTGAGCGCCTGCTATTTTTTTTCGTTTTTTTTTCAAACAAATTTATCTTAATCTTGTTCCTAATTTTTTGTTTTTTTTCAAAAACTTCTGTTCAGGTTCGATGACGAGCTGCTCGCCTTGGTTCCCCAGCCCGTGCTGGTGGCCCTCTTCCTCTTCTTCAGTGTTTTGCCGGCTGCCCATTCCTTGGGGGGGGGGGGGATCATTTATTTTTTTGTTTCTTGATCTTGCGTTTGTTTTTTTTTTTAGAGAATTGATCTTGCGTTTGTTATGACCCTCTAGGTTGTTCAGATACTGAAGCTCTGAAATGTTTCAAAGCATGAGTGCAGATTGAGAGGGTCAAGAAGGAGAACGACAACCTGCAGATTGAGCTCAGGTTGAGACAGCAGGAATGAAAGCTTTTTTTTTCTCTATTCTTCGTGCTCATTCAAGCTTCTGATTAGTATGCTCCATTGGTTTCTATGCCTCTCGATCGCAAGTAGAGCTGAGCAGTGGATCACTCTTGTTTATGCTTCTTTCTTTTGTGCACATCCATTCATATGAAATACATGTATGTACGATCTTCTTATTTTTGCTAGATGCACCAGGATTCATGTTGTTAATTAACAGCACACTCACCTACTTGTTAATGCACTCATGGATAAAAAAGAACATTTCTTTTGTTGGTTCTTGATCTTGCACTTGTAATGGGTGATTCCATCAGTTAGGGTCTGAGTTCTGGGATCATATATATACTTGTGCTTAGCATATAAACCTCATTTATATGATTATACGACTGTGCTAATAGGATTCTATGATTTCACATTCACCTACTTGTTCTTGCACTCATGGAAAAATAATGATTTCTTTC
This sequence comes from Cenchrus fungigraminus, assembly GCA_036936925.1. Classification (NCBI taxonomy): domain Eukaryota; kingdom Viridiplantae; phylum Streptophyta; class Magnoliopsida; order Poales; family Poaceae; genus Cenchrus; species Cenchrus fungigraminus. Next base: position 128,287,706 of record CM072779.1, read on the forward strand.
TGCTGATTCTTGATTTTTGCATTTGTGATTGGAATCATATAATTGTTTGATGGTTTATATATGATTGCCCTTACTGGTTTATATGATCGTCCTCACTGGTGTATATGATTGCCTAAATTTGATCGTCCTCCCAAGTATATATGATGTTGATTTGACTTTAGATATATGTATGGTCTATATGGATGTGTAGAAATCAAAGTTGTTTGTTACTGAAACAAAATGATATGTATTGTGTGCCTCAATTTCTATGCCTCAGTAGGTTTCTATGCCTTTATACAAAGTTTTTTATGCTTGTTGCCTTCATGCTTTCTATGATTCCATCAGTTAGGATATGTTCCTAAGGCAGACGCTACGTGCCTTCATGCTAATTGCTTCATATGTGCTATCATGCTCATGAGATTCATGTTTCTATGCTGCATGGCCTTCCTATAGGTTTATATGCCATTGTAGCAAGGTTTCTATGCTAATTGTTAATTGCTTCATACATGCCTTCATGCTAATTGCTTCACATGTGCTATCATGTTCCTGAGATTCATGTTTCTATTCTGCATGGCCTTCCTGTAGGTTTATATGCCATTGTAGCATGGTTTCTATGCAACCATAGAACATGATTTTCCCTCATTGTTACTTTTGGCGTAAAATTCAAAAAAGCTTGGTTGCCCAAAATCTGGATCCTTCCCATGACGATACAGCAGCTGGTTTCTATGTTTCTTTTTTAGTTTTCTGTGCACATCCATTCCTATCATATGTATGTTTCTATGCTTGTCCTTGCATGTTTCTATGCTCATATAGAAAACTTTTGTACATGATGAATGATCATAGAAATATCATTTGCATTCTATGACTGTGCTAACAGGATTATATGACATTTGGCTGGTGCTGGTGTATAGTCAACATCGTTGTTTGGGAGCCGGACATGAAGGCCATCCTGCAGTTCCTCTCCCTCACCACTGGATAAACCAAAATGCCTCTCTGTCCGGCCATCGAGCCTTGATTGCATGCTTTTGTGCAGATTTGTCTGAAAAATTGCTTTTCGGATCATATATATTCTTGTGTTTTACCATAGATATCTCATTTGTATGTTTGTACGACCGTGCTTGGTGGTTGCCCGTGTATAGTCGAAGATGCCATATGTGCTACTTGGCACGCGGCAAGAACGACTACGGTCATGCACATGCAGAGGATGTGCAGCTCATTACTCATTATATGTTAATTTGATGATCCTTACTGATTTATGAGTACCAACACTACTTTGCATGACTTATGATGTGTGGTGTATTAGACAATGTGTTAAGGTGTGATCAATTTCAAGTTTTAAACTTTAAACAAAAATGAAATCAAAATTTAAAGTTTTGAGAAAAAAAAGAACTCGAACTCTTTCAATTCAAAGGAAAAAGGAAATCAAAATTTAAACTTTAGAGGAAAGGAAAGAACTTCAACCCTTTATATGGCTCGATTGATTAGTGGTCACATTTTATATAATGATCCGAATGCTAGGTTTCTATGCCACGGACGCTAGGTAGCATGTGTCACTTGTGTTCACTTGGATTCAAATTTCAAATGTTAAGAAAAATGACATTAGGTATATATGACCCGAATGCCATGTTTTTATGACACAGACTCTAGGTTTCTGTGACCTGCATCATAGGAATACGTGGTCAGAGTCATAGAAAGATGCACTCCTGATCGTTGAAATTTGTCGTCCGAGTCATACAAACCTATCGCCGGGTTAGACAAACCACTTGTTCGGGTCATAGAAACCTGTCATCTAGGTCATAGCAACCTATTGTCTAGGTCATAGAAATATGTAATCCTGGTTATAGAAACATGTCGTCGCGGGTCATAGAAACTTGTAGTCTGGTTCATAGAAGCATGTCGTCATGGGTCATACAAACCTTCAGTCCGGGTCATACAAACCTGCAATCCGGATCATACAAGCTTGCAGTTTGTGTCATATAAACATGTAGTCATACAAATCTGCAGTCCGGGTCATACAAATTTGTCGTCAAAAAATTCAAAAAAATATATGCACAATGGATCTCAAAATATGCATAAAAATGTCACGAATATTATGGTGAAAACCGTTTGTGAATCGGATCCTCGTGCGAAGAATTATCGCGAAAAAACTAAAAAAGAAGAGATGAGTTTGCATGCATGCATGTGTCAGGTGGGAGGGAGATGAAGGTGATAGTTGGGTCACGTGGCTGGTTGGTTGGGTTGGCCGGGACTTCTGATAGCTATTGGAAGCTCTGGACTCCCATTAGTGTTACTATATATATATATATATACACACACGGAGAGTATACTCTGTGGCCGGCCACAAAATAGCTTATTCTGTGTCCGGGTCAGACAACGCACCATAGGCATGTCCGCTCTCGTGAGGAGCGACGTAAATCGTGCTAGCTTAATTACGCATGGTCCACCAGATGTTCGGTAATTAATTACGTGTGGCTCGGCTCTTGATCCCGCCAGCCGGCCAGTCAATAATCAGCGCGGAATCACCGTCGGAAGTTTCCTCCTAGCTAGTAGGCTGTGCGGACCAGGAACGTCGGCACGCGTACCTGCAGCAGTCTGCACAGAAAACTTGGTAATGTGCTTACGTGCATGACGTGTCCAAGCATATGCAAAGCTTTTGTGAATGATGGTTACGGGAATTCAAGAACCGTTGTGCAGACTACATGTGATTACTAGCGTACGTGTTATGAGAATTAGTAGCCGATCGTGTATATATAGTGACGAGAATTATGAACAAGCAACTACACCAACAAGATCCCAAAAGTAACCAAGTTACGATAGTTCAAACAGCTCGAGATGAAAGATTAGGATGGAAGTTATTAGAGAACAGTTACCATAATGTTGAGACCTATTTACCATGAAATAGTGGTTATGTTGACTCGAAAGTTAGAAGTCGAATTCAGGATGAGAGTTACCACAATTTACATCCAGTAACCAGATACTATAATGTCGAGGCAAATTTACTATAAAACATTTAAAATGATTGGAATGGATTGAGATGATGATTGGGATGGTGAATTACTATAATTTTGAAGGAAAATTATTCCGAGGAACCAGTTACTGTAATAAAGATTAATGAAATATTTACAACAACTTGAAGATTTCGGACGTTAGCGAAGATTATTTACTAGAATCCCCATCTACGGTACTAGACAGCACCCGTACGATTTACTGTAACTTGATTGTATATTGACTAGTACAGTATAATATAGAATTTGAGTCACCACAATCAGACATTTTGATATGTACGTTATTCATATGGATTGATGCAAAACGAACCATTACAATAATGGCCTCTCAAAACTAAAGTCTCAATAACTCCCTACTGCAAGCAAACCCATGAGTAGCTAACAGCCACTGGCAGCAATTTCTGCCAATGAATGACATACATGATACATCCACTTCACATCCTGCAATTATCACTAGCATTTTTATGTCATTTTCAGAGATCAACCAATGTCTTAATCCAGTATGCAAGCAGTGGAAACTAAAAGCATCATATTCTTGGCATTTCGCTTTTTGCAACACCGAGAGAAGCAATCCTGTCTCGGCAGTTTGCACATATCATGTTTGGCTTCACTGCAGTGATTTGGAAGAATCTGCACAACAAATTAGGGAAATTGGTGCTCCATCAAACACAGGTAGATTCCCATGACGGATATCTGCAAAGATCATATGGGAATTACTTGAATGATAGCAAAGTTGGTAACCACATAATGATCTGAGTTTGATAAACATTGTTTTTTCCCCACTGGAGAAAACGACTAGAGTGTACTAGCAGTCCATGAGTAGAAGGAAACTAGCTTGCAAGCTCTAAAAACCAGGTTATATAAGCAGTAAATCAGGCTTCACAACTATAACCTCTACTAGCTCTTTATATATAAGACATACATGTCTGAATTACTATAACTAAAGGTATATTTACAATTGATGCATGTTAGACTGCAGTAAAATATGTTCAGATAATTACCATACTACAATAAGAGGATGATAAGATAAAAAAAATCCATGCAAGGAATAGAACAACAAAACAGTTTATCCCTTATCAGTTTATCTTTCCGAATTAATAAGTAGATTTTCTTTACCATGCTACAGTGGCAGGATTGTAAGATAATCCAACAAACAATCCCTGCAAGGAATAGAAGTATAGAACAACCAACCCAGTTTTATCCCTTTGAATTAATAAGGCAACAGAATAACACTAAAAATTTGGATAGACAGTGTACAAAATCTAATCAAAGGTTAATTGGCTACTATAATGTACAGCATTATCGGTTCCTAATGATCCAAAGGAATCAGATCGACAATGAATTAGTACCAGCTAGTCCCAACCCATGGCAACAGAAATGGAGAAAAACAGAGCTTAAACCGATGGATGAAATGGAGAAAAACAGAGCTTAAACCGATGGATGAGTATAGAAGCTAAGAACGGCCGACCTTCACAATGAAGGAGCGATGGGCTGCCTGGTCTTCAGCTTCGCGGCATTTGCGCAAACACAGAGCACGCACCAGCATCAACCTTAGTTCAGTCCGTCGCAAACCGGCCGAGAAGCTCTGGCTTGGTAGCAGGAAGCACTACCAAGTCGTGGAAGCTCTAGAGAGGGCCCGGTGTGGGAACCACCACAGCACCAGTAGCTCGAGGTGCGCCACGAATCGGCCGACGCTTTTGCCTCCGCCGCGCACCACGGCGACTGTAGTTGCGAGTAGAGGGAAGCAGTCACCGATGGGCCGCAGAACCACCATGCCACCTCGCCGCCACCGGGATCACCACCCGCTGGGTCACTGCTGCTTCCGCGGACGGGGGCCGACCCCTGCCTCTACCCTCCACCTCCAATAGAACGGATGCGATGCCCAAAATGATGATGGTGCCGCAAAATGTTTGAGGGTCCGAGGATGGCAGGCTGCTATGATATCGCCGGCGGCGAGAAGCGGTGGTGGTTTGGGGTCTTCTTCGGGGCCGGCGAAACCAGCGAAATGGCACCGGGCGTTTTTCTCGGCGGAGACGACGGGATCGACTGCATTCTGAATGGGCTTGGCTGAGCCTAGCGTAATCTCAGCATCGAGCGCGTGGCCAATAATGGGAGCAGCACCTGCCGCGTGGCGAGCACGGTGCGCGTGGACTCCTGTGCCTGCGAGCGACCCGGCCACAGAATCTTTACAATACGAAAGCTGGGTTGATTCCCTGGCCGGGTAGCGGGTCCACGTCGCCCGCTAACCCTCCGGCCGTCGGATCCGCCCAGCTCGCGATATCTACCCTTCGATTGCGGGTCGATGCGGATTTCTCACCCGTTAAGGCGTGTCCAAGCACTCACGAATCGTCCAGAAACCACCCGTCCCTTCGTCTCTCCGCTTTCCGCGCCGGCGTCGCCCCTCCCTCCTCCACCCCGACGTCTCGGCTGACTGCCCGCTTGGTCCGCGGCACGCCCTGCGCCTTCGGTACCAACAGGCCGCTCCGACGTCCCTGTCTCATCCGCATAGTCGTGGGCTCAAGCCACTCTTGCTGCACGGATGCCGGTCGTGCTGGCAGTAGGACGGTGGAGTTCGCCGCCAGCGACCAGACGGAGGGAAGCGGGTGTCCGTGATGGCAATGGCGGCGCAAGCAAGGGGACGCTCGAGCGGCCTGTTGCGCAGCGCTCATGTCGGCGTCAGGTACAAACTTACGTACAGAAACGGAACCAAAGCCCCCCAACCTGGTTGCTGGACCAGGACTTCGCTGCCGGTGCCTAGATGCTCACAACATGTTCGACAAAATACTCACCAGCTGTTTGTCATTTTTTTTCTTTTGCTGCAGTGCAAAACATCAGATGAGGCAGAAACTGAGACGTCCGACGCTCAAAAAATGTGTTCATAATCAGCAAAAGGCAAGCAATTAAATGATCGTCGAGTGCCTCATGTAACAGATACTTGAATACTTCACCCAGGTCTGATGTTCAGGATCTTTTCCATAACTGGTAAGAGCAGAGACAAAAAGTAATTTAGAGGTCATGTATCTATCAAAATAACATTGAATCAACCCAGCTTTCGTATTGTAAAGATATGAACAATTCATGGAAGAAAATTTACTACCTAATACCTATCCATCTTTTCTTAGTTTTATAGCAACGTAGGAGCTACATATGTAGTACATTGAAAGAATCAATCTTGACTGGAACATTCTGTATCTATACTTCTGAAATTCCACCTTGTTAACTTTGATTATATATACACATATAATCAAATAGCGTGCAATACATAAGCTGAACCTACATATAATCTCACTGCATAGATTTGTTTAGTTGCCTCCAAAACCAACTCAAAATAAGAGTAGGTGTATAATCTCACTGCATATATTTGTTAAATTTGTATAGGCAATCTATAATAGTTGGTTGGGTCCATTAAAAGATCATGTCGTCAATTAAAATAAAAAAAATAGGAATATGTGCTGGACTCAACCTTGTGTTATGCTCATGTGTGAAGAGGGACCAATTGAACTTACATTAGGCATTTGCGTAGATCATGTATGCAATACAGAATGTTGTTTTGGACGGAGTATCTGGCACACTGCTACTAGCTTGGCTGCCATTGGAATTGCCATGCAGCATAAGTTAGTTATGAATTGGGAAGTATTGAAAGAACACGTCTAATATGTTGTTAGTGTGTCTACTTCAGTGCTTTTCTTGACTGAAAATCAGATTAACAGCTTTTATATCATTGTAATTATGCTCTACATAATTGTTTAATGGGGGCTGTCTAAATGAATTGAGTATTGATGGGATGTTCCAATGGCTAGACATGTCCTCTTATTATAATTAGTTTATTTCTGCTGAAAATAAAATTGAGAGATCATTTCTTCCATTTTGTCATAGAATCTCTTGGACATGCTGCTAACTTAAAAGAAAGAATGGATCCATAGGCAGAACCGATTTCATAAGATATATCCTAGAGTTTATTTATGGTGCAATTGCTAATTCTAATTATTCTTCTGCAGTATTAGAGGATAGTAGGCATTAAATAATTTGGTTTCAATATTATCCTAGACGGGCTATATGGATGAAATGCAAAAGGAATGCCCAGGAAGGCTTCAATGGTGGGTTTAGGCAACCTGAAAATGTTGCCTACAACTACAAGTGGACACGTTTTGTGAGGTTACCAGGTATTGCTAAGGGTATATTTACTGTAGTATTCCATTTCAAACATATACCGTAAAATCGAATATGAATCCATGAGATTCATGTTCGCAGTAATGTATTTATTTCATATTGTCCATTAAACAATTGTAACGTGCTTTACGCATGATCTTGTATCATGTATAAATGTCCATTTCCATTTAGGACTGCTAACTGCAAAGCCTCAAACTTTCTAACGTTTTTCCTACTAAAAGTCAAGAAGATCAAATTCCAAATATTGTTTGTGAAAGACCAACAATGCAAAGTAACATTCTCCTGCTTCTAATTTGTGTAATTGTGAATGAACTGCATACTTAAAAAGTTCTTTAATATTATGCATCTGCACACCATTAAGTATGAGAAAGGAATCTAAAAATCAGTGATCATCAATATTCTCACCAACAATAAAAACCTGGCCATGCGACCACACTAAATCTATACCTTTTGCTCATATTTACACATGGACTATTTGACGTGTTTTGTCTCCATCAAATTCGGATGCTCATGGACCTCAGTACCTCACACAAAAACACCACTGGCCAACTCATGATGGCGCGGCAACGCCGCGCCTTCCGTTTTTTCTAGTCTTTACAATACGAAAGCTGGGTTCATTCCCGGGTCGGACAGCGGGTCCACGTCGCCCGTTAGCCCGCGGGCCGTCGGATCCAGCGTTCTAGCGACGTCAACCGTTTGATCGTGGTCGGGTGGGTCTGACGCCCGTTAAGCCGCGAACCGGGATGCCCGCGAATCCTCGCGAACCTGTGCGTCTCCTTCCCTTCGCCGCCGCCCTTCGCTTCCCACATGCCGCACCGGCTACGCCGCCCTCCGGCGGACGCCTGCTACATCGGCCTCTGCTATGCTCCACGCCCATTGCAGCACCCGAGTGGCCGCGCCTCCCTCCGCCTGCTGCACGCTCGCCGCCATCCACCGCCCGCCCGCTGGGCTACCCTCCCTGACTCCCTTGACGCGAAGGCAGGTTCCCTTCTGCAGTCTTGATCCTCGGAGATGTCAGGGCAGCCTCCAAAGTTCATCACGGTGCGTAAAATTGCAATCGGACAAGCTTCCAATGCACCTGTCGCACCATTAATCTCCCCATAGGGTAGGCCACTATCCTATTCCTTGGCAGGCTGCCCCACGCATGACTCCCTCCTGATTCAAAAAGTTGGGTAAGAAGCAAAAGCACCATGGCATATTCATATTGCAGGAAGAAGAAGACCTGCAGGATGCTAGCCTGCAGCCTGCTAGGAACAAGGCGCTTACGAAAGATGTCACACTGTTTTCGCTGCCTGAAAGGTGTTTGACAAAATGTTCAGCCAATCAGCCCCTAACAGGCAAGCTCGACAATGTCATTCGATGCCACCAACTCCATATGTTTCTTTTAAAAACAAATGTACAGCTGAAGTTTCAATTGAAATAGAGAGGAAATGTGAGCAATTACTGAAAACAGGTAAAGCTGAACTGCTGAAATAAGTTATTCATAAGCTGGGTCCAATCAATTAGTTATTGCCAACACTAATCTTATAGGAAACCAAATTGACAATGAACAATTATTGAGTCCTCTGTTTTTCTTTACCTTGTACTGTAATTGCTTGATAACCTAATTATAATTTAAGCATATTAGTCCAGTTAGTGCGTTTCCCATGTTCTGAATTCAACCTTCTTCTCACATAAAACAAGTTGAATGAAATTAGTAGCCTATCTTCAGCACCTATCATGTTCAGGTTTATGCACAAACAAGAATGGAACTGGCCATATATGCAGCTGACAAGATCTACCTGATGAAAGAAGCAAATAGAACTTTCCTAGGGTAAGAATGATCAAACATTAACTGACAAGAAGATCTACCTGATGAAAGAAGCACATAGAAGTTGCCTAAGGTAAGAATGCTCAAACATTAGTTCATATCAATCCACGCCATTGCCCAATTGCGGTGAAGATTGTCTGGTCACCAGGTATGTGCAGACTCAACTACAGATCCTTGATCCTACACTTCAATCCTTACAAATAGATCATTGTAGAGGAATGATGATTTGAGCGCAGAGGCTCTATTACTTTTCTGTCGAAACAATGTATATATAGGAACATATACATACATACAAATCAGTAAAAATCTTAGGACCCTGGACGACCTATAAAATGGAACAGAGGGAATACATATTATTTTGCCTGCCTCTTGACGCAAGTAAAATGATGCATACAAAGATAACGGGTGACGGAGTGTGCAAACCTTGGGGCACGTCTCTGCACTACCTAGCGAAGAAGAAAGCAAAGTCTGGTCTTTCTCGCCTCTATGAGCTGAACCTTGCCATCCCATTAGCACAGCACCACACCAAAAACTCCACATTATTTTATTCCATAATTCAGCAATAACAAAATAATAATAGTCCCAGATAAAAATAATTATGGCACCAAGTGTGCGCGCGGCAAAGCCGCGCAAATTCTTTAAAAACCGAATTTGGGGTCCAAGCTCAAGCAAGAGATTGGGCCACGTCTCCTACAATTCTCGGCCATTGGATTTTGCATCTACGGTAGAAAACGAGGCCTAGCGGCGCAGGCACATCTCATTCTCTCGACGCTTCGCGCGGCATCCGGCATCCCCAGTCACCCGCAATCTTTTCTACTCGTAGGCAGGTGGCGGCGTGACTGTTCCTTTTCCCCCACCCTCCAGTTGGTGCGCCGCGTACCCCGTCCCTGGAGCCGGCTGCGCATCTAAGACTCATCGTCGCATGCCTCTCCGCGGCTTGTAGGCTGCAACACTGCAAAGGAGGAGTTACGGAGGTGCCACAGACAACATTGTCGAACTTGTCGTGGATCCTCGCCGTGCGCGGGCAGTCGTAGTGGTATGCGGAGCAGCAAGCAACCATCGGAGCCGAGCGAGCAGGTGCAATGAAATTGGGTGGAATTAATTGGCCAACTCTGGAAAGGAGAATATCAATGACGTGATTATGGTCATCGTTGCGTATGATCCCCGTAGCTCCTGCAGAGCCGCTACTCCGCGCGATGCAATGCAAATTGCCTGCAGGTTCGGAGGTGTGTGTTTTTTATCCCCTTCAGTTTTGCATGTACTATTAGTACTATACTCTAAATTTCTCCCATTTGCCTCCGAAGTGATTGATTCCTTGTTTCTTTTTTCGAACAATAAATTGTTTCCTTGTTTCTAGAAACATGCTAATGGTGTGCATTAGTTTTCTAATCTTTGTATAGAGGGAACACCATTGCATTCTCACGATGGTGTTCAAAAGCTGAGCTCCGATCCTGAGTATGATGATGGAGAATTAATTAGTAATTTTTATCTTATAGTACAAAACATACGCACGTATTACAAATAACCCACCAAAAGCCTTCCACTGGATCAGCAAGATGGCGCGGCGTTTATCTTTCTAGTTGCTTATTCTGTAGCCGGCCATAGGATAGTGTGTGTATATATGTACCTACCTCCCACCGGGTGGTAGCTGCCCGCGTTCAGGTATGGTGACACGTGTGCCAGCCACCCAAGGTGGTGGCCGTCATCGCTTAACGGCCGTTAGAGAGCATCTACGAGGCTGCAGGGTGGTGGTATGGGTGTAGTCTACAAAGAAAAAAAAAGAGCAGAACGCATTAGATTACTTGCAAATTCACTGCTTCCTAAAAAAATAAAACGGCAGCGCTGACAACGAATGGACCACACACCCGTATGCAAGTAATCTAATGCGTTCTGCTCTTTTTTTTTTCTTTGCAGCGACTAGCGAGCTCTAACTTTGGTCGTCTAATCTAGCTACATGAATACGCATGCATGTTTGGTGATCCTTGACTAAAATTTAATACGTGTCACATCAGTTATTCGATTGCAAATTAGAAGAGTAAACATGAGCTAATTCTCACGAGCATGCACCAAAGTGCCCTGTGGAAATTCGAGAAACTGAGAGCTTATCTTTTTATTTCTGTCACGTGGGCTGTATACTGTATTTTGGGTGGCTTTAATTTTCCCTGGTAACCCCCTCCGCTTTTATCTGGGTGTCTACATGCACCAATTCTGGTTTAGCACTTGGGTTAATTAATTCTGCATCCCTCCATATGCAATGGTAACAAATCAATCGATAATCAATCCCCACACGTGGTATCCCACCCAAAAAAGCAGCTATAAAAAACCTCGGAAAACAAATTTGCAAAATGATATAAACAAAATTTTTAACAAAAGTTTATGTAAAGTTTTAGACAAAAATCTGGTACATAACAAGTTTTTGGAAAACATCGGCAAAAAAAGTGAGTACAGAATTTGGGAATAAAATTTTAAGTGAAAACATCTAGAACAAAAAAAACAAATAAATTTCTGCACATGCAGGAGCGGAACTGATGTGTGCGTGGGTGCCAGACGAACAGGGTGTGAAAGCAAGCTTTGGGAACAGCTAGGTCCCACGAGCACATGCGTCCATTCTTCTGAAACTCATCGCTGCGAGAAGGCACCAGCACAGCACCACGCCCGTGACTGCAAGCATGTGAGTAGTTTAAAAAATAAGTGGGGACCTCCGCACGCGGCTCAAGCATAACGTGGTATAGACGACGTTAACGGTCGGTTTCTGCTGGGACGCGGCTGGCCAGGGCAGACGGGCGGCGTGGATGAATTCTGGTTCGGATCGCACGGTGGCATGTGGGTGGGCAGCTATCCGGTATGGGTGGTTAGCTACCCTCTAAGGTAGCACGTTATTTCTGATATATATATAGTGAGATTAATGGGAATCCAATTCACAAACGGTTTTCACCATAAGATTCGTGACTTTTTACGCACAATTTGAGATCCATTGTGAATATTTTTTTTGAATTTTTTGAATTCAAAATTTTATTTGACCATAGATGCCCGGACGGCGGGTTTGTATGACCCGGACTACATGTTTGTATTACCCAGCCGACATGTTTGTAAGATCTAGACTATGAGTTTACATGACTCGGGCTGCAGGTTTGTATGATCCGCGATGATAAGATTCTATGACCCGGACTACAAGATTCTGACCTGCGAGGCTGCGACAACAGGTTTCTATGACCTAGATGATAGGTTTCTATGAACTAGACAACATGTTTACATAACCTGGACGGTAGATTTCTAAGACCCCAACAAAAGATTTTTTTTTGACACAAACAACAAGTTTTCATTAACCGGATGGCAGGTTTCTATGGCTCAGACTAAATGTTTCTATGACCCCACGATAAGTTTCTTTGACACGGACCATAGAAACCTATCTCTGGGTCATAGAAACCTTCCATACAGATCATAGAAATATATGGATTCGAGCATAGAAACATATAGAAACGAGCATATAAACCAACAACACGAGCATATAAATGTTGAGCCGCTAGTTTTCTATGACCCGCACAACATGTTTCTATGACCCAGATGACAAGTTTTTATAATCCAAGCGATATGTTTGTATGATCCGGACGAGCATAGAAAACTATGAGGACGAGCATATGAATGTTGAGTGCACATTTTTCAAGATTTGAAATTTGAATACAAGTGAACAAAACTAACACATGCCACCTGCGCCTCACATATGCATGCATTCAAATGCACCATTATGTTGAACCACTATTGTATTCTTTTCAAATTCGAATCTCGGATAAAACTGGTTCGTGGGCAAAGTTTCATCGTACATATAAACCTATGTATGTAAGTATAGAAACCAATTTGTGTATAGTTAGAAACACAAACACAAGCATAGAAACAAAGTGATACAAGCATAGAAATGTGCACACATGTGCACAGATCTTCAAATTATACTTTCACATGGCATATAAACCTTACATGGAAGCATAGAACTAATATCCATTTAGAATTTGAACCAAATACATGTGTTGCTCAAGTACACTATACATAACTTTTGATTTCTATGACAAACAACTTTGTTTTATATACATCCATATAGACACATATATCTAAATTCACATCAACATCTGAAAAGATCTTGTCACAAGAACTCCATATCTGCAGAAAAAAAGATGAAGAAAGAAATAATCGAAGTTTTGGCAGTCATATAAACCAGTGAGGATGATCATATATACTTGGGAGGAAATCTGTAACACATTCATATATCTCAAGCATAGAAATCACCCAACAGTGATATACCTCATAAATTTACTAGTTTCGCAATGCATAGAACTCTATGTGTGCAAGCATAAAGATGATTTCTTTGAGATTTTAAGTTTTCCGCGAATTAGCATAGAAACCTATTTGTGCAGGTATAGAAATCATACAACAACATAATTTAGCATGGAAACCTAGCCGAGGTAAAATTTTGAAGCACAAAGCGAGTAAATTTGTCAAGGATAAAAAAAACTTCATATGCAATATGCAATTTAGCACCTAGCCGAGGCAAGCACATGCGAGAGGGGTTGACCTGCATTCGTCTCAGGTACTCACGAGCTGCTAGAATTAGCAGCCACTGTCAATCTCCTCTTCGTAGCTGAATGAACTGCAAAAGAACCAATTTTATTTATGTAGTGCATGATGAGAAATATCTATTGTATCCACCTCTCCTACAGATTAAAAAAAATCAAAATCAAACCGACTGGAAGTGGATGAGCACTGTTTGGCCTTGGGGGCGGCGATGGTGCCAACTTGGTGTCGTGGTTTGCGAGTCCGGTGGGGAGGAGCATCTGGCGGCGGAGGCCACGCATGCTGGACACAGAGAGCTCCCTCGGGCGGCTGCTCGCCGGGGAGGCCATATTGCCGTAGTCCCTCGCGGTCGGCAGCTCGTCGCGGTGGCTGTCCGTGACGTCGTCGCTGCCTCGCGGCTCGTCGGTCCTGCGCTGTCGAGTGCCCATGGGTGCGCCTTGTTTGGGTCTTCTGCGCCACCAACCGAGATCCCGTCGCCGCCGCACCGCGCCCTGGAAAGTCAGGAAGAAGAACATGTAAGCACCATTTAGGATGTAAAAAAAGGATCTTGGGGACTGACGGCGTGGGGTCCGGGAAAGGGAGGCGCGTACCTGATGAAGCCGCCGGTCCGTCGGGGCTCCCGCACGGGGAACTCGCTGGTCTCGCCGATCTCGCCGCGGGCTACCACATGGGGATCTTGTCGATCCCGCCGCCACTAGCTCCCGCGCGGGGAGGTCGGGCCGAAGACCAGGTCCTCGCCGGGGTCCCGCAGAAACCCGCCGGGAAGGCCGTCTGCATCGACGCCCCGCCGCTGCCTGCGGTTGCTTCTCGACAGGGTGGGTGTGTGATTTGAATGGCACTGGTGAGGGTGGGTGGGGGGGGGGGGATCGGGTGAGGGTGAAGATAAGGTGGGGCCCGCGCATGTGGAAGGGTAGCACGTGGGTGACTGGTTGGGCTGGTTGGTGCTTGGTGGCCTGGCGGGCTGGGGCTTCCAATAATTATTGGAAGCCCTAGGCTCCTAATATATATATATATATATAGACACACACGACGACACTAAAATGCATCTGGGTGCATTTTAGTTTGCGACGGCACAGACCCCCGCACCAATAGCCTTCCCTGTCCGCCCCGTCCACGTCCCGACAAACCGTCCCGAACACGCCTCCCAATAATAACCAGACGCGCCCTCCCCCCGCGCGCTTACTTATTCCCCCATCAACCTCTCCCGCAAGCAATCCTCCAAAATCAGGCTACCTTTCCCCGTCTCCGGCTTTCCATCCCCCTCGTTGGCGCCTTCCTCCGATCCTCTACCCTGAAATCCATGGCTCCGCCATCGCTGCCGCACCTTGAATCGCCTCGACCTTCCTCGCCAGAAACCATGGCCCCGCCACTGCTACAGCGCATCAAATCGCCTCTTCCACCAGGGCATCCGGAGGTGCGGCTGCAGGTAGCGCTTGTTGCAGCGGGTGCTGCTGGGCCGATATCGTCGTCTCCGCCTACGGGAGGATCTACGGCAACTCCACCTGCAGCGCAGCCTCCTGTCACACCGGTAGCGGGTCCGGGGATCCGCGGCCCATCAAGTGATCCCTTGCATCACACGATGATGCTGACGCCCCCGCCTTCAATTCTACCTGGATCGATGGTCACTCCTGATGCAACCCAGCTGTTCCTTCCGGTAAGAACAACCTAGATGGTGTTTTTGATCCTCGATTGTCACTGCGGTTTGCGGTTTGCAACGTTCGTTGCTTGTTGCTTGCAAATATGGATGCCTGTTGATTGCACATCTGTATTTTCACTCCTCGGTTGCTGCTGCGTGATGTTGTGTTGCGGTTTGCAACGTTCGTTGCCTGTCGGTTGCAACCAAATATTTCTCTTGAATGCAACCTCGGATGCCTCTTGATTACAACTCCTCTGTTTTTTACTCGCAACGTTAGTTAATGCTCCGTTGCAACCTGTGGTGCCTGTTGGTTGCAACATGTAGTGGCTGTTGATTGCAACTTGTCTGATTTTGCTCCTCAATTACCACTGCGTGTATGTAGTTGTTCTAGTTGCAACTTTTGCTTGTGCTTGATTGCAACTCGGGGTTTAGTTGGTTGCAGCTTGTCTGATGCTTGTTCATTGCAACCTCGCGATAACTGTTGATTGCAACTTCTATATTTTTCTCCGTCAGTTCTGTCGGTTGCAACCTTTAGTGCATCTTCGTTGCAACCTGTAGTGCCTGTTGATTGCAACTTGTCTGATTTTGCTCCTCAGTTACCGCTGCATCTATGTGGTTGTTCCGGTTGCAATATTTCCTTCTGCTTGGTAGCAACTAGGGGTGTTAGTTGGTTGCAGCTTGTCTGTTGCTTGTTGACTGCAACCTCGGGATGCCTGTTGATTGCAACTTCTATGTTTTTCTCTGTCAGTTCTGTCGGTTGCAACCAGTGGTGCTTGTTGATTGCAACCTTTAGTGCCTGTTGATTGCAACTTGTCTTTTTTTTTCTGCAGGATGAAACCGTGCTTGATGTGTTTGTCCCGCGGGTGCATCAAACATTTGCTACACAAGATAAAACCTACAACTTTTACCTCGATTATGCAAAGATGGCTGGTTTTAGCGTAAGGACGAAAAGAACTAGTAAAGAAACCAGACACTGGGTCTGCAACAGGAAGGGTTTTCTGAAGCCAAGTAAAGAGAATGAGGAGCCTCTGACAAATAAGATGTCAAAGAGAATTGGCTTATGTTAAGTTGAAGGTGGACAAGAAGCACAATACTTGGTATTTTGATCACGTGGAGCAAGCGCACAATCACCCGCTTCAGCCCACCCCGAGGATGGTGAGATACATGCATGCTCACAAGCAGAGGGAGGCAGCGCTGGATGATCTATTTGCAGTGATAGCAAGGAGTGGTGTGCCAACACAGGCAACAATGAATGTGATGTCTGAATTATTTAGAGGCCGTCAAAACTGACCATTCACAGAGAAAGATGTCCAGAACCTGTAGGTCATTCAACCTAGCATGAAAAAAATGCACCCTAGATAGAACAAAAACCAGCAGTTTTACTAGTTTTTTTTATGGTGCAGGAAAGCTGAGCAAGCAAGGGAGGAAAGGGATGGGGACATGGAGAAACTGTTCCAATTCTTCAGGGAATGCAAGGCGCACAACGAATACTTTTATTGGGATGTCGATTTCGACCCAAAAACAACAGTGCTCTGGAGCATTTTTTGGTGCCATGCAAGTCAGCGGGCAGAGTACAAGGATTTTGGGGATGTAATAACATTTGACACGACTCACAAAACTAACAGCAAGAACATGCCGTTGGCCATGTTTGTTGGTTGCAGCAACAACTTGAAGAATGTGTCATTTGGGCAAGCTCTTCTTCGTGATGAAACGATTGAGTCATTCAAGTGGTTGTTCGAGACATTCAAAAGCTGCATGGCTGGTAAACAACCTTTTGTGATTCTGACAGGTATGATTGCAACTGATAGTTTAGGTGATGTTTGCAACTACATGCTGGGTCTGTGATTGCAACTACTGTATAACTCAGCCCCTGAATCTGTTAAAAAATAAAACAATGATTGCAACCTGATTGTCTGTTGTGGTTGCAACTTCTGGTATTTTGCGTGGTTGCAACTTCTTGATAAGTATAGTAAAAATTGTGTGAAAACAACAATGATTCCAAAAAAATAGGTGTGTGATTGCAACCGGTATAGTTTGTATTGGTTGCATCTGTCTCTTTAAGATGATTGCAGCTCTTTATGCTACTTGATTGCAGCAACCTGGTCAGTTTTAACCAAAAAGAGTATGTGTGATTGAACTCAGACAATGTCAAAACACTGTGTACCAGATTGCAACATGCACTGCAACCCAGTTGCAACAAACTTCTAGAGTAATTACTACTAGACCAATGCCAACAGTCAGTTCAAACAAAAAATTCTGGATATTTTTGTGTTGGTTGCAACTGTAGCTTTAAGTTGGTTGCAACTCTGAATGCTGATTGATTGCAACAACCTGGTCATTTTGTTTTTTTTTCTGTTGATTTTGCATCACACAGATGAAGACCCAGCAATGAGGGAAGCATTAAAGATTGTGTTTACCAAGACACAGCATAGGAATTGCCGATGGCACATAACCAGAATGTGGGATTATGAGCTCGATGAGCTGTACAAATTGCACAAGGATAAAAATCTGAAGGAGAGGCTGGAATCCCTAATAAATTATCCTCTTGGGCCCACACAGTTTGATTTGGAGTGGAATAGACTGGTGGATGAATGTGGCATCGGAGAGCACCCTGCGATTGTTGCATTGTGGCAAAAAAGAGAGAGATGACTATCCACATATTTCAAGGGCATGTACTGTGGACGGATGACATCCACCCAGAGATCTGAGAGCCATAACAGGGTGCTGAAAGATGACTATGTTAACAATGTAACCAGCCTGCATGTATTTACAAAAAGAGTGCTCGACTCAATTCAGCACACGGACCACATGGATGCTGGCGAGTCGCACTACTCACAGGTACTCCCTGACAGTTGCAACTTGCTTTTATGGTTACAGCCTGTTACTGTTTGTAAAATTGTGCCCTGATTGCAACCTGGCTCTGTTTTAATTGCAACCTAGGTGGTTTGTGATTGCAACTGGGCGTTAGGTGTAGTTGCACCTACTGTTTTGCTGTCTGATTGCAACTACTATATAAACAATGAAGCAAAATCAATTAAATCAAAAAACAATGATTGCAACTGTTATTTTGGAACGGTTGCAACTTCTGTACTCGCTTAGTTGCAACTAGTAACAATGATTGCAAAAAAAACTGTGTGTCGTTGCACCCTGGTTGGTGTCTGGTTTGCAACCTGGTGTGTGGTTGCGAAAAAACTACTGGGATAACTCTGGTGTGGTGTGAATGCAACTTCTGCTGTGTCTGATTGCAACTGCGACACTAGGATGGTTGCACACATATAATGCTCAACTATTTTTTGTGCTCAGGCTGAAGTGGTCAGGGCTTGCAAGTCATGATTCGATGAGCAACTCGGCAGGGTCTACACAAGGGCTGTCTACAATGAGTACAAGCGGGAATACATTAACAGCACAGCTTTTGTGATAGAGCCTGACCCGGCTGTGGAATCTGGTTACTTTGTGAAGCATGAGAAGGGCACTGGGGCATTTTGCTGGGCACAACATGCATTCAAGGTGGTGGCTGACAAGAAAGCAGGTTTGTATAAATGCGAGTGCATGCAATGGGAGCATACAGGGCTGTTCTGCATGCACCTAATAAAGGCGTTCACCCACCTCCAAATTCAAAACATACCTGAGAAGTACATCCTGAAGCGATATACACGTAGTGCAAGATCTGTGGTTCCGTGGGACCGGCACGATGTGCCAGTTGGGGCTAATTCTGACATGGAACAATCAAGGCCGTCGAAGCTCCTGCCTAAACTAATGCGCCTGGGGAGAGCAGGAAGCAAGTCTGATCGCGCCTACACTGAAACTATAAGGCACATCGACATGATAACTCCTAAGATCGAGCTTCTGCGGACAGCGGACAGTGGGACTAATGGAGGGGCCAATAGTGAGTTGCGTGAAGATGAAGGTGCAGCACAGGCTCGTGATGTTGCTGCTGCTGCGCCAACACAAGAACTAACTGAAACCAATGCTGGCCAAGTCGACCTGCACAATGAGTCTGCCCCACCAGAATCCAGCCTGAATCCAACTTCTACAAATTTCCTTGCTGGTACAAAACTAACTGAGCCACCACAGTCGCGCACAAAGGGTAGAAAATCTGCAAGTGCAGCTGAAAAGGGTAAGGAACCTCATAATCCGTACAGCACGTACATTGGAAGTCAGGGGAAAAAAGAGTGCCATACCTGCCATGTAAAAGGTCACTATAGCACAACATGCCCTCAAAACCCAAATAGAAGCAGAGCAGCAGAGAATAATGCCAAGAAAAGAGGCGCAAAAACTAAAACTGGAGCTCCAAGAAAGAGAGGTCGCCCAAGAATAAAAATTGGACTAGATGAGGATCAGGATGAGCAGCAAAGCGAAGAGGATGAGACAGGCCAGTCTGGATGCACTGAAGCCGTGGAGGAGTCTGCAGCATCGCTTGCGCTTGCAAGAATTAGGAGAGCATCATCTTCTGGTGTTAATTACCGAGATTCCTACTAATTTGAGTGAATCTGCTATGAATCTGAGTGAAGCCAATGTAATTTATATTTTTTTATCTTGTTTCATACTCCTGTGTAACTTAAGCACAACAATGAATCTGCTGATGTTCAGTTGGTATGAATCTGCGATGAATGTCCAACTCTGGACATATATTGTCACCATTTTTTTATTGATTTCAAACAATTTGCAACTCAAGCTACAGTACAGTTGCAAGTCTGTAGTCACGCCAGTTGCAACTGCTAAATAGAAAGCAATATGATTGCAAGTATGCCGTCGCACTAGTTGCAACTGCCACAAAAACCGCACCCCACCCCCCAAAACAATAAGATTGCATGGTTGTTGACTAGGCTGTTGCAACTTTTTACCTCTTCGGTTGCAACTTTTTGCCGCATCGGTTGCGCTTCTGAGTCGCATTACCCACATGTACTTCTAAGTATTAATTTTTTACTTTCTGCAAACACTGTGCCCTGATTACAACGGGGTTTATGTTTCGATTGCAACATTGGTAGTTTGTGATTGCAATTATTCGGTCAGGTGTTGTTACACCTACTGTTTTGCTATGTGATTGCAACGGTTAGTATTGTGTGGTTACAATTTTTTTTATCGTGTGGTTACAACCTGCTTAGCGTGTGGTTTGCAACTCTGAGGATTCCAACTGCACAACCGCAACCCTACGATTGCAAGTTCAGTGGCTTAGCAGTTGCAACTCTTAAGGCACCTCGATTGCAACTAGTTGTCCGCTTCAGTTGCGCTTCTGATTGGTTTTATTAACTTTATATCGGACAAATCGCAACTCCAATATAGTTCTAGTTGCAGCTAGACAAAAACACCAGTTTGCAACATTGTAGTTCTCCGGATTGCAAGTTTCCATGCTACTAATTGCAACCCGAGAATTCAGTAGCTCAAACTAAGTTCCAGTTGCAAACTGCGTGATAGCTCAAATTGCAACTCGGCTTCCACTCCGATTACAACTCAGCATAAAAAATGTGTACATACGAATTGCAACTCTGTAAAAAGAAAAAGAGGCACCAGTTGCAACTCGACATTTGCACCAAACTGAGCAAAAGCACACCGATTGCAACTCAACAAATACTTCAGTTGCACATGAGAAAACGATTCGGTTGCAACTCGACCAAATATTTCTTAGACTGACTACAGACAGTTAACTTGCATTCTGCATCAAACAGTACAGTGTGCACAAAACCAAACAAACACTACAAGTTCAATACTTCCAACATAACACATCACTAAAAAGAAGTTTTTCTGCATGAAACTAATTGTTTGACTGACTACTGTCCACATTAAATGGCACCGGGCATCCACCAATCCTAAACTTATCTAGTGATTTAGGAAGTTCAGCTTGGTTCAGAGCGTGGAAGATCAGATAGTGCATCAGCTCGCATCTGTATATAGGGCCCTTGAACTACAACAACATAAAAATACAAAAAAAATAATGGTCATTGGGTTGTATTGTCATCAACACACAGAACTTTAAAAAAAAGGAAAAAAATCGATTGACCGCATGCCTCACCGGATTGATTTCTGTGTTTAGCGTGTCCCCGTCGTAATACTCCATGTACTTCCAGATAAAGAACATGCAATCAGATGACCCAGCTTGCTTTGGTAAGTCAATGAAAGACTTCCTCCAGCCGCTGACTCTGGGTAACTTCAAATTGGAAACCTTCTGGAAGCATGCATCTATGATTGGGATCTTTGCGAAAACAGCCTTGTGCCGTTCTTCCTGATCAGTACATTTGATGAAGTAGTCGTTGGAGTCCAGCACATCAATACGATTGTGGATGAAATTGAAGCAATACACAAAGAAGTGCTCTCCATCTTGGATAGGAACAAAAATCTGGTTAAAGGCAGGAGTGGATCTGATTAGTAAAAAAATAGACAAACATCTGCTGAAAATGACAGTTTGCAACATAGTTAGTGTGTGGGTTAAGCTGCTGGTTAGCTGTGATTGCAACAGATTTGGTGTGTGATTAGGTCTGATTGAAAAACTACTAAATAACACTATATATGTCTGATTGCAACCTTGCTAACTGTATGGTTGCAACCACATGTTATATGTGATTGCAACCTGATTATTGATAAGAGCACAGTTGCAACCGTGTTCTGAATTGCATAATAAACATATTATTCAAAAATTGCAATGTGGAGGACAGTAACAGTTGCAGAGACAATTAATTATTAGTTGCAACAAGGAAAAACATAGTGGGCTAGGGGAAAGGGCCTGCTAACCAGTTTTGCTTTCGACAGGTCATAATGCTGGCATTCAGACCCCAGACGTTTCCATGCTTCTGTGAAAGCTTGTGTCTCAGACTTATCAGGGTTCAGTACATCATTGCAGGTTGAGACATTGAACTGCAGTGAAAAAAAAGAAAAGGATGTTGCACAAAACAGAACTGCAAAAAATAAAAAAACATGGTGTTGGGGCAGGAATGGAAACTTACATAGAACCCTGTCGTCAGGAACACCCTGTATCCGCATGAATCAAGCTTGTGCACGATATCATCGTGTCTCATGTAGTGCACACAAAAGTCTATGATGTCAGAATCTCCTAATGTGTCATTGGAAAAGGAGTTTAAAAGCTCCTCTCCAGTGAAATCAGCAAGCAGGCCAAACTGCATTAATGTTCTCCTGCACCAAAAAATAAAAAAAGTTAGCTATGATTGCAAGAAAAAGAGTTGCAACTGCTTGTTATATATGAGGTTGCAACTGCTTGTTAGCTGTGATTGCAACAGAGATGTGTGTGGTTGCAACTGCTTGTTAACTGTGATTCCAACTAATGGATGTGTGTGATTGCAAAGACTACTGGTTTAGATGTAATCTCAAAAAAAACATGAATAAAACTGTATATCTATGATTGCAACCTGGTTAGTGTGTGGTTGCAACTGTTTGTTACATGTGATATATGTGATTGCAACATAGTTGATGTGTGGTTGCAACTTCTGCTTAGTTGTGATTGCAACCAGATATTGATAGAATGACAGTTGCAACTATGGTCTGATTTATATGGTACAAATTACAACTGTAGCAACTAACAAATTGCAGATATAATTAACTACCAGTTGCAGAGGAGGAAAAGCAAAAAACAAAAAACATACCCTCGAAGGTCAGGGTCACCAGCAATCTTCCTCCTGAGATATACAGCCTTGGCGAGGGGTATCTCAGGCCGCTTGTTCGTGATCTTGAATGGGGAAATGTACTCCCTGGGCCTCCTCAGCACTCTGTCGCCTAGGCACTGGAATATAATCCTTTGAACCTCGTTGAAATCAACAAGGCCCTGTGAATCTCCTTCTTGCAACAACCGGACTGGTTGGCTCAACCTGTTGATGTCGTCATCAGAATCAGCAGCGAAGTTGACATCATCAGGTGATGAGCCAGATTGTGCCTGGCATTCAATGCTATCAATATCAAAGTTGGCCTCCTTGCGAAGCATCTCCAACATCTCCTCGTACTCTTTACGCTTCTTGGCAAAAGTTTTTGACAGCTGCATCTGCAGGGCCTTGTTTGCCTTGGCAACGGGGACCGGCTTGGCCAGGGAAGCCTTATTGGCCTCCAGCTGTTTTTGCGCTGCTTCCTGCATCTTCATCACCTTTGCTTCGAGCTTCTTCTTCTCTGCTTCAGCTGCAGCAGCTTTCTTCTTCTCGGCTTCAGATGCAGCTTGATCGCCCTTTTGCTTGCCAGCTGCAACCTTTTTCTTTCCCTCGGCTGCAGCCTTCCTCTTCTCAATTGCTGCAGCTTCAGCCTTCTTTTTCTCCTCCTCCTCTGATGCCTTCCTCCTATCCTCCTCCTCTGCTGCCTTCCTCTTCCTCTCCTCCTCTGCCGCCTTCCTCCTCTCCTCCTCATCGGCCTTCCTCTTCCTCTCCTCCTCTGCCGCCTTCCTCTTATCATCCTCCTCTGCCGCCTTTCTCCTCTCCTCCTCATCGGCCTTCCTCTTCCTCTCCTCCTCTGCCGCCTTCTTCTTCTCATCCTCCTCCGCCTTCCTCTTCTGCTCCTCCTCTACCCTCCTCTTCATCTCCTCCGCCTTCCTCTTATCCTCCTCTGCCTTCCTCTTCTACTCCTCCTCTGCCTTCCTCTTCTCCTCCTCCTCCGCTGCCTTCCTCCTCTCCTCCTCCTCCGCTGCCTTCCTATTCTCCTCCTCTGCCTTCCTCTTCTCCTCCTCCTCCGCTGCCTTCCTATTCTCCTCCTCCTCTGCCTTCCTCCTAGCATCTTCATCAGACTTCCTCCTCTCCTCCTCCTCTGCCTTCCTTTTCGCATCCTCCTCCTCCTTTCTCTTTGCCTCTTCTTCAACCTTCTTCTTCATCTCCTCCTCTGCTTTCTTCCTCTCAGCCTTATCAATCCTCCTTTCGTACGTTACAGGACCCTGTATTATGACAGTGAATCAGGTATGTTTTAGAAAAAAAGAAAAACACAAATTGCAACTGTAACTGCATCCAAATTGCAAAATTGGAACTGTGTTGTTACAACCTTCTGGCCAGGGCCCTGCTGCTGCTGCATTCCAACATCAGAAGCCTTCCTCTTGCCAACAACACTTCTTGGTGCACATGTCTACTGGGCTTCAGGGGGAGACTAAGAAAAAATGTTGAACAGGGGGGAAAATCAGAACATGAAAGGCCGATAGTAATGCAAAAGAAAAACACCAGTAAACTAACCTCGCCATCACTGCTGCCAGATTGCTGTGGGGAACTCAAAATTCCAATTATATCTTCAACGCTAGCGTGTACTCCACGTAGATCAGGTGGAGCTCCACCCCAGCAAAGAAAATGGGAAAATAGTAAAAAAATCATCGAAAGCCGTTATTTAGCGTGAAAAGAGATACGTTGGTACACTTACTCCTAGCCGTACTTTGATCATCCATATCAATGTTCTTGCCACGCGGTGGTGTTCTCAGAAAAACATCAAAATCATCATCATCATGAGCTGTCTCATCATCCCCAGTCCCCATTTCATCGTCCTCCTGGTGCAAGTGGACTTCGATGGGGATGGGGCTCCCTACATTTCGTTCGGCATGAATGGGGCTACCTACATTATCATCATCACCCCCTGCTTGCTCTTCCTCCAGGTTACCTCCTAGTTGATCTTCTTGTTCATGCAAACTACCTCCTATTCCTGCAAAAAATGTAATATTATCAGTATCTGTCTATCTGACAAATTGCAACATCTGTGGCAGGTGATTGCAACAATAATATCATGATGCATGCAACAAAAAAAATACCTGCAGCTGCTCCAGCATCGTTCTTGTCCTTCCTCCTGCGCTGTTTGGCAGCTTCCTTCTCAGCGACGGCATCAGCGATAAGCTTCTGGATGCCGCTGAAGCACTCGTGGTGAGCTTTCGCCATAAGCTCACGCGACATTGTAGAGTACTTGACAGCCTCTTGTGCGTATGCCTGGGCCTTGCTGGTGCTTTCGTAGAAAACTTTCAGGATGTTGGCCGTGGCAGACTTCCTGCTCCTTCCAACCAGATCACTGAGGCTCTGGCCGAACGAAGAACTCAGGCTCGGGTACTGGTAGAAAGCAGGGGCCTGGATGTCGAAAGCAGCGCGGCTGCCGGGATCATGGGATGTGCCGGGCACACCAGCGGATGTGCCGGCGGCGGCAGGTGCTGCTGGGACAGATGAAGCTGCTCCTGGGGCAGCTGCTGCTGGTACTGGGAGGGGTACTGGGGGGGTACTACTGCAAGAGCAGAGGGTCCGACACCGTAGCACGTGTCCACGCTACTTCTCAGCTGCAGGAAAAAGCAACAAAAAAATGTTGGATGATAAAATAAAACAACAAATTGCAAAAAATTATACGTTAGCGTTTGCAACAGTTACAAAATGTGGTTTGGAAAAACTTACCCTAAGGTGTCCGTACTCAATGGTGCCAGCAGGCACATCACCTCTGAGGTCCGACGAAGCTATCGCCTCAATGATCTTCAAGTCCAGGAAAGCACAACGAGGGATGGAGAACGGTCTTGTGTCAAGATCATGCTGCAGGTTGTCGACGTATAACATCTGTGACATAAAAATTATAACATCTGTCAAAACTAGTTACAACAAACAAAAAGAATAAAAATAACATCTGTCAAAACACATGTTAAAAGATAATGAATGATGGTTTGCTTTGATTGCAACTGTTGGATGTGTGTGATTGCAACACATGTGATGTGTGGTTGCAACTGCTTGTTGGCTGTGATTGCAAAAACTACTGCACAACAAATATAAGTGTGTGGTTGCAACTCCATATTATCGATGATTGCAAAATTGTGTCAACACCAGTTGCAACAAAACAAAAAGAAAAACAATCACAGAACCAGATGTTGCAAAAATGAATGATGGTTACCTATGATTGCAACATGGTTGATGTGTGGTTGCAACTGCTACTTAGCTGTTATTGCACCCTGATTGTTGAAAAAAAAGATAGCAAATTGCAACATGTGCCACTAATGGTTGCAATAGTAAAATCAAAACAATTACTACTAGGAACAGGGGCTTACAGCTAGAAAGATGCCGCATCCGCTGATGGGTGCTTTGATGCCTTCTCAACAAAATCCTTCTTGTACAGCCGAGCAGCAATGCTCAGCCTGTCGACCACTGCCTTGCACCAGTTTTTGTTTGCCATGTTCTCCATGTCCAACGTGTACCTTACATCATTGATCCTCAGATGACTGGTGGTGTTGGAGAAAAGCAAACACAGGAATGTGGCCATGAAAAATGCTCTCAACTCAAGCTCCCCAGTGAGAGTGCCGTCCATCAATTTGGAAATAATGACAGAAACACTGATGCCGGTTCTGGGTCTGTAAGCATCACCACAGATTTGAACTCCAATGGCATCCAGTAAGGTGCGAGCTTCTGCATCAGGAATGGAGGGCGGGTCGCTGCCAGCATTTGGTAACATGAAAGAACACAAGACGCTGTGCTCATTCACAGGGATCTTTTTCCCGCCCCCGATCTCTAGATACATTGTCTCTGGGTTCAACTTCCGCATCAGCCAACTGAGCAATCTTTTGGACAAGAAATTGGGCTTGAAACTGAGTAGGCCGCCGAAACCCTTAGCAACAATCTGAGCTTTCATGCCATCAGACAACGCACCCAGAAGCTTGAGGAACATTGCCGGTGAGCACCGCACGGCAAGGTTCCTGGTTTTGGCGTTATCATCATCACCAACAGCAATGTCCGCATCCCCAACATCGACACCTTGCAACTGGTCATCAGGACGGAAATCTGGATCTTGCCCCTGGTCATCATTATCACTTCCTCCAGCTTGAGAAGTGGAACCGGGCTTTCTCAGCTTCAACCTCTTCCTCTTCTCTTTGAGTACATTTCTTTCAACTTCTTTACGCTTCTGCACACGGGCTGAGCGGCGAATGCTATCACCACCTTGCCTGCCCGTGACATTCTGTTCTTGATCCATTCTAATAAAAGAACTGAAAAAACAGGAATGAAAAAACATAAGAACACAAATGACATGATGCAGGTCTCATAAAACACAAAAAATGCTAATCATCACGCGCTACACAACAAAAACAAAAAGAACAGTATATGAGATTGAAATCGGATGATAAAGAAACAAACACATTACACCAGATTGCAACAAGGACTACAACCCAATTGCAACAATAATTACTACTGGACCACTATCAGCACTGAGTGAAATTGAATTCAAAATAATGAAAAAACAAAACACATTGCTCTAGATTGCAACAGGTACTGCTACCAATTTGCAACAAAGCTTCTATAATAATTACTACTGGACCAATGCCAGCAATGCAACATACACTGCAAAACAGTTGCAAAACAAAACTGCTAAACAATTACTACTGGACCAGTTCCAACAATCAGTTTTAAACCAATAACCAGACAAATTCTGAAGGTTAACCTAGGATAAGTGAAAGTTAAAATATACAGTTGCAACATCGCTGGTAAGATAGTTGGAACTTGAGTCATGGAACAATTGCAACAACAAATCTGAATGGAAAAACATAATTATAACTCTATACAACTAGATCACAAAACAGATTGCAACAAAACAATCATCCATTTGCAACTCTGTGCACATCTGCATTACAACAGTGGAGCACAAAAAACAGATCTACCATGCGTTTATAACACTGTACACACCTAGGTGGCAACTGAGAGCACCGAAATCAAACACAATGCTAATCATAACTACAACCGATAGAGGATTGCAACCGCGAAAATCACAGCCCCCGCGGGGTAAAAGATACACACCTTTGGGATTGGGGGCGGAAATACCTAGAAAATCACGGGCGCGAACGCAACCGAGGAACCGCCGACGATGATCACGCAGCACAGCCGCGCGGATCTTCCAATGATGCCTCCGCGAACCTACAAACACACACCCGGATGCGGTTGAGGAAAAAACAACAGTGAATCCAAACCCTAGCACGCGAAAATCGGAACAGCAACTAGAATGCGAGGGGGGATTGAAGCAATGGGTGATGCGGATACCTCGAACGAATGGGGTTGGAGGAAGAGACGACCGAATAAACTTCGAATCCTCGCCAGCGAGACGCAGCGCTCGATGATCCTCCCCGTGAAGCTTCCGAGGTTGCGCCGATACGTGAAGCTGCCAACACGCGCGGAGCTTCCGAGGATGAACCAGCGTCCACCGCGCGCGGAGAGGGTCCCGTAGCAACAAGAGGCGTCGGAGCAGTGCGTGGAGACCACCGGCGTGCCGGAATCGGAAGCGATGGAGAGAGGCGAGCAGAGAGAGGAGAGCGGAGCGGTGCCGTGTGGGAGGGAGAAACTGAAATGATTTGGAGGTAACGGGAGGGAGGAGTCGAGTTAATGCGGGAGGGGTGGTTTTGCGCCCGGATTTGGTGGGACGCGCGGGGGGGACGGTTGCTGGGTCGGGTGCGCCGTGCGCGTGGGTCGTGCGCACCGCCGCCGATTGCTGGGTTGGTTTGGGCCGCACCTGGTCCGTCGGTTCGGCCTGGGTGCATTCTCTACGTAGAATGCACCCAGTTGCATAATATATATACAATATATATATATATATATATATATATATATATATATATATATATATATATATATATATATATATATATATATATATATATATATATGACAGCTTCTTCTTTTGTGTTGTGATGAGTTGAGAAGGACAGGCATGAACAATCAACCTGGAAGAAGAAGACGTCGGCGCACTGCATGATGGTGGACATGAACTGCCCGGCGCTCAGCTTCTTCTCGTCCCGGCTAAGGAGTACCCTCTGAACAGAGAATTTCTGAGCGACGTCCATGACGAGCGGGCCCCAGTACTCGGCGGCGCGGCGGCGGAGGATCTCGTCCGAGGACCAGAGGAACTCCACCACCTCGCCGCCGCCGACGCCGAGCACCACGAGCGCCGCCTCCAGTTCCCCGACGTTCCGGCGGGCGGTGTCCTGGATCCGTGCCCAGCCGTCCCCGCCGCCGCCCATCTTGCCACCGAGGAACGCGATCGTGTCGGCGACCACGATCTTCACCCGGCACCCCGCCCGTGCCACCGCCCTCGCGCGGATCTTCATCCCCACGCACTGCGCCATGGGCATAGCGTCGGAGGGCTCGAAGCAGGCGAGGCAGACGGGACGAGGGTTCTCGTCGTCCCGCAGCAGCAGCCGCAGAATCTCGTCGTCGTCCCCGCCGCCGTCGCACTCGTCGGCACCGGCGCCCCGCAGGGTCGCCAGCCGCTCCTCCGGCGTCGTCATCACCTCACCGCCGCCGTAGCTTCTTCTTCAGGAACTACGTGCTACCTGGTAGTAGTAGATGATTTGGCACGGCCAATGCAAGCAAGCAGCTCGCAGAAGACGAGCGGGCTCCGAGCTGGGCTTCGTGTCGGTCACGAATGGGATGTTGTGGCCGCAACGGAACCCGCTGATCATTACTCCCTCCGTTTTTTATATGACGTCGGGTAGTCAATCGCAAATGACTGCAAATATATGACACCCGTAGTGTCTCCCTTTGTGTTGTTCCATTTTTACCCTTCATCTTCCCCTGCCACGCCCCGTCGCCGTCCGCCTCTCTCACACGCCGTCGCTAGGATTCCCTCCTCTTGCGCGCTGTTGCTGGCGGCGATGCGGGGAGCGTCGACGGCGACGACGGGTTTCGACTCGACGGAGGCCTTGTAGGCCAGCAGGTTGTCGCCGGCGGGGAGGAGAGCGGTCGCCATGGGCGAGCTCTTCTGTTGTGGCTGCGGATGCCCGATTCGACACCATGGCGAAAGCGGAGCAGGAGCAGGGGATGGTGCGCCAGAAGAAGGAGGGAGCGCGGAGGCCGGGCTGCCGCGCCGGAGGGAGGAGAGCGCCGCGGAGGAGGATCCCAAGCTTGAGCCGAGGAGGAGGCCATTGTCGGGGTCCCGCCTCTCTTGTGTCGTCCAGCACGCTACCCACGGCGAGGTGTGCGTCCAGGTCGTGCCGCAACTCTTGCATCGATCCGATTTGTACCCAATCTCGCTGTACATTTATGCTACCCTACTCACTAGATGTTTCTTGCAGGAATTGCAACTAGAAGATCTGTACATTGATGTTGGATTGCTAGCTCTGCAAAAATACGGTTGCTTGAATTGCTAAAGCTTGTTCCTGGAGCTTGAACGACTGAACCTATGAATCTTCCAATTTTGCAGAAGATGAAACAATATGAACTTGTTAGTTGCAGCAAGAGTCCAGTGATTCTTCTTGGCAGCTAAAGGATTTCTTGGCACAAACCATTCCTCTATCACTGCACACAATAAATTCAAGGAGGGTAATTTAGATACACTTGATTGGCAAGCTGTCATTAGGAATAATGCAGCTTTAGTGGAGAAAAATGCGAGTTTGAACCTCCTGTCATTGCCATTCGTTGACACTTTGTATACTTGCGGTTTAACACTGTCTTTGCCGGTCCCAAGCCCGGATGAGAAAATGTGGAGGGAACCGCAAGATGCTCCTTGAATTTTGAAGGAGTATTTTCAGAGTGCTTTGTGAGCATATTAACATCCTTTTTTGAGGCAATTTGTCAATTTAAATATGCAATGATACTGTATTTGTAGCGAACATGGCCTCATATGCTATTGGTTCAAGCTTAATTTTGGTGATTAATGACAACATGATCAATGGGACTAACCATATTGTTGAGCATGTCCTTGTAGACATTTCTAGGTCCCATGAATACAAAAATACCACATGCCAAAATGAGAAGATAGTATATTTTTCAAGGGTCAAAACTGTGGAAGATGAAGAAAAGAAATGCCACCGTCGGATGAACCGACGGTACCTTGGAAGAAGGCGTCGGTGCAATGGCCGGATGAAGTGGTACACTACGTGAAGACAGAAGTTATCTTGAAGAGCGCCGGATGAACCGACGGCGTGTTTTCTAGTTGCACCAGATGAATTCCTGGAGAAGAAGCAGCTGGGTTAGTAGCACCGGATGAACCGACGGTGTAGCAGCGGTTCATCCGGCGGCCGCGTGTTTGCTAACAGAGACGTTCTGGAGTGAAACCCTTAAGCACCGGATGAACCGATGGTCACATGGATACAAGCAACGGTTCATCCGATGATGCCAAAGAAGCTAACATAGAGGTTTTGGCCGCGGAGTCTTCAGCACCGGATGAACCGACAGTGCATCTGTTGAAGCGTTGGATGATTTGTGTCAGCAGGATTCAAATGGCTACATGACGTGGAGGGGTACCGGATGAACCGACGCCTGGGAAAAGTATAGCGGCAGTTCATCCGACGGTGCCAATTTCAGTGGTCGTTAGCCAACGGCTCTTTGGATGCCTTGGGCTATTTATACCCCCTCCACTCACCCATTTGAGGGAGCTTGATGCTGAGGAAAACCAGAGGAGTTCAAGACACATAGAAGATCATATCCAAGCCATCCAAGTGCTTAATTACTCATCAATAGACTTGCACATGCTTTGTGTGTGTGCTTAGTGTTAGGTTTAGCTTAGAGTTGAGTGAGTGCAAGGTGTACCTACCTTGTGAGGTAATTCTCAAGTGGATCAAGTTGTACGAGGTGTGCCGGAAGCCTTGGAGCCTAGGTGGCTATCTGGCAAAACGTCTTCGACCCTCCGGCTTAGTGTGGAGCGGCGAGGACACTTTGTGCGGGGGACGTGGAGACCCCCTTCCTTTGGTGGAGAAGCTCCTTAGTGGAGGCGGCATCAAGGTGACCAAGGGAGCTTGGCGAGTGCCTTCGTGGTGAGCCTTTGTGGCAAGTCAAGTGGTGCTCTTGGGAGAGACTTGGTGACCGGGAAGCAATACTCTTGTGTAGAGTGCTTCAACAACGTGGACTAGGGGTGGCTTAGTGCCTACCGATACCACGGGATAAATCGCGTGTCAAGAGTTTGCTTCCTGTCATCCCCCTTTACGTTTCCGCATTACACTCTTCCAATCCTTGTTTGCCTTTACTTTCCTAGAGTAGTATCTTGCTAGGATTGGCTATAGGTTGCAAAACTTATTTTGGGATGGGAGTTTCACACTAGAACAACCTTAGTTGCACATCTAGATAGCATGTTCTAGTTTATGTTTGATGCAAATAGTGATAAGCCACAGGTTAAGTTTTTAAGTTGCCTAATTCACCCCCTCCCCCTCTTAGGCTACGAGCATCCGATTTCTTACGGTATTAACTAATGGACATGTTACTCTAGTGTGCACATTCAGGCTAACAGGTGAGTTTTGCAATGGATGATCTGTAGCCCGGGAGTAGGACCGAAGAGAGGATCGCTGAATGGATATTTGTTGACGCTTTTTCCGGTCGAACACACTGGTGCGCTAGGTCGCGCGGTCGTCGAAACACTCCTCGTCGAAACCACCAGCAGGGGGCGGTCTAACCGCTTATGGGGGGCGGTCTAACCGCCTCTGTCAGAGGATCGCCGAAAACCTAAATCCGCTGCCCCGGGAGGGACCCCGTCAGGGACAACGAGCCTAGGGTTGCTCTGAGATCGGCATGCCACTCAGAACGTCCTTGAACGCCGTAGAGACGAGCAAAGAAAGCAAAAGGGTTGGAAAAGCTAGGGTTTGGAGATAAAAGTGTAAAAAGATAAATGATCGATTGGGTCCTCGGCCCTCAATCGGCCATGGCCCTTTATAAATAGGGTGGGGAGGTCTTGCCCCGCAAGGAAACCTTTTACAACTCGAAATCTACAAGGATTCCTCAATTTGTTTCGGACTCAGGGGGAGGCGGTCTAACCACCCCGGCCACGCGGTCTGACCGCCCTGGCCACTTTTGCCGGACCAGCTACAGCACGACCCGGTCAGACCGCCCTTGGTACCCGGTCTGACCAGCCTGCCTGACCTGAGTCGGCTTTTGCCAATTTTGAGTGTCAACATATGCCTCCTTGTTTTTTAGTAAAGCTTGCATGCTAAAAAATAAATCTAAGGTCAATGTGATATCTTTCATCGGCCATTTTTTATTCTAAGGGCGATTTATCAAATCGGCCATGTCTTCTCAAGCATCTTGCCAAACACTTGGATGGAACTTCTTCAAATATCTCCCATTGATAGCCCTGGGCAGCTGCTGTCTTTGCAAAGTCTCCACCATATAAGAATTTCCAGAGCAAACTCTCACAATCTTGTATGGTCCCTCCCAACTTGGAGACCACTTACCGAACTTGTTACTCTTAGATCCTATAGGCAAAATAGTTTTCCAAACCAGATCACCTACCTGAAAAGATTTGGCTTTAACTCTCTTGTTATATGCTCTAGCAACTCGCCTCTTGTCCCTTTTAATTGCCTCCAAGGCCTCCAATCGCTTGTCGGTCACCTCATCAATATTGTCCATCATCAAAGCATAATATGTGTCAAAATCAAGATCATTTTGCTTTGCAAGTCTATATGCACCTAGATTCACCTCAACGGGCAAAACGGCCTCTTGACCATACACAAGCTCATAAGGAGTAACTTTAGTAGCACCATGTCTAGAAATACGATGAGCCCATAAAGCTTCAGATAATACCTCATGCCATCTTCTAGGATTATCCTCTATCTTCTTCTTAATGAGCTTAATCAAGATTTTATTGCTAGACTCGGCTTGACCATTAGCTCGAGCATAATATGGAGATGAATTGAGCAACTTAATACCATAGGAATTGACAAAATCACGCACCTCTTTAGATATAAATGAAGTTCCTTGATCTGTAGTCAAAGTTTGTGGAATACCAAACCTATGAATAACATGCTCCGTAATAAACTCAATTACCTCCCGATGAGTCATATTCTTAAGAGGAATTGCTTCAGTCCACTTAGTGAAATAATCAGTCACCACAATCACAAAGCAATGTCCCTTTGATGAAGGAGGATGAATTTTGCCAACAAAGTCCAAACCCCAACCTCTAAAAGGCCATGGCTTGATAATCGGATGCATCAACGCAGCAGGTACCAACTGAATATCCCCATGCTTTTGACAATCTTCACACCCTTTGTAGTACCGAAAACAATCAGCTATCATAGTAGGCCAATAAAAGCAAGCTCTCTTAAGGAGCCACTTCATCTTAGGAGCCGATTGATGAGTACCACAAATTCCTTCATGAACCTCTGCCATAGCTAACCTTGCTTGATCAGGTCCTAAACATTTGAAAAGCAAATCATCTGCAGTCCGACGATACAATTCACCATCTTCCAAAACAAACTTGAGAGCCCATCGTCAGATTTTTCTGTCAACTGTACCTTTAGGATCCTGAATAGTTAATCAGAGGCTTCCTCCAATCGTCAACTTCGTCCTTATCAGTTTTGGAAGAAACAATGGCCGAAGCGACTTCTTCCTCTGCAGGGCGGTCAGACCGGCCTGGCAGGGCGGTCAGACCGGGTGGGGCGGTCTGACCGGGTGGAGTACGCGGTCTGACCGCCTCCTCCAGGGCATAACCCTCGGCTTTGCTAAACATCGGTTTTCGTTCATGAAAATTTCTTTTCTGAACATCATAACCAGATGCTTGCTGAGCCAGATCATTTGCCCTTGGATTCTCTTCTCGTGGCACATGATAAATCACAAATTCATCCATACAAGATATAATGTCCAAGCATTTATCAAGATAAGCATTTAAATAACCATTTAGACACTGGCATACCTTGGAAACTTGCTGCACCGCCAGTAGAGAATCACCATAAGCTTCTACATGTTTTACTCCCATGTCATGCAAGATTTGCAAACCAAACAAGAGAGGCTCATATTCGGTTTGATTATTAGTACAATCATGATCCAATCGGTTAAGAGCTTCAAAAATCGTTCCAGTGGGGGAAATAATAATCACTCCAACACCACAACCACTTTTGCAAACCGATCCATCAAAATGCAATTTCCATGGAGTAAAAGTAATGTAACCGACATCTAAATCAAGTTGTTTATCAATTCTTTGTTCTACAATAAAGTCGGCTACAATTTGTCCTTTCATAGTTTGTAATGGCTCATAACATAAATCATATTCAACAAGTGCATAAGCCCATTTGCCGACTCTACCACTTAGAATAGGTTTTTGCAACATATATTTAATTATGTCGGTTTGACATGCTACCACACAAATACTTGATAACAAATAATGCCTTAACTTGGTACAAGCATGATATAAGGATAAGCATAATTTCTCAATAAAAGTGTACCTTGTCTCGGCATCTAATAACCTTCTACTCTCATAAGCCACAATATACTCCTTGCCATCGGTCTCTTGAGTCAAAACAGCCCCAATAACACTATCTTCAGCCGCTATATATATTTTGAAAGGAATACCACCCTTGGGAGCTTGAAGAACGGGCGGCGAAGTTAGATAATTTTTAATCTCATCAAATGCCTCTTGCTGTTTTGCCCCCCAAGTAAATTCAACTCCACTTTTTAACCGAAGTAAAGGAGTAAAAGCATTCACCTTCCCGGACAAGTTACAAATAAATCACCTCAAATAATTTACCTTGCCCAAGAATCTTTGCAAATCTTTCTTGCAAGTAGGAGCTTGTACTTTTCGAATGGACTCAATCTTTTTAGGATCTATCTCAACACCATTCTCATGTATAATAAAGCCTAAGAACTTACCAGCCGATACACCGAAAGCACATTTGAGTGGATTCATTTTTAAATTATATCGGCGCATTTTTTCGAATGCAAGTCTTAAATCAGCTAAATGAGAATTTAAACCAGCCGATTTGACTACAATATCATCGATATAAACTTCTACTATTATACCAAGCAAGTTATGAAAAATCAAATTCATAGCTCTTTGATAAGTAGCACCAGCATTTTTTAAACCAAAAGTCATGACTACCCACTCAAACAAGCCTACAAATCCCGGACATATAAAGGCCATTTTAGAAACATCCTCTTCGGCCATAAAGATTTGATTATAATCAGCATTACCATCAAGAAAGCTAAGAATTCTATGTCCGGATGCAGCATTAACAAGAAAATCGGCTATAGGCATAGGATATTCATCTTTAGGAGTAGCTTTGTTAAGATCTCTAAAGTCAATGCAAACACGAAGTTTCTTAGTTCCTTTTTTCTCCACAGGCACAATATTAGAAATCCAATCAGCATATCGACAAGGCCTAATAAACTTAGCATCAAGCAACCGATTGATTTCTTCTTTCACTCGGTCATAAATATCAGGATTAAAATTCCTACGAGGTTGTTTATAAGGTCTAAAACCAGGTTTAATTGGCAATTTATGTTCAACTAAATCACGACTTAAACCAGGCATCTCATTATAACTCCATGCAAAGCAATCAACATACTCCTTTAATAACTTTATTAATTCGGACTTAAAAACAGGATCAAGATTCTTGTTTACAAATGTCGGCCTGGGTATAATGCCGTCACCAATGTCTACCTCCTTGAAGCATCCCCTCATCAGAGGTGACTAAATGTGATACAAATACTAGTCCCAGGAGGCTGGTAACACATTTATTACAACAGGTGGTTCATTCCCGTACAACACGTCGAGGCTGTGGGCATGGGAGCGCCACTGCCACGAGGAGCAACATAAGAACTACAGACCAAACTACGATAGCAACAGCATCTAAGATATCTTCAGAGTCTGGCACCATGGAAGCTTCCTGTGGAGACCCTGAATCCACAGGCACGGGTTGGGTGCAGGACAGCAACCTACTAGACGTCTTCGGGTACGAAGTCGGGATCCTCCTCTAAAAAAATAGTTAATCAAGCATGGGTGAGTACATATGTACTCAACAAGTCCAACCCCACCCACGGAGGGGCTAATAAGCAGATCATGCACAGGATATATCAAGGATCAGGATACGGTTTATTTTACAAACGCACTCACTCATGCAAGGGTTTGTTTTCGAAAAGGTTTTCGCAACCAGTTTTCATAACTCAAGTAACTCATTTGTTTTGTGAAAACCAAATGCAGACTACCGGACTCCCCGTCCGCAGTAGCCCAGGCACACAGCCACACACTTTTCCAGAAATCAACTCACGCCAGGGAAATCATCCCAAACCCAAACACTAGTTTTGTGACCCCACCGTGACTCGTCCAATACCGTGGACACGGCTATTCGAATAGGTTTTACACTCTGCAGAGGTTGTACATCTTTACCCACAAGTAGGGTACCGCCACACGAACACCTTAGTGTCGGCGCGGATCCTATCAAAGCCATTACCCACCTTAGCTAACCCTACTAGCCACCACGGGAGCAACCAAGGGGTTATATAACCAGGGCGTACCTCACACAGATCGTACCCCTACTCCTTGATCTCCCGCTGCTCACCCGCACTCCTGATGGCAAGTAGATTAACTAGTGGGATTTATGCTAAGCCGTTGCCACATACAACGGTCGAGTGGTAGTACGATAATTGGGTCAGGTGAGATGTCACGCAACCCGGTCCTTAACGACAAGATGGACATCTCCAACACGCTCAACCACAAAGGTACGAGCTCACCCATACTCCTGACACACGCGTCCATCCCGTCTACCCAGTTCTTTACTCATTTTCCAAAATATCCCACTCCTATTTTTAAAGCACTCACACATTTTAAAGAAATCATTTAGGGCAATCAAAGATCAATCATAGCAAACAAGGGTGGCTATCCTACCGGGTTTTAACAGTAAAACAATATGCAATTTATAAAACAGGTCATAGGGTTGTATTTATAAAACTGGGATCAAAGCATGCATCAAAGGATGAGATTGAACTTGCCGTCTTCGAAGTCTTCCGGGAGTTCCTGCTCGCGGTTCGGGACCTCAGGTTCCTGCTCGCAGTACTCGGCTCCAAGCTCCGGCTCGCGGTACTCCTCCTCGTTTACTCCGTCAGCTATAGCGTACACATAAACAAGCATGCAATCAATACAAGCACACAGGATTTACAGGCTGAGCTCGAGGAGAAAATAAATAGAAAAGGAGGAATAAATATTATTTAGGGGGAAAGGATGGGTGGCTCGGCGGAAATGTAGGGGAAAAGGCCGGGGTAAGAACTGGAATTGATCGGCGGAAGTATAGACATGACGCGTTAAAGGCGTCATTAGGATTAATTGAGAGAGGTTAAGGACTAAGTGTAATTAAGTTTAAAAGAAAAGGACTCAGTTGTAATATACAAATGAGGTAGGGTGTAAATAAAATGGCCTAGGACCTATTTGTACATGTCCTTGGAGAAGTAAGGGCTGATTCATAATTTGATTTATTGGATAGGGTCTATTTTGAAAGAAGAAAGAGAGAGGGAATAAAGAAGGGAGGGGTTTCGGGGAAAAATGAAAAAGGGCAGGGGCTTTAAGCAAAAAGACCAAGAGAGAGGGAGGGGGCCTCGGTGAAAAAGAAAGGAGGGGAGGGGGTTTTCGGCCAAACGGCCCTCTCCTTCCTTTCGACAGAACAGAGGAGGGGCAGGGGAGCGGCCGGGTCGGCCGGCGACGGCGATTGTCGGTGCTCCAGGCAGGGCAGCGGCCGGGGTTAGGGGCAAAAGCGAGAGGAGGCCGTGGGGAGTCGATCCCCTTCCTCACCTTGGGTTGGTGTGGTGCGAGGAGGTGGATCGGCGGGCGACGGCGGCCGGCAAGAGGCGGTGGCTGGGGATGGCGCTGGTGGTGATGGTGGAGAGCTCGGGAGGGAGAGGGAGGCTGCTGTGGAGGTGCGAGGCAGGGTAGGGAGCGTCGGGATCTTTTATAGCCGCGGGTAAGGCGGTGGAGTGGCCGGGACAAACACGCGAACCACGTGCGGCCGGCGGCGGCAATGGTGGTTCGCTGAGCTCGGTTCGGCCGGAGTAAAGGCGCTGGTGGCCGGGAGCAGCAGCGGTGCTGTGGGAGATGACCCATCGGGCAGTGAGGCGTCACGCAGTGATGTGCAAGCTGGGTGGCTGCAGCACGAGCGACGGCGTGATGCGGACGGCGGCTTGCGGCGTGGAGTAAAGGCGTCGCGACGAGCTTGGCGTGCAGGGGCGCAGGGGATGTGACGGTTCGGCGGCGTCGTGGCGTGGTTATGGCGGCCTGGCAGGGCGCGGCAGTGCTGCGTCCACGGGTCGGTGACCGACGGTCCGCGGCGGCGGGACCGGCGACGCGACGGCAGCAGCAGGCGCGGCGCAGAGGGTGCGGCGCCCACACGGCTGCGCGACGGGCCCGGCGCGGTTCGTGGTGCTCCGGCGTCAGTGCAGCAGAGCGCGGCCGGCGCGTTCGCCCGGCGCGTCGCAGCGTGGTGCGGCGTCCGTGCGTGCGGCGATGGCGAGCGTGGCGTGGCGTTGGCGCGGGGCGGCCGGCGGCTTGCGACGGCGGTGGCTCCGGGGAGATGACGGCTCGGGCAGGTGGAGTAATGGCGACCGGTGGGCAGGACGTGAGCGGCAGCGGCTCAGTCGAGCTGGAGTTAAAGCGGCCTGTGGCGATGCTGTGCAGACGAGGCGACGGCTCGCCGGCAGCGGCACCAGCGGCGGTGCCCGCGTGCTCGGCGTGGTAGGGCCGGCGTGTGCGTCGAGGCGTGCCAACACATGCGGCCGCGCCGCGCGGTCGCGTGAGGCGAGGTAGCCGGCGTGCGGTGCGCCCGAGGGAGAGGCAGGCCGGCGGGGCTGGGAACAGCGGTGCGGGCCGGGGCAGGGGCGCGGCGCCGAAGGAAGGAGAAAGGAGAAGAAAGAAGAAAAAGAAAAAGAAGAAAAAGAAAAAGAAGAAAAGGAAATAGGAAAAAGAGAAAAGAGAAAAAGGGAAAAGGAGGAAAGAAAAGAGAAAGGGTTAGAAAAAATGGAAGAAATTCTAGGAAAAATTAGGAGAGGGAAAGAAAAGATTTT
This sequence comes from Cenchrus fungigraminus, assembly GCA_036936925.1. Classification (NCBI taxonomy): domain Eukaryota; kingdom Viridiplantae; phylum Streptophyta; class Magnoliopsida; order Poales; family Poaceae; genus Cenchrus; species Cenchrus fungigraminus. The sequence goes on from CM072779.1 coordinate 128,327,510, forward strand.
CGGCAGAATTTTCCTGGGTTCGAGCACTCCGCGGGCTGACGCGGTGTTGGCAGCGGAGCAGGCCGGCTGGCGGGACCATGGCGGGCTCGGGATTCCCGGCGAGGTGGCCGACAGCGGCGCTGCAGCGGTGCTGTGCGACACGACGCGGAGGGCGGTGGTGGCTTGAGTGATGGCGGGCGGGATGGGCGGTGCCGGCGGGATTCGCGGCACGCGCGCCGAGGGAAGGAGAGAGGGGAAGGATGATCGGGGTTTTGAAGAGACGATCGAGCTCAGCGGGAAAGTTTTGAAAACACGTGTGATTTAGCAGGTGATTTATTAGGGCTGAAAACGCGGGCGTTACAAACCTACCCCACTTAAAATGAATCTCGTCCTCGAGATTCAGCTAGTTCTTAAACAAGTGGGGAAACTCTTTCTTCAACGCGTCTTCTCGTTCCCAAGTAGCTTCTTCTACTCCGTGTCTGCTCCATTGGACTCTGCACACCCGTACTTCTGATGTCCTTGTCCTTTTGACCACTGTGTCCAAAATCTTGACGGGCACCTCCTGGTACCTAAGATCTGGCTGTAAGTCAATTGTTTCCACCGGCACTCGTTTCTCTTCGATCACTCTCAAACACCTTCGCAGCTGAGAAACGTGGAACACGGGATGTATATCCGCCATTTCCTCTGGTAGCTTCAACCGGTATGCCACTGCTCCAACTCTCTTTAGCACTTTGTACGGTCCAATGTACCGAGGGGCTAATTTCCCGTGCACCTGAAATCTCCGAGTCCCTCGGATAGGTGAAACCTTGAGATAAGCAAAGTCTCCTGGACTGAAGCTTACTTCTCGCCTCTTCCTATCTGCATAGCTCTTTTGCCGGGATTGGGCAGCCTTCAATTTTTCTCGGATCTCAGCTACTCGTTCCTCGGCTTCTTTAATGAGTGCGGGTCCAACCAAGGCACGTTCCCCCACTTCTGACCACATCAATGGGGTTCTGCATTTTCTACCGTATAGGGCTTCAAATGGTGACATGCCTAGGCTGGCTTGATAACTGTTGTTGTACGAAAACTCTGCATATGGTAAGCTCTGTTCCCAATCTTTGCCATAGGTGAGGACACATGCCCTTAGCATGTCTTCCATGATCTGATTCACCCTCTCGGTCTGTCCATTCGTCTGGGGGTGATAAGCTGAGCTAAAATCCAACTTGGTTCCCATGGATTTATGCAAACTTTCCCAAAACCTAGAGGTAAACTGAGTCCCTCTATCTGAAACTATCCTGCTAGGTACTCCATGCAGCTTCACTATGTTTGCTATATAAAGCTTGGCCAACTTCTCTCCGTCATAATTATTACGTACGGGTATGAAGTGAGCGACTTTAGTGAGTCGGTCTACTATTACCCATATGGAATTATATCCTTTCTGTGTCTTGGGCAAGCCTACTACGAAGTCCATGCCTATCTCATCCCACTTCCATACTGGGATGGGTAAGGGTTGCAACAGTCCTGCGGGCTTTTGGTGTTCTGCTTTAATCCTCTGACAAGTATCACAGTGGGCGACGAACTGTGCAATGTCTGCTTTCATTCCATTCCACCAATACTTCTGTTTTAAATCCATATACATCTTAGTGGATCCCGGGTGGATGGAATACGCTGAGTTGTGTGCCTCATCCATGATGGTCTGCCGGAATTCTCCGTCTTCAGGTACGCATATCCTGTTCTTATACCATAGTGTACCGTGACTGTCCACCCTAAAGTCTGGGGCCTTATTCTCTCCCGTGTGCTTGCGGATCTTCATTAGCTCCATATCGGATTCTTGGGCTTTTCTGATTTTGTCTTCCAGGGTGGGCTGGACACTTAGTTGGTGAACGTAGCCCTGGGGAATAATGTGCACGTTGAGTCGTGCCATTTCCTCTTGTAATTGGGCATTCTTAGGTACTGCTTTTCCATAAGACTTTCTGCTTAAGGCATCTGCTACTACGTTGGCTTTTCCCGGGTGGTAATGGATTTCCAGGTTATAGTCTTTGACTAATTCCAACCACCTTCTTTGCCTTTGGTTCAGGTCAGGCTGGGTGAAAATGTACTTCAAGCTCTTGTGGTCCATGTAGATCTCGCACTTATTTCCAATCAGGTAATGTCTCCAAATCTTAAGGGCATGCACTACGGCTGCAAACTCCAAATCATGGGTGGGATAGTTCTGCTCGTGGGGCTTGAGTTGGCGGGAAGCATACGCCACTACTTTCCCATCTTGCATAAGGACACATCCTAGTCCTTGTCGGGATGCATCGCAATAGACGACAGAATCCCGTTGAATGTCTGGCAAGGTTAGCACTGGGGCGGTTGTCAGTCTTCTTTTCAACTCCTGAGAACTCTTCTCACACGACTCGGTCCAGACGAACTTCTTCTCCTTCTTGAGCAACTCTGTCATGGGTCGGGCAATCTTGGAGAATCCTTCAATAAACCTCCGGTAGTATCCCGCTAGGCCAAGAAAGCTTCTGATTTCGCTCACATTGGTTGGTTGTTGCCAGTTGGAAACTGTTTCGACTTTCCCAGGGTCTACTGCTACTCCTTCTGCTGTCAGAATATGTCCAAGGAAAGATATTTTCTCCAACCAGAATTCACACTTGCTGAACTTAGCGTACAGCTTGTGCGCCCTCAGTTTCTCCAGTACCACTCGAAGGTGTTGCTCATGTTCCTCCACACTTTTGGAGTAAACAAGTATGTCGTCAATGAAAACTACGACAAACTTATCTAGTTCCTCCATAAACACCTTATTCATGAGGTTCATAAAGTATGCCGGTGCGTTAGTGAGTCCAAAGGACATCACGGTGAACTCGTATTGTCCATAACGGGTGACGAAAGCAGTCTTTGGGATGTCACTTTCCCTAATCCTGAGTTGATGGTATCCTGACCTTAAGTCGACCTTCGAGAAATATTTGGCTCCCTTTAGTTGGTCAAATAAATCATCTATTCTGGGGAGAGGATACTTGTTCTTGATAGTGGCTTCTGGGATGTGGTAGCGACGAAACTCTTCCACAAACTCATCCCAAGTGATGGTGGAGGGATCTTTGGTCGCTGCACAGTAGTTTTCCCACCAGGCTAAGGCTGTTCCAGTGAGCTGGTGAGTGGCCAACAGAACCTTGTCTCGATCCTCACAGTTGAATGGCTCTAGTTCCCTTAGGATGGCCCTCAGCCAGTCATCTGCATCCAAGGGGTTCACAGATCCGCCAAACGTGGGTGGCTTTGTCCGGAGAAATTCTATCAGCTTTTCATTCATGCCCAGAACACGGGGCTTTGGGCGGGTGATGGCATTGGCTATGGCTTCCAGCAACAGGGTCTGGTTAGCCAATACTTGCGCCAGGTCTACGGCAGGTGGTGGCGGTGGAACCATGTTTTCTCCTCCATTTTCGTCCTGATTCACTTCTTGGTCGTTAGGGCGCTCCCTTCGTTCAGCATGCGATCCTTCCGCATTTGGGTCCATACGACCGGAGCCTTGGAAGCTCCTGGCAGGACGCCTTGAAACCATCTGTAGGGGAGCGGGTTTCTATGAGATTTTAGGTGATGTTTAAGTTGATTAAGACGGGCTTTTGAAAAGACAGGATCTGACTCCTGCCGTCAAGCACACAACAAGCACACATGACACACAAGCACAAACAACTTCATTTCAACCATGAGAGGAGGATACATCCCGAACTACTCGACCGGTACAACGCTGGTACACTACACGACAAGGCACTACGACAAAAGCTAAGGGTGCGGCTCTAAGCTCGGACCAGCACGGCTTCATTCCTTGGCAAGGGCCTCTGGGGCATGCTACTCGCGGGGCGAGCCATCTTCTGGGGCGGAGTGTGCTTCCAGGCGAATGAGCAGCTCATCACCGTCATCATCCTGGGGGTTCCCGTTCTCTTGGGGCTGGGCGGAAGTTCCCTCTTCGACGGTTGAGGTTGGTTGCTCAGCGGGTACAGACGGTGTTGGGGTCTCAGGAACTCCTCCCCATCCTATGAGGGGTGTCCCAATTAGGACTTGTGCTTCTCCCACAGCCGGAACGGGTGTTCCACTGTTGGTCCATTCCTGTATGCGCTGATCCTGAATCCGCCTGAGGCTCTCATGGGCAATAGCTTCACTGCTTATGGCGGCCGCGGTCCTTGCTTCAGCTTGGGCTACTCGAACTTGGTGCATCCTTACTGTGACTTCCGCTTGCTCAGGCCGACCAATTTGCTCTCTCAGGAACTTGGCCTGATCATCAAAGAGTTTATCCAAGGAGACGAGGTAGGCAACTACATGGTACAAAAGATCTTCTTGGTGACGGCGTCGTTCCAGGTTTCTCATGCGGGCCTGCCAGACTGGAGTCCGGATGGCGGGAGGATAAAGTCTCATCGGTGTGGAGACAAGGTGTTCCTCGTAGATCCGGCACAGGTAGCGGAGAGTTTTCCGGAGGGCCAAGGGATAGGTATCTCGGTGTCGAAACCCTGTGGCTGTCACGCGCCACGGCTCGATGTTGGGGTAGCGGGTGCTTCTGGCGATGGAGAGGACCACCCTACAGCGAAGAGTGCCGAGTTGCTCGTACTCTCTACTGTAGTACCTTGGGCGCTCAGTGATACCGAGGCGTTCCAGGGAGTTGATGAGAAGGCGGGCAAAACCAGGCTCCTCCTGGCACACGCCTTGGGTCCATCCATCTTCGGCCATCTGAAAACAAGGGTAGAGTTGAACAAGTTGTACAAAGGCTAGGATACAAAAGATAGATAGTTTTATTTATTCACAAAGGTTGGGTACACTCCTCAGGGGTACACTTATTATTAGGACGATAGCTCTAGCCTAGGCACTCCATTCTCTTCTCATGGGGATTCTTCCTCATGCTGAATGCGACGCTTTTTTGGTGGGAGGTCTTGTTCCAACATCACATCCTCGGTCTGGGTTCCCTTATCCCAGTGGGTTTCTTCGGGTTCATCGTCCATCAACCCAGCTTCTTCTCTTCTCCTACGTTTCTTGTGGAGCTCATCCCATAGGTTCTTGTGGAATACTTCAGAGCGTTCCTTTCTCTGGCGTAATCTCGCTGCAGGTTGGCTAGGGAAACCTCCGCCGCTCTCGTCTTTATCCTTTCTAATTCTATCCTTTGTTCTGCTCTTTCTGCCCTTTCGATTTGGTGCTTCAACTGCTCGGCATGTTCATGGAAAAGGTGGTCTAAACCATTGAGGTAGATGGGCAGGTGAGAAATCGTATCTTCTAGGTCTTCTTCTTCTCTTCCAAGTCCTCTCATCCGGGCGATCCATGAGCGTCCTCTTCCTCCAGAGGGTGGGAAAAATCCCATCGGAGTCCGTCGAAGGTGTTGCCTATAGACCACTCGTAGGCGTCGCAGGGCTTTTCAGGCGGCTTTTGGGTATGTGTCGGTGAAACGAAACCCAGTGGTGGAGATGAACCAAGGATCTATGTCGGGGTAGAGTGTGCTCCTTCCCACGAAGATCATCACTTTACACCGAAGGGTGCCATTGTGTTCGTACTCCCGATAGATGTACTCCGGTGGGTCCCTTACTCCGACGCGCTCTAGGCTGAGTAGCAGTAACTTAGGGAGGCCAGGCTCTGCGGGGCAGACGCCTCCACTCCATTCCAAGTTAGCCATCTGGAACCAGATAAGGACCAAGGTAAGAGATTTGTGGAAAGGTGAGCTAAGCAGGGAAAAGATTTAGAGAAAGGCTTAGAAACGGTCTCGGGTCCTAGGGGTCGCGTCCTACGGCCAACCTACGGCTCTGATACCACCTGAAGCGTCCCCTCATCAGAGGTGACTAAATGTGATACAAATACCAGTCCCAGGAGGCTGGTAACACATTTATTACAACAGGTGGTTCATTCCCGTACAACACGTCGAGGCCGTGGGCATGGGAGCGCCACTGCCACGAGGAGCAACATAAGAACTACAGACCAAACTACGATAGCAACAACATCTAAGATATCTTCAGAGTCTGGCGCCAAGGAAGCTTCACCCTGAATCCACAGGCACGGGTTGGGTGCAGGACAGCAACCTACTAGACGTCTTCGGGTACGAAGTCGGGATCCTCCTCTAAAAAAATAGTTAATCAAGCAAGGGTGAGTACATACGTACTCAACAAGTCCAACCCCACCCACGGAGGGGCTAATAAGCAGATCATGCACAGGATATATCAAGGATCAGGATACGGTTTATTTTACAAACGCACTCACTCATGCAAGGGTTTGTTTTCGAAAAGGTTTTCGCAACCAGTTTTCATAACTCAAGTAACTCATTTGTTTTGTGAAAACCAAATGCAGACTACCGGACTCCCCGTCCGCAGTAGCCCAGGCACACAGCCACACACTTTTCCAGAAATCAACTCACGCCAGGGAAATCATCCCAAACCCAAACACTAGTTTTGTGACCCCACCGTGACTCGTCCAATACCGTGGACACGGCTATTCGAATAGGTTTTACACTCTGCAGAGGTTGTACATCTTTACCCACAAGTAGGGTACCGCCACACGAACACCTTAGTGTCGGCGTGGATCCTATCAAAGCCATTACCCACCTTAGCTAACCCTACTAGCCACCACGGGAGCAACCAAGGGGTTATATAACCAGGGCGTACCTCACACAGATCGTACCCCTACTCCTTGATCTCCCGCTGCTCACCCGCACTCCTGATGGCAAGTAGATTAACTAGTGGGATTTATGCTAAGCCGTTGCCACATACAACGGTCGAGTGGTAGTACGATAATTGGGTCAGGTGAGATGTCACGCAACCCGGTCCTTAACGACAAGATGGACATCTCCAACACGCTCAACCACAAAGGTACGAGCTCACCCATACTCCTGACACACGCGTCCATCCCGTCTACCCAGTTCTTTACTCATTTTCCAAATTATCCCACTCCTATTTTTAAAGCACTCACACATTTTAAAGAAATCATTTAGGGCAATCAAAGATCAATCATAGCAAACAAGGGTGGCTATCCTACCGGGTTTTAACAGTAAAACAATATGCAATTTATAAAACAGGTCATAGGGTTGTATTTATAAAACTGGGATCAAAGCATGCATCAAAGGATGAGATTGAACTTGCCGTCTTCGAAGTCTTCCGGGAGTTCCTGCTCACGGTTCGGGACCTCGGGTTCCTGCTCGCAGTACTCGGCTCCAAGCTCCGGCTCGCGGTACTCCTCCTCGTTTACTCCGTCAGCTATAGCGTACACATAAACAAGCATGCAATCAATACAAGCACACAGGATTTACCGGCTGAGCTCGAGGAGAAAATAAATAGAAAAGGAGGAATAAATATTATTTAGGGGGAAAGGATGGGTGGCTCGGCGGAAATGTAGGGGAAAAGGCCGGGGTAAGAACTGGAATTGATCGGCGGAAGTATAGACATGACGCGTTAAAGGCGTCATTAGGATTAATTGAGAGAGGTTAAGGACTAAGTGTAATTAAGTTTAAAAGAAAAGGACTCAGTTGTAATATACAAATGAGGTAGGGTGTAAATAAAATGGCCTAGGACCTATTTGTACATGTCCTTGGAGAAGTAAGGGCTGATTCATAATTTGATTTATTGGATAGGGTCTATTTTGAAAGAAGAAAGAGAGAGGGAATAAAGAAGGGAGGGGTTTCGGGGAAAAATGAAAAAGGGCAGGGGCTTTAAGCAAAAAGACCAAGAGAGAGGGAGGGGGCCTCGGTGAAAAAGAAAGGAGGGGAGGGGGTTTTCGGCCAAACGGCCCTCTCCTTCCTTTCGACAGAACAGAGGAGGGGCAGGGGAGCGGCCGGGTCGGCCGGCGACGGCGATTGCCGGTGCTCCGGGCAGGGCAGCGGCCGGGGTTAGGGGCAAAAGCGAGAGGAGGCCGTGGGGAGTCGATCCCCTTCCTCACCTTGGGTTGGTGTGGTGCGAGGAGGTGGATCGGCGGGCGACGGCGGCCGGCAAGAGGCGGTGGCTGGGGATGGCGCTGGTGGAGAGCTCGGGAGGGAGAGGGAGGCTGCTGTGGAGGTGCGAGGCAGGGTAGGGAGCGTCAGGCTCTTTTATAGCCGCGGGTAAGGCGGTGGAGTGGCCGGGACAAACACGCGAACCACGTGCGGCCGGCGGCGGCAATGGTGGTTCGCTGAGCTCGGTTCGGCCGGAGTTAAGGCGCTGGTGGCCGGGAGCAGCAGCGGTGCTGTGGGAGATGACCCGTCGGGCAGTGAGGCGTCACGCAGTGATGTGCAAGCTGGGTGGCTGCAGCACGAGCGACGGCGTGATGCGGACGGCGGCTTGCGGCGTGGAGTAAAGGCGTCGCGACGAGCTTGGCGTGCAGGGGCGCAGGGGATGTGACGGTTCGGCGGCGTCGTGGCGTGGTTATGGCGGCCTGGCAGGGCGCGGCAGTGCTGCGTCCACGGGTCGGTGACCGACGGTCCGCGGCGGCGGGACCGGCGACGCGACGGCAGCGGCAGGCGCGGCGCAGAGGGTGCGGCGCCCACACGGCTGCGCGACGGGCCCGGCGCGGTTCGTGGTGCTCCGGTGTCAGTGCAGCAGAGCGCGGCCGGCGCGTTCACCCGGCGCGTCGTAGCACGGAGCGGCGTCCGTGCGTGCGGCGATGGCGAGCGTGGCGTGGCGTTGGCGCGGGGCGGCCGGCGGCTTGCGACGGCGGTGGCTCCGGGGAGATGACGGCACGGGCAGGTGGAGTAATGGCGGCCGGCGGGCAGGACGTGAGCGGCAGCGGCTCAGTCGAGCTGGAGTTAAAGCGTCCTGTGGCGGCGCTGTGCAAACGAGGCGACGGCTCGCCGGCAGCGGCACCAGCGGCGGTGCCCGCGTGCTCGGCGTGGTAGGGCCGACGTGTGCGTCGAGGCGTGCCAACACATGCGGCCGCGCCGCGCGGTCGTGTGAGGCGAGGTAGCCGGCGTGCGGTGCGCCCGAGGGAGAGGCAGGCCGGCGGGGCTGGGAACAGCGGTGCGGGCCGGGGCAGGGGCGCGGCGCCGAAGGAAGGAGAAAGGAGAAGAAAGAAGAAAAAGAAAAAGAAGAAAAAGAAAAAGAAGAAAAGGAAATAGGAAAAAGAGAAAAGAGAAAAAGGGAAAAGGAGGAAAGAAAAGAGAAAGGGTTAGAAAAAATGGAAGAAATTCTAGGAAAAATTAGGAGAGGGAAAGAAAAGATTTTCGGCAGAATTTTCCCGGGTTCGAGCACTCCGCGGGCTGACGCGGTGTTGGCAGCGGAGCAGGCCGGCTGGCGGGACCATGGCGGGCTTGGGATTCCCGGCGAGGTGGCCGACAGCGGCGCTGCAGCGGTGCTGTGCGACACGACGCGGAGGGCCGTGGTGGCTTGAGTGATGGCGGGCGGGATGGGCGGTGCCGGCGGGATTCGCGGCACGCGCGCCGAGGGAAGGAGAGAGGGGAAGGATGATCGGGGTTTTGAAGAGACGATCGAGCTCAGCGGGAAAGTTTTGAAAACACGTGTGATTTAGCAGGTGATTTATTAGGGCTGAAAACGCGGGCGTTACACTCCTCAAGAGGATCGGCCGACGTAAACCCTTGTCCTAGCTTGCCCAAATCATCAAGATCTTCGATAGCTTCACACGTATCGTTCTTTTGCGCCCGATAGTGTTCAAGTCTCCGCTGCAACCACTCTTGATTTGACTCCATCAAATCACATGAAATGGTTTAGCCGATTATTCACCAGCTTTATGACAGCAGGGATAAAGCCATCTTTAGAACAACTAATGAACTCATAATTAGATAAATCTAAGCCAGATAGACATTTTACATCATCATGCACTCCTATAGAATTGCTATCAGCTATAGCTACACAAGCAGAATTATCACCTTGCACAACTTCTACCTCATCATCAACCCATTGTATTAAAAACTGATGCAAGGAAGAAGGCACACACTGATTTGCATGAATCCAATCACGACCAAGGATTAAGCTATAGTTACTTTGCGTCTCAGCGACGAAGAAAGCTGTAGCTAACGTCTTGCTCCCAACGGTGAGCTCCATAGAAGCAACGCCTTTGGCACTCATCGGCTCGCCTCCTCCCACACCGCTGACGGTCATGTTGGTCTTGATCAACTCCTCATCTGAACCTCCAAGTTTCTTGAATAAGGAGTATGGCATTAAGTTGACGATCGCTCCCCCATCAACAAGCATCCGAGTGACCGGCTTCCCATTGATGTGCCCTTTGACGTATAAAGCCTTCAGATGATTTTCAGACTCTTTTGGCTTCTGGAATACAGCATCTTTCGGCCCCAAATCAAGGTGAGCAATGTCCTCCTCTGAAAGCATAAAACCATCACTAGACATATGTATAACATTAATTTCAAGGTTCATCTGCTTAGGAGAGGAACTGTAGTCAACAAGCTGCTCATCATCCTCTGGCGCAGGCACTGAAGATATCGGAGTCGAAGAATCTGAAACGGGCAAATTTTCTGGACCAGGCGGTCTAACCGCCTCCAGACGCGGTCTGACCGCCCCTGGCGGTTTAACCGCCTCAGCTGGCGTTTTGACCGCCTCTGCCTGAGGTGCTGCCTGTAGTGTCGCCTTGACTCTCCACTCTTTCCCTTGTGGTGCCATTGGTCTGTAGATGTTGAACATATCATCTCTCTGTTTCTCCAACTCATTTTCCTTCTTCTCTCGAAACCTCAAGCGTTGAAGCTTCCTCCTTTGTGTACGCGTCAAACCGGGAGGACACCACCTTGGTAAGAAGTACTTGGAGTTGGAACCACTCCCACTAGCCTCATGATCATTAGCAGCACATCCTTTCTGAACAGGTGTCATAACCTGATTGTTTAACACAACCGATCCTTTGCCACCTATCTCAATAGGAACATCCATTGTTCCAATCTGTATGATGTCTTGGCCAGTAGTCCTCTCTGGATTAATATCCATCTTCTTAACCTCCTCTTCTTTGATCTTGGGCTTGTACACCTGTCGCGGAGGAGATTGAACATTTTTTCTGGGCAGGGCGGTTTGACCGCGTATAGGGGGCGGTCTGACCGCGTTGGCCCTCAGGGCGGTCTGACCGCGTGTAGGAGGCGGTTTGACCGCGTTGGCCAACTGATGCTGCCCTGACCAACGTGGAGCCCAACGATCCTGTGTAGGTCGTGAAATCCGATCCAATGCTGGTCTTCTTGGCCCTCCCCATCCAGGATGGAAGGACTGCTGAAAAGGCACCCACATTACTCCATTGTCATCATAAACCGGACGAGGTTCCCGTTGTGGAGTAAATTGTTGTCCTTGCTGTGATGAATCACCTTTGAATCTTGTAGCTGTTCTTGGAGGCGATGACGGCCTCTCTTGACGTGGAGGTGATCTCATCCTTTTTTTTAATGGCCGATCACTTGTAACGGCCTTTTGTTTAGAATATTTGTCAAATAGCATATCAAACGTGACCTTTGGTTTTGGAACACTCCCCTGATTCTTTGCCATGTTGAGCTTCCAGTTTCCAACTTCCGGCCGCTTTGGAATAAGCATCTTTGGACGGCCATGTACAGGGGCGGTCTGACCGCCTGCCACACCCGGTCTAACCGCCCCTACCTGAACAGGTGCAGACGGCTGTTGATCAGTAGGTGTTGCAGATGTGGACGACCCTTGCCCCCCATGTCCAGAAGCTTTGACAGTAATTTTAAACGTTTCTCTGCCATCAGGGGTCTTCTCATATGCTACTTCCCTTGTCAACTCTTTTCCTCTCAAATCGGGCTTTGCCTCCCCGACTACCACATTCTTTCCCTTGGTTGAATCGACTTGATGAGGTCGAACTAGTACCTTGGGCTGCTGCAAATCCATGGTATTGACAGGAAAAGGTTGCTTGTCCACTTGCATCTCATGAAACATCAAACGACCTTCATTTATGGCCGATTGAACCTGACGACGAAACACATTGCAATCGTTAGTAGCATGAGAATAAGAATTATGATACTTACAATATGCACGTCTTTTTATTTCTTCAAGTGGAGGCAAAGTATGAGTCAATTTAATGTTTCCAGATTTATGTAATTCATCAAAGATACGATCACATTTAGAAACATCAAAAGTAAATTTTACTTCTTCTTGCCGACCCTTATGAGCCGGTTTAAGTGATGAACAAGAATAAGCTTTTTCTTTAGAGGGCCAAACAAATTCAGCAGCATATACCTCTTTGTCACTATCGCTCAAACTATCAGAATCATAGTCAATAATATGCATATTAGAACGACGTGACTTAGAGCTATCTTTTTCCTTATTCATCCGGTTTTCAATAATTAAAGCTCTCACTTGAACTTGAGCAACCGAAAGAAAATCAGAACCCTCTATTTTATCTCTAATTGAAGACCTTAAGCCCTTTAAGCAAATATCAGCAAGGTCCATATCAGTAATTGACAAATTAAAGCACCGGTTTTTAGTTTCCTTAAACCTTTTAATGTAAGAAGAGACGGTTTCATCTCTACCTTGCCTAACCGATGTTAAATCTGTCAATTTTAATTGCACACTCCCGCTATAAAAGTGATCATGAAATTTACGCTCTAGCATATCCCAAGATATAATAGAGCCGGGAGCAAGTGAAGAAAACCAAGCAAAAGCGGTGCCAGTCAATGATAAAGAAAACAAACGCACTTTAAGAGCATTATAAGCACCCGCTTCACCAAGTTGAGCCGTATACTGACTAATATGCTCCCATGTGGTTCGGTCATCATCACCACTAAATTTGATCAAATCAGGCATACGCCAACCACGTGGGAGAGGAAACCTATCAAAATCGGGATCATATGGCTTTTGATATAGATTAGTATTACCAATATCAACACCAAGTTTATTTTTAACCACGCTAGCCAAATCTTCCTTAAATTTATTAAATTCCGCCCAATTAGGATTATTTGGCTGTTGCGGGGCTGCATTCACCAAATTCATCTTATTTAAGTAAGGAGCTATCTTAGCTTGAGCTAGCCTATAACTTTCAAACACATCATCAGGAATTAAATTTGGTTGAGCAGATGTGTTAACTATTGTATTATAATGAGGTCTAGCATTACCAACTGTATTAGAAAAATTAGGAACCACTGAACTCGGCACAACAGAAAGTGGTAAAGGCTGTTCAGGTACCAATTCCATGGCGCTGGTCAGGCCGGTCTGACCGCCTGTCAGGGGCGGTCTAACCGCCCCGGCCGTGTTCGGCCATTGCGGCTGGATCGGCGTTTGTTGACCAACGTTGAAGTCAGGTGGCATGCCATACATGTAATTTGCAGTGTTAGTACTAGGCAAAGGCGCTAAGCTAGGATTAACTACCCCACTAGTATTAATTTTAGGAACACTATTACTAGTTTCATTATTATTGTAAAAATCAGCACTGCTATCCTTTTCAAGATCTTCTAATCTTTCTAAACGAGCAATATACGAGGCAATCAACTCATCACTTTCCACAGTCGTTTTTTGAGAAATAGAAGGATTTTGTGGAGATTGACTTACAGCGGTAATTACCTCAACATTATTGTCGTTCAACTTGATCGCCGGCAGCTCGAATTCCTTCAATCTTGCTACCTTGCCATGACGATCTTTCTTGACGCCTGCTAGAAATTGTACCTTCATGTACTCTTGCAGCGCCTAGAACTTCTGCTGCTCCTCCAGAGAGAGATCCTCCATCGAAGCCGTGATGATATTCTCCATATCAAGTTCACACCGAGATCCCATCTTACTAGGGCAAGATTGAACGGTTTTGAAAACCAGATCTTCTTCTCCCCAGCGGAGTCGCCAAAAGTGTGTTGACGCTTTTTCCGGTCGAACACACTGGTGCGCTAGGTCGCGCGGTCGTCGAAACACTCCTCGTCGAAACCACCAGCAGGGGGCGGTCTAACCGCCTATGGGGGGCGGTCTAACCGCCTCTGTCAGAGGATCGCCGAAAACCTAAATCCGCTGCCCCGGGAGGGACCCCGTCAGGGACAACGAGCCTAGGGTTGCTCTGAGATCGGCAGGCCACTCAGAACGTCCTTGAACGCCGTAGAGACGAGCAAAGAAAGCAAAAGGGATGGAAAAGCTAGGGTTTGGAGATAAAAGTGTAAAAAGATAAATGATCGATTGGGTCCTCGGCCCTCAATCGGCCACGGCCCTTTATAAATAGGGTGGGGAGGTCTTGCCCCGCAAGGAAACCTTTTACAACTCGAAATCTACAAGGATTCCTCAATTTGTTTCGGACTCAGGGGGAGGCGGTCTAACCGCCCCGGCCACGCGGTCTGACCGCCCTGGCCACTTTTGCCGGACCAGCTACAGCACGACCCGGTCAGACCGCCCTTGGTACCCGGTCTGACCGGCCTGCCTGACCTGAGTCGGCTTTTGCCAATTTTGAGTGTCAACAATATTCTTCCTGAAAGGAATGGGTTTGAGTTCTTTCTGGTAATGGAAGTGACACAAGCTCGTGCTGGCTGAGCAGCACGGTTGTCAGGGGCTCAAGCAGTATTAAACTCTATAAACAAGGAAAAAAAAGGTTGAGGAAGTAAAGTGACAGAGAATAAAAAAAAGTACAAATTCCAGAATGACCTGCTCATGTAATTTCAACACGATTGGATACAAGGGCTGAACTTCTGATTATTCTGATCAGGCAAATTATCAGTACAAAATTGTTCACAAGTCTCAGAAAAATCAGGCAAATTATCTGGGCTATCTGCTGATACTTTCAGGCATCTTCAGCCTGGAATCTTTTTTTCAGGAGCCAACTTCCATTACTTTCTCACTACCTCCCAAATGCCTTAGTAATTGGGTGACTGTTAAACAGATCAACTAAAATTTAAACATAAAAGACTTTCATAGGTCAGCAGAATGCCTACTGTTGGTGTTCATATAACAGACACTTATAACATTTATTCAATGACATACTCATCATACTAAGGAGAAAATATAATGACACATGAGAACTCACCAGTGTAGCATTTACAAATGCTAATTTCTAGTAAGGTCTTCTATTCTTTAAAAATGAAGCAAGGAAAATCAATTAAGCATTCTATTCTCAGAGCAAAACAATATCTGTAGCAGTTCACTCTAGTACTAGTACAACATGGCACGGAAAGAAGCATACAGAATTGCATAACTAATCAGATATAGGCCATGGTTTTTGAAAGAGAGATCAGAGATGGGCTGAAAAGTGCATGGTTATTTATGCCATCTCAATTTCATTGTTTCATCTCAAAATGCATCGAGAATGTCTCTAGCTTGGAGCTCCCTGCGGATTTCGATAAGCAGAAATTACTCCAAATGAAAAGGAAATGAATTTTCAGTTGAACTGCAGCCCAAGTGTACACTGTACAACAGCTATTCAAGAACCGTTTGTTTACACAGCAGGTCAGCATAACAGAAAGGGTTATCCAGATCAGCAGAACAGAAAGAGTAATAGTCACAACTGTAAAGATACAGAGTACTCATGTGATGCATATGTGCAATGAATCCATTTGGATATAGAGAATGTTATGTACTGTAAGAACATCACAAAAGTTGGATTTCTCCAAAATTAAAAGGAGCACAAGCTGTTTGAAAGAATAAAGCAAATGGCCTTGACCACAATACATTCAAGTGGAATTAACTAATTAACAAAAGAACTAGAAATCACAAAACCACTGCCTTCCTAAGGCCATGCTAGTATGCTGAACAATAAACCATAAACAAAAATTTGAAAGAAGCAGGACTTGAGATTTCTACATAAGAAATTGGACACAAGATGCTAGCCATACACAAGATGCATTAAGAATAATTCAACTGACCACATTCATCACAAGCTGTCAACTTGGCAGCAGTTCTTCCATCCATTATGCAAAACTGACCACAATTGCAGTTCTTACATCAAGATTATTTTAAAAGACTGACCAATAATAAATTATGCAAAACTGATGCATTAAGAATAATTCAACTGACCACATTCATCACAAGCTGTCAACTTGGCAGCAGTTCTTCCATCCATTATGTAAAACTGACCACAATTGCAGTTCTTACATAAAGATTATTTTAAAAGACCGACCAAGAATAAATTACTGACCAATAATAAATTATGCAAAACTGAGTAAATCATAAATTACACACATTATTTTTGCTCTTTAGTCACTGAGTTGAGCCATAGCTTGTTGCACCACATGCGCCTCACACTTCAGCTGCAAAGGGAGACACCCTTGCCTTTCAAGCATCCCTTTCCTAATGTGAGGAAGATCATACCCATTGCCGCCACCAAGTTTTAGGACTTCCTTCATGCACCAGTGGAGGGTCAAGAAAATTCTATTTGCTTGGCGCTCTGAATAACTTTCAAAAGCCTGATCCACAATATTGATATGTTTTAGAACATTTTATTTTCATAATAAGTTGTTGCACACAGAATTTCAAAGGAAAAGCAACAGATTCACAGCTCTCACCTGATCCACAGCAGCTACAAGCTCTTCAGTTGTTCTGGATGATGTTTTATACTGAGTTGACTGAATAGTGTTAAAGAAGCCTAAATCCAAGACATTGAGATCATGTGAGCTTACTGGTTGACAGACAAGTCTAATGTCGAACCCATGTTGCTTAGCAGCCTCACAAAACATTCTGTCATTAGGAGCAAGATGGGGTCTCGCATTGTCTTGCTGTATGAATATTGTCTTGTTGGCATCTTGGGGCGGCCACTTGGCACGAATAGCCGGTAGAACCTTTTCAATCATGAAAGATCGAATGACATCCTTGTTTACTGATTTGACCGCTTAGCTGGTTCATAAGTCACGAATGGGAAACAACCAATCTTTCCATCAAACGTGCAAAAGCCCAGAGAATTAAATCTTGGCCGAGCCACGACAATCAAAATCATGATATTAGGAATGTAATTCTTGCTCTTGCAAGTTCGAACTAGTTGTTCTTCACCTGGAAGTGCATAATATCTTTCTGTTTTCCTTGTAATGTAGTAGAACTTCTCATCAATGAACACATAATCAAACAGCCCTTGAAACATGGGATCATGTGGTAGACTTCTCGGGTCAAGCATAGACAGACACCACTTTGGCATGTCCTTCTTGTTTTGGTCTATTAAATAGGGCTTGATGCTGTTTGAAACACGCTTTATAATGCCTTCATGTTTCATTGCATGCAATTTGCTTTTACTAACACCAAAGTGTTGAGCCACATCATGTATTGTTGTACGACTAGACATAGGAAGATCACTGAGTGTTGACACATCCACCTCAATTTTCTTACGACCACACCTGGACTTTCCACTTGAAACATCAACTAGCATACCTCCATCTAGGCAGGTTTTCCCTTTTTCCAGATACACTGGATTGTTCGAAGAGGTACTGAGAATTCCTGTGAAACTTCACTCGTTTCATGACCTTTTAAGTTTCCATTCCTAGCTTTTGCCATCAAAGATTCAAATATTGCTCTTCTTTTCTCATCTGGCACTACGGCTCTCCTCTGTACATTCTCTTGAGGCTGTAGAGGAGCCTCTGTATCTGTATCAGAACCATCTTGTAGAGCAACATCTAGGTGAGCATGTGGACCGCTCCCAAAACCATTTTGACCAATCTCTGGAGCATGTTCAATTGGTTCCAAATTTAAATCAATATCATTCACTACTTCTTGATCAGTGGACCTTGCTGTAGGGGACCTCCCATGCCTTGCTGTAGGGGACCTCCCATGCCTTACTGTAGGGGACCTTAGCTGTGGTGACAATAGCATTCGGCTCAGTGGTGATCTGAAAAGTAACATGGAAGTTAAGGGGGACTTTCTTTTCTTCCTCCTCTGGTCTTCTACTTTTTGATCATTTATCTCAATCCCCAGAGCCCTGCACAAGCATTAATTTAACATGAGTCTGTAGGTACTCTGAGCTACAATTTGTAACTTACTAATGCAAGTACTCTGTTATAGGTAGCTACTAGTTAAATAGATGCATGGTAGCAGTATATACAATTGTTCTTTTTCATTCCCTGCAGCTGGTTTCTACCTCACCCATGCAAATTATTCTCTCACCAATCATTCAAAAGCAGTATCAAATTAAGGACAGATCAAACAGGCTATTAGGCGGCCCTATTGGAGTATACATCAAAGTTGAAATTTGGGTACATGATCATGAGTAAACAAAATAAAAAGAAAGGTCCAGTATAGCATTATTAAGCTAACATTATTTCAGTACATTGTTTTAAGTATACCATAAAGTTTTCAGTATTGCATTGTGCAGACCTAGCTAATTGGGCAAAACATGTAAGACCAGAATGCAATGAGCACTCATAAACCCAGACCTAGATAACTATGTTGACAATTACTTCCCCAAATTAATGAAACTTAGCAGATTTTGTATGACAATAATGGAGAAGTACTCTACTACTTTTGCAAATAAAAAAATGCAAGCATCAGACAAGTTTCAAGCAGATGACGAATCAGCACAAGTACTGAACTCTCAGCAGATGGCAAAGGCAAGACACGTCATTACATTCTGACTGAACACTACATGAGCACTCGAGTTCTTATGAGCTAATTTGCATGTCTTGAACATCATATATTTAAGCATGACTGCAATACAATTCCTGATGGTGATCTCCAATTGCAGGTACTAGGATGATTTTATTGATTTCATCTTCGAAGTTCAGCATGCATGTGGCGACACACACAACAGTAGCACAAAGTATCCAGCAATGACCAATGGGAGTGGCAAAGCAAAAATATAGGATTTGTTGGACTCCAAATTGAGTTTACTACTCCAAATTGCAGGCACTCAGATTCGCACATGTCTCCACCAGCTATAGATGGCTACATTTGCAACATTGCTCAAACCATTATCACAAGAATCCTTGACCCATAACTGAATCTTACATCTGAATTTGCGATTTGTAATCTTTTAGACAGAAGATTGCAGATTGGTTGTTTGCAACAAGGTACGGGATGGTTATATAACTACGATCCTAACTAAGACAGACAGAAGATTGGCACAATGCAAAGCAGCCTAGAATCACCATCATCAAAAGATTGAATTCACATATGGATTACAAACCAAGAAAGATATCGTACCTCATAGATGGAGAAGGGGAATCTTGGCTATGATGCTGGCGCGATCTCGGTGAGGAGGGAGCAGCGCCGGGGAGGAGCTGGTATAGAGCGGCTGCAGCGGAGGGTGAGACGCTGGGGAGGAGCTGGGATGGAGCCGCCACAGTGGAGAGAGCAGCGCCGGGGAGGAGATGAGATAGAGCAGCCGCAGAGGAGGGAGTGACGCTGGGGAGGAGCTGGTAGAGAGCGGTCGCGGTGGAGGGAGCGACACCGGGGAGGAGCTGGTAGAGAGCGGTCGCAGTGGAGGGAGCGACGTCGGCGAGGAGATGGGATGGAGCCGCCACAGTGGAGGGACCAGCGCCGGGGAGGAGATGGGATTTTGCGGAGGAGGAGCCTGATACTGGCGGCGCCATTGGGAGGACCGGCGGCGGCGGCGCTCGCGGATTCGAGCGGAGGAGTCGATGGTGTTTTTTGTTTTTTTTTGCAATTGTGACGGTGGAATGAGGAAGGGCAAAATCGTAACTTCACAGACTCCTTAATTTCGTCGAAGCGGTCGGGAACGACATGTATTCGCAAACAGAGGGAGTAATATTCTGGTCTCACATATGTTGTACATGTACAACAACAATACATGCAGCGACAATCAGGGGCGGAGCTACGTTGTGACCTCTGGGTGAGGCCGCACTCAAATTTTTTTATATAATTCTTTATTATCTGTAGATTTTCATCATGTAAATTTGAATGCATACTAATCATCATTGTCATATAAAACTATATAAGAGTTCATCTAAAAAATTCTCTCAACTCTCAGCCATCTATGTCATCCGCTTACATCATCAGTAATTACTAGGAGCACCCCACTACATACCATTATATTAATTCTCTCAAACAGTCAAACCTTAAGCAACCACATCACCTAGCTTAATTACCTGTTGTCTGAAGCTATGCAAGAGCTTGCTGAGAATGCTGTCTGCCTTACTGGACTTGGACCGTGTTTAGGTAAAAAATTTTGGGTATTAAATGCAATTGTGACCAATAATTAGGGTGTTAAATAAATGCAGTTTACAAAACTACCTTCGCACCTCTAGGTAAATTTCCGAGAGGAGTCTAATGAGGGCTTTGACCACATGATTAGAAGATGGTTACTGTAGCATTATTGTAGTAAATTATTAAATTAATTATGCTCATTAGATTCATCACGTAAAGTTTGCAAATAGACTTCATTTAGTACTCCATGCATGCGAGATTCCCTTTTCTGAAAAATTTTTGGAAGTCATTTAAACACGGCCTTGAGTGGATTTCATCACTCACCACGCTGCCCAAGTTCGGATGAATGTGAACGCTGCAGCAATCAACTCCTTCCATTCTCTGTCAAATTCTTTGCTGACAGGTTTGCTGACATCATGATCCATCTTAGGGATTATTTAGTTTACTTGGTCAACAGTGGTTCGGCGATATGTTTGCCAGATGAAGACTGTGATAATATTTTGGAACTGCTGGGGCTAATGGAACAACTTCAAGCCTTGTTACACAATAAGGATCTGAGGCAGGATTAGAGCTGGACGCCGAGCCAGCTCGGCTTGGCTCGGCTCGGCTCGGCTCG
Organism: Cenchrus fungigraminus; assembly: GCA_036936925.1. NCBI lineage: Eukaryota > Viridiplantae > Streptophyta > Magnoliopsida > Poales > Poaceae > Cenchrus > Cenchrus fungigraminus. Next base: position 128,347,994 of record CM072779.1, read on the forward strand.
GTCTGGCTCTTTAAGGTAACGAGCCAGCTCGGCTTGGCTCGTTAACCAAACGAGCAAAAAGGCTGGCTCGGCTTGGCTCGTTAGTAGCTCGAGCTAGCTCGTTAGGCTTGCGAGCTGTATGTAAATTTGAAATTAATCTCTGAGCATATGTAAAGTTTTTAAAAATAATAATTGTAAAGTTATAAATGATAAAATTAGTCACACATGGAGCACTTAGAAAGGTTTGGCATAACTTCAATGGCTCGGCTCAACTTTGATAGCTCAATTTTCTATATTGAAATTAGAATTTGCTAGCTCGTTTGGCTCGCGAGCAGCTTGCGAGCTGGCTCGAGCCAGCTCGTTAACAAAACGAGCAAAAAATAGTTGCTCGGCTCGTTAAAAAATTGATCGAGCCGAGCCGAGTCGAGCCGAGCTATGAACAAGTCGAGCCAGCTCACGAGTTTCTGGCTCACGGTCCAGCCCTAGACAGGATAAAGTTGAAGCAGAATTCAAACTTATTCTTGCGACTGATGCAGTGGACAGTGCTGACTGCAGAGAAAAGTTGCTGAATGAAATTAGGATGAACTGTATAAGACTCACTGCTCAACTGAATAACTCACTGCAATTGGCTCAGCCGGAAAACAGGGATGACATTGACAAGATATGCATTCAGCACTCCAGAGTCATTATCACCTCCCTTGACTGCACGTGGAAGTTGCATGGACAAGGAATAGATGCATTTGATGTTTTAATAGTCAGTGATGCTAATCAAATCAAAGTATCTGATATGTTACTTCCACTTTCACTTCCCGTACATCATATCATCCTGTTTGGAGACCATCTCCATGTACAGGCAAGGGTCCATAGCAAGGTATGTACACTCCTTGCATAACTGTAATGTATAGCAGTATCAAGGACAAAAAAAAAGTATCACATGTGAAAGAATTAACTATTATATACTCAAAATTGATAACATAGAGAATCATTTGTAGTAAACTTGATGGTTAGCATTTCTTTTGCTAGTTATAAAGACTATGTTTAGATATGCAGTACATAATTGATGGCTATATCACTATATTTTCATGCACTTACACCTTTGTGCCTTTATTTTTTGAACTTACATTTTTTTTATCAAACACGTTTGTGCCTTTATATAGCTAAGTGGACCTTTTCTGGTAATTTTTAGATATGTAAAGCAGCTGAATTTGGTAGAAGCATTTATGATAGACTACAACTGTTGGTTCCAGAAAAGCAAACACTAGCACATCAATATGTGCTGCATCCGAAAATGTTAAAGATCATGAATATTCATTTTTATAACGGAAGACTTAAATCTGGTGCAAATGACATACCATTGGAGTCCAATAAGGAGTTTGAATCCAAGTCACCTTTTATTGTTATTGTGGATGCTCCTTCTATACAATCCTCATACACAATAAAAGGCTATATCAACTCTGCTGCATTGTTCATCCTCCTGCAGCAGCTAGGTGAAGGTATATTCCTGTTCTCTTGTGTGATAATACTTTAATTTCAGATTGTATGTGTTATGTTATATAGGTAAGTTTTGGTAAGTGTGGGTAATTTATAACTCTGTCAAGCACTGTTGTTCACCCAATATCTTCCACCTATGGGATGCTTTAAATGCTCATAACCTTGTCATCTTGCTATGGGAGCTTAATCATGGAAGTTCTATCTCTAGCATATCCAATACATGCTTTTCCAATATCTACACCTATATAGCCTTGGGTCATGATTCAATAAGCAAGTAAAGAAAATGATTTACCTCCTTAGATCTCAGTCCCTTTCTTTGTGCCACATAAACCAGCCTCTAACATAGTAAGTAATATTTTTCAACTAGTCATTCCGTGACATGGAATAAACACTTTTCCATCATATGTATGTATTGCTTAAACATGCTGTAGTTTGTTGACACATAGGATGCATCTATTCCAATATTCATTGTCCTATCGAACTGCCTATCCATGGTTGATAAGTATTTCATTTCATCTAATTTATTTGGCTTAATGCCCTTCTCAGCTAATTTGTTTGGCTTCAATACAGATCTGATGAATTTGGACAGAAAATTCAGTGTTTGTGTGGTATGTTTGTCAAGTAAAGAAACCAACAGTGTTGGGGATCAGCTGGGGACCATGTATAGGATGAATGATAGATTTGATCTGCAAGTGAAGTTGATTATGTAAGCATCAAGGCCCCACCGCACCTTTGGTAAGGGTGTGTTTCGGTGATAAATGACAACCATATACTTGTGACTAACCTTTGTTTTGTAGCGGATTTATCTTTAGGTTATTGTCATAAGTAATTAATGAAAAGAGACCCCTCAATTTGAATTAATGGATGATCAATGGACAAATGCTACAAGGCTAAGGACATTTCTAGTTCCGAGTGTCACAAGGAGATGAAGGACACTTGGATTTGCTAGTTTGTAGTGTTTGACCGTACTATTAAGAGGGGTTCACACTTGAGTAGCTTGACCATGCCAAATGCTATGCCATATTTATGCACTCTCAAGTTCCTTGGTCACTAAATAGCTCAAGACACTCATGGAAACACTTTGGAAGCAAAAGACTTGAAGAAAAACTCAAAGAAGATTGAATTGGATGAGTTGAAACTGAAAAGGGCGCGCCGGATCATCCGACGCTATCACATTTAGTTGCACCGGATGAATATTGTGAAGGACTCAGCAGAATTCAATAGCACCAGACGAACCGACGGTGTTTCAGCACAAGCATCGGTTCATCCGATGACCTAGGGTTTGGTAACAATAACAATTCAAGTCAAGGCCTTCAGCACCGGATGAAGCGACGGTTGAGGCAGCGGTTCATCCGGAGCATGCATATATTTCTACCAGAGACGCACCGAGTGAACCTGCTTCAGCACCGGATGAACCGACGCACATGGACACCATCAGCGGTTCATCCGGCGACCCTGTTTATTCTACGCAGAGACGTTTTGAGTACAGAGCCTTCAGCACCGGATAAACCGACACTACAACCATATGAGCGTCAGATGAAGTGGTACAGCGTCCAGGTTCAACGGCTATAATTCGAGACACAGTGTGACCGGATGAACCGACGCTGTCGCAGGGGGAACCGTCGGTTCATCCGACGGTACTACTTTTCAGAGGACTTTTATAACGGCTAGCCTCCCTTTCTAGGCCTATAAATTGGACCCCCCTGCGTCTCTTGAGCTGCCTTTGCCACTCTGAATTACTACAGCAGCCAAGGAGAAGGAGAGTTAGTGATTTGATCATTTGGACTTCATCTTCCTAGCCAAGAGGGATCTTTCTTGGTGATCAAGAGTTTCAAGGTTCTTTCATTGGCATAGCTGAGTGCATTGGTCAAGTGAAAGGTTGTGAGCTTATTACTCTTGGAGTTTGACGGCTCCTAGACGGTCTCGGTGATTTGGGGTTCTTGGTGAGCTCTTGGAGATTGTGGGAGCCCCGGGAAGTTCTTGGTGTAAATGGATTGAGACCCACCATTCCGGAGATGGAGAACGGGTACTCTTAGTGAGCACTCAAGTCTAAGTGGCTTGAGGGGGAGCAAAACTCTTAGTGAGTGCTCCAACGTGGATTAGGGAGAAGCGTCAACTTCTCGATACCATGGGAAAAAAATTCGGTTGTCTCGTGTCTTCTCCTTCTACCTTCTTGCACTTAATTCCGCATTTACTTTCAGCTCTTAAGTTCGTTTGCACTTGTTTCCCCTAGTTTGCTTTGCTTGTTGCATATCTTGACTAGGGTGCTTTTCACTTGTTAGTGTGACTATTGCTAAGGAACTTGATTGCTAGTGTGCTTAGTTGGTAGGAAGAAACCTTTTTAGATGGGCAACACTAGAGATCTAGGATAAGGTTGTTACTTGTTCTAGAAATTGAAAAGAAGGCCCATATTCAACCCCCCTTCTATAGGCCATCGATCCTACAAGTGGTATCAGAGCTTAGGCTCTCTTTTTGGTGGCTTAACCGCCTAGAGAGATGGGCAAGGGGAGTGGAAATGGCCCTCCCAAGTTGGCGGGGAAACGGTTCACTTTTTGGGCACATAGAATGGCTAGCTTTCTTCAAGCACAACACCATGATGCATGGACCACTACCATGTATCCCATGCCTAATGAACCCACCGAGAGTGAACTCAAGTGGAACTATCATGCTAGAAACTTTATCTTTGAGATACTTGAGGAGGATTTTTTTGATAGGGTGTTTGCCTTGGATACCGCTCATGAGGTTTGGATGGAGCTCAAAACTATCCATGTGGGCAACAAGAAAATCCGTGAGGAGAAGTATGAGTTGCTCAAGGTTGAGCTCAATGAGTTTACAATGAAGGATGATGAATGTGTAGAGGAAATGTACTCTAGGATGGGTGTTCTTATTCAAAATATCAATGCTCTCGATGTTGCTAACGTGTCCGAGCAGGAAATTATTCGGAAAATTCTTCAAACGGTTCCCAAGCCCAAGTACAACATCGTGAAGGCACTCATCTTTGAGAAGGACTTTGAAACTCTCACTATCACCGAAGTTGTGAACAAGATTCGGTCTCATGAGATGTTCTTGATGGGTAAAATGGAGTCATCTTCTTCTACATCAAGCTCCAAGAAGGATCTTGCACTCAAGGCTAGTGACAAGACCAAGCCCAAGTCAAAGTCAAAATCAAAGCCTCCTCCCTCTTCAAGTGAAAGTGAAGACAAGAGTGACTCAAGTGATGAAGATGATGGTGAACTTGCTTTCCTCGTGAGGAGGACTACCAAATTGCTCTCCAAGATTGGCAAGAAAGGCTACAACTATGATCCTAAGAAGAACAAGTTCCGCTCATCAAGAAGAAGTAGTGAAGGTGGCAAAAGGAAGTGCTACAATTGTCAAAGCTATGATCATCTATCATATGATTGTCCTAAGCTCGACAAGCGAGCGACAAGCTCAAGCAAGAAGAACAACAATGATGATGATGATGAGAAGGATGACAAGCACTCCAAGAAGGACTCATACAAGAAGAAGTCTTCTAGCAAGCCCTACAACAAGAAGAAGAGTGGTCATCGTTCTCTCTTGGCAAATGAGTGGATCACGGATGGTGAAACTTCAAGTGAATCAAGTGATGGTGGATGATGAAGAACCTCCTCTTCCTCCACCACCTATGTGCTTCATGGCTAAACACTCCAAGGTGAGCGATAGTGAAGATAGTGACTCATCGGATAGTGATAATGAACTTTCACCCCAAGCTCTTAAGGGACTTCTAGATCAATACACCGACATGATCAAGAAACAAAAGAGTAAGCTCAAGGCTCTTGAAGAGACCCATGAGAAGCTTAAGCTATCAAATGATGAGTTGCTTGTGAAACACAATGACCTTAGCAAAGAGCATGATGCTTTGGTAGTGTCTCACAAGTCACTTAGAGATGACCATGACAAGTTACTTGATAAGCACAATGAGCTAATCATCAAACATGATGATATAACCGTGCTTAAAAAGTCTCGAGTCAAATCAAAAGATGCTTAAGAAAGATCATGTGGTCTTAGAGATGAAGTATCAAGAGATTGAGCTTGCTTATGAGGCTATTTGTGCTAGTGGGCAAGAAATTGCTAGAGACATCACTAAGACAAATGCTTCTACTTCTTGTGATGATTTGAAGAAAGAACCTAAGATCTTGCCTAATGATGAGAATGTTGCCTCCTCTTCCAAGACTAACCATGATAGGGTGAAAGGACTTGAAGAGGAAGTAAGAAGCCTAAGATCTTGTGTGAAGAAAATGGCCAAGGGTGAAGCATTGCATAAGGAGATCCTCTATCACAATGCAAGAGATTATGGCACTAGGGAACTTGGCTCCTTCCCTCAACCCATCAAAGAGACACGCAAGTCAAAAGAACTATATGGGTGCTTTGTGAAGGAAGTTGGGTCTTATTGCCAACATTGCAAGATCACCGGTCATCACACAAGAGAGTGTCCTTTACCTTCACGTCCTTTGCCTAAATTACCTTGCAACTATCGTTCCATGTTCAACAATAACCATTTCTTGTTGTTGAAGAATAGCAAGGGTAAAGTGGTGGCAAGGTTCATAGGGACCAAGGCTAAAGTGAATCAACCTAGGCAAATTTGGGTTCCCAAAGCTTTAGTAACTCATGTGATTGGACCCAAACTTGCTTGGGTTCCTAAATCTTCAACTTGATCTCTTTGTGTGTAGGTGAACTACAAGGCCGGGGGAAGTCATTGGTTTCTTGATAGTGGGTGTACTCAACACATGACCGGCCAAAGTAAAATGTTCACCTCTCTAGTGGATGATGCGGGGAATCATGAGCAAGTCACTTTTGGTGATAATTCTAAAGGAAGAGTTTCCGGTTTGGGTGACATAACCATTGCAAAAGATCTCTCCCTTTCCAATGTTTTGTTTGTAGACTCTTGTAGTTATAACTTGCTTTCCATTGCACAATTTTGTGATCTTGGCTTATCTTGCTTGTTTGATGATAAGGGAGTTATCATTACTAACAAGAAATCTAATGAAGTTGTGTTCAAAGGTTTTCACCATGGGAACATCTATCTTGTGGACTTCTCCTCTCATAAAGCAAACTTGACTACTTGTCTTTTCACCAAGACATCCAAGGGTTGGCTATAGCATCGTCGTGTTGCACATATAGGCATGAGTCAACTCAAGAAGTCTTTCAAAAGAGGTTTAGTTCTTGGTGTGAAGGGTGTCACATTTGAGAAGGACAAGTTATGTGGAGCGTGTCAAGCCGGCAAGCAAGTAGCAAGTCACCATCCTATGAAGGCTTATGTATCTACCTCAAGACCTTTGGAAATCATGCACATGGACCTCTTCGGCCCTACTACATACAAGAGTCTTAGGGGTAATCTCTATTGTCTTGTCATTGTTGATGATTACTCACGCTACACTTGGACATTCTTTATGGAGGACAAGAGCAAGGCATTCGGGATATTCATGAACTTTGCTAAAAGGGCTCAAAATGAATTTGAGTCGTCTATTGTGAAGATCCGGAGTGACAATGGATCGGAATTTCGGAACACTAATGTGGAAGAATATTGTGATGAGCTAGGCATCAAGCATGAATTCTCCTCAACCTACACACCACAACAAAATGGTGTGGTAGAAAGGAAGAACAAGACTCTCATCACAATGGCAAGAGCTATGTTGGATGACTATGGTATCTCTCAAAGATTTTGGGCGGAAGCTATCAACACGGCGTGTCATGCTTCAAATAGGGTGTATCTCCATCGACTACTCATGAAGACACCCTACGAGCTACTCATTGGGAGGAAGCCCAACATCTTCTACTTCTGAGTCTTTGAGTGTAAGTGTTTTATTTACAAGAAGAGGAAGCACCTAGGGAAGTTTGAGAGTAGGGTAGATGAGGGCATGTTTCTTGGTTATGAATCGAACTCCAAGGCATATAGAGTATTCAACAACACTACACGTGCCGTTGAAGAAACATGTGACGTGGAGTTTGATGAATCTAATGGCTCCCAAGGAGATGGCTATTGTTGTGATGATGTAGGAAAAGAACCTCTCCGAGATGCAATGAAGAAGATGGCTATTGGGGACATCAAGCCCAAAGAGGATGATCATGCACCTTCTACTTCCCACAACCATGAAGACTCATCCTCTTCCGATGATGACAGTGATGATCATCAAAGAGAACAAGACAAGAAAGCACATCTTCCTCAAACGGACCACCTCCTACATCACAAGACACCCAAGATCAAGGAGAAGAAGAACTGGAAGTAGTGCAACCTCAAGATGATCCAACAACACTTGAAAGGCGTACAAGGACTTCATCAAACCACCCCATCGATCTTTTCTTGGGTGATCCCAAGGGTGGTACACGTACTCACTGCAAACAATATGCTTCGTTTTGCAAACATCATGCATTTGTTTCTTTTGTAGAACCCACTACTATAGAGGAAGCTCTTGAGGACCCGGATTGAATCTTGGCTATGCAAGAAGAGCTCAACAACTTCACAAGAAATGAAGTTTGGGTCCTAGTAGAGTGCCCCAAGAACAAGAACGTGATTGGCACCAAGTTGGTCTACCGAAACAAGCAAGATGAACATGGAGTTGTGGTGAAGAACAAGGCAAGACTTGTTGCCAAGGGGTACTCTCAAGTGGAAGGCTTGGACTATAGAGAAACCTTTGCTCCGGTTGCACGTCTTGAAGCAATCTGTATCCTTCTTGCTTATGCCTCTTGTGATAAAATGAAATTGTTCCAAATGGATGTCAAGAGTGCCTTCTTAAATGGCTTCATCAATGAAGAAGTCTATGTTGAGCAACCTCCTGGTTTTGAAGATACCACACATACTAACCATGTCTATAGGTTGAACAAGGCTTTGTATGGACTCAAGCAAGCTCCTAGGGCATGGTATGAGAGGCTCCGGGACTTTCTCATCAACGAAGGCTTCAAGATTGGAAGAGTGGACAATACTCTATTCACCAAGATCATCAACATAGAGCTCTCCATTTGTCAAATCTATGTTGATGATATCATCTTTGGCTCTACCAATCTTAAAGTGTGCAAGGACTTTAGTGATCTCATGACTAAGGAATTCGAGATGTCTATGATTGGGGAGCTCAAATTCTTCCTTGGGTTTCAAATCAAGCAATTGAAGGAAGGAACCTTCATCCATCAAGAAAAGTACACCAATGATATTCTCAAGAATTTCAAGATGGATGATTGCAAGCCAATCAAGACTCCAATGCCTACCAATGGACATCTCGACTTAGATGAGGGAGGTAAACCGGTTGATCAAAAGCTTTACCGTTCAATGATAGGCTCCCTTCTTTATCTTACCGCATCTAGGCCCGATATCATGTTTAGTGTTTGCATGTGTGCTCGGTTTCAAGCCAACCCTAAAGTATCTCACCTAAGTGCTTTGAAAAGGATCCTTAGATACTTAAAGTACACACCTAGCATTGGCTTGTGGTACCCCCATGGTGCTTGTTTTGAGCTCTTGGGTTATTCGGATTCGGACTTTGCCGGATGTCGAGTAGACCGTAAGAGCACTTCGGGTGGGTGCCATTTGCTAGGTCGATCTTTGGTTGCTTGGTCCTCTAAGAAGCAAAACTCTGTGGCCTTATCCACCGCGGAGGCGAAATACATTTCCGCCGGGGCTTGTTGTGCTCAAATCCTCTATATGAAGCAAAGCCTCTTGGATTATGGTGTGGTTCTAGATAGGGTTCCCCTCCTTTGTGACAATGAAAGTGCCGTAAAAATTGCTAACAACCCGGTTCAACACTCGCACACCAAGCACATTGATATCCACCATCACTTCTTGCGAGACCATGTGGCTAAAGGCGATATTCTCCTTTGTGGTGTTCACTCCGAGGAGCAATTGGCGGATATATTCACTAAGCCTCTTGATGAAAACACCTTTTGTAGGCTAAGGAGTGAATTAAATGTGCTTGATGCGTCTAACATCATGTGATGCTTGTCATATAGTTTGCATTTGCATATGTACATGGTGTAGGGGCTTGTCTAACCTTGTTAAGATAGTGGTGAGTATGGGTCTTGCTTGAGCCGGTGGTTCCAAAGTTTCGCTCAAGGCATGTTGAACGGCTCACCATGAGTAAGCTTAACAAGGGTTCAAACTTGGCAAGATAGTTTACCTTTCCGCTTTGCATCTTTGCTTGTCATATAGCATGCATTCATGTTTTTTTCATGCATTTGTTCTTGCATAGTATTGCGTGAGAGGTGTCACAAAGGAAAATCACACTATGAGAAAGTTGCTTAGCGTTCAATGCAAATCAACATCTCCAAAAGTGTACTAAGACAAATGATGGTGCTTAATGCCTATTGAGTTATGTCCTAACGAGCTTAAAGTTTCTATCTCTAAGTTCAAAGGCAATGACTCATACATTCCCTTTTTGGATCTTATTCGCCTATTTTTCTAAAAATTTATAAGGTCTATCCCTTGAAGGGAATCTATGGTTTATATACCTCTATTTTGCAAAGAAGTGCTTGAGGGGTGAGGTTGTCACTCAGGATTGATCCAAAAATGTGCTTGTGTTGGCTTGTGTGTGGCATTTGTCGGATCAAAAATGGGCTTTAGTTCAACATTCTGTTTTTATCTTCACCGGATAAACCGCTGCTATATAGGTTCCAGCGTCGGTTCATCCGGTGGCCAGGTCAGTTTGAATTTTGCCTCGCGCGCCTCTGTTAGCTATCGTCGGATGAACCGACGCTCACCTTTGTGGTTGCAGCGGTTCATACGGTGCTACTAATTTCTGGGGCAAATTCAGACCCGCGCAAAGTTCATCCGACGAATCTAAAAATCATGCCATCGGATCATCCGGTGATGCGTTTCTCTGTTTTGACCATATCATCCGACGCATACACCGACGCTGCATGTTTTCTACCGTCGGTCCATCCGGCGCTTCTCTGCAGCGTGGCCCCACATGTTATATCCTTCCTGTCCGTTTCCTCTCCGTTTCAAACCGCATCTGTTTGAACCCGCCGCGCCCGTACGCCGCCGTTCGTGCCGCCGTCGGCCACCGCAGCCGCCCACAGCCACGCGCGCGCCTCCGCTGGCCTCCTATGCTCGCCGCCGGCACGCTCCGTCGCCGCGCCGCCGCGTTCTCCGTCTGAATTCAACCGCGTCGCCGCGGAACCCTAACCTAGGGTTTGAGGCCGCCACCGGCGATTCTGGCTTGTCGGCGCCACTGCAGCTCGTCGGCCAGCATCTTTGGGTGTGCGCAGGCCTCCGTCGTGCTCCTCTGCAGCATCTCGTCGACCTCGTCTCCGCAGTGGTGAGCATCGGCATTCTCCCCCTTCTGTTCACGCTACCACACTTCATCTTGAGGGAGATTTGTTGATGTTTCGGTGCAATTAGGCCTCATGAATGGTCTCTACATCGTCTATGCCATGTTGCGTGCCCATTTGATCACAAGTTGCGCTCAATTTCTACACAAATATGCTAATCTCATGCTTTTGAGCACTGTTGGCTACTGTTTATGCCCTGTTCAAGCAAAGCTTAGCACTGTTCATGCTCTGATCACTCCATGGATGTCACAGTTGCACATGACACTACTCTAGATCACATCTCATAGCCTTTGTGTCATGCTCTTTGAGGTGTTGTGCTACTAATCTTGCTCGATAGATACCATATCTCTGTCAGTGGCTTATATTCATGATTTCGCTCACACACACACATCCTGGTGCACTTAAGGACTGTCCTAGAATCTTCTCTCTTTATCTTGTGCCATGATCATCTTCTAGAATCCATGCATAGGCTCTATCTTTCATATGCTTTGCTTAAGGACCCCATCTTTAGTTATTTATCTTGTTTATACTCTTAGCTCGCCATTCTATAATCTTCCACCTTTTCTCTGACAGATGGCAGGCGACAAGAGGAAAGGCAAGGCAGTGGTTGAGCCGAAGAAGAAGAAGAGCAGACAGGAAAAGGAGTGGGAGTGTGTGCTCCAAGTGCCCGACACAGAGGGTCAACCACAGAGGGGCATACGGATCGGCAGCAGTGCACAGGGTCAGGGGGAGCAGCCCCATGAGCAGCAGGTGTTACGGCGTTCAGGCCGTACTAGCACCCGACAGACAGAGACAGAGACTCAGTCACCTTCCTCTGCACCACGTACCGGTCCTCGGACTCATTGTGGACACACTCAGCCTCAGACGACTCCTAGGCAGCGGAGGACAGCAGCAGAGCAGCACGTGGAGCAGGATCAGGAGGATCAGTCGAGAGAGGGACCTGAGATCCGTATTGGTGCACAGTGTGCAGAGGCCTTCGGGGTCTATCTTCGTGATCTGAGGAGCCTCTCTGGTCCAAAGATCCGGAAGCTCATGTTCGTGACAGAGGACGAGTGGTTCCCTTCTCAGAGAGAGAACTGTGACCCTAGGTTCTGGACTATCCTTCAGGAGAGCTTCTATGCCTCCTATGTCAGGAAGGGGTCACAGCTGAGCCAGCACAGGATGCTTCAGTGGACAGCTCTCAGAGCAGCAGCAGCTGGAGTCCCGATACTCCCTCACTTCGACTACTTACCGGGACTTGCAGCTCTGGTCAGTGAGAGGCTGCGGTACGTGCCAGAGTGGGTCAGAGTGTTCTACTCGACTGTCTACGTTGAGGAGGCCCGGCTCTCGATCAGATTCATGTTTATGGGGCAGCAGTACAGACTCACTCGAGAGGGGATAGCAGAGTTCCTTGGGGTTCAGGTCGACGACACGTCGATTCACTACTTGGCCTACCCCGACATTGAGGCTCCTCGTCGTGCTCACACTCCTATTGTTCCGACAAACGAGCAGATCAGCTTCCTCTTCCAGCAGCCATTTCTCCCCGGCACCCCTTGGACCCCTGACAGACTGACACGCGAGGCCTACGTGGTCCACTTCGCTCTCAGGAGGTCACTACTCTTCAGGATGGGGAATGTCGAGTCGATCACAGGGGTTCAGCAGTGGTTACTCCAATACATCATGACTCACCAGCCTTTTGATATTGTGGTCATTCTTCTGAGTGAGATCGAGGATGCTATCATGGATGGGATGGGGATGACCAGGCAGTTCTCTTTTGCTCACTGGATCAGTTGGATGCTATCTCGACTTGAGGCTCAGCGGTATATCTCGGTCTTGGAGCGTTCTTGATACGTGTTCAAGACATACCAGCCACCGATGCCAGGGGACAGGAGGCAGGGACCCAGGGGACGGAGACGAGCAGCAGAGGACCTTCAGGCTCGTGCTGCAGTTGAGGCAACTATGGATGAGGCCGCTCGTCGGGACGAGCTTCTTGCTCTTGCTGAGGGGCCTATGCCCGCGTACCTCGCCACTGACACTGAGGAGGACTCGAGCGAGGATGAGGACTTTGAGCCAGAGACTCAGCACATCTTCCGTACTCGACGTGCTCACGACGACGAGGTAGGGGGCTCCAGCTTACCAGGACAGAGAGAGGCTGAGTCGCTGATTCCACCTATCTCTACCTCTCAGGTCACTCAGCCAGATGCCCTTGCTTCAGTGATCCAGTCGTTGGCCGACCAGTCGAAGGCCATGATGGAGATTCAGCGCGAGATGCAGGCGCAATTCCAGTGACAGCAGGAGGCACAATAGATCATCCTCGATGGTATATGTCAGCAGCAGGAGGCACAGAGATTACAATTCTTACAGCAGCAGGAGGCTCAGAGGCAGCAGCTACAGCAGCCCCAGATGATGACTGCCCAGATGTTCTCGTTCATGTCCACCTGCCTGGGTCAGCTCTTCCAGCACACGGGGCTTTAGCTTTTGTCTCTCCCGACCCAGCAGCTCCTTCAGCCTGAGCCAGCTATTTCAGTTCCTCCTGTCAGTATAGTGAGCCTCCCGATCCCGACGGTCTCGATCTCAGCTTCACCACTCCTTCCGTCCGGGATGTTCACTACTCAGCAGCTCTCGACTCCTTTCCTGACATGTCCTCTGATCTTCGAGACACCTTCACGACCTTCACTAGGATTCACCTCGCCCATGCCTTCCATGGTTACTCCTCAGGCGGAGAGACTCGATCAGGAGGACACCACACTTCGCACTATCACTCAGCAGATCGAGTCCGAGATGGCAGCAGTGAGCACTCAGGCACTTCCCACCTCTACCGGCACCGACACCGCTCGTATCGCTTCACCTGTCAGATCTTCGTCGGTCCGCTCTTCAGAGTTGTCAGGGTTTGAGTCTGATGACGATGACACCTCCGGGTACCACGTCGCTCCTCGCTCCGGGCACCACTAGGATACCTCGACGCCGCCAGCTTCTCCTCCACCTCAGCAGGATTAGGACCCTTTTTGGTGCTTGTTGCCAAAGGGGGAGATAGATAGGGGGAGTAGAGATAGGGGGAGCTTGGGAGTTTGTTTTGAGAGCTTTTGTGCCCCTTGTATGTTTTATGGAGTTCATGATGAAACATGTATTTGGCTTTTGTGTATGATGATGGTTTACATGTCTACTCATGCTTGTGTGTTTGTTTAATTAATGCATGTGTGCTTATGCTTATCTCTTTCATGCATTAGTTGTTGAGTATACGCTTTAGTTTCAAATTTTCGTGTATCTCTACTTGTGTTGTCATCTGTCACCAAAAAGGGGGAGATTGTAAGCATCAAGGCCCCACCGCACCTTTGGTAAGGGTGTGTTTCGGTGATAAATGACAACCATATACTTGTGACTAACCTTTGTTTTGTAGCGGATTTATCTTTGGGTTATTGTCATAAGTAATTAATGAAAAGAGACCCCTCAATTTGAATTAATGGATGATCAATGGACAAATGCTACAAGGCTAAGGACATTTCTAGTTCCGAGTGTCACAAGGAGATGAAGGACACTTGGATTTGCTAGTTTGTAGTGTTTGACCGTACTATTAAGAGGGGTTCACACTTGAGTAGCTTGACCATACCAAATGCTATGCCATATTTATGCACTCTCAAGTTCCTTGGTCACTAAATAGCTCAAGACACTCATGGAAACACTTTGGAAGCAAAAGACTTGAAGAAAAACTCAAAGAAGATTGAATTGGATGAGTTGAAACTGAAAAGGGCGCGCCGGATCATCCGACGCTATCACATTTAGTTGCACCGGATGAATATTGTGAAGGACTCAGCAGAATTCAATAGCACCGGATGAACCGACGGTGTTTCAGCACAAGCATCGGTTCATCCGATGACCTAGGGTTTGGTAACAGTAACAATTCAAGTCAAGGCCTTCAGCACCGGATGAAGCGACGGTTGAGGCAGCGGTTCATCCAGCGCATGCATATATTTCTACCAGAGACGCACCGAGTGAACCTGCTTCAGCACCGGATGAACCGACGCACATGGACACCATCAGCGGTTCATCCGGCGACCCTGTTTATTCTACGCAGAGACGTTTTGAGTACAGAGCCTTCAGCACCGGATAAACCGACGCTACAACCATATGAGCATCGGATGAAGTGGTACAACGTCCAGGTTCAACAGCTATAATTCGAGACACAGTGTGACCGGATGAACCGACGCTGTCGCAGGGGGAACCGTCGGTTCATCCGACGGTACTACTTTTCAGAGGACTTTTATAACAACTAGCCTCCCTTGCTAGGCCTATAAATTGGACCCCCCTGCGTCTCTTGAGCTGCCTTTGCCACTCTGAATTACTACAGCAGCCAAGGAGAAGGAGAATTAGTGATTTGATCATTTGGACTTCATCTTCCTAGCCAAGAGGGATTCTTTCTTGGTGATCAAGAGTTTCAAGGTTCTTTCATTGGCATAGCTGAGTGCATTGATCAAGTGAAAGGTTGTGAGCTTGTTACTCTTGGAGTTTGACGGCTCCTAGACGGTCTCGGTGATTTGGGGTTCTTGGTGAGCTCTTGGAGATTGTGGGAGCCCCGGGAAGTTCTTGGTGTAAATGGATTGAGACCCACCATTCCAGAGATGGAGAACGGGTACTCTTAGTGAGCACTCAAGTCTAAGTGGCTTGAGGGGGAGCAAAACTCTTAGTGAGTGCTCCAACGTGGATTAGGGAGAAGCGTCAACTTCTCGATACCACGGGAAAAAAATTCGGTTGTCTCGTGTCTTCTCCTTCTACCTTCTTGCACTTAATTCCGCATTTACTTTCAGCTCTTAAGTTCGTTTGCACTTGTTTCCCCTAGTTTGCTTTGCTTGTTGCATATCTTGACTAGGGTGCTTTTCACTTGTTAGTGTGACTATTGCTAAGGAACTTGATTGCTAGTGTGTTTAGTTGGTAGGAAGAAACCTTTTTAGATGGGCAACACTAGAGATCTAGGATAAGGTTGTTACTTGTTCTAGAAATTGAAAAGAAGGCCCATATTCAACCCCCCCCCTTCTATAGGCCATCGATCCTACAGATTAGTAACTTGGAAGGAAATTTATTCGATGTGATAATTATATCAACAATTATTGAAGATGCTGCTGAGCTTGACCGTGTTAGTAAAAACAGTTTGAATGTAGCTTTAACAAGTGCAAGGTAAGTGTCTACAGCTGACCATTGTCATGAACTTCAGTTTTGTTGCTATTAAGAAATATATACTTTAATTGAGTCATTAGTTGACAAATATTTACCTTCCTCCAGGCATCGTTGTTTCATGGTCGGTCAATCCAAAATTTTGTTTAAGAGTCGGGGCATTTGGAAAGACTTGGTTAAGTATGCGAAGGATCTAGAAGTAATGAGGTTGGTGGACACAGATGAACTTATTGAGGTCATAAAAAAGTTTGAAAAGGATAATGCAGATCATATTAGTGATCCTAACTGTGCATTTTTAAGAAAAATGGTAAGTTAAATGTAAATCTTAGTCATTTTCTTACTTAGTCTTTGACTTTGGTATTAGGAAGTAAATAGCTAATTATAGCTCTCCTTGTATAGCTGATTATAGGCTTCCATGTATACTGATTTGTATCCCTGTATACCCAGCCATATTGGCTATAAATATAATAGATCACCCCCCATTTGGGTGTGAGGTGTTTCCCCAAATGTGTTATTCTACATGGTATCAATAGACCGGGCGCAATCCTCTACCCCGTCCTTCCCCTTGCTTCTCTCTCTGAGCGGTGCCGCGACTCTATCGCGTGCCCCTTGCTTCACCCGTGCGGCGACTCCATCGTCGCAGATCCACTTCACCGGCGCACCTCGCCAGCCTCAACCCATCGGGTCGGCCATGTCTAGGACTCTACCCAACACTGGCACCGGCTCCTCCCCTGCCGTAGGCGGTAGTTCCTCTCCTGCCCTTGACTCCAATTCAGTGTCGACGATTGTCGTCCATCCCTATGCCACAGTTTATGTTAAATCACATGTCCCCATCACGTTGGAGATGAAAAATTCCAACTACTCCAAGTGGCCATCGTTCTTCAAATCGATGTGCGGCAAATTTGGCCTCAAGTCGCACATCGACGGCTCCATGACGGCATGTCTCAGCGATCCTCAGTGGGATCAAGCTGTTTACTGCGTTTGCAACTGGATTTTCAGCTCAATCATAGATGACGTCCTCGATGTTGCCATGGAGGGCGACGACTAGACGACCTGCGCTCTGTGGGTCGCCATCGAGGGGCTCTTCCGCGCCAATAAGAAGCCCCACTCAATCTTCCTCGTCCATGAGTTCCATTCCATGACGCAAGGCGATTCCTCAATCTCCCATTTCTGCACACACATGAAGACCATCACTTACTCTCTATGTGATGTTGGCCACATCGTTTAGGACTCCCAGCTGGTCCTCAACCTCCTACACGGCATCACCCTCGCTTTACCAACACTGTCGACGACATCGCCAACTCCACTGTCCTCCCAAGCTTCATCCAGGATCGCGACATCCTCATCTCGAAGGCTGTCATCTCCCGAACGAGGACAAGGTCAAGGACACTACCGCCCTGCTGGTTGCCTCCTCTGTCTGTACAGCTGCAGGTGGGTGTCGCTCGACTTCCATAGGCTCCAGCTAGGGCAGATCCGCTCCATGTGGAGGTGACAGTGGAGATGGCCAGCGCAACGACGACTACAACAAGAAGGGCACCAAGGGCATTAAGGGCGGCAGTGGCCAATAAACAAGACCGGTGGCTCCTCCCTCTGTCGCTCCTTGGGGCCAGTATGGCACACCAACTTAGCAGGGTGGCGGCTGGCGTGTGGCTGCACTGGGCTTGCTTGGCGCTGGGTCGCAGGCTCACACTGCATTTGTGCCGGTGCAGGTTTCTCTTCCAGCACAGATGTGGGATCAAGCCGGTCTAGTCGCCCCATTGAACGAGATGGCCCTGCAGAACCCCAACTGGGTTGTGGACTCTGGCTCACCAACTTAAGCCCTGTTTAGTTCCCCAAAAGTCCCCAAAATTTTCACATCGCAGACCGTGCCACCTCTCACAGAATACGTTTTCTAATGCAAAATTTTTACCACTTTCACCAAACTTTCCACCAACTAAACGGTGCCTTAGCAGGGTGGCGGCTGGCGTGTGGCTACACTGGGCTTGCTTGGCGCTGGACCGCAGGCTCACACTGCATTTGTGTCAGTGCAGGTTTCTCCTCCAGCACAAATGTGGGATCAAGCCGGTCTAGTCGATGTGGGATCAAGCCGGTCTAGTCGCTGCCTTGAACCAGATGGCCCTACAGAACCCCAACTAGGTTGTGGACTCTGACACCTCCACTCACATGACATCTGCAGATGGTATACTCCTTTCTCGCCTCCCACCATCTTCTTCCTCCATTACTGTTGGAAATGGTAACACCATCCCAGTTACGTAACATGGTACTTCCATCTTTCACACACCAACCTTTGAATTTGTGTTGCACAATGTGTTAGTTGTTCGTTCACGAGTACACAACCTTCTCTCAGTTCGCAAGTTTACTCATGATAACAAGTGCACCATTGAATTTGATGTCCTTGTTTCTTTGTTAAGGATATCCAGACCAAACGTGTGATGCTTTGCTGCAATAGCTCTAGTGACCTCTACACCTTCAGCCCTATCTCTTCCACGACGGCCCCGCAAGCTAGCCTCATCACCTCCTCCAACATTTGGCATCTCCGCCTCGGTCACCCAGGAACGGCCGCCTTCGACATCCTTAGAAATAATTATGCCATTGCTTGTAATAAAGTACCTTTTACAAACTTTGTTTCTTTTAGCACTATGGACCTTTTAAAATTATTCACTGTGACGTCCAGTAGCAAGTATTTCTAGTTACAAGTACTACCTAGTTATCTTGGATGATTTCTCATACTATCGCTAGACTTTTCCCCTCACCCACAAGTCTGAGGTCACCTCCCATATAGCCACCTTCTCCTATGTTTAGGCCCTGTTTGGCTCCCATAAGTAGGGCGACTTAAAGTGCAAAAAGTGCAAAATAAGTCACTAGTGAAACCAAACAGTCCTGACTTAAATGGCCTGACTTATAAGTTGCATAAGTAGCTCCACCCCTACTTAAAGTGACTTATTTCTACTTTTCCTCTCTCCCACCCTGTGTGGAGCCCACTGACTTATAAGTCACTGCAACCAAACAGAACTGACTTAAATCCAACTGACTTATAAGTCAGGTGACTTATAAGTCGGGTAACTTATGGGAACCAAACAGGGCCTTAGACACAGTTAGGCTGTAGCATTAAGTACATTCAGGCACATAATGGTACTGAGTTTGTGAACCACGCCATCAAGTCACTGCTAGCCTCACAAAGCACTCACTTTAGACTCTCTTGTCCCTATACTTCTCCACAAAATGGCAAAGCCGAACGGATTCTTCAACTCTTAACAATCTCTGTCGAACACTTCTCATTCACGCCCACATGCCCCCTCCCTACTGGGCTAAAGCTCTTGTTACAGCCACATACCTATTGAATAGGCGCCCCTGCTCTGCTGTCTACAACAATATTCCCTACACCCTCCTTTTCTAGCAGCCTCCACAATACTCTCATCTTCATACATTTGGGTGCCTATGCTATCTGAACATCACAGCCACCACCCCTCACAAGTTGTCTCCCCTCCCCCTCGCTCTGCACCTTGTATCTTCCTCAGTTATTCCTCCTCACACAAAGGATATTGCCGCCTTGACTTGTTAGCTCCTGCACTGACGCCACCCCTATGTTGGCTCATGTTCACGCGCCAGCTCCAGCACATTCCCGTCCTGTGACTCACTCGCAGACCTGGACCGTCCAGCGTGTCCACTACGGCAACCTCGCCCTCGTTGATATCACACCTCTCGACAAAGTACCGTAGCGGGTTGGCCAGCGCCAACTAGTGTACGGCCATGACAGATGAGTTCAAGGCACTCGTAGACATTGGTACCTAGCGCCTCATTGTGCACCCCCGGTGCCAACGTCATGATGGGCAAGTGGATCTATCTACAAACATAAGTTCGACTTTGATGTCTCTCTTGCCCATCACAAGGCGTGTTGGGTGGTTTCGTGGCTTTTTGTAGTAACACAACATCGACTACAACGAGATATTTAGGATGGTTGTCAAATCAAAGACAATCCAAGTTGTTCTCAGCATTGCCGCCTCATGTGCTTTGTCGATTCATCAGGTGGACTCCTTTCTTCGTGGGCACCTCGACGAGATAGTGTACTGCTAGCAGCCTCCGGGTTTTGTCGACCCGGCCGCTCCTGAATCCTGATCACGTTTGCATTCTATAAAGGTCCCTGTACGGCCTTAAGCAGGCTCCACGTGCGTGGTACCCGCGGTTTGCCACCTTCATCAGCAAACTGGGCTTCATCACCTCTACGTCTGACACATCCCTCTTTGTTTACAAAGATGGTGCGAGTGTCGCCTACTTGCTGCTCTACGTTGATGACGCTCCAGTGCGTGACCGCACGTCTCCACTCCGAGTTCGCCATGACAGACTTGGGCGGCGCTCTCCACTACTTCCTCAGCATCTTCGTCACATGCTCTACTGATGGCTTGATCGTGTCCTAGCGTCAGTACGCCCTTGGGCTGCTTAAAGCGTGCTGGCATGGCCGAGTGTCACTCCACGACGACCTTTTGTTGACACTCGCGCCAATATCACAGCGACAGACGACGCCACGCTCACAGACAAGGACAACACTGACTACAGGCGCCCTTTAGTAACTCACCCTGACCTGCCCCGACCTGGCGTACACAGCACAACAAGTGTGCCTCTTCATGCATGATCGCTGCAACCCTCACCTCGCACTAGTCAAGCGCATCCTGCGCTATGTGAAGGGCACTCTCTCCTTCAGACTCCACATAGGCACTGACCTAGTCTAGTCACTCACTGCATACTCTGATGCGGACTGGGCTGGTTGGCTGGACTCTTGGCGCTCTACCTTCAACTTCTGCATGTAACTTGGCGACACTTTGATCTCTTAGCCCTCCAAGCGCCACACCACTATCTCTAGATCAAGTGCTGAGGTGGAGTACCGAGTTGTGGCCCATGTAGTCGCCGAGTGATGTTGGCTACACCAGCTTCGTCAGGAGCTGCATGTTCCACTTGCCTCTACCACAATTGTTTATTGTGACAATGTGAGTTCTATCTACATGGCAGCAAACCCGGTCCATCATCGGCGTACGAAGCATATCGAGATCGATATTCACTTCATCCGCGAGAAGGTGGCCTTGGGGCAAGTCCGAGTACTCCACGTTCCATCCTCCCATTAGTTCGCATACATCATGACGAAGGGACTACCTATTTTAGGTCCAATCTTTTTGCCGTGATAGTCCTGCTGCGACTGCGGCCGGATATTAGGAAGTAAATAGCTGATTATAGCTCTCCTTGTATAGCTGATTATAGGCTTCCATGTATACTGATTGTATCACTGTATACCCAACCATGGTGGCTAACTGGCTAAATATAAGAGAACTAACTTTGTTTGTGATTTTTATGAAACTTTGATGGATAACCACTTCCAGTTATATGTTTTCACCTTTGAGCGATGTATTATTTGCATTTACCCTTTTCTAAATATTTGGAAAAATGACCAAGTGATATTAATTTCAACAGCCGCAAGAATTCACTTGGGTTGAGAGACCATACAGGACTAAATATATTTTGGCTGATGTTCGAGATCAGAGAGGCCAGCCTGGTACGTTATAGTATCTTGAAATGTAATCTAATCTTTCATTTGTTATTTTTGTGATTCAATACAGGCGTTGCAACTAAATATCTTCACTTTTTTTTCTAATTATCTTTACTTGCAGATAATTGCACTTTTCAGTCAACCTGTGGATCTGTGGAATCATTGATGAAATTACACAATGCTAATATGTCACCTCCTCAAGACTGCAAATGGGTACTATGTGTAGATTATTTGAAGAACAAGTATGAAACACATCTACGCAAGAAGTTGATGTCAGAGGATAAAAAAGACAGGGGCAAAAGGCGGCTTAAAGTTGCATTGGAAAGCTTCAAAAATCATGGTGTTTTAGGCCGGAACAAAACTCGGAGCAAGGTGACATCTGCTTTTACTTATTCTTTCAATCTAATCTGCTATTCCACATATTCTTTCATGGATGCCAATGTGGTGAGAGTCCTCAGCAAAACCTTTCTGTTAAATTAAAGTGAATGTTCTGACATCTAACCAAGGAAGTTACATCTATATATATACTAGCATGTGGTAGTATTATGCTTGATGCCACCAATCTATTGAGAAATAGGTTGATGCTAGTTTAATAAGGAATATACTTAAAAAATACTTCAAAAGAAGTTTTTTAAGGAATAACTTAAGAGTATTGGTCCCTTTTAGTTTTAGTCGCAGATCTATATATCAGAAACTCCTGAAGAAACTGTTAAATGATAGCTAGTGTTTAGTGCCACTGCATGAAAATTGCCAAAGGGCCGGCCAATTACATGTCTGATTTAGCGAGTTGTGAAAAAAGATCGAGCGCCTGGTGATGAAGAGAGCTGGTCTTAGTTGAAACATCTTCATCAATGTTCTCTGGTCTTGGTTAACAAGTGATATCTGTGACATGGTCAAGAGGTCGATTTTGCGTTAGGGATGATGTTGTGTCTTGATCCACCAGAACAAAATTCAGCCCATATATAGTAGTGTTGTAAAGCTGCTGACTTGTAGCATTGTGTTCATTACCCTTGATCGGTTTCCCTTGAACTAGTTTCTCTGACGCACAATATGCTATATGTGTCCTGGGGCGAGCAGCAAGGCTTATCCGTGCTCATTGTTACACCCTGTTTCGTGTGTAAATACAACCTAATAAATGATGTGCTGAGAGTTGTTGCTCTAAAACTAATGTCATCATTGTCTATTTGTTGCAGTCCAGGATAATCAAGATCCTTTTGTATGAGGAAGTAGAGCCCAGCAAAACGGTGCGCTTGACGAAGCTGCTCGAGGAGGGGAACATCATGGTGGGGCACTTCAGGCTATCGTGGAACTATTTCACCCTGAAGCCCAACGAGGTGTACGCCTTCAACGAGAAGAAGGCTTTCATCCACCCCAAGTCAAATCTGGTGGCATCACACGCGGTGAATCGGTGATGATGGTTGGCGTCGGGCACCAGCAGACCGGTCCCAATCGCTTCCTATTACGTCACATGGTGATGCAGAACAGCGAAGGGAAGCTGTTTGGGATCAATGGTGTCGGTAGCGTCAGGAAGAATAGCGTCAGAGGACTATACCGGTTGGAGGCCGAGACACCTAAGGAGGGATTTCTTGACTGACATGATACGCCGCCGGTCGAGGTTGAGTGGCTTAGGTTCGGACTCTCTGTTTTGCACTGCCTTTTTGGTCCAGACGACATTGCACTGTGGAATGGTATAGTGGTGGTGTAAATTGTAACGATGTTCCAGTGCAAGCACAATGGACGTGCTGTGGTGAGCAGAATTTTGTGAGGCAAAAGAAAATTTTGCGGTGAATTAAACTATGATGGTCACTATTTTGCTGAACGGTTATTCCCTTTGTGTGCATTTAAACTATTGCTGTTTTACTGCATTACCATTCTACCAGTCCAAACGGGTGCCCTCTTCTCTCTCTCATTCATCCATTCCTTTGATTAAAAAATGGACAATTTCCTTGAGCCGGATGGGACCGGGAGCCTTGGGCTTTTGTTCGACCGTGTGGCAGGGTTTTTTTTTTACCAACCGGAACCGGTCCGGTTCCGGTCGGTTCCCAACCACCCAAATTTAAATTTTTTAGTTTAAATTCAAAAAAAAATTCAAAAATACTTCAAGTTCCTACGAATCTAATGGTGTCAAAATTGTTCAAATATTCATTCATTTAGTATACTTTGGGGGCATTAGAAGTTGAACCAAGTTGAACCATAAAAGAAAAAGAGAAAAAAAATGGCCGGTTCAACTTCTAATGCACGCAAAAAATACTAAATGCACTAACATTTGAAAAATTTTAACACCATTAGATTCTACACACCTTGAAATATTTTTAAAAATTTTTCTTTTATTTTTCAATTTTTTAATTCAAATTTGAAAATACGTCAAATTCTTCACTGCGTCGGTTTTTTTTTATGAAATTTACCGATAACCAGTCAAACCGGAGCGGCTAACCGGTCTAACCGGTCGGCTAGCCGATCCAAACTGTTTACACTACCGTTTTTTATTTGAAATTTGAATTCCTCTGTTTTTTCTGGTAACCAGTCAAACCGGACCGGTTAGCCGGAACCGGACCCCATCGGTTTGGTCGGACCGGTCGGTAACAAAAACCCTGCCGTGTGGTGACTCGTAAGGGCGAAACTCATAAGAGAGATCATCCATTCAGTTCCAGGCTAATTTGTTCAGTGGTTTTAATTTGAATGGAACTCGAACTTGTTTCTCGATCGGGTCGCCGCACTGCACATTGAATTATTTTTTAAAAACATTACACATTACAATGCAAACGTTTACAACACACACGAATTATCTTTCCTCACAACACGTATCTTAATGCCCACTTTTTCCACCTCAATTCTACTATAATGTACTACTCTCTCCGTCTCGCAAAGAGTTTTTTATAGAAGCAAAAGCTGGCTAGAACACGATGATGATCATTTTACAAGAGATATATATTTTGGGGTCATTGATAAAAATCAGTTCTTGATACGGTGCCGTTGGTCTGATGAGGTGTGAGAGTAGAAGTGTTCATCATCCGTAACTTGCTTTTCTCCAACATCGATCGATCCACGGTGGCGACTTGCGATCGGCGACGTAGACGGGCGGACCGAGCAGGGCACGGCCGGCAGGCACGCGCGGCCGAATGAGGAGGCAGGCCGGAGCCGGCCAGCCGGGGCCGGCGGAGTGGCCGACGCGACGGCCGATGCCGGGCGGCGCATCGAATGCGGCGCGCGCGCTGGCGCCCGTGACCCGCAACCTTCAGCAGGAGGCCCGGGCCCCAGGGACCCGACCACAGTAGTACAGCTCCGGCGGCGAGCGGGAGGGGATCCAGACTCAGGTCACTAAGGACTGTAGCGGTGTCTTACCCCCTCTTCAGAACCGTCCATCCCAAGATCCACGGCCAGATCGACATGAACAGTACTCGTGTTACAGTACGAAACAGTACTCGCTGCCTCTAATTAATATACGTTGGAACTTGAAAAGGGACATCAAATAATCATTTCACTGGCTCCATGCATTTCTCGATGCAATATTTTCTTGATACTTGGTGTTAGTTTAATGAGAGAATATTTAATACAAGCTATATGAACAGTCTTTGTGGGACAAATTTTGAAGCCTATATGAACAGTCTTTGTGGGACGGAGTGAGTAAGCTTATGTGGATATTGACAAGTAGGGCCCATGGCATGAAGGGTAAAACATTCTTTTTCTCACATACTTAACAGTACATGGATGGTAAAATAGACGGAATGACATAGAAGGCATAAGTGAAAAATTTTGTGGCACTGAGGAAACTCCAAAAAATTTTGTGACACCGAGAGAACTCATCCAAATTTGTGTGGCATTGGAGGAATTTGCTCAAACAATAGCCAAGGCCAAAGCTCATGGATGGCACAGTACTGCGCTTGTATTCTCGAGATGGATGGAAACTACAATTGCTTTCACGACGGATCAACGGGCGTTCCGATGATACCTAATCGTAATTGAAATCGATCCCAGAAAAAAAAGAAACACCCCTGACCCCAGCGTCGCCTCGGGGGACATCCGCACCGCCGCCGCATGTAGCCGCCGTCGCCGCCGTCTTGACCCTGTTCCTCCTCATCTCCGGCCTTCTAGCCGGTGGTAAGGGGAGCGGGGGTCCCTCCTTCTAGTAGATCGAGTCATAATCGAGTCTGTCTAGGTCTAGGGTTTGCTCGCCGCTGATGCTCGGGGGTGGAGTTCGGTTTTGCCGGAGAATCGTGGTTCCTCTGCGTCTTGCTTTTCCTGGTGGCGTCGGCGATGCAGAAGCGACGATGTTGCAGAGGAATAATTTCTCCCAGTTTCTTCGGTTCTTCGATGGTGATCTACTCCGACGTCAACAGAGAGGCTGGGGAGACCTGTCCAGGAGTCGAGGGCCGGCGCATCATCGTCTTCTTCCGGTGATGATGTTGTTGACCCTGTTAATGTCAAGGAAGATGATCTTTGGAGGAAATCTGAGCATTGTTCGGGTTGCCGGCGATGGAAACGAAGGATGCGTCGTGGGTACTGGAGTTGGTCGATGCGCTTGGGAGGCAGCGTACTCGGCTGTTTCGCCTAGCAGTAAGTCCTCCTCTGCGGCCTCCACTTTGTGGAGTTTGGCTCTGGTGCCCGGCGACGATTGGGAAGCGGCTTCGATGGCGGCGATGAACGGATCGATGAAGGCTTCGAGGAAGATGAACAGGAGTTTCAAACTTCTTTGTAATTTTCCTTTTCTTTCAGGTCCTGTTTGTAAACAGGCCGGTGTAATGCGCTAAGATCAATACATGTTCCTTCTCAAAAAAAATCGTAATTAAATCGTAGAAGGAAATCGATTTTGAATTTCTAGATACATACTTCCCTGTGCATCCTTGTTAATTTACCGGTATACAAGCGTATTCCGCAAACGTTCACGATTCGTAGTCCGATGACCAAGCATGCTCCCCCGACTCGAACCTCGCCCCGTCCTCAAGTCCGCTCGCCGCCACCGCCCTGATCTCCCTCCTCCGGCCACCGCTCCCCCTCCCGTTGCAGCTCTGAGCTCCCTTCTGAGGACCAAGAGCGTCTGAGGATCAGTGGATGATCGCTTCTCAATGATGTGTGATTGACAATGTATGGTGGTTTACCCACAAAATGACAAAACCATCAGATTTCTTGGTAGAGCCACAAAACCGAGCCTGAAGGTTAGGCGTGACAAGACTGTACACCGGTCGGTCTGACCGGTGGACCAGGACGGTCTGATCGGTGCACCAGTCTGATCGATGTGGGTTGTGTGCGCCTGGAAGCTTCGAAGCGGAGGATACGTGGCGTGATCGTGGGACTTGCGTCGAGGCTAAGCAAGTTCGCGGTGGATGTGTACTCGTCTGATGAAAAAACAACTACAACTTCCAAATTTGCCCTCGAGAGGTGTGTATCTTTAACTTAAGTTGTAGGGGTAGAATGGACTTCTTCCCTCTCCACCCCACTCAATATAAATAGGAGGGGAGAGGGAGATGGCAGCCAACTCTTGAGCTCTTGGACTCTTTGTTTTCCCATTTCTTCTAATTCTCTAGGACTAGCTAGTGCTTCATGGTGAATCTCAAGTGGGTAGGATGATGAGAGGTTGCTAGCCTCTTTGTAAAGAATCTTTCCTTGTGATGTATGAAAGGTTTGGAGTTCATCCTCGTGTCCCCCTTTTGATTTTCTTGTGATTCTCGGCGTTTTTCCTTTTATGAATTTTCAGAGCTATTTTGTGGGGATTTTTATCATCGGATTTTTGAAGGGGTTTCCTTGCGGATTTGTTTGTGGGGATCACGTATGAGTACTTTGGGACTCTTTTCATGGTGATCTTGTGCCCACAAACTCCGGGAAAAGCCTTCGATTTGGTGATTTTTTGTGGAACCCGAGTCTGTGTTCTTGGTGTTTGATTCGCGATTCCTCATGATTTGGTGAGTTTGGGGACCCGATCTACTAGCTATGGACTGCCTATGAGGTACTACTACTATCCCCAAAGTCTCGCTTGAATGATTTGATTCTTGGAGTTGACCCGCAGACGAAGTTCTTCCCGAGCTGCCCATGACCGGTGCAGCACACCGATCTGACCGGTGTTGACCTTTCGTGGGTTTCTCGGGAAATTTGTTGGTGGCTAGTTGTTTGTGCCCAAGGGAAGTTGCTGCCCAAGTTTTGTGCAGATTGGCCTTTGCTTGCTTTAGTTTTTGGTCTTTGAGGTTTCCCAGGCTTGACTAGTCTGACCGGTCAGGGACACCAGCCTGACCGTTGCCGAGGCTCCAGTGGGATTTCTAGAGGTTTTGCTAGAGGTGTGCTTGTCTTTTCCAAAGAGAGCCTCTCCTCAAGTTTCGTTCAGTCTGGTCTCGGTTTAGAGGTGTTCTTGGTTCGTGTCTTGATTGCTTCTCTTCAAGATTTGAGTCCAGTGCTTGGTCCTAGTCTTGGGAGTTCCTAGATAGTTATGTGTGTTGAGGTTGTGACACAGGCCTGACCAGGGGTGACCGGCCTGACCGGTGTAGGTGACCGGTGTGACCGGTGTAGGCTGAGCAGTCTGCCGGTTGAGTTTTTCCGCTGTGTTCTCGTGTGTTTCGCGTTGTTTTGAGATCTTGCTCTTAGGTCCAGTTGTACTCCAGTGACTACGTGGATTTAGCAAGTTTGGTGTTGGAGGTTTGGGAGTTGCTTTTGGGATTATAGACCGAGTTCTCGTCGGAGAATTTTTATCGGCTCCTATTCACTCCCTCTCCCTGTCTGGTCGCCAATCCGGTCCTTCAACCTCGTCGCGCTCTTTCCAACTGTCCTGCTCGTGTCGTCTCTCGTGGAATGCGTGGGGGAGATTGGCTCTGACCTAGCTCCACCGGGACACCTCTGCCGCTCCCAGTCTTCGCCGCCACCGGAACCGCGAGCCGGAATCCCGGCGAGCGGCGAGAAGGGTAGTGGCGGGGCCATCTCCGTCCGTCCCAGCTATAGCCCCCGTCCCTCATCCACGGTCGTCGCTGGGATTCGTGGCGTCGTCGAGCCAGCTAGAGTACAGGGCGCTGCAATAGCCGAAGCCGGAGCAAGGCGAGGAGAGGTGCACCACGCAGGACGTGTGGTCGGTGTGCGCCAAGCTACGGTAGTGGTCCGTGGCGCACGAGATCATGGCGAAAGGCGATGGTGGTGACGCACTGCGGGGGAAGTAGCAGCAGCAGCTGGCGTCGTTCTGCTACGACTCCAAGAGCTATGACACTGTCGCCGCCACATTGTCGCCTGGCCCCGCCGCCGCCTGGGGTCCCGCCAGGTTCTCGTGCCTGTGCTCGCGGTCGGTAGGTTTCGGTTAGGGATTTCCAAGATGCTACCTTTCTGGTCGTGTGGTCGTTGGTGGAGGTCGCAGGTTGCCGTCGGGCGTTGCAGCTCCTACACTTAGCGTTGGAGCTGTCGGATGCATATCCTTTCGGTCGCTTCGACACTGGTGGTGGTCCTTGGGTCACTAGGTCTTTTACATTGGATTTCGTAGGGGGCTCACGCTGCTGGTACTATCTGTTGTGGGCTTGGAGGACGGCTATCATCTTGCTCTCATGAAGCTCGGGCGAAAGCCTACCCAGTTCTGTGATGGTCCAACAACAACGGCGCCTGAGGGTGTCGTTTCCCTTCCTGGAGGTATTGTTGTGAGATCTTGAGAGACGTCACCTTTCTTCCACATCATTGTCGCATCGTTCGTCGAGGGCGCCCCGGTGTACTGGTCCTCTCCACTAGCCTACCTTGCCATTGCTAAGCTAGTTGTTGGATCTTGGTTGTCACCTGGGTGAACTTGCTCCTCCAGTTGTCTTCTTCGCTGGCAGATTGGGAGGACATGTCTTCGTCCTTCCCCTGATTCCTCGGGTGGTCACTCATCTTTAGAGATCAGCCCAGTGGGCGGCGTTGGGTTGGCCGGTCACGTGGAGTGGGGGTGAGGGAGAGTTGTGGCTCCTTCCCTCTCCTGGTAGTTGTGGTCGCTCTTGCCAGCCTTTCCTGCTTGCAGAAGCTTACCATCGTCGCCATCAAGAGTTCATTGCTGTTTTTCCATTGATTGACCCCTTTTATGCCTTGGCGGTCAAATGCATGAAGTTGGTTCTAGGGGCCTGCGAAAGCATGGTCCGGTTTCATCGGGCCGACAACGGGTGCATTTCCGGAATGTATCTACCTCGCTGAAGGTGTTGTTTCGGCCTCCGTCCATTTGTCTTGCCAGGCGAAAGTTTGGTCTGCTCCTTCGTTGGCTGACGGATGATGGCGGCGTTGGCGTCATTTCCCTCCTTGGAGGCATAATCTTACATGTCCTTGTCACCTCTCTTCCGTTGGCGCCTAGTTGTGAGTCTGTCGGTAATGTGCTTGCACTCTTGATATAATCTTTCGTCGCGTTTTATGTGTTGTCGTTGGTAGCGTGTTTTCTTCTAGTATTCCTCAGTCTGAGTTGGTCGTCATTGTTGTTAACATTTGGTTGTTATGGTTTTCCTTGTGCCTTTGCGCATTAAGGTTCTCCTAAAGTTGCTTAACTGTAATTCATGTATTCTTAATTAAAAACGTGTTAGGTACGTCTTTAAAAAAATGCATAGTCCAATCGAACTCGTAGCTCTACTTTTATTTGTCTCTCCATCAGGGCACCCTCCAAAGGAGCAATTTGCATCCACCAATTGCTTCAAGCTTGTGCTCGGACGACGACGATGTGTCTCGCCGCCGCCGTCGAACCGATGGGCCTGCACCAAAATCCAACGACCCACGACGGCAAGTCGGTAAGCAGGATGGATCACCTCAGCTGCCTTTTATTTTTTATGGTTTCATTTGAATATATTTGTGTGTATTCTCTTTTTATCAAGATTTGTATTGTTATTTGATTCCCCAAAAAATGAAAGATTTGTGTTGTTATTTCCCCCGGAACATGCATGAATCGATCAGTATTTATAACATTCAGTAGAAATAGAAAACAGATGTTTTTTTAAGACGTGCAAAGCACGTTTTTCATTAAGAGAGGAGAAAAAGATTTGCCGGTTTAGGTTATAGATAGGCACGAAGCCAAACAAAAAGAAAGAAGCTTACACCGTCCTCACCGGGCGAACACCTAACAGCCGAGCGAGCGGAAGAAAGCCCGCGCGCGCTCAAGACCTAGCCTCATCCAGGATCGCCGGCACGAGCGCCACCGGCATGAGAGCTTCCTTGTCGTGTACGTGCCTGTTCCGCTCACTCCACAGCGACCAAGCGACCAGCCAGACGAAGGAGTCGAAGTCTTTCCTTCGCGCCTTAGCGACCTGTTTCCTAGCGGAGCACCACCACTCCGCAAACCTCACCAGGCGGTCCGGAGCTAGGTTCTGAAGGAGAATATGCCTGAGTGCCAAGAACCAGGCTTCTCTGCTGAAGACACAGTCCACAATCAGGTGATCCAGTGTTTCAGATTGCTGAGCGCAGAGCGCGCAGATATCCGAATCCCTGAGCCCGTGACGGTGGAGCCGGTCTAAGGTCCAGCAACGGCCGTGCAAGACCAGCTAGGTGAAAAACTTGCACTTCCCCGGCATATGAACCTTCCAGATCTGGCGCGCTCCGAGGATCTCAACGCGACCAAGAAAGAGGGCGGAGTAGGCCGAAGCCGAAGAATAAACCCCGCTAGGCGATCACTTCCAGATGAATCTGTCGGGCTCTGATGTGAGGCTAACCTGCTGCAGTAGATCCCAGATGGTAAGGTACTGCAAGACCACCTGCACAGTCCGAGCGTGGGTGGCGTCCACGACCCAACGTATCCCTGCCGCCCCACCTGCAGGGCCTCAGCGACTGTGCGGGACCGACGCACCCTCGGCGAGACTGCGGCCCAGAGGTTGGGTGCTAGGGACTTTACGGAGTACCCGGAGATCCAGTTGTCCTCCCAGAACAGTGCGCGGGTATCGTCCCCCACCTCCACAGGGATGGAGGCGTCGAAGAAAGCCTGTGAGGCCCGGTCAACTGGGAAACGGAACGCCGCCCACGTCCGGTCCGGGTCAGCCCGCGCCAGCCAAAGCCAACGCAGGCGTAGGATCGTACCAAAGGCGCGGAGGTTGGGTAGACCGAGACCCCCGCAGCGCGTGGGGCAGGTGACATTCACCCAAGCGACCAGACAGCGACCGCCCGAGGCCATCTCTGTGCCAGACCAGAGGAAGCCGCGGATGAGAGTTTCGACCGCGCGTAGTGCCCAAGGGGAGATGGAGATCGCCATCGAGATATGCACCGGGATGGCAGAGAGGGTGGACTTGGCGAGGACGAGGCGACCACTGCGGCTCAATAGTCTACCCTGTCAGGGAAGCAGGCGCCTGGCGACCTTATCGACCCGTGGCTGCAAGGCAACCTTGGGTAGCCTTCTAATAGATAGAGGTACCCCAAGGTAGGTGCAAGGAAAGTCGGCGATGGTGCAGGAGAGGATAGAGCAAACCAAGGACAGGTGATCCTCGGAGCAGTTGATGGGGTAGACCTGACTCTTGGAGTAGTTTACCGCCAAGCTAGCAGCGCTCTCGAAGAGCGACAACACCGCCTTGACGACCCGCAGATCAAGCTCGACCGGAGAGAAGAAAGCGACCACGTCGTCTGCATATAGAGAGGCACGAAAGCGGATGTTCCTCCCTAGGTCCAGAAGGAGACCACGGGATTCCGCCTTGCGAAAAAGGGTATGGAAGCATTCCATGACCAACACGAAAAGCATGAGGGGAGGGGGTCTCCCTGGCGCAGGCCTCGACCGTGGCAGATCCGCTGCCCAGGGAAACCATTTAGCAAAACCCTGGTGCTAGCAGTGGACATAATAATCGAGGTCCAGTTAGTCCACGTGCGTGGGCAGCCGACCGCCGAAAGGAGCTCGAGAAGAAAAACCCAACCAACCGAGTCGAAGGCTTTGGCTAGATCAATCTTGAACATGATCCTAGGAAGCTTTCGACTAGAGAGCGTTCTGACCGTGCCAAGAACGTAGCGGAAGTTATCATGGATGAGGCGACCTTTGATAAAAGCACTTTGGTTGGGTGACATTAGAGAAGAAAGGTGCGGGGCGAAACGGTTAGCTGCTGCTTTGGAAAAAAGTTTCCCAAAGCTATGAATTAGGCTGATGGGGCGAAAATCTGAAAGAGCGACAGGGTCTGGTTTTTTGGGTATGAGTGTGAGGAGAGCACCATTTAGGTGGTGGAAGCTGCGGAAATCCAGATCAGAGAGCGCGTTAAACGCCCGCAGCACATCACCCCTGATGATCGACCAGCAAGATCTATAGAAGCGACTTGTATAATCACTTAAATAATTATACGGATGTATCATGGCAAAATTAATATGCATGTGTTCATATTAAAATGTATAATCACTTAAATAATTATTTAAATGATTAAAATAGTTTTTAGATTTTAAAACAATCACTATTTTTTTTGTCTCCGATTTAAGTGATTTTTATGGTCATGCGTTCGTAATGATAAACTTTATCTTTTAAAGTGTTGTTCATATTCTTTTGTAATTGTTTGTTTTGCTTTTCTTATATTGTTATTTTTACACAACAACATAAGAATAATATAACAAATATTTATAAAATAGTATAAACATTTTAAACGATAAAGCTCACCGTTATGAATGTGTGATCGTAAGAATCATCTAAATCAGAAGTACGTGCAAAGAGTAATAATCATTTTAAGATCTAAGGACTAAATTACAAATATAAGAAATTAAAAGCATTCATCAAAACAATCTGATGGTCAAATTTGAAAGCTTTTGATAGTTGGATGGTCAAAGATATTATATTTTGAAGTTCGATAGCCAAAATCAAATTAAGATAAGAGTTAGATGGTCAAAAATAGACTTTTTCCTAATAAAAAAATACTCGTAAGCCTTATCATTCTTGCAACATGACCCACCAAAATCATCAAAATGCAATCCACAAATAAAGTGTATGTCCCTTCTTATTTGGAATTAATGAGATTCATGTAAACTTGAAATGTTGCTCAGTTTTCCTTTTGTCATTGCTTACGAAGTATAGTTTGCCAAAATCCAGCTCCACAAGCTAGCCGACTAGAGTGTCTCCTCAAAAACAAGGTCACCATTTCACAAGTAATAAACCAGCCAACCAAACATGAGTTACCCGGCACAAGCTAGCAAACCAAACAAGAACATGCAAGCTTGGTGCGACCTAGGTTGGGTCCAACTCTGTCTACACTAAGCATGTTAGCTGCATCTATAGGTCTGTCTGTAAGTAAAGCTACGAGGGTCCAATGCTTTAACTTGTGTCATATTCCTACAAAATTCACATATTTTCTAACATTTGCAACGCATGCAGCTACAAATAACAAAGTTAAAATGCTTCAGTTTATTTGCAGGCATATGCATCTCGATCATGTCCAAAAATGCACCCCGGCCCTGATCGCCATCAGATCGCAGGCTTCTGCCTCGGCTTCAGCTCGTCTATCTCGATCAGTAGAGGCCCTGGAGGGTCTTCTTGGCAGTGTTGCCGGTGTCATTGATCCTGACGGCCGATTCCGTTGATCCCGAACTGCTTGCCCAAGCTATTCTGAATCACCGTGTGTTGGTTAGTTGTCTGTTGGTGGCCGAAGCCAATCACCATCGCGGCGTGCCCTGCCACCAGGTCTGACCTCGGGTGTATGACCGGGCAGTCCGGATCAAAGACATACACCTCCCCAGGCTTGAGGCTGAAATAGTTCCGCGACAACCGAAAATGGAGCACCATTCCTCCACCCTTCTTCACACGTCGCCTTATGGCCTCCGTGTCACATGGGTCCATGACCCCGGAGCACTTTATCTTGAACCGTCGGATCTGCATATTACCACAAACAACACACCATTAGCTAGCAGGCAGGAGCATACAGTAATAATACTGGCTGGCCCTTCCTCTATGTACCCATGCAGATGCAGTGGCGCTTCCTCTATGTGTGCATGCATGTATTGTAGCCATGTGAAAGAGATTTGCTCGTATATATAGTTGCTTATAGGGGGTTTGCAACTGCAAGTAAAGTGATACAGTGTCACTGATATTCCACAGAAAAACAAGCCTCAACTCACAAACCTGCTTCTAAGTGCTAATTCTTGAGGGAAGTTCAAGTCATATTTGGCATCCTCGAAAGTGCTAATTCTTCAGGGAAAGATTCAAGTCATATTCCTCCAATAACAGCTTACTGTTACCAGCTACCACATCCCGCAGATTTCCCATCTAAAACATCACCCTATTTCCTGTCTAACGTGAGAACATCCACATGCAGCATGTTGCTCTAGAACAGGGTTTTCCATATTACCGGCCAAGGACAGAGCAAACGACCAGCAATTAAGAACATGGCCAACCATTAGTCACCCTGAACAAGGTCAAATATCCATGTAAATGCTATGGTGCGGAGTAGAAAACCATTCCCATCCTATTAGTTAGGGACAAGATTCAATACAAATCCTGAGAGGATTAACCAGCAGAACAAAATGGAAAATAAAAGGTAGAGGGTATTTGCAGTGTCAGGACCATGTGAAACCTATCCATGTCAAATAACCAACTTTGATAGTTCACAAATTGCTCAATTGATCAGAAAAAACTAGGCATAAGGTTATTGAAAGCAAGGAAGGCTATTTGCAGGAATGCAGTTTTTACCCCAGCTAGTCTTACTAATAGCCTAAATGTATCTACATCCAAGTAATGAAATTATAATCCAAATTTCAACTGTGCAAAAAATTATTGGCTCACCAAAACTATCCATAGCAGATCAAAAGAACTAAAAGCATATCTCACCTTTTTGCCAGATTCATTGCTGGCCAACACACCATTATCTTCGTATATGCCAAGTGAAGTTTGCATTCGCACTTTCCCTCTGTCAGACCAATCCTCTGATCCAAATGGATTACTAACAATCTTTTTATACTGATTTTTCCAGTCATCCATTAAAAAGTTCCATTTGAACTCTTGTGGAGGTACCAAACCAGCATTCCGAAATTTGAATAATGACTCCACAGCTCCCGAGATTGATTGAAAAGAGCAGGTGTCTGCGTACAAGGAAAATTCTTTTTAAAATATTTATGACTACACGCCAAAAGCTAAAACCCCAGTTATTTGTTCTTTTGGCTTTATCAAGATATGGATGAATAATGGATCTACGCACATACTTTACTATGCTCTAATCAACCCCATCGTGATATCTTAAACAAGTACTTTATCATTTGTAACTAAAAAGTAGTGAGTTATGCAGATAACAACAATTAGATTGGATAAAGTTTTAACATACCAGATTGGCCTCTTTGGTTCCTCATAATAGGTAAAACGTATTTAGTCCTATAGGGTCTTTCAGCCAAAGTCCATTCCTGTCCTGGCTGCAGAAATTTGGCAGTAATTGGTACAGATATAAATAATGAACATAAAAAAACATAAATGCACATAGGCCTAAACGTACTATAAGTGCCTCTCCATTGTAACTTCATACCACCTTTTTACAAAGAAGAATGGGAAAAGGTCCATTTCACCAGCCCCAAACAGTTCATACAAATCACAGATATCACTTGTTAAAATGACAGGATGGAGACATTTTCAATGTCATAGTGAACTTAAATCTTGGATTAAAGGAACAGCATATTTTTGTAACTAAGGTGTGACAACTATCACTGCCACAAATCTAAACCTAAAATGCAACTTGCACATGGTGGAACAAAAAAAGAGAGACTAGTTATATTAGATAGGGCCGTTGGAACATTTCAAATAGTTAACGAGAGAGTTAAATGAGTCAAATTTTTGCACGATAGGTTAAATTTTTGCCAATCAAATTCACAAGGCAAAAGAATGATTCAAAGTCAAAACAAAATCAAACAATCCATGCTCGTATTATGTTCTAACTTACCATGGGCGCAATTTTGCCTGAATGGAAAGAACTAGATTTAATGCAGCACCCCATATCAATCACTTGAAATTGATTTATGATTCCGGAGAGTTTTTTTGTATCCATTGGTGTCAGCAACTTTCGTCCTTTTATATTCCTGGCCAGACTTTGGCAAATACCTCCACAACGGAAAAAAGACTTGAACTCTCCGACTATCCAAAGGAGATGCCTGAAATAAAATAACTTGTTATGAACATACATTCCAGTACCAAGAGCATACATCATTATCCAAATTAGTTGGAGATATATACCTTGAACTTAAAAGAGCAACATATAAATCAGTTTTGTTAACAAGCTTAAGCTGGGTCACATCTTTAACAATCATAGACAGAATCACCAGATCAAAAGTTTCTTCTTGTAAGCTGCCAATGGAAGTTACTTGCAGATCAACCATGTCATTTCTTTCTTTCTTTGAGCTTAGATGATGTTTGACTACATTGGCTTCATCGTTTGACAAGCACAGTACTCCAACGTTGAACCTTCTAGTAGGATTAACCATATCTGCAGAAAACAAATAGATATGCTAGTTGCATGACACGATAATGCAGGAATAATGGATAGAAAATCCTGTTGAAAAATGCATGGATGATGACAGCTGCAACCTAAGTTTGAACAAACAAAACTAGATCTTTTTTGAATAATACAAACATATGACGGGAGCATGTTATTTTCTTATAGCATAAGAATAAATTCATAAAATAATATATTATTACTATATTAGGTGTAATATGGTTGAAGACATTTGATGCATCACACATTCACACAATAATACAACTGGAGGACAATGGGTGAATGTTAGGCCAAACAGCAAATAATGGTTACTAATTACCTACATGTAAGAAAAGTATCTAGTTTGAAATATAGAGGATGTAATTAAGACAAAAATTTTATTCACAGGAGGACAAAACAATGAACCTTCACAGAATTGTTGCAACAATATCAAAATAGCAGCAGAATTGACATAGCTTTTCCTTTCTGGACTCATTTCCGTAAAATGAATATCCGTCAGACAATAGAAGGGTAATGTTATGGATGTGAATTCCTTATTGTACTCTGGTGACCGCACGTTAGGGGCATCTTCCATGTTTCCGTAATAAAAATAGTAATTTAAGAATTGACTGATCAAAGGATGCATAGCAAACTGGAGTTTAAGCATTCGCTTTTCAGGAACCAAATATTGTAGTCTTTTGAAAACACTCACACCATAACCTGCCTCCTTGCATATCTAAAAATTTACAAAATGAAAATAATTATTATGCATTTCTAATAAGAATATAATACAGAACAAAAAAAAAACATCCAGTGTCCAGCCAGTTATGTTATCCTTCCAAATAAAATATAGTAAATAATTTTATAATTTTTCGCCTTTACTAATGCTAGGAAATATATTTATATTCAGATTCAGTTTGTTCTATGTTCCTGATCAAATTTATATTCCTTTCATTTTTTAGATTAACAAAGTTAGCACATGAGCACTCTACCAGTCAAAACAATTTGAAATATTAAGTCTGAGATGATCCAACATAACAGTAGCTTAAGGAGTTAAGGTCTACAATATTTTATAGAAAAGGTGATGCATTTGAGACATTATATAAGAACCAGGAACTTATTTTAAGATGAAGGAAGCATTTTAGATCATTTAAGAACCAGACATGAACAACTATGTATGTACCAGTCATTTGGAAGAAAGATACACTACTGAATAATAGTCCTGGACTCCACAGTTTGCACTTTGAAGTTTTATTCAGACTTTGCTAGAACAGAAATGAATAACGAAATTCAAGTGTAGAAGTGATGGACAGATAGGAAACATTCAAATGAACCTTGCTTTGGACATGAGGCTGTCGATGGAGATCGTCACCGAACAATACAATGTGTCTCACTGGGCAAAAAAGAGGAAGAAGTAATTCGGCTTCTTTGATTTGATTGGCACCATGGATAATTAAGATGTCAAACGAGTTCTTCTCCAGGCCATGCAATTTCATAGAGCAGTCAAGAGTTGTAATTATGGTCCTCGAATTCTTAATGCAGAATCTTTCAATCTCATTTCTATTTTCTAGCTCAGGCAATTGCAATGACTCCACAAGATTACTTAGCAGTCTTATACAACTCTGTCTTTTTTCATTCAATGACTTTGCAAGATTGTAGGCAAGGCACGCACTACCCACTGAAGCAACATCTATATTAGGTATCAATCCAAACACTACTTGAACAGAATCATTTCTTAGATTCTTATTATGCAAAACGATTTCTAGCTGTTTTATGGTATCCAGAAGCTCCTCAACTTTCACAATGTCCTCCTCATGCAAACGAAGTGCTGCAGAATGGATACGCAAGTAACATAGGCACTCACTAACTTGCCCTTTGAACATGTCAAACTTCTTTGTGAAGGAGTTGATAGAGAATTCGAGTACTTTAGACTCGCTGCAAATGTTACATGTAGCAGCCTCTGTACAATGTGGTCGGTATGCTTTGAGGTCTAGTAGTGAAAACATTCCTGTCATCCAGTCTTTGCACTGTAGTAAACAGCAGTACATTTTCTGTGATTTATATTCCAGACAGAACTCATGAAGCATGCTGCCCTTTTGTAGGCCCCTTATACTGTTAAGCACTAGAACATCACTAAATAATCCATCGGTAGAGTCAGAAATCTCCTTCAAATCAATCAAAAATTCAGGAAAACTCCCAATACTCGGCAGACATATCAATACCCTTGCTCTCAAAATTTGAAGATCCTTCAGGACACCTAAATAGCCTGTCATAGTTCCTCCAGGAGCCCACAAGATCTCTGCTTGTTTTTGATGCAAGCATCTGAGACTTGAACAAAGAGATTTCTGACTCCCAGAATGCAAACCATCTTCGCAGTGGGATAATCCAACACAGGTTTTGCACTTTTTTCCAACTTGCATTGGAAACAACAAGTTAAGCTGACTGAAGAAAAAAAAACATGCTGCAAAGAAATTAAGAGAATGCCAGAAATGAATTGCTTTACCGTTTTGTGGACCTGTATAAGTGCTTCAACAGCATTGACCTCCCTCTCACCATGAAGAGACAGAATATCAGCCAATTCTAATTGATATGTGATGTTAGGCAGAAAAATTACAAATTTAGTCTTCTCTGACTCAAATGTTTCGCAATCTGATACGACAACTCTGAAACTCCTCTGATAGAATGTATCTCTCCCAACACCAACCACAATTCCAATATGACTAGATGCAAAATCTAGGTTACCGACCACAGATGATCTCAACAGGCAGACATCACCATCCTTAGCTATGTGCTGGCACTTGATGCCATCTGATCTGGTTGCGTCAACATCAATATCCAAATAGTAATCTGATGACGAGTCACATTTTTCCACTGAAAGTAACTGGCAATACTGAATTTTCTTTTGCTTGAGATTGTGTATGGATGAAGAAATAATTGCCCTTGTCTCTTCCAGTAATAGATTTGACTGTAGTTCACAAAATTGTTTAGCGGAATCATATGTTTCCGGAATTTTTTGCACCTATTTGAATGGGAAAAAGATAAGATAAAGTTCTTCGAGATGTAACAGCAAAGTAAACTAATAAGATCCGAGGATTGTAATAGCAATGAATGAGATCAAATCAATGTACTGCAAACCAATTGTTGGTACTTAGGTACATGTGAGTTAGAGTGGAATTGCTACCTTGTCCTTGTAGAGATTGTCATTGAGCACTACTGTAACTGTCCAGCCGAGGAGAGCATCTGAGAGGAATGTCCTCCATGGCAGCAATGCCGATGCAGCCTTTGCCTTCGCCTCCCCTTTCTTCATCACCACCGCGCGGGCGGCCAGTTGCTTGGCCGCTGTCCCGGCGCCGCCCGGGTCTTCACCGGCCACACAGCGCGGGCCACCAACTGCATGCTCATCACCGCGCTGCCCAAGCTGGCCAACCGGACCTCCTAGGCTGCCACCATCTTGCCTTCCTCGGACTACGCCGCCGCCGGTAGGATTTGCTGCACCGCCGTGGCGCCTTGCTTGCGGCTCGCCAGCTGGGCTTTCTCCGCCACCAGCCGTTCCATCCTCGGCGTCGCGCCGACCCCTCGGCACGCCAGCTAGGCGTCCAAGGCAGAGCCTTTCTACCGTCACCGTCGTGCCTTCCTCCGCCGCCTCTTTCCTCGCCGTTGCGCGGCGCCCCTCCTTGCGGGAAGCGAACTGGGCCTCCAAGGCGGAGCCTTTCTTGCTCCGGGTTGCCGTCGTGCCTTCCTCCGCCACCGCCACGACCGCCCCCGCCGCCGCGACCGTTCCTTTGCTCGCCGTTGAGCGGCGCGCCTCCTCCTCGTCCTGGCGGGTCGCCAGAAGGATCACCAAGCCGGGGCACGTCGCGGTCGTGTGGCATTCCTCGTTGACCTCCGGCGCCTCCATCGCCGGCCACCTTACCGGTGCGTCTTGCGCGCCGCCGACCATTGCGGCCACCTCGATTCTCCATACGGGGCTGCAGCTAGCGCTGCCCAGCCTATGCGGGCAAGCACCGCCTCGTAATTGCGCTGCCGCTCCCGCTGCCGCGCCCGCACCGTCGCTTCCCCAATTCTCACCCGCCGTTGCCTCCCCTAAACCCTCTCCGCCGCCGCCCCCGCCCCCAACCCCACCCCCACGCCTCACCACCTTTTCTTTTGTTTTTCTTTTTTACCGTTTACCTCCTTTTTCACTTGATAGAGAACGGCGGGTCACTGGTCAGCTTGTAAGAACGGAGCATGGGGGAACTTTGGTGATTTTTTTTCGATTCTTTTAGCGAACGTGACCACATATTTTACGTGTTTTCAATTACTAATAATGTACACGTGCGACACATACGTGTTTTTATAAAAACTATCAAACCTGTCTTTTTAAATTTGTAGAACACACATACAAGACAAAACACAAGGTATTGATGTGGCTAATAACCAATTATAGCGTCATTTAAGGGAGGCTCATTGTCACCACACCTGACCATTTGATGCATTTGACAGGAGCACATAAAAAAAGAAATTGTATTTACCATTCATTTGGTCTCTCAAGTATCTCTACCTTTACACACATATTTGTATCATAAACCAACAAATACGGGCAAACTAATACTCATGAAAAAAATGATTATTTGATGTATTATATACTCAGAATCATTCTCTTTAGATATCAAAAGACATCATTCAACTGTGTCTGTTTCGAGCTTAATTTTGCAACTATCAGGACGAACATGCCCAAGTTGCATTATCGGCATTCCAGGGTGCCGCAGCGAGCATCCGGTGGTGGAGCTCTTCGCAGGGTCGCCTTACTACAGCGAAGCGAGACTGATTTTTTTATTTCTGATTTTTCTGAATTTTTCGATTCTTCTAAATACTTTTTTGAAACTCTATTTTTGTTCAAAAATTTCTCGTATAATCTTTTTTAAGTTTGTTCTGATTTTTTTGAATTTTGTTCCAATTTTTTGTTTCATATTTTTGTGTTTGATTTTTTTAGAATTTATTTTTCTAACTTCGCTCAAATTGACCTTTTTGTTTGGTATTATTTAAAATTTTATTTTATTTTTTGCAATTTCGTTTTAAAATATTTTGGTTTAAATTACTTTATCTCTAACCTTTTGCTCCCACATATTTTGTGTTCTCAGATTATTTTTCACACTTTTTTTCCAAAAACTTTGTATCGCTCTATGTCCCTTAAAATTATAACACACTTCCATTTCTCCTCTCGGCGATGTCATGCTGTGAATGCCCAACTGAAAATGATGATCACCAAAGTTTTTTTTCCCTTTCATTTCCACCACCCCAATCAAAGTATGGATATATATCACAAAAAATCTTGTGTAAAACCACGCATTTGTTTACAGATAACGTTAATCCTCTACCTAAGGGAAAAGTTGCACACCCTCTGCCAATACTACTTGCCCCCCTCATTTTCTACTTCACCTTACAATGGCCACTACAAGAAATTAACTAACCAAGGGAGGAAAGGATCATAGGAACAAGAGTATACACAAGTTCTATTACTTGTTGCGATCCTCAAACTAAGAGAAAAATAGTAATAGGCAAGGCAAAGATGGACATACCTGAGAAACCTCACTGCTCCTATATATGTTGCTTACCTGCGCATGCATCACTGTATATTCTTTGCTCCTGTTGTCCTGTGAGGCTGTGACTGAGGATGCGTTTGGCACAGTTGTGGTTGTAGTTGTGGCAGCTCCGGTTGTGGTTGTGTTAGTGGAGCAGATTCTCTGGAGAAGTCAAAGTTGTTTTGAAAAAAAGTTTGGCAAAACAGCTTCTTCCAGTTGTATATTGTGGATAAGAGAGTGAATTGTCAATAATACCCTTCCTTTTATTTTTCTATTTTCTTTTTCTCTTCCCATTATTTTTTTCTTTTTCTCTTCCCATTATTTTTTTCTTTTTTCTTTTTTTATTCTTTTGTGATTTCTCTTTCTTTGGTCGCACCGTGAGCCTCTAAATCCAACTACGCTGGCCCCACATGGCAGGTGCAATAAGAGGCGTCTCTCTTAAAAAATCTGCTACGGTCCTCCTTTCGCATCTCGAAAAATCAGCGCCGCCCCCCCGGCCTTCTCGGCGCCGCCACCCCCGGCCTCCTCGCCGCAGCCCCGCCCTCCTCCTCGCCGCCTGCGCCTGAGATCCGGAGGCCTCACCGGCGGCCGCTCCCCCTTCTCCCCTCCGGCGAGCCATCCTCCTGCAACACGCCGCGTCGTTCCGGCCTGCCCCTGCAGCGCGACGCCACCGTCTCGGGCCTCCCCGCGAGCGCGCCACTGTCGTTCCAGCTGCCCATGCAGCGCGTCGCCGCCGTCCTCGAGCCTCCCCACGAGCGCGCCCTCGCCGTCCCAGCCTGCCCCTGCCTCGAGCCTCCCCGCGACCGCACCGCATCGCCGCCGTCCCAGCCTGCCGGTGCCCCTGCCTCGAACCTCCCTGTGAGCGCATCGCCGCCGTCCGTGAGCCTGCACTACGAGCGCACCCCGGGGGCAGGTTGGGAACTCTGGCCCCACGGAGGGGATGAAGCGGGGGAAGCGGCAATTTTTGGCTCCCCCTCCCCGGATGTGCTCTAGAGAGCGGAATATGCGGGAGCTTCTTCGGTGAAGCTGTTTTGCAATGCTGTTTGGCACAGCTTCGCCTGAAACGGCTCGCGGAGCGGCAGCAAAAGCCGTGCCAAAGGCACCCTGAAAATCTAAGAGAAAAGGCCGAATTGCTGCTGCAATCAAAATTATACATAACCTGAAAGCCAATAGCTTACAGCTGTTGCCGACCAGCAAGTAGAGAAATGCATGTAAAATTGAAGAAGGATAATTCAGTTTGCTCAAATTTCCTAGCTTCTTCTCACAAAAACTGAACTTTAATATGAATAAATTGTTATCATGAACTTTTAATTTTTAGTAGAGATTGAAACAATGGCTCATAAGTTATCGCATAGTATGGAAGCAAAATTCAGGTAAAAGTGTTCAGTGCAATAAATAAGAATTGCATAACCACCTTCGTCCA
Organism: Cenchrus fungigraminus; assembly: GCA_036936925.1. Taxonomy (NCBI): domain Eukaryota; kingdom Viridiplantae; phylum Streptophyta; class Magnoliopsida; order Poales; family Poaceae; genus Cenchrus; species Cenchrus fungigraminus. The sequence continues at coordinate 128,391,701 of CM072779.1, forward strand.
GAAGGTACAGTTTCAAATGTCGGATTCTAGTATTATCAGTCCCCAATCGGAGGTCAGAATTAGTATAATGTGCAAATGGTGGGTAGATGAGGAGCAATTGGAGGCCATAGAGATTGTATCTCTCTAGACTGTAGCACATGCACACGGCTTGGTCGATGGCGAGTTTGGTAATGGCATCGGCGTACTAGTATTGGAGATGTCGTGCTCCATGGACGTCAAGGACCGAGAACTCCATGGATGTCGTACTGAACGCCACCATTCGCTCCCCACTGAGGAGCCTCCAGTACAGCAATCGGTTCCCCTGCATCCCCAAGGAGCCGGCAGCTAGACGCGACGCCAGCGACGTCGGTGCAGGGAAGCTTGCCGAGGCGCCCACTACGAAGCCAGATCTCGTCGTCAGGGGCTCAATCTCTGCAGCGTTGCGTGTGCTATCGGGAAAGTAAGGGGGAACGAAACTGATGGCGGAGGGTGAAGCACGACGCTGTGGAAGAAAAAGGTCCGTGGGCCCGACGGGTACAGGCGGGCGGGTATAGCGGACACGGGTGAGAAAACAATTCGTTTTTGGCAGAAATGCTCTCCAAATTGCAATTCTATGGGTCTTTCACCCTATCCACTCCCCAATTAATTGACAGGTAGGTCTGATGTGAGGGGTACGGTGGACCCAAATTAGGTGAGAAAAGTTTTCAAAAAACTCGCTCTTTATAGTATAGATTTTTTATTAAAGAAGGAGGTCGTCAAGACCCCGTCCGGTATAGGATAATGCACTTTTAGTTTGTTTGGTGTGCATGCTCATATGATTTAGTCCTCCGTCCGGACTCCCACCATGCGCACAGGTTGAGCTTCCCTCGCGAGTCGGGATGACTTGATGTACTCACGGTGCATGGGCTCATATGTTAATCACCTCTAGAACTTCCATACATGTAGACATCCAAACAAAAGATCCTCTCATACAAAATCTCTACCTAATATTAAAGCGAGGAACGCTTCTGTCACTTTTTTTCGTCTGTCACCCGTAACGTAAAGAACTCCGTCTCCCGTCCGTCCCGAGAGAGGAAAAAAAACATCCCGTCCGCGCGGCACCCTAGGACGCGAGGCGGCCATGGCGGCTCGGTGGCGCGGTGCGCTCCTCTCCGGCCGCCAGCGAGTGTTCTAGAGGCCTCGACAGCCGGATCTGGTAGGCGCGCGGTGACTTCGCCGGGGATGCTCAAGCTCGCGGCGCCGGCCATGGTGGTGGTGGTGCCGGCCAGAGGCGGCAGATCCAGCGTTCTGGGATCCGGATCTAGCGCCACCGGGTCCGGATCTACACGGAGAAGCTGCCGGCGGGCGCAGAGGTGCTCGGCATCCTCGACACCGGCGGAGGAGGGGCGCTCCGGCTCTGGCAACTCGGCGGGGCAGCGGGCTCCCCGTGGACGCATGGCCGACTGCGGGCTGCTTCGGTGAGCTGCCGAGGCGACCTTCCGCCGGCGGCGGGCTGCGCCGCGCCTTCCCCACCCGCCACCGCCGCCACCATCGTTGCGGGCTGCACCGCGCCAACCCCACAAGCTGCGGGCGCCCAAGTACACGCGTGGCGAGGAGGCCGGGAGGCGGCGAACCGGCGCCAGGCAAGTTGGCCGTTGGCCAGCGCGCTGAGGGTCGGGTTCTGAAGCGGAACGACGCTGCTTCTTGCCGCCGTCATCGGTGGTCTCCTGCAGGACGCAAAGCAACACAAAATCGACCGAGCAACATCACAGGTACTCTCTCCATGGCTGGATCAGCCTTCAATTCATAGGCTCCGGATCCGGCTGTTGTTGCACCCTGTGCGATGGTGGATGCCGGTGTCGGATGCCGTGGTGCGGCTCCTGCTCGCCGGGTTCACCTAGCAGGTTTGTAGGAGACTTCAGCGAAAGCAATGCACGACTATTTGTCGGTGCCGCCGACGGCGACGTCCTCAATGCTTCTCGCCTCCTCGGAGGTGCCGTCGTGAGGTGTCGTCGAACTCCTACTGCAACTACGAGACCTTCAGATGAAAATCATGCTCCGGTTCAACTGGGCGGGCGCTGGCGGCGTCTTCGACGTCGCATCCTACCTGTAGGCTTCGCTTATGGAGGTCTCAAAGGTAAAACTGCAGCTACTAAGCTTAAGGTGATGCCGTGGAGGTGTTTGATGTTGAGGCTCGATGTGTTGTTATATGTGGTTTAGCCATGTTTTGCCCTTGTGCTAGGGTGTATGTTTTCATTTGTGGTATGCCACAAAAATTGTCCTTGTGCTAGGACAAGGTGTTGTTAATCGTGGATACGCCACACAGTCCGTCCTTGTGCTAGGGCGTGGAGCTAGGTATAGCTCGTTGTGGTTTTAGATCGGTTTTCCCAAATTAACCGAGCAAAGGGTTTTGGCCTCGTTTTCATAAAAAATGAGGCCGTTGATCTGTGGTCTGCCACACTTTGAATACAATTCAAGTGGGGATGCTCTCCCCCCGGCGACCATTCAAAAAAAACATCCCCAGAAAAAACTGACTCTCCCTTCCGTCCCAAGAGAAAAGAAAACCCCGTCCCGAGAGAACCGTCCGTGAAAAGATTTGCTTCCCTAGGATCTTTGATGGAAATATAGCTGACACACCACTAGGCCATGTATTAATAAATAATGATAACATTAGATTTCTGTGATTATTTTTTATGAGAAGTTATCTTGGTCCGTTAATCCATTTATTTTGGGGATGCGTGTGGGCAGTAGAGAATTAGAAATGACCATGGGGTCGGGGAAAGCGAGGTCGGGGTGGACGATGGCTTGCGGGATCGGGTGGCGCAGATGTGACGGTGAGGCTAGGAAGACCGAATGATGGTGCGGCCTGGGTGGACGACGACTGACGAGGTTGGTGTTATTTTGAAGGTACGCGATCAGAACGGCAACGTGTCCAGAAAATAAGTGAGGTCGGGCAAACAACTACGAAGTTCGGAAGGCATGGACAATTATGTCAGTGTGAGGTCGGAGAGGTGGGCGGAGGGGGGGGGACGACATTGGGTGAGCAGTTGAGGGTACACGATGATGAGACCAGGGAGGCGGAGATGATGGTGCGGCCGGGTGGATGACAACAATGTTGGACAGCGTGGACGACAATGGGCAAGGTCGGATGGCCCGTGTGCGATGGGAAGGACGACACAACCAGGAAAGGCGAGGCTGGGCAGCTGACATGGAGGCCGTGGCGAACAACGTTGTGTTTCGGAAGGCGCAGATGATGATGGACGAGGTTAGGGTACACATGCGCGACGGTGAACGACGGCGAGGTCAAAGAGTTACATGGGCGGCGTGGTGACCAGACTGACAACAACAAGGTGAGCAATATTTTCACATGTTGCAACGCACGGGCATAATTGCTAGTCAAGAGCAAAAATAATCAAGGTGCGTTTGGCAGGGCTCCGGCTCCGGTTGTGGCAGGCTGGCAGCTCTGACTGTGGCTGTGCTGGTGGAGCGGATTCTGTGGTGGAGCTGAATCCGTTTTAGAAAAACATTTGGCAAAACAGTTTCTCCTGGCTGTGTAAGATGGATAAGAGCGTGAAATGTCCATAATGCATTTCCTTTTTTTATTTCCTTTTTTATTTTTTTATTTCCTTCATATTATTTTCCCTTTTCTTCTTTTTCTTATTATTTTTTCTTCTTTTCTTTTTCTCTTTCCTTCTTATTCTTCTTTCTCTCCTCCTCCATCCTCATCCATTCGATGCCTCCAGAGTCCCGTCGCTCCACTGCGCGCCTCTGTGCCCGGGCGTCCTCCCCGCAGGCGATCTCCCCCGACGATCTCCCCCGCCGGAGCTCTCCCCCGCACGGCCGCCTCGGACTCACCTCGCCCTGCCGGCGCTCTCCCCGCGCGGCCGCCTCGGGCTCAACCCCACCCCCCCGCCGACCACCGGCCTCCAGCTTGGCGCGGCGGCTGCGGAACTGGACGTCGGCGACGTCGTAGGCGCACGCGGCGTCCTTGGCGGTGCGGGTCGCGGATCTCCGCCGTTGGAGCACTCCCCGTCGTCCTCGCTGTCTCTGCTCGACCCGATCCCCGCCGCAGTGAGGAGCTCGTAGCTGCCGCCGACAGCGCACCCATCTGCGCCGCACGTGACACAGGCACATGCCACCGCGGGCGTGGGAGCTCCTCCGGCCGCTGTCGCCACCCGTCCGGACTCCCACCTTTCTCGCCGGCGTCCTGCTCTGCCACGCCAACGCCGGCCGCCTCCTCCGCCCCGCTAGCGCCGTCGGCCACCTCCTCCGGCTCCCTGCGCTCGCGCCGCTGTCCACCTCCGTCACGCCGGTCACCTCCCACGCCGGCCATGGAGGCGGCCACGCGCGGAGACACTGGTGAGCGGTGGGGGCAATGGCATTTTTGCTATTATTTTCGCGAACACCGGGGACAATTTGGTAACCTTGTGTTAGGTGCACAGACGGAGCGGGGGAGCTACCTTTTTTGGCTCTCTCCGCACCAATCTGCTCTAGTCACCGGAAATTCCGGGAGCATCCCTCGCGAAGCCGTTTTCCCCTGCTTTGGTAGGGCTTCAGCCAAAACGAGCTGCGAAGCCGAAGCTCAAGCTCTACCAAACGAACCCTCAGTACGATCACCTGCACGGGAGTATCTGGTTGCTTTGAGCCTGCACAACCCAACCATTCTGGCTCGAGGTATGCACAGCAACCAATCACACTCATAATTTCACACCTTGCGTTTCAAACACGCGTCATATTCATGCATGAGCACAAATTAGTTAAAGAAAAGGCAATCCGTGAATTAATAAATTTTTAGTTTGACAGACTCACCTGTAGATGCGGTTTACCTTGTTTTTCAAAACTTATGAACTAGCAAAGGTTGCCAACATATATACTCCTATTCATATGGTCTCCTGAACTGGTCGAAACTCGAAAGCAAGAGCTCTGCAGCTTTCCATCTAGGAAAAGGAAATGCAGGTGCCAATGTGCAAGCAAAAAGGTGCTGGTTCGGATGAAGATTCTGAACTCTCTGTAGTTGCAGCGGGATCTATCCTGGCCGTCCAAGATAGTCGTGGGATTTGTGCGCGAGGTACGGTGTCTGCTTTTAGGTCCCGTCAATACGGTATGCGGATGCTGTACTTTCATACGCAATACGTTACGGTTCGGTGGAGTACATAAAAAAATCAGGTCTCTCGAGTTCTACCCGTTCAAAAACATTTGAAAAAAAATCTCCCTTCCTCCTCTCGTCCCTCGACATTCAGATCCAGATCCGCCCGGTGCCTGGCCGTCCTCCCCGCCCGGACGCCGGCGAGAAGCGGCGGCGGCGTAGGGCCTGGCGCCTGGCGCACACAAGGGTGTCGAGGCGGCCTGACCGGCGGCGCTACCGCTGCTGTCTCAGGCATCGACCAAGCGGCCGCCACCGCGAGGCGCGTGTGGCCGCGTATGCGCGGTGCCAGGCGACGACGGCGGCGGCGCGGCTCAACCCTGCGGCGGCCTCCTGTGCGCACGGTGCGAGCCACGAGGACCAGACCTGGTTCGTTCCCAGTCTCCTCCTTGTGCTCTCTCGCGTTCCTCCGTTCCGATCTGATCTGTCCTCGTCGAGATTTGTTGATTCTTTAACTGCAGCAAACTGTGGTAATATGCATTTGCGATTGTTAGTGTGCAGGTCAGATCTGGGCCAGCCATGACCAGGGCTCGCTACGTCATGGTACCCACCAGTCCGAACCCAACCACCGCCTCCACATCTGTCGGCGCCCCCGCCCCCCCGGCCTCCGCTGCAACCTCCCTGTTCCCCTCCAACACATTCGCCGGTAGCCTCAAGCGTCATTGTTTCTCGCACCACGGCTACCACCCCCGCCGTGACCGGTCTCGTCGTCGACTGATCTGTGCTAGGTGGCGGCGGATCTAGTTCGGGCGACTGCGAGGTAGCTGCAGAATGTCTCCGGCACGGAGCTTCAACGGTGGTCGGCATCACGACGGCTTCAACCTATCTAGCGTTGTGGCACCAGCACCTGTTCGCGTGGTCAGAGCCCCACACGGCCAGCTATACTCGATGGTGAGACTCGACCGGGTCTTACAGCTAGTGGACCTCGAGGCTGTGCCCAGATGTTGCGCCGTGCACGATCTGCTACTGTGTGCCTGAGGTCTGCACACCGTCTCATGCTGTTCTTGCATCTCCTCTCCTTTTCTTGTCCTTGGATTCTTTTTCGTTTCCGTTCGAAATACAGCAGCTTGTGGTTGCCCATCTGCTCTGCAATGCAAGGTCAGAGAGCAATCGTTTGCCCATCTCACGTCTCACACCATAAACAGATGCATAGTTGTGTTGTCTCATGTGGCCATGGCAAATATCATAGGTTGATATAAGTACAGATTTCGAAGTGAGAAGATCATGCAATTCATGTTTACATATTTTCTTTTATGTTGACATATGCAGGTTCAGATGAACGAAAAAGCACTTTGTTATTGATTCAGCATCAAGCAATCAGCACTACCTTTCCTCTTTGTCTGTAGGTGAGCATTGATTCTCACTTCAGCAATAGCAGGCTTACTGTCTGTTCCCTATGCTACTCTGATTCTTAGCAATCATGATGTGCATGCTTAATTAAGTAATTTAATGTCTTTACCTTTCTCTGAAATTGTATGGAACTTGGAGAGTTTGGAGTGATCGAATAGACATATAAAAAATCACCTTATTTCCTTTTGTTTTTGCTTTGTCTTGCAATTATAGAATATCTGGGCCTATGTTCTATTGGGTTCAATCCAAAATTGAGGGCCTATGTTCTATTGGGTTCAATCCAAAATTGAGAGCTACAACAATCTAATGTTTTATACAGTTTCTATCATTTTGGGGCTGGTAAAGCAATCTCGATGGAATGTGTTAGGTTTGCATAGAAGCAAGTCATGCTAGTTTTGCCTCCTTTGTTTAGTTTCATCAAAGTAAATATATTAGAACATTGGTACCATCAGATTTTTTTTGTTTGTTTAGAATGATGCTTGTGTTTGTATGAGGCTTGTGTGCCACTATATCTTGTTACAGGTCGTGATATACAAATTGATATAGGAAAATGTTATTAAAGTGTGTTGATTTTGGCTGAATGAGTGGCTTATGTACCACTATTTGTGGTACAAGTTGTGATATACATGGTACAGATTGATACTATTAATAGTGCAACAAGGATTTTTGCTCTTAGAAATGTCATTTAAATTGTTTATTGCTGCTCAATTCTTAATGACAGTTGGCCTCTTCATGTCAGATAAGTGAAAAACTAGGACACATGATGGGGCTTGTGTGCTGTGTCTCATCACCCTGGAGGCGAAAGGCAGCAGCAGCTTTAACTAGTGATGGCGGTGGCGTGGGTACTCCAAAAGCCACTAGCATGTACTCCGTGTGTCCTTGTATTACAGATTACAACCTTCCAGTGGTTCATATCTAATCAGTTAGAACTAGTGCATCTTACTATTTACTGTCAGTTTTCGGGCTGCTTATATTCATCTATTGAAACAAAAAATCCATCAACAATCTGTTAATATTTGTACCATGCCTAAACAAAAGGAAATCCCTCAAAGAAAAAGTGGTATATGTGTACTCCAATAAAGATTCGTGAAAGCCATACATGTCTAGTACATTTTTTGTTTGACAAATTTTCATAAAAGTCTCCTTGAGATGTAAGCATATTTTGGAAATATTGTTAGTATTTTGATTTATAGTTTTGACGATGGTTCACGTGTACCTTTTACTGCATCAACTTTCATATGGTCCATCTATGATACATACAATATATGTGGCTGATACTTATGTCATACATGTATTTTTTGATGTTTAGAATTTCATATACATTTTGGGTCCTGATGATTTGCTCAAAATATCGAGCATTTTTTCTTACTATGAGGTACCGTTGGGGTACCATTGCTCAAAATATTGGCCAGAGGTACCGACAAAATACCTTTGGTAACAGTGGAGTACAGCAGTTCTCTTTTGTTGCACATGTTTTTGACATCTATTAATTTTAGACTAATGTGTGGCTGAGCATTAAAAAAGGTACAAAATGCTAGACATGTGACAAGTGGATGGATGAGAGTTGTAGAACATTTCTTTTATTTCTCCGTGGTCAGGACGACGTGGGGAGCGTCTGAGCGGTCAGGCTTTTCACATCAACTAGAACAAACAGCACGTTGCGCGCACTATCGTGCCAACAATCAAATATAAGTGAATAGAAGCAACATCTAGTAGATACTGGATAACATCCGTGTGAATATATGTAACCAACAATTACATGCTTAGAATTCAATTCTCAACATCTAGTATACATGACCTCAAGATGTGTTTAATACAAGTAAAATGTGACCTCTGCACAACCACCATTGTCATCTCCAGGCTCTTCTACACACTTGCCATGTAATGTTTGCTAGGCACAAGCACACACTTTTGTGTTAGCAGCAACTGAAATTAAATGAGCTTGCTTTCACTGTGACTGGATAAGCACAATCGCAGCAACATTGACACAAAGTGCAATATTTATATACTACCAAAAAACAATGGAGACGAAAATAGGCAAATTAAAGGTCATAGAATATCATTCTTGGTAAATGTCTCACCCAGCTCATTTGTTTCACATATACTCTTGCAAACGTACATGTAGACATGTAGTGCTTCAAACAACCAGTTTTTGTTTTCAGCTAATTATATAAGTTTCTAACAAACATTAGATGGTCATTTGGCAGTCCTACTTGATTCTAATAATAACTCTTCCTAAGTACTCTTATGAACCTCGAGCTACATCATTTGGGGGGAAAACAGGCAGGGTCATCTATGCTTCTAATCATGGAATGGATATGGGAAGGCCATGTAATCAGTTGTGACATAGGAAGACCGAATAATGCATCTACTCACAAATCAATATCCAAAGAGCTTCCATCATATCAAAAACCAATAGAACCAAAAAAACAACTTCGAAAAGCATTAACACATCCATCATCGGTAATCAAGTGGCCTTCGCAGCCCATAGAGCTCTTTGATTTGGGTAAAAACAAAAATCAAGTTAAGATACTAAATACACGTTAGAGCTCCTGTACCAGCAGACATCATATTAATAGTGATTAATATGATAAGCACATAGAAAATGCAAAATGTCCAAGCAAGCAGTTCGGGGCTTCGGTTGCTATTTCTGGAAACACTGGGTCAGGGTGGAGAGAAGAGATGCAGTAATACTCCAAAATTACAAATCAATCACAGCTACTTGGATGACAACAACAAAGATTTATTTGAATAAGCAAACAAAAAATGACCGGTGATCCATAAACACTTACTACCCTAGCCTCTAAACAGACCCTTAATGTTGCAAGGAGATAACCAATCCAATTATTAGTCACTTTGTGTAAGGTTAGAATTTCCAAAGCCCCTTACATTCAATACTGCAACTGTTATAGCACTTTTCTTTTTAAAGAACAGTTACAGTAGATGCACACCAAGAAGGGATTCTTTGGCGTTCTAGGAAAAGCTGACCCTAGCAGTTCAACTGATTAGAAGCCTACCTCCGCAGAGTGTACATGGCTAGCTGAATTATGGATATGTGCTAATTTGCACCACTGGATTGCCATCATAAACAAATGCATAATGCAGCAGGCAGAAGTTCCAAACCAGTTCTTTCAAAGCCAAATGATATATTTCGGAAGTTCTGAATGGTAGCAATAAACAAATGGAGTAGCCAACACCTATGCCCATCTACGTGCAAAAGAATCATGCATATCTAACCAAATTCCAAATACAGCAGTAGGCAAACTCGTTGGAAATAGCACAAAGAAGTAAAATATAAAAGTGGGTGACGAAGAGAAAGGCCAACCATATTACTAGAATATGCTGAATTGATAATTTAACAATCAGAACATGGTACAGCTAGCCCTGATCACAGATCACTGCACTGATGGTGACTACAAAAGGTATTCTTTCATATCAATGAAGAAGCTCTTCCCATTGACCTATGGCTGCAAACTACTCGGCCCTTGCAACAAATTATGGTAGAACTATTATACGAATCTAAGCAGGAGTTCTACCATCAGTGTCTTTCAAGCTTCACGCGAGCTTTTTGTGGGTAACACCATAGATTGTGATAGAGGTGGATGTTTCAGATTGAGCCATATGGCCGAACTTAAAAAGATGGTGATGCAATACAGGACTCATTGATACAGCTTCAGGGATCTATGTAATAACTCCGGTAGAGAAATACCTCGCAGAACTGGCCTCAGAGTCATCCACAACTTTTCTTCTCTCCAAACTCTGGTCCTCCATCATCCTTTCGCATGGTTCAGATCCTTTAAATTCAATCTCGCTGTGCAGTATATACATAAGCATACCTTTTTAGCAGGCAAGATATAATATAACACTGCAAACCACTCATATGAGGTAGAATTATTGGTTTTCTTCAGAAAGCTCGTCAAAAGTACAAACAACAACAGGTTGCGCTCACTTGCAGCAAAAGCCAGCAAAGCGGTTGGGTTATATAGCCTGTATCTACCTCGAAGTGGAACCGTAGTCCCTGGTAGAATGGTCCTGTGCTTGTCTTCTGAATCCACCGAGGCCTCCATGCACTGCTCAGATAAGAAGGCCGAGCGAATTATATAGGTTTGTTAGTGAGAAAACAACGATGGAGGAACGATGAGGCAGTGGTTACTGACCCTCAAGAAGCAGACATGGAAGACGGGGCGCTTGTCAGGGTCGGCGCACTCGTCGAGAATCCTGCGGTGCAGCAGCACGTCCTCCGCCTTCTCGACGTCCAAATCGATGGAGTAGCTGCCACCGGAATTGAATCGATCGGAAGTCAACCACGCAGAAGCAAGCAGGCATGGTAGCTAGTGCGCCGGTGCGCGTATAATAAAAAGACAGAGAGAGAGATGACGCTGACCTCGTCGGTAGGCGCTCGAAGTGGCGGTCGAGCTGTTCGCGGAAGGCCGGCGGGTCTGAGACGACCTCTTCGATTCCCTTGGCCCTGAGACGGTCGAAGATCTTCCGGATGTCAGTGTACCCGCCGCCGCCGGCCGAGGCGGCTGCGGGCCAGAAGCTTTCGCCGACGCCCGAAAGACGACGAGGCGGCCGGTGCAGATGGTGCGCCTCCTCCATCGCCCCTCCTTGCTCTCCGCCGCGGCCGCCGCCGCTGCTCCTGCGGGGAGCTGCGCCTCACCTCGCCATTGGCGTGCCGGAGCTCGACGCCTACCTCCGGTCATGCGGCCTCGACGGTGTCGACGACGACGAGCGCGCGCATGCTCGCCACGGCCGTCGACGAGATAAGGCGCAAGGGAGGCCGGATCCGCCACGGAGGCGAGCAGTAGGGTGGGGCCACGGGAGCAGCGGCGCGGGGGCGGGGGAGAGGTGGCGGCGCGAGGAGGAGACCGCGGGGCCGGTGGCGTCGCGAGGAGGGAGAGACGGGGGCGGCGGCCGTCGGGGGGATTGAGGGAGGGATTAGGGTTTGGGCGGGGGTATTAGGTAGGGGGCGGGGTGGTGGGAGGGGGTGGTTGCAAAAGTGTCTCAGGTGGTTTATGTAAAAACGAGTTCTTCCTTCTTCGCATAGAAATAAATTTTTATTAGGGGGCGCACATGCAAGTTTTTTGAACGCGGTTGGTGTATGGCCTCGACTTTATGGACTGACTTGCTATTTCTAGAAAAGTGGAGGGTTTTTTCGCAAAATGTCTAAACGCAGCTCTGCGTGCCATGTACCCCCGGAATCGCTGTGGTGCGAGCAAAGCGGGTGAGCTTTTAAGAAAGGGGATTCCTCTGCCGCCTCGGGTACTGAGTTTAAAAAAAATTGGAATACAACTCCAATACGTGCGCTAACACCAAGAATGCACATATCCTCATGTGCACCGGACGCTTTCGATTAACCGAGCTGCAGCTAACGGGAGATAAATTTACTTTTCCTCTCTCATTGATGTTCAACGGTCACAGATAACGTATTTTCCTGAAACTTAAGTTTTGTGTCGCATGTCCTTGTATATCGGTAGGCATGCATTTTTCTGTCTGTGAAATTCGCCACCAGAAACGTAGAGAGTTGATTGGGCAACACACGTGTGCACAGATATGCTGATATGCTGGCCGCAGGAACTCTCTCTCATGAATTGTACGTGGAGTACTGTGCAATACAAATTGTGTACGTAGGGTGTGTTTAGATCCAGATGAATTGGTTGAATTGGGAAAAAATTGAGGAAGAATTGGTGTAAATGCAGATGAATAGTGAGAGGTGATATGATAGATGATGAGATGTTTTTTGTAAATTTTTTGGGATCTAAACACACCCGTATGGCTGGTCAGGTCAGGTCAGGTCTGTCTCCAAAAGGTCTACTACTTGTAGGCTTTACAGGCTCCTGGATCCCTACTCTGTGCAAGCGATTCTCTGCTGACCTCGACGCCGCGGCGATTCTGCCGGAGCACGGCTTCGTTGAAAAATTTTAGGAAAATGTTTTAGAGTTTCCTTCCAAAATCTATTAAGAGTATTAAATATAGACTATTTATAAAACTAACTACACGAATGTACTAGAAATGGCGAGATGAATCCATTAAGCCTAATTAATTTATCATTAGAGATTAGTTACTGTAGCACAACTTTGTCTAATCATGTCATAATTAAGCTCGTTAGATTCGTCTCGAAAATTAAGGTAGAGATTGTGGAATAGATTTTGTCATTAATACACATTTAATACTCCTAATTAGTATCCGGAGATTGATGTGATGGGTAGTTGGTGAAACTTTTGGAAAATAAACAAGGCCGTTTAGTTTCGTGAAATTTTGGTGAAAGTGGTGAAATTTTTATATTAGGAAGGGTGTTCTGTGAGAAATGATACGATCTACAATGCAAAAATTTTGAAAATTTTTGGGAAACTAAACAGGGCCACGCCCCCTCTCTGCCCCTCTCTCTTTTTCTTCCTTCCACTTGGGTGCCAACGCTTCTCGGTTGCAGCACCAGCTTCTCGAGAAGCCATGCCAAACGGCGTGCCAAATTAGCTCCCGACGGAAAATCGTTCTGTCGAGCATTTCGACGGTGCCCTCGGGTTGGGAGGACTCGCGAGCACAGACGGTGATGGTCGGCAGCAAGGCGATAGGTGGTTGGGGAAAGGGTTGGAAACGACCGTCGACTGGAGAAGGGGGCAGAGATGGCCGACGGCGGAGGTAAGGTGGCCGGCGCTGCCCTGCCGGGAAGACGGAGATCGGCGATGCGGGCACGAGGGATAGAGGCTGCCAACAGAGGTGGACGATGACAGGGGAGCTAGAGGCGGAGGAGGCCGACGCTGGGAGCCAACGAGGTGGAGGAGGCAGCTGGTGTTTGCGAATGGATGACATGGGAAACAAAGAGAGGAGAAAATAATAAGAAGAAAAGGAAAAAGAACAATAACACAAAGGAATAAATGGAAGAACAAAAGGAAAAGAAGAAGGGTATTATGAATATTTCATCCTTTTATTCGTGTTACATAAAAGCTATTTTGACAAATGTTTTTCAACCAGACAAGCCACAACTAGGAAAAACTGCTTCACAACACAACTGCAAACGGAACCGTTTCAACCACAACTATTCCAAATACATCCTCTTTAATGTTGCTTCCATTTTGTTGCAATGGTATTGTTTACTAAAATTTTTTGAGGTATTAAATGCATCTTTGACCACTAATTAGAGGTATTAAATAAACACAATTTACAAAACTATCTCCACACTCCTATGTAAATTTTCGAGATGAATCTAATGATATCTTTGACCACATGATTAGATGATGATTACTGTAATATTATTGTAGCAAAATCATGGATTAATTATGATGATTAGATTCATCGCACAAAGTTACACTCATACGTGAAAAATTTTTGCAAATAGTTTTTATTTAGTACTCCATGCATACAATATTCTTTTTTTTTAAAAAAATCGAAAGGGAATCTAAATAAGAGAATAGAGGTCTCTCGCCCCGCGTCGCTCCAGAGGGGCGGCACAGGCGGCTCCCAGCCTCCACTGTCGTTGACCTCGCCCCGGCCACTCCCCCAACCTCGTCGTCGCCTGAGAGCATGGCCGAAAGCCCCGCAACCTCAAGGACGGTGGTGGCGAGGAGCTCTTGGTCACTTCTCCTTCTCTCCTTATGTTCCACCTATTCATAGACTCTTCTTCTCGATGATTCGGAGCCCAGCAGCAGCGACGTCCTGCGGTCGGCGGCCCGGCCTCGCGTGGGCGTCCTGCAACCATCCTCCCGTGGCGAGGTCCTGGTGGCACTGCCCCCGCTCATGGGCGCCCGACGGCTCGTCCGACGTCTCCAGACCGGTCGGCGCTTCCTCCCAACGGTAGCACTCCGCCTCGGCGGTGGATCCGACCTGCCACGGCGCGGACCTAGGCCCCCCCCCCCAATCGTGGATCTGGTGTGGGCGGCGGTAGATTCGGCGTGATGCAGGGCTGGCGGCCCGTGTTGACCTGGTGGCGCCTTTGTCGGCGGTCGCCCTCCCTACCTCCTCCACGTGTTAATCTGGTGTGGGTTCCCTGGGTTGGCTGCTGCTCGTCAGGGCCGCACCTAGGGGTATCCGTCGCTGTTGCCTTGGTCTGGCTGCGTCTGGGGCAGCGGCCGCTCGTCCTGGACACACTCAGGGGGCACTCGTTGCTGCATAGGCGAGGTGCAGTGCACTCACATTGGGGTGGCTGCTCCGTTGGTCGCTGCCGCCTCAAGGTCACTTCTTGGAAGTGGCATTGGATGTAGTTGCATCCTTGGGGTTCCTCCGGTTGTCCTCCAGACGTCATCTTGGTCGCTACCCTCCTCGGGTTTCTTCCTTACCATCATGCTCCTCCTTTCACCCCACCCCATCGCACACTGGTCATGCTACGATCGTTCTGCTTTGTCACTGCATTCGCTTGCCATCACTTCGGCGAGTCTTGCCATCGTCACCTTGTATACCGCCGTCTTGCTTCTTGCTCCCCTACCGAGGGTTGTCGCTCATCGGGCCATGCCTCTTCCGGTTGTCTACTTCACTGGTGGGTATGGTAAGACGGATCTTCGTCTTCCCCATGGTGTTTTGGGTGGTCACCTTGTCGTCAAGTTGCTGGGAAGAGGGTGGGCTCCAGCAAGGTCCTCTGGCAAAGCCGCTTGTCCCCTCAGTTGCTTGATTGTTCTTTAGTCATTTTTCGGTTGTGGTGATGGTGTTGTGCCTACGTATGTCCTTCTTTATCTACTTCGTGGGTTACTCGCTGTCATCTCATTGATTTGGCTATCGTCCAGACCTTGGTCGTCTTTTGTGTGGAGCTGGTTTCGGTGGCCTTTGGCGAAAGCCTCGTTGAGCATTCGCTGGGGTCGACGACGGCTGCGTCCTTGGATGTAGCGCACCTTGCTGGAGGTGTTGTTGCAGTCACCAAATCCAGTTGTTCCTGCCAGGTGAAGACTTGGTCCGCTCTCCCCAGAGGTAGACAGATGTTGGCGGCGACGGCGTCGCTTCCTCGCTGGAGGCATCGTTCTACAGGAGCTTCACACTCTACCTCTGCTGACAGACGGTTGTTCATGGCATCTTTATCTCCAACGGGCTTCAGTCGTCTTAGTTCGTGATGATGTGTTTTTTTGCAACAACCACTTATATTATATTAGAGCATCAATATTACAACCAGATCCTTTACAAAAGAGCCAATTACAACTAGGTCCCTAAAGGACCTAAACCCAAAACCACCACCGGAGAGCAGATCACCGGCGTACGGCTGCAGAGGCGTCAGGGACGTGTGGAGCCTTGGTTGCGGAGGGGCCTCGCTGAGCGTAGTCTTGTAGAGGTTGTAGACGACGTCGAGAAGATGCTTCGTCGGCGAACCAAGGATGAAGTAGAGGATGTCGCCGTCGTGTAGTTGTCTATCGTCCACAGAACCAGGGGGAGGCTCGCTGCCAAGCCGATGGTGGAGGAAGTGAGCAAGCTCGAAGCCGGTTGAAACTGTGCTGCTTGGTAGAGGAGGAAGACGAGGCCAGAGGAGGTGGAGGCAGAAGCCGGTCGATGCGTTCGACGATGAAGCAGAGTGCATCAGAACAACCACCAACCCGAAATCCGGATCTGAGGAGGATGGAGGCGAGTGCAGATCGACGCGTTCAACGACGACACGTGTCGGAACAACCATCGAGGAGCAGCCTCGAGGACGACTCCAACCAGATCGCGAGCAGCCAAGAGACTCCACCAAAAGGGCCTGCCGAAGGGGGAGGGGGGGGGGACGGTGCGTTCGACGATCTTTGGCAAGCGAATGCAGTGACAAAGCAGAACGATCGTAGCATGACCAGTGTGCGATGGGGTGGGGTGAAAGGAGGAGCATGACGGGAAGGAAGAAACCCCGAGAAGGGTAGCAACTAAGATGACGTCCGGAGGACAACCAGATGAATGAACCTCAAGGATGCAACTACATCCAATGCCACTTCCAAGAAGTGACCTTGAGGCGGCAGCGACCAACGGAGCAGCCACCCCAATGTGAGCGCACTGCACCTCGCCTATGCAGCGACGAGCGCCCCCTGACGCGTTCGGTGGTGTGGTGGTTCTCTCTTCTTCTGTCCAGTTTGTTATGTGTGTTCTTCGGTCGCGATCTTTGTATCTTTACGCTTTTCAGGTGTCTTTTAAAGTTGTATCGTTGTAATTCTTCTCTTTTTATTGAAAACGTGCTATACACGTCTTAAAAAAAAAGAAAGTCTACTCTCCAAGCACCTCAGTTTTTTTTTGTTGTTGTTGCGTTCACGCTCACAGATCGAACTCCGACTTGTTTCTGGTTCGGGTTCGCCGCTGCGACTATAAACACCGATTGCTCGATCGATTCCACACGTACATACATACAAAAACCTAATATACCACGGCCGGCGGCAGCCCGGCATCAAGCGCGACTAGCCGGCAGCCCCCCGGCGGCCGGATCGATCAAGGACGACGCGTGCAACTGGCCGGCCACCGCCGCCGTCGAAACGATGGACCCTACATCAAAATCCAATCCACGGTAGGCACATCGTTTGATTCTGGTCACTGCATCTTCCCTCACCAGCCTTGCGTACTTTAATGTTTTTTTAGTTCTCTTTGATCGAAGATGCAATATGAGAGAGACATAAATCGGTACAACATTCAATAGAAATAGGTCATGTTTGCTAAACTTTTGGATAAATATTGGCCCCTGATGATGATTCAAACGGTGAGATTGAAAGGTGGGCTAAAAATTAGCTAACCGTCAACTAAGCTTTAAATTTTTTTACGGTAAACTAAACTTTAATTCGTTAACCTGCCAAACCTCGATAAGCATGTTTGGTCCCTTATTTCAATCTGAGCTCACAAGCTCATGATATTAGAGTAGTGCTGCTTAATTCATTATTTAATCTGATCTTGAGTTTATATCAAACTCTATTGTCAAATTTTATTTAAAAATAAAATATAAATTGCATTCCTTTGTTTAAGGGTAAATAGACAATTATTATTGTATTTGTCCACCTAGAGTTGCCCGACCCGGCCCAATGCTACCTCCGCCGTTGTTTACCAGATACTTTTTGATTCTCCTTTACTATGACTAAGGGTCTTTTTGACACAACTTAACAAGCTGTTTTTGACACAGTTGTGCCAAAAGGGTGGAAAAAAGAGTTTTCAACCGAAAGCAGCCACAATTTACGCTCTCTAGAGTGAAAATGGTGGGACGCAATGGAAAAAGGTAGCTTCGCCAGCTTCGTCCGCGCGCCTCCCCCACTGCTTACCAAAATGCCCCTGCACTTCACGGTATTAACAACAAAATTGCCACTGCCCACCCGGAGGAGAAGGCTGCGGCCAGCCCGGCGGCGGAGGACCGTCAGGATGCCGGAGCTGGACAGCGCATGGAGGTAGCCGGTGACGCGAACAAGTTGGGGGGCGGGGCTCGACGGCGGCGCCCGCGCGGAGCTCAACGACACAGAAGACAGCGGCGCAGCGGGGAGAGCTGGAGGCAGCCAACGGGTGGAGGGGAGGGGCCGATGACAGCGAGGGTGCCGGCGCAGCCGCGCAGGGGAGGCCGCCGCCGACCGGGTACGTGGGGGCACCATGCTCGTGCCCGTCGGCGGCAGTAGTGGAGGGGCGCGGCGCGGTGGAGGCGGAGGAGACCGACGGGCGCGGTGGAGCTGGAGGCCGAGGAGCCGGACGGCGCAGAGCCGACATGGGGGAGGCAGGCAGGCAACAAATGGATAAGAGGAAGGAGGAGGAGAGGAAGGATAAGAAGAAAAGAAAAAAAAAGGAAAAATAGAAAATAATACAAGAAAATAGAAAATAGAAAAATAAAAAAGGAAGGGCATGACATTTCACTCTTTTATCTACCTCACACAGCTTGGAGAACCTCTTTTGCCAAACGTTTTTCTAAAATGGTTTCAGCTTTATTACAGAATCCGCTCCACCAGCACAACCACAACTGGAGCTGCCACAACCACAACCGGAGTCCTGCCAAATGCACCTTAAAAACACATTTTTTACATATTCATTAAAAAACATGACATCATAAAATATGGATAATTTACTTGAAATGCAACTTTTGTCTAATAATAGTTTTACAATTTAACCAATGGTTGATTTTTTTCAAAATTATGTTTGTTTAAAAATAACCGGCCAAACCAGCAAGATTTTATACAAATGCCTTGGGCTTTGGCGGTGGCTGCGTGGCGTCACCCTCACAGTCTCACACGGTTCGCAAGGGTAATACCGTAATAATCCATTCACAAGAGTGAGGGTGTGGAAAAGGAGGGGAGCAGTCAGGCTTGTGAGTGGAAAAGTACATTGTACTCCCGCTAGCTGCAGCTCGTTCAATCCGGCTCGTTCATCTTAAATTGGAAACCGTGCGAATTTGTCTCGCGTGCATACATTTTGAGTTTCTAATGGTGTCAGATACTGCGCGGAAGGACAGCAGGAATCTCACAACCATATGCTCTCAGGCCTGGCCTCCACCGCTTCTCCACCACTCATTCAAAATTCAAATGGAAGATCTATTATTGAATGTGCCGTCATGATGAAGTATAAAATAGTATTGGCACCTGACATTTGATTTTCTGTATTATTTTTTCTTATGCCTTGTTATCACAGGTACCTTTCTATTCCTTACATATATGCAATAATACACGCAAGGTACACACTAAGTACTTGAGAGCACATAATAGGTAAAAAAAGCACATGACCGATCATCAAAATATCACACATATATCACATGCAAATTACACATGTACCACATGAAATTACAAAATAAAATAAACAATAATTCAACTAAATACAACCTAGACAACACAATATGGTAATTAGATCAACATTCCGAAGATGTGAAATTTACAACAAGCACAAAGTAAACCGGCATCTTGTGATTTTCTTTAAAAGAAATTTCCAACACCAACATTCTAGCTGCTTGCATTTATTGTACTAATACTAAGTACCATTTTAGAAGAAGTACAAGATCTCATCAAAATATCAAGTGTATCAGCCATGTATATTGCATGTACCCAACACATGTACCACCTGAAAATTGCACAAAATAAAAAAAATCAACAAAGACATGCCTTACAAAATAGCACAAAAATAGTTTAGAAGCATACTCCTAAATTCTAGATACATTGTACAAAAATGTCATGTTACATAAAAGGTTCCAAGCAATCGACCAACACAGAACATATTTATGATGTGGGAAGTAGATGAGAATGCACAAAAATTATGCACATTTCAATTGATAAAGAAAACAACCATGCCATCATGTGAAGTCAATTGAGTTAAGCAATACTTCTATCAATTATGAAAATGGACTAAATCAAATTTGGGCAAGCTGAAAATATAGCATACCCGACATACAAACAAAATTAACAAGATTAATTAGCATTTTTTCTCACTCAATGCCTTTTTAAGAGAGACAGAGAACACCATTTATTGATTGCTTCTACTTTCCTAGAAAATTAATAGTTGGCATGCCCATGATTACACCAAAAAAATAAATAATTAAAAGACATTCAAGTTGGCTAGCATACTAAATAAGTTTCATCGACTAGTAAATTAAATTGCAGATACTATGATATCATTAAAAAGTCAAGTCGTACTTCTTTCTTTGCTGCTAGATAATTTTTCTCAAATATGAGATGCACATATATGGTGAAGCTATTATCACGCCACATGCCAAGCAATAGAATTACATTGCCTCACGCCATCACTAATAAGAGTTCAAAATCTAGAACAACGGGACATACCCCATGTCATTAGAGCAAACGCCGATCTAGTATGACTATGTACCACCCAAATTCGTGGTACAACAAGAACATTACCTGTCAAAATGATAGAAATATTAGACAGTTTGTAAAATATCGCATACATAACTCATGCGCTGCATAAAAACATGGTACAGTGATACATAACAGATAAAGAGAGGGGTCATCTTCCGCAATCTATGTGTTCAAAGCATTGCTAGCACCACTAACTAATAAATTAAAATAAACAGAAGAAGATTGAATAAAGCTTCAGGAGCGACTAATATGAATTGCTGAAAACAAAATGTAATTCAAACAGCAAGCAAATAAGTAATTCACTGGGCAAGTGAAGGGGAACAGAAATTGGGCAGACTCTGCAATAGCTCTGCTTTAGCTTATCCAACAGCAAAGGATGCAATTTTGTGCAGGATGCTTGAGCAGCAGCGACCTTTGTTGAATCGAACACAGATTCGCCAAGAGGTGAACTCACCCGATCGACGAGCTCACTTGTAGTAGTGGGCGATGCGCTCGTCGGTAGACACAAGGCATACAGCAGTGGCCAGCTGGAATGAAATTAGCATGTTGCTGGAGCTCCGTGGCCAGCACCAAGGTGGAGCTCCTGACAGGATAGCCGTATATGGACTGACAGTTTGCAGCTGTTTCGCTGGAGGTTCGCCCAAGATGCTCGCGCTGAGCGAGTCCTCGGGCTGCACCGCGCTGCCACAGGCTTCCCCAGTCCTCGGTCTCGGCCCTTGCGGTTGGTCGCCGGCCGAAGCAGCGGCGACGGCGCTGCGCGCGGCCTCAGCCGTACCGCCTCCGCGCTCGACGTAGCCGACGCTCATAGACGACCTGATCCACGACGCCTCAGGCTGCCTCCACCAGATCAGCTGCCCCCAGGCGAGGTAGGTCGCACCCGGTGGACCTCAGCGTAGGCGACGAGCACGGAGCGGATACCCGCGATGGGGCGACGGACGCGGACGACGAGCTGTTCTTGATTCATCGCCTCCGACATAGATACGGCGCCGCTGATGCCAGAGGTGCGCGAGCTGTTACCGGCTGTACTAGCAACGCCGGCGCCCGCGAGGCCTCGCCCAACTTCGCCTCCGAGCCGTCCTTCTCGTCCCCGTTCCCCTCCGCGCTCGCCGGTCGGAGCGGCGACGGTGGCGAAGGCGACGGCAACCGGCGCAGCCCCGGCCGTCACCACTTCCCCGCGGTCCTTTTAATCCTCTGTCCCCGCCTCCGTCGACACGCGACGCAGCTTGAGGCGGATCGGTTCGTTGCTCCGCCTCCATGCTCAGATCTGATCATCTGATACACCATTAGAAAAAAGATGGGAGGAGACGGTGGAGCTTGATCCGGTAGCGGCACCTCCAGATCCGCCCGGGGCGCCGCCGGATCTGGTCCTTGCACCACCGGATCTTCCCGAATCGCCGTCATCGCCATGACTTCTGAGGAGGAGACGATGGGAGGAAAGAGGTGGACCAGGTTTGAAATGAAATGACGACGAGTCACAGGAGGAGACATTATTTTTTACTGCTGTAGTACAGTATTCGGGCCCACAGTAATGATGGCCTCACGTGACGGGATGTGAACATAGCACAGGACCACCGCACAGATCTCAGGGCAACATTGCAATCGGCGGTCAGGATAACTCCCATTGGGGCTACAGGGAGTCCAAAATCTTCATCCTGAGTGAGTGAGAGATGCGACCACACCCAAACCCAAGCCAAGCTCCCGCCGCCGAAGCCATGGAAGAGTCGAGGGGCCATTCGCGCCGCCGCAGACATCGCCGTCGGCGGGCTGCGCCTGTGTGCATAGACACGATCAACCAAGAAGAATCCGGTGAGAGCGGTCTCAGCCGAGCTGAGACCCGCTCCCGGTCCCGGGAATCCTACTCCGCTGCGCCGCTAGTTGACGGCGGTGCCGCCGATCCGGACACTCCTCGTGATGTTATGCTGTGGGACACGGTAAGGGAAGTCATGGAGTACGGCCGGCGACCTGGAGCCCGTTCTCAGGCGTCTTCCTCCTTAGCTGCACCCCGCTTCGAGTGAGTTCTTTAATTTCTTCTCATCTCCTCTCTTCCATTTCAGTTGCCCTAGGCCATCCCGCCAGGGGCGGGCCTACAACTATTCATGGGTATTCAGTTGAATACCCATTATTTTGGGCAAAGAAATTCATATATAGTGTAGTATGTATATTCAAAAATAGAAAATACAACAGAATAGCAGGCTCCTTCACTCATTCAGCCCAAAAAAAACCCATCCCACCTCCAACTCCCATCCTGACGGCCCAAAAGGCCCAATATCCTGCTGAGGCACTATATCATGGTTCATGGGGCTGCTCCAGACTCACTCGCGCCCCCCCCCTTGCTCACAGTCTCTTGGGACTCTCATACTCTCGTCCTCTTCCTGCAGGCACACTGTGGGCCCATGCAGTGAATTTGTATATTTTTAGTTTGATTTGAAAAATGTAGAGAAAGAAAGGTACTAGTGTTAGTGCTGCTACTAATTTGATATCTTTATTACTCGCTCTATTCGACATTATTTAATATTTTGAACAGACTAACGTCTATTTGGATGTCTGAAACGTCAAATAATCAAGGATGGAGGTAGTAGAAAGTGTTGCTCCAAAGAAGAAATTCTTCCGCTGTTATGAATATGTAGTTTAGGCTGTCAAAAAAAATCACTTTGACGGTGTAAAAAAAAATCACTTTGACAATTTTTTGAATACCCATACTTCAAATCCTGGGCCCGCCCCTGCATCCCGCCTCAGTTTCTTGAAATAGCACTCCAATTCGATCGAGGCCACTGGATAGTGGATACACATCACTAGCTATAAAAATCATTCTTTTTTTCCAACAAAATGATATCGTCCCCTTGAGCTTGTGCGTTTAGTTTCTCCCTTCCCAAGCCATGCATGATGTTGGAACATTCTACTGTCTTTTTGCTCCCAAAAGATCGATTTTTCATTAATTATTTCCCAGCTAACCAGCTTATGCTAGGTTTCCCAGACTCTTCAAGCATGCTAAATAGCACTTTGGGAATTATTTCTAAAGGATTGAAATGCTTCATGTGGCTTTTTGAGCGATCCTAGGACTGTTGATGTCGTCTCTAAGGCTCATAATGCTAATGATTTCTGTCCAGTGTGTCTTTCTTATATATCGTATAATGCAACGAAATAAGGAATAGAGGAAGTGTTGGTATCAAGTGTCTGGTTGGAGAATTTTTTTTGTTGTCCCCTCAAAATTAATGATTTAGCTTTCAATTTGTTATAAAAAAACTGAATGAACAGTGCCTTGTATTCCGTTGACATTGAACAGCATAGTATATGATCATTAACAAAATTAACAAATGTGTTGATTCCTACACTCGCAGTCGTTCTGGAGCTGTAGGTAGAACACATGTTCGACAGAGTGTTCTTTACTCAGATCGCCCCAGGCATTCTCGCCTCAGAAGACAAGCACGGTAAGTGTGACAAAACCTTCATATGTCAGTTACCTGACTTCTGGTTATTTCTGTAGCAAATTAATAATCATGTGTTTTTATATATTATGTGCACTGATAATCTATCTGTTTTATAATATGCTGTGATCAGGGCTCAGGAGCATGCTACCTCATTCAGTAGCATTGAGCTTCATAGTCCGGTTATGAATTTGCCAACATCTGAAGTGCTGCCATCAAGTGACTCGCCACATTCCATTCCTGAAACATCTGAGGAGATTTATGATGAGTACGTATATCTGGTTGTCCTCTGTGGCAGTGTGCTTGATATTGTACTTACAGATTTGCCAACTGATTATAACTGTGATGGGCACGCATATATTTGTTGCATAACATCCATTCATGTTTTATTATTTGAATTTAATAGCATGAAGACCTAAAGACAAATTTTTTACATGTAGATGCACTGATTTAGTGATATGGGCAGACAATGGAGTAGTATGTGAGCGTCATCGCACCTCAAGCATTAGAACATAACATGGTTTTAGCCTGATTTTTTTTTGTTGGTCACTCCAACTTAATTTTAGTCCTTCAAGTGACATTGCTCTGGACATGCTACCCCGATACATCAAGGAGGGTGCCGTATCCATATCAGATACATATCCGATACCGATACATCACGGATACACTACGGATACATTGAGCTACTCCCTCACCTTTTGCTTTGGCAGATCAGTGCCTCCTAGCTTTTCTTTTATCCCCTCGTGTAGCCTCTTGACTCAATGTTGTGCTCTAATAGGGTTGCATACTTAAACTTAGTGCAACCGTATCCGTATCGGGCTGATACCGATACACGTATCTGTATCCATGCAGCACACCCTCTGGTGCATTTCCCAGTCCCCTAACCATGATATAATAAAATGTCAGCCACTGAATTTTTGAAAGGATAGAATGTGTTTTGTGCCTTACTGAGGGAGCCAGGAGCTTAGGCCATAGGGCCACGGATGTGCTTGGTACTATTTTGTAGTGTCTTTCAATCCTAGCTGTGAAGTTGGGCATGACACATTTTCTATTTTATTTATATATTTCCTCCATGGCATCTTGAAGAGTTTTGCTAGAGGTCTTGCCTGGTCCTCAGAAATAACGTTTTTCTTTTTACCATGTTATATACATAATAAACTGAATAAAGAAAGTTTGTTTTACATTTCAAGACATAGATCAACATAGTATATTTCTGTTAGTAAACTCAACCAGCCGTGTTGATTCCAACATAATTGGTTTCTGGAGTTGAAAGAGAAGAATGTTAATAACTATTGTTTTCCCCTTTATTTGTGTTCATTGATTTTTATCTATTTCTTTGCACTGACCATCTTTCCCCGCTGACGAGGTGAGCAGCAGTGAGCTTGGTAGGGCCATTAAAGATTTGCCACCATTTGAGAGGCTGTCATTAAGTGATAACACACTTTTCAGCCCTCAACCAGCAGAAGAAATTGGTGATTATTATGATTATTATGATGAGTATGTATCTCCACCATTGAATATCAAAAATTCTAGACTAAATCTTTAACTCTAGCTACATTGATTTAGTAATATAAAAATACAACGGAGAAGCAAATGATTTGCAACACACCACAAAATTAAACTGCAGGCTACATGCTTCTCCATTTTTCCCTTTAAACTAATGCTTTGTATTCTTAAGTACATCGTAGGAATGAATGAACAAAGAGCACAGAAGATGTAGCAAGATAGGAAAAATAATACTGTAAGATAATTTGATGACGCTGGTAAACCTACCTAATCATCTTCCTACCATGGCAGGCTGGGTGGAGATGTTGGGCGGAGAATTCGCGATCCAGTGCCGACAAAAGGTCTCACAAGGTCAATGCTGGATTCACTTGGTGACTCAATTTTCACAACTTTACCATATATGGATCAACCCAGGCCAGAATCAGATGTTGAGTACGTGCAATTTGACTATTAGTCAATCCTTATTGTTATTTTGTTGTTTGCTATTTGAATTGTTTTATGTGCACTAAAAATAGCAAAAGCCTTTGTTAACACACTAAATTAATATGTGATTACTGATAAGTGTAGCAGCACAGAACGTGAGCTCTGTGAATTAATCCGTTTTTCTATTTGGTCGACTTTATGTAAGGAATATTTTGGAATCAGAAAGTCTTCATAAGTAAAATTTTATTTAGTACTTACATGTGCTGTTAGTTGCAACAAAACAACATCATACTAAAAGTATTTAAATATGATTATATTCATGCAATTATTGTACATTTGATTAAACACACACGCATATAATTTGACTAATTATCGGTCACTGACTTTTTTCAAAACAAAACATGTCTAGCCAAATTAGATATAAGCCTATATTGAAAAAACACTGTTCTACTTTCTAAAACCACATACATATAGGTCAAGTGGTATGTATGGAGTAGTTAATGTACCACTGCTACTTACATGGATGCATATAAGTAGTCAAAGTGGCCTTGATAGTGAACTATCTAGTACTCATGCCTTCCTATTGATTTATAGAACAGGCTCAATATTATTAACAAATTTTAGTTTAAATTCCATGAACATTGTTATTGTTATGGCTACAGAGGACAGCTTTATTGATCTGGCGAGATAGCAAAGATACAGGTATGATTCGCCCTCCAGAGGAGGCTCTGAATCTAAACAACCTAAATCTTTGTATAATACCTCAAACTAAATCTCTGCCGGCTTATATAATGCCAGCCTCACTAAACCAATCTCCTATTAATCAGCTAACAAACTGCTAACAACCCAACTCAATGCTATCCTCTGCTAACAACCCTGGCGCCTACTCATCCTGATCTTCTGGCGTCTATTGCAACTCCTCTGGCGCCTGTTGCTGCTTCTTCTTCTAATCCCTGCGGCGCCCAAAGTGCTTCCCATAGAATGCATCCATAACAGTTATGTAGTTTCCTTTTCGAATCTGGTTATTGGCTGCTTTTATATATATTGACACGCTATTTTTCAGCTCGGAGGAATACCTGCGTGAGGTTGAAGAATATCTGGATGCATTTCCTCGTGGCACCCTGAGTGAGTCTTTCGACAGACTTGCAGAAATTCAACATGCCACACTTACAGCTCTAGCTGCTGAATGGGGTACAAAGCCACTGCCACCACTACAGCTGCGAAGGGATCACTTCATTGATCAGAAAGCACAATCAGTTCAGGTAGCAGAACAAGTTTCTGCTGTAGCTGCTCATACAGGGCACGGTGTGGTAACAACAGAATCAAGGTAGAGGTTTCAATATTTTGGTCTCCTTTTGTAACATCCCTGATGTTTAAATGTGCTAATGACATTACTTAACTATGTTAATCAAGGTTAATTACCTCTTAAGCATGTTTGACATTATTTGTTACACTTTTGCACAAATGACCTTGGTCAAAGTTACAATTTTCCGGTCAAACCCCTTTTGATTCTAAAGAGCTGATTTGGAATTCTTCCGCGTTCTCCAAATTTTGCTATAGAAGTTCAAAATCGGCCAATATAAAAGTTCTTCGTTATTTCCGGGGACACATTTTTCGTGATTGGCGGACATTCCAATTTTGAGTGCAAAGCCGCTTAAATTTGAGATGAATGCGCTGTGCACAGTAATTTCAGGGCCGAGTTTTTCCTGAAGTTCAACACGTTTTTCACACAAATCCGTTGATCAAAACATATGTCACCCTTTGTAAAAGTTGTAGGTCTATAGCTCCTCTACAACTTCTAGTTTTGGAGATTTTCGAGTATGTTGGCACTTTGCGGAGTTACGGAATTTTGAAGACGTGATCGCGAAATTGGAACTGACGACGACGTCGCGGTCGCCGAACCAGAGCGCGCGTGCGCGCCGGTGTTTCTTGCCGCTGCCACGCGTCGTACCGCGCCGTCCGGTGTACGGAAGTCTCGGAGGAGTCGCTATGGACCACGCCAAGGCCGTGGGCCCGCCGTCTCGCTTTTTCCCTGTGAACCGAGCCCACGCGAGCCAAGGACTCCGGGCCGGCCACGCGCCGCCCGTTCGTGCATGCCGCGCGCGCATGCCGCGCATGCAAGGTGCCAAGTGGCCGCGCGCACCGGATGCCCCGTTTCCACCTCGTCGAGCACGTCTTCATCTGCTTAAGCCGAGCCAAACCATCGTCGTTCCATTTTTTTCCCGAGCTCCGAAACAGAGCAGTGCCGCTGCGTTCCCATGCAGCTCGGCCGGCGAACTCGCCCCATGAACCAGCCCAGCGCCACCCAGCCGCTCCTCCCACTCCCTTGCTCCTCCCTTGCCGCCGCCGCACCGTCGCCACGCCGCCGGACAGCGCCGTCGCCGCCCAGGCGCGGCTGCAGCGGGCGGTCAACGACCGCCATGGCGCGAGCACCCGGCGAGGCCGTCTCCGGTCCAACCGTCGACAATAATCAGTCAAGGGTGAGCCCCCTAGCCTCCCTAGCCCCTCAACCGGCCAAGTCCGGCGACCGCCGGCCGGAATTTCCGCCTCCGGCAAGGTCCAGTCCACCCAAGGACCACATTGCGAGACTCAAGCTCTTCCTAGGGTGTTTTTCGCAAACCAGGGGTCTGTTCGTGATTTCTGAGTTTAAGCCGAGGGTCTCCCTGTAAAAGTGTTTTAGGGTTTTCAGTAGCAACTTCAAAAATCCGTAGAAATTTGTAGAAAAATCATAAAAATCCAAATCCAATTTTGTTGGATTCCTGGTGAAGAAACCTATCTTTTCTAGAAAGCATGTATAGGGTTTTTCTATGTAGTTTTTGAATGAAAAATTCAAACTCAGTTTGAGGTGTTTTTAGTGTAGTTTAAAATATACACATGCTATGGACTTGAATTTTGGTTATGTTTCTCTGTATGACATGTTTAGTTTTGTGACCAAAGTTGACATGATTTTGATGTGTATATTTTCAGTTATGATTTATGTAAGCTCTATGCTAGATTAATCTTGATGCTTTTTATAGCCCCTTTAATAAACTTTTCTTTAAGCACAAGTACACCCTAGGGCTTTGCCTTGATGAGTAGTACCTTTGATAGAATGGATGTGATTTTAGGATGTGTTTTGATATGTGTTTTGGATTTAATCTTGTGTAGGAGTTTAAATTCAAATTTTCAAAAATAATTTGAATCTGAAAGCATGCTTTGGCCAGAGGCTTATTTTTGGTCTAAATGACTTGTAGGAGAAAGTTGAGATCAAAAAGTTTAGTAAATCTTTTTATATGAATTAATGGTGATTTACTAGGCTGAAATTTGTCTTTTTTGTATAAATTAATTTATAAAGGTTCTTAATCTAAATTTTGGTGTGTGAGCTTAGAATGGGTATATGATGATGTGTGCAGAAGTTTAGATTTATTTGAAGTGTTTTTGATTTTTATATGGGTTTATGGTTGAAAGGCTTGTTTTATGTAATTAAATAAAGAAATGGAAATTAAAGTGTTAAATTGAGAAAATATGTTATGGTTCTGTTTTTGAATTTTCAATCACACTCCCTTGCTGTTTTGGTGAAGTTAAATACTTTAATTTGCTTAGATGTGTACACAATCACCACCAAAGTTCACCTTAATCTAATACATATGCATGTGGCGTGTAAATTTGCCGGACGGTACTTACACGTTGACCCAGGAGGGAGACGGGACTGTAGAGGGTGAAGTGAACGAGTTGGGAGTTCATCAAGACCTGGACCAAAGTCCGGAAGAGCCCAAGGCTGTTGCTAGTGTAGAAGAAGGCAAGCACCGGAGTTACATATAACCTTTTGATTAAAACTCATGCTCTTTTACTTTTCAGTAATTAATGTTACTTTGTGCATTTAAGTTTCAGGAGTCGCTTTGAAACCTAGATGCATGATCCTTAGGACTCCTATGCTCTTTTACTAGTATGTTAGGAACGCTAGTGCCATGCTCTAAGGATACGGTAGAAGTCGAGTAATGACTCATTGCTCGCGAGATATAGGATGCTTATGTTGGAATCATAAGTTGGTTAAATTGACTCGCTCATGTGGTAAGAGCAATGGGTTCGGTCTCGACCGAGTAGCATGGTGCTGGTCTAAGCTATTGAACGTACCAAGTGCTTGTCGGGAATGGGACCGGTAAGCCTAGTACCTAATGAACCAGTGCGGGAATTTTATCGCTACTAATCTTGAGATTCGTCTCCCGGTTTGATTCCGGTAGTGCAAGTGTGAGTATGGGCGTGCCGTGTGAGGGCGTTCCAGTAACCTTGTACTTAGGACTGTGGCATCTTTTCCTAATCTGGGGAGTGACGGGAACCGCCTGGTCGGGGTAGACCCCGCATTTGCCTTTCTTTGGATTCTTTGGGGTCTACCTTCCTCCGTGTATCTTGGGTTTACCTTGCAAGGATATAAATCGATCGATCGTCGGTCACTCGCCGTTATCTGAGTCGGCTTGACCACTGGCTACCCCATGTTTATTTATGGAACATTTCGGATTAATATTGTTGGATGATTAATCTTGTTTGTACAACCATGCTTGCTTAGCTAGGTGCTTACCTAGAATGGTTAACATACTAGAACTTGAGCTAAAATTTGAAAGTAAGGATCAACTCTTAGTTGCTTTTGGCAAAACAAACCCACCAGCCAAAAGGCCTTGCATGTCTAGCTGTGTCTTTTATTTTGTCGGGTAAGTCTTGCTGAGTATTAGTATACTCAGCCTTGCTTTTGTTGTTGTTTTCAGGTAATCCCATCTGGCCTGGTTCTATTCCAGATGGTTGGGAACTTGAATGGGAGAACGATGATGAGGAGTGATATGCATGGATGGCCTCCTGTGTGTATCATGCGTTTAGTTTAATTTCCGCTGTTTAAACTCTGAACCATGTTTACTTTTATGTACTCAAAACCTGGTTTGTAATTTTAAGTACTTATGGACCTTTTATGTAATGTAATGTTGTACTCTGGTCCCGCCTTCGTGTGGGCTTAGCGCATAATCCGATCCTGTGTAAGTGATTTACCGGGCATGACCCGGCAGAGGCGACAGAATAGTTCTTTATTATCGCTTAATGGCCACGTGGACAGGCTTAGGCGATAATACGGAATTATTTTGGGCGGTTCTGTCACAGCTGGTACCAGAGCGAGTTATGCACCAGAGTAATTAAAATAACTTAACAAACTTGTTTTTGGAATAAAATTTGCCAAGATTAATAATCTTGCTAAGTGAGTAGGACGTTAAGGTCTAATCTACTCCGAGAGGCCCTAGAGGGAATTTTTGGGTTCTTTCAGGTGCTAGTACTCTATGGTGTATTTAATCTGACTTCCAGCACATTTTATTCTTGTCAAAACTTACTTTCATGCACAACCATACTAGTTCATCACGTTTTGCCATACGTGGTGGTACCACAGGGAAGTCCTGTGAGGGACTAGTGGGACCTATTCCAATGGGTGCCACGTCGCGTCTGCGTCTCGTCACGTTTTGCCATACGTGATGGTACCACGGGAAAGTCCGTGAGGGATGAGTGAGTCCTATTCCAATGGGCACTCACGTCGCGTCTGTGTCTAGCCATGTTTTGCCATACATGTGCGAACCCGCAATAGGCGGAAAGGACAACTCCATTCAAACGGAGGTGTCCGAGGTTGGACGCTGTCCATGCAGCGGCTTTACGCATGGATACCGTTTCTATAGTGAACGGTAATGAATGTGGACGCTTTTGTGAGTGCTGGCACAAAAGGTCTTGAATATCTGTGATTTTCTGCAGGTACACTAACCACGGTTGTTAGGTACGGTAATGTAAGAAACGAATAGCTTTCGACTAGCTATTATAAGGAGAGACGTATTTATACCTTGCCACCGGCACTAACTCCGTTTTTGAGCTTAAAAGCTTTGTGAGGAAGTTTAGGACGCTTTTTGCATCATGTAAAAGCTATCAAACCAAAACTGAACTTAAATCATGTGTTGCTTGGTCTCTACTTAATTTGTGTTTCTTAAGGACCAATCATGATAGTTTGATGCTTTGATAAAGTGTTAAGCAAATATTGTAACTAGTTGTTGTCCAAATTTTTCTAAGGATTATCTAGAAAATTTCTGGCTAGGTGCTCTTTAGGGAAATTGTTCATCACCTAGTTAATGATGCTCTCTGAATTTCTCATGATTTTAGGATGCTTAAAACTGAAGTTAGGATTAATTTTGCTAGGCAAGGTCATGCTGAAATGCTGTTGAAATTCTGAGTTAGTCTGAAACTCGAATTTTTACACATAGTTCCTAAATGAATTTGGCCAGAGAATCTATAGCAAAAAATGTTCATTATCTAGCTTAGATCATGCTGTAAAAATCTCATGGTAATTGGGTACTCAATTTTTGAGTTATGGTCTTTTTAGTGAAGCCCTGTCCTGCTGAAATTTCTGGGCAACAACACTCTGAAAATGGATCTTTTGCACCCTTTTACAATCTGATTTAATTCAACCATTGAATACCAAAGATGTGAGTTAGAATGTTTCTGAACTACTCACAAAAATTTGGAATTTTTGGGGTACTGGTTTTTCAATTATGATTTTTTGTTCTAAACTGCCAGTTTTTGCCATAGGCATGTTAAACTCATCTTTGTGGGTCTAACGTGCGCTTATAAATTATTTTTACAGATGGCTGCCCCTGGTTTCGTTGCGGTGAGCGCTGATGGCACGTTTGCCACCACTGGCTTGCAGTGGGAGGGCTTCACACGCATTGCGTGGAGAGCCTTGTGTGCTGTCGGCTACACCACCCCTCCTTTCTACGAGGGGGTGGAATACGAGGAGTTGGGTGTGCCTAGCTGCCGAGTACGAGTGACCGTGCTCCCCCACCTGGGCCACCCCGAGTGGGCGGACTTGAGCATGGAGCTCTTGTGCTACCGCGCCTTCGAGGCAGTGGAGTCGGCAGCCTTGATGGTGCTCCACACCCTCTCCACCCATCGACCGCAGGAGATGCTTCATACACCGTTGGGGTTGATTCCAACTTTGGACCCCAACGATCCTTTGTAGCTAGGTCGGATGGCCAATATAGCCACACTTCTCGAGACTGTGCCACCCTACGACACAGTGCAGACTTTGGGCACGTGCTTGAGGACCTTGTACGCTCTACTGGACCTTCGCCGAGTTATCGCAGATGACTTGGCGGGCCGTCTCACTGGAGCCACTTGGTACATCCACTGGGTTGTCAGTCTCTTTACAGAGCAGCACGGTGGATACACTCAGGCCATGCAGACTATTGCTGACCTCCAGGGTCAGCTACAGCAGCTCCAGGGTCAGGCACACCAGTTCCTGATTGAGCGTGGCGACCACTTGCAGCAGATTCTGGACTTACAGGTTGGGCAGCAAGAGCTGCAGGCTCAGCTGGCTGACAGGGATGCCGAGAGGCTTGTGCACCTTCAGCACATCCAGGATTTGCAGGAGCAGGTTGAGGACCTCGAGCTCGATATAGAGGCTTTGGAGGGTGTTGTGGGTATGCTTCAGCAGGCACACCACCCACCGGGCATTGGGCCCGATGAGCAGATGGAGATTCAGCTGGACCCAGAGGAGGTTCAGGACGTTCCCGGACTCGACTAGAGGAGCGTGGTGCTCTATTTCTACTTGTCACGGGGAACTCTCCATAGTTTGTACATAGGACCTAGATCCTATATGATGTAGTAGGAAAACTTGACATGTACTCTTTGTTAGCCCTTTTGGTTGGTTTTTGTGCTAGGCTAGCTTAGAGTACTCTTTTGTGTAGCTAGATGCTACATAGTGACCCACATGTAATGGTGATCCACCACATTTTGTAATTTGTAAATATGGTGGAAAAACACCCTCGGCAGCAATCTGCCTAAGAAATGAAAAGAAGAAAGTTATGGTCAATTCTGAGTTTTTGGATGAATACCAAAGTTGTTCTAAACTTTATAATGGTTATGCTCACTAAAATTCAGCATATTTGCATGTGTAGTTTAAGAAATATCGAATTTTTAGTAAGCTACTAGCTGCTGTCCAAACTGCTAGACAGAACTTGGAAATTGAATTTTTCGACCCCTGTAAAAGATGGATCTGATCTGGAGTTGAATACCAAAGTTGAAGCTTATGAAATTCTACACATGCTGACCAAATTTTAGAAATTTTTGACTTCTGTACAAAGAGTTATGAATTATTTACTCAGGACTGTGATGCTGTCTGAAATCTGAAATTTTCATAAGTTTGAATTTTCGTATGCATATTCTTCTTGTTACTCTTTTAAGCAAGCTTTGAATATGTATCTAATGAAAGTTCAAAATTTTCAGATGGCTGATAATACTCACAATGTTCCTGAGGGCTCTCATGGTCCGAGTGGTGGTGGTCTTCCTCCACCTCCACCGATGAACCCTACAGAAGCGTTCATGGCTGCCCAAACGGAAGTGCTGAGGCAAATCCTCGACACACAGAATCGGATTGCACAGAGGCTTCAGCAGCCTTTCAATCATCAAGGGCCAAATCAAGATGGGCCTAATACAGTCATGTCATATGACAAATTCAGGGCAATGAGGCCACCCTTGTTCACCAAGGCAGAGGAGCCCCTAGAGGCCGATGCCTTCATCAGGGCCCTAGAGGCCATGTTTTCCATCTTTACACTGCCCTGCTCAGAAGAAAATAAGGCAGGCTTCGCCGCTCAGCAACTGAGGGGTGAAGCATTAATCTGGTGGGAGCATTTCAAATCCATGCAGCCACAGGGTCACCAGATTACTTGGGCAGAATTCAAGAAAGCTTTCAAAGAGCATTATATTCCTAAGGGGCTTATTGATAGAAAAATGAGGGAATTGATGCACCTCAAGCAAGGCTCTGACTCAGTTTATCAGTATGCCCAGAAGTTTAATAGTCTCTGTCAGTATGGGGACTATCATGTTGATACTGATAAGAAAAAGATGGAGCGATTCCGTGAAGGACTTGATGGAGAGCTCTATGAAAGATTGAACTTAATCAAAATTGATAGCTATCCTGAGCTAGTGAATTTGGCTATCTCTCAGGAGGACGCCATGAAAAGAGCTCAACAGGATAGAAAGAGGAAGTTCAATCAAACTTCAGGCAGCGGCCAAGGCAAGAAATTTAAGTTTGTAAAGAAGAATGTGCAGGGTGCCACCCAGCCATCTTCATCTGGATGCTGGGTGATGAAGCAATCTCAGTCTAAGCCGTCTGGCAACTTTGGATATCGCAGCACCCAGCAGAATGCTCCTAGGCCTAGTGGACCCCCAACTGCCCGCAACAATGAGGATCGTCGTTGCTACAACTGCGGACAGCTGGGGCATTATGCTAACAAGTGCACACGCCCTCGACAGCAGAATCAGCAAAATCAAGGGCAAGGTTCCAAGGCTGGAAATCAGGGAAAGAAACAAAACTGTGTAAGTGAAGCAAGGCCGTTTAAACTTCACCACAGTGGTTGATCTGCCAGAGGGAGCACCAGTCTTGACGGGTACATTTTCTATCCGTGGTCGTCCAGTTACTATATTATTTGATTCTGGTGCTACCCATAGTTTTGTTAATGTGAAAACCATGAATAATTGGGATTTGAAGTGGTTTCATACTAATCAGGCCTATATGATTGCCACACCGGGTGGAAAGGTTGCTTCAAATCAAATAGCCTTAAGGGTACCGCTTGAAATAGGTAGCAAGACTTTTCCAACAAATCTTGTCACATTAAGTCTGGATGGGGTAGATGTTATCCTAGGCATGAATTGGATGACTCAGCACAAAGTTGTCCTGGATATTTCAGAGAGAATGTTAGAAATCAACTCACCTTTTGTCGGGAATTCAATTCTTTACCTTCCTCCCAAAGGCCATAAAGGCTCATGTGTTTATGCAGCCATAACTACTCAACTTGAGGACATTCCAGTGGTATGCGAGTACATGGATGTCTTTCCTGATGATTTGCCTGGCTTGCCACCAGACAGAGAGGTTGAGTTTGTCATTGAGCTACAGCCTGGCACCGCTCCTATTTCTAAGCGATCTTATAGAATGCCACCCAAAGAACTTGCTGAATTAAAGAAACAACTTCAAGAGTTGCTTGATAAGGGCTACATCCATCCCAGCTCTTCTCCTTGGGGCTGTCCCGCCCTCTTTGTGAAAAAGAAAGATGGTAGCCTGAGGTTGTGTGTGGACTACCGACCTCTCAATGCGGTGACTATCAAAAATAAATATCCATTGCCCCGCATTGACGTGCTATTTGATCAATTGGCTGGAGCTAAGGTCTTTTCTAAGATCGATCTTCGGTCTGGGTATCATCAAATTAAAATCCGACCTTGTGATATTCCCAAGACGGCTTTCTCTACTCATTATGGACTTTATGAATTCTTGGTCATGTCCTTCGGTCTCACAAATGCCCCAGCCTACTTCATGTATCTTATGAATTCCGTATTTATGACGGAGTTGGATAAATTTGTGGTGGTATTCATTGATGACATACTTATTTATTCCAAGAATAAGGAAGAGCATGCAGAGCATCTTCGCATTGTCTTACAACGCTTAAGAGAGCACAAACTTTATGCTAAGCTCTCCAAGTGTGAATTTTGGCTAGATAGTGTTAAATTTCTGGGGCACACTATTTCTAGCGAGGGTATATCTGTCGATCCAAGCAAAGTGTAAGAAGTAATGGATTGGCAACCCCCTAAATCCGCTCATCAAATCCGCAGCTTCCTAGGCTTGGCTGGATATTATCACCGTTTCATTCCGGATTTCTCTAGGATTGCTAAGCCTATGACTGAGCTGCTAAAGAAAGGCGTGAAATTTGTGTGGAGTGAGGCTTGTGATAAGGCTTTCCGAAAATTAAGAGAACTTTTAACTTCAACCCCAGTGCTAGCGCAGCCGGACAATTCAAAGCCATATGAAGTTTATTGCGATGCTTCAGGCACGGGTCTTGGCTGTGTTCTTATGCAAGAAAATCGGGTTATTGCCTATGCCTCACGGGCGCTTCGCCCTCATGAAAAGAATTACCCCACACATGACTTAGAGCTAGCAGCGGTTGTTCATGCTTTGAAGATGTGGAGGCATTACCTTATGGGAACCCGCTGTAATATCTTCACTGACCACAAAAGCCTCAAATATATTTTCACTCAGTCTGATTTAAATATGAGGCAAAGAAGATGGTTAGAGTTAATAAAAGATTATGATCTTGAGGTCCATTATCATCCTGGAAAGGCGAATGTAGTTGCAGATGCTCTTAGCCGCAAGGCTCACTGCAATTGCCTATCAATCGAACCTTATAATGACACTCTATGTGAGGATTTGAGAAGGCTAAACTTGGAAATTGTTGAACAAGGAAGCCTAAATGCTATTTCTGTGGAGTCTGACTTATTTGATAGAATTGTTAAGGCTCAACTTCAAGATGAGGGTATTCTTTTGATCAAACAAAAATTGTTAGAAAAAGATCCTAAGTATGATTGCTTCCGGAAGGATGAGAAAGACATAGTCTGGTTCGGACAACGCCTTGTTGTTCCAGATAATTGGGAGTTGAAAAAGGAAATCTTTGATGAGGGTCATCTCTCTAAATTCTGTATCCATCCAGGGAGTAGTAAAATGTACCAAGATTTAAAGGAGAATTTTTGGTGGTCCAATATGAAGGTGGACATAGCCAAATATGTGTCGGAATGCGATACTTGTCAAAGAATTAAAGAAAGTCATTAAAAACCTTCCGGTACTCTTCAACCTCTACCTATACCTTCATGGAAGTGGGATGACATAAGCATGGATTTTGTGTCCGGATTTCCACTCACATCTAGACATCATGATTCCGTCTGGGTTATCGTGGATAGGTTGACAAAGACTGCTCACTTTATTCCAGTCCACACTAAATATGATGCCAAAGATTATGCAAGTCTATATATTGAGCACATTGTTCGCTTGCATGGTGTTCCTAAGACCATCATCTCTGATAGGGTATCTCTCTTTGTGTCACGTTTCTGGGAACAGTTACATAAGTCACTTGGCACCAGGATCATACGAGGTTCAGCTTATCGTCCTCAGACAGATGGTCAAACCGAAAGAGTAAACCAAATTCTAGAGGACATGTTGCGAGCCTGTGTAATTCACTTTGATAAAAGTTGGGACAAGTGTCTATCGTTGGCGGAATTTTCTTACAATAATAGTTATCAAGCCAGCTTGAAAATGGCACCTTTTGAGGCTCTTTATGGACGGAGATGTCGTACTCCCTTGAACTGGTCACAGACCGGGGAGAGGAAATTCTTTGGTCCAGCCCTAGTTAAGGATGCCGAAGAAATAGTGAGGGTAATAAAGGAAAATTTAAGAATTGCTCAAGAAAGACAAAAGAGTCATTATGACAAGGGAAAGGCACCTAGGGAATACAAAGTTGGTGACTTTGTGTATTTAAAAGTTTCGCCAACCAAGGGTGTCCAAAGGTTCGGTGTGAAAGGAAAGCTAGCTCCTCGCTACATTGGTCCATATGAGATCATTCAAGTCTGTGGGCCAGTGGCGTATCGTATTCGACTCCCTGATCGGTTCTCTGCTGTACACAATGTGTTTCATGTCTCCCAATTGAGAAGATGTGCTAATAAACCAGACAGGGAAGTCATTGAAGAAGCTAATGCTTGGATTGAACCGGATCTATCTGTCGTTGAACATCCTCTACGGATTCTTGATATCAAAGAAAGAAAAACTCGAAGACAATCCGTGAAGATGTATAAAATCCAGTGGAGTCATCACCATGTCGATGAAGCCACTTGGGAAACTGAACATTATCTCAATGAGAATTATCCGGGTTTTCTTGAATCGAGACACCGTAAGTTCTTTTCCCTGCTTGCATCTTTTAATTCCTAATCTCGGGACGAGATTTCTTTTAAGGGGGGTAGGCTGTAACATCCCTGATGTTTAAATGTGCTAATGACATTACTTAACTATGTTAATCAAGGTTAATTACCTCTTAAGCATGTTTGACATGATTTGTTACACTTTTGCACAAATGACCTTGGTCAAAGTTACAATTTTCCGGTCAAACCCCTTTTGATTCTAAAGAGCTGATTTGGAATTCTTCCGCGTTCTCCAAATTTTGCTATAGAAGTTCAAAATCGGCCAATATAAAAGTTCTTCGTTATTTCCGGGGACACATTTTTCGTGATTGGCGGACATTCCAATTTTGAGTGCAAGCCGCTTAAATTTGAGATGAATGCGCTGTGCACAGTAATTTCAGGGCCGAGTTTTTCCTGAAGTTCAACACGTTTTTCACACAAATCCGTTGATCAAAACATATGTCACCCTTTGTAAAAGTTGTAGGTCTATAGCTCCTCTACAACTTCTAGTTTTGGAGATTTTCGAGTATGTTGGCACTTTGCGGAGTTACGGAATTTTGAAGACGTGATCGCGAAATTGGAACTGACGACGACGTCGCGGTCGCCGAACCAGAGCGCGCGTGCGCGCCGGCGTTTCTTGCCGCTGCCACGCGTCGTACCGCGCCGTCCGGTGTACGGAAGTCTCGGAGGAGTCGCTATGGACCACGCCAAGGCCGTGGGCCCGCCGTCTCGCTTTTTCCCTGTGAACCGAGCCCACGCGAGCCAAGGACTCCGGGCCGGCCACGCGCCGCCCGTTCGTGCATGCCGCGCGCGCATGCCGCGCATGCAAGGTGCCAAGTGGCCGCGCGCGCCGGATGCCCTGTTTCCACCTCGTCGAGCACGTCTTCATCTGCTTAAGCCGAGCCAAGCCATCGTCGTTCCATTTTTTTTCCCGAGCTCCGAAACAGAGCACGTGCCGCAGCGTTCCCGTGCAGCTCGGCCGGCGAACTCGCCCCACGAACCAGCCCAGCGCCACCCAGCCGCTCCTCCCACTCCCTTGCTCCTCCCTTGCCGCCGCCGCACCGTCGCCACGCCGCCGGACAGCGCCGTCGCCGCCCAGGCGCGGCTGCAGCGGGCGGTCCACGACCGCCACGGCGCGAGCACCTGGCGAGGCCGTCTCCGGTCCAACCGTCGACAATAATCGGTCAAGGGTGAGCCCCCTAGCCTCCCTAGCCCCTCAACCGGCCAAGTCCGGCGACCGCCGACCGGAATTTCCGCCTCCGGCAAGGTCCAGTCCGCCCAAGGACCACATTGCGAGAATCAAGCTCTTCCTAGGGTGTTTTTCTCAAACCAGGGGTCTGTTCGTGATTTCTGAGTTTAAGCCGAGGGTCTCCCTGTAAAAGTGTTTTAGGGTTTTCAGTAGCAACTTCAAAAATCCGTAGAAATTTGTAGAAAAATTAGAAAAATGCAAATCCAATTTTGTTGGATTCCTGGTGAAGAAACCTATCTTTTCTAGAAAGCATGTATAGGGTTTTTCTGTGAAGTTTTTGAATGAAAAATTCAAACTCAGTTTGAGGTATTTTTAGTGTAGTTTAAAATATACACATGCTATGGACTTGAATTTTGGTTATGTTGCTCTGTATGACATGTTTAGTTTTGTGACCAAAGTTGACATGATTTTGATGTGTAGATTTTCAGTTATGATTTATGTAAGCTCTATGCTAGATTAATCTTGATGCTTTTTATAGCCCCTTTAATAAACTTTTCTTTAAGCACCAGTGCACCCTAGGGCTTTGCCTTGATGAGTAGTACCTTTGGTAGAATGGATGTGATTTTAGGATGTGTTTTGATATGTGTTTTGGATTTAATCTTGTGTAGGAGTTTAAATTCAAATTTTCAAAAATAATTTGAATCTGAAAGCATGCTTTGGCCAGAGGCTTATTTTTGGTCTAAATGACTTGTAGGAGAAAGTTGAGATCAAAAAGTTTAGTAAATCTTTTTATATGAATTAATGGTGATTTACTAGGCTGAAATTTGTCTTTTTCGTATAAATTAATTTATAAAGGTTCTTAATCTAAATTTTGGTGTGTGAGCTTAGAATGGGTATATGATGATGTGTGCAGAAGATTAGATTTATTTGAAGTGTTTTTGATTTTTATATGGGTTTATGGTTGAAAGGCTTGTTTTATGTAATTAAATAAAGAAATGGAAATTAAAGTGTTAAATTGAGAAAACATGTTATGGTTCTGTTTTTGAATTTTCAATCAGACTCCCTTGCTGTTTTGGTGAAGTTAAATACTTTAATTTGCTTAGATGTGTACACAATCACCACCAAAGTTCACCTTAATCTAATGCATATGCATGTGGCGTGTAGATTTGCCGGACGGTACTTACACGTTGACCCAGGAGGGAGACGGGACTGTAGAGGGTGAAGTGAACGAGTTGGGAGTTCATCAAGACTTGGACCAAAGTCCGGAAGAGCCCAAGGCTGTTGCTAGTGTAGAAGAAGGCAAGCACCGGAGTTACATATAACCTTTTGATTAAAACTCATGCTCTTTTACTTTTCAGTAATTAATGTTACTTTGTGCATTTAAGTTTCAGGAGTCGCTTTGAAACCTAGATGCATGATCCTTAGGACTCCTATGCTCTTTTACTAGTATGTTAGGAACGCTAGTGCCATGCTCTAAGGATACGGTAGAAGTCGAGTAATGACTCATTGCTCGCGAGATATAGGATGCTTATGTTGGAATCATAAGTTGGTTAAATTGACTCGCTCATGTGGTAAGAGCAATGGGTTCGGTCTCGACCGAGTAGCATGGTGTTGGTCTAAGCTATTGAACGTACCAAGTGCTTGTCGGGAATGGGACCGGTAAGCCTAGTACCTAATGAACCAGTGCGGGAATTTTATCGCTACTAATCTTGAGATTCGTCTCCCAGTTTGATTCCGGTAGTGCAAGTGTGAGTATGGGCGTGCCGTGTGAGGGCGTTCCAGTAACCTTGTACTTAGGACTGTGGCATCTTTTCCTAATCTGGGGAGTGACGGGAACCGCCTGGTCGGGGTAGACCCCGCATTTGCCTTTCTTTGGATTCTTTGGGGTCTACCTTCCTCCGTGTATCTTGGGTTTACCTTGCAAGGATATAAATCGATCGATCGTCGGTCACTCGCCGTTATCTGAGTCGGCTTGACCACTGGCTACCCCATGTTTATTTATGGAACATTTCGGATTAATATTGTTGGATGATTAATCTTGTTTGTACAACCATGCTTGCTTAGCTAGGTGCTTACCTAGAATGGTTAACATACTAGAACTTGAGCTAAAATTTGAAAGTAAGGATCAACTCTTAGTTGCTTTTGGCAAAACAAACCCACCAGCCAAAAGGCCTTGCATGTCTAGCTGTGTCTTTTATTTTGTCGGGTAAGTCTTGCTGAGTATTAGTATACTCAGCCTTGCTTTTGTTGTTGTTTTCAGGTAATCCCATCTGGCCTGGTTCTATTCCAGATGGTTGGGAACTTGAATGGGAGAACGATGATGAGGAGTGATATGCATGGATGGCCTCCTGTGTGTATCATGCGTTTAGTTTAATTTCCGCTGTTTAAACTCTGAATCATGTTTACTTTTATGTACTCAAAACCTGGTTTGTAATTTTAAGTACTTATGGACCTTTTATGTAATGTAATGTTATACTCTGGTCCCGCCTTCGTGTGGGCTTAGCGCATAATCCGATCCTGTGTAAGTGATTTACCGGGCATGACCCGGCAGAGGCGACAGAATAGTTCTTTATTATCGCTTAATGGCCACGTGGACAGACTTAGGCGATAATACAGAATTATTTTGGGCGGTTCTGTCACACCTTTCTCCTAATATATCTACATTCATCTTTCTAACTAATGTTTAGTATCAATTTGATTGTGCTCTTAGCTTTATATTTTTTTATAATGAAAGCTTAAAATTCAGGTTCATATTTATATTAATTCTCTTTTATCTTCACATATGTAATGAAAAATTTAAGCTTCCACGTTATATTAAACATGGAAAATTTATATATTTTCTTAAAAAGCTACTGTAAGTTGCATGTTTGGTTATTATGATATGTTTTTATATCTTTGAATGAGACATATTGCTGAATGATTCCAGCACCTTTTTATAATTTTTACTTGTTATGAGGGCTGACTTTGTAGGACTTGTGGTTTGAATTTGGTCTGCTGGGGAACACAATATGAATGACTTACCTGATGCTATATGGTTTTAATTGTCCAGCTTCCACTGCAGAACGAAATATTTCAATGTTTCGGACTGCAAATTTTTTTTGCAACCTAACAGTATGTTAATTTGTTTTTAGGGGCTTGAGTACTGCCTGGATGAACTTCTCCACCAGTGCTTCAATGTAGAGAGCTGCAATAAAGTTTATCACCACTATAACTTCACAATAAAGATGAAGATGCCAAGTTCGGATGATTGGGTGGTGGAATTGTACTTTGCAGAGGTGAAGGAGATGTTTGGGACAAAATACTACTTTTGCTGTCCTTTGGAACCAGATGAAGATGGTATGAGTCTAATGGATTGAATGCTGAAACATCATATCTGAAAACGTATTTACAGTGTCCTTATTACTAATTTGCCTGGCTATTTGTTTTTACCAGGTTGCTGTTACGCGTGCCGGAGCCAAGGAGTTGAGGATTTGAAGCACCCTGCCATTGGTGTATTTTCGCAGGGCTCGGTTGATGCTCCAGGATTTGGTCTGTGGTACGAAGATGACTGATGGTGATGGAAGCAAGGTTGTTTAATTATTCAAGCAAGAGGATGCTCAGGGAAGAGAAAGGAGTGACACCAAGTCTTGTTGAGCAAGAAGTACAAGACCATTGCCAAAAGCAAGCTATATAAAGCAGGTCCAGATGCTTGTGATGGTGGTGAACTCTGAACTCGTGATGCAAAGCGTGTAACCGAGGAAGGACCTGGTTTATATAGCTTGGATCAACTTCCTCTCCTCTGTATAATTTCCTCTTTCTCGCTTACTGCTCAGACAGTTAATGTATTCTCACTGAAATTGTTCAAAAAAAATTGGCCTCTTGCAGTTAAATATTAGCACTGAATTTTTCTGATGCCATAACATGATATGGTGCTGTCCAATGGATCCATGGAAACATTCAGTTGATCACAATCAGCGTGATATGTTACAATTCTGAAAACAATTGCAGAATGTAACTTGAGTCTAAATTTTGTTGAGAGGGTTATATGAACAAAGCCCGATAGGTGAGGATAGTAAAATGGACTTTTTTCATAAATGTCTAAATCTGATTCTGCTGAACTAACCATGTACGTGTCTCTGAATCTGCTTGTCCAAACTCTAAAGAAGTGTCTCTGAATCTGCTTGTCTAAACTCTAAAGAAATGTCGCAGCACGTACGACCCTCCGGAGCTGCCGCCGCTGCGGCGTGCGTCCTGGCCAGCACCGCCACGGCGACGGCCCCGAGAGCACCGGCGTCGTCGAGGACGGGCACAAGTGGTTATTGGTTTTATTCAAATATCTACCGGTTCTCTTTTATCTAGATGTATTGTTATTTTCCCTAGAACATATTACATATGCATGAAATGATCAGTATAACATTTTTAATAGAAACAAAAAGGGTGTGGTATGCATCATGACAAATCTAGGTTTAAAAGATCTTGTTTATTTACATAATATAATAGCAGGAACAGAGCAAGTGTTGGTATCTTGAAGCTTTTGGTTAGAAAAGTTTTTGTTGCCCCCTTATTAAAACTAGGTTCGTGCCCATGCGTTGCTACGGGCAGCAAAAATTTATAATGCACATTGCATTCAGCAAAGCAACTATAGTGTGAAATCAATCACAAACATATCAAACCTATATGTAGCCAATTAAAGAATGCAACTATTGCATTAATCCTTTTGCTCATGCCATTGTCATAATCCTTTAAAATTTAAATAATCTTCAAGAATGCTCCAGATATGACCAAAAAAATGTCAGATGCAATGTAACAAGAAATGGTTCCACTAAATAGAATCACAGGGATGACATCTGGACCTCTCCACCAAATATGCCAACACCTTTAATATTCTCTCCTAGGCAATACACAAATTACATTGATGTGTTGTCTAACTACAAGCAGATATCTGCCCAGAGATCTAACTCGGACTAAAGATTAACCAATCATGTGTACACCACATAACAGTAAACATTACGAGCAAGGTGAGTGCCTATGTTTGCATTGCTAATATTATGATCTTTGTGCACGACACTTCACTTGTTTAGTGCTTGATAATTCTTTCTTTGATATGCTTCACATCACTTCCTATTCGATCGATCCCTCTTGCCGTGAGACATTGCTTCATGCCGGGATGCAACTTGGGCCTGTCCATCTTCTGCTTACGTTATTTAGGATCAACATCTTTTGAAACCTGCCTTGTCTATTGTTTCTTTCATGACAACAAAATAAATTTTCAGGCAATAACTAATATATTCTGGTTTTGATTTATTTATACAGACATGCATTAGGAGCATCCACTAATCTACATTAACATTACCAGAGCCCCTCAAATGAGCAAAATTCAAATGTTTAATGTTGCCTCAAAGTTGTTTCTAAAAAAATGTTGCCTCAAGTCATTGTCCATTCAGTTGCTTATGCTATACAATTCTGCTCGCCGGGGAACAGAAAACTACCATGGATCCATATTTATTCCCAAAAAACAAAGAAAATGAT
Organism: Cenchrus fungigraminus; assembly: GCA_036936925.1. Classification (NCBI taxonomy): domain Eukaryota; kingdom Viridiplantae; phylum Streptophyta; class Magnoliopsida; order Poales; family Poaceae; genus Cenchrus; species Cenchrus fungigraminus. Next base: position 128,436,659 of record CM072779.1, read on the forward strand.
GTTGTTCTATCAAAAGGCAAGGACACCAACAAGTAAAAAAAAGTAAGAAAGATATATAATTATGGTCATGAAATACTTCATCGTCATCAACACAAGTTGTAGTTCTGATACATGTATGGTTAATCATGTTTGGAATGGAAAGCAAGATATTTCTAGAGAGACTGCAGATATGTTATCATTTTGTCCAGAAATTAATGGGAAACAAAATCAGTACTACGTAGTACGTACTAACAAGTCTACTCAAAGGAAATTATTTTCAGGATTAGATGAGGCAAGTCTAAAGATTTGACAACCAAGAGGGACATTGCTTTTAATGATCTACACATAAGTTGAGAACTACCTTCATGTCTCTAATCTTTTTCCCTATGTAAAATCCATCAGGTTTCTTCCTTCTGTCTTTACCCTGTGTTGACGCTTTTCTGGTCAACACACACGAGCGCTAGATCGCGCGGAACGTCGAAACGCTGAACTCGCTGAGCTCCTGCCCGGACCGGTCTGACCGGTCAGGGGCACCGGTCTGACCAGTGGCTGCAGAGGCACGGTGAAAACCTAAGATCGCCGCCTCGGGAGGGACCCCGTCGGAGGTGGCGCGCCTAGGGTTGTTCTGAGGTCAGCAAGGCCACTCAGAATGTCCCTGATCGTCGTCGAGACAAACAAGGAAAGCACAAGGTTGGAAAAGCTAGGGTTTGAGAGATAAAAGTTGTAGAAAGTAATGTACGATTGGGTGATTCCACCTCAAACGGCCGTGACCCTTTATATTTATAGGGTGGGGAGGTCTTGCCCCGCAAGGAATCCTTTTACAACTCGAAATTCGCTAGGACTCCTCAATTCTACTCGGACTCGGGGTCCACCGGTCAGACCGGTCAGGCCCACCGGTCAGACCGGTGTGGCCGTTGCCGGATCGGCTACAAGACACCCGACCGGTCAGACCGTCGAGGAACACCGGTCTGACCGGTGGCGTCAGCCTGATTGGCTTTGTGCCAATTTTGGGTGCGAACATATGCCCCCCTGTTTTTTAGTAAAGCTTGCTGTCTAAAAATAATTCTAAGGTCGATGTGACACCTCACCAGCCACTTTTTGGTCTAAGGGCGATTTTTGCTTTAAATCGGCCATATTCTATCAAGCATCTTGCCAGACACTTGGATGAAATTTCTTCAAGTACCTCCCGTTGAGACCCCTTGGAAGTCGCTGTCCTTGCAAAGTCTCCACCATGTAAGAATTCCCAGAACAAACCTTGACAACCTTGTACGGACCTTCCCAACTTGGAGACCACTTGCCGAACTTGTTACTCTTAGATCCAATAGGTAAAATCGTCTTCCAAACCAAGTCACCTACCTGAAAAGATTTGGCTTTTACCTTCTTGTTGTATGCTCTAGCAACTCTCCTCTTGTCCTTTTCAATTTCCTCCAAAGCTTCCATACGCTTGTCGGTCACTTCATCAATATTGTCCATCATCAAAGCATAATATGACTCAACATCAAGATTATTCTGCTTTGCAAGTCTATATGCGCCTAGATTCACCTCAACGGGCAAAACAGCCTCTTGACCATACACAAGCTCAAAAGGAGTAACCTTAGTAGCACCATGTCTAGAAATACGATGAGCCCATAAAGCTTCAGATAATACCTCATGCCATGTTCTAGGATTGTCTTCTATCTTTTCCTTGATGAGCTTCATCAATGTCTTGTTGCTAGACTCGGCTTGACCATTGGCTTGAGCATAATATGGAGATGAATTGAGCAATTTAATACCATAGGAATCAACAAAATCACGCACCTCTTTGGATACGAACGAAGTCCCTTGATCCGTAGTCAAAGTCTGCGGAATGCCAAACCTATGTATGATGTGCCCACTAATAAACTCAATCACCTCTCTATGTGTCATATTCTTCAAAGGAATAGCTTCAGTCCACTTGGTGAAGTAGTCAGTAGCCACGATCACAAAACAATGCCCCTTTGACGACGAAGGATGAATCTTGCCAATAAAATCCAGACCCCATCCTCTGAAAGGCCAAGGCTTGATAATCAGATGCATCAACGCAGCAGGCACTAACTGAACATCTCCATGTTTTTGACACTCTTCACACCCCTTGTAGTACCTAAAACAATCAGCTATCATGGTAGGCCAATAAAAGCAAGCCCGCCTGAGGAGCCACTTCATCTTGGGAGCCGATTGATGAGTACCACAAATACCTTCATGAACCTCTGCCATAGCCAACCTAACTTGATCAGGACCCAAACACTTTAAGAGCAAATCATCCACGGTCCGACGATACAATTCACCATCATCAAGAACAAACTTAAGAGCCCATCGTCGGACTTTTCTATCAACTGAACTGCTAGGATTATGCAAATAATCAACCAGAGGTTTTCTCCAATCCTCCATCTCATCTTTGTCACGAAAAACCGAGGAGGAACTTTTACCAAGGGACCGGTCAGACCGGTCATGAGCATCGGTCAGACCAGTGCCGTTAGCCGACCCAGAATCAGGGAACCGGTCAGACCGGTCGGTGACATCGGTTAGACCGGTGTCACCGGTTAGACCGGTCGACTGCGTCGGCCTGACCGGTGCCTCCAGAGCAAAACACTCGGCCGCAAGCAACGGTTTGTGTTCTTGAAAATTTCTTTTTCGAACATTATAACCAGATGCTTGCTGGGCCAGAGCATTAGCTCTAGGATTTTCCTCTTGTGGCACATGATATATAACAAATTCATCCATACAAGATATGATGTCTAAACATTTATCAAGATACGCATTTAAGAAGCCATTTAGACATTGACATACCTTGGATACTTGCTGCACCACCAATAAAGAATCTCCATATGCTTCCACATGTTTTACTCCCATGTCATGCAAAATTTCCAATCCAAACAGAAGAGCCTCATATTCGGTTTGGTTGTTAGTACAATCATGATCCAATCGGTTAAGAGCTTCAAAAACAGCTCCATTTGGTGAAATAATAACAACTCCAACACCACAACCATCTTTCCAAACCGATCCATCAAAATGCAACTTCCATGGAGTAAAAGTAACATAACCGACATTCAAATCAAGTTGCTTATCTACTCTATGTCCAACAATAAAGTCGGCAACAATTTGACCTTTCATGGAGCTTAATGGTTCACAATGCAAATCATACTCAACTAAAGCATAAGCCCATTTGCTGACTCTACCACTTAAAATTGGTTTATGCAACATGTATTTGATTATGTCGGTTTGACATGCTACTATGCAAGTACTAGGTAATAAATAATGCCTCAACTTGGTACAAGTATGATATAGTGATAAACACAACTTTTCAATAAAAGTGTACCTTGTTTCGGCGTCCAATAATCTTCTACTCTCATATGCAACAATGTACTCCTTGCCTTCGGTCTCTTGAGTCAAAACACCTCTAATGACATCCTTCTCATCCGCTACATACAACTTGAAAGGAATACCACTCTTGGGCGCTTGAAGAACGAGTGGCGAAGTCAAATAGCTCTTAATCTCATCAAATGCCTCTTGTTGCTTTGCCCCCCAAGTGAAGTCAACATCATTTTTTAACCGAAGTAAAGGAGTAAAAGCATTCACCTTCCCAGACAAGTTACAAATGAACCTCAAGTAATTTACCTTGCCCAAGAACTTTTGCAAATCCTTTTTACAAGTAGGCGCTTTAACATTCCGGATTGCCTCAATCTTTTTAGGATCTATCTCTATGCCTCTCTCATGCACAATGAAGCCCAAAAACTTCCCAGCTGATACACCAAAAGCACATTTGAGTGGGTTCATCTTTAATTTATACCGACGCATTTTTTCAAATGCAAGTCTTAAATCAGCTAAATGAGAATCATCTCTAGCCGATTTGACAACAATATCATCGATATAAACCTCTACTATGATGCCAAGCAAATCATGAAAGATTAAATTCATAGCTCTTTGATAAGTAGCACCCGCATTTTTCAATCCAAAAGTCATAACAACCCACTCAAACAAGCTAACAAAACCCGGACATATGAAAGCCGTTTTGGATATATCCTCATCGGCCATAAAGATTTGATTGTAACCAGCATTACCATCAAGAAAGCTAAGAATTCTATATCCGGATGCAGCATTAACAAGAAAATTGGCTATAGGCATAGGATATTCATCTTTAGGAGTAGCTCTATTAAGATCTCTAAAATCAATGCAAACACGAAGCTTTTTTGTTCCTTTTTTCTCAACAGGCACAATATTAGAGATCCAATCAGCATAACGACAAGGCCTAATAAACTTTGCATCAAGTAACTGATTGACTTCCTCTTTCACTTGGTCATAAATATCAGGATTAAAGTTTCTACGAGGTTGTTTATAAGGCCTAAAACCAGGTTTAATAGGTAAACGATGCTCAACTAAATCACGACTTAAACCAGGCATTTCATTATAATTCCATGCAAAGCAATCAACATACTCCTTTAACAGCTTTATTAACTCAGATTTAAACAAAGGATCAAGATTCTTGTTTACAAATGTCGGCCTAGGTAAAGTGCCATCACCAATATCAACCTTCTTTAAAGGATCAGCCGACGTAAACCCTTGTCCTAACTTGCTCAAATCATCAAAGTCTTCAATGGCCTCACACATATCGTTCTTATGCGCCCGATAGTGCTCTCGCCTTTGTTGCAACCACTCCAGATTTGCATCCATCAAATCGACAGAGAGGTTCTAACCTGATCAACGATCGGCTTCATGACAACAGTAGCAAAACCATCTTTGGTAGAATCAATAAGCTTTAAATTAGATAAATCTAAACCAGTTAAGCACTTAAGATTCTCATGATTATCCATAGTAGGACTATCGGCCACTGCAACACAAGCCGATGTATCACCATGAACAATTTCTACCTCGTCGCCTACCCATTAGATTAAGAATTGATGCAAAGTAGAAGGCACACACTGATTTGCATGAATCCAATCACGACCAAGGATGAGACTGAAGTTACCTTGTGTCTCAGCGACGAAGAATGTCGTAGCCAACATCTTGCTCCCAACGGTGAGCTCCATAGAGACGACGCCTTTAGCTCCCATCGGCTCGCCTCCTCCCACACCGCTGACGGTCATGTTGGTCTTGATCAGCTCATCATCTGAACCTCCCAGCTTCTTAAACAAAGAATACGGCATCAAGTTGACGATCGCTCCTCCGTCCACCAGCATGCGAGAGATAGGCTTCCCATTGATGTGTCCCTTCATGTACAAACCCTTCAGATGATTTTCAGTAGCTTTAGGCTTCTGGAAAATAGCTTCCTTTGGCCCAAAGTCGAGATGCGCGACGTCCTCCTCCGAGAGCACATAACCATCCATAGACATATGGATCACGTTGATGTCCAAATTCATGCGCTCGGGTGAAGAACTGTAGTCAACAAGCTCCTCATCGTCTTCTGGTGCAGGATCCGATGCGGACTTGTCATCACAAATCATGGGAACCGAAGAAGAGAAACCGGGCGGTGTCTCTGGGTCATCGGTCTGACCGTCGACCTCCACCGGTCTGACCGGTGTGACCGGTCTGACCGACCCCTCCACCAGTCTGATCGGTGCTGGCTGGGAGCTGGTCTTGACTCTCCACTCTTTCCCTTGAGGTACCATGGGTCTGTACTGGTTGAAAGCTTCGTCCCTTTGTTTCTCTAGCTCCTTCTCCCTCTTCTCTTGAAACCTCAGGCATGAAGCTTCCTCCTTTGTGTACGAGTCAATCCGGGAGGACACCACCTTGGCAAGAAGTATTTGGAGTTGGAACCACTCCCACTGGCCTCATGGTCATTAGTAGCAACAAACACCCCTGGAGTTGATGTCACAACCTTATTGTTTGGAACAATCGGTCTTTTGCCATCCTCTCCAATGTGAACATCCATTGACCCAATCTGAATAATATCTTGACTCGTAGTCCTCTCTGGATCAACTTCCATCTTCTGCACCTCCTCCTTTTGCTTTGGCTTGTAGACTTGCTTTACTGGAAGTGGTGCAGCCTGCCTGGCCACACCGGTCTGACCGGTGGTAGTGACCGGTCTGACCGGCCGGATCTGGTAACCCTGACCAGAACGGCGAGGAACCAATCTGTCTTGGATAGGCCTGGAGATCCTGTCGAAAGCTTATTTCTGTCCTCCCCATCCAGGATGAAATGCTTGTTGATAAGGCACCCACATCACTTCATTGTCGTCATAAATCGGGCGTGGTGCATTTGAACTTGATGACGCCCATGGTGGAGTAAAGCGTTGCCCTTGCTGCGATGATTCACCCTTGAGTCTTGTAGCAGCTCTTGGAGGTGAAGATGACCCTCCTTGGTGTGTAGGTGACCTCATCCTTTTTTTTAACGGCCGATCACTTGTAACGGCCTTTTGCCTGGAATACTTGTCAAATAGCATGTCGAAAGTGACCTTTGGCTTAGGACCACTCCCCTCATTTTTTGCTACATTAAGTTTCCAGTTTCCAATCTCCGGACGGCTTGGTTTGATCATCCTCGGACGGCCTGGGGGTGCACCGGTCTGACCGGTCACCTCCACTGGTCTGACCGGTCTGGCCAGAGACGGCTCAGACGGTCGCTGATCAGCGGGTGTGGACGACCCTTGCCCCCCATGTCCAGAGGCACTTACTGTAACCTTGAAGGTCTCTTTACCATCAGGAGTCTTCTCATACTCAACTTTGCGAACTAGCTCTTTTCCTCTCAAATCGGGCTTAGCCTCCCCGATTACCACGTTCTTGCCTTTAGTTGCTTCAGCTTGATGTGGTCGAACCAGTACCTTAGGCTGCTGTAAATCCATGATGTTGATTGGAAAAGGAGCTTTGTCCACTTGCATCTCATGAAAAGTCAAACGACCTTCATTTATGGCCGATTGAACCTGTCGACGAAACACATTGCAATCATTAATAGCATGAGAAAATGAATTATGAAATTTGCAATACGCACGTCTTTTCAACTCTTCAAGTGGAGGAATAGTATGAGCTAACATGATGTTTCCAGATTTAAGCAATTCATCAAATATACTATCACATTTGGAAACATCAAAAGTAAATTTAATTTCTTCTTGCCGACCTTTACTAGCCGGCTTAAGAGATGAACAAAAATAAGATTTTTCTTTAGAGGGCCAAACAAACTCAGCAGCATAAACTTCTTTATCACTATCGTCCGAACTATCAGAATCATAATCAATAGCATGAACATTAGAACGACGTGATTTAAAATTATCTTTCTCTTTATTCATTCGGTTTTCAACAACTAAAGCTCTAATTTGAACTTGTGCAACCGAAAGAAAGTCAGTGCCCTCTATCTTATCTCTAATAGATGATCTTAAACCTTTCAGGCAAATGTCTGCAAGGTCCATATCAGTGATTGACAAATTAAAGCACCGGTTTTTAGTTTCTTTAAACCTTTTAATGTAAGCAGAGACAATCTCATCTCTTCATTGTCTAACCGATGTTAAGTCTGTCAATTTTAATTGTATGCTCCCACTATAAAAGTGATCATGAAACTTACGTTCTAACATATCCCAAGATATAATAGAACCGGGAGCAAGCGAGGAAAACCAAGCAAAAGCGGTGCCAGTCAAAGATAAAGAGAACAAGCGCACTTTTAAAGCATTATAGACACCAGCTTCACCTAGTTGTGCAGTGTATTGACTAATATGCTCCCATGTGGTTCGGTCATCATCACCACTAAATTTAATCAAGTCAGGCATACGCCAACCACGTGGGAGAGGAAATCTATCAAACTCGGGATCGTATGGTTTTTAATACAAATTAGTGTTACCAATATCAACACCAAGTTTGGTTTTTACCACATTAGCCAAATCTTCCTTAAATCTATTAAATTCCGCCCAATTAGGATTATTTGGCTGTTGTGGTTGAGGATTCTCCAAATTCATCTTATTTAAATAGGGACCTATCTTAGCTTGAGCTAGCCTGTAACTTTCAAACACATCGTCCGGAATAATGTTTTTGGAGGCCGATGTATTCACTGTCGTACTATAATGAGGTCCAACATTACTGATTGTATTAGAAAAAGTAGGGACCATCTGATTTGGCACGACAGAAATTGGCAAAGGCTGGTCGGGCACCAACTCCATAGCACCGGTCTGACCGGTACCCTGCATCGGTTCGACCGGTGCGGCCATGTTTGGCCTGTGCGGTTGAAACTGAGGGTACTGACCAGATGCTGGATTTGGTGTCAAACCATATGCATGATTACCATTATTTACAGGCAAATGCGCTAAGCTAGGATGAGACCCTTGAGGATTAGCTTTAGGAGTACTACTATTAGTTTCATTATTATTAAAACCTAAAGCCCTATCTTTTTCAAGATCCTCTAACCGTTCTAAACGAGCAATGTACGAAGCAAGCAATTCATCACTTTCCACTGTAGATTTCATAGGAGAGGTTTCAGGCGGGGGTTTCTTACTTACAGTGGGAATTACCTCAATATTGCTGTCGTTTAGCCTGATCGCCGGCAGCTCGAACTCTTTCAATCTTGCCACCTTGCCGGATCGATCCTTCTTGACGCCAGCTAGGAATTGTACTTGCATATACTCTTGTAGCGCCTTGAACTTCTGCTGCTCCTCTGGAGAGAGATCTTCCAGCGACGCGGTGACAATGTTGTTCATGTCAAGTTCACACCGAGCACTCATCTGGCTGAGGTTAGATTGAACGGTTTTAGCAACCTGATCTTTCTTCCCCAGCGGAGTCGCCAAAAGTATGTTGACGCTTTTCTGGTCAACACACACGAGCGCTAGATCACGCGGAACGTCGAAACGCTGAACTCGCCGAGCTCCTGCCTAGACCGGTCTGACCGATCAGGGGCACCGGTCTGACCAGTGGCTGCAGAGGCACGGTGAAAACCTAAGATCGCCGCCTCGGGAGGGACCCCGTCGGAGGTGGCGCGCCTAGGGTTGTTCTGAGGTCAGCAAGGCCACTCAGAACGTCCCTGATCGTCGTCGAGACAAACAAGGAAAGCACAAGGTTGGAAAAGCTAGGGTTTGAGAGATAAAAGTTGTAGAAAGTAATGTACGATTGGGTGATTCCACCTCAAACGGCCGTGACCATTTATATTTATAGGGTGGGGAGGTCTTGCCCCGCAAGGAATCCTTTTACAACTCGAAATTCGCTAGGACTCCTCAATTCTACTCGGACTCGGGGTCCACCGGTCAGACCGGTCAGGCCCACCGGTCAGACCGGTGTGGCCATTACCGGATCGGCTACAAGACGCCCGACCGGTCAGACCGTCGAGGAACACCGGTCTGACCGGTGGCGTCAGCCTGATCGGCTTTGTGCCAATTTTGGGTGCGAACACCCTGCAATAACTGAATCAAGTCGGCAGAATATGGTGCTTACTTCCATGTGCTGCTTATTCTAGTGCAGGTAATAAAAGGAAACATGTTGGTAAACAATGTCAGAACAAAATAGCATACACCCAAAAGGAACCCCCCAGGCCTAGACCTCGACATGTTTATTATTATATTCATGAGCATGGCAAAAACTTAGCCAGGGAGAGCCATATCAGACTCTTATATGTTGTACTTTATCTACCCCTGGTGATAAGTAACCTCGTATAACTTCAAGTGCAATATACAGGTTCCCTTCTTCCGGGACAGAATTTTTTGGGTACAATATATGATGAAAAAATAGCAAGTTAACATGAGTAGTAGGAGCAAATCTCATAAATTTCTTTTGGGAGAAACTATAAGAATCTGTTCAGAAATGGAGTGCAGACAAAGTGCAGAACTAACATTGGAATCGAACAAAGATGAGGAAGAACTAACAAAACATCTGAAAGAAATGACTTAACTGTACAGCATCGCAGCGCAACATCCCTGATGGTCCTGTTAGGCAGCATAGCTGCTATCTTAATGTACCTCATGATATTAGGTTCACGAGCCTCATTAATGAACTAACGGCATCCCCCTCTGCTTGAGGAGGGCCCGGGCCATCCCCACAACCGTCTGGTTGCGCCGCTCGACGACGCCGTTCTGCTGCGGGCTGTAGGGTGCGGAGTAGTGGCGCTGAATGCCCTCATCAGCGCAGTACGACGCGAACTCAGTCGCTGTGAATTCGCCGCCGTTGTCGGTGCGCAGCACACGCAGCTTGCGGCCGCACTCCGCCTCCGCAGCAGCCTGTGTACGCCTGATGGCGTCCGCAGCCTCTCCCTTGCTGCCGAGAATCAACACCCACATGTAGCGGGAGTGGTCGTCGACGAGCAGCAGGAAGTAGCGTCGTGCTCCTGGTGTGGCCGGTGTCATTGGGCCACACAAGTCCCCGTGTACGAGCTCGAGCCGTTCCATGGCTCGGAAGCTCGCCTGGTGGGGAAAGGGGAGCCGCCTCAGCTTCGTCAGCACGCAGACGTCGCAGAACTGCTCCACATGGTCGAGGCATGGCAGGCCTCGCACCATCTCCTTGGCACTGAGCCGCTTCAGGGCCTCAAAGTTGAGGTGCCCGAAGCGCTCGTGCCACTGCCACGCCTCGTCGTCCCGGCGAGCAGTGAGGCAGAAGGGTTGTGCCACCTGCACATGGAGAACGTAGAGCCGATTTGCACCCCTAGTTACCTTGGCAATAAGGCGACGCTGGCGATCCCATATCCTCATGACTCCGTGCTCGACCATCACGCATGAGCCATTCTCGTCCAGCTGGCCCACGCTGATGATGGAGTTCCTCAACGCCGGGATGTAGTAGGCTCCGGTAAGCAGCCTGTGCTCACCGGACTTGGCGGTGAAGATCACGGAGCCGACGCCCTTGATCTCCACGCCGGAGGCATCTCCAAACTTGACGGAGCCTCGAACGCTGGAGTCAAGCTCGGTGAAGAACTCCCGTCGACCGGTCATGTGATGGGTGGCACCGGTGTCGAGGCACCACCCGTCAGTCTTGTCGTCGCCGAAGCCATCGCCGAGGAGGGCGTGTGCCTTCGGCTCGTCGAGGTGGAGAAGTGCCGCTACGGCTGACGCCGCTGGAGGTAGCTCGATGCTTGCGTGTGCCAGGAGCAGAGCTGGCTCCTCCTCCTCTGCCTGTGCGACGTGGGCCTGGCCGCGTCGTGGCTGTCGACACTCCTTGGCCCAGTGGCCAAGCTTGCCACAGTTGCGGCAAGCGTCGTCTGGTGCCGGCCTTGGCTTGCCAGCAGCTTGCTTCCCAGCTTTGCGCAGTTTGCCGCGCTTGTGGCCTCCTGTCGCAGAAGAAGGCTCCCCCTTCTCCCCGTCACCTCGGTAGACCTCCCACTGCTTCCCAGCGAAGTGGAGCCTCCCGCCAATGGTGACAGGCCCCGACGGAGGTTGTGGCTCATCGGCGTCGACGACCTTGAGGCGACCGATCGCCTCCTCGATCGTCATTGTGGAGAGGTCAATCAAGGACTCGACCCCGCGAGCCATTTGCTTGTACTTCTCAGGGACACAGCGGAAAAGCTTCTCTATGGCTCTCTCCTCGTTGTAGGTGCCGTCGCCGAACTGCACCAGCTTTTGCATCAGGGTGTTGAGGCGGAGGGCGAAGTCGTCGATGTCCTCACCCGGCTTGAAAGCCAGGTTCTCCCACTCCTTGCGGAGCGTCTGCAGTGTAGAGTTGCAGGCGCGGTCGCTGCCGATGCGCGCCGCAGCGATGGCGTCCCAAGCCTCCTTGGCAGTCTCCTTCTGAGAGAGTGAGAACTGCATCTCGGGCGGGACAGCAGCAACGAGGGCGTCCAGCGCCCGTCGATCTTCATCGTAGTTGACGTCATCGTACTGGATCGCCTCCCACATGTGCCGCACCTGGAGCCTGATCTTCATGATTGCGGCCCACTCGACGTAGTTGGTCTTGGTGAGGGTAGGCCACCCGCCGTCCCTGACGACGGCCGGGACCCCGTAGTGACCTTGGTGCCGGTCCGGGGAGAGGGAGCCGCGCCGCCTGTGAGGGGCGCACTCTCCGTCGTGCCTGCCCCGCCGTCGGTCATGGGCCATCTCAGCCTCCAGTTGAGCAACCCTCTCCCGCAACCGCTGGGCCTCCAACGCGCGGCCGTCTGGAGCGCTGCCGCCGCCTCCGCCGCCAGGCGCGCCTCCGCCTGGGACGCCGCCGCCGAGCGCGCCTCCGCCTGGAATGCCGCCGCCTGGCGTTACTGCGCAGAGCGTCGGCCTCCGCTGCCGCTGCACGTGCTGCAGCTACCGCCACCTCTGCCTCTACCTCCGCCCTGGCTGCTGCCAGCTCCGCCGCTGCCAGCCTCGACGCCCTTGCCGCTGCTGCAGCAATCTCTGCCGCTACTCGCTCGCGCTCCTCCGCTGCAGTGAGCTCGGCCTCCTGCCGGCGCCGCACGCTCGAGGCGACCGAGTGCCGAGAGTGCCCTGCGGACATGGCTCGCTGCTGGGGGGCTGCTGCTGCTGCGTGGGGAGGTTCCTCCATCAGACGAGCTGCTGCTTGTCTGTATGGAGGGAGAAGGGTGAGCAGGGGCAGCCGGTGCTGCTGCTGCTGGCTGGGCCTGCTGTGAGGCTGTGGAGGGAAGGGAGCAGGAGATGTTTAGGCTACAGGATAGTATGGCTCTGATACCAGATGTTAGTAGCTGAATTTTCACTCTCATTGAGAGTGAGGATGACACTGAGAAGTTGGGAATTTTCTGGTTTCTTTCTCAAACATACTACAATGCCATACCCACTAGTTGGGTTGGGGATACATATTTATAGGAGGCTGCTAACCAGCCAAGTCCAAGATGCAGCCTAACTGCAGCAGTCAAGATGCTGCATGCTGCCTAACTGCAGCAGCCAAGATGCTGCCTAACTGCTGTCCTAACCCAACGTGCTGTCCCAGGGGGGGCAGCAAGACCACCATGCAGCAGGGTCACAAAGACCATGTGCTGCAGCCCCACAAAGACCAGCCCCACAAAGACCACAGAGACTTATCCATCAGAAATGATATGAATAGTTTCACAGAAAATTTTTGTCAAGCAAATGGCAGCAGTTGCCAACAAATATAGGCGAGTGTTGTGGTCAGATTGATGATGGGAAAAAATGGTCATAAAGCACTCAAGTGTGGCTATTAAAGTGCTCAACAGTATTCTGAACAACCACAAAAGCACAATAAAAAAAGTTTGATGTTGTTCAGAAATGACGAAGAAAAAGGCCTGGTTGCATAATTATCGTTTTAGACTTTCTAATTGATGCTCCACTACCTCAGAACACATTAAAAGTGTGAAAAGAAAGCTAACTACATAACCAAGTCCCTTCCATCAGCATAGACAACAATTTGCAACAGTACAGCACAGGCAAAAGCAATTCATGACGCAAAAGGGCGCTGAATTTACCTTGCAAGCCCTTCCTTCAGTATGGCCAGCTCATGGTCGGTCCATTTACATGCTCCTTGGTCGATGGTAGCGCTGTGCAACAAGTATGCCAAGAATAACATCGGACAACAATGCACATTAAAAGAAGAAAACAGTTGGCATATGATAAATTAGAAAAGTCAGTGACCTTCTTGTCTTCATGGGCAGCCCTTGTGAACCGCCTGGAATCAGCAAAACAAAGGAAATGCCCAGTGTCAGATATTCCATTAGCTGATATGTTCAGATGGAAAGCAAGCAATAGCAGAAATTATGATCTGTCCATTAAGTTAGTGTACAATCTCAGGAAGGTCTTGATTGTAGGATTGCCCAACTCGAACTGGAGCAACTTGAGTATGTCACTCTCCATAGCTCCTGCTTGGTGTAGGACTGTAGGTGTTGTCAGTGATGTAGCAGAAGTCCTCCGCATGAGGCGCACTGATCTCTTCGTACTTCCTGCAAGCACAAGCATTGAACGGGACTTAATCTCCAAATCCCTACTCTCCAGACAGCAGAGCAGCAAAAGGTGCAATGTGAGCCTGCGGCAGTGGCGGATCTACCAATAGGGTGAGGTAGGGCGGCCGCCCTACCTAACCCGCGGCGAAGACTCTCTTATACCCCCTGTTTTCTCTCCGGCGAGTCCGCAGTCCCCCAGAGGCAGCCGACGGCTCTGCTGCTTGTTTCCTGTGGTGGAGCGTCGTGGGGAAGAAGAACAGGAAAGGAAGCCACAAAGCATTTTTTTGGGCCACAGCGCAGTGTAACACTTGTGGGCTTGTGGCCTTATGGGCTGGCCCATCCACACAGCCAGACCCCGACCTCGCTCAAGCCTCATGTCCTCCCTTCTCGCCCAGCCAGACCCCGCGGCTGGCGCTCGACTCGACGAACTGCCCGCTGCGGCGTGTCGCTGAACCTAGCCGCACACCGCCTCCTGCACCAGCGTGCCTGCCTCCTGCGGTCCTGCCCCAATGCGCCGGCACCGACGCCGCGCCACAGCCCTCAGGCAAGCTTCCTTCCTACTCCCAATCCGGCAATCCCCATTGCTCAGATAGTTCATAGTCGACCCAATTGAGAATTTCAGATGGAGGGAGAGGGAAGTATAGGAGGGAAATGGAGAGCAGGAGGCGCCGGCATAGGGCGCGGCCGTGGACGGGGTTCAGTAGCTGAAGTTGAGCAGCAGCCGATTGGTGTCGGATGAGGGTGAGGTCGAGGTGCTGTCTGTCCCCCAAATTCTAGTAAAATACTTACAGTTGCAAGAAGATGGTAACAAGAGGTAAAAACAAGAAACTAGCTGCAGATCTTCAAATATACCGTTTATTAACCTTTCATACCGTATTCGTGTGATTTTTCCTATGGACGTGTGAGATACAATGCGATCTTCTTGAGTATGAGTCATATTTATCACACTATAGTCCGCCCAACCTAAAATTTTTGGCTGGCTCCGCCACTGGCCTGCGGTGTGCTTACGCTGCAATGAGCATGGCGGAGACACCAAGGAGCTGCAGCCTGTCACGGCTGAGCATATTGGCGGAGAGGAAGCGGTCAACATAGGAGATGGCGAGGTAGAGCGTGTCGGCGACGAGCTTGTACTCCTCGGCGACCTCGACGAGCCAGTCGACGAGGATGGTACGCATGTGGGCCGTGACGTCCGCCTGCACGGCCTCGATGTAGTCGGATCTTAGCCGCCGCCGCGGCTCCACCTGCATCGGCAGAAGGACCCCCACGAATTAGGTGGAAATACGCAGTCAGATCACGGCACGGAACGAACCCAATGCCGACGGATCGAATCGGCGGCGGAAATGCTGAGGAACGGTAGAGCGGAGTGTACCTCGAGGGTGCGGAGGTAGGTGTAGATGTCGGAGGCGTAGGACCCACTGAGATGCGGGTCGGTAGGCGCCGCCGGCGCGGCGCGCGGCGAGGAGGAGGAGTCGGGGTCGGCTTCGCGGTCCGAGGCGGCGGCGGCGGTGCGGGGAGGTGGACGCAGAGGAGTCGCGGTCGGGGTCGGCGGCGCGGGGCGGGGAGGAGGACCCGCACCGCTCGGCCAGGGCGGCCTCCACCACGGCAGCGGGGACAACAGGACCAGCGAACCTGCGAGCCTCCCGCGCGGTGGGGTGGTGGCGAGCGGAGGAAGGGGGAGACGGCGTGCGGAGGGGGCGCAGAGCAGGACGGCGGCGACGGGAATGAGGAGTAGTGACGGGGACGGACGGCGATGACGGAGTCGGCGGTGTTAGGGTTCGATGACGCGATTAACGACGCGAGGCAGGGGGCCATCGGGCGGGGGAGGAGCGGAGGGGCAGACTCACGACAAGATATTATCTCCTTTTCGTTCTTTTTAGTAGTAGAGGTTGATACTTCTATATCTTTGAAAAAATGAATACACAATTTGTTTTGTATCCCACGGACAAACGCCGTTAGGGTCATAATTATTATTCTTTTACTTTTATTTAATTTTTTCATTATCTGCCTTTTTTGTTTATTATTTTCCTCAGCATCTTTTCTTCTTCCTATTCTTTTGACTTGTGCTTTGCTAGGGCTGAAGAGCGTCCTGGCGTGGTGAGTAGCAGTGAGCTTGGCAGGGTAGTTACAGATTCACCAACTTTTGAGGCGTTGTCGTTGATTGACCCACCACTGTTTTTTTAAAGGAATTATGCATTCCATTAACTCAATGACTTAGTGACATCACTAGCCACTAGGTCCTCTACACCTTCCGGTGATCCATCCAATTGTACATGGATGCATATAAGTAGTCAAAGTGGCCTTGATAGTGAACTATCTAGTACTCATGCCTTCCTATTGATTTATAGAACAGGCTCAATATTATTAACAAATTTAAGTTTAAATTCCATGAACATTGTTATTGTTATGGCTACAGAGGACAGCTTTATTGATCTGGCGAGATAGCAAAGATACAGGTATGATTCGTCCTCCAGAGGAGGCTCTGAATCTAAACAACCTAAATCTTTGTATAATCCCTCAAACTAAATCTCTGCCGGCTTATATAATGCCAGCCTCACTAAACCAATCTCCTATTAATTAGCTAACAAACTGCTAACAACCCAACTCAATGCTATCCGCTGCTAACAACCCTGGCGCCTACTCATCCTGATCTTCTGGCGTCTATTGCAACTCCTCTGGCGCCTGTTGCTGCTTCTTCTTCTAATCCCTGCGGCGCCCAAAGTGCTTCCCATAGAATGCATCCATAACAGTTATGTAGTTTCCTTTTCGAATCTGGTTATTGGCTGCTTTTATATATATTGACACGCTATTTTTCAGCTCGGAGGAATACCTGCGTGAGGTTGAAGAATATCTGGATGCATTTCCTCGTGGCACCCTTAGTGAGACTTTCGACAGACTTGTAGAAATTGAACATGCCACACTTACAGCTCTAGCTGCTGAATGGGGTACAGAGCCACCGCCACCACTACAGCTGCGAAGGGAACGCTTCACTGTTGATCAGAAAGCACAATCAGTTCAGGTAGGAGAACAAGCTTCTGCTGTAGCTGCTCATACAGGACACGGTGTGGTACCAATAGAATCAAGGTAGAGGTTTCAATATTTTGGTCTCCTTTCCCCTAATATATCTACATTCATCTTTCTAACTGATGTTTAGTATCAAATTCATTGTGCTCTTAGCTTTATTAAAAAAAATAATCAAAGCTTTAAATTCAGGTTTATATTTATATTCGTTTTCTTTTATCTTCACATATGTAATGATGGATTTAAGCTTCCACGTTATATTAAATTTATATTTTTTCTTAAAAAGCTACTGTAAGTTGCATGTTTGGTTATTATGATATGTTTTTATATCTTTGAATAAGACAAATTGCTGAATGATTCCAGCACCTTTTTATAATTTTTACTTGTTATGAAGGCTGACTTTGTAGGACTTCTGGTTTGAATTTGATCTGCTAAAAGTGGGGAACACAATATGAATGATTTACCTGATGCTATATGGTTATAATTGTCAACTTCTACAGCACAATGAAATATTTTATCCCCTGCTCCTTTTGTGTGTGTAAAATATTGATTGTGTTGAAATTATTCATTCATGGGATTCACCATAATGTTTTCCCCTATAGTTCTTATCCAACAGCAACATGGCAAGAGCAAAATTTCTAAGAGGATTCTGTGCCAACATTGGAACTATGTCTAGTTGCTCATGTATGCAGCCGATATTTTTTTTGTCTTTCTGATTGTTGAAATTGGTGCTCTAATGTCTTGATGTTTCCGTGTGAAACAGATAATCTCAAATAAATTGTGGATATAGGCCTGAAGCTTCAATGGAAGTAATTATTCGGAATGGAAAGACATGGGTGAACAAGGAGGTGATGCTGTGTTTTGAGAAACACGTTAAGAGAAGTGCACATCTTAAGGTAATGCAGCCACGTATATTTCAATGGTTCGGACTGCAAATTTTTTTTGCAACCTAACAGTATGTTAATTTGTTTTTAGGGGCTTGAGTACTGCCTAGATGACCTTCTCCACCAGTGCTTCAATGTAGAGAGCTGCGATAAAGTTTATCACCACTATAACTTCACAGTAAAGATGAAGATGCCAAGTTCGGATGATTGGGTGGTGGAATTGTACTTTGCAGAGGTGAAGGAGATGTTTGGGACAAAATACTACTTTTGCTGTCCTTTGGAACCAGATGAAGATGGTATGAGTCTAATGGATTGAATGCTGAAACATCATATCCGTGAAAACGTATTTACAGTGTCCTTATTACTAATTTGCCTGGCTATTTGTTTTTACCAGGTTGCTGTTACGCGTGCCGGAGCCAAGGAGTTGAGGATTTGAAGCACCCTGCCATTGGTGTATTTTCGCAGGGCTCGGTTGATGCTCCAGGATTTGGTCTGTGGTACGAAGATGACTGATGGTGATGGAAGCAAGGTTGTTTAATTATCCAAGCAGGAGAGGTTGATGGCAGCAGTTTTCTTTTTCAGAAAAGTGTTATACTATAATTTGGTGCCCGAGCAAAGTCATCTGAAACTCTTGTAAATGTAACTGAACTGTCAATGTGGTCAGAGTTGGGACATGTTCAGTTGTCTGCCTGTCTGTTTCTCACCAATGAAGAGCCATGGTTTCTTATTTTGGTGATCAACTTGATCCTTATCTGAACATGTCATGATTTTACTTCAAGCAAGCAACTATTGGTAATGCACGTGTGGGTTATTTTGCAGTGCCTGAATTGTATTTCGATCTGCTCTAACTTTTCAAGTTCTAAACATGTCATGATTTTACTTGAAGCAACTATTGTTAATGCACGTGAGGCTTATTTTGCAGTTCGTGATTTGGATTGGCGATCTGCTGTAATCCTTCAAAAAAAAAAAAATCCCGCAGGTAGTTCTCCTGCGTGCGTGTTTGTCTGATAAAAGAAATGTCTGAATCTGACTCTGATGAACTAATCACATACGTACAATTTAGCACAACTTCGAACTGTCACTATTCACATCCCGAAAGCTCGATCGAAGACCTCCAGCAAACGTAGAAACAGTAGAGCTAACAGGAATCACAAGTCAACAGCACGACGACCCTCCCGAGCTGCTGCGGCGCGCGTCGTCCCTGGCCAGCGCCGCCACGGCGACGGCGACGGCCGCGAGCGCGCCGCCGGCCGCCGCTAGGCTCACCTTCCCGCAGAACGCGCCGGCGGCGTCGCACACGCTGACGCCGCTGCAGTTCGGGCCGGGTGGCGCCGCGCCGCGCGCCGCGAAGGCCGCGCCGGCCGCCGAGAAGAGGAATGCCTGCGCGGCGGCGTCGAGGAGGGGCACCAGCGGCAGCGAGCCGACCGCGGCGGCGGCGGCGCGCACGGCGCGCAGGTACAGCGCCGCCGCCGAGCAGGCGGTCGAGATCGCGGCGACCGCCACGAAGTACCTGCACGCGCGGCGCACGAGCCTCAATGCACGCAGCTAGCAAGTGGCAACACGAGCGTGATCAACTGTGTGATCGTGCAGTAGGTAGCCTCTTACTTGAGAGCGTTGTACTGGCTGTACGAGACGGTGTAGCTCGACGTCGACGATCGCCGGTCGACGTCGCCGTCGAGCACCTGATCTCTGGCGGTGCCCATCACGACGGCGGCCGCCACCGACAGGCAGAGCGCGGTGATGCGTAAGACGATGCTCAGGGCTTTGCTGCAATCCCCGCCGGCCATCTCGATCGGAAGAGAATGGAGTGACAACTCACAACTAGTCTTGTTGAGCAAGAGTACAAGCAAGACCAATGCCAAAAGCAAGATATATAAACCAGGTCCAGACGCTTGTGATGGTGGTGAACTCTGAACTCATGATGCAAAGCGTGTAACCGATCGAGCAAGCAACCAACGACTGGTCCATCCTTGGACCTTGGCTTATCTCTAATCAAAATTTTGAATTTGCCTCTTGCAAGTTAAATATTTAGCACTGAATTCCTCTGATGCCATAACATGGTGCTGTCCAATGGATCCATGCATGGAAACATTCAGTTGATCACACTACAATTCTGAAGAAATTTGCAGAATGTAACTTGTATGTAGTATATTCAGATTCTAGCTACATTGGAAGTACGGGAAGAGGTCTATGGATGAGGAAGACACTCAACAAAATCACACACTTGTCTCGGTATTCTAACGTATGGCACCCCCCAAAAAATGATTATTAGTAGGTTGTTAGCCTGTTTTTAATGAGCAACAAAGATTTCCTTGAAACTGAATCGTTCCACCCTAAATAGATTCCATGGTTTGAAACAGTCATATACTATTGTAAGGATTCAAGTGCAGAAAATTAAGGTTATTGTGTTCGTGCCCCTGTTTTGAAGTGATACGAACGCAATAGCAAATACATACACTTGTCTTGCTCATGGGTCCTAATACCTTTTTTAAAAAATCTTGGTGTCTATAGAGTTTAATAGGAAGAAGCATGGCCTCCAATGCAAATTCAGACATTAATGTTTGTTTATATCAAGTAATTCGAGGTCTGAGAGGCAATGCATTGATTGTATTATTTAGTAATCAGATTATTAAAATGAACATATAAACTTTGTGTCTAATTTTGAATGGTTCCAAAATGAACAGATACAATGTTTGAGACCAAAGCAAAGAACTGTTTCCTTTAATATAGACGAGCTAAAAATTAATATCCTTATTCATGAAGAAGGAGAAGAACATTTTCTACAAGGCTAAAGCCGAGAGAGTGAAAGTCACAAAAGAGCAGGCCCAGAACCTGCTGCTCACTAAAAAACAGTACCTAACGGTAAATGTAGAACAATATTAATATACATTTTTCTTGTATTAAGTATGCTGCTTTTGATCTTCTTGTATGGTATGCACTTGATGACTTGCAGGTGCCTCTGTGGTGGGTCCGCGGTCATGATCAGGCTTGGGAAATGCTTGTGGACACGTGGTTTGCGTCGGACTGGGAAGCTACCCACACCGAGCGTAGGCGACGGCGTTTGATGATGCTAGGTCCGACGCACCATCAAGGCAACCTGAACATCCGCCAGTTTGCTCGTAGATATGTATGTGAATTAATTTCTTTATTCTATCGCTCACTTCTGCATAATTTGTAATGATCTTGTTTTTTTCCTGCAGTCTCAGGCACATAGTGGTCATGAAATTGGTGATCTCGAGGCATGGGCTCTGTCACACAAGGGTAAGGCGACGTCCGACATCACCTTCAACGAGAACGACCCTCCCGAGGCCTACAACAATCCCACCATCCAGCCTCGCATCACCGGGTACACCACGATGACAAGAGAGGTCCATGGGCCAGAGTTCTATCCGAGGAGGGTGCCCCTTGATGGAGACATCATAATGAGGTTTGGACATGGCCAGTACTACATTGGCGACAATCTCCTCAACCCGGCCGATGTTTCGTCTCTCCCGCGGGTTCAATCTAGGAGCCAGGGCGATAGACCGGCCGTACAACAACGACCGGACGTTGTAGAGACCTTGATGGCGCAGCTCCAGGTTATTTCTGTTCTATCTATCCTTCATTGACACTTACATCTGTTTGGTTTGTATTTTCTAATGTTGGGATCAAATTTTGTAGGCCAAGCTAGAAGCAGAGAGGGCCGAACGGCAGACGGAGGTACAAGAGGTTCAACAGGCCAGCCAGCAACAGCTTGCAGTAGTGCTTCAGTACGTGCAGAGTCTTGGTTTGGTCGTTGCTCAAACGGCGCCACAGGCGCAACTCCCTCCACCACCGCAGATCCTCTTCGCTCCTCCTGCACCGGATGCAAATACCCCAGTGAGTTACTTTCCAACTTGTGACTTAGAGTTTAGAATGATGGATATCGCTAGAATCACTTAGGAAGCTACAATGACTTAGAAAACTTTGTACTTTCATTTCGTATAGTGACTTAGAGCTTAGAATGATGGATATCGCTAGAATGATGGATACACAATAAAAACTTTGTACTTTCATTTCTCATAGTGATATAGAACTTACAATGATGGATAAAGCTAAAATGATTTTGTTTGAATATGTCTGACTTGAAATCTTGCGCAGAATTAATCGGCATGATCAAGCAATGGGCCCATGGACATGTCGCCGCCGCCTCCTCCTGGTTGGGGGGCATGGCCTCACGGTTTTGGTGCCACGCCGTGGCTGGGCCCGTGGATGCAGCAGCCGAGACCGAGGTTGTCGCTGGGTCAACCGCCAGCTTACACGTGGACGGGTCAGGGGACGGATCCTTTGCCGGGGCAGCTGCCGGGAGCAGGGACCGAGGGATCGGCATCGCAGTCGCCGCAGGGGCCGCCGGAGCAGTGAGTCTTGAACTTGCATGTTTTCTTTACATTTGGACACCAGATTACTTTCATGGACTTGTGGTTGTGGTTGTGGACAACTTGTGGATGTGGATGAATGATTCAAGACTTTATTTGCATTTGTGGACTTCCAGTAATGTTTATGGTGAAATTTGAACTGCATGTGATGATTATTGTGATATTTGAACTGCATGTGATGATTATGGTAATATTTGAAATGTGTGTGATGCTTATGAACTGCCTGTGATGCTTATGAAGCCTGTGATGATTGGGGTACCATATGTGAAACTAGAACAACAAAAAAAGCAAAAAAGTTTGCCGAGAGTATAAGCCAAGACTCTCGGCAAACACGCCATGACGTGGCACCTGTGGAGGAGGCTTTGTCGAGAACCAGATCTACGGCTCTCGACAATGTTTGAATGTTTGACGAGAGCCAGATCTGTGGCTCTCGGCAAAGCCGTATCCACAGGTGCCATGTCACGACACCTTTGCCGAGAGGCAAATCTACGGCTCTCGGCAAACCTTACCATTTATGTCGGCCCCCCACCGTCTGCGGAGTGGGCCCGTACACAGCTCTGCCGAGAGCTGTCCACGGCACTCGACACATGTTTGCCGAGAGCTACTCTCGGCAAACCCTTTACCGAGTGTATCAGATGACAACTGGGAGAAATTTAGTTCAGATCAGTGCTGACAATTCTATTGATTGAAGACTGCAACCTGTTAGCCTTTTGATTTTTTGAACTACATGATGTGGTTCATGAAACCTGAACATATTGAAGCTCATACATGGCTACTGGGCCGAATGGTGACTGAAATGCTTGATGAGGACATCCTCTTAATTCTCTCGGCTCAGTACGTAATCATTTGATCCATATGACCTCAACGCAATCAAGTGATTCATATAGCTGTTTGCTCCTACCCTTGTATGTTTATTTATCTAAATAAATAAAATGTCATGATTTATTATAGTATAAACTTGCACCATTGTCTGTACTTGTCATAATTTATTTCAAGTAGTTTTTATTTTTGCAATGTGAAGGCATGGAAGGGGAGGGCCCAAACTATATATTTGAATCTAGTCACATGGAAGGGGTCGGACTTTATTTATCTGTTTGATTGTGACTTGTTAAAAAGTTGCAGCACACTTGTACCATTAATTGAATATCCATTTCTTTATTCAGTGCAAAAGTAACCTTCTAATACATAGGTCAAATCTTGGTTCAAAAAATATGCAGGCTAACTTCCAAATCTGAAACTCCCCAAGAACTCATCCTCTGTCTCTTTTCAATGCAGATCATGGTAAATCTGTGCTCTCACTCTCTCAGGATGATGTCACCGAGTCACACAGTAAATGCTGCACAAATGAAAGTTGAACCATTTTTGACATGATCATGAAAATAGCAATCTGAAACTGCAATTGTACTAGTATGAATTTATCGCCCACTAAAAATCACAACAAAAATCCAGGGGAAAGTATGTATCAACTCTTTAAAATAATTAAATTTTTAAAAAATCATTTCAAACTTGATTACACAAATAGGTTCTTCTACCAACAAATTCCTCTGATGCCAATAGCATGGCAACAAATTCCTCTGATTCCAAAGGAACAACTTTTCACAACCCGAAGATTAATGGCGGACGGAGTCACAGAGATGTGCTAATGGTGGCAATGGCAGCCGCGGCCGCAACCCGCCTTTGGCTTCGTCGGCTCATCGCCCTTGAACCACGTCGACACCGGCACGTCGTTGAGGTACTTGGACGCGGCGAGGGCGACGGCCGCCGCCATAGAGACGGCCCCGGACGCGCGCACCCGCTGGCAGAACTCGCCGGAGCCCTTGCAGACGCCGGCGACCCTGCGGCCGCAGGTACCGAAGTCATCAACCGAGAACGCCAGCGCCGACGACGAGTAGAGCAGCACCTGTGCCGCCGCGTCGACGAGCTCCGCCAGCGACCTGGCCGCCTTGCTCTCGCCCTCCTTGCCGCCGCCGCCTGCAGCGCCGCCGACACGATGGTGGCGGTGAGGGAGTACTTGAGGGAGCTGTAGTCGCTGTAGGAGACCTGGACCTGGCTCGCCGGCGGAGCGCAGCTGCCGCCGGCGCAGGAGCGCTGGGAGGCCGATGCCATCATGGCTGCCGAGGCGACCGATAGCGCCACGGTGGCGATGCGGAGGGCGAGGCTGGCGGCCGCGTCCGGTGACCCATCCGACTTCTTGCCACCAGCCATGGTTCGGAGCGAGCAATAATTGTCGAGCAAGCGCATCGTCACGTCTCGTCTCTTACATGAGGAAGACAATTCAACCTAGTAGTTGGGCACGAGGTAAAAAATTGAGCAACCTCCAAGTCCAATTATCGAGCATTTTTCCCAATTATTTCTTTGCTAATGATTCTGACAGCAGTACTCATTAAGGATGAAAATTACTCCTGGATAACTTTTTGCTGCCTAATGAGGTGAATGCTTGCTAGTACTACATGGTAATGCAAGATCCAAGATATGATTGGGATTATTGTGTTGAGGTGGTTACCAACCTTCAAGAGAAACTTTTATTATTTAGTACATTATAAAATCCCAACTTGTGCAATGGTATAAAGGGGGATTTGATGAGGTAGTCGATCGTTGACTTGGACTCGGTATGTATGTGCCAGTCAGCACGGGGTACGAATATGCATCGCGCCTGCGATGGGTAGCAACCCATCGCGGGGCAGCAGCGGGAGGCGGTGGACCCCATGCGAAATTAATCTAATCTAGAAATTAAAAAAGTTATAACTCATAAACCGTGCATCTAAATTAAATTCCGATTTCAAAAATGGATTTCTTGTCTCGAGATCTTCCAAATAAGGTCCCACTTGACTATGTTTTGATGAAATATTTTTAAAAGCATTTTTTAAATACCAAAAATTAATTAGGTTGTTCCTCAGAACAATCATGTGTTTGTAGGAACAAGTTAGATTGTTCATCAGAACAAACGTATATGTTTATACGAACAAGATTAACATTGTTTAAGACAAAATGAATTTTCATGAAACAAAATGATGAAACTGAAGAACAAGTACAGTTGTTCAATAGAATAATCATATATGTTTGTACGAATAAGTTAATTTGTTCATCAGAGCAAGCATCTACAAGTCAAGGAACCAAGTTGTTCCTCAGAACAATCATGTCTGTTTGTAGGAACAAGTTAGCTTGTTCATCATAACAAACATATATGTTTGTAGGAACAAGTTAGCTTGTTCATCAGAAAGCGTATATGTTTGTAGGAACAAGCTAGCTTGTTCATCAGAACAAACGTATATGTTTGTAAGAACAAGCTAGCTTGTTCATCAGAACAAGCGTATATGTTTGTAGGAACAAGTTAGCTTGTTCATCTGAACAAACACATACGCTTGTAGGAACAAGTTAGTTTGTTCATCAAAACAAGCGTATATATTTGTAGGAACAAATTAGCTTGTTCATCAGAATAAGCGTATATGTTTGTAGGAACAAGTTAGCTTGTTCATCAGAACAAGCGTATATATTTGTAAGAACAAGATTAACATTATTTAAGACAAAGTGAATTTTCATGAAACAAAATGATGAAGCTGAAGAACAAGTAGAGTTGTTCAATATAACAAGCATATATGTTTGTACGAACAAGTTAATTTGTTCATCAGAACAAGCGTATATGTTTGTAGGAACAAAATAGAAAATAGAAAACAAAAATAGAAATAAAAAAGGAAGAAATAAAAGAGAAATAAGAAAAAAAGATAATAAAATAAAAATAAAAGGAAAGAATTAGAGAAATAAAACAAACAGAACAAATAAAAAAGATATAAAAAATAAGAAATAAAAAATGGGAATGGAAATCAAAAAATAAAATAGAAAATAAGAATAATAAAAAAGAAGAAATAAAGAAATAAAAAAGAAACAAAAAATAAAAATAAAAAGGAAAAAGAAAGTAAAAAAGAATAAAATTGGAAAATAAAAAGAATCAAAAAATAAGAATAAAAAAGAAATAAGAATAAAAAAGAAATAAGAAAATGAAAATGAAAAAAGAAATAGAAAGTAAAAAATATATATATAAAGAATAAATAAAGAAATAAAAAGAAACAAAAAAGAAAAGAAAAAAGAAAAGGAAAAAGAAAGAAAAACAACCGTCACATCCCATCCCCATCCCCACGTATGGTTGCCCCCACGCAGTCCCGCGGACCAATCACGCGCCTGCGATGGATTGCTATCCATCGCAGGCGCGATGTATAGTCGCCTCGGTCAGCACGACAACGCGCCTTGGCTTTCAGGCATATCAATCATTAACCACCTTGCTAACCTTTTCCACAGCTAATTTCCAAGATATTGTATTTTCCAATGGATGGTATCTGTCTTTCGTGTTGTGTAATCCATTGCTAGGGAGCTTAGATTGTTAAGTTTTCACCCAATAATTTTGAAATCAGAGAATTCGATCGGCATCTTGCTGGATCTAAGCGCAGTTGCACAGAAAAGGGATAATACGGAGTACCTATATGATCAGACTATTTATTATACTTCTCAAAATTGGATACAAACACTAGAAAAATGATGATTTTTTGTTAAAGTTGATCAAATGTTCAAAAGACACTTTAAGTTGTGGTCGTTTTAAGCACGAGAGGGTCTTTGAATGTAAACATTGCTAGGGAGTTTAGTTTGTTTACCAAGAAAATTGAAATCAGAGAATTCGGCCTCATGCAGGATAGGATATAAGCATGCACAACTGCACAAATAATTAAACCAAAAAGGAAAATACCTCTCTGATTTGTCTATTTATTATATATACTTCTCAAAAGTTGCTAGGGACATTAGACAAACGATGCAATTAAATTTTGTTAAAGTTGCTCCAAGAACAAGCTTTGTATTCAAAAGACACTTCAAGCAGTTCTGGTGGTTCTAAGCATATATATAGGGGTCTGGATAAAGCCATGTTCTAATTTGTTTGAGACTTTTGGGTGCCAGTACTAAATTAACTCATTCATTATTCATGTTTATTTTGCACCTACTCCCTCCGTTTCATATTACTTGTCGTTTTGACTTTTCTAAATACATTCTTTTTGCTATAGATCTAGATATATAGTTATGTCTTAGATACATACCAAAACGAATGTATCTATAAAAGTCAAAATGACAAGTAATATGAAACGGATGGAGTAGTAAACATTTTTTTTCTCCTCATGTGCTTCATGTAATTAACATGGATTGGAAGAAAACAAGGCTATTGGCGATAAATTTTTATTTTACTTATTGCCCATCGAAACGGTGGTTAACCAGTTACCAGTTTCCAACTTTCCATGTTCTGATCATCGAATAATGATTGCACACATAGAGAATGGAGAATGTTCTGAACTGACGCATATGATCAACTTATATATCCCATTGTTTACTGGTGTGTATTATAGGTTGTGTGTGTGACTTGACTTCTAACAGAAGTTAGTTGGAATGTCTTCCATCAAACGTTTACATTTAGACACAAACCTGTACTTGTTAAGTAGGCAGGCACGAATGTCTTGCAAAATCAGAATAAAAGAACATGCTACACAGTATGCATTACCGTTATTCTAAGGGAAAAGTCTAATTTTCAACCTCCAACTATAACAGAAGTCTGATTTTCAACCTTCAACTACGAAACCGGACAAAAAGGGCCATCGAACTGTTAAAACCGGGCAAATTTGGCCCTTAGGGTGGTTTTGACGGTGGTTTTACATTTTCTAGAAATTTCAGTTCTTTTTGATTTGGTCAAAATCCATAATTAATTCGTTTCAAATCTTAAAAAAAATGAAGCTGATACCAACAGTTTTCT
Organism: Cenchrus fungigraminus; assembly: GCA_036936925.1. Classification (NCBI taxonomy): domain Eukaryota; kingdom Viridiplantae; phylum Streptophyta; class Magnoliopsida; order Poales; family Poaceae; genus Cenchrus; species Cenchrus fungigraminus. The sequence continues at coordinate 128,464,453 of CM072779.1, forward strand.
GAAAATGTAGGCCATTTGTTAGTACTCTATTTAGTGTTATTTACATAATATTTGTTGCTATTCTAGTATTTTATTACAAGTAATAAAATACAAGGAACACAGACAACTAAGTTTCAAATAATGCCAAATAGAATAGCAATAGATAGGTTACATTTTTAGAAAAAATTTGGCACTGATTTGATATTTTTCTGATTTGAAATGAAATAGTTATGAATTTTTGCATTAAATCTAGACTTTTAAAATTTTTATAAATGCAAAACCACTCTTCAAAACCACCCAAAGGGCCAAAATTGTCCGGTTTTGACAGTTCAATGGCCCTCTTTGTCCGGTTTTGTAGTTGCAGATTGAAAATCAGACTTGTGCAATAGTTGGAGGTTGAAAAATAGACTTTTCCCTTATTCTAACAATTGAACAATGCAAACGGCCTGCCATGCTACATTTCCTGGCACTTGCACTACACCAAGAACAACATCGGTCAATGTCCATCAACAAAGTTTGGAAACATCCTGTGTATTTTACCACTAATGAGGTCCAAAGATATTGCTATCTACTTTTTATGGAACTGTTCTTTGTATTACACCACTAATAAGGTCCAAAAAAAAGTTGTGAACTTTTGTCGCGCAATCCATCTTTAATCTAGTTCATCCAAAGCTATTGCTATCTCCTGTGTATATATAAAATTCTATTCGGAAGAGACAAGGAGCAGTTAGACAATTAGACGTTAATAATGTCATAAGTCACATAGACTTTTGCTTTTGCCATCTTTTTTTCAACGTTGAATAATGCTTATTTCTCCGGCCATCTTGAGACATATATAAGACTATAGGTAAAATCACAAATTTTCCTTGCGTGATGTCGTCTTACCCAGTATATATTTTGATCCATGGAACAACTTACAAAGAGTTGGACCAGGAATGATATGAAACTCATTTAACAGTGGGGGTGACACACAACTAGGTCCAAGTACTCTCTTAACTCAAGTTAAGATGCATATGATTTTTCCTTGTTGCAACAATAACCTACTTCCTAAGTTGGAATTTGACTCCTTGATGACTAAGTATTTCTTTACACAACTCATCGTATACCTCACTAACAATTTATCAAGGTGTATTTTTTTTGTCTAAATTTGACATTTTCATTTGTAGCCAACTAGCACTACCGGATTCAGGGGCTTTGCCGAGAGCCCAATCCCTCTCAGCACAGGTCCTTTTCCTCTCGGTGAAGCCTTTGCCGAGAGGATGCTCTCGGCAAAGCCCTCACGACGCATCTGGGTCGGCAAAAGCGGCTTTGCTGAGAGCCGGCGGTCACCCTCTCGGCAGATGTGTGCCGAGAGGCCCACCTGGCTCTCGGCACAAGCGCTCACAGGCGTCCGCCGGGTCACGCCGTTACGCGTGGGGCCCAGCGGCTTTGCCGAGAGTTGGGGGCCAGGGCTCTCGGCAAAGGGCGCGCCTGTGCCAAGAGCCGGGTCCCACCGCTCTCGGCAGAGAGCTGCGCATGGCAGCCACGTCACGCGCCTTTGCTGAGAGCCACGTCACGAGCTCTCGGTAAAGCATAGGAGATAGTACTCTCTTTCAAAATAAATATATTTAAAAACTTTGTGAGTTTTGGGCTATTACAATTAATCAATTTGGAACTTTTATTTATACATTAATTATCTTCTATATGCCAAGTTTGGGTATTTAAAAATGAGTGGGTTTGTCTCAAAATGTAGTCTCAAAAGTTTGCATTATCTATTTATCGATGTAATATAAAATATTACTAATGACTTGGCCTAAATATATATCATATATTTAAAATCGAGTAGGCCGTAATTAAGTCAGACGTGACTAAAGTCGAGTAATTGAGCATATAGTGGTAAAAACAACAAACACATTTACAAATTAAAATAGTTGAGATAAAAGTGAAAGAACGAGAAATTCGGCAGTGAAACCAAGAACATAGGCCGCCGCTTAGCGGCACAAACGAATTCACATACAAATTTACCAAGATAACAACATCACAATGTTTTCAATAAAACTTCCATGATACTGTAGGTACACACAAACGGGCCGACCGTTAATTCAGAACACGAAATTAAATCACACTTCCTAATGCTTGTGGTGGCAGCCATGGTCACACCCGCCGGACTCGGAGCTCGAGCTGGACTCCGAGTCCGAGCCGCCATCGGACGCCGACCCTCCTAAGGCCCTCACCACTTCCGCGGCAGAGACGGCGATCGCTGCCGCCAGGGAGAGGTATAAGGCGATTTTGACCTGGCTGCAGAAGTTGCTGGTGCCGCCGGCTGCGCTGTCCGCGCAGACGCTGAGGCGCTTGCCGTACGCGGAGCAGTAGGACATGTCGGCGCTGGCGGCGAACGCGGCCCCCGTGGCGGAGTAGAGCAGCGCCGGCACGGCGGCGGCGAGCAGCGGCATGAGCACCTTGGCCTTCTTGCCCTTGCCCTTCTTCCACACGCACAGGAAGATGGCGATGGCCTCGAGGAACGCGGCGATGGCGGCGGCGCCGACGAGGAAGACGTAGGGAGGGTAGTCGCTGTAGGTCACCGTGCGGGGGCGCGCGCCGTAGGCGGCGTAGATGGTGCACTGGCTCGCCGTGGCCATGAGCACCGCCGCCGCCACCGCCAGGCCCATGCCGATGATGCGGCCGGCTATGCTCACCGCCATCGCGCACTTGGATTCCTTCTTCTCCTCGTCGTGCATGGTTGGTAGTTGGTACCAACCGATGAGCAAGAGGAAGAAGATGAGGCTGCGAGGTCGGGTGTTGACTTGTGAGCTTGAGAGTTGCATTGAGAGATGGTAGATGTATATATACATATATGCGAATTCGATGAGAAGGAACAAGTGGATAACGAAGAGAGGGCCAGTCAAGCGAGAGTGACTGGGGTGGGGAGGCAATTTGTGCATGCATGCTCAACTAACGTTCGCTAGCACGCTGAGCTCACCTCCGGTTTTGTTTAAATTTCCTTAATGAACTGGCATTTAAGCTCACTTGTTTCTAGTAGTTAGAGATAAGGGCACTCACAACCCAGACTCTACCCATAAAGTCTATATGTCGAAGACTCTATCACAAGAAACTATAGTCTCCAATGCAGATTTTGTATTATGGAGTCTTCATAATATGAACTGTAACTGGCGAAGGTACGTCTCTCTAGTCAAGGTTGGACACCAGATTAGCTTTCAGGTGCTGATGGCTCGTCTCTCTCCGTACGTCTCGCCGTCGTCGACTCCGGCGATCGCCGGATCGGAAACTCCTGATGCGATCCCATCCTCGCGAAGGGATCGGGGCCCTGCGGACCCTGCGGCACACGGGGAGGATGGCGTCACGCCCTCTGGTACGTGTCATTCTCCTAGACCCCATGCCCACCTGGAGGATGGGCCATGGCGGTCAGAGTCGTGGCCGAGACTGGTGGGTAGGGTCCAAGCTGCCACGCCATCCACGTCGTGCCCTCCCCCACCAGTCAGAGATCCTCCGCGTTCCAGGGTTTCGCCTTCGCCATCGTCTTCGTCCCCACGAGTCCCGCCACCGCCCCCGCCACCGCCACCGCCTCCGCCTCCGACATCGCCCCCGCCACCGCGGGTTCAGCGCGTTGCGCAGTCCCATCCCGTGGAGGCGCCGCGCAGTTCATCACCGCAGATCCGGGTAACTACAAACCCTAATCCACCGAACCCTAATCCGTCGAACCCTCCGCGTTCGTCGGGTGCAGAGCCTCTGACCTCGGTTTCAGAGGGGGAGTTGAAATTGGGAGGGTTTGATCTTTCTCATCTGTGGAGGAGAAGTGTGTCGGCCGGGAGCTGTTGCGAGATTCGGGTTCCAGACCCAGTTCCTCAAGATCCTGGTGGCAATTCGGAGTTCACACACAGTAGAAGCAGGAATCATTCGTGGTCTACCCTCGGCGGAGACACGAGATCCTTTGTGCAAGTGCTGAGAAGCAAGCCGACAGTTCAGACTCAGATGGATGGAAGAGGAAACTATGAAGCTCCGCGGATGCAGCAGGGAGGAGGGGGAAGATTTGGGAGAGGATCTGGAGGGACAGGGCAAAATTTCGATCAAAGACCTAATCAGAGACCTTGGGAGGACAGGAGAGGGGGGTTTCAGAGGAGACAGAGCTCCCTATCAGCATTGGAGGTAGAGAGAGCTTGATAGAAATCAAATGCATCAAGGCAATAGGGAACAACAGTTTGACCTGAGACAGAACCTCAATCAGGGAAGAGGGGATAGATTGGAGGAAGAGCAGGCCTCACATCAAAAGCTTGACAGAGAGGGGAAGAATCAGGCTGAAAAAGTTACACAAGATGAGACATCTGAGAATGCTGGGAAAACTGATATTGCAAAAAAGAAAGAGGAAGCAAAAATGCCTGCTGATGTGAAAACTATCCCTGGTCTCTGTAAAAGATGTGGAAAGCTGGGACATAAATCTAAAGACTGTTTCAGACCTCTGGTCTGCTCCAGATGCAAGAAAGAGGGACATGTCCCGAGAGCATGCAATGAATTCCTATCTTGGGAGTGCATTGCTCCTTTTTGTGGACTTGCTGCTCCTGATTTGGGTTTTCACATTATTCAGGATGATGAGGTTGGGGAGCCCTCTAAGGAAGGGTCCAATTATGCTCTGATCACCATCAAAGATGGGGTTGCTACAGCAAGACAGGTGGAGAATGAGTTCAAGGCCCAAGCTGGCCCCAATTCTACTTGGAGATGGTATGCCAAGAAGATTGAGGAAAATAAATATCAGATGAAATTCCCTACAGCTAAAAAAGTGGAGGAGCTGGCTTTCTTTTCTGGTATGCAAATGGGTACTGTCCCTGGGGTGACTTTCAAAGTTGAGCCCTGGAACTCACATGCTGGAGCAAAGAGCAAAATTCAATCTGCTTGGTTCAGAATTTCTGGGATTCCTATGAAGAAAAGAACTGAAAGAAGAGCCTGTTGTATTGCCTCTCTAGTTGGAATTCCCCTTGAAGTTGATAAAACTAATCTGAAGAGATGGGAATATGTCAGGGCGCTAATTGGGTGTAGGGATGTATCAAAGGTCCCAGCAGTTGTTGAAGGTCTACTAGATCTTCATTTCCATGATTTCCATTTTCAGAGAGAAGTGATAGCTGAAAATCAAAACAGGTCAGGATGGAACACCTGGACAAGAACAACAGACAGAGAGGAAGATGACAATCCTTCTCCCAAGAAACACAAGAAGGGAGATGAGAGAACTTTCCAAGGAAACACCAGTGGAGGCAATGACTTTGAAGCAGGAACCTCTACTCAATATCAAGGAAGGCAACAACCCTTGGCCTCTGAAAATGTGAGACAAAGCAACATTGGAGTTGAGAGTGAAACACATAAGGGGAAGGCAGATGATGGTGGTGTGAAGGATGACAGTATGCAAGTAGAGGAACCTCAGAGAGGTGGGGAAGCCTCAAGCAACCAGAGTAGTAGCCCTAGCTGTTTTGACGATCTGATCTCACCTAGAGGAGAACACCTCAACTTTGGCTCCTTCAGGAATGTGGATGTCAGAAAATTTTTTAAGATAAGGATGAATGATACAAGTACTGTTGCTCTCAATGAATATGGATCCAATCTCTTCAAGAACATATATGATCCCCTGACAGTAATTGAGGCTAAATTTGCTATGGCTACTGGCACAGTCAGGAAAGAGGGTTTGTTTATCTGTGGGAAGGAAAACCTGGAAACAGTGGAGGAAAGAGATGAAGAGCTTGAAGAAAATTCTCAGTTTCCCAGCCCTGGGGGTGACCTTCAAGAAGGACCTGGGGTGGACTTCTCTAGTCAAGAAGACTTGTCCTTAAGTCAACATGGCTTGCAGGATATACTTCAAGGGATGGTGGCAGAAGGTACTACAGAGAACCTCTGTGACTCCTCCAACCCAGACAACCCTGGTAGGGTTAAAGATGATGGAATGGTTGAGGAAAAGGGAAGGAATCAGAAGGAAAGCTTCTTAAAATTTGACCCCAAGACTGGAAGGCTGCTATTAGAAGAGATTGGGAACAACCTTGAGTCCCCCAATTGGGATGAGCTGATGGAAGAAGATGAGGTCATAGAGCAGGCTGAACAGGGTGTGGTTCAGATGGAACATGTGAGTAAAGGAAAGGAGGAAACAGAGGGAGAAAAGGGGCATGGGAGATTTACAGCTCCTGAAGACCAAGTGACAAGGCAGAGTGAAAGAATCAGAAAACAAGGAATGGAAGGTGTCAAGATTGCAGAGAAAGCTCAGATGGCGGCCAAGAAGAAGAACCTTGAAGGTAACAACTTAAACTGTAAGAACTCCTTTGCAGTTCTTGACTCTCAAACTCTAATTGCTAAATTTGGGATGATGGGTGGTAAAACTGATAAGATTAATCTAGAACAATTTGACATTTTAAAAGATCTTGAGATTGCCAGGCAAAACTTAAGAGATAGAGCCAAGAGTTTAAACATGGAGAAGGAGGTCAAAAGTGCAAGTATCCTTCCCTTAGAGGAGGTGAAATTTATTGAATGGAAGGCGGACTCCTCTGATCCTTCTGATTCTGAAGGATTCCAAAAGGTCCGTAATAGGAGAAAGAAAACATCTCCCAAACAAAAAAGGCCCCTATAAAGAAAAATCCCAAGGGGAAATCAACCCAACCTATTGCTAGGCTTGAGCCTCTTGGAGGAGATATATCTAGGTCTAGTACCAGATATAATCTCAGGAAGGGGGTTTCTGACAACAGCAAGTTATCAAAATGATAGGCCTTATCCGGAATTGCAGAGGGGTGTCCAAGAGAGGGTTGGCAACTAAAATAAAGGACTTGTATTATGAATACAAGGTGGATTTTATTGGTTTACAGGAGACTATGAAAAAATCTTACTCTGATAAATTTTTTAGGCTAATTGACCCTTTTAAGATCTATGCCTGGCACTGGCTGCCCTCACAAGGCAGATCTGGTGGCATTTTATGTGGAATTAAAAAAGACAGATTTGAGATTTCCTCACTTGAAGAGAAGGAATTTTCTATTAAAGCAGTAGTGGTTGATAAACTCTTGAAGAAAAAAATGGGTTTGGTGGTTATATATGGACCTGCACAAGATGATAAAAAAGATGAGTTTCTGTCTGAACTTGCTGGGATTTGTGCAGATATTGAAGTCCCCACACTCATAGGTGGGGATTTCAACATTTTAAGGTTCAGTACTGAGAAAAATAAACAGTTTAGTCGCAATAGATACTCTGATATGTTCAATTGGATTATCAATACTTATGAGTTGAGAGATCTGGCTCTAAATGGGGGGATGTTCACATGGAGTAATAACCAGATTGATCCAACTTTGGAAAGACTAGATAGGGTTCTGATGAGAGTGGGAGATCAATTTTCCTTTAACAAACTTGAGGAAAATCCCCAGAATCATGTCTGACCACAATCCTTTGCTATTGTGTTCAGAAATGGGCTCCGCTAAAACATTTAAAGGCTTTTGCTTTGAAACTTCTTGGATTAAGCACCCTGATTACAGTGAGAAGATATCTGAGATTTGGGGGAGAGTTGTCATTGCAAAAAAATGCAGTAGAAAAATGGAATATCAAGATAAACATAGTCAAGAAGTTTCTCACAGGATGGGGAAAAATATCAAAGGGGAGAGTAGAAGGTACAAGTCTATTCTGCAAGAGGAACTTTTGGCTTTGGAGAAAAAAGAAGAAGAAGGGATGTTAGCTGCGCATCTGTTAGAAAGGAAAACTTTCATTCAAACTGAGATAATGAAAATCCTGGAAGAAGAGGAGCTTTTTTGGCACAAGAGGTCAAGTGCAAGATGGCTTTTGCAGGGAGATAACAATACACAGTTTTTTCATAGATATGCAAATGGTAAAAAAAGGAAGAACACAATATTTCACCTTATGGATGGAGATACTACTTTGCAAAAAGAAGAAGATATTTTGAAATATGCCACTGAATATTATAAAGAACTTTTTGGACCCTCTGAGAGTCCTTGTTTTCATCTGGATCCAGATTGCTGGGCACAAAGGGAAAAAATCTCTGATTTTGAAAATGAAAGCCTGACAAGGGAATTCACTATGGATGAATTGAAAGCAGTTGTTTTTTCTATGGAAAAAAACACTGCTCCTGGTCCTGATCACATGCCTGTGGAGTTTTTCCATTCTGGATGGGAGTTTGTTAAAACTGATCTGTTTGACATGTTAGTAGAGCTCTGGGAGCATAAACTAGATGTGGGGAGATTAAACTATGGGGTGATCACCCTGGTTCCTAAAACCAAAGAAGCTGAAAGAATTCAGCAATTCAGACCAATCTGTTTGCTGAATGCTAGTTTCAAGATTGTTACAAAGACTTTGATGCTCAGGTGTGAGGAGTGTATGAGGAGAATCATTCACAGATGTTAGTCGGCTTTCATTAAAGGAAGGAATATAATGGATGGTGTTCTAACTTTACATGAGATCCTCCATGATACAAAAGGTAAGAAGAAAGATGGAGGAGTGTTCAAAATAGATTTTGAAAAGGCATATGACAAGATTAGCTGGGAATTCCTGTTTGAGATGCTGACACAGAGAGGTTTTGATGAGAAGTGGAGTAAATGGATCACTGAAGCAGTTTCAACTGGGACTCTTTGTGTGAAAGTGAATGGAATGACAGGCAGTTATTTCAAAAGTGGCAAAGGAGTCAGACAAGGGGATCCTTTGTCTCCCCTTCTCTTTAATCTGGCTGCTGACAGTTTGGCAAAAATGATTCATTTAGCACAGGAAAATGGCCTGATAAAAGGTCTGGCCTCGGATTACATTGAATTTGGAGTGGCAATATTACAGTATGCAGATGACACTATCATTTGTCTAGAGGATGATATGGAGTCAGCTCACAAGATGAAATTACTACTGTGCATGTTTGAGAAAATGTCAGGGCTGAAAATCAATTTTAATAAGAGTGAGATTTTAATGATATCTCATGACTTTGAAAAAGCAATTGTTTACTCTGAAATCATGAATTGTGCTACTGGGGATTGGCCCATTAAGTATCTGGGAGTTCCTGTTTCGAGCTCCAGGTTACATGTGGCAGATTGGCTTCCAGTAGATGAAAAAATGGTTAAAAGGCTGGATGGTTGGAAAGGTAGCTCCCTCTCTTTTGGAGGGCGGCTCATTCTGATCAATGCTTGTTTAAGTAGCATTCCAACTTATTACATGTCCATGTTTTTACTCCCTAAGACAATTTTAAAGAAGATGGATAGAACCAGGAAAAAGTTTTTATGGCAGGGAGGAAGGGAAAAGAAAAAATATCACTTGGTGAAGTGGGAAAAAATCACTAATCCAAAACAAAAAGGTGGTTGGGAGTTAAAGATTTGAGGAAAATGAATCTGAGTTTACTTTGTAAATGGTGGTGGAAGTTGGAAACTGAGGAAGGAATCTGGCAAGAGATAGTGAAGAAAAAATACAAAATCCTCAAAGGCATTTCCCTGTTGAAGAGTAACCCAAAATATTCCCCTATGTGGAATGACTTAATTAAAGTCAAAGGGTTATATCTCAAAGGAAGGATTGCTCTGGTAGGGGATGGGCACTCCACAGACTTCTGGAGAGATGCCTGGTGTGGTTTAGTGCCATTGAAGGAGAAGTTCTTTGAGTTGTATGACATTTGTGTAGAACAATTTGATGATGTGGCTGATATGGCTGGTGGTGGTTGGAGAATGACATTCAGAAGATGGCTGAATGAGAGAGCTCAGTGTCAACTGAGACAACTCAGAGATATGTTATTGGCTTGTGCACTTTCTGAGGAAAAAGATAGAAGAAAATGGATCTAGGGTAAATCAGGTGTCTTCACAGTCAAGTCAATGTATAATCAGTTATGTCAAACAGAGAGAAATAATCCAAACAAAGGGTTATGGAAGGCTAAAATACCGTTGAAAGTTAAAATTTTTATGTGGCTGGTGCAGCAAAATGCTATTTTAACCAAAGACAATTTACTCAGGAAAAATTGGCAGGGTGATAATAGATGTTATTTCTGTAACGCTTTGGAGAGTACTGAACACTTGTTTTTTGACTGTGCTGTGGCTCGGTACATTTGGAGCTTGGTGTCCTGTGTAATTGGAGCGCCTTGTAGACCAACTTCCCTGTCTCAATTCTAGGATTGGGCTGATGGTTTCTTACATTTGCATAAATCCATTCATTTTGCTGGTCTTTCAGCTCTGTGCTGGGCTATTTGGAAAACTAGAAATGCAGTTTACTTTGATAAGAAACCTATCAAATCTCCTACTGAGATTGTTTGTCTTGCTTCATCCTTTCTGTTTTATTGGGCAGGGCTTCATAAGCAGTCTGATCAGCAGATCCTGGAAGCTGGAGCAGGAGCAATGAAGGATGCAGCTCTATACTTCCACCCGCGGCAAGGCCCAGATCCAAGTGATGATGGAGCAGTGGTTATTCAGTGATTGGTGTAGTTGGATGAGTTGTGGGGCAATTATGTTAGGCTCGCTCAGAAAGTTTCTTTGCTTTAGCTATGCTTTTGGTTCGTTAATGCTGTTGGAGTGCCCCCTGCGTGGGTTGATATCTGGACTGTTCCATCCAGTTGGCTGATCCTCTGTATTGGTCCTGGTGGAGGTAGTTTTTTCTAGTTTCTTGCAAACGTCGTTTCGGTACCATGAACTTTGTAATTTCGTTGCTTTTTAGTAATGAAATTCGGGCTTGGCCCTTGATGGAAAAAAAAGTCTTCATAATATTTCACTCGGATCTTCTGCTTTCGTTTTATTAAATAAGTGTACACATCGAACATATGGGCAGTCACACGGGATCCGCATGGGCATCGTTCTGTGCGTAGACTTGGAGTCTAACTTAGACTTGGTTTCTATGTTTCCATCTCTCTTTCTTCATTAAATTGCTTGCCACATCAGCAAATTGCCTACATGATAGTGTATTTAATAACTATGGACTCTACCATAGAGTCTGAGTTGGGAGTGCCCTAATAATCGCAATGATTGGAGACTAGTTTACTCACCAAATCACTCAGTTTTTGTGCCTAACCAACACTTTTCTTTACATTATTATGAGAGTATATGAACAATGATTAGATTCCATGTGGTTATAATTCGTACATTGTCATATGGGCCTTACCTCTGCACCGAATGATGGATGATGTAATCAGTATATTGTCATGGGCCTAGCCCAGCAGTTGATCCTTAACTGACGGCCCAGGCGAGCCAGCAGACCACCACAGCTAGCTAGCTCTCCCCCTCGTCATTTGGGTCTAACAAAGTTTAGGGCCTCACAACTCAGCATGTCTTTTGCCAAAAACCATCATAAGTCTATAAGAATTAAGAAGGCAAAAGGAATACAAAATACGAATCGAGAATATGAAATTTTGGCTGGTGGTGAGTAAACAACTTTCTCTATGGTTGTAATGTGGCCACTGAACTCATGAATAAAAACCTCTCGAATCATCTACGACCAAAAAAGTTCAGAAATCTAGAACGAAGACAAACAAGCTGGTAAAACTTGCATCTATAGCAACATTCAACACGTTCTCCATGACGATGTACATAATCCATACAACTATTCCACCAAGCGATTGCTGATGTGGTAGATAGATCACTCAATCATCACACTAAACAAATATAATTACTGCTCTTTATTTCTCAAAAAAAGAAAAAAAAACAAAGAAGGAACCTACTAATGCTTGGAATGGCACCCATGTCCACAGACTTCCGAGTCTGAGTCCGAATCCGAGTCCGAGCTGGAGCTGCTGCCGCCACCGCTGCCATGGTGCCCCTGCGCCGCCCACTCGGCGACAGACACGGCAACGGCGGCGGCGAGCGCGAACCACATGGACACCTTGACCTGCGCGCAGAAGCGGCCGCCGACGCTGCTGGCGCAGACGTTGAGGCGCCGCCCGATGTGCTCCATGTAGTAGTAGATGTCCCAGCCAGCGGCGAACGCCGCACCGGCCGCCGTGCAGAGCAGCGCCGGCACTGCGGCGGCGAGAAGCGGCATGAGCACCGCCCTGGCCTTCTTGATACTCTTGCCCTTGTTGCACACGCCGAGGAAGATGGCGACCGCCTCCAGGCCGGCTGCGACGGAGGCCGCCACGACGAGGTAGACGAAGGCCCGGTAGTCGCCGTACGTCACGACGCGCGGGCGCGCGCCGTTGTCGGCGTAGACCGTGCACTGGCTCGCCGTCGCCATGACCGCCGCCGACGCCACCGCCAGACCCATGCCGACGATGCGGAAAGCGAGGCTGACGGGGTGCTGCCACTTGCCGCCGCCCGACTTCTTCTTCTCGTCGCACATGGTGATCGATCGATCTCACTGGGACTCCGCGAGCTTGCATTGTCGGCAGACATGCATTCGTATATATATACATGTATGTGCTGCGTAGTTGACGGTACAGAGAAAGATGTAATGTGACTGGAAGTTGCATCTCTTTTGTATAGTTCTCGGCAGACCAATTGAGAAGCATGCTCATGCTCAACTAACGTGTTAGCTTGCTCGCTGACCACTTCGTACTAGCTAGCTAGTTTCTTTTTCTCTATCCTGAACTGGCATCGAATCCCACTTGTTTAATTTCAAGTAGTTACAAAAGCTGTTCATTGGTGTTTCCGAACAAAACAAAATGTGTTCATGATTGGATGCCCGCTGTCTGTTTTACTCGGTCGTCGTCACTTGGTTAACTTTGTGCTGAGACAATATTTGAGAGTAGGATGAATGATTACATTCAATGGTTAATTCCTTTGGGACTATATTTCTTTCTTTTTCCTTGAAATCGACATAGTTTCTCTTTTTGCGGGTAAAAAAATCGACGTAGTTCCTTTAATTGAAGTGCAAAGATTGAATCGCTGGTAATTAAATTTGTAGCAGAAATTTAAAAATCGAGTGCACCTATTCTTGTTTCTCTTAGGTACGGTCTGAATTGATTTGGTTATTTAAATGCCACAAATGCGTTCAATTTCGTTGGGTTGTTTGAGTACTATATACCACAATGCCTTCAATATCTTTATAAAAAAATTGAATGCCTTTGCATACTGTGATGGGCTTAACCCACCTCAGTTGACTGATACGGCCCAGTATATTGCGGTACAACAACTTTTGGCCCAGTACAATTTGCCAACCACATCATCCTTTTCTTTTGTAGAGAACCATGCATGTCTTTTGGAAACAACAATCAACGAATGAATGAATGAATAAATAAAAAAGCTCATTTCAACAAAGTTCTTTCAGGATGAACTGCATGAGCTCAATACTCTTTCTTATTTTCATATATATTATATAACCGGTAGGGGGTAACCTCTCGTATTTTATAAAACAGAAACCAGACTTCCATATGGTCTGAAACCCACCCGACTTATGTGGGTCCACATGTCAGTGGTTTCATGAGATAGAACTTATCAACGTAAGTATTATTCAACTTGTACTACGTATTTGTGGTGCGTGTACACCCCCAATGTAGTGTCATGAAGCTAGTTTTCTCTCAAGCGCTTATGGTTCTGCCGCCATCGACATAGATGACTTGGCCGGTGATGTAGGAAGCCGCCGGCGTGCAAAGGAACGACACCATCGTTGCCACCTCCACTGGCTCCCCCCTCCGCCGCAATGGGATCATCTGCACATACTTTTCCAAGGCTTTGCCATCTACCTGAAATTAGGACCGAGCAATTAATAGAGGTCAAATCTCTAATTCTGAATGTATTATATTATGTGTATATATATTCTGTTCTAATTGTAAGTCATTTTGACTTTTTTAGATTCATAGATATTATATGCATTTAGATATATATTATATCTAAGTGTATAGAAAAAACAATTTGGAACCAAGGAGTATGGATCAAGTGTTCGTCAAGAAGTTGCGAGCTGTTCGCGTACGCCTTTGCTCATGTCGGTCCTGATCAGTCCTGGCGCGACGCAGTTCACACGAATATTATCACGGGCCCACTCCGCAGCGAGGCTTCTTGTCATCTGGTTCATTCCTCCTGCATGCATGTACTAACCATGGGAAAATGCACATCCAAGTATATTATAATATAATTTGTTCTCCAATTATGTTCTGAAGATCGTGTTGATGTTTAAAGTGCCTCTTAATTAGTTATTTTGTGACTGAATAGAGTATGGTGCAAGATATTTTTTGCTAAGAAATTGAAGTAATGTTTTCTCATTCAAGACGACGTAAATAGTAATGAAAATAAGTAACAATTAACACACACCATGTTAAATGTATGTGAAAAAAAGGAAATTGGTATTAAAAGGTACACTTGCTTTCAAGTTTTGGGTTAGGGCAACTGAGTAGCACTCAGCAAACTTAGGCTCAACTCCCTGTGGGAGCGAATTAAACGGGATTAGAATAAAAAATCTATATAAAGAAATAGGTAGGGGTTTCCCTGCTGACTTCGGTCAAAGTTTTGTGTGAGTGTCCTTATTACCTCTTTTCTAATTCCTTTTCTCCTTCCTAAGTATAAATATCATTTCTAGTGTCAAAACAATACTTTTTAGACGAACCACACAAGATATATAGAGTGTGTTCCATTGATACAGTAGAGAAAAGTGCAAGACTACAGTCCTGCAAGTTCATAGGTAGGAAAAAAAAGACAAACTAAACTCGCATGGTACCTTTGGCTATGCTGTAAATTGTGACTTCTTGGAAGGCCATGACACTGGCGATGGAGGAGATGTGGACGATGCTTCCCCCACCGGCAATGGTGGTGTTGAGGAGGAGAGGGTGCGCGAGCTGGCTGAGGTGGAAGCACGACTCCAGGTTGGTCGCCATGAGCCGCGAGTAGTCCTCCGCCGTGCACTCCGTTGTCGGCTTGAAGATCGCCTGGGCCGCATTGTTCACCTGTGCCACTCATGCACATTAGACATGCCTGTTAATATATTCGCGTGGGTCGTGGCAAGTCAATCTTTGTGCAAAAAAGAAAATTAAAGAAACGGAAATTAAAGAAATCTTACTAGGATGTCGAGCTTGCCGGCGAAGGTGTCCCTGACCGTGTCCATCAGCTTCTCCCTGTCGGCGCGTACGCCGACGTCGCAGACGGAGACGGTGACGGCGAGCCCCTTCTCCTCCCACCTCCGGCGGCACTCCTCCAGCTCCGCCGCGTTGCGGGAGCACGTGTGCACCCGCGCGCCGAACGCCGCCAGCTCCTCGACGATCGCATGCCCAATCCCCTTGCTCCCGCCGGTGACCAGCGCCGTCGCGCTGGCCAGGCTCCACCTGCCGCCTGCCGCCATGTATAGGGTCTCTCGGTCTGTTCGGACAGTCGTCGGGGAGCTAGCTTTGTCGGATCCACTATATCTGTGTGCCAATGGACGGGTTTGAATATATCTGTGTGTGTTGTCGATGGTCGCCACGTCGGCAGCAGTTGGCGATCCCTCGTCCACATGTACACATGCACCACATACACCACAGACAAATGATATAAAGGAGGAGATCCGAGATCACGATCTCAAAATGAAAAGGACGTTAATTGGTTATTATTTTCACTGTCGAGAAAATTGATTTTGACTTGTTTGTCAAAATTGGTGGTTTATAGGCAAGCTTACTGAACTTACTCTAAGTGTGCCTGTTGAGGCTATCCGCACTCGTCATATTCCATTTTCATCCTAAAAAAGAATATTATACTTGATCATCGAAATTTTCTCATTTACATTCAGTTTTTCCGCACCTGCCATACTCCATATCTTATATTCTACACCAAGTATCTCATATTTTGTTCAACCATCCCAATTTTCATCTCCTCTCTCTCTCTCCTCACTTTTTCTATTCCTCTTTTTTCTTCTCCATTATCTCCTCCCCTCCACCATCCGTCCGCAGGCTCCCGTCCACTCCTCTCCCTCTCACTCTCTCTCCACGCCGCTGCGCGCCTGCTTCCCAGCCGGCGAGCTGCGCGGCCGCGCCGCCTCCTCCAATCCTCTCTCCACCGGATCCAGCAGCAGCGACTGCGGGTCATGGAGCACCGAGTCAGCCCTGTCGTCCAGCACATCCGGCCTCCGATTGACCACCGCCCCGTCCGCGGCCCCACCTCCTCTCGTCGTGAGCGAGCTCTGACATCGAGGGGCTTGGGCTGGGCTCGCGACGGAGCGTGGTGGTAGTGGAGGAGGATGCCCACGGCGGCGGGGGAGCAGCTCCTCCTCCCGGCCACCATCTCATTCCCTTTCTTCGGCGAGGTAGGCGAGCCGGAGGCAGGACGCTGCAAGGCGAGGTGGGGCCGGCGGCGGAGAAGCCCACTCTGCTGCTTCCTCTACTCTGCTTCTCTCACCACCGCAGCGCCATGGGCTGCCAGATCCGACCGCCCGGAGCTCCATGATGGGAGCAGTGTGACCCGCAGGGGTGCGGAGCAGGGGCGCGGTTGCGGGAGGGGCAACGAACCTTTCACGGCGGCGTCGAGGTATGCCCTCCGGCTTCTCTCTCCACGGCGGCGGGCCCCTCCTCGATGGTGCAGTGGTCGTCAGCGTAGCTCAAGCCCTCGGCGACCTTGACGACGGCGGTGGATCTCCAGCAGCAATTGCTGCTACTCGACCTCTATGGGTCATCCCTTTCTCTCTCCCACGTTCCTGCTCGTGGGTGGAACAACCGTAGGCGCGCGACCCCGCACCACGTCGGCGTAGCGCACGCCTCCGGCGGACGTTGGATGTGGTGTTCGGGAGGAGGAGCGCTACAGCCCCGTAGCGCTTAGCATTCCCCGGTGCGGAAAAATAAACGGTAAAAGCAAACGGTACGGGCCGTCCCGTTCCTTTTACCGCACCTAGTGTGGTTAGCCTAAGGTTACTACTACATATCCTTTTGTATATGATTTTAAAAAACATCCACTGAAGTTTTGCAAACAGACACCGGAGTCATGTTAATCCTAACAGAGTGCTTAATTATGGTCTGTTCGCTGAACTTATTTTCTCTCTGTTTTGTTTTATTTTTTAAATTTATTATCCTTTTTAATCGGTGATTAGTCTCTAATAAATCGCTTATAAATGGTCCGATCGCTGTCCACGTAGATGACAATAACGGCCCACATGTTAGTCTGATATGATTGTACCATCACAGCTTAAGTACTCCATATAAGAGCAACTCCAGTGATGACATGCAAATGAATCTTTACTATAAAATTTAAAGTTTTGACTAAAAAATTCATCTCCAGCAAGACTTCTAAATCAGCTTGCATTTTTCATGATCATCCTAATTTCAGGTTTAAGCCTTCATTCCTAGAGGACATCTGATTCTCCCCAGAAACGTGAGTCTCACCATTTTATATTTTATTTTTTCATTTCTTTTCCTTTGCTCCTCTCTGTCTCTCTCACCACCGCCGCCACGCACCTCGACCCCATCTCCTACGCCCCTTGCAGCGCGGCAGCCGCGACGTCACCATGCCCACGCCGTCACCTATGGCCGTCACAGCCAGCGCCACACATCTGTATCCGCACGCGTAGAAGGCATGGACAAGTCCCTCTCCCTCGTCGGCGCTGCGCACAGCCAGGGCCAATACCTCCCCCTCAATGAGAACGACTCCTTGGACATGGTCCTCTTCGACGTGCTCCACGAGGCGTCCGACAGCGGCGGCTCCTCTGCGTTGTCGGCTACCACCTACTAGCCGCTCCCGGCCTCGTCAATGCTACCGCCTCTGCTGATGGCGCTCGCTTCAGGCGCCGCGCGCAGGGGCGGTAGCGGCGGCAACAACAACAGGGCCGCACACACGCATGTGCACGCACCAAACGCAGCGGTCATGGGGCGGCACTACCGCGGTGTGAGGTGGCGGCCGTGGGGCAAGTACGCCGCGGATTCGCTGGCCCCTGGATCTCCGCCACGACTGCCATCGGGGAGCAGGGGCCAGGCGCGTCGACCTGCAATGGCTGTTGTCCCTCGCCGGAGGGAGCTCCGCCCGCATGTGTGCCCGTCGGGGTAGGGACGGCCGCGGTGGGTCTGCCAGCTCCCGTACAACATCTCTGTGCTGCAGGTCAGTACCCTCATCGTGTCGCCCGGCGTCGGTGGCTTCGCGGACGCTGGCGCACAGCCCCCGCACAAGGCCGCGACACTTGCGCCGGCGTCTGCTTGGGAGAGAAGGGAGCTCCTCTGCCCACGAATTAGGAGGCCCATGTTCCGGCACCGTCCGACGACGATGGCGACGCCGACGCACCTGATGTCGACGTGTCGACGCGCCTGGCCCGGTGGGCCCCACGGCGGACGGTGCAGGGGTAAACGGCCCTGCGGCGGACGGCCTAGCGACCGACACGGCTGACGCACCCAAGGGCCTCTCTTCGCTGACACATGAGGTCCACAAGAAAATAGGAGTCTGGGTGATTTCCCACTGGAGTTGAGAGCTAACTTTAAGACCCATATTGTTTTGCAATGCGGCCTGCAAATAAGTTTGTGGGGCTTCAATTTGCAGACCTCTACAGGAGTTCCTCTAACACACACGTTTAATTTGGAACAACCAATATTTAAGTTAAACCTAATATAGTAATGTGAGATCGATCAAGTGTTTTTTCTCTCAATCATTATTCGTTCATTAGACATTGATTTTTCGTCTACGATTATTGGCAGCTCATCAAGCGCTTATGGTCTGGCCGCCGTCGACGTATATGACTTGTCCGGTGACATAGGAGGCCGCCGGCATGCAGAGGAAGGACACTACGGACGCCACCTCTGCCGGCTCCCCACTTCGCTGCACTGGAGTCCGCAAACGCAGTTGCTCCAGGACCTCCGCTTCTACCTGCAATAAACCCCACATGAATTTGGAGGGAAGATAAATTATATATTGAAATCAATTCGGTAATGGACGCGTATGCATTATATTTACAGTTTTTAACAAAATGCACTATCTCTTTAGTCACCTGACTAAAGTTGAGTCAGACTAAAAAATTTTAGTCACCCCTTATTTGGAGAGTGACTAAAAATAGTCAGCATTAAATGATTCTCTCTCCCTCTCTCCTCCTTCTCTCTCCTCCTTCTCTCTCCTCTCCTCTCCCTTTCTCTCTTCTCTCTCAATAAATGCAAAGAGAGAGTTTTAGTTACCAAAAGTTGGGTCACTCCTGACTAGAGACTAAACTAGTTTTAGTCACCTTTTAGTCAGGAGTGTTTGGAGGTTTAGGGGGTGTTTGGATCCCACCTGACTAGAGACTAGTTTTAGTTACCTTAGGGGACTAAACCTCCAAACACCCCTGACTAAAGGGTGACTAAAACTAGTCTAGTCCCTAGTCAGGGGTACCCAACTTTTGGTGACTAAAACTCTCTCTTTGCATTTATTGAGAGAGAAGAGAGAGGAGAGAGAAGGAGGAGGGAGGGAGAGAACCATTTAATGCTGACTATTTTTAGTCACTCTCCAAACAGGGGGTGACTAAATTTTTTTAGTCTGGCTAAACTTTAGTCAGGTGACTAAAGGGATCCAAACACCCTCTTAGTCATTTTGGTGACCTAAAAATAGTCTCTAGTCACATGTGGATCCAAACACCCTCTAAGTTTGCGTAAATAATAGAACGTGGACAAATTACTAACAAGTGACTGGCGGCGCAGCCCACAACCGCGGCCAACTTGACTTGGGGAACCCGTGCCTCCATCTCCTCCGCTGGCGTCACCGCCCCCACCACGGCCACGACCCCATGGGTTGTCTCCCACAATCTCGGTCGGCGGCACCCACACCGCCTCACCATCCCACCCATGCACAACCCGCCTCCACCGTCGTGCATCCCCAGCTACCTCCGCGACCACCTCTAACTCTGGTAAGCTGCATCCAACCTTAATTCCCTCTTTAATTTCCCGCTGCCGCCAAGCTCGACTGCCGCCCAAAACTCAAAAATCCTACAATCCCTAACTCCGCTGGCCTCCATTGCTAGCTGCATGCGGCACGCAGGCGGCAACCCACTACCAGCCAATCCGCCCAGCTCCCAAGTCCCACCCGTGGCTACCTTTATCTTGCTCAATTACTTGCTCCTGTTTATTTCTATGTAACATAAAAGCTTAAATCGGGAGGACTCTCGATTTAGTTTTACGTTCCAACACCTATATTGTATCCATATGTTCGTGTCATGTGCACGTACGCTTTTGCTCATGTCAGTTGTGATCACGCCCGGCGCGACGCAGTTCACACGGATGTTATCACGGGCCCACTCGGCAGCCAAGCTCCGTGTAAGCTGGTTCATGGCTCCTGCATCCATGCATGGAGGGAACATTAAACACTTTTGCCTGGACGTAACTAAACTGTGTCGAGTATTTGCGACTGCTATCTTAGTAATTATTTCAAGTTGTTATGTAGGAAAAAAATACGGTAGAGAATTGAAGCATCAAGCAATAAGCATAATGCATACCCTTGGTAGTAGAGTAGAGTGCGAAAGCCGGGAAGCCAACGCTGCCGCCGATGGAGGAGATGTGGACGATGCTTCCCCCGCCGGCGATGGCGCTGCCGTTGCGGAGGAGCTGGTGCGCGAGCTGGCTGAGGTGGAAGCACGACTCCAGGTTGGTCGCCATGAGAGACGAGTAGTCCTCCGCCGTGCACTCCACCGTCGGCTTGATGATCAGCTGCGCTGCGTTGTTTACAAGGATGTCGAGCTTTCCGGCGAAGGTGTCCTTGACCGTGCCGATGAGCGCCTCCCTGTCGGCACGCACGCCGACGTCGCAAGCGGAGACGGTGACCTGAAATCCCTTCTCGGCCCACCGCCGGCGGCACTCCTCCAGCTCCGCAGCGTTGCGGGAGCACGTATGCACGCGCGCGCCGAGCGCCGCTAGCTCTTCCACGATGGCGTGCCCGATGCCCTTGCTGCCGCCGGTGACCAGCGCCGTCGCGCTCGCCAAGCTCCATCTCTCCTTGCCAACCGCCGCTGCCATGTCTTCTCGATCTGTTCGACCAGTGCTCGATTTTGTTGCGATGCCACGCATGCACTCTGCGCCTGTACGTATGCTTATATCGCGCCGAGGTCAAGACTTTGTCAAAGATTTTTGTCTGAATAATTTGGAATAATCTGACACAAGCCACTCATCTTCGCAGCTGAAAGGATCAGGGTTGACTGATGAGTGGTCGATATGGTTTTACACTCCCTGTCAACGATTTGGCAGAAGATTCTAAACGCAAGCAAGTTGCATTGGTTATACATACTCCTATCAACTCCAGTCTTAGTCATGGAATGCATGGCCACCGGATACATGCAAGGAGATCGCAATCCATGGTATCAGTTGCAAACTTTCTTACAAAAGCCATTTTTCTAAAATTTGAAGAAAATTAATTAAGCTCGGTGATAACTTAGAGCTCTTTTACGGTACACAATACTAGGCAGAGTGTAGTAACCAGTTTTTTCTATGGGAAAAACTGTAATTAGCACATAATGTATTATTTGGAATTTTTTCCCCGCTCCCCATTCTCTGGTACAACACTCCTGCATCCCATTTTAGTATATTACAACAATTTCATTTTGCATATTTCCAATCATATTTCTATACTACCCATAATACAACTTTTTTTAGACAATGGACAAAAAAATCCAGCTTCAGAACCCTCCAGAGGGGCGTCAGACCGCGATTATTACAGAAATACTAGAGTTTATTTACACCAGTGTTTAACATTATTGACCAATATGAAGAATGAAAGGCCAACCATGAGTGCAAATAAAATGCATAGCTCTAAACTCTAGAAACTGGCAAGCCTTGACGAGCCGCTCCTTTCTATCGTCAGTGTGATGCAACGAAGTCCAGAATCGAAGCCAGTGTGTCCCCCTAATAGCACCTACAAACAAGTTTTTGGCCTACCATTGTTAAACACAGTATCATTCCTTGTGAGCCAAATTACCCAACAAATAGATGCAGCTCATGTCAATAACAAAACACTATGCTCTTGTCCCCCTTGTTTATGCCAATTATTAAATATGTGTTCTGTGTTTTGTGGTGGTGGAATTCCAAGCACAATGTGTATCACACTCCAAAGAAATTTTTCATAATGACATTCAAAACACAAGTGATGAATAGTTTCTAGCTTACTAAAAAACAACAAGCCTTACCTCCCATTCCATTTTCTCCTAGCTAGATTGTCTTTCATAAGGATTACTCCCCTTTTCAAATACCACATAAATATTTTTATTTTGAGAGGAATCTTTATATGCCATATTTATTGTGTAACTTTGACTCTATTATCGACTAGTTGCCTATACGTTGAGTTCACCGTGAAAACTCCATTCTTGTGTAGATTCCACACAAAAATATCAATACCCTCAGTCAGATTAATATGTGATATTCTCACGACAAGGTTATACCACTCAATTAACTTATTCCGAAATAAAGCTCGTCTGAACAAAACATTGATTGGGTTTATATTGAGCACTTTGGCCACAGTTGTGTGTTTTCTTCGCACACTATATTAAATAGATTAGGGTATTGGAATTTCAGAGCGTGAGGAGATGTGGACGATGCTTCCCCCGCCAGTGACGGCGGCGTTCCGGAGCAGTGGCGGACCTGAGATTTCGAGGGCCCGGGGCAAAACTTAAAACCGGGGCCCTTAGTATAGCAATGATAGTTAATATTATTGTATCGATATGTAAATTATGATCAGTCAAATTAATATGCAATCAAATAATGTATTCATATCATAATTATCTTAAAAGTTTCTTCTAACATCTTAGATGCGAAGTCAGTGATGATAGTATCAATATCAATCTCGTGCAATAGTATCCTCTCGATGCATAAAATTGCCAAACCATTTAACCTTTCTTGATTAATAGATTACAGACTGCAGACTTGGTCACCGGAGAGGAGCCTACCGGAGGCCCGGGGCGACCGCACCGCCCCGGGGGCCGGCACTGTTCCGGAGTAGCGGGTGCGCGAGCTGGCTGAGGTGGAAGCACGACTCCAAGTTGGTCGCCATGAGCTAGAGACGAGTAGTCCTAGTCCTCCGCCGTGCACTCCACCGTCGGCTTGATGATCAGCTGCGCTGCGTTGTTCACCTATATATATGGCTATATCAATTACATTCATCCATCATTTCCCACAAGACAGGAACCTTTATTTCGAAATTCATCTGATATGATGTGCTTACAAGGATGTCGAGCTTTCCGGCGAAGGTGTCCCTGACCATGTCCATGAGCTTCTCTCCCGGTCGGTGCGCACACCAACGTCGCAGAAGGAGACGGTGACGGCGCGCGAGCCCCTTCTCCTCCCACTTCCGGCGGCACTCCTCCAGCTCCGCCGCATTGCGGGAGAGCACGTGTGCACACGCGCGCCTAGCGCTGCCAGCTCTTCCACGATGGCGTGCCCGATGGTCGATGCCTTTGCTGCCGCCAGTGACCAGCGCCGTCGCGCCCGCCAAGCTCCATCTCTCCTGCTTGCCACCAGCAGCAGCCGCGCGGTGCCATCGTTTCTCTGCTCGATCGACCGGTGCTCGATCTTTTTCGATGCCAGTACTGGCCACTGCACCTGTGCGAATGCTTATATCGCACCGAGGTCAAGACATAGTCAAAGATTTATGTGTGAGTAATTTGGAATAATCTGAAAAACATGAGCCACTCATCTTCGCAGCCGAAAGGATCAGGGTTGGAGTGATCGATCTGGTTTTACACTCCCTGACAACGATTGGGTAAGAGATTCTAAACGCAAACTAGAAATTTAGAGGTAGATCAGGTTTAAGACGGAATAGTCTTTTTTTTAACAAATTTATAAAATGACTCTCCGCGACAAAGTCAACTCAGTCTTAGTCATGGAATAATGCATGGCCACCGGATATATGCAAGGATACCGCAATCCATAATGGTATTAGTTGCAAACCTTCTTGCAAAAGTCATTTTCTAAACTTCTAAGAAAATTGGGCTTGGGGATAACATCAAGTTCTGTCTTGTATATGGATGTTTGAAAAATGCATAACCACACTTCATACACTGGAGATCACCATCTCCAATAATGGAGGATGTTATTACATCTACACCCTTGGAAGTTTTTTTTTTGTGTAACTTGGTGTTTATTATTAGCGGCTCAAGAACTTATGGTCCGGCCGCCGTCGATGCGAATGACTTGACCGGTGATGTAGGATGCCGCCGGCATGCAGAGGAATGACACCAGGGACGCAACCTCCTCAGGCTTGCCACTCCGGCACATGGGAACCCGTGAAATCTCTTGCTCTATAGCCTCCTGTTCCACCTGTCAAGTGGTCACCTCCAAACAGATTTTGAGAAGCGAACAAATTTCATCAATTGTCCATTATCCAATTGCTAATCTACAACACTCCCTTCATCCCAAATTACTTGTTGTTTTAGCTTTTTTAGGTGCATTCCTTTTGTCATGTATCTAGACATAAATATATATGTAGGTGCATAAGAGCATCTCCAACAGTTCCCCATCCAAGATTGTCATTCTTATTTTTCTTGCAAAAACAGAAGAAAACCTTCTCCAACAGTTCCCCATCCCAAGTTACTATTTATCCTAAGTTCGGAAAAAGAGTCTCCACGCGCGCATATATGCGCGCTCATATCCGCGGCACATCCTTTCGTATTAAAAGAGGTGCAAGGGTATAAGCATAATTTTGTTTCTGTCTCAAGGTTGTTGATGTATGTTTTCAAGAAGTGGAAGGGCATAAACATAATTTTGTTTCTCTCTCAGGGTTCTTGATGTAAGTTAAGATCAAGGTTTGGCTAGTGAATTATGCCAAACTGGTGGAGATGAACTTTTTTTTACTTGACATATCTTTTTAGAAGTTAGCAAAACACAAGATTTGTCAAGTAAAATTTTAGAAAAGCCAAATTACCTGAGATGGGGAACTGTTGGAGATGCTCTAACAAAAAAAATGTATCTAGAAAATCCAAAACCACAAGTAATTTAAGACGGATGGAGTACTAAAATTAATAGTTGTATGTATCTAAACCATTAAATCTTATGATTATATTGAAAGAAGAGATTCTACTTATCAATTGACTTAATTTAATAATTCACAAAACATTGACTTAATTTAATTATTCTCCTACTCTACATGTCATTTCTAGGAATAATTAAATGAGTATTTCAAAATACTAGTAGAGAACCCACATTTAATCCAACCTCCTTTAGTCTCGGATACTTTTGGATCGAGGACTAAAGATCTTTAGTCTCGGTTGAAAAAACAGGCATCAATGGACACCAATGATAATAGTTGTAGTCCCAGTTGGTAATTGGAATAAGCTAGTAGCGTGGGAATCTACCGGGATAAAAGGCTCAATATTTAGTCCATATTAAAAAAAAGTACTCAAGATTAAAAATTTAGTCCCGGGTGGTGTTTGCAACCGGGACCCTTTAGTCCTCATTGAAAATAAACACGTGAGATTAACGCTCTCCGGCCTCCAATCCCTCTCATCTCTCTTATCTTCTCACTACCAGGCGCATGCACCTTATCTCGTTCCAACTCCTCTCTCTCCTTCATTATCTCTTCTTCTCCAAAAATCTTCTAGCTTGGGTGGCCGACGGGCGAGCACGTCTCGCAAGCACGGCTCCCCACGTGTGCGGCCAGTGGGTGAGCACAACTCACACGCTCGTGCGCGCAGCCTGAGAACTTGGTGATTTATTTATGACTTTTTTTTTGTTGAATCCACAATTTGTGAATAAAATAATACTTATATGTTGTGTATCGAATTTGTGGGAATTGATTGGTTGTATGTTCTTCCTTGTGAATCCATAATTTGTGAATCAAATCAAACTCATATGTATGTACCTTGTTTTGATTTGTGATGGTTATGGGAGATATCCCTTAAATTTGTGAAGTGTTGTGTTGAATGTTTATGTGGTGTTGGAGTTCAATTTGTGAAGGAGGTGGAGCAACTGGGGCCGGTGGTGCAAGCTGGCACACTATGGGATAAGCATGCTTCCCCGAGTGCCAAATGCACTCGGGGAAGGCCCAAAAACACTCGGGGAAGCCTTCCCCGAGTGCAACACTAGAGGAAGAACTACCGGGGATGCCTCTCACGGTGAAGAGGGCTTCCCCGAGTGCCAAAAATCGCGCACTCGGGGAAGGCTTCCCCGAGTGCCGTCCTAACTCTCGGGGAACATTTGACACCGTCGGTGCCGTCCGCGGTTTTTTTTTTGAAAAATCCTCTTCCCCGAGTGCAACACTCGGGGAAGAAATTTGTTTTTTTAAAAAAAATCCTCTTCCCCGAGTGCAACTCTCGGGGAAGAAATTTATTTTTTTTAAAAAAACCCTCTTCCCCGAGTGCCCCCACCTAGGCACTCGGGAAGAATTTACCCGTTTTTTATTAAAAACCCTTCCCCGAGTGCCCCTGCCTAGGCACTCGGGGAAGAAATTAGCTGGTTTTTATTAAAAAGGCTTCCCCGAGTGCCGCTACGCAGGCACTCAGGGAAGCCGCCTCTTTTTTTTTGCTTTTCTGTGTGAACAACAAATCATATATATATATATATACATATATACACACATATCACAAACCACATTTATAAATCACAAACGACCAAATTTGTCCGGAATCCACAATATATTACAATCCACACGTTCACAAGTAAATGTCAACTGTTCAGAAAAAAAATTCTAATGATACATGACATGTGCATTCTTCTTCAGCACTTGACAGTACACTTCTTCTTCAGCACTTGACAGTACACTCTGCTTCTTCAGCAGAGCAAGTCCCCAGAGCTACATCGATGGAAGTAAAGGCCACAAGTCCATAATGATCAAGAAAAACTCTTAAACTTGCTCTAAATATTCAGATTAGAAATCTGAAGCTACAGGATCATGGGTGAAAGCGACCGAATTAAATCATGAGGTCCATCTCCCAGTGCTTGCGTCATGAGATCCATCTGAACCAGACAAAAAGAAAGACTCCTTAGAGACCAGAACATTACCAAATATTCACATTGATTTTTTCTGAAGACATAATATGACCATGAATGCCTCTACTATATATGCTTCTCAAGATTACTTCTGATCACATCAGAGGGATCAACCAAAAAGAACAAGGTCAACTGGTCATATACGTACTGAGCAAGTTCAAATTGTGAGGTGTTCATGTCAAAAGAAAAAAAAAGAATGAAAGTTACCAAAGTTTCGTGCTTTTCCCAGAATGTCCAGTTGATAAGCTTAACATGAAGCAAACATCCAGCAAGTATTTAGTACCGGTGTGCAGGCATATACATACCTTGTTGCTGCCACTTGTGTCCTTCCAGTGTCTTGCCTTCTCTTTTCCCAAAGAGCAGCCTACACATAATAAAGAACAGGTCAGCAGTAATCACTAAACAAACTAATTAGGCACACAGCAGTTGGAGCATCTACCCATAAGTAAATGCTATATAGAAGAATCATGCCTATTCAAATACACTGAATATGCTCAAGGTATTTCAAAAATAAAAAAAAAGAGAGAAAAGCATCACAGCACACATTATCTACATGTCTGTAATTATCATTGCATAGCTACTAGAGTTAATTTGCATTAGTTCAGTTGTCATGGTTGAGAAAAACTGTTATCTCCTTGTTGAACCCCAATTTGCAATCACTATGTTCATACAAGTAGCATTGCCTACCTGGCTCCAATGGGGTAATTTGCCCAGCTGCTACAATGATGGCTGCAAGGATTTACTGCAGAAAATTTCAGAATTGATTTTTATATCAGTTGTCTAATACTGCATATTGGTTTTGAATCACATGTAAGCTGCTAGTCAGTTGTGGTAGTAAATTTGATAGCCCAAGGAAATATATTTATCAAGTAATAAACAGATATGACTGCTACAAGCTAAGAGACAGTAATAACCAAGCACACATATATTCATGTACTACCATTTTAGTTTTGGTAATACCAACTGAGAACTTCAAAAAATTCTCTTAGGAAACAGGAGAGCTATATAAAGATAGTTCTACTAAAACATGATTAGAAGTCATGGTTGAGCTAACTTTTAGTCTACTGAAAATCAAGGAGTAAAAAAGCAAGCTTGAGTTAACAGGGAGAGAAAATTAATTGTCATAATCTATGTCTAATCATTAGTCCCTTCGCAATAAATTTAGATGTCTTAATTTTCTAGTCACAGTGTTGTACAGTGCTGCACCAAAGGCATTGGAATTAAAAAAATCTTGCCACTCATTACTTTAGGAACCTGTGAAAGTGTGAAATATCTTTCCAAGTTGCTAATTTCTGATACACGCCTCACTAATTTTCATTCAGGAGCAATGCTAGACAATTACAACTAAATCACTAAGCATAGTATGTTGGGGGTTTTAGAAAAATATTACAGGCCTGGCTAGATGTCATATTTTTGTGAAATCATGGTATCCAGAAAGTGTATAGAAAACCAACATTGTTTCTGACCCATACCCACCAATTAGTATGAAAGGAAATTTGCAAGTATGACTTGTTTTCTTTTCTTTATGGATCTGAACATATCCAACAACATTAAATCCTAAGGCTTGTTTGGTTCATGACCAACTGTGCCTAACAAAAATTTCAGTTACCAAAATTTTGGCCAACTGTGTCTACAATTTTTAATGCAGAGTACCTGATCTAAATCGGACATCATAACCAATGCAAAAATCACATCTTCATGTCTATCATAGCACACATGTGCTTCTATTCAGTTCAGTCAAACAATCAAGCAATACATGGCAGTTGTGGGGGTTGAGAGCAAACCTGAAAATCTGGAAGCTTTCACCGGGAGGGAGACCCCTGCATCTCCATAGCACCGCCGGGAAGGGATGCGCGCTGGATCGAGGAGGAGGCAGGCCACACAGCTCCGACTGGGAACAGGTCGAGGTCGACAACGCGTGGGGGAGAAGAGAGGAGAGGGAGCCGCTCCACCGCCAGCGCGAGGCGGCCATGGATGCAGCGGAGCCGACCGGAGAGGGAGGGGCTCGCCGGGAGGGAGGGGCAGCCCCTGCTCCTCCACCGCGTGGCTGCCGGGCCAGGGAAGAGGGGCGCGTGGAGGCCGTCGCGTGGAGACCGTCGCGGCCGGCCGCAGCCCCTGCTCCTCCACCGCGCGGCCACCGTCCTCAGCCACCATCCCTTCCTCTGGCCGGGTCGCCGGCGGGAGGGAGGGAGGTGGCGGCAGATCTGCAGGCCAGAGGGGGACGGCGGCGGAGGGAGAGGAAGGGAGCCGGCGGCTGAGGAAGAGGGAGGAGGTGTGGGCGCGACCGGAGACGAGGGCGGAGACGGGCGCCGTGGGAGGAGACGGGGGCGCCGTCGTGGGAGGAGACAGGGCGGGGTGGTGGGAGCAGGCGGAGAGAGAGAGAGAGAGAGGAGAATTTGGGCAGCGGCGGGGAGGGAGTGGGAGGAGGCACGGGCGGTTGGGGGATAGGGGGCAGCTAGGGTTCTGCGGGGGAGGTAATGGGCTGGCGGGGAGATAGTGGGCCAGCAGGGTAGCTGGTGGGCCGGCGGAGGAGTTTGGTGGGCTGTCTCTTCCCCGAGTGCCGCGTTCCTGGCACTCGGGGAAGGAAGCCTCTTCCCCGAGTGTCGTTGTACCAGCACTCGGGGAAGTGTCTCTTCCCCGAGTGCTGATGGAAGGCACTCGGGGATTTTTTGGTATATTTTGTTAGTTTTTTTGTTTTGTTGAATTTTTTTTTGCATACTTCAAATTTGAACTGCAGGTGCATGAAATAATATAATTTGTTGATTCAAAAAATGATATTCATGATATTTGGTGTATATTGAGGACTTATCCAGGAACTCACATGAAATGGCGAGCATCTTGTTGTCGTAACATGACGAACAACTTGCGGGAAAAGTGTTTCTAAATTACAAAAAATTTGAACGAAGTCCGAAAATCACGATACTTGTCGGGGCACCGTGTTATCACATGTATAGGTTGTGTGCAACAATTGAGAAGGTTTCGAGTAAGTTGGGACATTGGATGCCTAAAACCCATACATCTCCCTGTGTGTTATCACATTGATCACAAGTGGAGATGTCTCGGTTTTAGGAATCCGATGTCGCAACTTGTTCGAATGCTTCTCAATTGTTGCACACAACCTCTACATGTGATAACATGACTCCACGACAAGTTTCGTGATTTTCGGACTTCGTTCGGATTTTATGTAATTTAAAAATACTTTTCCCGCAAGTTATTCGTCACGTTACGGCAACAAGATGCTCGAATTTTTATGTGAGTTCCTAGATACGGCCTCAACATACACCAAATATAATGAATATCATTTTTTTGAATTAAGAAATTTCATTACTTCATGCACCTGCAGTTCAAATTCGAAGTTTGTAAAAAAAATTCAATGAAAAGAAAAAATAACTAAATATACCAAAATAATATAAAATTACCTCAAATTTGAACAAGAAGTTTCAAATAATGTGGGATGGCCTCACAAAAAAATTAGGGCAAAAAACAAAAATTATTCCCCGAGTGCTAGGGTGAGGCACTCGGGGAAGAGTGTTTTTAAAATACCTCCGTCCATTTGCACTGTTAAGTACCACTTTTCGTCCCCGAGTGCCTCTCTTCCCCGAGTGTTGCACTCGGGGAAGAGGGCCTTCCCCGAGTGCCTCTCTTCCCCGAGTGCCATGGGCTCTTTGGCACTCGGGGAAGCCTCTCTTCCCCGAGTGTAAGTCTTCCCCGAGTGCAACACTCGGGGAAGAAAATCTTCCCCGAGTGCCCGATTTTTGGCACTCGGGGAAGCAATGGACACTCGGAGAATTTTGCTTCTCCCGTAGTGGCAGGAGGTGGTCGTGGGAGCCGACACAGGCCACGAGCTGTTTTGTCAGAAAAGACCTTTAATCCCAGTTGGTGATACCAAACTAGAACCGAAGAGGACATTTCCGTCTGAGTTACTTGAACCGGAACTAAAGAGTACTCTTTTAGGCTCGAAGTATTAATCTCGGTTGGAATTTAGGTATATTAATCTCTTACCAACTGGGACTAATGTAACTTTTTCAACTAGTGACAACTTTTAGAAAAGTGACCGATTTTTGGAGTTAAAAAAGCTTTCAAAGAATGGACACGCACCTGTTTGAGTATATCAGTTGTGACAACGCCCGGGGCTACACAGTTCACACGAATCTTGTCCTGCGCCCACTCGGCAGCAAGGCTTCTTGTAAGCTGGTTCATTCCTCCTGCAAAGTACGTACGCTTGAATTATGTCAAGAACAAACAAATCTTTTTCTTCCGTCTTAAATATTCATGTTGTGTGAGAACAAGTTCTCATTTATGTCAAGATCGAACAAGTTCTCATTTGAAAAATCTCCGCCGGCCTGCCGTATATATACTACTACGTACCTTTGGATTTGCAGTAGAGCACGAGCCCTGGGAATCCCCGGTGGCTTGTGATGGAGGAGATGTTGACGACGCTTCCTCCTCCGGCGAGGATGTGCGAGCTGGCTGACATGGAAGCTCGACTCCAAGTTCGTCGCCAACACATGCGAGTAGTCCTCCGCCGTGCCCTCCGCCGCCGCTTTGAGCAACAGCTGCCCGGCATTGTTCACCTGTAGTACAGGTGTGTTCAACCATTCAGTGGTGGTTATGCCAGCACTGACCACTGTAATAAACAACAAGCTTGCCGTTGACCTTACCAAGATATCGAGCTTGCCATCGAAGGTTTCCTTGACCGTGTCCATGAGGCTCTCCCGGTCGGCGCGCACGGAGACGTCGCACACGGAGACGGTGACGACGAGCCCCTTCTCCACCCACCGCCGGTGGCTCTCCTCGAGCTCCGCTGCGTTCCGCGCGCACGTGTGCACGCGCGCGCCGAACCCAGCCAGCTCTTCGACGATCCCGTGCCCGATCCCCTTGCTGCCTCCGGTGACCAGCGCCGTCACTCCGGCAAGGCTCCATCTCTCCTCCCGACGACTCCCGCCGGCGGCCGCCATCGTCTGCTGCAAGTGCAAAACCAGCGGTACGGTATATGAGCGAGGTGTTTATGCAATAAATCAACAGCATGGGCGCGACTGATGACGATGACTGATTCGTCTGTGATCGGTAGACGGATGCTCAGATGCATTGTGAATTTGAGATGGCAGGTAGCAGTTGGTGGCAAGCTAAACGCCAATACCTAGTGACATTATGTGTAAACACATTTGGGAGCATAGATGTAAAAGAAGGATTACTATATGCTTGAGCAATCAGATGTGATCCTTAGTTTTTTTGTCTTATCAACTATAGCATTAGACAGAATCTTAGTAATTACAGCTAGTTCAGATAACTTCAGTTTCCATTAGGTAGCTCATCTGGAACCGAACAAAATGGTGCACCTTGGAGCCTCCTCCACACTTCACTGGTTAGTTGCTGAGTCCACCAATTAGATTGTTTTGATTTGATTAGTTGAATGAAGATTAGTTAAGAGGAGAATCAATTTTGAGAAGGGTTTTCTTAGTTCTAAGTTATTGCAGTTTCAGCACTTAGCAACTCTTGGCAGCTTCGTTGGTGACTATTACGATACCCCTTATTGGAAGTGTATCATTGTTTTTGTCGACGCCAAGTTTTATAACTTGATGAATATGTTGCTGCTATTTAAAGTCTCAAGTGGTTTAGAGAAAACTCTTGAACCAATTTAGGAGATTGTTAAGTTGACCTTATCTGAATAATAGTATGGAATATAAGGCACTGTTGGAATCATCCATGTGGAAAAATCATGAGCATTTGGAAAGGGTGAAAATTTGAGCGACATTATTTCGGAGAATATATTTGATAGATTCATAGTAGATAAAAAAAAGAGATAGATCACACGATCCATTTGATGGATGTAGTTACAAACCAAATCCTCAGCAAAATAATACACCTCAGTGTGTATGACAACCATATGCATGCCTGTACTACAGCTAGTTTCACTAGGCATACACACATGCTCCATGGCTGCTTCCGTGTAGTATCGAGCTAAGTTATGGTGCGGCCACCATCGATGCAGATGACCTGGCCGGTCATGTAGGATGCCGCCGGCATGCACAGGAAGGCCACCATCGATGCCACTTCCTCCGGTTCACCGATTCTTCCCATGGGAAGCCGCGCCATCTCCCTCTTCACCAGCTCTGGGTCTATGCTCTTCTGCTCACACCATCAATTAACATATATATTAGATTAATGACCATCATAAGATCGCAAATATAATTGTAATAATGTAATAAAAAGTCTAGCTTTCAACTCACGAGAATCGACCAATTTAATGTATGACGAAATACTACTCCCTTCATCCTTAAATAGATGACGTTTTTAGGGCAAGCAATTTAGTTTATTTTTGAACTAAATTGCTTGTCATAAACATGAGGATGGAGGTAGTATATGTTGAGATTAGGTAAGCTTACATCACTGCTGATGTCAGTCCTGACTCCACCTGGCGCCACGCAGTTGACACGGATGCCATCGCGGGCCCACTCAGTGGCAAGGCTCCTGGTGAGCTGGTTCATGGCGCCCTTGGTCATGGAGTAGATAGCGAGTGCTGGTAGCCCGATGAAGCCGGCAATGGAGGAGATGTGGACGACGCTGCCGCCATTGCTGCTGGTGAGGAGAAGCGGGTGCGCGAGCTGGCTGAGGTGGAAGCAGGATTCGAGATTGGTTGCCATGATCCGGGCGTAGTCGTCGCTGGTGCACTCTGTAGTGGTCTTGAACATGGACCGTCCAGCGTTGTTCACCTGCATGCGTGCTGAGGAATTAGCAAATATGATCATGTACACAATCGTGATTTTGTATGATAAACTTTAATTTATATAGGAAATGAATTAGCAGGAGAGATCATCTCATTTCATTTCGGAATTAATCGTTCCTCCAACTCATAATATTTGGCGTTGGGTAGTTCATTTTTGAACTAGACAACGTCAAATAAAAAGATAGCTCGAGGTAGTACTATTTAGCAGAGCTTCCTCCTGAAAAACATTAGAAGGCCTACTAAACATGCTCTTAGTTTAGTGGTTTAACTGATCACCAATCCATTGCGATTCAATCAAACAGTGATGATGCTTACGAGAATGTCAAGCTTGCCCCCAAAGGTAGCCTTGACGGTGTCCATGAGACTCTCGCGGTCTGCATGTACAGAGACATCGCAGACAGAGACGGTGACGATGAGCCCCTTCTCCTCCCACCGCCGTCGGCACTCCTCCAGCTCCGCCGCATTGCGGGAACACGTGTGCACCCGTGCCCCAAACCCTGCAAGCTCCTCCACAATCGCATGCCTGCAGCCACCAAAACGCACGGCATGATGTCACACATAACATACATAGATAGAAGATTTTAAACTCAGGTCATACATACCCGATACCCTTGCTGCCGCCGGTGACCAGCGCAGTGGCGCCGGCGAGGCTCCATCGCGCCTCCCTTGTCATGCCTTCCACCATCTTCTTTTCCTCTACTTCCCTTAGTTGTATACACTATAGTTGTATATTTGTGTGTGTGTGTATATATATATATATATATATATATATATATATATATACTACTGATGATCTGATGGCTGCAATGTGAGTGATGGATGTAAGTGCAAATTAAATGGGATGGATGGTGGCATGGTGCTACTCCACACAATTATGCATGTATTTATAGTGAATTAGTGATCTCAGGTCACAAAAGGGTCTGTATTGGAGTGCATGCTGCCAACTAGCTAGAGGACATGGGCGGTAAGACACTGGCTACACAGACTTGGTGACTTTGAATAAATTAGTATAAGACCCGGCATATACATCAACTGACGTCCAGATTTGGACAGATACGGCGGCACACTAGAAGATGGCTACTGGCTGGCTGCCCTGCCGGCCAACGGCGGCTGGACTGTTGGTTTATTGCATTGGGAGCGACGACCGGCCACAACAGCTAGCATGCATACTCATATAGGAGTAGACCGGTACCGGCCGGTTCAAGTTTCGGACCTTGTGTCCTTATCTGAATTTCCTTAGCTGAGACTGAAAATGACGTACAGATGCCAATCGCATAGAAACTGTATACTCGCTGGGATGTAACAAGGTTTAACCTGGTGCGGTTTGAAGACTACGCATATTGACGGCGAAATTAACTCATATGAAAGTGTTTGCTGATATAAACGGAGTATATGAGATGAATCGGATTATTCTAAATTTACATAGCACAATCTCTAAGTTCTTAAGATCATTATCGGCCAAAGATCAATTGAGACATTCAATCTTTTATTCTCTAGATGACAACAAAGTTCGGTACATCAAGATGGCATTATTTTCCAGCATAGAGATTCGTATTGCGACAAAGACTTCAAATTAATTTTGCCTCGGTTTTTTTGTCGTACCCTCTTTCTAATATCTAGCACTCTCATATACTCCCTCCATCCTCTATTATATGATGTTGGTTAGCTCAAAAACGAACTAACCAGCGTCATATAAAAAAGAACGGAGGTAGTATTTGTTGCCACGTGAGTCATCAATTTTTTAGTAGAGTCCATAAACTATCACTAGTTTTGTCTGTCTAGGATCACAAACAGTTATAATCCCGTGAAACTAGTCCACCAAGTAAAATTCCACATTTTATTATCTAGTAATTATTATGCTGGAGAAATTCAAACTTTAATTATTTGTTCCCTACTAGCCTAGTCATACAATGACCCATCCTAATACTTTTTTTACATAATTTAATACATTGATCTTGTTCTGAATGTTTAGTAGTTGGTTCCTTCTATATGTTGCGTTATGCACTTGCCTGAAAGAGAAACTGGACACAAATTAGCACTTTACGTGACACCGCTGACCATCCAATAGAAAAATTATCACAATTCTGTGAAGAGAAACACACACGACATAAGTTGACTTAACTTTGTCAAAGATCTTCATTTATATGATGCATGATCACCTGAATATCTAAAGCAACATACACATGTAATAAAGTTGACTTAACTTTAAGTCATCAGCAAAATGTTGTGCACCCTCTGTCACATGTTTGAATCATTATCGGCATTAACACAAATTTCTTAAAGAAAAAATTAACTATTTTCCTAAGTTCCATCAAAGCATAGGTTTGTTTGGGTGAATTCTCTCCTCTTTTACTTGAAGTAAGTAGGGTATAGTATGAAGCCTAAGAAGAGTGCAATTATATACCAAACTCTTAAATATGAGCTAGGAACAATAAATTCACTAAGAATACGCTAGACTATCCATATCACTGGAATGTTTTGCAAGTACTTGTTTACAAGGTCATTTAAAATGCATGATTGTCTGACAAATTAACGTAGCAATAATATGGGCCAGATAGTAAAAAAAACAGACAAACATTTTACTCCCTTCGATTAGAATTATACAAAAGAGACAATTCATATAGCTAGCTTGGATTCTTAGCTGAGGTAAAGACTATACAGATTTCGCACCAAGGGTCTGCGTCAATTAGTTAACAAATTAATCAATTAATATATTGTCCTTTTCTTTTCTATATGGATGTATATATATAATAGCATGTAAAAGTTTGGCAGTAGGAGGGTTTAAATATCACCAGCATTTTTACTATTCGTTCCATTATTGGTGTTCTATATTTTCTAGTCCTTGTGTGTCAGAGAAACAAAATATAGTTGAACGAAAAACTAAAATGATTTGGATTTCTAGACCCCTACCAGTCATAAAAAAAATGTAGTGATTTGAGAGCCGTCCTTATCTCCTGAGGTGGTACTTATAGTTGAACCTGATCAAGAGAATAAAACTACTCTACCATCAACTTCTAAGCTCAGCTGATCGTTGGTCTGCCAGTATCAACTTTATTGGAATTCAAATAATAATGAATTTATAGTCTGTGGTTGCATTCATAATATAATCTAGCTAGACCTGAAATGGAGACATCAGATGTTGAATATTAGGATATGATTTCTACTAGTTTTTGTACTAGATTAGTGTCCAGGTTTAACCAATTATTTTTGCGAAGCGACGACATTTGAACTAAAACTCAACGAACATGTTGGCTTTACTCTCTACTACATGGCCAGCAACTACATTTGCAAAAAAACAATCTGCGAGTGCCGTCCATATCTTCTCTGTGCTTCAGGATCGGAGGAGATATTCATAAGCTGCATCTGACCACGGATCAAACCAGATGACAGAAATTAAGAAAACCCTAATGCACCTTTGACTTAAGCCTGCCGTTGATCTGCCGGTGTCAAGGTATCACAAATAATGAATCTCATGTATATTCTTTGCCTATCTGAGCAACGAGTTCATGCATATCAGATGTTAAATGGTATATGTCGGCAAGAAGAAGCTAGACTCTATATAATTAAACTAGCAATTCTAGAAGAGGAACATGGCAGGAGGATTGCTCGGCCGTCACTATCTTTGGGTGCATTCGTCTTTGCAAGAAATTGACCTACATATATGGTTATATCTAATCACTCTACTGACCTTGTGAGGTGGCTAGTTATACAGTTATTAACTCCGATGAACATGATATGATTAACCTAGCAAAGTCACAAATGGGAGATACTATACACTAGCGGATATTCATCAATTATTTTTGGAGATACGGCACATATGGCTGTAGATACGTGATCTTTTTCATGGAGTAGTGGTGATCACATGCATCGAGATGCAGCCGAGAGTTTTTATTTTAAATGCAACAAATCAAAGTCAAATGATGTTGAAGATGCGTACGTG
The DNA here is from genome assembly GCA_036936925.1 of Cenchrus fungigraminus. NCBI lineage: Eukaryota > Viridiplantae > Streptophyta > Magnoliopsida > Poales > Poaceae > Cenchrus > Cenchrus fungigraminus. Next base: position 128,501,803 of record CM072779.1, read on the forward strand.
TTAACGTGTGCCTTCCAGTTGACTCTTAATTAGCATATATGTTAGTTCAGGATTTGCCGTTTCAGTCAAAGTCATGAATATTCTCTTTTCTTAAATTAGTGAGAGTAATGGGTCAACGTACTAAGATAATTGTCCATTATATTGGTTGGCTTAGTTGAAACAGAACCACAGGACATATGCAGCCACCTGAGGTTTGCCTCCCGTTCCGTTCCGATTGTTTTTCTACATTATGATTATGTTCCTATTTTTACCAAATTATGAAAAATTGTCAGATTCAATTAATTTTAATGTCACTCTTCATTATTTTGTAGTAGTTTACTTTCATAAATGTAGAAAAAATCCCGTTCCATTCTGACTGTTTTTCTACATTTATGATTTCGTGTTCGACCTTTTTCGACCGTTTCATCCCCCATCTCCACACTCAGGAGCGAATTTTGGGAAAGGGCCAAATCATTTCTAGTTTCACAATTTTTTCATGAAGTCATGAATATGGTATTGTCGGAGATGAAGATGATGGCATTGGTAGGATAATTGAAACCTGCTAAAGTATATCCAAGTAAAAAGACATCGAAATATGTCATAGATCAAATGTTTTAGTTAAATTATAAAGTACAAGACATAGAACAATATCATACATATAAATGTTTATTCGAGTAATAGACATTTCACAAGTCACATAATACATGATAGGACTCGAAGGAACGAATAGAGAGGGTGCTATCAGGTGATGTGGCTGGGTTAGCTTGAGCCAACCCTTGGCCCTTGTGGGTGGTTATATGGGATATGAAGAGAAAGTAGCTAGGAATTCAATGACAGCATATCAAATAAAAAAACTGAAAATGATCCAAAGGATCAAAATCACTACCGTACCACTCTTGCTTCTGTATTTGTTTTTTATTATTTAATTTTTTACCGTTATAATTTTTGTCTCATTATTATCCTAAAATTCAGTAAAAATTCGAAAACAAGTTCCTGTAAATATGATTTTTGTTTTTACTTTCACTTTTGGAGACATGTAGAAGAAAACAAAAATGGAACTTCCAAAGGAAAACCAACCAAACGTCCTTTGATTTTAAGTTCTTGGACAACATAATTTCGATAGACATTACTAAAATGTTACATAAAATTGGCAGTTACTTAGTAACAAGTTTGAAAATTAACTAATTATAGCCGAGGTGTTGCTCTTCTTCTAACTCACATCATCTTCTTTCTCTACCCAATATATAAAATGTCTCCACAATCAGAATTATATGCCAATTGCTTATGCGGTTAAGCTGCACCCACCCTACAGGCATTTCTATCCACATTCTTTCTGGTCCTGCCATCGCCTCCCTCGGGATTTCCTCTACCATACCTTCTTGGTTTGCAAACTTACCTACTGTTGAGAAAAAAAATGGACTAGGACACCTTATTACAACAATTGTTTTTTTTGTGGTCTCTAATGCACAAATATGAGTTTTCAACATTTGGATCATGTAGCCTTACAAATTACAACACTTATTATGCATGTGAGACATAACCCCTTTTTCCTTCTTTTTAAGCTTTGTTTCGGTATACTTGGATAGTACCAGGTAGTACCTTGTACTGTCCTATTGGTACTACCTGGTACTATTAGTATTAGATCTCATCTGATGGATGGCTTGCATTAAATACATGCACTCTAAAATTTTCCTCTGTTTAAAGTCAGCAAATTGATACAATCACACTAGAAAAAAACCAAGCTTGTATTACAAACCCAAACCAGAAATCCTCAGCACAATGCACACAAATGTACAAAAGAAAATGTGGTGTGCCTGTTGATGACTTGGCCGGTCGATCATGTAGGACAAACAACTAAGCTAGCTAAGCTATTGTGCGGCCGCCGTCAACGCAGATGACTTGTCCGGTCATGTAGGACGCCGCCGGCATGCAGAGGAAGGCAACCATGGATGCCACCTCCTCCGGCTCGGCGATCCTCCCCATCGGCAGCCGTGCCATCTCCTTCTTCACCAGCTCCGGGTCTATCGTCCTCTGTTTATTATTAATCCATCATTAATCAAAGTTAAGTCGAATGAAAAACTATATCGATCAGATGATGATCAACTGATAACCAGAGACTTAAGTTGCTTACATCACTGCTAATGTCAGTCCTGACACCACCGGGCGCGACGCAGTTGACGCGGATGCCGTCACCGGCCCACTCCGCGGCGAGGCTCCTGGTGAGCTGGTTCATGGCGCCCTTGGTCATGGAATAGACAGCGAGCGCCGGGAGCCCGACGAAACTGGCGACCGAGGAGATGTGGACCACGCTGCCGCCGCCACCGCCGGCGAGGAGGAGCGGACGCGCGAGCTGGCTGAGGTGGAAGCATGACTCGAGGTTGGTCGCCATGATCCGCGCGTAGTCCTCGCCGGTGCAGTCCGCCGCTGCCTTGAACAGGGACTGCCCCGCGTTGTTGACGAGGACATCGAGCTTGCCGCCGAAGACGGCCTTGACGGTGGCCATGAGGTCCTCGCGGTCGGACCGCACCGAGACGTCGCAGACGGAGACGGTGACGACGAGGCCCTTCTCCTCCCACCGCCGGCGGCACGCCTCCAGCTCCGCCGCGTTGCGGGCACACGTGTGCACACGCGCGCCGAACCCCGCTAGCTCCTCCACGATCGCGTGCCCGATGCCCTTGCTGCCGCCGGTGACGAGCGCCGTTGCTCCGGCGAGGCTCCACCGCTTGGCCATGCTCCTGCCGGCAGCCACCATCTTCTAATCCTCTTGTAGCTAGAGAAATTAATGTGATCAAAGGATGTAGAATGCAAATAAGACTGCGATGAGATGCTACCACATCCATGCACTGCGTATTTATAGTGATCTGACGAAATGACACCTCAATCGAAATGTCTACTCCACATCCAAGAAGAGTTGCTGACTTCGATTAAATTAGTATAAGACCATGTATGTTCATCTGACGGCAGGATTTGGACAGATACGGTGCACAAGAAGACGGCTACCGTCAGGCCGGCCAACGACTCCTGGTTTATTCGAAGCATCCGGCCATGACAACATACTTAACCAGAGAACAAAATACTAGTTTATTTAGGAATTCCACTCCCATTCAATATCATATGCATATGTGTCATGTGTGTCCAATTGTCTCAATTTGCTGACCTGAGCAAACAGGAGCCAAAGACTGCTCAAACTAATTTAAAATGTCACTGTGTCTAAGTATAGGTGAGCACACCATATTCTAACTCTCCCTCCTCGTGTACACAAGGCAAGATGGCGTTCATGTTGCTTACAAACTTCAAGTTTCAATTGCATTCATTCTCTCTCTCTCTCTCTCTCTCTCTCTCTCTATCTTCTTTAGATTATCCATCATTTTCTCATTTTATTCAACCTTAGTGAATCACTTGCCAGATGCCACCAACGTAACTATTCCCTCTGTCCCATATTATTACTATCCATTTTGACTTTTCTACATACATAGATTTTTATATACACCTAAAACATATTATGTCTAAGTACATTTCAAGCTGAACTATGTATATAGAAAAACCAAAATGAATAGAAATTTGGGACGGAGGAAGTGCCATGCGTACGTAGACTCAAAGCTTAATCATCTTGTCCAATATCAGAGTTAGGTCGTACAATGAAACATCCTAATAAATGTTATAACTATTCAATATATTGATCTACTTTTAAATGTTAAGTAGTCAATTTTCTGTTTTATATATTAAGTAGTCAGTTTTCTCAAATTTGACTGCCGTTTATTAAATTCCAATGGCAAGATACATTGCTTCGAACCATATATATAGTTACAGAAAAATTAATAGCACTATTATGCATAAAAATTCATGCATTCATGACAAGGAGTTGACTTACTTTTGTCGTGCGTTGAGCTTCTAATGTCAAAGTTATGAATACATATAATGCATAATCACCTAAATATAAAACGGTGAGGACCTAACATGCTTTTTTAATACAACAATTAAGCAAGCTAGACATGAACTTCAAGTCATAAGCTAGCAAAACTGTGTCAGGTGTGCACTCTGCCAGGTGTCCATGTTTGGGTCACAATCAACTTAACTTATTGATCATGGAAAAGACTTAGTCTGGTGTGTATGATTGTCTGTTAAATTAAGTAAGCAAGTCGACCGGGTCAAATAGTATTGTTGAAGCTTTTCTGACTTTCACAGACTAGGAAATATGAATACAATAATTTCTTATTTCCTTTGATTGACGCCAAAGGTAAACCGAACTTTTCCTTCAAAAAGCACAGACCTTTAAAAACATTTGGGAGGGTGAGCTTGTTTGATAAAATGGCTGTTCTTAGACTTGTGCAATAAAATATGTTTGTGTCTGCATTTGTACTGAGAGGCGACAACATCTCCATTTTCTTATCAACCTGTATGAGGCTTACATTGACCAAAAAGACACACTAATGTGCACCGTTGACTTGATTGAGCCGATCATTGATCAACTAGTGTCAATACTAACATTGGAGTTTATGAGAATTTCATATTTCCTGTTGAATTTCACCATCTTCACCATCTGTTATAAATTATCGTTGATCTACTAGTGTCCATACTAACAGCCTAGTCAAGATGGTGAAATTTATTAGAATGTTTCTACCAGTTTTAGCGTGTACAAATTTTTAACCATTGGAGTTTCTACTGCACGTACTACATCTTCTCATTTATCAACAAGACAACATTGCATATAAATAGGAAAAGACAAAAAAAATCATTGAGTGGCGCCCATATATATCTAATCAAAAGCCAGATGACAGAGCTTAAGAACAAAACCTAGCTAATGGACCATTGACTCAAGCCTCGTGTTGATCTGCCGGTGTCAAGGTATCCCAAATAATGGATCATGCATATTCTTTTGCTGTCCATCTGGCAGCAAACGTGTACGGTGCATTGATCCTTGCTAGACTGATTTGCAAGATTGGGCAAGATCACAAGTCACAAAGCCGATGATGCTCTTGCTCAATGCCCATCTTATAGACTGGTACCTAGCGTAGAGACCGGGATACCCAATCCTGTACTAAATTGGCGTAGCCAAGGGGGGGCTGGCAGGGGCCATGGCCCCCCCTATGGCTTGCAAATTTCCACTGAAAATTCGATTTTGATCAAAAATTTTAGATAAATTAGCACTATTAGCCCCCCTCAACAATGAAAAAAAATCAATTCCTGGCTACGCTATCCTCTGTAGGTAGGAGATATGTGTGCAACAGTGTACGAGTGCTGTAGATACGCAAATCTTCCCCATTAACAAGCGCTGGATTTGTGGTGATCGATCACATGGCTGGAGAGATGTTGCCAAATTTTGTTAACCAGGAAATGATACCAAAGTCAAACCATATGTCGAGGTTGCAACATGCATGCAAAGTGCATTCCTGCAGTCTCTTATATTTTTGCATGCGTTTACGATTTTCGTTTGAGTAACAAGTGTAAGAATAAATAGATTTTGGTTCTCTAGATATTCATATGAAATAGTGTAGAAATATATAAGTTTTTCATCAAAAAAATGTTTAGATAGATATTGGTGCATCAGAAAATACGGGATTTGGCCCAAAATTGTGTTGAACAATTTGGTGGAAGAACAAACAGGCCGCCGGCAACCAATATAGATAGGCCCAGATAATTTGCTCAAACAAGCTGGCGCTCATTTAAGGAATTCTTTTAGCATGACGGACGGCCCGCGTGGGAAGGAGTAGCCCAACGCTTCTTCACGGCCCAAAAGCACCATGGTTCAAAATTCAAACACCCCGGTTTCATTTTTTCGTAATGAACGGCTATGTGGGCACAGCAGCAATATTCATATAGCATTCCGAAGTCTCCGACCAGGCTGATTAGAGATGCTTTAGATGATAGCTAATTTGTTAGGGACGTAGCCTCCAAATATTGGATTTCAATCAAGTTGTCACAATTTCTTTGTTCCAAAGATGTTCTAGTTTTTTTTTCTAAGGCACATATATCCAATTTTAAGCAAATATTTTGTATATACTTAGTCAAATTATGAGAAATCTAACATATAAAAAATGTGATCTAAATTACCCGCATGCAAGGAAACATCTTTTTGGTGGAGAGACATTGTGAGCTACACAGAAGACTTTTTCAAAATTGCCAGCTGTAAGACCATATCTTTTGGGAAAATTTTTGGAACGCAGGGGTCTTAAAATGGAGGTTTCGTCACCTTTTCTCCTTTGCTCGACACAAAAATACTTCAGTACTGCTATTATGCTCAAATGAGATAGGTCGAAACTTCTGGCAGCCCCTCTCTCAGATAGTTTTCAACCAGCACCAGGAATTGCAAGCCTTGCTGCCAACACTCCAAAACAGGGATGGGTTCAGTGTTGAGTGGAATTATATTTGGAATTCACCTGTCTTTACCTCAAAGCAAGCTTACAAGTATCTCTCTGGTACTCAACAGGCTTCTCCTTTGTTCAAATGGATGTGGAAATTCAGAGCTTTGCCCAAACACAAGTTCTGCTTCTGGTTGTTCCTCAAAGACAGACTCAACACTAGGAATTCGCTTAGAAGGAAACACATGCATCTGGAGTGCTACAATTGTGTTCTATGTGTGGAGCAGCAGGAGAAAACTCTCTTCCATCTGTTTCTTTTCGTGCCCTTTCAGTCAGACTTCCTGGATTTACCTTGATGTGGAATGGGATCTCAACATTCCTGGGCCTTCTATGCTTGCACAAGTTGGATCAATCATTTTCAGGGAAATTATAATGGTGGCTGCGTGGTCATTGTGGTGTCATAGAAATTCAATCATTTTTTATGGAGCTTCCCTATCTTTTTCTAGTTGGATGGCTCTTTTCCTAGCAGATATGGGCCTAGTTTCCCTTAGGGTCAAACCAGCTATTAGGGAGAAGATAAATTTGTGGTTGAGTAATCTTTTGTAATTTTTCTTCTTTTCTTTTGAGGCAGGCCTTTCCCATTGTACATATCCATTATTCTCACACACACAAAAAAAAAACACACACACACACAGATGTTGGTAGGGGCCTCCCCTGCTGTTTCCCGTAAAAAACACTATATTAAAATCATAGAATGTGCAATAGATTTGGCTTGACTCGCTGTACCCACGAGCCGAAAACTGAACCTGAAGGTGCAACAATCCATGGTGTGGGCCTCAAGCTCCGTGTCATCCATCCATAATAATTATTTTTTAATACATTGAAGAAATTAGAGATTGAAATAATTCCTCACATATGCCAACTCGAAATCCCATATATACCATCGTGAGCGACTGTGAAGGATCCCACGTATCATCTTATTATTACTAATTAGAGGCTTCTTTTGAAATCTTCACATGAAGCCACCTAGGAATCCTAGGTGGACAGTATGAAAAAAGAGAAGTTTCCACATGAAGGCACTTAGGAATCCTATGTGGACACTTGAAAAAAATATTATTGATTTTAATAGCCGTTGGATGTATTTTGTTTCTAAAATTACCCACCAATACCATTATGAAGAACTAACAAAAACAATCATCCTATATATTTGTCTAAATTATCCACATGTGCCACTGAAAAAATAAATCTAAACCATCTCCCGATAATATCTAACACAATAAATATCTTTGCTTCAAATAAAAAATTGTCCAACTATCCTATCATGTCTGTCACATGTAATGTAATATAACATAACTAGTCTCTTGTCTTTTGTCTCTTTCCTATGTTTACATCATAAAAAGAATCTTTAGCTAATACAACTAACAAACTAGATACGTACGTGTATATGCCTACTAATTAGATTTTTCTTGCCTTGAATATCGCTTCCATACTTTAATCATAAAAACAATCTATCCTAAAAAGTTGTTAGTTAATACAACAAATTATATACTTTTCCTGTGCATATATAAAATTATAAAAAGAGAGTTGACATCTTTCAAGAAACATCTCTTTTGTGCACTTCTCTATCAACTAGTGTCTACTGCTACTTTCATCAATAGAACTAGGTCCCCTGTTGCTATACAACAGAACTATACGATCAACCTAAGCATTCTTCTATGGCTGCACGAAACATTTTACACCCATTAGTTACAACACTAGAGATCAATTCACAACGAGACATTGTTTTTCGAGTTTGTTTGATTCTCTTCTACAATTAGATAACTTTTTATGACATATATTACTACTACTAAATTATTTGTTTATTGTTTGGTCTGATGCGTGCTACAATTAGGTTAATTTTTCATGGTATATATTACGAATACTAAATTATTAGTTTATTGTTTGTCCTGCTACCTGCTACAATTAGATTAATTTTTTCATGGTATATGTTATGACTACTAAATTATATGTTTATTATTAGGTCTGCTGCGTGCTAGGTATAGATGACTTGCTTCTCACAATTGTTCTCAAACTGTTATTCTTTTCGATTCTTTCTATCGAATTAGTTTTACTTGATTGTTATTTGTGTACCATAACTTACGTATAGAAAATTTTCATATTTGTATATTATGTCTTTTGTTTGGAAAAATAACACAATTAGATCCATCGGCATCTTTTGCTAATGCAGTTTAACAAGTTGCAATGGTGAACAAAATCTTAAGTGAAATTAGACCGGGAAATGAATTGTGAAACACCAAGGAAAGAGTAACCAAATTGTGGATAGGTTCAGTTTGATTGCTTTTTTATTATTTTCAGTTTACAAATTATTAATGATGATGAAAAAAAGAACCATTATGCTCAGTTTTATCAATATGACCTATATGGAAAAGTTCAAACCACTAATTGAAGAAGAAAATGTGTACATAATTGCAATGTCAGAGTCACACCAACAACATAGAAGTATCAGTCAATGGAAAATTATAGGGTAGTACGTCAACTTCTTGCCCACAACTACTCTAAAAAGGTTCAAAGATAATGAAAATATTCCAAAGTATAGTTTCAAGTTCATGAGTATGAATATGCTTTCGATAAGGAATAAATGTTGACACGTACCTATCAAGTAAATCATTGCTGACTTTACAATTTCTACACTTTCACTCATTTGTTGGTCATCTAATAATAATTCATACTTATGTTTCTTAGATTTTATAGGAGTGGCAACACACATTGGACCCGTAGAAGAAACAAGGACAAATTTCAGATTTACCAAAATCTGTGATATTTGGCTCTTGATCGAGGAATTCTCTTTTTTTAGTAGAAAGTAACTACAAAACTTTTAACACTTACATGCATGCTACAAAACCTCCATTGAATTAAAAATATCTTCTATAATTCTGATCAAAATAATTCACCAGTGACACCTGGCATCAACTGTAACATGATCTAAGAAAAAAAATAAAGCAAATCATGAAACACATAAAATAAATAATACATTGGTGGAACCATTACAAGTAATGATCTGAACAACTCTTAGTTATTAATTCTTTATTTATAAATCATGAACTAACCGATGTAATTTTAAACACAAATATTTACACGGTTGAATTCAAAAAGACCGGCCTCTGACGCACCCACATACTCAAATTCAATTATCTCTTGATAAGTGCTACATTGGGAGCAAACTATAGCACGAAGAAGATAAGAAACGTTGAGATTTGCGTCTTATTATTACGGTTGATCTTTCAATAAAACAAAATTAGTTGTACTTATTATTTTTCAAGCATATTATGCAATGTAATATTAAATTATAAGGATCTCTCTCCCAAAGTATACTGACCAAATGCTAATTAATATATTATATTTATAGTCCACGTTGCAGAATTGTGTGAACCTTATTATGATGCTTCTAATAAAAATAAACAATAATTAATAATAATTAAAGTAAAGTGCTAGTCCGTGCAGAAGCACGGTTTGATGGACTAGTAGACATAACAATAGTATACGAGGGATTACATTTTTTCAGTGGCAAATGAGGAAAGTAGTATTACATCCTGGTAGAAGGCTAGACAGATCTCAATCTTTTGGAGCTGTGGAAGGAACATTGAATCAAACTCAAAAACTTTGTACAATATAGGAAGAAAAGATCATACTCTTTGGTTTTGGTTGTTGTATTGCCTGGTTTGGAAGACAGACGGAAGACACAACAATGAACAAGAAGCCTTTGGCACCATTATTTCTGCTTTGGTTTTGGTTGTTGTATTGCCTAGTTTGGACTCTCATCTTATTTTTAATTAATATAATCAGTTTCTGCCTGATTCATTTCGAAAAGTATCTTGATCAGACCCTTTCAACGTAGTAGCTAGCTGTAGGCCTGTAGGCCAACACAATTAGGCGCTGGAGGACAAAACTCATCCGCTCGGTCAAGCGCTAATATAATGGTCCGGCCACCGTCGACGAAGATGACCTGGCCGGTAATGTAGGATGCCGCCGGCAAGCAGAGGAACGACACGACGGAGGCCACGTCCTCCGGCTTGCCGATCTGCTGCGTCAGGATGCGTGACACCTCTTGCTCAGTGCCTCCGTATGTATGTATGGATGGCCGAACAATTACAGGGAAATTAAATTCACACCATTTCACTGCTTCAATTTAGGCTCGGTTGGTCGGCCGCTCACTCGTGGATTCAACACATACCCTTGACCGTCTCGGTGATGATCGTGCCCGACGCAACGCTGTTCACACGAATATTGTCACGGGCCCACTCGGCAGCCAGGCTCCTCGTCAACTGGTTCAGTCTTCATGCACGAATGCAAAACGCAATTCAAGTTTGCATGTTAAAATAAATTACTACTTTGTAGTTTGAAATCAGTTTGTCATTCAGTATTTTTGAAAGCATATATCATCTCGTCTCATTTATGTTATGTACCTTTGGTGGTGGAGTAGAGCTGTTCCCCGGGGAAGGCGATGAAGCTCGCGACAGAGGAGATGATGTGAACATTGCTTCCGCCGCTGCTAGTGACGGAGGCGTTGCGGAGGATCGAGCGGGTGCGCGAGCTGATCCAGGGCTCATTCGTCTCCACCGGATTGAATTTCGGCCAGAATTGATAAATATAACATAAAAATTATGATAGTTACTGTAAGAGATTCAGATTTATTCCGAGTTGGAAACTAATTTACTCATGATATGTATACCAGAGACTCAGAATTAATCAACTAGTTAAGAGGTGTGGGATCGAGAAGAGCGCACAACTCAGTTGGTCGTGCCTTGCGGTCAGCAGGTCGCCCGCCCACGTTCGATTCCCGTCGGCGCGGGTGTCTCACCGGGTCCCCCCCCCCAACAAAAAAAATCTCCTCGCCGGTTAGCCGGAGTTCGGGGTTTTTTCTAGGCCGGAGCCGGTTCCTTCTTCTTAATGAAAAACTTTGGGGAGGTCTCCCCTCACTGGTCTAGTTTTTTTAAGAGGTGTGGAATCAATTCGGCTCTTTAGTCTCTTATTGTATTTATCATGTTGAGTAAATTAGTTCTCTATCTGGAATAAATCCGACCCTCTATACTATCTATCATGTTTTTCTTGAAATATCTATCATTTCCGACCGGATTGAATCCGATGGAAACGAAAACAGGGCTTGTTCGTTTTTATGGGATTCAATCCGGCCGGAAATGATAGATATGCCTAGAAAATCATGATAGATACTATAGAGAGTCGGATTTATTCCGGATGACGAATTAATTTACTCATCATGATAGGTATAAATAAGAGACCGAAGAGCCGGATTGAATCCACACCTCTTGACTAGTGAATTAATTTCGGGTCTCTTAGTGCACATATTATGAGCAAATTAGTTACCGACCCGGAATAAATCCGGCTCTCTATAATAGCTATCATGATTTTCTAGGTATATTTATCATTTCCGGCCGGATTGAATCCCATGGACACGAACAAGCCCTCAGGTGGAAGCACACGTCTCCAGGTTGGTCGCCATGATCCGGGCGTAGTCCGCCGCCGGCTTGAGCAGCGACATCCCCGCGTTGTTCATCATCATAAGACCCACGTTTATTTTTCTGACGGCCAACGACTAGTGGTTTACTAATTGGAATCATCCGGCCACAACAATATACTATACCTATGGAATCTGCACCAGCTAGAGAGCAAAGAATTCCCTTGCTCCAGTTAAAAAGTACAGTGCACAATTTGGCACGGTACGGTCCCTATGAAGTTATATATTGCCGATAATGTAAAAAATATTCGGTTGATTGATTACCTTAATTATGGGCAATGCTTTTGTAGGGAATCACGCAGTTTGCAATTTTTTGAAACTTCAAGGAGATATGCTAATTTGTAGTAGAAAATTTTAAGATTGTGCAAGTAATGCAAACTTTGGTACTAATGTTCAAAATTATAAGTTGATTTCCAGAAAGATTGGTTTGCTTACTATTGCTGTACTCTGTACAACTTTCTACCTTGAGAGATCCTTAGTGTCATGGAACCAAAGTTTATTTTCTTTGTGAGATAAACACTTATCAAAGAAACGCAAACAAATATATAGTCTCTCAACTGTGTTGATACAAAATGGAAACAAGAAACGGTCTTGAGTGCCATCCACATATATCTTATTTTGTTCATTCAGTTTGAGATAACCGATTACTCATAACCTGACCATAATAAGAAGCCAGATGGCAGAACTTACTAAATCCCTTCCCCAGTGCACCACTGTTCGTCTGGTTGACGACTGGTGGCTGGTGCTGATTTGTTCTGAGGAAAAAGTACCGCTGGCTGTAGCTGGTGGCTGATTTGTTCTGAGAGAAAAGTACCGCTGACTGGTGGCTGATAAGTCAGACGAACAGGGTGACTTAAGCAACTGTCATTGATAGGTAGTTTCAAAATATCTAAAATGGATCATGCAAGATGCATGTATTGACTTTGTGAGGTGGCGGCTAGAGTGCTATAGCTGTAGACTTATGGTTGAGTCCCGCGAACATGATTAGCCAATGATGCTAGTCTGACAGACTCGTATGTAAGCATATAGCCTCTATTGAAATCATGTGTATTGAGAGGCATACAAGTGGTGTACAAATGTGTTTAGATACACACTTATATATGTCCTGCCTAATAAGTGACTTTGGATCTGCGGAAATCACACAAAGACGACATTGCCAGAGTTTTTAGACAGTAAAAATGAAGGTCAAAGAATATATTCTTGTACTGAGCACTCATTGTTAAATAATACATTGAATTTTCCAACAATATAATTGTAATACTCTATAGTGATGGATTCTCTCTGTCATGAAAATCATTTTTTCGATGGTATATTTGGATACTCGCAGAGGTGAAAAATTAATGATCAATGATATATTTGTTATGTTGTAAAAGTGGAAGCATGTTGTTATTACATTATATATTGTTTAAAAGGTGAGAATTTATTATTGCAAGTATTTTAGCAATTGTATTAAAGGGGAGAAAACAAATGAAGTAGAAGGGGTGAAAAATAGAAAAGAGACAAAACCAAAATATGTAAGACTTGTTGCAAATTATAAATTGGTTGTCAAGTAGTCTTCCTATGCAATCCAGTTGAAATTCTATTATACAACAATTTTGTAAGCAAATTTTTGTCTTACCTAGTGCAAATCATTTGACTACACCATCTATGAATAAATAAGCAAGTTGATATTACTATTTTTGGTAATTCAGATGTGAATATTGGCCTAGTAAATTCAGGATGCAAATGGATCAGGTGCAAATCTATAAAAAAAGTATTTAAGTATTTAAGTCATTGTGTGTAGATTGCAAAAAGAATCCAAGACGTATGAATAGCCCCAAATTGCTGATTTTTCTATAGCATGTATTAAGAATAAATTCAAAGTTGAAGATTATATATAATTCATGTTTCAAAGTTGGAATGTGATATGTTCAATAAAAATTAATGAATTATGCAAAATATCAAAAGAAATTCTCACTGTTTAAAAATGTTGGAAGAGTTTTTGATTTTAAATACAAATTAACTAATAAGACCATTATCTTTATTGAGAACTCAAACAAACAACAAGAAAACATTGCTTGCAAGCATCATTTGATAGTTGTCGATAGTTGGTCCAGAAAACAAACCCAACAAAGATCGATACCAATATACTCAATCAACATGTAACAACACACGTCAAGTTGCTTGCTCTAGATCAGGCACTAATGGTACGACCACCGTCAATGCGGATGAAATGGCCGGTGATGTAGGATGGTGCATGGATGCATAGGAATGACACGGTGGATGCCAACTCCAACGGCTCACCATGTTGGTGTAGCTCGGGTTAACCTTGTGGTTGTGGGTTCGGGCCCACGGTGGGCGCCAACTGTTGGTGTAGCTCGGGCCCGAAGGTGGACGTCGAAACAACAGTCCCCTTTGCACTCTCTCTCCTGAAGGGCTTTGGTGAGCCACCCTTCGAAAGCCCCTCCTGTTTTTCCCGTCTATCCTACTTCGATCCTAATTCTACTTCTACTTCTACTTCTACTGCTAAATATGAATAAAATGCGAAGACAAGAAAGAAACTAAGCCTTCTGAGCTCTCTTCTCATTCAATGCGGGTCACCTCAATTACAGGAGACCCCTCTATTTATAGGGGGGGCGCGTCCAACACTTTCCAACACAATTACACCTTTTTACCCACAACGGCTAGTTCTCGACACCTTTCAAGGGGCATTACAGGGAATACGGCCTTCGTACGGCCACGCCAGCTCCTTCGTACGGTCGTGCCAGCCTGCTTCCACGTCGACGACTCCTTTACACGAGCGTTCCTCCACCGTGGCTTCGTACGGACATCGCTGTGTTCGTTTCCCGCACGGCGCCACACTTCCACGCCGCTCCCTTCGCCTTCATCTGCCACCGTTGCCTCCGGGTCGAAGCAGCTTCGTTGCGAAGGCACTTCGCCCTCCGTAATTCTCTTCATAAGCTTCACGAACACAACCTGCTCAACAACTCTCAACAGACAGAGAGTGTGTTAATCTGTTAATCATTGTTGCGAAGGTGCTTCGTCGCGAAGCAGCTTCGCATTAGGATAGACCGTCAAAAAATATACGTCCGATGGTGGTTGTTCCGAAGCTCCATTCCCCAACACACCACTCCACCGCATCAAAATCTGCAACAACTCTTGCTCCAGTGCCCCACCGATGCCTATGTGCATACACGTAGTATATTTATCATAGGTCTTGAACAAATTGTGAAAAAGTAATATAAACAACATTTTTTATAGGTTTGCATATTTTTAGGTAGCTCACATACACAATAAGTACTTACTCCCTCTGTCCCGTTAAGATGGTCGCTGCAAAAATGAACCACAAACCAAGGCGATGGAAAAAAGACCCTGTCACCCCTATACTCCCTCCGTCCCGCACATGGGTGGGTCCCACCATCATTTTCCTTCTCCTTACTCTCTCCGCCATCTCTCGACGCCATTTTTCTTCCCGAGATCCACCGAGGGAGCCTGGACGCCGCTGCCGGAGAAGCCGCTGCGCCTGGAGGGCCGGAACGACGCGCATGGAGTTGCACCGGAGAGCGCCTGGTCCACGCCGCCGGCGACCAAAGTGTCGACGCGCTTGAGGAGGAGGTTGGGGAAGAGACCGCTGGCGGCTACCCGCCCGCGGAGGGGAGGCCTGCCCAGGGGAGGCGGATGCCGTGCGCCGCCAGGGAGCCTTGGCGGCGGCGCGCGGAGAAGGAACTGACGACGAGGGGCTTGTGGATGATGCTGGGCAGGTGCGCGCGACGGTGAGCTGCTTGTAGATGAGGATGGGCTGGTGCAAGGTTGGGGATGAGGCTGCGCAAGCTCCCTCCTCTCCGCCGCGAAGCTGCCGCGAGTGCGGCTGCCATGGCTCTCTCCTCCCTGTGCCAGAGCTGGCGTGAGAACGGCGGCCGCAGCTCCATTCTCCCCGCGGCGGAGCTGACTGCCGTCGCTGTGGTCGGGGAGTGAAAGCCGCGCACGTCATCCACGAGGTCGCCGTTCTCGAGTTCGTCGTCGCGGTCGGGGAACAGATAAGGTCGCGCATGTTGTCCCCGAGCTCGTCGCCGCATTGAGCTCGTGCATGAAGCCTCTCCGGATTTGTCGGCGCGACCGCTTCCCGCCTGCGCCCTTCTCCCCCACCTCGGCATCCTCCGCCGCGTCCTCCGCTGTCCAGCCGCGCGGCGACCTCCTCCCCCGCCACTGCTCCTCTGCACTCTGCTATTGGTGGCGCAGGGGATTGGACAGAGGTTGGGGATAAGATGATTTTTTTACTGCCTCTGTGCTGCACTCGCTAGGCTTTGTGGTGCTGGTGCCTTTGATTTTTTAATTGACCACGCAGTAGTGCGGTGCAGCAGCTACGCGCCTGTGCCTACTCCCCTAGGCGAACGACAATGTTTTTGGGATGAGTCTTTGTTGCTTCTGCGACCGTCATTACGGAACGGAGGGAGTACTTGTTTGACCATGTCAGTCATGATTATGCCTGACGTGAGGTAGTTGACACGGATCATGTCCTGGGCCCACTCGACAGCTAGGCTCCTTGTGAGCTGGTTCAGTACTCCTTCATGCACGATTTTTTTCGTGATCAAATAAAGTGGAGCTCTATAATTTTATTTTTTCTATTCTTTTAAAAAGAATGTCATCATGTACCTTTTGAGGTGTTGTAGAGCGCCTGCAACATGTCGAGTTTGCTGTCGAAGGTGGCGGTGGCCTTGATGGTGTCCACGAGCCTCTCCAAGTCAGTGGTGTGCATGGTGATGTCGTAGACGAAGATGGTGACAGCGAGCCCCTCCTTGGCCCTATTATCGCCGGCACTCCTATGTCCCCGCGCTGCGGGAGCACGTGTGCACCCGCGCACTGAACCCCACCCCCACCAGTAGGATGGAAATATGAAAATGAAATCTGAATTATCCGATATCCGTATGTGTTAAAATATAAATATGAAATCTGTGGGGACCCTCCTTCGGGATTCCCGCTAATGCCTGTGTTAGTCCCTGGATCGGGTAGGCTAACACAATTATTATCAGAGTTAGTATATGAAGCAATAAATGACGTATATTAAAAGAAATACCTTAACGCAGCGAAAGGGAAGTGCAGGTGCCCATCCACTAAGAGATGGTCTACAATACCCGGAATCCTCGAGACAACCTATGAATGATGAAAGCAAGGCTGAGTACACTTATGGTTGGTACTCAGCAAATCCCAACTTAACTAGTTCATTAAATGCAATTTAGGCAGTAGTCAAGGAAATGGCTGAAAGGTAAATCCTATGCCTAAAGCATCTCACATATGCAAGGTGAATTTAAAAGGTGAAAATGTAAAGACTCTCTAGGGAGTTCACTATTATCTTATGAAAATATGAGTTGTGGTCCTGGAGGGGGAAAAATACCTCCCCTGCCAGTCCCCAAATTTTAAGATGACTTCCGGTCCATTGACCCACCATCGGTACATCCAATCTCTAATTCCCACCCAAAAGTTCAGTAGGACTAATCATCAGGGGCTTTGACTTAGTGGGCTCTTAATTGTGAGCCTCGGCTATTCGAATAGAATTACTCTGTGCAGAGGTGTACACTTTACCCATACATTCAGCCAGCCCATACCTCGTCCGCAGGTGGTACTGGCCTACGGGAACCATACCCACTGGCATCTATTCATGGATTACATTATCATCCAATCCAATATAACATTCCCTAGCTCCACCCACGTCCACACTAGGGTCTAAACAGGTGTCATTCCACCACCATCCGCTATGCGGATCCAGTTTCCCGAGAAAAGATGTATCAATATAAAATGTGGTATACAATACCACCGCGTCCCCTGACGCCATGACATATCTGATGACCCGTGCCGACCGGACCTGGGACTATGCGAAGGTCCTGCTCCAGCATATCCGTTTCCCACCATGGCCCCTTGGGGTGGTTTACAAGGTGAAGTAGTGGGGTGTGATCCAAGGCCTCACATTAATGGGTATTCTCGACATGCCATACCCTTTTGGCACGTACGGTTGTACGGATCACAAGAAAGAGTCGCATATTGAACCGATCCTTATGTGACCGGAGTAAGCTCTTGGGACAGAGCGTCCTGGACTGAGGTTGTCCCCATACTCCCAAGTCCATACCATTCCCTAGGGATTCTCATTACTATCAGCATTTCCTTCAATTAATCATTATCTATTCATGATTACCCAAAGAGTAAAACCCTACCTAGTATTCTATTAAAAAGTAAAGTGTGGTTGTTAGATTCTCCCCATGGAGTATCCAACGACATATTATCCCCTTTGACGAGGCGTGACGTGACTTCCTAGCTTTTCTAAATAGTAGGGCTTATGAAAGTGGGGTTCCCTAGGGTTGGCATGTGGCATTTCAATAGCAAAAAGGAATAATCTAGCGTGTATGTACAGAAATAGATCTTAAGAGAATGACAATGCAATTCAAATTGAGTTAGCAGTATTAAGTAACTCTCACACTCAATAGGATAAAAGTTTGCACTATGTGTTGGGACTTGCCTCTTGTACTTGCTTTCCTAGTTGACCAAGTCTTACCTTCTAGATCCTCGGGGACTTGGTTGGCTAGTTTGTCTTATGGACATCCTGAGCTTTGACTTCATGTCCTTCTTGATCCTTGGCTTCGGGAGAGAGCTCAGGCGTCTACCGAGTATAATATCGCATAAAATAACAATCAATAAAGCAGTTCATCAATCAATGAAAATAATTGTCATCAAACAAAGGAACGTTCCTATTGTTCTATGATATCCACAATTGGATATCACAAAGGCTAGGTTGTGGAGTCTAAGGTTGGGCGGCATAACGGCTACGAGGGTTGAAACCTAGGGTTTTCTCGGGTAGCGTAACGGTGGGATTCTCGGAATCCGGGAGAGGCTTACGGTCTTGTGCAAAATGAGATTGTGTGTGTGAAGAGGCTCGAGGTGAGCTCGTGTCGCCCTAGGGTACCTCGAGGAACATTTCTAAGGTTCTTGGGGTTGAGATAGGTGAAGTGCGTATTTCCATATACGCTTTCACCAGGTTTTCTATTAAGCCGGAAATGGGCAAAATAGAACAAGGGTTCTAGGGAGCTTAACTATGGAAACCAATGGCACCACTAAGCTTAGAATGTCTTCTATTATTTTTGGAAAATTTCCTAAGATTTTTGGAGCTAAGACAGGAAAAGTGTGGAATCCCGAGTACACTTTTACAGGGTTTTCTATTTACCCGGGGAGGGGCTAAAATGAAAAAGGGCTTTAGGAAGGTTAACTATGGGAACAAATGGTACCATTAGGCTTAGAAGGATTTTTGGAAGTGCCTAAGTGCCCTAACAAGAATTGTGTGTAAAAAAACCGTGTGTGCCTAGCAAATAACTAAGGAGGGTCCACGCACGGGTTGGGGGTTCCTGAGCTACTGTTCCGTGCACTGGGTCTATGCGTTGGTGGACTAAGTGGCCTATGGGCCATCGGTCTGTGAGGACCGCGCCTATGGTGGCTGGGTGTGTGTGTGTGTTTAACGTGGAGGAGGTGACGGCATCCCTCATGTGGGGCATACCTGGCGATTTGAGAGGGGAGAGGCGAATGGAGTCGTGACGCCAGGGCCCAATGACGCCCAGGTCCCTCCCACCTCGCCCCTGTCCCCCATGGGAGGAGCACAGGTGAAATCCGGAGCTCCCGATCGAGGGGTTCTGGCTGTCTAGAGGCCGGGCAAAAGGTGCTAGGGGCGGAGGTGCTAGCGGTGAGCCCGCCTAGGGTGCCTAATCGGTCGGAGAGAGAGCGACGATGTGCAGCAGCGGAAGGGGGTAAACTACGGTGGCAGGGAACATAGGAGATGGCCGGAGTAAGGTGCAAGGGTAAAATTGAGTAGCATGACGGTACCTGGGCTATTCCCGAGTAGCGTGGTGGCGGAGCTTGGCTGGAATTGGCCAGAGGTGCGCGTAGCGAGGGGTTGAGAAGCGGTGGTTGGTGCGCACAGAGCAGCCTCTAGGGCGGAGCTTCGGTGTAGGGGTGGGTACCGAGCTCGCGACGGCCTCGACTTCGACCAGGCCCGCTCCTGTGAGAAAGAGGGAAGCGCATTGGTGGAGCGGCGAGCTCGGGTTTCTATGGGGAGGATGGGTGATGGTGTGGTTGTGGAGCTCTGGCGAGGCCCTGGGTTGGTATTTATAGTCGCAAGAGAGGCTGGGCTGGGAGGTTTGCTTCGTAGCTAAGGAAGCTCGAGGACGGGAGGATAAGGTCGCCAATGTCGACGGGGATAAGATCGGCGGCAATGCATTATTGGTGGTGGCGGCAAGGATGAGCACTTCATGGAGCTCCGTACCGCGATAAGGGTGGCTTGGCTAGGTGCAGGGATGGGCGGTTGCAGTGTAGGGCATCCGGGGTAGGCGAATTCCAGTACGGACGGGGTGGTAACGTGCTCAGGGCGGCGGATAAGGTCGCCGGCCAGCAGCATGATGCCCGACCATTAATGCTTGGCTGGAGAGGATGAGGATGGAGGTTCGCGGGGACAAGAAAAGGTGCAGCGCGAGCAAGTGGAGGGCGCATTCGGCGCGGTCGTGCTGTGTAGGTGGGTTGCGGTGCTCGTACGACGGAGCGGGGTTGCGGTGCTGGGATGTACGATGGTGTTGCATCATGCGGTGGCGACGGTGACGTGTTTGTGTGTATGTGTTTGCAGAGCAGAGGGGCACGGCGACGTCAGGCTTGCCCGGGTGGGTGTGTTCGTAGGTGCGGTGAGCTGCAGCGAGGGGAGATGCGCCGATATAGGCCGAAGGGCGCGGGGTGGTGACGTGACTCGCCAGGATGGAGCTAGTGCTAGCGGTGGCATCTTGGTGGTGGGGAAACCTGGCGTGGTGGCGTTGAGCTTCACGAGGTGCTGCAGGGACCGCGATGGTGCTCGACGACTGGGAAGAAGGCTGGAGTTGATAGTTGTTGATGCTCACTAACTCTTATTTTTATGCATCAACAATACATGAAAAAGGACCAAAAAGATAAATCAACAGTAGTATAGGGCCTTGGACTAATGAATTCCACGAGTTTTGGTGAATTATATATTTTCAGGGACTATTCAGGAAAATGCGAAAAGAATGAATTCTAGAAGGCTCCAGAAGACTCCCGAACTCAACCGAAGTGGGCTCCAAGAAAATATGCATCTAGAAGGGACAAGAGGCCCACACGCGAAGGCGGAGCCCAGCCGGGGCCCAGCCCAGGCCGACCGGCCCTATAGGGAGGCCGATCGGGCTCCCCCTGGCCCCGATCAGGCCCTGCTTCGGGAAGGTTCCTCCACCGCCTCTTAGGGTTAATCTAAACCACTTGTTTAGGTCGGTTTGATCCTACGGCGACGGATTATCCCTCCGGGCTATATAAGCAACCCCAGACCCCCCTAGGGATGGTATGCATCTCTCAGAAGATCATCATCATCAGGCCAAGACAGGAGAAGAAGAGGATACATCAGAGATAGGATAGCTACTTCATAGTTCAAGATCTAATTTCTAGATCAAGAACCTAGTTCTAGATAGAGAGTCAGATTCGAGTAGAGTTGAGCTTTGCTCCAGTTCCAGATCTGTAAGTTATCAAGATTCAGTTCTTATATTGTTTCTCAATGACTTTATGCTATTTCAATGTTATGTGTGCAATTGCTAAGTTCTTACTTTATTCTAGTAGTATATTTGATATAGTCATGATTAATGATAAGTCTACGCACTTATTCGTAGAGCTCCTAGTATATTACGCGCGTATGCTAGGTAGTAGAAAGTATGTAAGCATGGTGCTTAGATATAATTTACTTGCGGATTCACCTTATACTCCGGGTCGTGTGGTAGATCGTGGGCGTGACAGGCCTATTGAGTCCTTTGCAGTCCACCCCCCCCCGAGTATAAGACTAGTCGAACAATGATTCTTGGGAGGATCAAGTTTCGTCCTTGATCTTCTTGGGTAATCTTCGGGGTGTTCACATTTATCCATGACTATACTATATGTGATGATATGCTACATTAGAATAGATGAATAACTCAGTCTTTGTATGCTATATAGAATTGTGCCTCTTAAGTAAATCCAATTCTAATCTAGACTAGGAATAGTATGTTCTATGCTCCACATGTGCCTCTGCCTGTCTGATTTATCATTACTTTATCATTTGGCTTACCCCTGTTAAAGTATGTGCCATTCCATCAAAGTCCATAAAGTAGTCTATTGCCATCCCTATGTCTGTTGTTACATCCATCCATCTTCCCTGTGGATACGATATTTTAAAACCCATCACCCCGGGTGAAATGCTCACGGGTATCCGTGCGCTTGCGGATTATCTACCATAATATTTCTGTAGGCTTATCTTATACCAACCAACATTTCTTGCGCCATTGCTTAGAATGGATTCTAGATCTATTCTTTGGAAGTTGCGTTAAGAAATGTCAACAATAGTCACTGGCGGTAGTGCATTGCGGTGGCCGCAGCGCCATTGGGGAATTTCTCCCCGGCGGCATTGCGTCACGCTGACGCGCGAGTGTGGCGGAGGGGAAGCAGGCCGTATGGGTTGCGCCAGCGCTGGGCTGGACCGGTGAAAAGATAAGTGAGGCGGAGAGGGCTGTCGGGCCAAAAGGGAGCGCCGAGTTGGGCTGCTTGGCTGCGTGGGCTGGTTTGGCTGGTGCAAGAAAAGAAAAAGAGGCACCTGGCTGGGCTAAAGGAGAAGGTGGGGGCTGGTGCTGGGAGAAGTTTAGCGATGTTAAACGGACTTTGAATTTATGAAGCTTTTCTAATATTTGAATAATGAATTTGAAATGAAATTTCAAACCCAATTTCCAAACTAAATTCCTTAGTGATTTATGCTAGGGTTCGAAAGGTCCATTTGAAATATAATTTGAAATTTATTTCCAATCCCAAAATCCTTAGGGAAGAGAATGGGGTTTGACTATAGTTTGAATGGTGAATTTGAAATGTGTTTTCGAATTTGAATTCAAACGAAAATCCTTAGACGATCACTCAGCAATCAAATGCAACATAAATGTTGGTTTAAATGCAATTTAATTTATGAAAATTTTGAGATATCTAAGGAAAATAAAATTGAGCTTTTAATTAGAGAGAAAATTTTAATAAGTTGGGGTTTTTTAAATGCCTTAAAAAAGCAGGATGTTACAGACTACCCCACTTAAGGGGAATCTCGTCCCCGAGATTCCAGGGTTAGAAAGAAAGCAAAGGTATTGTAACTTCTAACCGTAACGTCCTACGACGTTCCCTTCGATATGTTTTGAAACCTAAACTTGCACTGGGGTTTTGGGTTGGGTCAGGTCTCACTTTCTCCTTTCTTCTTGGGGTACTACCCCACTTAAGGAGACTTTGACCCGAGATCCTATGGGTTTCTCACCTAGTGGTTATTTTATCCAAACTTTCCTTGGATATTTCTCATTTCTCTATGTACCATCTTCGGGATATCTATTCCAGCACTACTCTACTTCACCTATGGGGGTCACTTTAGCTAGGGTATGGTCAAGATCATGACCATTCCTTTGGTCGGTCAACCAATCTCCTTTTTGTCCTATTGTTGCTAATTTTGTGTGGTGATTCTTCCACCACGTCCTTAGGGTTTTTCCTATGCCAGGCCTAACCATTGGTACTTTCTTAGGCTTTACTGGCCTGTTTGTGGGTGTTACTTCCACCCTTATTTCATAATGTGATGATTGTTCTTCAATCATCAGCATGTTGGGTTCAACGGGTTTCGACTCTTATATGGTAGGTTCCTGGGGAATGGTTAACTATAGGTCTTCTTAACTCTATCTATCCGAGGGTTAAATCTAGCGATTAAACTACAGCCTTGTTTCTGGGACCAGGCTTCATTCCCATATTCCTTAACGGTATTACGCTGTTAAACTAAGGAGTTAGCTAGCGTGCTATTGCCATCAAGCGAAGAGGGTATTTGTTTTTGAGAAACTATTTTCTCTCAACTTCTACCCCACTTGAAGGTAGTTTGGCTTATCGGGGTCTTAGGGATAGGTCAGGGCTATGTCTATGGGCTTCTAAAGGTTCCGTAGGTCTAATGGCTTTATAACCGCGGGCATTATTCCAGGGTTTTGGAAGTGCATTGGTTATTAGGATTTCTATGTATGGTTGGGAATTTTGGGTGACCACTTCTCGTCATTTGGTATGATGATTTTTCCTGAGCATCAATGTCATTGATACCCCTACAAAATCGTAGTGGTGGTCACAATTCTGTGGTGCATCCTAAGGTAGGTATGGGTTAAAGCCGATTGGTTCCGTTTCCTTGATGCTTAGCTCTTTTCTTCAGTGTTGAGCCAAGGGAACTTTTCGGGTTTTCTCCTATTTCATCCTAAGAAAGTTGTTTGGGTTGCCTTAACCAGAATATACCACCACTTATCCTAGGAAGCTAGGAATAGCATGGTTTGATATATTTGTTTTGGAGGCATGCAACTTCTCGATGATTCGGTCTTTGGGATAGTTCTCCTTCCTTAGGTTCATTTGGTCTTTTCTGGGTCTGGGTTGGCATCTAAAGGTCGAAGCGAGTAGTTTGTTTCGCTGAAAAGGTTGTTGGTGTTATCTCTACCAATATTTGTCGTATTTTCCGGGAAAGCCTCGAAAACATGTTGACGAGATATTGGATTATCGAGATATTCATACCTCTTGACAATGGACTCAAAATCGAGTCTCGGAACTTCTCAAACTTCTTTCTTTTTTTTATAGGGTATTTTCTAAACTCCAGCTTCAGATTTCTTTATTTCCTCAGTTTTAAGAGTTTTGTGTCTATTCTTTCTATTCTCCAACTTTGAATATCCCTATTTGGATCCAAATTGGCTTTCCTCCTATAGGTTGTGGCCTACATTTTCATACCGTGGTCGGGTCTTTCTAGGGTGTTCGTGTGTTCTTAAACCTACAGGGTCATGGCTTCCACTTCTCTCACATAGGTTATATTCTAACTAGGTGTGGGGCTCCTTAGGGGCATCCTAAGGTTCAAGGGTTTATCCTACGAAAACTCTTCCAGGATTTCGAACTTTATCACGGTGATAGTATAAACTTTATACCACCACGTGGTTTCCATAAAGTTCCTGGAAGTCTTGGGTTACTTAGGCTGATTACTTTGGCTAGTCCAAAGTTCTATAACTCTGGAACCTACCCCACTTAAGGGAATTGAAACCCGTACTATGTCACGGAACTTCCATTACCGGGTCTAACACAGCGGGTTCGTTTAGGTAGGTGGGGGTCTAAGGAAGGCCCTTAGGTTTTAAGAGAGATAACATCTAATTCACTCAATTTCTACAACCAAATTACCAAACAAAGCCTGTAATCTAGGGGTGCGGTCCAGTAGTAGGGCTTAGACAAACATTATTCAATCAAAAACACGTCACTAAGGGTCATAGGCTTATTTGCATATCATCTATTGTTTTTCGTGATTTATCCAATACTTTGGTAATTTCAGCTTTTACAGTTGAAACTTTCTTACAACGGATCACTACTCGAACTTGCTTTCATGATCCAAGCCAGCCAAGGTATTGCAATGGGTGTTAAGCACAAGGTAAGAGGAGTATAGGTAAGATAGAAGTGATAAGAAGCGATCATCCGAAAAATTTCGGAATCTGGAATAGAATGGAAGGCCTCAGGATTCATATAGCGTAGGATTAGTCCTTATATGGTGACCTAGATTTATTTATTGCTCTAATACAACCCTGTGGGGACCCTCCTTCAGGATTCCCGCTAATGCCTGTGTTAGTCCCTGGATCGGGTAGGCTAACACAGTTATTATCAGAGTTTGTATATGAAGCAATAAATGACGTATATTAAAAGAAATACCTTAACACAACGAAAGGGAAGCACATGTGCTCATCCACTAAGAGATGGTCTACAACACCCGGAATCCTCGAGACAACCAATAAATGATGAAAGCAAGGCTGAGTACACTTATGGTTGGTACTCAGCAAATCCCATCTTTATTAGTTCATTAAATGCAATGTAGGCAGTAGTCAAGGAAATGGCTGAAAGGAAATCCTATACCTAAAGCATCTCACATATGCAAGGTGAATTTAAAAGGTGAAAAATGTAAATACTCTCTAAGGAGTTCACTTTTATCTTATGAAAATATGAGTTGTGGTCCTGGAGGCGGAAAGCTACCTCCCCTGCCAGTCCCTAATTTTAAGATGGCTTCCGGTTCATTGACCCACCATCGATACATCCAATCTCTAATTCCCCCCCAAAAGTTCAGTAGGACTAATCATCAGGGGCTTTGACTTAGTGGGCTCTTAACCGTGAGCCCCGACTATTCGAATAGATTTACTCTGCGCAGAGGTGTACACTTTACCCATACGTTCAGCCAGCCCATACCTCGTCCGCAGGTGGTACTGGCCTACGAGAACCATACCCACCGGCATCTATTCATGGATTACATTATCATCCAATCCTAGATAACATTCCCTAGCTCCACCCACGTCCACACTAGGGTCTAAACAGGGGTCATTCCACCACCATCCGCTACGCGGATCTAGTTTCCCGGGAAAAGATGCATCAATATAAAATGTGGTATATAATACCACTGCGTCCCTTGACGCCATA
Organism: Cenchrus fungigraminus; assembly: GCA_036936925.1. Lineage (NCBI taxonomy): Eukaryota > Viridiplantae > Streptophyta > Magnoliopsida > Poales > Poaceae > Cenchrus > Cenchrus fungigraminus. Next base: position 128,528,119 of record CM072779.1, read on the forward strand.
ACATACCCGATGACCTGTCCCGACCAGACCTGGGACTATGCGAAGGTCCTGCTCCAGCATATATGTTGCCCACCATGGCCCCTTGGGGTGGTTTACTAGGTGCAGTAGTGGGGTGTGATCCAAGGCCTCACATTAATCGGTATTCCCGACAGGCCATACCCTTTTGGCACGTACTGTTGTACGGATCACAAGAAAGACTCGCCCATTGAACCGATCCTTATGTGACCAGAGTAAGCTCTTGGGACAGTGCGTCCTCCACTGAGGTTGTCCCCATACTCCCAAGTCCATACCATTCCCTAGGGATTCGCATTACTATCAGCATTTTCTTCGATTAATCATTATCTATTCATGATTACCAAAAGAGTAAAACCCTACCTACTAGTATTCTATTAAAAAGTAAAGTGTGGTTGTTAGATTCTCCCCATGGAGTATCCAACGGCATATTATCCCCTTTCATGGGGAGTGACGCGACTACCTAGGTTTTCTAAATAGGAGGGCTTATGAAAGTGGGGTTCCCTAGGGTTGGCATGTGGCATTTGAATAGCAAAAAGGAATAATCCAGCGTGTATGTACAGAAATAGATCTTAAGAGAATGACAATGCAATTCAAATTGAGTTGGCAGTATTAAGTAACTCTCACACTCAATAGGATAAAAGTATGCGCTATGTGTTGGGACTTGCATCTTGTACTTGCTTTCCTAGTTGACCAAGTCTTGCCTTCTGGATCCTCGAGGACTTGGTCGGCTAGTTTGTCTTACGGAGATCCTGAGCTCTGACTTCATGTCCTTCTTGATCCTTGGCTTCGGGAGAGAGCTCAGGCGTTTACCGAGTATAATATCACATAAAATAACAATCAATAAAGCATTTCATCAATCAATGAAAATGAATGTCATCAAACAAAGGAGCGTTCCTATTGTTCTATGATATCCATAGTTGGATATCGCAAAGGCTAGGTTGTGGAGTCTAATGTTGGGCTGCATAACGGCTACGGGGGTTGAAACCTAGGGTTTTCTCGGGCAGCGTAACGGCGGGATTCTCGGAATCCAGGAGAGGCTTATGGTCTTGTGCAAAGTGAGATTGTGTGTGTGAAGAGGCTCGAGGTGAGATCGTGTAGCCCTAGGGTACCTCGAGGAACATTTCTAAGGTTCTTGGGGTTGAGATAGGTGAAGCGCGTATTTCCATATACGCTTTCACCGGTTTTCTATTAAGCCGGAAATGGGCAAAATAAAACAAGGGTTCTAGGGGGCTTAACTATGGAAACCAATGGCACCACTAGGCTTAGAATGTCTTCTAGTATTTTTGGAAATTTTCCTAAGTTTTTTGGAGCTAAGACAGGGAAAGTGCGGAATCCCGGGTACACTTTTATAGGGTTTTCAATTTACCCGGGGAGGTGCTAAAATGAAAAAGGGATTTAGGAAGGTCAAATATTGGAACAAATGGTACCATTAGGCTTATAATTATTCCTAGTATTTTTAGGAATTTTCTTAGGATTTTTGGAAGTGCCTAAGTGCCCTAACAAGAATTGTGTATGCAAAAACCGTGTGTGCCTAGCAAATAACTAAGGAGGGTCCACGCACGGGTTGGGGGTTTCCTGAGCTACTGTTCTGTGCGCTGGGTCTATGGGTTGGTGGACTGAGTGGCCTATGGGCCATCAGTCCGTGAGGACCGCGCCTATGGTGGCTGGGTGTGTGTGTTTAACGGGGAGGAGGTGATGACGTCCCTCGTGTGGGGCCTACCTGGCGATATGAGAGGGGAGAGGCGAATGGAGTCGTGACGCCAGGGCCAAATGACGTACCGCGATAAGGGTGGCTTGGCTAGGTGCAGGGGTGGGCGGTTGCAGCGCAGGGCATCCAGAGGAGGCGAATTCCGGTACGGACGGGGTGGTAACGTGCTCGCGACAGCGGATAAGGAGGCTGTTCGGCTGGTAGAATAAATAGTGCTCGACTGGTAGAATAAATAGTATTTTTTGAGAGGAAATAAGTCAAAACAAGTCGAGATAAGCCAAAATATGCCAGCCGAACAGCCTCAAGGTCGCCGGCCGGCAGCATGATGCCCGACCATTAATGCTTGGCCGGAGCGGGTGAGGATGGAGGTTCGCGGGAAAAGAAAAGGTGCGGCGCGAGCAAGTGGAGGGCGCATCCGGCACGGTCGTGCTGTGTAGGTGGGTTGCGGTGCTCCTACGACGCCACGACGGAGCGGGGCTGCGGTGCTAGGATGTACGATGGTGTTGCATCATGCGGCGGCGACAGTGATGTGTTTGTGTGTATGTGTGAGCGGAGCAGAGGGGCACGGCGGTGTCAGGCTTGCCCGGGTGGGTGTGTTCCCAGGTGCGGCGAGCTGTAGCGAGGGGAGATGCGCCGGTATTGGCCGAAAGGCGCGGGGCGGTGACGTGACTCGCCAGGATGGAGCTAGTGCCGACGGTGGGAGCTTGGTGGTGGGGAAACCTGGCGTGGTGCCGTTGAGCTTCGCGGGGTGCTGCAGGGACCGCGATGGTGCTCGACGACTGGGAGGAAGGTTGGAGTTGATAGTCACCGGCGGCAGTGCATCACAGTGGCAGCAACGCCATTGGGGAATTTCTCCCCGACGGCATTGCGCCATGCTGACGCGCGAGTGCGGTGGAAGGGAAGCAGGCCGTATGGGCTGCGCCAGCGCTGGGCTGGGTCGGTGAAAAGATAAGTGAGGGGAGAGGGCTGTCGGGCCAAAAGGCAGCGCCGAGTTGGGCTGCTTGGCTGCGTGGGCTGGTTTGGCTGGTGCAAGAAAAGAAAAAGGGGAGCCGGGCTGGGCTAAAGGAGAAGGTGGGAGCTGGTGCTGGGGAGAAGTTTAGGGGTGTTAAACGGACTTCGAATTTTTGAAGCTTTTCTAATATTTGAATAATGAATTTGAAATGAAATTTCAAACCCAATTTCCAAACTAAATTCCTTAGTGATGTATGCTAGGGTTCGAAAGGTCCATTTGAAATATAATTTCAAATTTATTTCCAATCCCAAAATCCTTAGGGAAGAGAATGGGGTTTGACTATAGTTTGAATGGTGAATTTGAAATGTGTTTTCGAAATCTAATTCAAACGAAAATCCTTAGACGATCACGCAGCAATCAAATGCAACATAAATATTGGTTTAAATGCAATTTAATTTATGAAAAATTTTAAGATATCTAAGGAAAATAAAATTAAACTTTTAATTGGAGAGAAAATTTTTATAAGTTGTGGTTTTTAAAATGCGTTAAAAAAGCGGGATGTTACAGAATCCATATCCGTATTCGTATTCGAATTCAAATGTGGTAGGAAAATGGATACATCCGAATTCGTTTTTGTCGATCTTTCTCTATCTGATTCCATCCATATTCGGCAATATCCGGCACTATCTATATTCGACTATATAAAACTGTAAGTTATCTCTATAAGTAATGACAAATTATGTAAAATAGAATACTAATAATGACAGTGTATAATTGAAAACAATATGTCCATAACTAATGATTATGACATTAATTTTATTATTAAAAATACTACATCCATAAAACAATTTAAAAATTATATTTAAATTTAATGACCAATATCATTAATTTTAATAATAAAAATACATTAATATAAAGTTTAATTTTAATTACTCTAGTCTATTTATGCATTGATGAAAATATTTTTCATGTATTTTTTATTACTTGTTTGATAATGTATTTATTAATTGTTTTATTTATTATATGATTAATTATTAAAATAAATATGGATGAATGTGATATTTATACTTTAGTCTTTACATGATTTTGTAATTGTAAATTATCAATAAAGAAAATTGGTAAATGTTGTCTTCCAAATCGAGTAAATATTCGAATGTGTTTTCGAATTCGAGACATCCGTTTTGTATTCGTATTTGAGAACATTCGAATCCGTATTCGAGTAAAAATATAGTAAAATGTGTTATTTGATTCCGATTATATGCGAATCCGATCGGTTTCCATACTTACCCACTGGCTCCTCCACGATCGTGTGCCAGATCTCCTTGCTGCCGCCGGTGACCAGCACTGTGGCCCTCCGCCGATCACATGTTGGAGGCAGCGAGAGATGTTGCTACTGCTATCTTGCTAGCTATTACCTTTCATTAATCACGTGCTACAACTGTTACTTCATCTCTCTTTCGAGTCTGGGCTGATTGAGATTGGGGCTCTATTTGCTGCCACTAATTTTGACGTCAATTTCTGAACACAAGAAAATCGGGTATACATATTCATGTTCCTATCCAATGTTTTTTTAAGACGTTCAAAGCACGTTTTTGATTAAGAGAAGAGAATTTTACAAAACACGACTCTAGAAGAATCTCTAGAACGTGGGAAGATAGGAACAACAACCCGAACGAGGAACAAAGACGACAAGAGAGAAGAAAGAAGAGCACCACACCACCACCACTACGGTAGAAACAACCTAAGACGACAGGCGCCTGCCAGGGAGAGACACAAAGGAGGCACGCTCATCACCACTAGCCAAACATCCCGGGAGCCGCGGATGCAGTGAAGAGGTCTGGTGAGACGACACCCTCAAGAAGGAAGCGACGACAACGACGCCGTCGCCTGCCTACCCACGAAGAAGTAGGCCGGGTTTTCACCCGGCAGACCAAGGGGACTTGACGGCCGCAACAACGCCCCCAGCAGGGAAGTTACGAGAGAGCGCAACCGTTGTCAGCACTAGCAAACGCTAGGTGAGTCTTTCGCCGATGACCACCAAGACCCAAACCATACAGCCGTCCACCGCAAGCGAGATGACAGTCGAAGTGATGGAAACCGCAGCGAGACTCCAAGGTGACGGCAACGAAGGGCAGCTGCTTTTGACACTGTTTTTTGACATATATCGGTAAGGAGCAAAGAGTTGACGATAAGAGGTGTCAGGAAACACACAGGGCCGATAGAAGAAACAACCAGTCAACCGGTCATCTAAGAAAGAAGTCAACAGAGACAGCCGATGGTCAAAGATAGGAGATCGGCTAAGGGAAAGAAGAGAAAGCAACAAAAGAAGAAATACGCCAAGGAAAGGAAAAGGAGGCACAGGCGGGTCAACGACGGTTGACAACGGGTCAAAGATAGATAGCGAGTCCGACTCTTGCACGAGTCATTTATTTTTAGCAGTTATAGTTCCTGTTTTAGTCAAATAAGTCTTGTTGTAATTGACTAGGATTTCGTAGCTTCCAAGGGTATAAGTAGCGACCCTGCGCGGTCGAGAAAGATTATACACACCAACAAACACAAACCTTTACTTTTCAAGTCGGCGACTTCGCCAAAAAGTTTCTTTGTTCTTGTTTTCTTGTTTCAAGCGCCGTCCTTCGAGTTCGTCGGGCTGCATCAATCGACCTCTAGCAGGCTTGTAAGTACCGCTTTACCGAGTAATATCTAGGCTTTAACCTCTGGGCGCATCGCTGTGGTTTCGTCTAGATTTATTCACAATTTATCGATATCAGCTAGATTTGCAAGTCTTTTCTTGTTTATTTAGCTTTTATCACCAACTTATCCCGCTCGAGGCTTGATCGTATCGGCTAGATCTTGCTGCGTCATCAGACGCACCGATCCCACAGCCAATCCAGACCCGCCTCGCTGCTGACGTCACTAGATCGGCTGACCCTAGCCGTTCTGAACATACTTGCACTTTGGCTGCCGATTGGCTGGCCGATCCCGTTCAATCTCGCATCGGCCGATCGGGCTGTTGCGCTGTGCCCATGTGGAAGACATCTATCAGTTCTCTAGCCAATCAATCTCATATTTAACGTCTTATCCTCTTTCGTGCCGATCAACAGGTCAGGTCGGCTGGCACGCCTTGTTACATCCCGGGGATCTGTTACGTGCTACCGCGGAGGACTTTATTCCTTTTTTTGCGTCAACACATCTTGGCATGCTCGGTGGGACACGGAGAATCACGACAATGTCTAAAGATGCCAAGAAATTTGATGAAGTCAACAAGGACAACATCCAGCCAATCACTGTGGATCAACTCAAGGAGGCTGATAAAGCTGAATATGATAATTGCATGGCGGAGTATGGTCGGCTTCTGATGGGCAGTTTTGGTCTTACTAGGAAAGGAGAGGGGAAGAAACATCCTCTTCCAAAGCCTACGGAGATTATCATACAAGCCGATCCCGGAAGACTTCAAGACATGTTGACAAAAGTTATGCATCACACTTTAATTGATCAATCTTCTGTCTTCAATAATTCAGTGCAGAACAGCATAAAGGAGGTTCTCAGGGAAGAAGTCATGAGCGCATACAAGGGACCATCATATTATCAATCCAATGTACCTTTCCCATTCATGACTAACAAAAGGTTCAATGAAGTGTTGCCGGTTTCTCAGCCAGTTACAACTTCTACTCCTGATGTTGTTACAACAACTCCTCCTTCTACCATGTCGATATCAACAATTGCAGGGCTAAATCAACCAGGGTCTCAGGGTTTCGTATCTGGTACTCCTACAGATCCAAAGTACGACATGCCTATGAGTTCTGCAACAGAGTCAACCCAGAAGACCACTGTGATTCCCAGGAACACCGGCCCATATGCAGCAAAATTCAACAATGTGGTTGGTACTGCTTTCCATCATGACAAGGGGATTACATTCACATTCTTCGATCAGAGATCCTAGAGTCAGCAGAATTATGACGTATCACCCCTGCATGTTCAGATGGTCAAGCCACTACCTGCTCCTCAAAGGGTTCAAAAGTCCCAAGAGATGGCACTGCAGCCAAATTTGTCAGGTGGATTTTCGGTTAGTGAGTCGATCGTAAGCCACCAGATAGAACTAGAGTAGATGACACCAGCCATGAAAGCATCTACAGTCAGAAATTATGCTGCTAAGCTACAGGAAGAATACAATGAGGCTATGAATCAAGCTGCACTATTGGAAGTAATGACAAATCCTCCTCTGTTCTCTACGCCACCATATCAAGAGCAACAGATCCAGGAAATTCCAAATATCTAATACGTACAACAGCCGATGGCCCCACAAACAAATCAGGCAATTCAAGGTTTTTCGGCTGAACAATGGCTTCAAGGATCACCACATAGCGTTGAGATCCCAAGGCAACATTAGGTTCCTCCTAACCCTTCGGTTACTCAGCTGATTGTTCAGGAGCAACCAAGAACAACTGTTGTGGCTACAAGTCAACAATATCCTTCGGCAGGGCCTCAGCCGATTGATCAGAAGAGTTTCATGGCTGAAGTCACAAATATGCTGCAAAATCAATTCAGATTAAAGCCAAAGCAGCAAACACACATGTATCGGACACCTTACCCTGCATCCTTTGATCAGATCCCGTTTCCTCAAAGGTTTAAGGTGCCCGACTTCACCAAGTTTACTGGCCAGGATGATACCTCCACCATTGAGCATGTCACTCGTTGAGGCATGAACAAATGAAGCATTAAGAGTTCGATTATTCTCATCCTCTTTGTCAGGGCCAGCCTTCGCTTGGTTTACATCGCTCCCAGCAAATTCAATTTAGAGTTGGGAAGATTTGGAAAGGCAGTTTCATGGATATTTCTTCTCAAGGACTTATGAGATGAAGCTTACTGATCTTACCAGCTTAAGACAGAGGAACGATGAATCAGTGCCCAGCTTCGTTCAGAGGTTCAGGGAGATGAGAAACAAATGCTACAGCTTATCCCTGACCGATAAATAGTTGGCAGAATTGGCTTTTCAAGGACTCCTACCATCTATCAAGGAGAAGTATGCTTCACAAAAATTTGAGAACATCAGCCAGTTACTCCCTCGTCTAAGTCATGAGAGCAATCACTCATATGAACCCAGAAGGAACTTTCAAAAGAGGGTATCCTATGTAGATTGCTCTGACAATGAGAAGAAGCCGAAGTCGATTTGGTTGAGTGGGTCCCAAACACGAAGCCGATTGCATGTCCCTTCGGCAAAAAGGAGCCTGAGAAGTTCAGCTTTGACACAACCGAAGCTGACAAGATATTAGACCTTCTCCTTCAGCAAGGACAGATTAGGTTATCACAAAACCATACTATACCAAGTGCTGAAGAGCTAAAGAAGATCAAGTACTGCAAATGGCATAATGCTACATCTCACAACACTGAGGAGTGCAAGGTGTTTTGACAACAAATCTAAAGTGCTATAGATCAAGGAAAGCTAAAGTTTGAAACACCTTCCAAATCAGGAAAGCCGATGAAGATCGATAAACACCCTTTCCCTACTAACACGGTTGAGACAACCAAAGCAAAGGTGTTGACATCTGAATCGGCTAAAAGTAAAGGAACCATTGATCCTGAGACTTAGATGACAGCTGAAGAAGCCAAAGGGAAGGGTTTGCTTGAAGAAAGAATCAATTCAAAAGGTTCCAAACAGCAGGTTACTTCACAAGTTCTTCTGAGGAAGTTCCAGCACCAACAGAAGCAAATAAAGGAGAAAGAAGAATGGGCAAGGCGCAACGCAGGGCACTGGAGATGTTTGTTCTTCAGATATTGCTGGGAAGAAGGGATCAAGCTTCCAACATCGGATAACTATCCAGAATGTGAAGGTTTGTATTCAGAAGGACAATCATCCAAAAGGCCTTGTCTTGATAACAGAGACAAAAGACCCACCAATCAAGATCAGCAAGAGCATCACAAACAATACATTTCAGTATCTGATCGGCTGGGGGGCAAGACGAGCGTGTATGATCAGCTGGGGGGCAGAGCCAATGTACATGATCAGCTGGGGGCAAGCACCAAGACAGTCGACCTAATTGGCTAGAAGACATGGCTGACAGTAGGGTTCCTGATGAAGACGTGTTGGCAAGAAATCCAGAAAGGCAAAATGAAACATATGAAGACAAAAGCCAACATGAAGCTCATCAACCTAGGTGGTGCCCAGAAGGTTTGACCACGTCTCAGAAGAGAAGAGTCCAGCGCTTGCGACAATTAGAATAGCAAGAAGAAATTGAGAAGCAAGCACTTGATAAGAAGAAGGTCCGATCACAAATCTGGCGACCCAAACCTAAAGCTGATAGTAAAAAGGAAGGTCAACTAGTGGCAGATGTTAACATGGTCTTCATGCTACCCAAGGAATTCATGACTCTTGAAGGCAACTTAGATGAAGAAAGTTCAGATGAGGAGTTAGGATCGGCTCAGTTAACTTTGGATCCAATGCTGGCCAGTTTTGAGAAACCAGATAAGGAAAAACGCCAGCACATGAAAGCTTTGTTTCTCAAAGGACTTGTTAATGGGAAGCCAATCACAAGTCTCCTAGTGGATGGTGGTGCATCAGTCAATCTCATGCCCTACTCAATGCTTCGAAGATTTAGGAAAAGTGAGCAAGACCTAACCAAGACCGATATCATGGTACTTGATTTCGAAGGGAATTCATCATCTGCGATGGGAGCTATCTGTGTGGATCTGACAATCGGCAGCAAGACTCTTCCAACTACTTTCTTCGTTATCAAGGGGAAAGGGTCATACAATTTCCTACTGGGGCGAGATTGGATTCATGCCAATTGCTGCATTCCATCTACCATGCATCAATGTGTGATTCAATGGATTGGAGACTCGGTGGAAGTAGTCAACGCCGATTCCTCTTTTCACATCGCAGCAGCCGATACACATTGGAATTTTGATAAAGTGATCTGCATATCAGGGAAAGTATGGGAGACAGATTTCCTCAAGATGTCTGACTTCGAGCTTCAGCCGATCCAAACGATCGGTTCTCAGATATAAAAGAAAAGACAGATAGTTGCATCAGTCGATTAAGATTGGACTTCAACTAGACAAGGCCGATGTTCGTAAATACTAAAGCAAGTTGAAAAAATTGGATTAACTACTTAGCCGATTACTACTTCTGGCTTTTTAGCCGATTTATATATCGGATGATAGCCGATACTGAGTTATCGCCTTTAGTGGAGAAAATTGAAAGTGTTCAAACGCTTATAGCCGATCTATGATTCAGATCATGGCCGATGTAACAAGCGCCCTTAGAACAAAAATATGACCATATATATTTTGTTTCTATCATATTTCAGTACATAGTGATATTACAAAGTTTGACAAGGAAAAACAAATCGGGAAAAATAGTCGATTACGGGCAATGCATGATTGCTAGGAAGAAGGGTATACAAGGGAAGCAGATACTAAAAAGCAAAAGGAAGTGCAAAGTTGACAAGAGAAATCACAATTCTTGTGACCTTTCCCTCACAACTCACCGGTGAAGAAGACATAGGCGTGTTCTTGTTCCTGATGCCAAAGGGACTATATGCAAACTCTCCTCCACCAACTGATGAACCCAAGACGCGTCACAAGGGTTCTTCTAGCCGTTGGACCACCTGGCTTCACGAGGTGAGATCAGGGAGAGAAGCACGCCCTATACTACTTCACAAGAATTCTTCTAGCCATCGAGAAATCAGAAGAGAGAAGAAAGGCGAAGAGAAGAAGTTGGCAATCTATCAGACTTATATTTTGAGCCATGGTTCAGAAGTATGCTTCTCCTCGACAGATGCAGGGTCTATTTATAGCCCAAACGCCAGAAAGAGATAAGGATGAAGAAGGATGGAGAAGATAGGAACAAAAGCATCAGATCCGGTCAAAAGAGGAACAGACGCTCCGTGAATGACGCGGTGTTCAAGAGGCTGACATTGATTCAGGGATGCGTTTCCGAAAAAATGAGGCCAGAGTTAATACATTAAATTGGGAAATTATGCACGTCCACAAACTACAGAGCATACTTTGGTATTGTTGTCCTCTCAAAGTTGCAGACAAAGACTGCAATCTTCATAGCACTGTCAATGAGCAAAGTCAGTCTAAGTAAAAACTTGCTATTTGAGACAGATAGCTATTTCTTCCTAAAAACTCTTTTAAGAGTGAGTGCCTCCCATTCCCAAAGACTTAAGACAGCTGATTTGAATCATTGTCTAAAACTTGCTATAATTCTAGTAGACTTCTGGAGAGACCTTTGGACAAGGAAGCACATTTTATAGAGAAAGAAGAGACAAGACAGTTTAGAGTCACATGCCCGCATTGAAAAACTAATAGCATCTGAAAAGCAAGTAGGTAGCATTCATCTGTCATGATTCAAAAAGATCACAAGGCAAATAGTACATGTTGTCAGAAGAAAAGAATTATCCAGAAAGATGCATGGATTCATACAGATGAAGCACGATGAAGCAAAAGCTGATTACATCAGCTGAAATTTATTAAAAGTTGGTTGCATCGGCTAAGGAGAAGTTACACTAAGATTTCTCTAAATCTTTGGCCTTCTCTAACTGCATCTTGGTGACGACTATTTCACCCTCTACTCGATTTAGTTCTTCAAGAAGATATGCCCTCATGGTTTCTAGAGTTCCTAACTTCTTCTCATCAGTGGAGATTACAAGTCGAAGACCTCGCTTCTGCCTTGATGTTAATGCTCGTTGATTCACACCATGAGCATTAATATTCGTCAGAACCCTCTCTACGTCCTCACGACTAGGAGACTGAGAAGAAAAGATGGTTAAGCCATCACGTGAAAACCATAGAAAGTTACAAAAGATAGGAAGGAAACCTGATTCACAGAAGAGGAAGACATCGCGTCAGAAATGTAAGGAAAAGAGTGACAATGACTTATTTATAGGCCGATCAAGCATTCAGTCAAAATGGAAAGGACAAAGCAATAAAAGAAGAGTGTTGGAATTTTTTTTTGTGAAACGAAGAGTGTTGGAAGTTGATCAACACATTTAAAGCTAGCTACAGATTCCAGAGATATAAAGGCATTCAAAATATGCCTAACAAATGAATAGCATTAATGGCATCCAGACGGAGTTGGTCAACTTTTTTTATTTCTTGACGATCGACGTCAGCTGAACCAGAAATCGGTCGTTCCTCTCGGCTGATGTTTTGAGTTTTCTTGGCAATAATATTTTTTTGACGCTCCATACCATTGATCAGGTTTGGAAGATCTGCTAGTTTTTTCTCTTCCGAAGATAGATCTTCCTCGAGTTACTTTAATTCTGCAAGAAGATCCATTTGTCTACTCTTCATTCGGTCAACAGTAGCAGCAATCTCAGGACGAGAAGAAGACAAAACCTGGATTTTGCTATCTAAATCAGCCATTTGAGAATCAAGAACTTCTCGATTCAGAACCAATTTCTCCTAACGAATCCTTTCCTCCAAACGATATTGTGCATGCTCAACACGAAGCTAATGACTCTCTATAAAAGCAACTAGATGAAGCCTATCTTTGATTTCAGCTGGCAACTGCCCTCTAATTTGCTTATAAATTTGTTTGACTGGTTCTGCTTCTTGAACCAATTGGCTGATGTTTTGATCAAGAAGAAGCAACATATCGCGAAGACGTGCTCGAACACTGTCAGGAAGAGGACTTGAAGACAAGGTATGAGAAGAGCCACTAATGGAGGAATCATTTTGGATCTACAAGAGACAAAAGGCAGGTCAAAAGGGAGGTATTATTAAGAAGACGTATGACAAAGATTGACAAAGAAAAGGAGATACTTACAACTGGGTCAGGTCTCAATGTGACTAATATATCAGCCGTAGACCTAGTGTCATCATCGGCTGGAACATCGGTGGACACCTTGAGTTTCTTTGGATCCTTGATCAAGATCTTCGTAGTAATTACCTTTCTTTTCTGACGAGCTTTAGGAGCTGTGATACCTAAGATAGCAGCAGTCCTTAGAAACCTTATGACCAAAACGTGGGTGACCTAATAAAGGAAAAGTAATCAATCGGGCAACCACTACGGCTCACAAGAATCAATGAAGAGGTTACCTGAGTTTGTGTGACAACCATCATCGACAGATTCCAGTACAGAAGTCATCGATTTTAACAGAAGATCAACTGAAGAATCCGATTAACTTAGGAACTTTGGAATAACAGCGAAAAGGAACGTGTGCAGAAAAATAGCCAAGGGGTTGATATTTATGGCCTCTAAGACTCAAAGGTTGTTAAGAGATCTGTCCGCTGATCACCTTTGATTCAGAGAAAGAAAACAAAATCGAGTGAATTTCAGAACAAAAGATATTTACTCCGAAATAAGGGGTATGTGTTGACACCGTTTTTTGACATATATCGATAAGGAGCAAAGAGTTGATGATAAGAGGTGTCAGGAAACACACAGGGCCGATAGAAGAAACAACCCATCAACTGGTCATCTAAGAAAGAAGTCAACAGAGATAGCCGATGGTCAAAGATAGGAGATTGACTAAGGGAAAGAAGAGAAAGCAACAAAAGAAGAAATACGCCAAGGAAAGGAAAAGGAGGCTCAGGCGGGTCAACAACGGTTGGCAACGGGTCAAAGATAGATAGCGAGTTCGACTCTTGCATGAGTCATTTATTTTTAGCAGTTATAGCTCCTATTTTAGTCAAATAAGTCTTGTCGTAATCGACTAGGAATTCGTAGCTTCCAAGGGTATAAGTAGCGACCCTACACGGTCGAGAAAGATTGTACACACCAACAAACTCAAACCTTTACTTTTCAAGCAATTTACCTTTCAAGTCGGCAACTTCACCAAAAAGTTTCTTTCTTCTTGTTTTCTTGTTTCAAGCGCCGTCCTTCGAGTTCGCCGGGCTGCATCAATCGACCTCCGGCAGGCTTGTAAGTACCGCTTTACTGAGTAATATCTAGGCTTTAACCTCCGGGCACATTGCTGTGGTTTCGTCTAGATTTATTCACAATTTATCGATATCAGCTAGATTTGCTTGTTTATTTATGGATATCTAGTCTTTTCTTGTTTATTTAGCTTTTATCACCAACTTATCCCGCTCGAGGCTTGATCGTATCGGCTAGATCTTGCTGCGTCATCAGACGCACCGATCCCACAGCCGAACCAGACCCGCCTCGCTGCTGACGTCACCAGATCGGCTGACCCTAGCCGTTCTGAACATACTTGCACTTCGGCTACCGATCGGCTGGCCGATCCCGTTCAATCTCGCATCGACCGATTGGGCTGTTGCGCTGTGCCCATGTGGAAGACATCTATCAGTTCTCTAGCTGATCAATCTCGTATTTAACATCTTATCCTCTTCTGTGCCGATCAACAGGGCAGGTCGGCTGGCACGCCTTGTTACATCTCGGGGTCTGTTACGTGCTGCTGCGGAGGACGTTATTCCGTTTTTCGCGTCAACAGCTGCAGGCACCGTCAAGGAGGAGGGGCTGCAGCTCAGAGCAAACCCGACCAACGACCAAACCCAAGAGCGAAGACCAACAGGGGGAGGCGAAGGGAGAGCAACGGCCACCAGCAACCACAGCAGCGTCAGCGAAGGCCCTCGCAGCAGGAGCAACAACGGCACCAAGTCCAACGTCTCAGACAGGAGGATTGCCAGTGAGGACGCTGACGCAGAAAGGAAGGAGCCGCGTCCGCTGCCAAGAGGGGGGAACAACGACCGGCGACTAGACGGAGGGAGCCGCAGCCGCTGCCAAGAGGGAGGGACAGTGGTCATCGACTAGAGCTGGGAGCCGCGGCCAACGTCGTAGAGGAGGGGACGCGATCACCGGCTGGGGGAAAGGGGCCACGGCCGCCAGCACGGAGGAGGGGCTGCGACCGATGGCGGGGAAGAGGCCTGCAGGGTTGCTGCTGAGGAGCCTGACAGGGGTCGACAGGGCGCCGTCGAGGAAGCCGGTTGTGATGCCGAAGAGGAGGCTGGCAGAGACGGTGCCAGCGAAGCGGAAGTGCGAAGGGGGCAACCGCCGCCACCGCTAGGGAGACCATCGGTGGAGAAGGCGGAGGAGGGGGTCGACGCTGTGGGGCCCAGGGGATGCCGCCGACACGGTCAGCAGGGCGGATGTGCGAGCGCCGGCAAGGTCGCCAGGAGGGGGCCGAGGCCGGCCCTGCTCGCGTCGGAGGCCGCCTGGAAGAAGGGTGCTGGGAGGGTGGGGGCCGCAGCCTAGGAGCACGCCGGGGCGCAGACGAGAAGGAGGGGCAGATCTGGATGGCTCCGGCCGAGGCGCGAGGAACCCCACCGGCGACGAAGGAGCGTCGCAAGCGGCCGCGAAGGAACGACACCGGCGCAGGGCGGTGCCGCCGGGCCTACACCCGACCCAGATCTAGGGTTAGGGCAAGGGCACCTACGACACTAAGAAGGGGGCGGTCGGATCAGCGCGGGGCGGCCGGATCGGCACAGGGCGTGGGCGGAGGCTGCACCGGAACACGCGGGGTGGGGGCGGAGGCGTCGGGGGGCCGCACGGACCAGCAGGCCCGCGCGGCAGGTCACGCGGCCGTCGCCGCGGTCGTCGCACGCCGGCGTGCCCGGAACCTCCACCAGCGCCCATGTGACGCCGCTGGAGCGGGAGCAGGCCCTGCGAGAGGAGGCATGCCGGAGCAGGGCGACGCCACCGGGCCCACATCTGACCCAGATCTAGGGTTTGGGCAGGGACTCCGGCGACGTCACTGACGAGGCGGCCGGAACCGCGGTGGAGGAGCCCGGAGCAGGCCCCGAGAAAGCGCATGAGACGACCGTGAAGAAGAAGCACGGGACGATGTGGCGACATGGTGGTGGTGTGGGGAGGGGAGAGGAGGAAGGAGGAGGTGGGTGGGGGCGGGAGAGGAGAGGAGGAGGACGGGGGGAGGCTGGTTGTGCGGCTCCTTCGCTGGCTGCCGCCGCCAACGGAGATGGCGGCGGCGACCGTCGAAAGCAGCAGCGGCGGGGGTTGGGCGGTGCGGTCGGGGGCCCTCGGGTTGCCCCCTGGGGAGCGACGCGAGGGAGAGTGAGCAATAGTCCTATCCAATCTTTGACATGTACAATTGTTGGATGCGCAAAGAAGGACATCAAACCGCTTGTAAAAAATGATGTGAGTCTATGAGTGACTGAAAATGTTTATTCTGTGTCACTATACTGATGGAAGAACACATCCACGTCATCAGTTGCATGCTAAGTAAATAGCGATGACCGTTGCACATCACCTCTTTTACGTTCTTTTTGTTAGAAAAGTAAT
Organism: Cenchrus fungigraminus; assembly: GCA_036936925.1. Taxonomy (NCBI): domain Eukaryota; kingdom Viridiplantae; phylum Streptophyta; class Magnoliopsida; order Poales; family Poaceae; genus Cenchrus; species Cenchrus fungigraminus. Next base: position 128,543,998 of record CM072779.1, read on the forward strand.
AGAATGGACGTCATTCACTTTCGACGATCTTCACTCAGAATGCATGCAGTGGATTCTCTCTATTTTAGATGACGAAATAACAAAATCACCAAGCATTGATACATATTTGATACCATCGTTATTATAAGCTAAGTTTTAGTACTGTTTTATGCTACAAATGCCATTCACTTTCGACGATCTTCACTCAGAATGCGTGTAGTGGATTATCTCTAATTTAGATGACGAAATAACAAAATCACCAAGCATTGATACATATTTGATACCATCATTATCATAAGCTAAGTTTTAGTACTGTTTTGTGCTACAATATAATGTAGTGTCTATGAACACTGGTGGAGAAGAGGGCTTTAGTCCCGGTTGGTAAAGACCTTAGAGCAACTCCAGCAATAGCCCCTACTTTGAGCTCTTACTTTACTTAGTAGCATCTCTCTCCCACAGTCCCATTGCTCTCCATTCGCGCTTCTTCTCCCTACAATAATTTTCTCCACCTCTGTTCGCTCCTGCTCCAAGCCACCATCGAATCAGGGCGAGAGGGAACAGAGTAGGGAATCCCCATGTCTCCTCCCCTTGCCGGAGCAGATCCCTGGCGAGCCGTCCCGGAGCCGCGGTGGCTCACCCGTGTGCTGAGCATCGAGCTCATCCCGGACGACTAGGGCCGGCAGAGACCTCCGCCCAGGCACGACGGTGAGGGAGCTCGACCTCCGGCTCGTCGCGGCAGGAGGGAGCTCCGGGCTACGGTGTGGAGTGGAGATCCGAGCGACGCTCGTGGGATCCGGTCGGCTCCGGGGCGCGGCGCGGCGGGATCCCTCAGTTAGCGGTGACGGGATCCCTCGGTGTGCCATGGCGGCGGCGGGTCCTTCGGGGTGCAGCGATGATGTGCCGTGGAGGTGGCGGGTCCCTCGGGTGGCGCGGCACGACGGGATTCCTCGAGGCGGCGGCGGGATTTCTGGGATTTGCCCGAGCTCTCTCGGGACAGCAGCGGGGAGTTGGTGGAAGCGGCAACAGCGGCAACCGAGTAGGGGGCCTCCCCAGCCACCAGCAGGAGAAGGGGCCGGAGGGGGGGATTTGGGTGCCCCCCTAGAATACATGCCTGAGTTGGGGGCCTACTGGAGTGCATTTTTTTTGCTCTCGGCCTCTACTTTATGAGTAGGGGCTCAAGTAGGGAGACTGCTGGAGTTGCTTTTAGGTACCTAAGGGACCAACGGGACTAATCCTGAGAGACAAAATCCCCCAAGTAGGGAGACTGCTAGAGTTGCTTTTAGGTCCCTAAGGGACCAACCGGGACTAATCGATTTTTCCACGCAAAATATGCACATGCGCGGTGCGGGGATTCGAACTCGTGACCTCTAGCCTCACACGTAGCTCTCTTACCATCTCACCTACACATCACATGTGACTGAGTAGAGGATGCAATCCTCTTATAGTAACTCATGGGAGACCATTTAGTCAAACTAGTCTCGGTTGCTAACACCGACCGGCGACCTAGACTAAAGGTCCGAGACTCTTTCCCCTTTAGTCTAGCTTGGTGTTACCAACCGAGACTAAATGGTCGGAGCACTCCTGCCACTCGTGACCACGTCGATGCAAAGGCTTTAGTCCAGACTCCAAAATTCAACAGGGACTAAAGGGGTGAACCAAAGATCTATTCTCTACTAGTTGAAGCAAGTATAAGCCGAGGAACTTAATTTAGGGGCTTAAATACTACGAACAAGTCTGTAAAACTAAACCACCACATGGTAAGGAGAAGCCAGACACGTCTTCAAATCCTGTTTGTTTGAGCTTATGCTTTTGAGCTTTTGGCACGAAAATTACCTTTCTGGCTTTTTAGTTGATGACTTTTTGCTATTGGCTGTTGTATCAATTTTATCTTATCAGCACATAAAAAGCTAGCAAAAGCTCCTTTCAGAAGTCACGTGAAGTTTAACAACTGGACTGTTGGCCAAGTGTGGTTTCCGCGTCCGTTCACTCGCCCGCGCGGGCGACGGGCGGACTCCCCCAACCCTAGCCGCCGCCACCCTCGCAATGCCTCCTCCTACCGTGCCGCCACCCGAGCGGGTCGTCGGGAACCCGCGCAGCCCGTAGGGATGGCGGCGGCGGGGCTTTCCTCCTCTCTCCGGTGGCTGGGGGCGGGCGTGGCCACCTCGGTCCCCTCGGAGCTTCCTCACCGGCAACGGGCACCTGGGCGGCGGCGGCGGCGGGAGCCACCAGATCCGTCGTTGCTCCGGCTGGATCTGGTAGCTGTGCGACGGGAGGTGCGGAGATGTGCAGGGGGGCTGCCAGCGTTGGAAGCGGCGGCGGCAGCCAGCACGGACGGCACTTGCGGCGGCCGGCGCAGGTCGTCGGTGGACGCGGCGACCGCTGTGGGGCGCAAGGGATTGGCCGCGGCGGCCTTGAGGCCGGCCGTGTGGCTGGCCGTGGCCCCGTCGTGGCTGGCCTAGGCGGCAGTGGTGCGCGGCGAGACATGGTGACCGCGGCGGGCCGGTATGGTCGTGGCTGTGGCTGGCCATGGCCGGCCGTGGCTGGCTGCGGCTGGCCGCGGCTCGGCTGTAGCTGGCTGGCTGGTGCTGGTCGGCTGCGGCTGTGGCTGGCCGCGGTTGGTTGTGGCCTGGCTGTGGCTGGCCCTGGCGGGCTGCGGTTGTGGCTAGCTGCGGCCTGCGGTGGCCTGGTTGTGGCTGGCCGTGGCCGGCTGGAGCGTGCGGGCAACGGGCGCTTCGGCAAGATGGTTGTGCTCCTCCTCGAGGATGATGCTGGTCCGGCGCCACTTTAGTGGTGGGGTCGGGGGCTATCAGGTGCTTGCTGGTGGTGTCGTGGTGGCATCTCGGGCTGTGCCGAGCTTTTCCTGGTTGAGGTGTCATGGTTGCAGCGGGCTCCTGTCTTTAGTCAAGAGCGTGCGACAGGAATGGTGTTGTTCCGGGCATAAACCTCCACTATCGGTGGCAATAGTGGCGGCGCCCTCGGGGCGTCGTTTTCCCTGTTGAGAGCACCATTGATGGTTACCATCTTCTTGCAGCACGGGGATCCTAGGGTGAAAACCCAGTCCTTTGTGGACGTGCGACGACGACGTCATTAGCGTCGTACCCTTTTTGGAGGCACCGCATCTGGAGACCCATCTCGACCTGTGGTAATGGTGGTGATCGGCTAGTGGTGTTGCCTTGTGCGTGGCGGCTGTGGTGGTGGTGGTGGTCGTGGGCTTGGTCTGTGTTGGCAGGGAGGTGCAGAGGGCCCATGGGGGTGTAGCCTCGGGTTGGCGCGCTTGGGGCAGTGGTGTTCTCGGTGATGGCTGAGCGGAGGTGTTACTTTCTTAGCAGTCTCAATTATCCGAGTCCTTGGCAGAGGAGTGAGGTAGTGGATGAGGTGAGGCCCCCACGCAGAGTGGCCAGGTCTGGTGGTTTCCTTGGTGCTGCGACGGGAGTGTTCTGCTGATGCAACGTCGGAGCAGAGAGATCGACGACCATGTGTGTGCAACTTGTTGGTGATAGCTTTGGAGGAGTTCGGGTGGACACTTGAGCTTGCAGCGGGTTGCGGCTTTGGCCGTGGCACAATGTTGGCCACAACAGCACAGGTCGCGGCGGCTTCTTTGGCACCTCTCCAGGCTGTGGTGGTGTAGTGTCTTGTTGTGTGCGTTATTTGTGTGTGGTGACGTTCGCTTCGACGCGTGCTGTACAATTGCTGCTTCTTCATAAATGATATGGCAGTGCTCCTGCTTTTAATTTAAAAAAACAACTGGACTGTTTGTTTCAGCTTTTCAGCTTCATCAGGCTATCAGAAGCCGGAAAGCTGACCCGAGAAGCTGAAACAAACAAGACCTCAGAACAACAGACTGGATACATGTATGATGTATGTCAGGGTTCTAGAAAAAGAATGTATTTCCCGTGAAATGCTAAAGAATTTTCTCTATATGTATGAAGCTGCAGAGATAACGTTGGATTTTAAATAGAAGCTCATATTTTCAGCTGATTCAATTCACGGTCCAAATCAGTACTCGTGTTGTCAATCAAAACACAGCAGCGTCTACAATCATTCACTCTCGATCAAGCACTAATACTTCGGCCACCGTCGACACAGATGACTTGCCCGGTGATGTAGGACGCCGCTGGCATGCAGAGGAACGTCACGGCGGACGCCACCTCAACCGGCTCGCCGGTCCGCCGCATCGGGATCCGCGACACCTCTTGCTCCAGCGCCCCTGCCGGCGCCTGTACATGGGCATTATACATCTTCGACTAATTGTAACATAAGTAAATAAACAGCATTTTACATTTTCACTTGGAGTTCTTACATCTTTGACCATGTCAGTCATGGTCGTGCCCGGCGCGACGCAGTTCACACGGATGTTGTCGTGGGCCCACTCGGCAGCCAGGCTCCTCGTCAGCTGGTTCAGACCTCCTGTGTGTCATACACGGCAAGAGCAATTTGAGTATACGTGTGCGAAATGTGGATTTTGAATTTTGTAATTGAATTTATATTCCTTCTTTTCCCGAATGGATGGATGTCGTTGTGTACCTTTGGAGGTGGAATAAAGCGCTTCCCAAGGGTAGCCGATGACGCTGGCGATGGAGGAGACGTTGACGATGCTTCCCCCACTGGCAATGGTGGTGTTGAGGAGGAGAGGGTGCGCGAGCTGGCTGAGGTGGAAGCACGACTCCAGGTTGGTCGCCATGAGCCGCGCATACTCCTCCGCCGCGTACTCCGCCGCCGGCTTGAACAACAGCATCCCGGCGTTGTTCACCTACAGTGCCCGGCGCCGTCCAGCTCATACATTTTCGTGCTAAACAGAGCATCGTCGAGCGGGTGTTCAGTGTTCACCTTCGCCTTACCAGGATGTCGAGCTTGCCGTTGAAGGTCTCCTTTACGGTGCCCATGAGCTGCTCCCGGTCGGCGCGCACCGCGACGTCGCAGACGGAGACGGTGACGGCGAGGCCCTTCTCGGCCCACTGCCGGCGGCACTCCTCCAGCTCCGCCGCACTGCGGGAGCACGTGTGCACACGCGCGCCGAACCCCGCCAGCTCCTCCACGACCGCGTGCCCGATCCCCTTGCTGCCGTGGTGACCGTCGCGCCCGCAAGGCTCCACCGCTCGCCCATGCCGCTCCCGCCGGGCGCTGCCGCCATATGGATCCTCGATCTCTCTCCGTTGGAGACTTGAGAGAGCGAGAAATCCTTCACAAAAACAAGCTAGTAAACAACCACAGGCTAGGCAGGGAAGAAGACAATCCCGCGGCGTCGTCTTCGTCCGATGACGGCCACACGACGCTACCGGGCCATTTCAATTCGTGCAATGAACCCTGATGGAGATCGGTGCTCCATTCCCTGCCACTAATTCACTCGCGTGATTTCTGAACACAAGATCCTTCCCCCAAACAGGTGAATACAAGATTTTTTTTTGACATTTTCCTTTTTTTTCTCTTTTTAGTTACATTTTTCTCCATGTTTTTTGTATTCAAGTACAATATCACTTTGCGATGGTATAAGCTATGTGCATAAATTATTTAACAATATTTTTGTAAATTTCAAATAACATTATCGGTAGTGAAAAATAAATGACCATGAGTATATATTAAATTGTGGTAATTAGTACCTTTTGTTTTCCAAGTTATATTCGATTATTTTGGTTACGAAAACCTGCTGCTACATTCTATGTTTTAGATTGTTTCATTAATTAAAAATCATTATAATATTATTCAAATATGAACAGAAATGTTCAGTGGTATATAATTTTAGGTTATTCTTTGTTTCTAAAACATATTTTTATTGTTATGCAGACGGGCCGCATCAGCGAAAACCACCAACCAAATGGATGGAATTATATATATATATATATATCGTTGATTTCCGAAAAATAAATGACGAAAATAAAAATTACGAGAAATATACATCTGCCGTCGTACCACACGGCGGCAGGGACTCCTACCGCCGTGTGGCACGGCGGCAGGGGTGCCGCCAACGGTCGGGGGACTGGCTGTGGGGCAGCTTCCTACCGCCGTACCCTACGGCGGCAGGAACCCTACCGCCGTGCCACACCCCTATATAAGGGGTCGACGGCTGCCGCCACCCTCTCCTCCCTCCCTCTCTCCTCCTAAATCTTCGGCTTTTAACCTTTCGGAGCACTTTTGACTCAGGTATGTTTCTAACTTTAGTGTAGTTTAGTTAGTTAGTGTAGTTTAGTTAGTGTAATTAGGTAGTGTAGTTTAGTTAGTGTAGTTTAGTTAACTTAGTTTAGAAATTTTAGAAATAGTTATAGTTCAATTAACTTTTCATGTTCTGTGCAGCACGTTTGGGTTGGGGAGCAGGCGAAGAAGGCGTACAAGGACTTCGTGGGTCAGATCGACCGGATGGTCGATGCCCAGGTCCGGTGGACGCCGTACACTCCTGCCATGGAAGCTGCCCGCGCACCACAGGGCCTCTCGTCGCTGTGCTTACGAGACCAGGGGTACTGGATGACGCGGCGACGATTGGTGTTCGACGTCTATGTCGAGGAGTACGCGGTCCACCGGGTGATAAGGCAGTTCGGCCTCTACCAGGAGTCGCCTGTACCTGTTGCGCCACGTTTACCGCCCACAGCGCACAGGTGAGCTACCATTAGCCAGTTATAATTATTTTTCATTACAAATAGTCAGTTGCAAATAATTTTTGTTTCATCTATGCTAGGTGGACGCGTAAGGGCGTGTCTGCGGCGACGTCGTTCATTGACAGGTTGCAGCCGTACGTGAACGAGTGGGCATCCGCGGCGCATGAGGATGACGTCGTCACCGAGCACCGCCTTCACGACGGCGCGGCCTGGGTAGTGCACCTTAAGGGGTACCTCCCGAGGACGCGGACGCGGGTAACGTACGTCCCTGCTGCCCCGCCACCGCCACCGGTCCCGGACCACGACAGGCTACTGCCAGACGCCACGTACCCGGTGCGACGAGACCAGACCGCTGACACAGAGGTAAGCTACGATATTGCAATCATATTTAATTCATGTTACTATTCATTATAACATGTGCTACTAATTTCATGAGCAGCACGATGCGCTTGCTGAGATCGTGCAGCTCGCAGCGACCGCGAGGGAGGCGTGTTTTACCTGGGGACCTCAGCAGCACCGCCACACGTACGACAGGATCCTCGATGTTGCCACGAGGTACACCACCGTCGTGAACTACGCCGGGGTCGCAGACATTCCTCTTCTTCCGCGCCACCCAGCGTCTTCCTCGAGCTCCGCCTCGACAGCTCGTTCGCAGCCGGCGCCTTCCACCTTTGCACGTGCAGCTTTCTCGACTCCGACGGCACTGCAGCAGCCACAGCCGCAGGGCCCGCACACCTACGTGGAGCGGCCGTTGGTTTTCCCTGGCGCAGGTACTTTCACTGGACCTTATTTTCAACTAATGCACGGAGTTGTTGTGTGTTTTTGTTATACTATATTCTAATCGTACAGGGCGACCGCCGGTCTTTCCGACGGGACCAGGAGGTTTCACCGGGGCTCGACAGCCGGAGACGACGGCACCTAGACCGCTGGTCTTTCCGACGGGACTAGGAGGTTTCAGACCGCCGGTCTTTCCGGCGGCAGATATTCCTTCCTCGTCCACTCCACCTGTCTTCCAGCATGGTAACGACCTTAACTATTACAGTAAAATTCGATAAGTACGATATGTGGAAAACTAATACTATTCGTTGCAGGTTTCGACCCGACCGCGGCCTCGACGGAGTCCCCTGACGACCAGCTGGACTGTGATGAGTTTAGGTTCCACGACTTTCTCGCGCCCATGGATGCGGCGGAGGGCGAGGAGCTTGGCGCGTCACAGTTCACACAGGCGCCGCCTCTTGCGACGCAGGAGACACAGCTGGTGGGCGGAGCGACCCCGACGGCCGGCGGAGCGACCCCGGCGGCCAGCGGAGCGACACCGGCTGGTGCAGGGTCGTCGCCGGCGGGCGGAGCGACACCGGCTGTTGCAGGCTCGTCGCAGGCAAGCATGGCGACGCCGTCTCCCGACGAGCTCGGACCGCGGGTGGTCAGGCCACCTGACCCCTTGATGTACGCCCGGGACCACACCCGGGCTGGTACTAGGACTGTTAGGCCGAAGAGGAGCCGCCAGATTTAGATGTATTAGTGTTTTCTGTCACAGCAGTACTTTTACCATGATCTTGTATAAACTATTTTGCATCTACTCGTTGATTATAATCTTTTCTTTTATATATGCCAATTTGTGTTGTGATTATGTTTAAATTCATCATTTTCTTATTTTTAAAACAATGAAAAAAGTGTTTTACAAAATGAAAAAATGTCAAAAAATTAAAAAGGTTGTTACCGCCGTGTGGCACGGCGGCAGGTCCCTGCCACCGTGTGGCACGACGCTAGGATGCTGCCGCCGTGCCACATGAACGTGCCGCCAAACTTACTGTCATGCCGCCGTACCACACGGCGGCAGAGGTATATTTCTGATAATTTTGGTTCACGTTATTTATTTTTCGGCAATAAAAAAAAACTGGTACTAAAATAAATGGCCGAATGTCTGACTCAGGATGGGCCTTTGGATCGTGCGACCCAATCCCCCGGCCAGCCCGCCCGAGTCTATGCATCAAGCCCGTGTAAAAGCACAAGGGCCGGCGCTCCTATGGTCCAAAAGAAGCGCAAGCCCTCCTCGTTCGCGGCCGGCGAATCCCGTGGCGGCGGCGGCGGCGGTGGGGGCGGAGCGGATGGAGTCGGACTGGGTCACTGGGAGGGAGCAAGAGGAGAACCAACGGCAGCGGCGCTCAATCGCCACGTAAGTCGATCGTGCATTCGTGCTCTGCCCTAGATCGTGTGTGCGTACGTACTTCTAGCTTGATTTTCTGCGCCAGTTCTATTGAGAAAACTAAGCAGAAACAGTGCACTGTAGCACTGCTAGCTAGGAATTGAAGTTTTGCCGAATAATTCCTGGTAACAGTGGCCAATTGGCTGACAAGGGCTAGTTGGAGCATGGCAACAAGGGCATGCGAGATGTTGCCCCTCTCGGGCGACTCCGCACGCGACTCTGGTGGCCCCTTGCCGTCGGTGAACTTCGGCTCCTCCCCTGCCCCTCCCCTGCGTCAGCCACAGATCCCCCTGCCTCTGCTCCGCCTCTGCTCCCGACACCCCCGATGCTGCTCCCTCTCGTCACCCGCACGGCCGTGGCTCGGGTCGTCGGCGGCCCCTGGCACCTCGATCGTAGCTGCGGCCTCCTGCTCCCCTCATCGGGTTGCCCGACCCAGCCGTCTCTGGCTTCTCTGCTTCCCATGCGCCATCCTGGCTGGCGGACCCCGCTTCCGGCCGCCCGGCCGTGCGCCCAATCAAGCTTTCCTCGACTTCTGCCTTGAGAACTTCTACTCGCCTGCGTTGGAAGCGTCTCCCTCGGCCAATGCCTCCCCCTTGTCGGCGCACCTTTGGCTCGTCCCCTTCCTGCGCTTGAGCTCCTGCAACACATCCTAGATCCGCAACGTCGTTGGCTACTGGCTTGGGGCCACGCCGGTGCCGGCTGCCGCGGTCCGACCTGAGGGTAACTTCATCTTTCGCCTCTCCCTCTCACGACCGTGATCGCCTCCTTCATCCTCACCCTTGGGGACCTCCGCTTGGGCCGCTCCAAGATTGCCTTCTTCGCCGACGGCGCCACCACCCGGGGTTTGTTTCGAAATTCGGACGACTTCCCGCCGGTGGTGCTCTCCTGGGACCCGCCTCCTCGGATTGGGTCGACGCCGCTGCTCCTCGGCCCGCGGTCTGAGCCTGGCCCAGGCCCAGCTTCGGGAACCTTCGGTGCCCCTGTGGAGGAGCCGCCCGCCTGAAGGACCGAATAGGTGACCAGAGAGGTGGAAGTGAATGGGAGCCAATAAAAATTCTTCCCGAAGGATGAACTCGGCCTATACCCCGATTGCCACTCCGATCACTCGCACACACCAAAGAAGCTCTAGGCTAGGCACACACAAGCCTACGAGTCCTAGAGACAAGCCACGAATCAAAGAGCGGAAGCACTAGACAAAAATCGAAGGAAAGGAAGCGTGTCTGCAACAGACCTGGCGGACAGTCCGTGGTGTATGGGCGAACTGTCCGTGAGGCTTGGGCAGACTATCCGCAAAAGCGGACAGAACCTCCAGAAGCGCACTCCGAAAAATCGGGCTGTCCGCGAGAGACCCGCGGACTGTCCGGCCCTTCACGGACCGTCCGGCACTCAAGTACGGACCGTCCGCAAACTCCGTGCAACCAAAACCACCTGGGCTAACGGATCAAAACCCGAACTCGGAAGAACACGCGAAGAACACAAAGAACACCTGCACTATTCAGGGCTCGCAGACTATCCGCCACAGTCCTGTGGACTGTCCGCGGGTTACGAACAGAAGCAGAAACGCCCTGGCCGCGGGGTCAACCACACCAAGTCATCACCGGATCTCCCAAACCACTTGAGCTCTTGAGACAAGATTTGGGGGAGATGTGAAGCGTCACTAGATGAAGCTATGCTCCAAAAATCTCGGCTTCTAACTCACTAAATCACCGGGAATCGCAGATCACATGAACCAACACCAAGAACTCGGGCTCCTACAAAAACTCGCGAATCGAAGAGATTTCTCAACGTTTGAGGGCTCAAGATCACACACAAAGATGCGCAAGGCATCCACTCATGATCCCCTCAAAGAAATCCTAGAGAAAACACCCTCAAATCAACGAATCGAGCGAAGAACGAAACAACCCAAAAATAGCTCCGAAAAAGACACGAAAATCACAAAGAGCTAAGAGATCATCACAACGCCGAATGCTTCCATACTTCCAGAGGTCAGAGTCTGTACAAGAATCTAGCCTAAGGAAATACTAGGAAAAGAAGTAGTCCAGAGCGATCTACCGGGGGAGAAAACCCTAGAGCCAGAGAGATAAATGCCATCCACCTCTCCGCTATATATATGAAGTCCACCAGAGGAGGAAAATCACCACGCTACCCCTACAAATTAAAATGAAGGTACCCACCCCTCAAGGGCAATATGGTCAAGTCTTCGGATATTTCCATCGAGCGGACACGCTTCCACAGTGGACTTGCTTCGCCTCGAAGCTTCCCGACACTCCCGGATCACCATCTCCGACGCATCAGGCCTCCGGACTTGGTTTTGCGGTCCAAACCAAGAAACTGTCCACCGATGATTTTGTGGGCAAACCACCAAACCTCGCGTGCAAGCTTCGGCCTCGACCCGCCACCTTGCACCGGCCCATGTCCATGACTTCAACTTGCTAGTCTTGCACCGCACGGCTCGCACTTGACCCCATCGGCCACCGAGTCCATCGAACCAAGCCTACTTGCCTCTTCATCACCCGTAGGCCACCACGGCTAAGGCCTGTCACGCTTGTTCTTCACCTGCACCAACACGAGTCAAGCCGCAACCTGTACCTGCACACTGAGCCAAGCATCAGTCCACACAACGTTGTCAATCACTCATCACTAAGGAGTGACCCTCCACTGGTCCTCGGACATACCTGATCCTCAATCTCCCCCTTGATGAGTGCATTGACAACACCCATAGTAACCAACATAGAGAAAAAGGAAAAGAAAACAACCACAAACACAAACCTCCAAGCAAGTGATCCAAAGCCAAAGAACAAGTGAAAAACACGATCACTCGCCAGACCAAGTCTCGGCCCCCTAAGGCAAGGGCAACAGCTCAGCACAGCCGAGACAAAACAAAGCTCACAAAGAGCACACTACAAAGCACAAAACTCAGGCAAAACAAAGGAGCTCTACCTGCACATATGCAAACTCCCCCTGAGCAAATGCAACCTCTTTTCTCAATATTCTCCCCACATGCAAAAATCTCCACAAATGCAAACCATTTCTCCCCCTTGCATATATATTCCCCCCTTGTTGACAATGCATGAATCAAAGTACCATGAAAGTGCATGTCAAAGTATATACAATCTACCAAGCTTCTCAGATATACAAAGAGCACAACAAAATGCTAAAATGAGACATAGAGCAAGCAAAGTAGACATTGTGTAGTTAGCGCATTGCCATCAAGAAAGTAGAGACATATAGACATGTGACATGGGCAAAAGCAATTTAAAAAAAATTTCACAAAGAAACATTCATCTCATGAGCAAAGCCCTATCCATGGCAATTTGAGCAAAAATGAACTAGTTCATACAAAGCTTACACAAGATCACACATTCTCATCATAAGATCATAGCAAACGCCCATAAGCTACTACATGTCTTGTGAAAGCCACCGAGCCATATGTCTACTTCTTAAAATGAGACTTCTCATGGTAGACATCATGCAACGGTTTAACACCTAAGATATGTACATCAAAACATAAAGACATGATTAAGAGCTCATTTTTCAAGCATAAGGCAAATCATACACCAATTTCATTTTTAAATTTAAGCATGTCCATGAAATGCCTTTGCGGCAAAAAGAAGCTTATGCTCCTCCACAAGTGAACATATGGGCTAAACATTTACCATGACAAATGGGTCTTTGACCCCAAGCAAAAAGAACATGATACTCAAGCACAAACTAAGCATGATATAGGCATTTGAGCACAAATTGAGCATGAAACAGTATCTACTCATGAGTGAAGCATTTTTAGCATTTTCAACAAAAAGAAAGCTATCTCATCATGAACATATGACAATACCATCAAGAGCATAACATTCACATCACCATTCCCAAAGCATACACATATCTCACATATAGCACATCATAGTGGTCAAAGTATATAAGAGATGCTCATCCTACCACAAATGATCAAAAGATGGCTATCCTATCAGGTTTTGTACAGAAAGTAAAATGCATGCATGGAATGCAACAAATGGTACACATATCACATATATACATGAGAAGCTCCAAGATCTAGCTAAAAAGTAAAACACACTCCAAGTTCACCTCGCAAGCATGTGAGGGTAACTTGGTCAAGTGGTTTAGTAAATATATCGGCTAACTGATCTTAGGTAGGTACATAGGACAAGGATATATTTCCTTTCTCAACATTGTCCCTCAGAAAGTGGTATCTCACTTCCATGTGTTTTGTTTTGGAGTGAAGGACTGGGTTTTTGGCTACACTTATGACACTGGTGCTGTCACAAAAGAGTGGAATCTGGGAGCACTCCTCACCAAAATCGCTCATAGTGTAGGTCATCAATAGGAGCTGGGAACAACAACTGGCTGCAGCAACATACTCGGCTTCTGTAGTGGACTGGGCTACACTGGATTGCTTGAGAGATGACCAAGAGACCAAAGAAGAACCAAGAAACTGGCAACACCCAGAGGTAGACTTGCGGTCCAATCGACACCCAGCAAAATCAGCATCAGAGTACCCGTGAAGTATGAGTGTCGAGGTGGCAGAATACCAAAGACCAAACTCAGAAGTGTAGTTCAAATACCTGAAAATCCGCTTGACGGCCTGCCGATGTGAAGTCCTCGGTGAAGCCTGAAAACGAGCACACAAACACACACTGAACTGTATGTCCGGCCTCGTCGCCGTCATGTAGAGGAGGGAGCCGATCATGCTCCGGTACTCCTTCTGGTCCACGGGTTCGCCATCTTCATCCACGTCCAAAGCTGTAGTAGTACCCATCGGTGTAGTCAGCGGCTTGGAGTCATTCATGCCAAACTTCTTCACCATGTCCCTGGTGTACTTCGCCTGATGTACAAACATCCCCGTCCTTGCACTACTTGATCTAGAGTCCTAGGAAAAACTGTAACTCACCCATCATGGACGTCTCAAATTCCCTGCTCATGTCATCTACAAATCTGGACGTGGAGCGCCTGCCGGACGCTGGCAAGAAAGGCCGCAGTTGCAGCCTTGGCCGCGTCCAAGTCCAGGTCAGCCTCAGCGATGGATTGGGCCTGGTGCGCTTCCTTGTGGGTCGTTGTGGCCCGTTGGTTGAAGGCCCAGCAGCATCAGCCACGGCATGAGCGTCCGCCCCGGCTTGTTGCGATGGTGCGGTTGCAGTAGACGCGGCTGGAGCCACGACTTGAGTTGGCGCAGAAGGAGCCAGCTTGACGCCATAGTCGGCTCGGGTGGGGCTTGAGCTTGAAGCGGGTGGCGGAGAAGAAGATAGGGCGGCCACGGCAGGGGACCGTGCCGCGTCGCAACCTCAGGGTCAGTGCCTGTATGTCGTGGGTGGCGATGCCAGGGGGAGAAGGAGGGAGCGATCTTCCTTGGGTGGGGTGTTTGAATTTCAAACCGCATTAGATCCGTGATTGTAGGCGCGGGAGACCGTGGTGGAATCTGTGCCTCGAAGGGGACCAACTCCGTTGTTGCGACCCTAATACCGACAAAGGCAACTTCCTTTGCGGCAAAGGTGCCTTTGTTGCTGGACAACTCGACGACGGTGGAGGCGATAGGCTGTGGGGGGCCGCAGGCTGGACAGCTGGCGAGCCAAGAGGGGCGGTCAGATCCCCGGTGGAAGACGCTAAAAGCCCATCCCCCGCCAGAGGAGAGCCGTCAGCCGGCCCCACCGCGGTAGGTGCCGAAACAGGTCCGGCGCCGTAGGCTTTGCGAACGGGGGGCTTGACTTAGTCAGCGAGGGTGTGGGATCCATATCCTGCGGGGTAGGCCCGGCCGTCGGCGAGTGGGTCTCCAGCTGCGCCGTCCTGGCTGCGGCTACAGGCATGTGGCCAGCCGTGCCGCCGAAGGGCACCAGGAGGGAGCCGATCAACACCGACCTGACCGCAGAGTCCTGCATTAGGCTGGCGGTCAGCGCCCCGAAGGCAGCGCCGTCCTCGACACCATAGGTGACATGGAAGCCGTGCAGAGCCGGGCTGCCATACCCGAGAGACTCGCCGTAACCCCTGTCCGAGTCGCCCTTGTGGCCGGAGTCGCCATCGTCGGGGGGAGGGAGGGTCCCAGTGAAGGCGTTCTTTAGTTGAAGTATGCAACGCTGCGAAGGTGGATGATTACCTCATACTTGAGCACCTTCTTCTGCCGGAGGTATGGCTGGACGTTGGCGAAGATGCGCTGGTTGTCTGGGTCATTGTAGACGACCAGCGCCTCGTGCTCGGCAATGCACAACATCTTCTTTTTGGAAATGCAGCGAGGGTTGACCGTCCATGCCATGAGCGCGAGGAAGGACATGTCGGAGTGGTCCTTGGAGGATGGCTCCAGTCGCTCGATCCAGCTGGACGACGCGAGGAGCTTACGTGCGACTTGCCAGCTCCTGGCATGCACCGGAATCCCCTTCTTCTCCAACGATACCCGGTGGCGCAAGACCTCGTCCTGAGCACGCACCAGCCTGGTCCATGGGCAGAAGAAGAGGCACGCCGAGCCAACAGGAATGCTCCTGGCGTGCATCGCGGCGTCCCTGGCTCGCTGGTTGGAGAAGACGAGCAGGAAACCCTCCGGAGCGAAACAACGGACGACGAGGTAGGCATCGTCAGTCCCGGGCAGGGTGGCGAAGGCGAGGCGCATTGCATCGACGGAGAAATCTTGACGGGCGTCCGGTGATGCCGTCAGCAAGGCGAAACACAGCTGCTTCTCCTCCGCGTCCATCTCGTCAGAGCGAGACACAAAGCACACCTCCATCTGCGGTTGGAGCAGCGGGTGGCCAAGGGGCAACTCGTCATTGTCGGAGATCAACATCCTGTCCTCCAGGTGTCTGGACGACGTGGGAGAGGGGGGACCTATCGGGGCTCGACAGCTTGCCCGATGGGCTGGCGTCGTCGGACTCGAAGCGGCGTTGAAACGAGGGGGCGGGGCACCACGGGAACTCGTTGCCTGGCGAAGAGGTGGTAGGGACGCGACAGGTTGAGCAGCACACCTGGGAACGACCTCGCCCGGAGCAGCGAGGGGGAGCGGCCCCGCCCAGGGCGATGGTCGCGGCGGAGCGGAGGCGGCGGCGAAGGGGTGGGCCCGCGTGCATCGCGGCCGATGGGCGTAGGAGGGGAGGTGCGTCAGCACGCCCTGGGAGGGGGAAGGAGTGTGCCCCATGGTGTGACGACCGGGAATGCTCGGCGACTACCCGCGAGGGCGGATCCAGAAGCGTCGCTCCGCACTGGCCGAGGAGGTAGAGCTGTTGGGGCTGCGCAGGCGCTTGCAATCTCTGGAGCGGTGCCAGAAACCATGGCAGCGGTAGCACCTCACCGGCCGAGAGTAGGTCGCCATCATGTGCCTGGAGGAGAGGCAGTTAAGGCAAGGGCCGGCAAGGGCCATGGGGATGGGGGGTGAGTCGGGGAGAGTTGCCGCTCCCGCTCCCGCTGCGCCCAGCGCTGGCGAATGGATCTCTTGCTGCGCACCTCCGTGAAACCATCAGCGTCGACACAGGGCGCGCTAGGCTCCCTCCTTGCCGGCACAACCACGGAGCGGAGACTATGGTTCGCCGGCCGAGGGTCGCTGCAGGGCGCGTTCCGGTGCGGTAGTCCGTGCACCAACCGCGTCTGGCCGCGGCGCCGTTGCCGGTGGCTGCCAGAGCGGGACTCCACACGCGGACCGAGCCGGTCATGGACCAATCCGGGGTAGGTGACCGGCGGGATGATGCCGTCGGCATGGATGAAGGGAGCTCCGCCGCAGTCCTTAGCAACGCGTCACGGTAGGAGGTGCGGGGAGGCGCGCGGAGGGGAGGGAAGGCCTGGTTGTCGGAGTCCTCCGGGGGTGGCAAGTTGTCGCGCCACCGCAGCTGCTTTCCACGCCCTCCCGAGGCGCCACTCGGGAAGAACGGCGCCGCATCAGGGGAGAGGGAGGAGGGGGAAGGGGTAGGGGAGGCGCAGCCGTGGGAGGTGGTTGCCGGTGCCGGAGAGGGGCGGGGCGAGGGGCGGTTGTGGGGACCTAGGGAGGGGCTGCACCGGGGGGAGGGAGGAGCGGAGGAGAGGAGAGACATCCTGTCCGAGTAGCTGCCAACTCTCTGGTGACCATCAGAGCATTCGGTACACTCACTACAATTCAAATTCAATCCACAAAATATATAGTTTCCATGATGAATACACGCAAAACCACTCCAACACGACAGACCATAACCTGATGGATGTGGTAGTTGTTCACTCCCTTCCATACCAGTGGCGGACCGTGGCCACGTCGACACCTAGGACCGACATTAGCTACAGTATAGGAAATATGCTAAATTTTGTGCTACAGTGTTTCGGTGCGCGGTAATGTCCCGTTTCAGATCCCTCAAACCATCCAAGACACATCTTCCTCGGTTGAGCTCAAGGCTTTGCAGACTTGGTAGGTTCTTGATCCCTGTAAGAGAATCCATGCGACCAAAAGACCAAACCATCTTGCGAAGCTTTGGGGCAGTTGCAGAACCAAAGGTTATTTTGTAAGTTTAGCATCTTCAATGACAAGATCAATGAGGTTACTGAACTGTCCATCGTTGAAGGTGAGTGCAGCTGCATCAAATGATTGGTACCCAAGCTTGAGGCAGGACAGACTTCTGAGAGTGCCAAGGATGGCGAGAGCATAGTCATTCAGAAAGGTATCACGTAGAGTAATCTTTGAGAGCAGTTGGAGCTGATGGATCCAGCCAGGCAACAATCCCCTAATGCCAGAGATGTGCAGGCTTTCAAGAAGTGTTGGTGGAGTCAAGTCAATGTCATTAACGACATCCCAATGAACTGGTACTTCCACTCGGATTGATAAAGACACAAGAACTCTGTTCAATTTGCCAATCTCAATGAACAAATCATTTAATAAGTTAACCTTCTTACCATGGAGAACCGCGCCTAGCTTCTTCAGCTTCAATTTCTCACCAACATCTTTCAAGTCTTTAGTGCTGTTAGAAACTTTGACATGGGACAATATCTCCAAGTTATCCACCCCTGTAACATCGCGTGTTATGCGCACGGTAGAAAATAATTCCTTATTAGACTTCACAGTACGTACTGTCTCCTTGCCTTGCAAAGTGGGTGTGACCAGCAAGGAGGTGCCTTAGCATGGGCACTACCATGTTGAACGCCTGCACCCTAGTTCCTCGGATGTCAAGTGTCTCCAAGTGTAGAAGCTGGTCCATTTCTGTGGGAAGTTGGGAAATATCTGTATCTCGGAGGTTCAGATACCTAAGCTGGTGAATCTTGCAGATGTTTTTGAGGTGGCGCTTCTTGAAGCCTTTGTAACCTTCAAGGTCCAGCACTTGAAGATGGCGGAAACTTGAGGAGGCAGTCATCAACTTCAGAAACTTCATTATGCTTTTCATTTGTCTGTCAACCGTTATATTCTCTTGCTTGGAGACTATTCTATTGAACTGACGAAGGTGGATCCCATTACGGATGCAGAAGTGAAGAGACAATTCAGGTGGCAAAAGGTTGGGGTCCAGGAAGTCCTCAACTCTTACGGTCTCCTTCAGCATACTCATAACCAATGGATCGACAGCACAGCTCTTGATTTTGCCCGCACCATCAACATCACAAGGAATAAGAAGCTTCTGGGTGGAAAGCACATCGAAGCAATGCTCCGCTTCATCAATTGCACTATACCGGCCTACTTTGTCTATCAATGCTTCTGCCACCCAGCGCCTCACCAAATTTGACCTTCGGGTCTTGTAGCTTCCTCGAGTGAAAATAGCCGAGTACCACGAGCAGTTCTTGTAAGCTTGGGGCAATCCATGGAAGCAAAACTTCATCATCTGACTCCTTATCTCAATGTTTGAGCCCCGGCATGGGTCCAGGCTTTCATACAAGTTCTTCAACTCCAGCTCCGTCCTGTAGGGGTTCATGTACAGGGTCTGGAGGAAAAGATTCATGCAGTGGATATTCGGGTTGCATCTGTTGAGGATGCTCTCAATGGCATGTCGACGGGCTTTATCCTCCAGATTTTTCATGTTAGCCAGATCCAATGACAGAATTTTCTTCGCGTAGAAATCAACAAGAGAAAGCTCTACGTCTGGAGAGCATTTCTCGGCCACCTCCTTAGCGTTGGTGCACAACACGATTGCGCTGCCGGCAGAACACTCCAACTCGTCGAGTGCCGACTTGATTGCCCACCAATCATCCGGATACTCCAATCCAGAAAGAACGACTAGCAACTTTTTACCTTTTAAAGAAGAAGGAATAATTATCCTGCTAGGCCAAAGATCTGGTATACCTTTTTTTTAGAAGTGGGAATATATTGATATTCCAGCCTCTGCATCTAAAGAGATGCATACAGCTATCATTATTACACAAGGGAAAAGGCTCCAAACCTAATAGCACACAGGCCTAGGAAAAAAAAGAGCACACCATCTATCCTGCAGCAAAGTGCCCACCTCCAAAAGACTACCATCACAACAAAAAGTCACCAGGTCTAGCCTAAACCTTAGTTGTGTAATAAATGGTTGCTATTAGCTCCAAACCACCAGCACCAAAAAGTCCTGTCCAAATCAAACACCATGTCCTGACACATCTTCTGCGACCAAAAGCACATAGCCAACGATGGTGTTTCATGCACCTAACCCTGAATCCACTCAAAGCTGCCACCATCAAGCCCGTCGTCTTCATACGGCTCCAATTAACCAGCTTTAAATACCGTTGACACTAATCTCAAACCCAAAAGGTCATTAGAGATATCCGACAACATCAACCAGTGTAGAACTGGATCATAGATGAAGAAGATCAAGCCGGGTGTCTTGCTGAACGAACACCGTCGTGTCCAGTATGCCAATCGCTGTGTAACCTTGACCAAGAATGAACCTAGTGGACTCGCTTTCCACTTCCCCGCCACAGTGCTTGCAGCGGTCGCAGATTAACAGAGCATAGAATTCCACAGCGACGCCTCCAAGGAGGGAAGCGACGCCGCTTGCGCCGCCGTCGCCTGACCCGAAGATCAAGGCTTTACACCCAGGAAAGTATGCAGAGAAGCCGCCGCTGCTATCGTCGCCTGCCAGTCCGTGCGAGGTGAAGAAACACCCCTGCGCGACGAGCGCAACACTTTCGTTGCACGGAATCTGGTGAACAAGACGTTCTCTCCATCGAAACTCCACACCAGCAGAGAATCAACCGAAGACGATGACGAGCACGCATGAGAAGGATCCCCCACTCACCGTCGCCCGCCAGGAGGCCCATCCCCATGCGTCGCCCCAGAGGGAGGCTGCACACGTCGGGCAACCGGCCTCCTTCACGTTGTCCGCCGGGTATGCCTCCGCATGGCCACACCAACGGCGGCCGAGCAGAGGGAGACCGCCGCCCACTGGATGGGATGGATCTCGCCGGCGACGGAGCAGGTAGCCGCCCGCCAACCTGCAACCACGGAGCACGGGGAGGAGGTGGAGGAACTGGAGGGGTGGGGGCAAGGAGGCCGCCGAAGGGACCCAAGGAGCACCGTCCCTGTGTCCATCCACCGCGCCGCGCCAATTGCCGTGCCGGGCAGATCCGGCATCGGGAACGCCGGATCCAGACCCTAGCACCCGGATCCATGCCGGAGCCGTCCGCCGCCACCACGGCGAGCGCCGCCGTGCGCGTAGACGGAGGCTAGAAGCACGACCGGCCGGAGATGTCCCGCCGTCGCCTTCCTCGCAAGGGGGAGCCGGGTTTCCGGAGCCTTGCTCTGGCGACGGCGAGGGGGAGAGCCGGAGGAGGGGTGGCGGCGGCGGTGGGTGAAGGAGATCTGGTATACCTGGCCTCCCATTCTCCATGGACTCACAAACATCTTCAGGAATAAGCTGGCGACGCATGTCCAGCATCACATCCGAGCGGCGGGCAGGCCATTGGATGCTGACGCGAGCGGTAAGGTCGAACAGGCTTCTGAACTTCTTGTACAACTTGTCTGGAAGTGCAGTACCCTCTTCCTTGATCCCATCCGGCGATAAGATGGCTAAGACGTGAGGCCACTTCTGTTCCTCTTCCCTTCCTGGATCCTTGAGCCACCGATTCAGCACCTCCGTGCTCTCCATCAGCATGTCAGGTCCGGCAAGCATAGGTGCCCGCCGGACACCACCTTCTCCGTCGGGGAGGGAGAGCCTCCGCTCTCGGTCATGGCCACCAATTCGATCAGCTTGCAGCACAGCCAGACCGCTGCCAGCATCCTTCTTAGGAGGGACAACGACAGCGTACCGCTGCTGCCGCGTACCAAGGTTCTGGGATTCGAAATGCTGAAAATTTCGGTCCAGACCGAGATGGGCGAATTTCGGACCGGGATTCGATTGTTTGACCGGTCAACGTATTCATTTTTATAGGAAATTTGGCTACAATTATATGGAGATTTAGGAATTAAACACTCCTGTATAAGATAGTGGAGGAGAACTAGAGAGATATGATGAATGAGTTAAGCAGGAAGATGGCGAAACATGCTGTTTCTGCGTTAGTTAGCCGTTGCAAGGTGAGAGAGGTAAAAGAGAGTTATATAACTAAAAATTTTCATATCTTTATAGCTAGGATGCTATATTGGTTGGTATAGACCTTAGTGATGGTAGAGAAAATCAAGTTTGGTGGAATTTTTTGACCATTTCGGTTTCGTTTCGATCCTCACCGAAATGGGTGAATTTCGATGAAATTCGGTCGTCTCGGACCGAATCCCAAAACCCTGCCGCGCACTGACCTCTAGTACCCGAACCTTGAGCCTCCGGATCCGGGTGGCAACTCGGTATCTATCAAGGATGCACTTGGGAAACCGTGCCGCTCGCCGCAAGCGGCCCAGCAGGCCCCGCCTGTCGCTGGGCCGTGCTTGGCCGCCGCACAACGCGTAGTCTTGGATGCAGTTGGTGGAGACGTAGGCAATCTCCATGACCTGCGCCATCCACGCGCGGACTTGGTGGTCGTCACCAGCTCCCTCGTTCGTCCCAGCGAGCTTAATGAGAAACCCTTTAATGCTATCCATCTCATCGCTGATGAACTGCACATCGTCGCGGACGCCCCACAGCAGCTGGGCCTCACTGAGTATCAACCCCAGCAGCGGCCGGACGGCTGCCAGCGCTATGTTGGCCATCGATATGATAGTCACCGGACGTCTAGACGGCGGCAGTGATACAGACTCTATGCAAGAAGAGGCTCAGGGAAAGCTATAACTGATGAAGTTGTACAACCTACTACATGACTGAATGGAATGGCTTATTGAATTGGAATTGGTAAGGTCAGATAGGTTTGCGTAGCAGCGCGGAATTGTGGAAATGTGAGCACTGCAGAAAAGCTAGTATGCATCAGCCTATATAGTTCAACCTATGACGACCAACCGTATCAGGTCTGCACTCTCCAGATGCTGAATCAAATTGTGAAGTAGGAAGTACTGAGACGCCTACCATGTTTGCCTACCATGCATCAACAGGACAGAAGAATACGGGATTTATTTTTCATATTTGGCTGCAGTCTATTTTCCACCCTCCCTATATATGTAACTATTTAACCCTATGAAAAGAGTAGATGACTCATTAGTTGCATGTGTGATGATGTGATCAGATCATGATTCTTCAGATCCAATGCGATAGGAACTGTTACATAAAAAATAAAAAGAGGAACCCATACATGTGAGTAACACAGGAATAGATCAAAAGGAAGAAAAATAATCTGCATCTTATTTTCTTTGTATTATAAGCACTTCTAGCTGCACATATCCACGGTCCTGTTGATCTATTATATCATTGGTGCCCACGCAATTCGTTGTTGACTTAGCTATCTGTGAGCTGGAGATAGAAACTTCCTGGCGGCTCCAGGGTCTACCTGCTGCATCTGGCGCCGATCACATGAACATGTGCAAATACCGTGTAGAATGCAAGGCTGACAAGCTAGACAGATGAAGTCTTGCACGTTCACATGGACAGGGTGCTGACCCTTTAATTTCCACTAGTTTTGCTTGACTATTAACTCGTTTTCACACAGTACATTGAAAAATAACGAGGAATCCATTGAAGGGACATATGCAGGTCCACCCTGTTTTCAATTGGATTTGGAACTGCAATTGCCTTACCAAGCACAAGATTTTCTTTTGGCTAGTCCTAAAAGATAGGATAAGCACCAGAGAACTTCTCAAAAGAAAATCAAAGGAACTTCCTTGTTATAACTGCGTCCTTTGCCAGCTTGGTGTAGAAGAATCTGTTTTGCACTTGTTTCTTTTTTGCCCCTTCTCAAAGCAGTGCTGGAGCTCCATTGGTATCCAAGTGGATGATTCTCTAACTGGTTATCAAAATCTGGATTTATTCAAAATGCAAATTAGCAAACCTTTCTTCATGGAGATAATAATTATCATGGCCGGGAGTTTATGGATTTCAAGAAATAATTTAATCTTTGAGAATAAGCCTCCCTCTGTTCAAGGTTGCAAAGCTTTTTTCATCAATGAATTCACAGATGTTCTTCACAAGGCCAAGCAGAGGCGGAGCTGGGCCTAGGGCCGCCCCAGCCGCGGCCCTAGTCGTGGCCCAGCGAGGTCCAATAGCCTTCTTAATATTAGGCCCAAAAACAACCTTTCAAAGCCCAGAACTTGAGTTACAGGCCCACAAGAGCATGAGCTCCGAGCTCTCCATCTTGTTCGTGTGCGGCAGAGTCGCGCGGCTCCCATGTTCCTGCCGCCCTATGCGATGTGCGAGGGGATCCGCCGCCGCCGCTTGGTGCCTGCGCCCGCCAGCCGCCGCCTGGTGCCCTACCCTCCTAGCAGGGAGGCCTCTTGCTGCCGCCTGGTGCTCCTCGAGTCCTCGTGCTCTCGCGCGCGGATAGTCCTGCGAAGGACCGAAGAAGAAAGCCAATCGAGCCTCTCGCTTTCTCAGGTGTTTATACATACTGATATTTTCCCTAATCTCGCATCTCAGTTTCCATTCCATCCACTAATTGGTTGATGGTTCATTAGCAATTTTTCTAATCTTCTTGCATCTCAGTTCCCTTATCCCGCATTGTTTCCTCCTCACTGTGAATGACATCAGTTCACTTTGCGGAACCATGACAGATGGAACATACATATGACTGTTGGAAACAATCCTTTATGTACTTAGTCTCACCACAACACCGGAAATACACTTGAAACTATCTTGAAGTTCTCTTAAATGACATGATATATGTAACATCCTAAAATTCCATCACAATAAAATGATAGAAATATGGTTTAGTTTTTATTTTTTTAAGGGTTTAAATAATTTGACCAAATAAATTTGCTTTTAAGTATTAAATAATATTTAATTAATTTAGAATCACCCAAGTGATTGTGCATCATAATTTGGTTGCATTTGTTTATGTTTGATGAGTGTTGAAAAAAAAGTCCAAAACCACCCCCTAAACCCTTCTTCTTTCTCCCTTCTCTTTTAGCCCAGCCGCGGCCCAGCTCTCTCCTCTCTCTCTCTTTTTTCTCTTCTCCCCGCGGCCAAGCAGCTTCCACCTTCCCTCTCTTTTCTTTCTTTTTCGCGTGGCCCAAACTAGCTTCCGGCCCACGTCCCGCCAGCCAATCTTCCCCTCCCTCTCTCTCACCGGCTGCCAGGCGGGCCCCGCTTGTCGGCACCGTCCCCTACCTCTCGCCACCCCTTTCTCCATCCATGGCCGTCGACCACCAACTCCCCGGCGCCGTCCCTCGCCCCGCACCCCTCCCTCTCCCCCACTGAATGCGTGTGAGTGCGCGGCGCACTCACCACGCACCGCCTCTGCCCGTTCCCCTCCCGAAACGGCCGCCCACCAAAGCTCCACCGAGCCATCAATGGCCGGTCCGCCGGAATCCACCGAGCACCGCCGTGCCGCCTCCTCCTCTTCCCCCTTCTACCCTATAAAACGGCGCCCCGAGCTCCTCTACTCCCCGCACCAGTCTTCCTCTCCTCCTCGCCTTCGCAACGCCGCCGCCCCGAAGCGGCGCCGTCACCGGAGCTCCGCCGCGCCGATCTACCTCTCTGTCGCTCCTTCCGCCTCTCCAAGCCCCCAGGTGAAATCCTCTCGTCCTCCTCTTCGTTCTGGTTCTTTTCCCGTTGCATTTGGTGCATAGGAGGTCGTGTTTGAGCTCGCCGGCGAACTTCCGGCGAGGCCGCCGCCCGGCGCCGCCGCACGCCGCCGTTCCGCCGGTGCGCATCGCTTGCGGGCCACTACAACCGTCGATCGCGCGTCCAACGGTCCAGATGCACCAAGCCCCAGGTCAAACAAGTCTGCGTACCGGTCAACCTGGGTCTCCATCGCCACTTTTCAGAAAACCCCCTGAAGTTTCCAATATCACATATATACACTTCCACCTATATAAATCCTTTCAAACAGGTCCAGGTTTTCTTGTTTAGACCCCTAGATTCTTAGGTTTTTCCATCCCGCAGTCCAGCTTTGCCTTTTTACGCTATAAACCTTAGGTTTATACGTGTAATTATGTTTAGGTCCCTGATTTCTTGTAGATAAGCCCCTGGAGTCCAAGTTTTCTTACAATCTAGCCCCTAAACCTTGTTTTAGCCATATCTTTTGCGTTTTTATCCGTTTTAGGCGTTTTTGGTGTCTCTGCGACCGTCTCTTTAAGCTTGTCAGTTTTAGAAGCTTGTTTTTAGTATTTTGCAATGTTTGATGTATTGTTTTTATTTATTGTATGATTTTTTTGTGTGCGCGTATATATCGTGCCAGTTGGAGCAAAGCTTCTGATCGCGGATCAAGATCAAGTTTTTGAAGAAGAAGAATCCCAGTGTTTAAGCAAGGAAGGCAAGTGAATTTCCTCCCCTGCATATTCTACTTTGTCCCACATAACTTGCATGATAACGAAATTTACATTTAAATGTTGTATTGCATAAATTTGATGGGAAAATTACCTTTTTAAGGACATGACTAGAATTTTATCTCCATTACCTTGAACAACCCTTTTAAATAAATGTTTTGGGTAGTAATGCTTAGTTGCTATACCTTGGGATGGTTCAAATGAATTTTACAAAATGATGAATGATGAACCAGATTTGGTGAAAGATGATGCTTTTGGTTAATAGCAAGATCATATGATTTAATTGGAACATGGAGAACCACCTAGGAAAATAGTGCAACCACAGTTCATATGACTCTGACTTAGATAATTAATTAGGTGTGTGGAATTATCTGACAGCCTTATCCAAAAGGAGCACAGGGAGTCGGAGTTGAAGGGGTATAGCCGGTTCTTTTAGGGTAGCAGCCTTTGCTAAGGTGCTGACCACTAGGGAGGGTTATGGTCCGCTCCGTTGCTGTAACTGTCGCAGGTTGTTGGTCTTCTGCATATCTTTGTAAAGACTTCGTAGTGGACCCCTAGCCACTCACCTCGGAAGTGTTTAAAGGTCTGATCAACCCGGGCAACATGGGGAACACGAGCTGTGGTGAAAGTGTACAACCTCTGCAGAGTTAAAATTGATCGATCAGCCGTGCTCACGGTCAAGAGCGGCCTGGACCCTCACGTGATTAATGAACTTGAAGATGGAATTAAATCATGGTTTTATATGGTTTTGAGATAATGTTTTCTAAATGCTTAATTTTGGGATGGTATAAACATACACCTAGTAAATAGGTGCTTGCAAATAAAATTTGACCAACTTAAAAATGCTAACCGCTGTATAACCTTAGCCTATCCTTGATAGCCTTGCATTTTCCCCCCACTTGCTGAGCTCCAACCATAAGTGTGCTCACCCTTTCTTACCCGCTGTTCAGAGGAGAACACTGGAGAAGAGTACTTCAGCGACTTCGATGAGTTCTGAGGCATGCGTTTCCCCTAGTCAGATGCCTGTGGAGTTGAAGACGGTGCTGGATCATCTTAGCTATCGATGTTCGTGTAAAGACCTTCGTATCTGTCAGAGGTTTAGATCTGAGCAGTCCACAGGGGGGTTAACCCCGGTGGTTTATTTGTTCGGCGGGGAGATCGGGAGCTAAGAACGTGATGGTTATGCGAGCGTAGCACACGGAAATCACTGTGAGACACAAGGGACAAGGCGATTTTATACTGCTTCGGGCCTCCGGAGAGTAAAACCCTACATCTAGTTCTTGATTGTATTGATTTGATCGTGACGAAGGAGGAGGTGGTCTGTGGTCTGCGTGGTGTACCTGTCCCTGGGGACGCCCTTGCCCGCCTTATATTGGGTGACGGACAAGGTCGGTGGACCGGAGTCCAGGTCGGTTACAACAGGGAAACCTATCTCTAGTCAATTACAATATGGAAGGCTTATCCGAGCTGCCTTAATCCGTCTGGACTTCCTTGTCTTGCATGCCAAGTCTTGTGGTCGTTCGGGATAAGGTCGTCTGGGGAATCTTCTGGAAGGTCTTCAGGAGGTCGTGTGGGCCACCAACTAGGTCGGTTGGGCCTACTGACAGGTCGGCGGGTCTTCTGGTAGGCCGGACCCACTTGTCGGGGACGGCCGTGAGCCTGGTCGGTGGGGACCCAGGGGTACCCATGTCTCACAAGCCCCCAAGCGATGTGTAGGCGCAGCGACCTCGAGAAGGTCATGACGAAGTCTTGAAGCCATCGACAGGTCGAATAGCGTGCACGTCGGTCCAAAAAGAAAAAAGTAGCCAGCTTAGCAGCCGACCTGTTTGTAGTATCCCGAGAGTAGTGAGGTTGAGCACCGACCTAAAAGAAGTAGCCTTCTAATAGGTCGAAGTGACGAAGAAAACAAGAGGGCGTCGAAGACGCTCTCGTAGAGTAGTCCCCGAGCATTGAAGCAGGCAGCATGGCTGGTTTGATGCTCAAAAAAAGAGGAGAAAACTGAGTCATGGTCTTGATCGAACGAAGTGTAGAGACACCCAGATCTCCTAGCATAGCTGCAAGGAGTCTAGCAAGGCCGACCTCGAGGAGGCCTTGTAGGCGTGCCGACCTCGAAGAGGCCTCAAATCAACAATGTCCAGTATCCGAGGATACCCGGCATGATCTTGAATGGCGCGTCGCATGAAGAGGTCTTATGTAGTCGTTGAAACGGTCAACGATGAAGCTGTAGAAAAAATGTTGATCTTCAATGTATGGAGTGTAGAGACACCCAGATATCCTGCATAGCTGCAAAGAGTCTGGCAGAGCCACTCGAGGCATGCCGACCTCAGGAAGGTCTCAAATTAAAGCGCCCAAGCACCCGGAGATACTTGGCAGGGCCATTAGGCGCGCACCCCACAGGGAGGCCTTCATTCCCGACGTAAAATCCTGGGTGTCCAGATCAGGCTGCCAGAGCTATAAGAGCACACCGACCTCGGAAGGTCACGCATCTAGGGCACCCAACTAGGTTGGCAGAGCCGTAGACAAACCGAGGTATTGCAAGACCTAGGCATTGGGGCACGCCGACCTCAAGGAGGTCGTTTTGGTGCCCAGACGACCAGCATAGCTGCCAGCCATCCAGCGGAGCCATGGTACAAAGGTATTGACGACCTAAGTAGCGGGCACACCGACCTCGGGGGCCCGACGAAATCGCAGATGTGAAGCTTCTGATCTCCAGGCGCCCAGACGGATCTGGCAGAGCAGCGAGGCACGCCTACCCCGGAAGGTCTTCAATCGAACCTACGACCATTTTGCTCAGGGAACAAAAATATAGGCTGATTGGAATAGGTCCGTTTACATGCAGAGCCATAGCGGGTGCACCAGGACGCAGAGCCTAGCGGGTGCAATGAAGACGCAGAGCCGTAAAGGGTGCGTGTAATCGTCGTCGTCGTCCGTAGATGTAACGAGGCGCAGGGCCCTCTGACGCAGAGTCAGGCTTATCTTCTTCCGTAGACTGCAGGGTCACGGGTCAACAGTGGTCGGAGATTCTCTTGCCACCCAGAAAACGACAACTTCGTCCAGTGTCGGAGCTCATCTGGCCATAACCGAGTCTTGGCTCTCACTATAAATAGCACCATAAGACTGAAGGCGGCAAGCACCGAGCATTGTTGAGCTATGAAGCCGCAGAGTAGAATTCCAGCCATGCCGTGGGCATGCAACCGTCCACCAGAGCGTAGGATGCAAATTTGTAGAAGCTTGGAGCCAGAAGAACGAAGTCGCTGAGGAGGTCTTCCGAATTGGAGAAGGCGACGATGGAGCCGTAGGAAGGTCTAGTGACCTGACGATGATAACGACGGAGCGGAGGAAGGTCTAGCGACCTGGCGAAGACGATGACGGAGCCGGAGGAAGGTCTAGCGACCTGACGATGATAACGACGGAGCCGGAGGAAGGTCTAGCGACCTGAGGAAGACGACAGCAGAGCCGGAGGAAGGTCTAGCGACCTGACGAAGACAATGCCAGAGCCGGCGCAGGCCACGACAGAGCTGCAAGGAGGTCCACCGACCTCAATCCGACGACGACAGTGCCACCCAAGGTAGGTTCGCCAACGGCGACACCGAAGTTGGAGAGAGGTCTAGCGACCTGACGACGGCGATGCCGGAGCAAAGAGCTGGTCCTGTAAAATAAAACAAACACCGGGTCGGTGTATCAATCTGTCGAATATAAATATGATGAAAACTTAGCCTGAGCTAAACAAGTAGATGTTGAATAATGTTAGCCAGAGCTAATCATCCTTGTGCTATGTTTTGTTTGAGAAGAAAGGCATTCCCCTTATCGTGCCAGGCACGCATTATTTGAATTCAAAAGTTCTGAAGCTGCAAAGTGTTTCACCCCTCTACAATGCTCAGCAGGGAGCCTTAGATGTAGCCGACGCATGGGGAGGGGCCTAGGACCCAGGTTTTGCAACCACACAACATCGAATCTTCATAACGAGAGTCAAGCAGTTAAAGGAAGAACACACATAAAAAGGTAGGACCCCTCAGGTCTTGCGACCCTTAGATTGGCATGGCCAAGCCCCCGAGCATGTCGAGGGGGAGGGGAACATAGCACAAGATAAAAAATTTGAACCCTCAGGTCTGGCGACCTACGTGTTGGCAAGGCCAAGCCCCCGAGCATGTCGAGGGGGAGGGATCGGAAGAGCAGACAAGAGCATGTAGAGCAGGTCTACGAAAGAAATTGAAGCTGTAAAATATTTAATTGTAAATAAAACTTAGCTTGCGTGTGGAGTCGAGGTCGGAAGATCGTTGTTGTCGACGGCGTGAGCTGGAGTAGTGGAACTTCGCCGACGTAGGTGGTGGGACGTCACAGACAGGCCGGAGTCATTCGAGTGGTCGATAGCGCGGTTGAGCTTCGACGCAGGAAGTCGTCCAGGCAATCGGTGCTGCGAGGCAGCAGGTGGTGCTGTTGTGGCGGACAATTGTTGATGGGATAGCACGCTGGATCCAAGTTGTTGGAGGTCGAGGTTAGCAAAACTGATCTGCCAGGGCAGCAACGTGTCAGGCGGGTCGTGGAGTCGTGGTCAGCTGGCCGCCACGCTTGCAAAATAGCATGCACGGGTTGTGCTGCAGCTTGTTCACATAGGATTCTTGTAGATTGATTTTGCATGAGTACGTGACAGACATGGAGTCTGCCAACAACGTCGGCAATCGTGGTAGCTCATGCTCATGCAGGTCGGGCACAAAAATGTTATAACAACGACTGCTGCAGTCGTGTCAAGATCGCACGCACGGTTGTCGTGCATGATGACACATAAGTCAAGAACGAGTCAGCCTCCTAGAGCTATCAATCAGACTCGTCGACTTACGCCGACCCATCTGTCTACGCGTACGTGCGCGGCATGTGGAGTCTTTGGCCGAACGTACGTGGTACGTCTTCTGTCGTTGATGTCGTGCGCGAGGCGCCGGTGTCGATCCGTCGGACCTTCCGTCAAGCTCACCGTAATACGCATCCGTTGACCCCATGATTGGATCAGAGGGCATGGGCGGGTGGGCGCTGATGGTGGCGAGTAGGTCGCCGTCGAGGAAATCTTCTGTGTCGTCGCCGAAGATGATCGCCGGAGCGAACTGCCATCACGCTGCACGAAGAACTCGCGATCACCCCTACCTGGCGCGCCAACTGTTAGAGGTTTAGATCTGAGCAGTCCACAGGGGGGTTAACCCCGGTGGTTTATTTGTTCGGCGGGGAGATCGGGAGCTAAGAACGCGATGGTTATGCTAGCGTAGCACACTGAAATCACGGCGAGATACAAGGGACAAGGCGATTTTATACTGGTTCGGGCCTCCGGAGAGTAAAATCCTACATCCAGTTCTTGATTGTATTGATTTGATCGTGACGAAGGAGGAGGTGGTCTGTGGTCTGCGTGGTGTACCTGTCCCTGGGGACGCCCTTGCCCGCCTTATATTGGGCGACGGACAAGGTCGGTGGAGCGGAGTCCAGGTCGGTTACAACAGGGAAACCTATCTCTAGTCAATTACAATATGGAAGGCTTATCCGAGCTGCCTTAATCCGTCTGGACTTCCTTGTCTTGAATGCCAAGTCTTGTGGTCGTTCGGGATAAGGTCGTCTGGGGAATCTTCTGAAAGGTCTTCAGGAGGTCGTGTGGGCCACCAACTAGGTCGGTTGGGCCCACTGACAGGTCGGCGGGTCTTCTGGTAGGCCGGACCCACTTGTCGGGGACGGCCGTGAGCCTGGTCGGTGGGGACCCAGGGGTACCCACGTCTCACAGTATCTATCCATGAGTGTAATACAAGTCAATAAACCTCTTCTTGTACGTTTTTGAGCATTGTTTCTGATATTACACTCGTTATGTCTATCGTATGTGTGAAATTGAGATCCTGGCACACATATGAGATGCATTCGGTTTTCTTCAGAAAAACGGGTGTGACAATATATTTTCCAAAAAAATAGATCCTAAAGCTGAACTACGTACATTTGAAAAAAAAATTGGAATTCCGCGGGCTATTTTCACCAAGCAAATCACAACACAAGTCTGTGGCACTACCATTTTGTTTTTCTTGTATCAGTCGAATTTAAAGGCAAATTCGAATGCTCATATTATATGTGTGCCAGGATCAAAGTTCACACATATAACGACTCAGTAAATACCAAAACACAATGCCATAACATAAAGAGAGTATTAAACTTTATTACAGACCAAAATGTCTCATAAACGATCTAATTATTATCGAGTAGTAACGCAGCGGATAGGAACAACACGACAAGCAGTTGACTGGTGACACGCCCGCCTAGAAATCTTCAAAGTCTTCAGGGAAGTCTTCAAAGCGGCCGTCTGAGCAGCAGTCCGAGTAGTGTAGTTGCAAGAAATAAAATCAACAAGCGTGAGCACATGTCGTACTCAACAAGGGAATGTAACTATAACAACATGCAAGGCTCTTTAGGTGGATGGCTGACATGGTTAAAGAGGTAAGCAATTTTAGTTGATCAGATTTTATTAAGCAACTGATTATTAACAGTGTAAGTGTATACCAACCCAGAGAATAATAAATGCAACATTAATAAGATGCAATGCACAAGATTAATTCATATTCCATAGTTTACCCATGTGAGGGTAGAGCATAAAATAAATCAAGTTTACTTTTGTGTATAATTAAACCATCCTCAACCCGATGTTAGCAACTAAGCATGTGCTACCCAACATAAATTAAATACCCAGGTTAACAAGGACATGATAAACAACACTAGTCACACCTTAGTCATAGGGTCCCATCAATTTAATGCAAGCAATAAAGTAAATAATGTAATTAAAATGCAGTTGTATAGGAAAAAGGGCATGCATCAAGGACTTGCCTTCCACACTCTCGGGTAGCTGCTCAAGATCTTCGAACTCTTCAGCTGCAGCGTAATCGAAGTAGCGGTCGTCTTCTACGCATCACACCAACCACATACAGGCAAACAATAGAAACAAATAAGAAACATGCACCAAACAGTAATAACAGAGCAAAACAACTGTGTAAAGCTATTCTACTCTTCGATACGATCGTTTGGACATAAAGAACGCTAAAAACGGAGCTAAAACGCATAAGATATGAGCTATACAAGGTTCAGGGGCATAACTGCGAGAAAACTGAACTTCTAGGGGTCTAACTTTAAGAAACTAGGGCCTAAAACATAATTATGCTTAAAAACCTAGGGTCTAAGGTGTAAAACTATAGGGCCAGATCTCAGGCGCGAAATAGAAAGCTCGGGGCCAAAACAAAGAAAACAGGACTAGATTGTAAGGCTTTTTATACGGTGGAAGGACCTAAACATAAAACCAGAAAACTTGGGGTCTCTTTTGCAAAAGAGCTAGGGCGCGGCGGGTTTGACCGGTACGCCGGCTGATTGACTCACGGCCGGACGATCTGGGCCGCTGATTCGCGAACGGACGGCCGAGGACAACTCCGGCGGCGGGAATGGCGGCACGCGGCAGTGCTCACGGCGACCTCGCCGACGTTTGCTCCATCTAAGGCTTCCAGCCATGAAACGAGAAATCCAAGATTTTAGTAGTAGTAATGATTTTGACGGCAGACAACTCTTGTGCCATCCAACATTTGTGCGAAAAATCCAAGATTTTAGAAACTTTTTGCGTGACTTGTTCTCAACCATGGGAAATGATTTGCAATCTAAGCATTGAATCGTATTCTTGCCTCCTAATTTCCTATAGTAACTTAATCTCTGTGTTAAAATAATTGATCATGCCTTTGCACGTGTGATTTGGATTTTACTACATCCTTCTATAGTCCTGTGCGTGAAGGTTTGATTTTTCGAAATAAATTCGGATTGAACCCTGACCTTAAGCTAGCTAACCACAACACAGCCTGGCCGAAGCATTAACACTGCAGGCCCAAAGTAGCACATGTGTAATTTTTTTTTGCCAACAAAAAGAAACACCAATGATCCGTTTACAATTTTTAATATTTTATAGAGAAATATAAGCAAAATTAAAAAAAAGGTGTATATGGGTTTATAATATGCCTAGATAAATTTTATCTTAAATCTTTATTTTGCATGATTTTTTTTCATAAACCTGAGCAGAGTATGTATAGGTTTGTCCTAAATCTACTCAGAGTGGGTATAGGCAATTTTTAGATGCTAAGGATTATTTTTCATTTAATTGGAAGAAAATTATTAATTAAAGCATCATGCAACCAAGGGGTGATGGTGGAGGTGGCTTCGTTGCAATTAGTAATTAAATCATCATGCTATCAAGTTGGCTCCTGGTTTGGCAGAAGATTTGCACCCTAACTTCTTGATTGAGACACTCAACAAGCAACAATCTGTAAATTTGGGTACTTTGTTTGGGAAATAATACAGAGGTCCGGAACTCATTTTAGATAATGTGAGAGTTTTATTTTTGAAAGATAATGGGAGAACTAGAACCACAAAAACTAACATTAGTACATGTCAAGTGCAATCAAGGGGTGATGGTCGAGCTGGCTTTGGCGCAATTGAGGTACGGAGTGGTATTGTGAAGGAGAGTGTAGGAGTTGAAGATTAATTAGTCCATGACTCAAGGTTTTGGGTCTCAATAGTCAATACGTCAGGTATCAAGTTGCTAGTTGTAGCTAGACGATCACCGGTTTGATGATCTGCCTGTGTTTTCACACACCACGTTGGGCTACTGGGGGTGCATGATTCTGAGCTGAGGGGGTGCAAATTGTTAAAATCAAGATGGTTAGCACTAATTTTATTTTTTCTTGTGGGTGCATTTGCACCCCTACAAACTATATAGGTCCGCCCCTGGCGGAGGCGACGAGGACACCGCTGGTGCCATGCAATGGAGGACCCCCGGTGGACTATGAAGGTGGCAGGGGTGTAACCGATTAGCATCGGCAGTGCTCGAGGGCAGCGGTGGAGGTGGCGTTCTGCCGTCGTAGCCGGGCGGCTAGCTGGTGGCCGTGGGGGAGGTCAGCCGGACTTGATGAGTCAAAGAAAGCATCGGGGGAGGACCAGTGTCAAAGGGGATTGAACTTGGGGGCCGGAGATGGAGGTAGAGGTGGTGGGGCTCGAACATCCTCGTGGATTTGCATGCGATGCTAATGGATAAGGTTGTGGCGTGTGGGAAGGTGATAAGGGTGGGAGCAATTTCATATGATGCGTCCATTGGAGACCCAACGACTCAAAAAATCAGGTACTGAGAGCCCCTCTACACACGAGTATTTGGTGGACAGTCCGTTTAAATATCATCCCTTAATGATACACACAGATAGTCCTGGTGATTTGGACTGCATGAAAGCAAGAATGGCTCGGGAAAGATTAGATTGATTTAGAGAGGTAAAGCTCTTGTACATATATAGGCAAGGAGGTCCTAGGGTTTATAGCAATACCTAATCAGAGGAGATCCTTGCCTAATCTAAACCATCCATCCATCTAACTTTTTTTTGAGAATTACACAGTACAACACAGACGCTCACAGCACACATGCACACTCACCCCTATGAACACACGTACGCAAACCCTACCCCTATGAGCACCTCCGAAGGACTGAGCACCAGCATATCTGGAGATTCTCGAAGTCACCACTGGCGCCTCGTCGTCGACGAGAACGTCGCTTACCACTTAATGCATAACACCGGAAAATCTCGGAATAAATCCAGAAAAAGGTGCGAACACCAGGATTTGAACCCTGGTGGGTAGCGTCCCACTGGACCGTCGTACCATTGGACTACAAGCTCATTCGCATCCATCCATCTAACCTAGGATGGGGCGCGTGTAAGCATCAAGGCCCTAGCGCACCTTTGGTAAGAGTGTGTTTCGGTGATAAATGACAACCATATACTTGTGACTAACCTTTGTTTTGTAGCGTATTTAATCTTGGGTTATTATCATAAGATATAATTGAAATGAGACCCCTCAATTTGAAATTATGGATGATCAATGGACAAATTCTACAAGGCTAAGGACATTGTTAGTTCCAAGTGTCACAAGGAGATGAAGGACACTTGGATTTTCTAGTTTGTAGTGTTTGACCGTACTATTAAAAGGGGTTCACACACTAGTAGCTTGACCATGCCAAATGCTATGCTATATTCATGCATTATCAAGCTCCTTGGTTGTTAAACAACTCAAAGTACTCATGGAATTACAATGGAAGCAAAAGAATTGAAGAAAAACTCAAAGGCAATTGAATTGGATGAGTTGAACTGCAAATGGTAGCGCTGGATGAACCGACGCCCCCATTTCTAGTTGCGCCGGATGATTTCTGCGGCAGTTTCAGAGAAACAGCACCGCCGGATGAACCGACGTTGCATCAACAGTTCATCCAGTGACCTAGGGTTTGGTAACAGTAAGGTTTGGAGTCAGTTGCCTTCAGCACCGGATGAAACGACGGTCAGAGCATCGGTTCATCCGGCGTGTGCATTTAAATCATACAGAGACACACCGAGAGGACTTGCTTCAGCACCGGATGAAACGACGCTACACAAGAGTACTCAGCGGTTCATCTGGCGCCTACGTTTAATTCATACAGAGACGCACTGAGTGAGATTGCTTCATCACCGGATAACCGACGTAGCATCGGTGCATGCGTCGGATGAATTGGTACATCGGTTAGGTTCAACGGCTATTTTTCGTGACACAGTGTGACTGGATGAACCGACGCAATGGCAGGGGGAACCGTCGGTTCATCAGACGGTAGTACTTTTCAGAGATACTTTTCCAACGGCTAGCTTCCCATGCTAGGCCTATAAATAGGACCCTTCTGCGTCTTTTCAACTGCCTTTGCCACTCTGGAGAACCACAACAGCCAAGGAGAGAAGGATTTAGTACTTTGTTCATTTGGATTTCATCTTTCTTGCCAAGGGGAATTCTTTCTTGGTGATCAAGGGTTTCAAGGTGTTTTCTATGGCTAGCTGAGTGCATTGGTCAAGTGAAAGTGTGTGAGCTTGTTACTCTTGGAGTTTGACGGCTCCTAGACGGTCTCGGTGATTGGAGGTTCTTGGTGAGCTCTTGGAGATTATGGGAGCCCCGAGAAGTTCTTGGTGTAAATGGATTGAGACCCACCATTCCGGAGATGGAGAACGGGTACTCTTAGTGAGCACTCAAGTCTAAGTGGCTTGAGGGGGAGCAAAACTCTTTGTGAGTGCTCCAACGTAGACTAGGGAGAAATGTCAACTTCTCGATACCACGGGAAAAAATTTGGTTGTTTCTAGTCCTCTTGCTCTACCTTTGTGTACTTAATTTCAGCATTTACTTTCAGTTCTTAAGTTACTTTGTCCTAGTTTTCCTTGTGTGTCTTGCTTGTCTCATATCTTGACTAGGGTGCTTTTATCTTGTTAGTGTGCATCTTGCTAAGGAACTTTGTTACTAGTGTGCTTAGTTGGTAGAAAGAAACCTTTTTTGATGGGCAACACTAGAGATATAGATTAAGGTTTGTTTCTTATTCTAGAAATTTGAAGAAGACCCCATATTCAACCCCCTTCTATAGACCATCGATCCTACAGCGCGCACGACCTAGCAGGCCTGTGTGGCTGTTACCCAGGCCCTATGGGCCGGCCACAATTAGCCACAAGCACATGCTAACACTGCAGATAATCATAGTACAACCCCCCAACTTTTCGTATGCCTGGAAAGGAGCACGAGCACTCATTAATAACTCTATTAGGTCAAAAGCACGAATTGCTCGTTAGAAACTAGCACCGCAATGTGTCACTCACACGTGAAGCCACAATGGGAATATGACCCATACGTCACCTACAGAGTCAGAATTCCGGCGATCTCAAGGACATGGTCTTCAGGTCTCTGTGTAGTTGCAGGTTTGTATGTACACGGGGTGGTGTGAGTGGTGGGTGTGCATGCGTATGAACAGATACTACCGCTGTACCCAGATGAGAGGGGTTCAAAAATGTGTCTTTATGAAATAGCCTCCTAACCTTCATCTAAAGTAAATCTAATGCATTTATACAAAATCTAAATACCTCCTTTAAATTTGCATCTAAATTACCCCCCACCTTACACCCTCACATTTTTTGAAATATACTAATTAATGTAACCCCATATTTCTGCGTCTAAATTATTTACTGTATATATGTCATTAGAAACCCGACTGTTTGTATATGCTTGAAGATTATTTTTTGGAATTTTTAAGATACAAAAACTAACACAAAATAAACATGCATGATGTGTGTCACCATGTCATGCACTTATACATGTATATGCCTGAAGGAGTTTGTAAAACACATAGCTCATGTTAAGGTCTCAACTAATTAAAACATGCCAAACACACGTACAGATGTTATGTGAACGGAAAAAAACTATGAATGGGGAAAACATATATAAAAAGTTTAAGTAATATTTATCAGAACCTTACTTAGATAAGAAAAAGTATTTATGTGAGTATTGTGATGTGATGCATGTGATGAATTTTTGCGTGAACTTTCTTGTCCACCTTGGTGTATACGGAAAGCCAAAAGATACAGTTGAAGCTCGTCGGGATCCTAAATTTATGAAACAGCGAGAAAGCCTGCATCCCTAAAAGAGAGATAAGGGAAATTGGTTGGCCCCTGCTAGTTAGACCCTCAACAAGGAAGAGAAGAAGATGATGTTTGATTGTTTGAATAGTATCAAGGTCCCGACGGGCTACTCCTCAAATATACAACGAATAAATTGCAAAGAGAAAAATTCCAAAATCTGAAGGCTGATGACTGCCACGTGTTGATGACACAATTGCTGCCTGTTGCACTAGGGGTATTCTCCCAGAGAATGTGAGATTGGCAATCGTCAAGGTTTGTTCATTCCTCAACCAGATCTCTCAGAAGGCAATCCATCCAAACAATCTAGTGCAGTTGCAGAAAGATGTCGTGCAATGCCTCGTCAGCTTTGAGATGATCTTTCCACCCTCTTTCTTTACTATCATGACCCACCTTCTAGTGCACCTAGTTGAAACGATTTTTATCCTCGGGCCAGTGTATTTACACAACATGTTCCCTTTTGAGCGGTTGATGTCTAGTTATAAGAAGTATGTCCGTAATCGTGCCCGTCCCGAAGGAAGCATCGCAAAGGGATATGCTACAGAGGAGGTGATTGAGTTTTGTGTCGACTTTATTGATGAGCTTGCTCCGATTGGACTCCCTGTATCACACCATGAGGGGAGACTCAGGGGAAAGGGCACACTAGGGAAGAAAACTCGGATGGATATGGATGAAATGTTATTTCGTACAGCACATTCCTTTGTCCTGCAACAATCATCCCTAGTGGCTCCATACAGGGAGGAGCACAAGTCCATTGTACGAGCCTCAAACAAAGGGAAGTCAGAGGCCTGGATTACACGTCATCACAATGATAATTTTGCATCATGGTTGCGGAGAAAACTTATGGGTGATAACACTATTGGAGAGCAACTTCAATGGTTGGCTAGAAGTCCATCTATCTCAGTACTTACGTTCCAAGGATATGAGATAAACGGATACACATTCTACACGAGAGCCCAAGACCAAAAGAGCACAAACCAAAACAGCGGTGTCCGTATAGATGCAATAGACAACGAAAGAAATATACAAACATACTATGGTGTCATTGAAGAGATATGGGAATTGGACTACGGACCTTTAAAAATCCCTCTTTTTAAGTGTCAGTGGGTTAAAAACCCTACAGGAGGTATAACGACAGACAAATTTGGGATGACAATAGTGGATCTCAACAAGATTGGATACAAAGATGAACCATTTGTCCTAGCGAATGATGCGACTCAAGTTTTCTATGTGAAAGACATGTCAAGCAAACCACCAATAATAAATAAGGGTGATGATAAGGGTGTTGTTAATAATGAGCCAAAGCGTCACTTAGTTCTACCGGGAAAAAGAAAAATTGTTGGAGTTGAGGACAAGACTGACATTTCAGAAGATTATGATCAATTTGATGGTCTTCCTCCATTTTCAGTAAAGATTAACCCAAGCATCCTGTTAGGCGAAGAGGACACTCCATATCTACGTCGTGGTCACAACCAAGGGACATTCGTGAAAAGGAAGATTGTTAATGTTGCATTAGATGAGGATGTATAATAAGTTATATTAATTTGTGCTCATGTACCAAAGTATTGTAATATTTTAATGAACTAGTATTTTGTTACTTTATCAACAAAACTTCTAATTATTTCACTTCCAATTAAAAAATTTACATAAAAACAAACATGAGCAAGACTAAATCATGATTACTATATTAATTACACTGGATGTTCTATTTAAGAAAGATTTTGCATGAAAAAATATATATATTTTCGTTTTCTAAAGTCAAGAAAAGAAATTTAGAACATAGTACTAGATTAATGATAAGAAAATTTTAATTTTGATTGTTCATTTTAGGATATCATAGTAACTATGTAAAGAAAATTAACTGAACTTGTTGTGCTATTTTATGAGTTGTATATGATTTACCATAAATAAACTATTAATATAGAAAATCAAAATAGAAAATAAAAGAGGAACAGTGGGCAACAAAATGGAAGCACATTAGTACCGGTGCTAGCACCGGTACTAATGTGCTTCTTCATTTGGCGCGAAATGAAAAGGCACATTAGTACCGGGGCTCAACTAGCCCCGGTACTAATGTTAACATTAGTACCGGTGCTCAACTAGGCCCGGTACTAATGTTAACGTTAGTACCGGGGTTAGTTGAGCCCCGGTACTAATGTTGGTAGGTATAAGAGGCGGCGCCCTCCTCTCCCAACACTTAGCCTCCGTCGCCCTCGATCCCGCCGGCCCTCCCTCCTCTACTCCGCCGTCGCCCCTGTCGCTCGCCGGCGCCGTCCTCCTCGCGGGATCTCCGCTAGCTCCGCCGGCACCACCCCCCTCGCTCGATAGCGCCGTCGTCCCCGAGACCTCACGCGCGCGACCACGCCCGCGCCGTGCCGCGCGCGCGCCCAGGCCACGTCGTCGTCATCCCCGCGTCGCCGTGCCGTCGTCGTCCACGCGCCCGGCCGTCGCCATCTCGCGCGCGCCGCCGTCGCCATCCCCTGCACCACCGTACGTCGTCGTCCGCGCGCCGCACCGTGATGCCTACACCACCGCACCGTCTTCGTCCCAGCTGCGCCGCCGTGCCGTCGTTCGCCCCTGCGACGTCTGCCCCGTTGCTCGCCGCCAGCCGTCCCCACGCCGAGCACCACTGTCGTCAACTTCCCGCGGGGTATGCGCCCCTGCCGCCGCGCACTGTGCAATTGGGGGCTGACGTCAGCCCGACGGTGGCTGACGTCAGCCCCTATTTTTTCTTTTTTTTTACAAATTTAGAATTAGATGCTATTTAAATATAAATTAGATTTAGATTTAATTTATAATTAGATGTTATGTAGAACTTAAATTTAGAATTAGATTAAGATTTAAATGTTATTTAGAATTAGATGTAAATGTTATTTAGAATTAGATGTAAATGTTATTTAAATTAGATGTAAATGTTATTTAGAATTAAATGTAAATGTTATTTAGAATTTAAATTTAGAATTAGATTTCGAATTAGATTAAGATTTAAATGTTATGCATATGTGGATGTAAATGTTATGCATATGTCGATGTAAATGTTATTTATATTTCAATTGCGCACGTTCGACTCGAGTCGCTCGACTCGCTCTCGACTTTCACTCCACGCTCCTGATCCCCCCCACCGCCACGCTCCCGACTCCCCCGCCACGCTCCGGACTCCCCCGCCATGCTCCCGACTCGCTCGACTCGCTCTCGACTTTCACTCCACGCTCCCACCACGTTCCCGATCCCCCCGCCACGCTCCCGACTCCCCCGCCACACTCCTGACCCCTCCCCCGCCACGCTCCCGACTCCCCCGCCACGCTCCCGACTCCCCCGCCACGCTCCCTACTCCCCCGCCACGCTCCCGACCCCCCGCCACATTATTATTTTTTGTCCTCATAATAATTGTCTCATCATTGGAATAGTTTGTCCTCATATTATTTTTTGTTACATTATTTTAGTTACAATGGTGCGAACCGAAGAGGACCAAGAAGCGGAGCAAATGATCATGGATTTAATTGCTCACAATACTATGAATGATGCACCGAATGAACAAGAACAGGATCACAGAGAGCCCGACAGCTACCTGAACATGTTTGCTGATGGCAACGAGAGGGAGCAACCAATTGTTCAAGGAAGCAATGATGGAGAACCATCCGAGGTATAATTAATAAAAACCAGTACCTCGTCATGATTTTTGAGGAACCTACTAATTATAGAAAATGAGTTAATAGTTCTTAAATTTCCAGGAGCCTGCATCGAGCAGCAAGAATAAGCTGGGTGGGAAACGCGGCCCAAAGAAGAAGCTAGAGGGGCGTTTCATCATCACAGAAGTATCTCCCGATGGGAGACCGTTAGCTCCACATGAAAATGTTGTCAAGTTGATAAATCACATTGGGGCTCTTGTTCAGGACAACATCCCAATAAGCTTTCGGTTTCGGAAAGCGGCTGACGCACCTGACTTGCTACCCAAAAGAAGGTGATCAAACAGAAGCTGAGCACGAAGATCAAGATCAGGACTAAGAGCAACATGAAGAGAATGAACCCCCGGTACCGGTTTGGGCAGATGTTGTCCCTGTCACAGAGAAGAACATGATTTGGGTCGAGGTGAAAGCACACTTCGCATTTCCCGAAGACACAGATTTGAAAGATGTGCGCACTTGGGCCCTGCAGAAGGGTGCAATTGCCTTTCAGACGTACAAGAAGCGGCTGACCAAGGAGTTCATCAAGCAGGGGCTTACACCCGATTTTAAGAAGTCGGGATATGCCAAGTTAAGAGATCATTGGGATGCATTTGTGCAGGGCAAGAAATCGGAAGATGCCGCCAAGTTGATTGCAACCAACACAGCCAATGCACGTAAAAAGAAAGAATTCCATCATCTTGGCCCTAGAGGTTACACGATGGCCCTGCCCAAATGGGATCGGATGGAGCAAGAGATAATGGCACGTGGAATCGTACCGGCAACTCTGGAGTGGCCTGACCGAGCGCGGAATTACTATTATGCACATGGTGGCACACTCAATCCCGAAGATGGATCATTAATACCGGGTGAGCAACTAAGACAGACAGCTGCAAGGCTTGTTGATTTGATCAGGGCTGCTACCGAAGGAACATTCATAGCTGATCGAGAGAAGGACGAGCTTTCTGCTGCAATAGGCACTAGAGAACATGGTGGACGTTGCCGAGGCAAAGGTGTGATTCCATGGAAAGTCGCATGACATGAGCACATTGACTCGTATAAGAAGCGCAAAAGGAATAAGGACGAACAAGATAGGAAAATCAGACAATTGCAAGAGCGCATAGAAATGACTAAGGCAAGAATGGAGGTCATCATTGACGAGCGTGTGGCCCTTGCTCTTAACAAACAATCATCTCAGCAAGGGCCCATAGATGAAATGAGCCCGCCATCTACTAAGGGGAAAAGTAGTGTCGCTTCAACGGATGCAGCACTAGCAAACACGGAAGCACCGGTCAAGGAAGTAGAAGCACCCCTAGCCTCACCAGAAGCACCAGTTGCCTCACCAGAAGCACCCCAAGCCTTAGCAAAAGGAGCCGAGGTCTGCCATGAACGGTTCCCCGTGGATGACATCACAGTGAGGTCAGCGTGTGAGCTTCACGCTCAACTCAGAAACAAGATGTTACCGATGTCTTATGGTGTTGCTGAGGTCCCGGAACCGGGGGAAACTTTCATGGGCGTGGAATTTAGTAAATCATTTTACCATAAAGTTGCCGTAGACCGAGTGGTCCCCGGTTGGGAAGACCTCGAATTGGAGTTACCGGGACCTGATGGGGAAGAGGTGCTTGGAGATATCGTGCACGGTTGGGTATTGTGGGCCAAGGCTCACATAAAGATTACGGAACCGGTCAAGGAAGCACCCCTAGGCTCACCAGAAGCACCTCTTCCTAATGCCTCATCTACACCCCCCATGCCTGAAGGCGAAGATCATCAGCTACCGTCATCTCCAACAGGAAGCATGAGTCCTCTAGTTGATCGGGACCCAAGCGAGAGTCCGCCCCCTCAGCATGATGAGTCTGTTAAGGGCAAGGGTACCAAACGACAAGCTACGCATCATCCTCCGCCCCCTCCTCCAAAGAAGTAGACGAAGCCCAGGCCGAAGAAGCCTCAACCGAAATTATCTTACGACAAGACTCAGGAGGAGCTCGATGCTTCAGTGCGGGTTGAGCTTGATAGACAAATATTCAAAGCGAAGAAACCACCTGTTGAGAAACCAATTGACCGGGTGAAATTTCATCGCTTCATGAAAAAAATGGAGGAGGAGAAACGAATAAATGCCCAGGCACCTCCTTTGAGTGACTATGACCGACAGGCACTCAAGATGGACAAACAGAAGAAGCTGGCGAATAAATCTAAATCTATAATTCCACAACTAGGCACCCAGTCAAAGCAATCTGTCTCCCCCATCAAGGTGCTTTCTTCGCTTGAGCAGCATATGCTTGTATTCAATAAGGATTCAGGTCTGACTCCTGGTCAAATCCGAGGGGACGAACCAATCCCAAAGCATGAAGGGGCAAATAGACCGAAGTATGAGTGGGGTAAACCTCTTGTGTGGTCGCAGTTGGTGCCGTTTCTTCCAACGAGAATGCATGAACTGCACGATTGGTACATGGCTGCGTCAGCAAGTGGTGTAACCTATGTGGAAATTACCATAGATGATCAACATTATTTCCGTGGCCGAGAAACTTTTGGTGTGGAATTTGACCAATTTTGGTACTTATTCAATCAAGATGCAATTGACTCAGGACTCATCGCTTGCTAGACTCTATAAGTCTCGAAAACAATGATCTAGCCATTCTACCTTAACTTAACTTGTGTTTAATTTGAATTTAATTTCAATCATGCAGCTTTGAGATGCAGCGGTGTAGGAGGAGAGGAATAATGGACGTCGGCTTCATGGATCCACTAATGATAAATCAGACTTGTGTCAGAAAATGGGAGCTGGCCACATTGGACTATATATATTTGTATCTAGAAAAACACCATAAGAAGGGTATCATACTTCTGCCATACAACTTCGGGTGAGCAACGTGTATCTCATATTTTATCTTTTTCAAATGATATTGCATATATATTTCAAGAAACTAATACTTCTACATGTATGCACAGCTTCCA
This sequence comes from Cenchrus fungigraminus, assembly GCA_036936925.1. Lineage (NCBI taxonomy): Eukaryota > Viridiplantae > Streptophyta > Magnoliopsida > Poales > Poaceae > Cenchrus > Cenchrus fungigraminus. Next base: position 128,588,568 of record CM072779.1, read on the forward strand.
CTGGATTGTTTTTGCATTCTGTCCGTCTCTAAGCAAGGTCTTCATCTTCGACTCTTTGAGGGCAACAACAGACAAAAGCGCATACCAAGATGTCGTAGAGATGATCAAACTTGCATGGACTCGCCTCTGTGTAGAGCACCCGGGAAGATACAAAGAGAACCTTTATTTCCACTATGATTTCCCTGTATGTGTATTCTGCTAGTCCGTATATCTCATGTCTTCCAATATAATTAAACATATTTCATAACCTTGTTTTCGCACATGTGTAGTGCTTGACACAACTTTCAGGTACCAATCTGTGCGGATACTATGTATGCGAGTTCATGCATACCTTTTCAAGCATAGGAAGAGGTACCAACCTTGAAGACAGGGTGCGTCCACTAAACTAAACGACACATGCATGTAGTTCTTATTTGTCCATGTTCTTTTTTGTACTAGTTCTTATTCTTTATTCATATTCTTTTGTACATTGATGACATCAAGGAGGGGCTCCTCGAGTCGGAAAGAATCCGATTAATTCAAGAACAACTTTGCGGATTTCTTCTAGATGAGGTGATTACGCCAAGTGGAGAATTCTATTCAGGCTTATCATCTGTTATTGTAACAGGGAAGTCCACAGAAGAAACATCAGGGAAGTCCACTGCAAAAGCAACTGGGAAGTCGACGGAACAAGCAGAGTCGACTAAGCAGGGGAGTAAGAGAGGAAAAAGCTCTACAAAGGACCAATCGTCAGGAAGCAAAAAAAAACTAATATTAACCCTTGCTAACCTTTGATGCAATGTATTATATACACTAATATATATTTTTCGTATTTCTGTATGCACAATATTATATATGTTCTTGCATTGGATCAACTACCGGATTTGAGATAATACATGCATACGAACATATGTACTAGTATAATATTAGATATTATACTAATACATATATACGTATGCATGTATAGTATTATCTCAAATATTTTATATGGCACACGAATATATATTATAGCGTATCAGGCATTAGGATTAGTATACATAAGATAGAATTAATAAATCAGAAAACAATAAAGAAAAACAAAAAAAAAATTTAGTACCAGTTGGCATCAAGAACCAGTACTAATGTGTACCGTGCCACGTCGCCTGGGGCGGGCACATTAGTACTGGCTCCCAATACCAGCCGGTACTAATGTCCACATTAGTACCGGTTTCCAAAACCGGTACTAATGTGACTTCACATTAGTACCGATCTAACAATACCGGTTTGGAAACCGGTACTAATGAGGGTTATAAACCGGTATAGATCTACGTTTCCCTAGTAGTGACAGTCCTGAAACCTCTGAATCTCCTTCCAACGTGCCAAGCTCGGATCAATCAACTATGCCTTTCACTCTGCATGAACATCTGCACCCTCAACAACCTGACCCCGAGCGCCCCCACACCGGCACCACCACCATGCAAGCCATAATTATATACATATGTCCTGTTTAAGATGCATAGAATATACTTACAGAATAAATCAAAATATCTCTGTAATAAAGTGTCCTTGCTCCCGGTATACCCCTACCGGCTAGACCGAGGAAGTGTGCGTGATGAGATGCTTGGTCATTATCAGTGTTCATGAGCTAAGACTCATACTATGTATCTGATACTTGTGTCGGGTATTCTTAGAACCCGTGTTTAACAGAAGTATAAATAAAATTTATGTATCTGATACTTGTGTCCAAGGGTACCTATGTAAGCAAGAGAGTCTTCCCCTATGAAGCCGGACTACTGGCTTCGCCTAGCAAGATGGGCTTTGCTAATCGGAAGAGAGCAAATGGTGTCGTGATTTGCATGCGGCAAGCAAGAGAAAAAGCTTCGATTGTATGCCAGCTTCACGAAGCGAAGTAACGACTTCATTAAGGTGCCATGACAGATTTTTTAACTCGTGTTGTAATCACAGAGGTGCTCCTAAATTTGTCTATAATATAGTCATTCAAGGTTTACTTTAAGGAAACTGTAAAAGTGGGGGATTGTGCTAAATAGGAGGCCATAATGGTCGTATCTATATAAAATATATAATTGGTACTTACTAACGATTTCTCTTACCTCTCAATGTGCCACATCATAATTAACCCACTACACGCCATGTCACTATCCATTATAAGCTATGTCAACATCCACACCGAACCTTGTCAACATCCACCAAACCATATATTTATGTCTTCGTCGATTTTCTGTGACTAATAGCATGTTGTATTTGCGAGTAGCACGTCATAAAATTCTCACAGTTGAAATACATGTAGGATCAATCATTTAAAAATGGTTCTCTCTCAACAAAATTAACATATTTTCATATATGATATTGTTTACAAATGAATATCGCCATGTAATTGTTTTGGTGTTTCTACTTTCACATTTCACCTTAAAATTTTGTTTAAAAATTATCGCCACAACGCGCAGGTATCACCTAGCAATTCAAGATTTCTGGAGCCAAGGAAATATGAATTCTTATCTTATAAATTGAACCCCACTCACTCTCTCCATAAATTTTAAGACGTGTGTTATTTCTATAACAAAATAAAGCAGGGGGAGATCGACTTGCATGCAAATCATTAACGCAGCATCCAGCCAGATCGATCTTGATTTGATACCTATAGGTAATCAATTATATTTATGAGAAAAGTTAACATGCAATAAATCCTCATAAACAAATATGGAGATAACACATGTAATTCTACTTCAAAAGTTACCAAGAACCTATTATTTATATCGATTTCTCTTGCTTATCAACGCGCCACATCATAACCCACTACACGCCATGTTACTATCCACTATAAGCCATATCAACATCCACACCAAGCCATGTCAACATCCACCAAACCATATAGTTATGTCTTCGTCGATTTTCTGTGACTAATAGAATGTTGTATTTGTGAGTAGCACGCCATAAAATTCTCGCAGTTGAAATACATGTAGGATCAATCATTTAAAAATGGTTCTCTCTCAACAAAATTAACATACTTTCATATATGATATTGTTTATAGATGAATATCGCCATGTAATTGTTTTGGTGTTTCTACTTTCACATTTCACCTTAAAATTTTGTTTAAAAATTCTCGTGACAACGCGCGGGGTATCACCTAGCAATTCAAGATTTCTGGAGCCAAGGAAATATGAGTTCTTATCTTATAGATTGAACCCCACTCACTCTGTCCATAAATTTTAAGACGTGTGTTATTTCTAGAACAAAATAAAGCAGGGGGAGATCGACTTGCATGCTGTTGTAAAATGATTGATTTGATTGATGTTGATGGGGGTGGACCCCAGAATATATACAAGTTGAAAGGGTGCGGTCACAACCTGCGCGCACCACTTCGGGGGAGATTGTCGGTTCTCCTAATTACATGATTAGACTAATTACATAATTAGAGTAATTGATCACTAATTACTATGATTCACAACACTCCCCCTTGATCAATTGCTTTATTTGATCTTGATGTGGTACTCCTTCAATCATCCTTGAATATTATCTTGTAAAACTCCTCCAAAAACCCTTCGGGAAAAATCTTAAGGAGAAATGCAATCTGTGTGTATATGTCTACTAAAAACTCCTTTTAAACCCAGTGGGAAAAATAAGGAGAAAAGTGATATGACATATTTGATTATTGTCTCTTTTGATACTTATATGAGAAAAACCTTTGAGAAGGAAAACTCATAAGTTTAGAGAGCAATGTTATTACGATCTGAGGATCATCTTTGAATATCCTTCTCCAAAAACCTGATGGAAAAATATGAGAAGATATTATTATATTACCTTTAAAACCTTTAGAGGGAAAATAAGGTAATTTTGTATTGATATTGCCTCATTAAAACCTTTATGAGAAACCTTTATAAGGAAAAACTCATATAGGAAAAAGAGTACAATATTCATAATCAGAAGATTATATATAGGTTATATTAAAGGGAATCTCCCCCTGATTCTTGCAAATATTTAAGTTGTCTCATACCAATTCTGGAAATATATTTCTGGAACAATGATGTTGGTAGTGACTTTGTGAATAAATCTGCAAGATTATCACATGATTTAGTTTGCAAGATTTCGATCTCTCCTTTCTTTTGTAATTCATGAGGATAGAATAGTATAGGACCCATATGTTTTGATAGGTTGCTTTTTATATAAACTACTCTCATTTGTGCAATACAAGCAGCATTATCTTCATACATCATGGTAGGATTCATGATTGAACTTATAACACATGATTGTTGTATGTACTTAATCATTCTGCGAAGCCATACACATTCACGTGATGCTTCAAATAATGCAATTATTTTAGAATGATTTGTGGATGTGGCTACTAGAGTCTATTTTGATGACTTCCATGATATAGCCGTTCCACCATGTAAAAATACAAAGCCTGTTTGAGACCTGGCTTCATGGGGATCAGATAAATAGCCAGCATTAGAATATCCAATTAATGTTTTATCTTGGTTAAATTTGTAAAATAATCCAAGATCTATAGTGCCAATGAGATATCGGAAGATATTCTTAACTCCTGCCCAATGGCGTTATGTTGGAGCAGCGCTGCATCGAGCTAGCAAGTTTACCGCAAATGCAATGTCAGGCCTTGTGCAATTTGCGATATACATTAGCACTCCAATGGCACTGAGATATGGAACCTCTGGTCCCAATATCTCTTCATCTTCACCTTTAGGTCTGAATTGAACTTTATCAACTTCAAGAGAGCGAACGACCATAGGTGTTTTAGATGGATATGATTTATCCATATTGAATTTCTGCAGAACTTTTTGGATATAAGCAGACTGATGTACTAAAATCCCTGTTGGGAGGTGCTCAAGTTGTAAACCTAATCAAAATTTGGTTTGACCCAAATCTTTCATTTCAAATTCCGTCTTAAGATGTTTGCGTGCTTCATCTATATCTTGTCGAGTCCCAATGATATTAAGATCATCAATATACACAGATATAATGCAAAATCCAGTTGAGGATTTCTTGATGAATACACATGTGCAATCATCATTGTTGGAAAAACCATTCCTAAGAAGGAATTCCTTTAGTCAGTTGTACCACATTCTTCCCGACTGCTTTAAGCCATATAATGACTTTTGAAGTTTTACACAATACATGTTGCGTGAATGATTCTTGTTCGGAATATCAATTCCTTCCGGAACTTTCATGTAGATATCCGAATCTAGTGACCCATAAAGATATGCTGTCACTACGTCCATGAGATGCATGGATAGACCTCTTTGAGCTGCCAATGATATTAGATATCGGAATGTTATACCACTCATAACTGGAGAATATGTTTCATCGAAATCGATGCCGGGTTTCTGCGTGAACCCTTGTGCTACAAGTATCGCTTTGTATCTCACCACCTCATTATTTTCATTCCTTTTACGGACGAAAATCCATTTTGATCCTACAGGAAAAATGTGACGAGGAGTAGGCATCACTACGGAGAATAACTCTCGTTTCTTGAGCGAGTCTAATTCTGCCTTGATTGCTTCCTTCCATTTGACCCAGTCGGAGCGCTTGATGCACTCTGCCATGGACTTAGGTTCTGGATCAATATGAAGGTCATTTGCAATCTTTGTGGCAAAGTAAATGTCGACATTTGTAGTCTTTCTGTTGTATGATTCTCTAGAATCAATATAATTAATAGAAATTTCTTGTACCCCAAGTGACTCATCTTGATTTCCCTCAACGATTGAGTCTGGGTCTTCTGATGTCCTAACACTTATATTATTTTGTGCACTTGTGCTAGGTATGTGATGTATCTGTTGAACATCCACATTGTTTGGATTTTCATTATCCAATTGGTGTCTATCAACTTGATGTTGATCTGCATTTACCGCTTTAGAAGTGACATTCCTTGTTTTCCGCGGAGGCTTTGGTGTAGCCTTATCCTTTGTAATAGTACCTTTCCCCCTTTTATTTTGATTTGGGAGTTCTCGAGTAGGAATTGCTACTCTTTCTGGTACATTTACAGCACAATTATGTGATTTAGTGACACCTTTGTAGTCAGTAAATGCTTCTGGTAGATTGTTTGCAATGTTTTGCAAATTGATGATCTTCTGAACTTCACATTCAGATTCTATAGTACGTGGATCATAGGACTAAATACCTGTGGTATTCTAATTTATTTCTTGGCATTCTGTTTGGTACTTGTCTCCCCCTAATGCCGGGAAATTTTCCTCATCGAAGATGCAATCAGCATATCGGGCAGTGAATAAATCCCGTGTAAGAGGTTCAAGGTACTTGATGATTGACGGTGATTTGTACCCAATATATATCCCCAATTTCCTATAGGGGCCCATTGATGTACGTTGCAGTGGTGAAATCGGTACGTATACAACACAACCGAATTTTCGCAGATGGGAAATACTTGGTTGATTTCCACGTACTAACTGCAATGGGGATATTGTATTGTATGCAGTAGGTCTTATTTGAATCAAATCAGCGGCGTGTAAGACCGTATGACCCCAACATGATGTTGGTAGATTGCAATTCTGTAATAATGGTCTAGCAATTAACTTTATTCTCTTGATAAGAGATTCGACTAATCCATTTTGTGTATGTACATAAGGAACAGAATGTTCCACATTTATGCCTAGAGCCATACAATAGTCATTGAAGGCATGTGAAGAAAATTCAGCGGCATTGTCCATCCTGACAGTCTTGATAGCATATTCAGGGTAATGTGCTCTTAATTTGATAATTTGAGCAATGAACCTTGCAAAAGCATGGTTTCTTGTGGACAATAAACATACATGGGACCATCTAGTAGATGCATCAATTAGTACCATGAAGTACCTAAATGGTTCGGTTGATGGATGAATAGGACCACAAATATCTCCTTGAATGCGTTCAAGGAATTGTAGTGGTTCAGCCTTTATTTTAAGATAAGAGGGTCTTAAAATTAATTTTCCTGTGGCACATGCGGTGCACACAAAGTTTGAGGGCTTGGGAAATTTTGAAGTATTTAATTTGTGACCAATTGAATTGCCGATAATTTTTCTCATCATCCCAATGCCGGGATGACCAAGGCGGTCATGCCAAATCTTGAAGATATCAAGATTTTGAAAAATTACATTGTATGCAACATGTGGTACGGGTTTGATGTATGTGTAATACAATCCAGATGATGGTGAAGGAATTTTCTCAAGCAGTCGCTTGTTATATCCGTCATTTTTAGTGATGAATAGATATTCATCTTTGTTGTCACTATTTGTTTCTACATGGAAACCATTGCAATGGATGTCTTTGTAACTCAATAGGGTACGAGTTGAATCAGGATACAGGAGTGCATCCTCAATTACTATTTGAGTACCCATAGGGAGAACAATTGTGGCCCGTCCGGAACCAACAATTATAGCATCACGGCTCGCGATAGTTGTGACATTTCCTTTACTCTTTTTGAGAGTTTGGAAATATTTAAGTTCTCTGAGTATGGTGTTAGTTGTGCAACTATCCACCAAGCAAAGTTCTTCCTCCGTTTGGATTGTCCCCGTAGGATAATCTAGAATGAGTACTTTAAATGATAAGATTTTGACTCATAGATTATATAATACATACTTTATTCAATAGGTATCATAAGTAGCATATGTCTTACAATACTTTGTGACAACAAATATTTACAACCCAATTATTACATAAATATGGCTATAGAACGAAGTTCTTTTTCAGGAGCATAGAGACTAAGACATGTCTCCAAACATGTCATTGGATGGTCCATCCACAAGCATGTTGTCGGTGTTGTCGATGCTATCGATCATCATGTTGTCAGTGCTGAAGAATTCATCCACTTGCATTAGATCCTTCTCCTTGTTGTGTTCCGCGGGAACATCCTTGGAGCAACTGGCACTCGGAGTAAGAGTAGTGAAGTGTGCTTCATACTTGTTTCCATGAACTTGCTTTGCAGCATACTTTTGGTAGAGATCAACCAAATGCTTAGCGGTGTGGCACTTTCTAGTTGTGTGGTTGTGACAACCACACCTTTGACAAACTTGAGAGTTGTCATTGTTACTAGGTTTCTTGAAAGTGTCCTTTCCTTTGTGAGAACCCTTGCTTTTCATGAAATTCTGCTTCTTCCCTTTTCCCTTGAAATTCCTTTTGAATTTCTTACCACTAAACCTTTTATTGTTACTCTGAGCATTGAAATGAACTTCAGGTAGAGGTGCTGCACCCACAGGGCGCATTTGATGGTTCTTTGTTAAGAGCTCATCATGCTTTTCCGCTTGAAGTAAATCATATATTAAGTCAGAGTATTTGTTGTAGTTGTGGCGGCGGTATTGCAGTTGCAATATCCTATTAGCAGGGAGGAATGTAGATAGAGTTTTCTCTATCATTTCTGCATCATCCAAAGGTTGATTACAGAAACGAATCTTGGTGGAAATCTTGTGAACTGCAGAATTGTATTCTACAATAGATTTGAAATCCATTAGACGGAGTAGAGACCACTCCCGTCTTGCTTCAGGCAGAATAACACTTTGTTGTTGATCATAGCGTTCTTTGAGAGAATCCCAAAGTTTCTTAGGATCATCTTCCATGATGTACTCAACTTTGAGATCGTGATGAAGGCGATGCCTTAGAAAGTGCAAGGTTGCATATTTGTGATTGATTGGGATAGGATTTTGTGGATCAGGTTCATTAGTTGTGTTAATGAAACCTTTTGATCGTAAGCACAATTTTCACATCCATAGCCCAAGTCAGATAGTTGCTACCAACTGTTGCAAGTTCAGTGAAGTCTTTGTTGTGTATTTTAGCCATTTTCCTACATGAAGAACCATATAGGATTAATTTACAGAGGTAAATTTGTGTTGTAAAGAAGCAAAATTATGCATGTAAGATGAGTCTCACAAAATTAAGGTATAGGACATTGTAATTCCTGTAGGAATAATTTGACTTGATAGTCATTTAATATTTCATCCATATATATGAATTTGGATATACACATTGAAGGTAATCATCATAAAGATGTAGACCTCTCAGTGATGAGCAAAAAGCTACCTAAAAGTGCGGATCTCAAGGCAAATAAGCTCTTGTAAAGAACTTATCGCAGCCAGCGCCTAGGTCGCATCACCTTGTGTTATTCTCAAATCATATGTATAGGCCTTAATTTTAATTTTTTTGCTTTATTTTCTATTCAATGTAGAAAATTGATTAAGTGATTATGCAAAATAAAATAAATTGCATAAATAAGAATTGTTCTAACACCTAAAAATGATCCGCGGATCATAAATATGCACAATTACTGTAGTAATTATAACATCCAAATTACATAGGTGTGAATACCGAAGGATGCATATCACAATGTGCTTGACAACACATATTTACAGAACAATTCAGGGTCTAAAACGTAAAAATACAGAACTGATAATTCTGAAAACGTAAATAGATAATAGCCTGAGGGCTTATTGGTAAATTCAGCGGGTTAAGTTAAACTCTTTTAGAGTTGGAGGGGGTCTGATGGACTTTCTGAAAGTTTGAGGGATCCGAAGGACTTCTGCGGCCTGGAGGAGCAGTGCGGCCCGGTTTCGCCTGCAGGCTTCTTTTTTCTTTCTTCGGCCTGTTGGCTGGCGTCGGCCTGTAGACGGCCCGCGGGACCTGGGCGCGGCCCAGTTAGGCCCGCATATAAACGGGAGGGGGGCAGTTGCGGTTTAGTGTTTCCCCTGGAACCGCCGCCTCCTCCCTGGTAAGCACCGCCGCTGCTGCTTGCAGATGCCGACGTCACCGGCGCCGGCGGTGGCCGGCCGGCCGGCGGTGCGTCGATCCGCCTCTCCAGTGCTGCTTCGCCTCTTCCCCCTCCTTCTACTCCTGTCCGCCCCCTCCCTCTGTTGCGCCGTTCGCCTCTCCCCTGTAGTGCCGGCCGTGGCCGGCCTTTAGGCGTCGGGGGAGGAGAGCCCCAAGATGGCGGGGCTCCAGGTGCCACGGCAAAGGCCGGGGCGGCGGTCGACGGTAGCGACACGCCCGAAGATCTGCCCCGGAGTTGGTCCCGCCTCCTGGGTCGTCGCCGGGGACGCGGATGGAGGCCCGCCAGCGTTGTTGAAGAAAGGTGGCGCACCCCATCGCCGTCGCAGGTAAGTTTATGTTGGGGATGATCCCTACTCCCTCTGCTTGAGTTCTAGTGTGACAGATGCGTATGATCAGAGGACGGCGAGGCGGTTCCTCTGGCGGCGTTGGAGTCGGAAGACGTGCCGTCGCCAGAGCGAAGCAAGGAATCAACCCAGCGGTGTACGGCGGTGTTGTCGTCCTGGTGAGCTCGGAGGAGCGGTTGGTGCTCGCCGCCGGCGAGGCTTGGCGTGGTGGAGGGGAACGACGTCCACGGCGGCCACGCAAGCGGCGGCCATGACCACCACGTCCACCACGGTGACAGAACTGACGTCGGCCATGGCGTGCACCACAAGTGCGGAAGAAACATCGTCCCTGACGGGTTCCGACGGGAAGGAGAAGGTATGTCGCCATTGGTGTCTCGATGAAGCGTAGAGGAGGATCCATGTCTCACCATTGGATGTAGGCCGGTGTCGTCGGCGAGTTGAGGCCTTTTGGCCTCTGCGTGCGTGAGTCGGCGAGATGTGCTCAGTGAGAGCGTGCGTGATAATGTGTTGTAAAATGATTGATTTGATTGATGTTGATGCACTACGTGAAAACCTCACATGGGTCACGCAGCATTTGTAACGGGCCCTTAACACCCGTTACATGGACCCCATCTGTAACGGTTGTTGTTTGGTGCCCGTTACGCATAAGCGTGGCAGGGTCGACCACGACCTTGCCCTGACCTCGCCACCATAACGCCTGTTACCAATGAGGACTTCTAGTAACGGACTTCGTAAACGCCCGTTACATGTTTTCTTTGTAACGGACGTTAACATGCGTCCGTTACAAAAGTAAAACCTATCGGTAACGGGCTCTTTAAGTCTGTTACCGATGACTTTCCTATTGGAGACGTGTTGTTTTTAGGACGCGTCTCATTTTATGACGACCCAATTGGCGACGCTGTTTTGGAGCTAGCATCTCCTTTGTTTTCTCACAATAGAGACGCGTGTTGTTATTACGCGTCGTTGTTTTTGCGTTCTGACCACTCTGCTATCTCGGACAACTACACTCGCTCTCTCTCCTCTGAGGGCCCAACTCGCTCTCTCCCCGCTGTTGCTGCAGTAGCATTTTCGCACACTTTCTGAAGGCCCCACTCGCTGCGCGCGCGCTCTCTCTCTCCTCAGAAAGCCGGCGCTGCAGCAGGCCGGCCGGCCGCGTGCGCAACGGCAAAAGGTGCCGGCAGACGTCGACCGCGGCGCGACGTCCCTCCACGCCGTACGTCATCCAAAGCAGCAGCTTATCCTCCTCCTCGGGCTCGTCGCCGTCCTCCGCGCTGTCGCCGTCCTCCGTGCCGTCGCCGTCGCCACGGCCGTGACGCCTCGTCCTCCTCCTCGGAAGCGCTCGCCTCGTAGACAGTCCTCGTCAAGGTGGAAATTGCCCCTTTTTATTGAACTTCGCTGTCCTAATCCTGTTACTCATCGGTTTTGGTGATGCATTATGCTCATTTGATGTATGAAAATTGCAGATGGCTGCTGCTACTCGGGCTTGGATGTACAGTAGTAAGTCCCGAGATTGGGCCAGTTTCTTAATGGGGGTCAATGGTTTTCTAGATCAAGCAGAGGCGGATATGAGAAACCGTGGTGTTCAGGCAATGCTTTGCCCCTGTAAAGATTGTCTCAACGAGAAGAAGTTCGGACAATGGGATAACATTTTTCATCATTTGATCACACGTGGTTTCAAAGAAAATTACACATGTTGGAATAAACATGGTGAGGAAGGGCTTAATGAAGTCGAAACAGGATGCCTAAATGAAGGTGAAGCGTGACACCATGCTACAGGATGCCATGATGAAGAGCCTGATGAAGGTGGAGTTTTTGATGAGGAAAATGAACCATTCCCACCAATTATGATGAGGCCTGAGGATATCACTGATCAAGAAGTTACGGGCTTCAATGATGGTGAGTTGTTGCAACGTGTGCACAATGTTGATCAAATGTTGCAGGATGTTGAGTTTCAAGGAGTGTATACAACTTCTGAATTAGCGAGGCTGAAGCAGTTCATTGAAGATTCAAAGAAATCCCTCTATCCTGGTTGCAAGAAGTACTCTCGCCTTTCTGGTGATCTAAAACTTCTGCAGCTTAAGGCAGATCATGGTTGGAGCAACAAAAGTTTCAAACAACTATTGGATCTCCTTAAGGACATGCTACCCGAGGGAAACCAAATAGCTGAGTCTGTCTATGAGGCAAAGAAGATAATTTGTCCTCTGGGAATAGAGGTTGAAAAAATTCATGCTTGCAAGAACAGTTGTGTATTGTTCCATGGAGATTATGTAGACCTTGACAAGTGCCCCAAGTGTGGGTTCGATTGGTACAAGAGGAAAAAAGATGGTGGTGATGATGACAATGCTGATGATGATGAGAACGAGCCCGTGGAGATCACAGGCAAGAAGAAGAAGAAGAAGGTTATAGGGGCTCCTGTGAGGGTAGCATGGTATTTTTGCATCATTCCTCGGTTGAGAAGATGGTTCACCACACGAAAGGAGGCCCAACTCTTGCGTTGGCATAAGACACAAACGAAGGAAGTTGGAAAGATTAAGCACCCCGCAGATGGCCAACAATGGCAAAACATTGATTCCCACTTCAAGGAACTTACCGGTGAAAGCAGGAACATTCGGTTCGTTATGAGCACAGATGGCGTGAACCCATTCGGTAACCAGTGCTCAACACATAGCACCTGGCCTGTCGTGCTGTCAATGGACAACCTTCCACCCTGGCTATGCAAGAAACGGAAATACATGATGCTGAGAATATTGGTCTCCGGGCCAAAGCAACCTGGCGACCGTATTGATGTCTACTTGAGGCCACTAGTTGATGACTTGAAGATACTTTGGAAGCCTGGTGTGAAGAAGGTTTGGGATGAGTTTGGCCGTGAGGAGTTCACATTGCACGCCATGTTGTTCACCACCATCAACGACAACCCGGCTCATCGCAACCTTTCTTGCCAGAGTAAAAGGAAAGGTGCAGCTTGCCCACACTGCTTGGAAGAAACTTGTGCAGTGTGGCTAAGAAATTCAAAGAAATTCTCATTTATGGGGCACTGTCGTTTCCTCAGCAAGAAACATGCCTACCGGGACATGGATTGTCAGTTTAATGTGGAAAAGGAGAATCGACAGGCACCAATGCATGTGACTGGAGATCTGCTCCACTTGCAAGTCAAGGACATCGAAACTATCGAGGAGTTACCCAAATTGTCTGAAAAGAAACTTCCCAAAAGAAAGAAGCGAGATGGTGAAGAAGAAGAAGATGGGCGAGGAATGTGGAACAAGAAATCAATTCTATGGGAGGTAGAGTATTGGCCGCTTTTGGATGTGCGTCATTCGATTGACAACATGCACGTCAAGAAGAATGTGTGTGAAGCTACTTTGGGAACATTGCTACAACAGAAGTCGAAAGGAAAAGATCATAAAAATGCAAAGGATGATCTTAAAGAAATGGGCATTAGCCCGGAGCTCTATGCAGAGGAAACAGACACAGGGATGGACCTTCCCGTTGCTGCAACCACCTTGTCAAAGGTAGAGAGAAAAGAATTCTGTGAGTTTTTGCATGGTTTGAAAGTACCTTCAGGCTACTCATCAAACTTCAAGAGGCTAGTGTCGGTGAAGGACATGAAAATGAATTTCAACTTGATAAAATCTCATGATTGCCATGTGTTGATGACATCTATTCTTCCTGTTGCACTAAGAGGTATCAAGATAGAACTGGTTCGCGACACGGTCACGAGCTTGTGTTTATTCTTCAATGAAATAGAACAGAAGGTGATTGATGAGGAAAAACTATTGGCCTTAGAGAGGAGGCATTTCGAGACCCTATGCCTGCTTGAAGCTACCTTCCCACCATCATTCTTTGATCTCATGTTGCATCTAACAACACACCTCGTGAGGGAGATCTGGTACCTTGGCCCATCTTACCTTCATCAGATGTTTCCATATGAGAGGTACTTTGGATTCCTCAAATCATTGGTACATAACAGGTCATTTCCGGAGGGAGCCATTGTTCGTGGCTATGAGACCATTGAAGCAGTGGAGTGGGCCATGGGTTATATGGACCCCCAAAACCCCATTGGTGTGCCTCGTTCACGGCATGAAGGTAGGCTTTCAGGTGTTGGGACCCTGGGGAAAAAGTCAATCACTCTGCACCCAAAGGACTTCAGGAAGGCTCATTTCACCGTGATAGAACAGAGCGTAGAGGTTACACCATTTGGCAATGAGCACAAGCAACAACTACGTGAACAAAACCCTGGCTGTACTGAGGATTGGGTTGCAAAGAGGCACATGCAATGCTTCAACAGGTGGATCCGAGATTATGTCCAGCAGAGTGGCAGCGCTGCTATAACCGACGATATAAGAAAACTAGCAGCAGGGCCATTATTCACTGTTACAACATATCAAGCAATGGATATCAATGGATACACGTTCTACACCATGACCCAGGATGCCAAGAGCGTCTATCAAAATAGTGGTGTGCGTGTACGGGTCGTCGACAATAAGAAGAACACAGCCACATATTATGGTCAAATAGAGGAAATTTGGGAGCTTGATTATGTAGGATTCAAGGTATCCTTGTTTCGGTGTAGATGGGTCACCAATGCGAAGAGAGCTATGATCAAGGAAAAATTTGGTTATGTTAGTGTTGATCTCCGGGTCTTTGGTTACAAAATCGAATCGTTTGTCTTCGTCAAGGATGTTGAGCAAGTGTTCTATGTACCTGACCTTGCAAAGAATAACTGGAGTGTGGTTTTGCCTAGAAAAAAAGGATTGTTGGGGTTGAAAATGTTGTTGAGGAGGAGGAATACAACCAGTTTGACAAAAGTCCATCCTTTCACACTTCATACATGCCCCGAGTCTTGGGAGCTAACAAAACACCATACTTGTGAAGCGACCATCGTGAAAAGTTCCACATACAAAAATCAAAGAAGAAAAAAGAAGCAAGATTGATTTCTACTGAATCTGATCCTTTTTGTAAAATGCAGGGATGTCTATTGCTAGAAATGGAATCCTTTTTGTAATATATATAGGATGTGTATTGGTGGAATTTGAATGAATCTCCTTTCTGTAATATATGATGCCTAAGATACTGCCTAAGATGCCTATATATTCTGCCTAAGATACTGCCTAAGATGCCTAAGATACTACCTAAGATGCCTATAAGCGAGATGTGCAATTAGTAGTACCACTCATCTGAGAGTATTGATATCATTTTGTCTAACATTTCGTCAAACTTCGAAGAGTTTGACTCCTCGATAAGCGAGATGTGCAATTAGTAGTATCCACTCATCGGAGACGCGTCTCCAATATCTTCTCTCCAAAATAAATAACCGTTGCCCCAACCCATTCTTCTACCCGTGAAACCACCACATCCCCTTCATCTACCCGCGAGAAAACCACAACTGCCTATACACTCATCGTCGTGCCTCCTCCGCTCCACGCCAAGCAACTTCCCTTCCACACCGACACTCATGGCATCGAGGGAGCACCTACGGTCGCTCGCGGAACTCCCGGCGGAGGTGCTGGCGATCATCGTTGGCCGAGTCAGTGCGACATCGAATCGGCCTATGGAGGACCTCTGCAGCCTACGGGCAACCTGCAAGGACATGCTCTGCCCCTACCGCGACAGAGACGTCGGTAGGCGCCTGGCACTGGATCGGGTTCTAGTCGAGCAGATGCAGAACAACGACCCCGTCGGCTACGACATCTTCCTTCGTAGCCTGGCTGTAGCCGGCAACCCGGTGGCCTGCTTCCTCACCGGGATGGACGACATCTTCGGCAGGAACTGCAGCCCTTAGCCTCCCCTCGACGAGCTCCACCGCGCCACCAAGGACGGGCACAGAGGGGCGGCCTATGTGGCCGCCGTCTTCCTCTACAGAGCCAACAGCAGGGCCGACGCCGATGCCACTGCAATTGCGTACATAAAACAGGTTGAGAGCGAGGAGCAAGGGTAGTGGCGTCCACGTTTGATCAGCAATGTGCAATCCCTAGATTTCCGGCATCGTGGGGTCAATCTGGCTTGGCAAATTAGGAGTGTCGCCCTCCGCCGTGGCCTCCACCGGCCGATGCTGCCAACGGCGGTGGCATGAGGCAACATTCAACATTGCGCAGGCAAAGCATTCTGCGGTACGGCACCGAGCCGGAGGGGGTTTTGCATGTATTTCTGTAGTGATGAATGTAGGCTTCGTTACGAATGTAATGTCTTCTTCTATCGTGTAAAGTATCGT
This sequence comes from Cenchrus fungigraminus, assembly GCA_036936925.1. NCBI lineage: Eukaryota > Viridiplantae > Streptophyta > Magnoliopsida > Poales > Poaceae > Cenchrus > Cenchrus fungigraminus. The sequence continues at coordinate 128,604,859 of CM072779.1, forward strand.
CCAATCGGTTATTGATAGACAAGATTTGCTTTCTCACATTTCTGAGTCAAATCCAAGGTTGCGGCACCCTCTGTTTCCTCCTCTGTTCTATTGGAATGAAGAACAGTTTGTGTGGGAAAATGAGATGAGGATTAACCATCCCGCGTCTCTATTTAGGGTGGGGCCCAGTTCTATTGGAACGAAGAACAGTCAAAATTTGTAACATGTATTTCTCTGTCGTGCTTAGTCCAAATTTGATGATTTTTTTCTAGTTTTTTTCTAAAATCCCCATCTTTTCATTAATTTCATTGTTTAGTGTATATTCCGTTTCGTGAATAATGTTTATATGCCTTATCTTGTTCTTTGTAAGTCCAACATAGAAATAATATTTGTTTTCCACAACCATTAGTAATGAAACTTTACATTTCGTGATCTTAAGGTGAACACATGCTTGTGTTAAAATTTCAAATGCGTACGAGATCGAACATGTTGCAAAGTGTGGAAAACTTCAATATTCAAGCAACATTCTAAGAAACTATGTGAGAGATGTAGCCATTTGTACACAAGTATATTCTTCCTTTATCGAAACCATTTGAATTTTTTATGACAAGTTTAGGTACCCAAATTATGTTTCCACGTAAATTCGTAGAATTTTTGGAGCAAACTAAGATGTTATTAGAATTATTATATCACAAGCATGAGATGTATATTCGAATTATAAGAATGTTAGTTATACAAGTGTGACTGTTGATATTTTATTAAAATACTAAATGTCCAAATATGAATTGATGTTATTTTTAATGAATTTTTAGGTGCTGTTTTACCGGCTCTAATATTTGATGGATGCGAGTTTCAGTTCTAAAAAATAGTGTCGGGCCCACGCGTCAGTGTCAGGAGCCTATATAAAGAAGATAACCGCCCGGGCCTACCTGCCAATGAAGGCGACGCGAGTTTACTAACCAGCGTCGGCGATGACTATCCATTGTCTCCAAGATTGAGTTCATCACAGGAGGAACAAATACTGTAGGCGACGCTGATGGATCTGCCCGCGTCACTTAGATCGAGTTCATGCGACATGTACACAAAATCCAACAACCAAACTAACCAGTTCATGATCGAAAAACAAACTATAAGCAGTTCATGATCGACAAACTAAGCAGTCCAACAACCTGATGAGAACAAACTGACGAACACACAATAATCACAAACACATTATTAATGGTACAGGAGTGGATCAATTAGTCGCTCGCCACTGTCGGAGTCCCACCGTCGTCGCCGCCATCGGAGCCGTCGTCGTCGCCGCCGTCGGAGCCGTCGTCGTCGCCGAGGAGAGACCGCTGGACCACGGGGAGCTTCTCAAACTTTTCAGCCAACACGTGGATCCTGAAGGTGAGACCCTTGAGGCTGCGATCCTTGTAATCATCAGGCACCTCGATCTTGAATGCTGCGCCAACATCTCGGAGCTTCATGAACGCGCCCTGGAGCAGTTCGACGGCGAAGCTGATGTCGGCGGCCTCCAAATTCTTCTCCTTCTTCTCCTTGGGTGCTGCCGGCTCCTTCCCCTTCTCGATGGTCAACTTCCTCCGACGGCGGCTTTCGTCGTCGTCGTCATCCTCCCTTCGTCCCCGCTTCGCCGACGGGTCACTCGACACCATGCTCTTCTCGCTCCTTGTTGGTGATCTCTTGGTGACCGGAGTTTGTGGTGGTGATGGCGTGGGGGAAGAAGATGAAGCGAAAGAAACGATATGATTAGGGAGCAACCAGTCGGGTATTTATGATGACAAGACGTGAACCGTCAGGGCGCCTCTCCTCCCCACGCCCCACGTCCCCCTACGCCTTGGGAACTATTTTTTGGGAGCAAAACCGTCCAAAAACACGCGTCGCATTTCAATTTCGCGGGAAGGTGGAGGGGCAGGGGCAGTTGTCGGGCCCATGCGTCAGCAGCCAAACCGCGTCGCATTTCAAGTTCCATATTATCAGTAACGGGTGTTTATAAATGGCCGCGTCGCATTTCAATTTCCAAACCCCGTCGCCTTTCAATTTCCAAATCCCGTCGCCTTTCCATTTCCTTCCCCTTGTCCTTCATGGCTGCGGTGTGCTTCATGGAGCTGCTGCCAAATGAACTGGTCACCCAGATCATCCTCCGCTGCATCAAGGGTGAGCCCGTCATTCGTTTCCTGATCCTTCGTAATCGGGTCTGCGGCACCTTCTGGCGCATCTGCGACTTGGATGAGGTACTCCTGCAGGTGTCGCTGCATGAGCTTCGTCAAGAGTGCAAAAATCGCTACGTCAGGTCCTTGTTGGAGGAGCGCTTCCGCCTCGCCAAACATCCGGAGGCATTATGCTTCGAGGGGATGGAGAGGTTGATGAGGCGGCGGAATCCCGATGAGGGTCTAGAGCTCATCGGAAAGGCCGCTGCCAAAGACGCCGGTGCGAAGTACTTCTTAGCGATGCTGAAGTACCGTCGCAATCCTGCGAACCCCGAAGCGATGGCACTGCTCCACGAAATCAGCGGCAGGCCGTCGCCCCCTGACGGGCGGTGGAAGAACCACAACCTGCACCGGCTGCACTACCTCGTCCTCCGGGATCTCCAGAACATTGTGTGGTGGTACTGGCTTCGTGACGGCGACGATGACATTCCGTTGCTGCCCGTCCAAAATCCCCACGTCCGCATTTGGGCAGTGGGATGTAGGCGCTACGGGCCGGAGACCCCAGGGATCATCCACTACTGCAGTGCCGAGTGTCGCATCCGTCATGAGTTCGACCTCTGGACGCGTGAATTCAGCACCGCGGTGGAGTACGCTGTCAGCAGGATGAACATCGAGATGTAGGCGGAAGCATCAATAAAAATTATGTATCTTTTTTTTGCGGGTGAAAAATTATGTATCTTGAATGTAAATTATTACATATTCTGTGTCACATCCACAAGATTTGATTTGTCACGTTTCTGAGTCAAATCGAAGGTTGTGGTAGTCTCATTTGCCGCATTAGATGCCTAGGGTGCCCTATTGGATGTCAAAGTGGGCACGGCGGCGGCGGCGGTGGCCTCTGCTAGTCTGCTTCCTCCTCTGTTCTATTGGGTGGGCGTAGGAGACGAGGATTGGAGGGGCAAATGAGACGCGGGTTAACCACCCCTTCTGTTCTATTGGAATGAAGAACAGTTCTCATTTCTCCTGTTAATCTGCAGTCAAATTTTGTAACATGTATTTCTCCGTCATACTTAGTCCAAATTTGATGATTTTTTTCCTATTTTTTTTCTAAAATCACCATATTTTCATTAATTTCATTGTTTAGTGTATATTCCGTTTCGTGAATAATGTTTATATGCCTTTATCTTGTTCTTTGTAAGTACAACATAGAAATAATATTTGTTTTCCACAACCATTAGTAATGAAACTTTGCATTCCGTAATCTTAAGGTGAACACAAGCTTGTGTAAAAATTTCAAATGCGTATGAGATCGAACATATTGCAAAGTGTAGAAAACTTCAATGTTCAAGCAACATTCTAAGAAACTATGTGAGAGATGTAGCCATTTGTACACAAGTATATTCTTCCTTTATCGAAACCATTTGAATTTTTTATGACAAGTTTAGGTACCCAATTTATGTTGCCACGTCAATTTGTAGAATTTTTGGAGCAAACTAAGATGTTATTAGAATTATTATATCACAAGCATGATATGTATATTCGAATTATAAGAATGTTGGGTACACAAGTGTGACTGTTGATATTTTATTAAAATACTAAATGTCCAAATATGAATTGATGTTATTTTTAATGAATTTTTAGGTGCTGTTTTACTGGCTCTAATATTTGATGGATGCGAGTTTCACTTCTAAAAAATAGTGTCGGGCCCACGTGTCAGTGTCAGCAGCCTATATAAAGAAGATACCTGCCGACGAAGCCGACGCGGGTTTACTAACCAGCGTCGGCGATGACTATCCATTGTCAGCATCAGCAGGCAAACCTTGCGTGCGCTGTTCAAAAATTCCCACCTATATTGACTATAATGCCCATGGAATTCTAATTCCACCAGAGAGCCGTTCAAGGGCACGCCAGTAATTTCCGTGAACATAGTAACATGCGCGCAGGGGACATATACTCGGGAGTCTAATTCAGACAGATCCAGGAGTCTAATTCAGACAGATCCACCACGCCCGCACTCTCCCCGCCGCCGCCCTGCTCCTTCTCCAGCCCTAGCCCGCCGCCGCCGCTCTCCCCGCCGCAGCCTGCTCTTCTCCAGCCCCACCATTCCCGGCGTGACGTCGGCGAAGCAGCTCCAGCCGTGACGACGGTGACGAGGACATGGTTACTGGCATGCGGACAGCGTCCCAACCAACCTAGAGACGGTGACGCGGATCCGACATCCCCAGCCACGACAACGAGCCGGCCACCTCAGGCAATGAGGCGACACGGATCGGGCCTCTCCGACCACCACGAGAACAACTACTTCTTTCGCGACGGAGGTTAGTGCTGCTTGAACCCCCAACACCCTCTCTGTGCTCGGCCACCCAATCTGCTATTCCTGTCAAGGTGGATTAGGGAGACATGCTACTTTACGGTTGTTCACATAGCATTATTCTCCTAGAATTGCCTGCATTAGTACAGCATGCCTTAATAGTTCATTTTTAATTGATTGGCAGTGGATTTGACGGATGAATTTTGTTGCTCCAAGTCTGTTTGAATAAATTGTTGCTAACAGATGAACTTATATGAACTGTTGAAATTCTGTTATGCTTCGAATGTACCAGATCGACAGTTATGCTTTGGACCTGTTAGCATACTTTAGTTCTAATTGCTTTGTCCTCTTGTTGCATGTACACATGGAACACACAATTCATTGCTGCTGAAGTTGGACAAGGAAGCAGTTGAAGGAATTTAGTCTCTGCTTTGATATATAAGCATATTGCTTCACCCTGTCAAAATGGTTAGCACCTATCCCCAACCTGTATGCTAATATCAACTATTTTGCCTGTCAGAGAATAAGAATTTATCTTATTTTGTTTAGGTTTTCAGTCTAGCTTATGTTGCTCTACTGACGACCAGACATATCATCTATGCAGTCTCCCACAACACCAAACTCCTCTACCTCCAGTGCACCATCACAGCCCATCGATAGTGAACCTTGTTCACAGCCTATCAATGGTGATCCTTCTTCACAGGGTCACTCAGCACATACTGCTGTGAGTAGTACTCGATCCCGCGGGTCAAGGACACAAACCAAATGGCCAGAAGACAAGTTGACCGCAACTAAACTTGATAACAATTATTGGCCTACCCCAGATGTTGCGATGGATAGATTTGTATTGGTCTGTGGCCTCATTGCTCGAGAGAGGGTGTCAATCAACAGGGCAGTTGAAGATCTCTCACCAATTGAGAAGGAAGAGTTGTTCACAGTTTTAGAGGAAAAGCTAGATTACCCAGCCAATCTGGCTGAATCTGTTCGCAAGAAGGCAGTTAAGGCAGCTATGTCAGAGATTGGAACCTTGCAACGGCGGTTCAAGACCCATTTAAGAAAAAAATTTGTGAGCCAAGAGGAGACTCCCTTTGTGAAGCATGCTTTTTTGCAGCCAGAAAACTGGACTGTGTTTGTGCAGGAAACCAATTCTCCTAGATTTTAGCGATTGAGCCAGGGGATGAAAGAAAAGAGAGCATTGCATGATAAGCCACACAGGAGGGGCAGAAGAAGGAAAGAGTGGGAGGAGGAGGATGCAAAGCTAGCTGAAGAAGGAAAACAGAACCCTTGGGACCAATTTCCTGGACGTTCGAGGCCTTATCTGCGGGCAAGGGTAGGGAAGAGGAAGACCACTAGTGAAGGAAGCGGGGACATAACATTCAGTAACCCTGCGGTGGTGGGGGTAGCAACTAGGGTGCAAACACTTGCAGCTCAGGCTAGCGATGGTTCTTTCCATGGGGTTAGGGAGAATGGTATCCTCACCGCAGCACTTGAGACTCCAGAGCATAGAGGTCGGGTCCGAGGCATGTCTAGTTCACTTGGTTGGGGTAAAAGGGTTTGGTGAAGAGTTTGCTGGAATGTACAGGAAAAAGAGGAACAAGAAGGCTGAACCGCAGAAGGAAGACCTAGTTGTTGAAGAAGTCACCAGAATTGTCTCCATTCTAGCAGAATCAGGCTTTGATATAAGGAAAAATGTACTTCATCCTCCCCAATCACCACCTGTCAGTAGCAGCGAGGAAGAAGATGTGCATGACCTCGAGGAAGAAGATGTGCATGGCCTCGAGGAAGAAGATGTGCATGGCAGTGAGGAAGAAGAAGCACGTGGCAGAGAGGAAGACCATTGGCATGTCAGCGAGGACGAAGGTAGTCAACATCACATTGACAGTCGATCACCTATGCTGGACACAATAGATAAGCTGACAGAGCCAACCAAGTGCAGCCTTTTGGATGGCTCCGGGAATAAAGTGGAGCTCGCACTAGCCACTGTCTTTCCATTGCAAAAGACTCTCCATACAGTACCGGTGCAGGATGGGTATGCTGTGGTGCAACCTTGTTATGTGTGGGGCAATACGGGTCACTACCCTCTGCCTGTACCAATTGGGGGGGATGAAGTTACAACCCTAGCTGAGGCTCTCTGTATAAGGATCCAATGGTCAAAGAATAGGATCCATGTACCACCCTTTACGAGAAATACCAACCCTGCTCCCACATCAGGTAGCAGGGGTACAGCATCAGATGGAGGTACTGCAGCTCAGCGTCAGCAAGAGAAAGCTCAGCAGCAGCAGCAGATCAGCAAAACTACGCAGCAGGAGCATTGACAACAGCAGGAGGAGGACAGGCAATCTCCGCCAAAGAAGCAGCAGCAGATCAGCAAAACTACGCAGCAGGAGCATCGACAATAGCAGGATGAACCTAGGCAATCTCCACCTAAGCAGCAGCAGCAACAGCAGCAGCAGCGACAAGCCGAGGACAGGCAATCTCCGCTTGAGCAGCAGCCACCACAGAAGAAGGGGGATAGGAAACCTCTGCCTAGAGATGAGCTTCTTAACTGTTTTTGGACAAAACAGGATCCAAAATGCAAGCCTGTTGTGCCTATGTTGTCAGAAGCGGACTTACTTGCTGCTGGACCGAATTGTGCCAGGTTGCATGCTTATGCCATGGAACACAATAAGGATAAACTTAGTTTTCCAGCAAAGTTGCCTAAAGACTCCTTTCATGGTGATGGTGATTTAATGTTAAACATTGCATTCAGTCACGTGTATGACCTTATAACCCTGGTTGCTCTGGATCAAACTTCTTGAGGTTGTGGACATTGTAAGTGCCTTAAAACCAAAATAGATATTTCTTTAATTTTGACCACAAAGTTCATGCATGCTAACATTTGAATTTTTTGTAGGAAAATGAAGGACAAGGCAGCAGAGATGAAGATTAGTGTTAGGTTTTTGGATCCACAGGTTCTCACGACCACAAAGATTCATAAGGAGTCTAACCTTGTAATAAAAGCATTGAGAAATGCAATGACGAATGACTACGTGGTGGGTGCCTTTGGCACCAGTGGCCACTATGTCACACTGATCATCTGTATGAAGTTCAAAGAGGTTTGGTATCTAGATTCTGCTAAACATCATCCCCGCGAAAGTTCGAAGACCTCCGAGCGCTTGTGACTTGGTCCGTACCTTGTAGGTTTTGTTCACAAAATTCAATCTCTTAGTGTTTCTAATCGGTATTGCTGATCATGCAGGGCCTCTGAAGATATATGCCCAAAGGATGAAGGGATGAAAGGAAAGAAGACAAAGCTAAAATCCAATTAGACATTGAAGCACAAGCCCAATACCACTGTAAGACCGAGGTTTTTTTATGGTCCCTTCATACCAATTTGGTACTGTATTAACTTGTCATTTTGGTACCTCGATGCGCAGTGTGCTCAGCAGCCATTGGGGTCCATTTTGCATGGATTCCATGTGGCATTCAAGATGTTCAAACTACTTGAAGACATACCTCACATCAAGAAGGATGCTGTAAGTAGATAATGCTCTCACCCTTGTCTCTGCTCATATATTCTCCATTTGATTTTAGAAACTGATTTGTACTTGTATTCTCATAATTATTTTATTTTGCAGGATTTCAAACCTGCCCTTAATGTTTCTACAGAAGATCTAAAGCCGGTCCGGGAGATGCTGTGCGAGTACATTGTTAAGGAGATCCTCAACCGAAATGGCAACCTCTATAATGGTGCACCGTGAGTTCATTGTACTGCTTGACAAACTTGAAACTTGCTGCATTCAGGCTAGTTTAGTACTGCCTGAGAAACCTACTTGGCTAGGGTTAGATGTTGCCTGGTTTAGGCAATTTTCTCAGGACTCCATCCAAACAAAGTACTGTTGACGAACTTGAAACTTTAGCATGCATGTCGATCTGATGAGGAACTTGATGTGATCTCGCATTATTGTGTATATATATGTGATCTTGCTTGTGTATATATGTGATGAGAATGTGTTTGTGATGTCTCCTAGCATTGCTGTGGTGGCTGCCAAATCCTGGCTGTTTCCAGGATGCAGCCCCTGATCTGGTGGCTGCCAAATCCTGGCTGGTTCCGGGATGCAGCCAGAAAACAGGCAGGTTACTGTAGGTGCCCTACGTATCGGTCACGGGCGTTAAGTAAGGCACGTTACAAAAACAGATCCGTGAGTAACGGGCTTCACTTGCCCGTTACAAGTATGACAACACTGTAACAGGCCACATAAAAGCCCGTTACTAATACTAACCGGTGGGCCCTACAAGTTGATGCTTTCGTTGAGACAGAGGAGACGCGCTTCCAGAGCACGCATCTTCTGTCATCGAGACAGACGTGATGCGCGTCCAGAGCACACGTCTCCTTTCGTGGAGAAAGGCGAGACGCGCGTCCAGAGCACGCGTCTCCTGTCGTCCAGACAGAGAAGACGCGCGTACAAAAAATGCGTCTCCTTACGTGCAGACGTGTGTCCACAGCAAACATCTCCGATAGTGAGTTCATGTAACGGGCTAGGTTTCTGTGCCCATTACCAAAGGTCCATGTGGGCCCAGAGAAACAGACATTTCAGGTGATCTGTAACTTATTTCGGTAACAGCCTTTGTTAGACGCCCGTTACAATTACGTGTTATCAGTAACGGTCATCCGCCCGTTACCTTTCTTGGCTTATTTGTAACGCTTGATCGGTAACGGGCGTTTTGCCTGTTACCAATGGCCATCCGCGCCCGTTACCAATGTCTGTTTTTCACGTAGTGATGGGTGTAACATCCCGCAATTTTATTATGGAATGTTTAGTTATGAAAATGAGGATTTAAAATTTTTTGGTGAATTGTTTGAGTGCTTGATAATTTGAATAAGGATGTCTTCTTCTTCTCTCCTAAATTCCTAGAATTATTTTTGAGTTAATTAAAAATTCTAGGAAATATAAAAAAATACTAGTGTGAGAACCTTGGAGTTATTTGGCTTTTATTTGGATTTAATTTGAGTGAATCTCAATAGTATAGGGTTAAAGGGGTTAAGGAAATAGAAAAGGGATCCAACCTGTGCTGGGCCTTGAGTTCACAACAGAAGTCCACCCGAGGCCCCTTATCTTCTTTTCCCAAACCGGAGTACACCCCTGCACTCCCCCGGCCCAGCGAAATCGCGGCCCAGCTAAGCCCGCGCGCGCCTCTTCTCTTCCCTCTCGCCGACAAAGGGGACCCACGCGTCAGACGACAAGTCGACGTCGTCTTCCCCCTCTCTGCTTTTCGCTTTTGCGCCGTCGCGCCCATCCGGTGTCCGCCAGCTCGGCTGAGCTCGCCGTACTTGCTCGTGGTGGAGCCCTAGATGCGCGCCACCTCGGCCGCGCCCCATCCAACCGTCCACACCTCGCACGCCGCCTATAAGACCCACCACGGCCGCGCCTTCCAACCCTAGCTCGCCCTGGGGATTTTCCCCCTTTCCGCCGCCGCCTGAGAAGAAGAAGAAGAAGGGGAGGAGGAGAAGGAGGCGGGGAGGCCATCCGTGGGAGCCCGCCGTGAAGACGGAGCCGTCCGCGGGAGCAGCTGCTCGATGAGAAGCCGGTGCCGTCCCTGCTGAAGCCGCCGCGCACCTCTGCTTCCCCTGTTCCAGCCCACGCCGCCGCCGTCCTGCTCCGCACCTCTTCACCACCGCTATTCATTCCGACCAGAGGTCATCAGGTGAGCGCTGTCGACCCTCTCTCTTCTGTGGAGCCAGCTTTCGCGCTGAGGGAGGAAAGACCCCGCCTTGGACCCCGTGGATGCCCCTGCATGCGCCGCGCTGCCGCCGCTGACCGCCGTCGACTATGTTGCCGACCATCGTGTCGAGCCTTACGCCTGCGACAACGCACGCGCGCTCACACCTCGCCCTGATCCTTTTCTCTGTTTGCACGCCTGGGACCTCAACGCCCTGCTCGCCGTGCCGCCGTGGCCTTCGCCGCGCGGCATGCCGTCGTGCACGCGCGAGTAAAGGGAAAAGGTCATGCCATTAGGGCCTCTTCGTGCATGCCTCGCCACCAACGCGATCGCGCCCCCTCGCGCGACATTGCCTCACCGCGCATGCCCTGCTCTTCGCCGCCGCACGCACCGGCCAGAGCTCCGCCATGGCCAAGCCAGCCGTGTGCGTCTGGGCAAGGGGCAAAGCCCCAGTTTTTGTGCTCGATTAGTTTCACCTGGTGCACGCACGCACGCGCCTGGCAATTTGGCGCACCCACGCTCCGACGCTAGTGATCGCCACACCGCACCGCCGCGCCCATCCTTGCACCGTCACCGTCGAGCTCCGCTCCGGCCAAAGGAGGGACCTTTCTTGGCCCTGCCATGTGCGCCATCATCACCCGAGTCGAGCCATGCGACATGTTGACCAGCCGCTGCCCTACCTCGCCGTCGGCGAGCCAAAACTCCACCGCCGCCCCTCTGCAGCATTTCGTCAAACACATGCTGGTACCGGCCAAAAACCCTTGGGGTTTTGCCACACACCCCCGCACACACGCGCATCGCACGGCAGAGAATCCGGAGGGATCCTATGCGGCTGGCCACTCACGGCCGAGCCACACACCGCGCCGCAGCGATCCGCCCTGGATCCCGCGTGCCCTGCCATGCCAGGCCGCCACGCAGGCTGCCACGTGTGCAGCTGCTGGTTAAAGCCAGGCACGTGCTGCCACGTCAGCTGAAGAGCCGGCCAGTAGCTGGCTTAGAGCCCAGTTTGAGTCAGCAGGAGATAGCCTGTAACTAGCCAAAAGATAATGCTATTGTGTATATGTATTCTAATTTCAGAAATGTATTTTCCTTTAGAAAATTCATAGTAAATCCGTTTTAACTCCGAAAAATACAAAACCTTTTCCGAAAATCTTCTAAACACTCAAACTCCGTGCTAGGCTAGAGTTTGCCCCTTTTTGGGTCTTATTTGTTTTTCCTCTTGGAGTTATTTGCTTAGCAGCCGTGTTTATTTATTTATTTACGATTCTAGGAGCCGCCGGAGCCGGAGAGCTGAACCAGGACTACGACGACAACCTCGGCTACGACGACTACCCGCTCCCAGGTTCACGCCCGACCTACTTTGAATGCCCATTAGGCATTGCTTTAGAACTGCTAGCGCTTTACTTATGCATGATGATGGATATGATGAAACCTTGCACTGCCCTTTTAAATACCTTGTCCTTGATTGACCTACTACTACTACTATATTTATGCGTGATTATACGCTGAGCTTCGCTGTGCATGTGTTGGGACTATGTGGTAGTATTCTTGGCGTGTGTGGGGAAAACTGGAAGGAGAAGGTGTTTTTGGGTGACTTGGCGGGGGTGAGCTCAAGACAACCCGATCCGGGATCGGAGGCCAAGGGTTCGTCTTCTCGGGCGATTCCCATTTTCGTACCTATGCCGGGTTCACGGTTTTAGGAGCACAGATGTTTGGGTTTTGTGATGACTTGGAGGATAGGAGCTTGCCCCGGTTTGAAACCGAGTGGGTTGCTTTGTTACACGGGACTTTCGTACACACCACCTCACTGAGAGTGGGGGTACGGCCATTTTGACCCTAGCAAGTGCGGTACCATACCTGCTAGTAGGATAGAGGGTATCAGTGAGAGGGTATAGGGTGAAGTCCCTTCCCTTTGCGGCGCTCCCCGTGTGGCCACACGGGGGCATGTTCATAGTTCTGGGATGGTCCTTTGCGAGGGACCGCATCGAGACCTGAATGTAGGATGGAATCGTAACTCCTAGGTGTTCGTTCGGTTGGATAGGCTCGGTCGGCCGTACACCGTCCGGGTGCTATTCCGAGTTGGGTACTGTGTACACGCTCTGCAGAGTTTAGATCTATACGTATAGTCACGTCCTCGGTTATGGACATGCCTGTTGTTTACTCTGACTCTTACGTTTTTGGATTTCTACCTCCCCCTTATAGGATGAGAGTGTATGGTGAGCCGTGGTTGTACTCAGGGAGAGGGGAGTTGCTCCCTCTGCGTCGCGAATCCGGGTGCAACCATTGAGGTGCGAGGAGTGGGAGTTCTCGCACCGACCCTAGTTGGAGATAGGTTCTGGTGACGGTGATCTAGGTGACCAGGTGTAACCGTTTGTGGATGAGTGATATGGGAAATGGTGGGATATTGAGATGTTATTCTATTTATATTGTTGCCGCTGCTACATAGGAAAACTAGCCTCTACCTTGTTCCTTCCTTACCTTTAGAAGTAGGCCACTTAAAGCTTGCATACGGTTGGTGACGTGGACCTATCCCGATCCTTGGGGATAGCCCTGAGCTTGCAGGGTACGAGTCAGACTTCGACAACAATGCCGACGGATGGTACGACTGAGGGGCACATCGCTTCGCTCAAGGATGCCTGTGGGAGAAGAATAAAGATGGAGACACCTTCTGGAAGCTAGCTACCGCTGCGTAGGCTCTTATTCATGTTATTCCGCCAAGAGGCGTGTAATGATGTACTCCTTTATTCAGGACATGTAATAATATTAATACTCTGATGCTTTATTTCGTTGTATGGTTGTGATATTTATCTGTGATGGATGTCTGTGCGTGATAGCGTCTGATCCAGGGACTATCACGAGAGCAGGTTGACGGGTTTTCCCCTTTTGAAATACCGGGTCGTTACAGATGGTACCAGAGCCATACTTTACCGTAGCACGTGCCCTTAGAAATGGTCGATAGAAATTAGGACTCTAAACGGTCTCTTTTGCTATATACAATTCTTGGCATATATTACAAAAACTTATCCTTCTTTGAAAAGCTCTATCTCACCTGCGCTAACTAGAAATTTTCTTTCGTGTCACAGGAAATGAGTCGACAGGAGACACAGATCCTCCCAGAGCACATGGAGGGTCTTGCTAGTTGGGTGGACCGGGTCGTCCTCAGATTGGGGATTCCCCCTACGCACGTCACCTACCGCGTCAAGGACGTCCCGACTCTGTCAGGCCCACTGGTGCTTTGCGCGGTGGCCATCCTACCCCACCCGGTGCGTCCAGACTTCCCCGGGATGCTCGAGCATAGCACAGGACTGAACGTGAGGAACTGTCGACACCGCCTGCAGCCACGTACTTTGCCACCTGTTGGCTAGGTACCGCGACGTCTACAAGACAGGAGACCTGCGGCTGATCTCCCAGGACTACTACAGAGTGGCTCCGATCGTGGGAGGACTGCCTGACCCTTCGGCACTCTACGAGGAGGAGATTGTCCAGGTTCCTCTGCGCGAGTCCGATGAGGCGCTCGTCACCACAGGGAGCTACCTCGTGGACCTCGACACTCACGCCCGCCGACTGAGCGAGCAGATGAGCGGACTCTTCAGCAGACTGGAGCACACTACGATGGAGGTCCGTCAGCTTCTACCCCGCTGCCAGAGGTTGGACGTAGAGAATTGTACCTTACGCCAGTAGGTCGAGCAGCTCGAGCATGGGCTACGCCATGCCAACTCTTTGCTGGTGCGGGCAGAGACAGAGAGAGTGACCGCACGTGAGGAGATGATCTACGCCAAGGAGGACCTTCACAAGCAGGAGGCCAAGTTCAGCCGCCTCTTCGACAAGCTGAACCAGAAGGATGCACTACTCGCCTCACAGGGACACCATCTCGCTTGGGAGAAGGTCACAGTTGCCGAGCTTGTGAAGGACAAGGACGCCAACACCGCCAACCTCGCTGCACTCACCAGGACTTCCGTGTTCCTGCTGGACAAGTGCAAGAGGATGCTGAGGACGTGGGAGGACGCTGACTCTACGTGTGGACGAGCTTCACGAGCTCAACAGTCAGCTACCTCCAGAGGACCAGCGGGAGATCCGCCAGGAGACCTTCAAGCTGCATCCGTCCGCTCTCAAGCTACACCTGTGTCGATGGCGGACATGCCTACTCCGGTTGAGACCGAGGAGGTGAGGGCTGCTCACGCCATGCTGACCTGGATGTTCCCGATGGACTTCCCCGACGAGGACCGTCGCCCAATGACGTACAAGAGGGCTCGCATCGAGTAGGGTGCTGGAGCGTGATCATGCTAATAAGAGTAGAGTTGTAAGATAGGTAGCTACCATGAGTTGTTCCATGCAGCTGAGAGCCTGTTCCGGTGCATGTGGAGTTATGAGTCTTGTCACACCTTAGATGTGCACACCCATTTTTGAGATCATGTAACGCTATATTAGATCGCTGCTATGTGTGACGTCCAAGGCTTGAGTCAGCCTCGAGGAAACTTATGTACTCATAATGGATGCTGATTGTTTGGTTTTAATGGAGTTAATCGTTCTTATTGCTTTTTCCCTTTGAGTGTTGGAATTATATAGTAGAAATATTTTCATGTTTGTATATCAGACTCAATTTGCTGGTGAGTGACGTATGTTGACGGTCGAAAAGTGCTGCTTTTACACCATCAATATCTGCATAAAACAAATGTAAAAGGATCATCAACACTAGAATAGGGCTTGATACTGATAGTTTCCACAAGTGTTGGTGTTTCTATCTTTTGTTGCAGGATGCACCGAAATGCGTGCCAAATGGTACAGTTGAGAGCAAGTAGTCCAATGGCTATTAAAGGATATCATCATAAACATCCTCAAATGCCAATTTGGACTGCACCATTGCGACGGGCTCGTCGAGACGATCGAAATGGACATATTATATGCCTACATCGGAGTCCGGATGAGAAAGATATGCACAAGACAAGATATCTTGTGAGCTCGGTGGGACCCACACCAGACCACGTGGCAACGTGTGCCACATTGGATGCCATGTGTCCATGACACCTCATCAATCCATGTGAAGCAACTCCCGACGAATCAGACACCGCCACGTGTGCTGCACAAGGATCCAAGGGCCCACCAGGGACCCAAACCACCTCCAAACTCGGCATGCACCTAGAACCGTCATAAGGGCCCACATATCAGTCACCCAGAGAAAGAACAAGCCAGAAGGAGGTGGGCTAGGGTCGGCCGAACCCAGGTTCAGCCGAACCCTTTTTGCCACCGTTCACCATCTGCTTCCACGTGGTGCTTCCTAGTTGATCCCTTGCAACGCCCCGGGGTGGATTGGTGACATGGCGCCCGTTTATTGGCCGAAAGAAGGTCGGTTTGGTTCCTTCCCCTGGAAGCTAGAGAAGAGTGCATTGCAAGATTCCTTGCCACATGTCACTCTCCTATTGTTGGCGCCCAAGGATGGCTGAAAAAGTGGAGGCAAATGGTGCCAAAGGCAAGCCTCTCCCTCCTCTATAAATAGGAGGGGAGGGGCTCCATTTTGGAACACATTCCTCTCTCCCTCTCCTCTCATTCTCTCTTGGAGAGGTGAGTTCTCACCTCTCCCATGAGTTGTTTGTGTGATTAGAGTGCTAGGTAGGATAGGGTGAGGAGTGAGTTGATGTCCTCGTGGATGCCTGTTCTTCATTTAGAGCAAAGTGAGTATTTCAGCATTTCTTATTTAGACTATAGTGGACATCATGCATGATTGATTTGTTCTGGTGTTCGTGGCTCGTTCATAAGTTAGAGGCTTGTGTTCTTCATGACACAAGGCTTCGATCCTTTAGAACCAGAGCCGTAGTTCATTTACTTGTTTGCATGCTCTGATCCTGTTTAGTTAAGTAAGTTCGTTGTATCTCGTTTATCTGCATCCATAGCTTCCTTTCTGCTCCCAGTTCAATGATATGATCTGATTCCGATCTTTCCCTTGTTCGTGGGACCGTATCTATACGGTTACTATAGTGTAGTTGCGGGTCGACAGACGTAATCGCATTATAGTATTTATCTAGGGTACAGACGTGGTGTCTGGGCCCTGGTTTTCCTGCGAAGACCACATACAATCGTAGCGTAGAGGTAGACCATAGTGGTGACAGCCTGTTGGACCCTTTGTCAACCCTCTTACGTCGCGTACCGAGTTGGGCTCGCTTGCCAGCACTTTGGAGTGTTGTCGCCCCGCGGGGATGACTAAGATCTGACAGGAGTACATCTTGAGAGCTAAGTCCCTTAAGAAAGTGCTTCTCAACCCATATCTATCCCAGTCGGAGTTTGGTGTCCTTGGACCATCTATACTAGAGTAGGAGATAGTACACACCGTTCCTTGGATTCGATACCCTTGGAATACTCTCCTTCCTTGGGGAAGTGCTACAGCGGTATTTCCGTTCGCTTGCGGTATACCCGGTTGTTCTTATCCACTCCCTCTAGGTGCGCAACTAGTGGTGACGTTAAGAAACACCAACAAGCATTTCTGGCGTCGTTGCCGGGGAGCGGTTGCTGTATCTATCTTCGAACCTAGTGGTCCTCGTATTTATCTTTTTCGTTTTCTTCTACCTTCACCCCCGTTACCCATCGAGTTATCCTTTTTGTTTCTTTTCTTCTACCTTTACCCCCGTTACCATTTGAGATGCCTTCCTTTCAAAGCTTCTCTACCTCAAGGGGTGAGTCCGAAGAGCCATCATCATCTTCATCATCTGGCTATGAACTCCCCCCTGGCTTTTTAGCCATGGTTCAAGATCGACCATTCTTTGGAGCAATCAATGAAGACCCCTACCTCCATTTGGAGGAATTTGAGGAACTGTGTTCTAGTCTGGCTATGCCAGGTATGACACAGGACACCGTGAGGTGGAAATTGTTTCCTTTCTCCCTCATAGGAGAGGCGGAACAATGGTACACCCGCACTATAGAAAGTGTGAACGGTGATTGGGGAGAACTCCGAGATAACTTTTGCCACTCGTTCTCTCTCATGGAAAGGACAGAGCAATGGTACACTCATGTAGCTTCTCTTCCAATAAATATCCTCGATTTCGAGAAACTAGAGGAGGAGTCCCTAGGAGTGGCATGGGCTAGGTTCCTACACCTTTTGGTGTCGACACCTGGTCCGTCTTTACCCATCGATGTGTCATTATACATCTTTTGTGTGGGTCTAGACATGGATTCTGCCCTCGATCTAGACGTTATTGCTGGAGGTTTGTTTGTGGAAAAACTCCAATGGAAGGAAGAGAGATCCTAGATTCCCTCTTAGAGAACTCTTCTGTCCCTATTGATCACAACGAACCCAACCAAGAATCTGAGTCAAGCCATGAGAGTTTCTCAACATCCAAGTCCGAGTCTTCATCTTCTGAATCCCAAGACTTGTCTGTTGAGCCCTCTTCTGAACCACGAACGCCAAAGGAGGAAGAAATTCAACCTTCAGTGTTCACCTGCAAATTCGAGGATGACCCATCTAGAAACCTTTTAGACACCTCGAATTCTGTTGATGCCCAATTAGGGGAAGATCATTATTCTGTCCATACTGATCACTCTAGAAATCTTTTGACAGAACCTTCCCTTAGGCCTGTGGTGCCTCCTCTACCTCCTGATCCTCCTGACGAAGTATATCCTAAGGAGGCCATGAGGGAGGAATGGTCAGAGGGAGTGACACGATTTTCCGAGGCAACTTGGAATAGTTCACCTTCTCTGGTTGTCCCTTGCTCTATCAGAGACACTGTCGTAGAGGCCCATTGTAACCCCCTCATGGAGGTTAACATTTTGCCATGGCACTTAGCGGAAACTCTTTTGGGTAGAGTCCCGCTAGCACCATCCGACATGCTCCTCAAGATTTGTCCTTTTGGACACGTTCTTGAATGTCGGGGGATTGCAAGTGTCGTGCCACTTATCATAGACGGGATCGAGGCTACCTTAGACTTTCACATCTTCAATGTCCTTGATCTCGATCTTCTCCTAGGCTCCCCTCTAGAGCAGTTCTTCAATACATCTTTAGGGAGCCTAGATGATAAGCTTAGGGGAGTCGCTTCTGCCACTGCTACCCCTTGTTAGGGACATCCTATGGCAAAGCCTCTTCCTCAGCGAAACCCGCTCGAGAAGACGACGCATACATCTCCGTCTGCGTCGTCCGAGTCCGTTCTCATTAAGGTTGTAGAATGTTCTACCCCTCATGAGTACGACTCGGGAGACTCTCTTCGCCTTTGTGAAGGCGAACGATCGTCACCACTCTCGACTGAGTTTCAGCATCTTCCCGCTGGCCCGTATCATGTTGCTTTTGATCATGATCGAGAGTCAACATCGAGCTTCCACGATGACTCTCTTGAGATGGAGAATCCATGGGCCATGGAACCTGTCAAGGCACTGACTCTGGAGTCCGGAGGAAAGGATTCCATGCACGAGCATGGTAGCTTCATTCTTGATCTATCATACAGGCCATGCTCGCATCATGTTCCTCCAGAGTCAGACATACTTAGTGCGCTGAGCACGCACGAGGGCTACAATCACCTTATGGTCCTCTTTTGTAGAAAGTTCAGAAGGTTGGTTGTAGATGTATATGTTTACCATAAGCATTGCAGATTTCGTGTGTGCACTGTGGCACTAACCTTGCAGCTGAAGCTTCACTGATACATCAAGGATTGGTGGTGAGACGGGAACGACACTGAGGACCAGGTGTGTCCGAAGACCAGTGGAGGGTCGCTCCTTAGTGATGAGTGATTGACAACGTTGTGTGGACTGATGCTTGGCTAAGTGTGCAGGTACAGGTTGCGGCTTGACTCATGTCGGTGCAGGTGAAGAACAAGCGCGAAAGGCCTTAGCCGTGGCAGCCTCCGGGTGATGGAGTGGCAAGTAGGCTTGGTTCAATGGACCCGGTGGCCGATGGGGTCAAGTGCGAGCCGTGCGGTGCAAGACTGGCGGGCTGAAGTTGTGAACATGGGCCAGTGCAAGGTAGCGGTTGAAGCCCGAAGCTTGCACGCGGGGTTTGGTGGTTTGCCCACAAAACCATCAGATGGACGGATTCTTGGTTTGGGCCTCAAAACCAAGCCCGAAGGCCCGAGGCGACGAAGACGGTGATCCGGGAGCTTCGGGAAGCTTCGAGGCGGAGGGCACGTGGCGTGATCGCGGGGTTTGCGTCGAGGTGAAGCGAAGCCGCGGTGGAAGCGTGTCCGTCCGATGAAGACTTGACCAAAATGCCCCTGAGGGGTTGTATCTTCATTTATGCAATAGGGGTAGCGTGGTCATTTACCTCCCTCCGATGGACTTCGTATAAATAGCGGAGAGGTGGATGGCATCTCTCTCTCTTGCTTCCTAGGGCTTTCTCCCCCGGTAGATTTCTCTGGACTGCTTCGTTTTCCTCTAGATTCCTTAGGCTAGACTCTTGTACAGACTCTGTCCTTTGGATGTATGAAAGCATTCGGCGTCCCGGTGATCTCCTAGTCCTTTGTGATTTTCGTGTCATTTTTGGGGCTATTTTTGGGAGTTTTCGTTCTTCACTCGATTCGTGATTTTGGGGGCGTTTTCCGTCAGATTTCTTTGAGGGGATCATGGGTGGATGCCTTACGCATCTTTGTGTGTGATCTTGACCCCTCAAACGCCGTGGAGAGCCTTCGATTCGTGCGTTTTTTGTTGGAGCCCGAGTTCATGGTGGTGTTCGTGTGATCCGCGATTCCCGGCGATTTAGTGGCTTAGAGGTCGAGTTTTTTGGGGCATAGCTTCACCTTGTGTTGCTTATCATCTACCCCAAATCTTGTCTCAAGAGCTTTTGGTGTTTGGGAGATCCGATGATGGATTGGGAGAGTTGACTTTGCGAGCTCGAGCTCGAGCAGCTCTGTCCGTGGCTAGCGGACAGTCCGCGAGGAGCCTGCGGACAGTCCGCGCCCTCTGTTGTTCGTCGCGTGTTCTTCGTGTTCTTGCGCGTCTTCGTTTCGATCCGGTTCGGCCCGAGTTTTTGGTTGCAAGGGGTTTGGCGGACAGTCCGCGTGTCTCTCACGGACAGTCCGCGTGGCCGAGTTTTTGGCGGACAGTCCGCGCGTCATCCACGGACAGTCCGTATTTTCGGGGTGCGGCTCTAGTGGCTCTGGTGTTTATTTCGGACGGTCCGCGAGGCAGGGCCGGACAGTCCGCCGTACACACATGGACAGTCCGCCCGTACCTGCCGGACGGTCCGCACTGGTCGTTTCCATAATTGACCGAGTGCTTTGATTCTTGTCCGGTGCTTCCGCTCTTTGCTCCTAGGCTTCTCTAGTGATCTTCTAGGCTTGTGTGAGTCTTGTTTGGAGCTTCCTTTGTGTGCAAGGATTCGTGGAGTGGCAATCGGGGTATAGGCCGAATTCGACCAAAGGGAAGAATTTTTATCGGCTCCCATTCACTCCCCCCCTCTCTGGTCGCCCGATTCGGTCCTTCAGACACCACCAACGATAGCTGCGAGATGAAGTTCCCATGGTCGAGCTTATGACCTTAAATAAACAAAGCACTCCCAGGAGATAGCCTGGATTAGCATAGGATTTATTTCCCTTTTCGAATAAAAGCAAGAACATGTTTTTAGGATAAGTTGTCCTTCGGGTATTTTCGGTCACTAACCTTTCAGGTGGAGATTGAGAAGAAAGATGGACAGGTGATGCCAACGAACATGTGAGCCACATCAGCTGCAACACCTAGATACGCTTTGGTGAGGGAACATTTACAAAAGGAAGCTTGATCTCCACACACTTGAGTTTTGTTGCCTAGCAATGCAAACTTCAAGTGTGGGGGAGGTATGTGAGCACCTTGAGTAAAGTTCCTCCTCTACCAAATCTTATCTTGGGTGTGGCGATGATGTCAGCTCTTGCATCTTGCCCACTAGCTAGGTAAGTCCTGCTTTTGACATTAAACAAAGCCCTTCCGGGAGGTTCCCAAGGTTCACCGTCTTATGCTCATGCTTATGTCCCTTTTGATGATAGCTTGATCATGCTTTCATGCTTCCTTTATTTATGTTCATATGCTCTGGTTTGAATGTTTGAGTATACACGTATTCATAGACTGTTTTAGATTAAGCATGGTGCTTAGGTTAAAAGTGTCTTCTTCAGTCAAAACAAGACATGGTATCGAGTTTTGATTGACGAACTTTAGAGTTATATCTTCATAGATCTTGGTTGCATATATGCTGACTAACCCCTGCAGAAAAATTGTCAAACTTGAATGGGTAAGTCATTGAGCTAAATTCAAAGGGAAGGTAAGTTGAGGTGAAGATTCATGTTGCACATCATGCAAAGGTGGTACATATGACCTCTCAAAGGTCCAAGGTAAGTATATTCCCCTTTTGTGTATAATGTGTAACCTTGGTCTAACCCTTTTTGAGTAAATGGCGTGGTGACAATAAAAAACCCAAAAATATTTGAATTTGAATAAAGGCTCTATGGTTCTCGAACTAGTAGAGTCCATCCTTTGTTTCTATTTGTTATTTGAAGAACAGCACCAGGTTCAACCACTAGTGTGGGGGAGTTCTCTCAAGCTCATCATCGACATTTCCATTAGAGAACTCCCACACAGGCGCTGCACAACATCGGCTACGCCTTTCATGACAAGAGCAAGGTAAACTAGAGTGAGTCGGCCGCCTTATGGTTAGCCGAATCACCACTGGTCTTCCTTGGTCTCTTATCCTTCAGAAGCGATGGTATGTGCACCTTCTACCTCACTCTCTATCCTATCCATGAGTTTGAATGAATTGCAATTCATATCCTTTACACCAAACTCAGCAATGTGTGTTATGCTTGCTCTACATGATTCCTGTGGTTTGCTTGCATATGTTTTATTCCTTACTTATCATCTTGATGCTTGTGAACAAATATCATTAGGGAACTCATGCTTATCTAAGTAGTTGACGTTTGTGATATGGATTGATGATATGATCTTCGCTCTGAATGTCTGAGTGCTTGGGAATTTTATTTGAAAATCATGAAAACCCCTTGCAAAGCTCCTCTTTGATATGCCACCGTCCCACTAGAGCCATATGATATTCATAGTTGAAAACCTTCTACTCATATGCTGCTTGTTATTGCATTGAGCTTTATCAAATTCTGTGACCCTTGTGAGAATTCTTTTCATTACTTTCATGATCAAGATTCATGTGCACACCACCTATTTCCCCTTGCTATGCTTCTACACTGGAAGTTAGCATTGTATCATTCATCCATTTCATAAAAATAAAGCTCCATATGTGGTGTGACATCTCTCTCCAAAAGTATCCTTCAAAAGAGATATGGGCTATGAAAAAAAAGAAAAAGAAAAGAGAAACACATGCTCAAAGCATGATGAAAAAAAGAAGAGAGAAAGAAAAGAAAAATAGCCCATGTCCAAAATAAAGGAGAAATAGGAGAGAGATGAGATCATACAAAAAGGAGTTCCATAATTTTGATGGTAATAACTAGTGTCCATTCCGAGGCTAGTGTCCACCTTACCATCAACCTCAGCTTTCATCATATATGTATAGTAATATCTAGCACCCATCCCGGGCCTAGTATCCACCTTACCATACTCACCATATCCATACATGTGCACATCTTGATCTGATTATATGATTTGATTTTCTCTATGGATCCAGTCTTTGACTTTGCAATATATGTGATACAAGTATGACTTATCCTTTATCCTACCCTGAGCTCCACATATAGCCATCATTAGAAGCCGTGGTCGTGGCCGTGGAGAGGCACCGCCACCGCCACCGCCTAACCTGGCTGAGGTGATGGCCGCTCAGACAGCGCTGATGCAGAGGATGGCTGAAGCCGTCGAGAACCGAGTCAACGGTGGGAACCGCAACATCCCGCCGGAGGAGGACTTCGCCAAGAAGATCGAGAGGTTCCTCCGCCTGAACGCCCCTACCTTCAGTTACTCGGATGATCCTCTCGATGCCGACGACTGGCTCCGCGTGATCGAGACGAAGCTCGACCTCACCGCCTACACTGATGAAGAGTGTGTGGCTCTCGCCGTCCACAAGCTCGAGGGTCCTGCCAAGTCATGGTGGGACATCTACATTAACCTGAGGAAAACAAAAACATGTCACACCATTATGTCGTTTATCCACTACATTGGATGGAATTGTAAGACTGACCGCAGCAACCATGTGCATCTGCATCCCCAAATCCACCTTCTGCACAAAAGAGAGTTAAGGACTCCAGGTCGCAAAACAAGATGTCTTCCAACAGCACCGCGCATCCTCCCGCGGGGGGCCGCGGCCGACCACGCCGGCGAGCTCCGCCCGAGGCCGCTCGAGCAGCTCGTGGGGGAGTGCGAGCGTGTGGCGGAGCTTGAGCAGATCGCCGCGTGGTCGAGCCACCGTCGAGCTTTTGTTGAGGGACGCACCACAACAAGAAGGTGGGAGGAGGGAAGGGAGGCAGCCGTGTGGAGGCCATGGTTGCGCCGTCGTGCCCGCCGCCACATGCCCTCACAGGGGACTGCTTGCCACGCTGCTGTCGGAATACCCGAGGAAGGGGGCACCGGCGGCGAGGGAGGTCGCCGACGGCCACCCACCGGGGACAGAAAAGGGAGGTCGGGGAATGAAGGAAGCGAAACGACCGCGGACGGAGCTCCAGGAAGAGGCGTGCTCAGCGGATCTGCGGCGGCAACCTGCTCCCTCTCCCGGCTACGGCGACGAGAAGGTCAACGTGCCGCTCCTGCTCTGCCGCACGCCGGCCATGGAGCTCCGCCTCGCTGGAGAGAAGGCATCGGCAGCCAGAGATGAGGGCGCAGGATCTGCGGCGGCGACCTCAAGCTCCTCCTCCGCCGTCTGCGCGCCGTCACGGCCTTCTCGCCTCCCGCGCACCGTTGAGGAGAGAAGGGTGGTGGAGACGACCGAGGAAGGAGGCGGCAGGGGTGGTGGAGGCGGCTGGAGAAGGTTGGGGCGGGGTGCTGGAGACGGTTGGGGAAAGAGGGGGGGGGCAGACGGGCGAAGCAGGCGGAGGTGGCAGTTGCTTTGAGGTGAGGAGAGAGAATCCCCGTGGGGAGGGAATAGGAAGCCCACAACCGCAAAATGAAGATGTAGTTGAGTGTACTGCTAGAGCCGCTAGAGTAGTCTTTTTTTCCCCATTTTGCGCTAGCAGGGTGGGAAGGGGGAGCTGCTGGAGTCAGTCTAATGATAGATGCAGAGCGTGGCTAAGAAAACACACGCCGTCTCATAAAAGAAAGCTTACCGAGCGCTCAGTCCTGTCCATATGTATCTGAATCCAGCGTATAAAATCCCACCGAAAACTCACTTGAAAATTCTTGCCGGTCCAGCCATATGCCTCACAGACGTATCCATATCCCCCTTCACTAGTGCATCGATTTCCGTTAAAGAAACAGAATGTTTCTATCTCTAGTTTTAAACCAATGCAAGTAAGCCTTCTAATTTCGCAATCTTTCACACGCATGACAGCATGGTCAATTTTTATTTTGTTAGACATGGAAGCTGTTATTTAGTGATTGTAGTTTAATTTCACTGAGTTATTTGATTATCTAAATTTTGTGTATGCTTGAGGTGATGGGTGCAAGTGTGATGGAATTTATCTTATTACCACCTATCATCACAGGTGTTTTATGTACTTAACTTATGAAAATATCAGACCCATATTTGGAAACATGGTGCTGGTCCTAGCTTGGACGGCTATAGGGCTCACTATTATCTCCCCCTTTAGTCAACGGTACAGTGCTTTGTTAGAAACTAGCACCCAAGTACGTGCCCAAGTGTCATATTCTGTATATCAAGTATCGTTTTGAAAATATTGGGCGCAAACTTTGTACTCTCCAATAAGACTACAAACAGCTTATCTAATTTGGACTTCGAATCCGATCCTGGCCTACAAATACCTTATCTCTGCCGGTGTTCCAACCACATATCGCGTCAACTAATACCACTCTCTTTCTCCACAATCTACCCTATTAGTTGCACGTACCTACTAGCTACCCTTGCTTATTGATCAACAATGGCTTCCGCGAACGGCTCCGTGCTTAAGATGGCGGTTCCCATAGCTGCCTGCATCGCGCTGGCGATCCTACTGTCGGTGGCTACTCCGGCGCTGGCCGATGTGGAGGACGACTGCCGCATGATTTGTTATCCTACGTGTGATAACTTCACTTCCGAGGTGTGCGGGAGCCTCAGTGGAACCTTGCCTATCCTGAGTAACATTGGCTTATTCTCTACGACCTGCAAGGTGCGGGTCTCTATAGCATGCAGGACCCTTTGCTTCAACGTCTGCACCCTCAACACCCTGACGCCGGGCGGCCCCGCCCCCATGCCAGCGCCGGGTAGCACCGCCGCCGCGCCACCTCCATGCAAGCCATAATGCTGCCTGGATGCTAAATATCACTACTGCATAATCAAAATATATCTATATGTAATAAAGTGCTCTAGCTCCTGATATATGCAGCCTACGAGCTGCCAGAGCACAATGCGTGTGCAGTGCTCATGAGCTAAGAAGACCCACACTGTGTATCTGATCTGGTGTCCAGCGATACACTTAATTTCGAACCGATGTTTAATGCAATTGAAGAACAAATTTCAATATATGTCCAGGAAAATACCTTGTTGTCTTCTCAATACCACCTAAATTAATCATTTCCTCCTATTTAATTGCTATATTAATAGGAGAAAAAGAAAAACATACACTGGTGGAAAAACGACCTTTGTTCCTACACATTAGTCCCGGTTGAATTTTGAAGCTGAGACTAAAGGTTTTGGGACGACGTGGCCATGAGTGGTAGGAGAGCTCCGACCCTTTAGTCTCGGTTCGTACACGACCTTTGTTCCTACACGAACCTTGACTAAAGGCCTCCCTTTAGTCTCAGTTCGTGTTACGAACCGAGACTAAAGGGTCTCCCACGAGTTACTATAAGAGGATTGCATTCTCTACTCAATCACATGTGTTGTATAGGTGAGATGGTAAGGAAGTTACACGCGAGGCTACAGGTCACGAGTTCGAATCCCCGCACCGCGCACGCGTATATTTCGCGTGAAAAAATCGCGTGACTTGTGCCTTGCGACGTGCGCGTGTGTAGGGTCCTCCCAGGAATTTCCAAAAAAATTTTTGAAGTTGGCGTGCCCCTCCCCCCCTTTGTCTCTGTTGGTAATACCAACCGGGACTAAATGCCCCTTAGTCCCGGTTGGGCACCCGGTAAGAAAGGGGGGCCTTTCGTCTCTACGTATTAGTCCCGGGTGAGCTTTAGGGACTTAAAGCCTTTCTCACTCG
Organism: Cenchrus fungigraminus; assembly: GCA_036936925.1. Taxonomy (NCBI): domain Eukaryota; kingdom Viridiplantae; phylum Streptophyta; class Magnoliopsida; order Poales; family Poaceae; genus Cenchrus; species Cenchrus fungigraminus. Next base: position 128,631,186 of record CM072779.1, read on the forward strand.
GGACGAAATGCCCTTTTTCCACTAGTGATATCAATGTTTACCAACCGTGGATCAGAGATTAAGTGGCATGGTTGATTAGATCTAGGAAAAAAATTCCAAATTACTCTTCGAAAGTATAGACAAAATCTAGATATGTACCTAAACTATTTCTTGGTTCAGTAGTTTACCTCCTAAACTATGTCATTTAGTCTGATTTACCCCTAATACAATTTGTCATTTTTTTCTCCATGCAACAAGCGGAGTCTTAAGTTAAAGAATTGCGAGATGGTAGAAAATACCATAACACATGTTAAAACAGTACATCATGAATTTATTATTATTATTATTATTATTATTTTGAAAATGTATGTTTGTCTTTAACCATTTTACCTTCATCATGCTTGGACGTGGTATGTGTATATTTGTCTTGGAAAAAATGTAAATTTACAAAAATAAATATTTGCTATTTTTTAGCTGTGTTTAATGAAAGTAGTAGTTAAAGTTTGAAATAATTGAATTTGAACAACCTCAAACAAAACTTATTTGTACAAGGAAGGAGTAGTAGTCCATAATCATCGATATTGCATTGTCTCTAATGTAGTAAGTCGCCTAGACTACCAGATCATTATAGTCTATATATGTTCGCTTCCCTATACATGTTGGGGGTTTCTTCTCGTAATAGTACCCAGAATATTGATTCAACCTCCTCTTCTCTCACTTATATTTTAGATGGCCGAGGCAGAGGACTGGATGACAAGGTGACTCAGGATTCTTAGACAATTTTTAGATCCATCACGCCCTTTCACCGATCGAATAAAGTTGTGATAATTCTACATGTGCTTCTACAAGCATTAAACCACAGAAACTTTTGGTAGTGACCAGCGGCTAAATTATTTAGAGCCTATATGTTCATCCTCATGGGACACACTATATATAACAGAAAATTACATGGTATAAATTCTCATAAAATCATAAACATGTGTCCATCAATTTCACAGTCTAATATAATCGTTGGTGGCAGAAAAGCCATATGATATATTCTGATTCAAAACAAAAATACCAATACATGACCTTGTCAAAATAGTTAAATATACCCCAATTCATGACCTCAATTACTCCTTGCCATTATAAAATAGCCTAACTAACTCTTTAAAACTTAAACTACCTAACTCCATTATTATAAAATCTTGTGAAGCATACCATAATTTAGCATCCCAAAGTATTCCTATGTAGCTTCTAGGTTATATATTTTTATTATTTAATATAAAAAACAAAAAGCCCTAGGATCTATTTGTTTCACAAAACAATTGGTATGTACCATTGTGAAAATAGTCTATAATAACTTGCTGTTACTGGTTAAAAGTTTCAAAATAAGGTTCCATTTGTATGGTTCATTTTAATTTTCACGATGCTTTCTGTAAGAAAAATATAAAATACTAGAAAGTTTCACAAAAGTATGAAACATACAGTCATAAATTTGGCATGTATTCTCACAAAAATCAGCATCACAGCATGCTACTCCTCCCATCAGCATTTTATTTATGAGTGCCACACAGGTCGTAGTTATGAGTACTCATGTACGTGTGTGCATCTTCCATGTAATAAAAAAAGATAGAATTTCACTTGTTTCCTTTTATCATACACTTATTATTAGGTGTTAAATATCAAATTGTTGAGTGAAGTCTAACCCAGGATATTTGCTTTTTTTTTGTGGATGCCGCAGGCTAAACTTTAGGCAGCTAAAATTTGGCCACACTAAAATTACCTAACCCCAACTAATTAAATTCTAGTTCATTAGCCCCCCAAATGTGGATAACCACGACAAATTTTAATTAGACCATGGATGATGCCAAAACATAAAAAATATGTTTTCACCAAAAGAAGAGGCATCGTAACAGGCTCTACTGGGGTAGAATGGACTTTAATCAATTAGCCGTGGATCCAAGCAGCAAATGGCTAATAATTGTAGCAATCTAAACTTTATCCATAAGCAAACACTCATCCGCTCCAGCTTAATGTGCAAATTCTTATCACCGGCATGCTGCTAATTAATTTGCACATGATCCAGCCTCACGACTTTGTAAGGCAGATTTGTTGTAAGAGAAAAATATTTTAGAAGAAACCGAATAAAAGGAGCTGAACGAAGCCGAACCCAGCCTTATCATGAATTTCTTCTCAGCACGTGCACCCCAAGTTGTATCTCAAAGTACATTGTTTGACTACGGAGGGAGTCGTACTTGCACAACTGTACATATACTGACTTTGGACAAATTGGTTGCCTACAAATATTGGCCATCTGCATGCCATCCCAATATGCACTTCTCCTTCTCTACACATCTCATCCTGAAGCTATAGCTAGCCTTGATCACCATGGCTGCTGCGATGCTCAAGATGGCCGTTGTTGCCGCCTGCATCGCGCTGGTCCTGCTGTCCATGGGTCCGTCGCGTGCGATGGCTGATTTGCAGGACGAATGCCGCGTGACTTGCCGCCCTATCTGCGATGGCTTCAGCTCGGATGTCTGCAATGCCGTCACTAACATCGCCCCTATCCTGAAAACTCTGAACATCTTCTTCACGACGTGCAAAGTGAGGGTTTCCGGGCTGTGCTCGGCCCTCTGCATCAACGTCTGCAGCCTCAACACCCTGACGGCCGGCGCACCGACACAGGCACCAGCAAGCGCCACCGCGCCACCACCGTGCAAACCATGATGCTACCCCTGCGTGTTACTTATTAATATTACTCCTGAATAATCAAAATATACATATGTATAATAAAGTGCCCTAGGCAGGCATGAAGCAGCATATGCCTGTAATTCTGAAGGCTCAGACTATGTATCTGATGTCCAGCAAATAATGTTGGAACCAATGCTTAATATAAGTATATACAATTTACGCTTATTGTTCTGGTTGTGTTCTAGTTACTCTTCTCTGGCTGCAGGACTATATTCTACTTCCTGTAGGAGAACCGATCTCCTGCCTAGTGGTCGAGTTATTATGCTTCAACGGGTCCAGTCTCTTCCATGTAATCACAGATATTAAAATATTTCATATCAAAATTCCAGCCGGTGCCTTTTGCCATTGGTGAAGAACATACAAATTGTTTGATCTTTAGCTGGTGTATAGTTTTTACCAAATCTTTTTTTTGTGTGTGCGCTCCATGCGCGAAGCATGTGTGGAGTATGGTGAAATTATTGATTATTACGAGTTTTATGCCATTGGTGAAGACCTACAACAATTGCATGACCTAGGCTTCTCTAGATCAGTTATCTCTTGCTTTCTGTCTCTACCTCTAGAGTTTAATAATTAGATTCGAAATCACCTTTTCCAAAAAGGTGTTTTATGCTTGTTAGATAGATTCTTATATTACGAGTTCCACATATTGATAAACCTTGGAGAAATTCTTTGAGGGAAGAACTACAAGTGACCGGTGCACTTGTAGTTCAAAATTGGTGTGCTTATGAACCATCAACAATGATCTGAAAACGCATTAGGAAAACAAATTCACTAAACATTAGGTGATCGACATTGTGTGTATCTATATAAATCACATTTGTGAATATTTGCTCCAAGAAAAAAGGTTCTGCTTGTAAAAAAAATGTTCTGCTTGAACAAAAAAAGTACCACTCAATAAAAAATTGTTATATATAATAATAAAAATATTATAGAAGTTGAACATGACAGTCGCCTTATTTCTAGGGCGTGGGATCAGGAAACATGTATTTGTATCTGTAAGTAGGGAACCGTTGCATGTTTTAAGAAAAGATATTCCACAGAAGGAAAAAAAAAGGTTGTTCCAGATAAAACAAATATGTGGGTATACTGCTCCATGACAATGGGCATGGCAAGTATATTCAAGGCACCTCCCACTAGTGTTCACCAGTCAAACAAAAAAAAATAGTATTCAGTTAAAATTTATATTTTAGTTTCAACTAGAAAATATGCCAATACGTTGCTAGTGTGAACGGCTATATTGATGTATTATCGCACAATGATGTCAGTGGGGTGTGGCTAAATGTGATTATTTAAAATATTACCCGATATGTGTCTTCTAATGCCACTTTTTTTTAAAAAAAGAAAGAGAACTAATTGTAGTTGAATTTTGTATTGTAGCGGCGGCGCGAGATCTTCTACAAGTTTGTGCGATGCGGGAGAGAAAGGCTGCTGCGGCGCGGGGACGGAAGGGGGCGGCGGGGGCAACAAGGACAGCAGCGACGGAGGCAAAGTGGACGGCGGCGGCAAGGGCAAAGGGGACGGCGGCGGTAGGGGCAAAGGGGACGGCGGCGGCAGGGGCAAGGAGGACGGTGCCTGCGCCCCCAGCTTCAGAAGGTACTGCCGGCGCATTCGAGTCCCCTGCATCCTTCACAGGCACCTCCACCTTCTCTTGCCAGTTTCCTTCGGCTGCCAGCGTTGATGGTAGTGCGGATTGAGATGTCTGGAATCAAGGCATTGGTGGCAGTCCGAATGGTCATCCATGGATGCGCCATCAAGCTTTTGATCCATCAACATGGTAACAAACTACTCTCAATTTCTCTCATTTTCCTCTGATTAGAGCACAGATAGTAGTTGTAATTTTTGCTTACTATCAATTTCTATCAGTTCCCTATGATCAGAGCACAGATAGTTGTATCAATTTCTATCATTTGCAATCTAATTAGATTCAGTAGTAGATACAAAATCTGTTAACATGAAGTTGTTGTTTCAATTGCATATACACTGTACCAGTCACTATTCTTTGACTTGCTACGAAGCTTATGGAAAAAGAGAGAGCTTCAGCATAAGCATTGATCTTTTTAGTTTAATTTTTTCTGTCAATGATGCAACATATGGCAAACTCGCTAGGTCATCAATCTCCTTCACTCCTGAATTATAGTCGAAGGTAGATGTGGTACTGAAAACTATTGGAACAAGTTGACTTGTAGTCTCTTCATGGACCTCTTATGTACTGAAAAGTGCAGTCATTTTGTTCCTTCATTAGTCAGAGATTTTGCAACTAGTCTAACTTGTTATGCTATAACTTATAGTATGCCTACAACATGTATTCTGTACCTGCTCATATACCAGTCTTTGTAATCTGATCAAAATTTTCAGACTATGAAGTTTGATTCAAATCCATATCTGCTTTTGATTTACTTAGAATGCCATTCTATTTAGAGACCAATTCATAACAAAATTCAATGTACCTTCTCATGAAATTTTTTCCACTCTCTGTACCTTCTCATTATAATTAGGGACAATGATCCAACACCATATGGTGGATTCACAAATTTAATCAGCAACCAGCCTCAAGTGTCTCAAAATCATCATTTAGTTGGGGGGGGGGCTTCTTATTTTGGACCATTCAAGCCGCCGCGACCTTTTGACACTTCACCATCACTAGAAGAAATAACCCCTCATTCATCACCGGTTGATGTTGATAGTGAGGATGAAGTTGTTAGGACTGAGAAACGCATCATGTGGACACAAGACGAAGATGTTAGGCTGGTGAGTTGCTTAATTCAATTTGTTTTTTCATTTATCATTGTATTTCAGTGGAAACAATTTAATAATTCCTATAAAATTATAGATGAGCTCTTGGTTGCTTAATTCGACGGACTCATCCCAAGGAGCAGATAGGAAGAATGACCACTACTGGCTTGCTGTTATTGAGACATACAACCAGACTACTCCAGGCAATAGGAAAAGAAATCTTAAGCAAGCCAAGGACAGGTGGCACAAGATTAATAGATGGACTAACTTTTTCAATGATGCTTATATTAAGGCTCAAAGAGTTTTCAGTAGTGGATACAATGAGCAAATGTGGATTGAGAAGGCTCATGTCTTCTACATAAAAGACAACAAGAAGCTCAAACTCACCCATTTTGTGTTGATGGATGTGTGGAAAATTGTAAGAAATGAAGCAAAGTGGATAACATACAACATTGGCTTGAAACAAGTACGCAAAAGGAAGAGTTCAGATAAGGAGAATGAAGAAGAGGACATGGAGTACAATGCAGACCTTGAAAATGTGGAAGAAATCCCTAGGCCAATAGGGCAAAAGGCAGCTAAGAAGACAGCATTTCAAAAGAAAGGTACAAATGCCAACAAGAAGGCCAGTGACAGTACAGACCTTGAGGAGATGAATACATTTGGTAAAATTCAGGCTGATGAACATGCAAACCGGCTGAAGGTCTTGGAAGTACAACAAAAGCTATCATCTGAAAAGATTGAGCAAACAAAGCTTGCCCACCTAGCAGCAAAGGAGCAAAAGGAGCCAGCAGAGGTGCATAGGGAGGCAATAAAATTGGAAGTTGAAGCTAGGATGTTTGAGACATATAACAAGCTCTTAGCATTAGATGTCTCGTTGATGTCTGATGAAGAGAGAAAAGATCATGCAAACACAATGAAGTGTTCGAAGAAGAAAATATTTTCTGATTACAACTAAGGTTAGTGTTACCTTGGCAACATATTCTATGAATGCATAGTTTTTTTCCTTGTTAACTCATAAGAATGTGCTGGCTTATTGTTGCTTAGTGACAAGAATGAGGTCTGTTGTAGCTTATACATTGATTCCTGGTTAGAAGAGTAGCGGGATGATCTCTGTACCATGTTATTCATCTTTCCTAGTAAACTAGGTGTACCTTCCTCATATTGCTGCAGACCTGTCTGTTCCCAAAGTATCACTGTCAACTGATCCATTAATCTGATTTTATAATAAAAGGAACTCAAATTCAAATGTAGATCTAGTTAAGGAACCATAATTGATTTTGATAGACCTTTTCTTTTTTGCATTAGTAAATATGTTATTAGCAAATGTTTATAAATTGTTACAAACTGGGTTGATGTGAACTTAGGACAACTATGATTCTGTAGAGAACAGTGGTCAGCATACTCACTAAAGGTATTAGCAAATTGAGAACCCTTTAGGCTTTAGTAGTCAGCATACTCACTAAAGGCTTTAGCAAATTGAGTTAGCATTACTTAAGTGTAGATACTAAATTTTGTACTATAACAGATCCCATTAACTTGAACTGTACTTTTCAGCAATGTAAGCCAATGTTGACTAGTATTTATGATTGTTCTTCTTTACAGATTGTTGTAGTAATTATTTCCCATATAACAGATCCCATAAACTTGAGCTGTACTAATTATTTATGATTGTTCTTCTTTACAAATTGCCAAGTGCAAGATGGGAGGACATACAGCTTGTAAATTTGTCTAGTATTTATGTTGAACTGCAGGGAATTGTGAAACACTTTTTAAGTGAAATGTCTACTGCCTAGTACTACTTCCTTGTAGCAGTTCTTCAAGTTTATTCTCTGAAAACTGTTGGTCTTATCTTAAAAATTGTGATTGGTGGTGAACTGATTTCACACTCACCATAATTAATGCATTTGTGAGTGCTCATGGTAGTGCCTATATGAATGCATCTGAGTGCTCTGGCTGCATGCGTGTGAAACAAATCCATGTGTGAATGCTTGTGTGTGACTGTTAGTTTCTCTGGGAATATCAGAGGCCATGTGCGGCTTTGTGTATGTATAAATATAACTAGATGATGAGGCACCAGAGCAGCCTGTTCCATATGGCATATATTGAAGATTTTGTTGCTCAAGATGATCAGGCTCCAGCGCAGGCGATTCCTACAGATGCTGAAGAGAAGGAAACAGAGCCTGTACATGGAGATGCTGCAGAACAGGAACCAGAGGCTGTTCAAGTAGATGTTGAAGAACAGGAACCGCAGCATGTTCTTGAAGATGGGAATGAACATCTTGTCAATGTTGTTCCTGCAGATGGGCATGAACAGGTATGAAAACTGTTGATGAACCTGTTTTAGTCTCTTGTACTTTCTGTTTAAGTCTCTTCTATTTCCTGTTCATGTGTGCATCCTTTTGATGAACCTGTATGTTGTGATTCATTTCCTGATTGTGATTCATTTATACCATTATGTTGTGTATGATTCAGATAGTACTCTCAAATACTTGCAATCTATTTTACTAAAATAATTTAGGTATCACTAATTACTTATTCAGATTTAGAGAATTTAGAGGTCACTGATTCTTGCAATCTTGGTATACTTGTTTCTGCTTATGAAGACGATATTGTATTTCAATTTCTTTTACTTTCATGGTTCAGGAAGAGGAAATTGAAGCTTTAGAGATCGACCTAGTAGATGTATATACCCTAGATGATTTGCTTGAGTCGTTCGAAAATTTTGATTCATATCGAAAGAGAATTGGTGACAAATTGAAGGCCAAATTTGAAGTTGCATCGTCTAAACCACCAAGTCGTCGCCAACGTCAAAGCTGGTCATGATGATCTTGTTGCTAACTACTTCTCTGCCAATCCTGTATATACCGATGAGATGTTTTGTAGAAGGTTTCGAATGAACAAACCATTGTTCCTTCGAATTGTTGCAGCTCTTAGTGATTGGCATCCCTTTTTTTACCCAAAGGGTGGATGCAACTGGAAGAGATGGCCACTCGCCTCTTCAAAAGTGCACCGCTGCCATTCGAATGCTAGCATATGGTTCGCCAGCTGACCAACTGGATGAGGTTTTGAAGATTGCTGCTAGCGCAGCTTTGGAGTGTTTGGGGAAATTTGCCAAAGGGGTGATTGAATGTTTTGGTCCGGAGTATCTGCGCCCTCCTAGAGCCGAAGAACTAGAGAAAATCTTGCTAGAAAATGAGGCTCGTCGATTCCCGGGACATGCAGGAAGTGTTGATTGTATGCATTGGCCCTGGCAAAATTGCCCTAAAGGTTGGGCTGGTCAGTTTACTAGTGGTAACAAAAAAGTTCCTACTATGATCCTTGAAGCGGTTGCAACACGTGACCTTCGCATATGGCATGCGTTTTTTGGTACCGCTGGGGCCCATAATGATATAAATGTGTTGAATAAGTCTCCACTATTCATTGATGCAATAAAAGGGGAAGCTCCAAGAGTTCAATTTGCTGTAAATGGGAACCAATATGACACACCGTACTATCTTGCTGACGGAATATATCCCCAGTGGGCAGCCTTTGTGAAGACAATATCAAAGCCGCAAACGGAGAAACACAAATTATATGCACAACATCAAGAAGGGGCAAGAAAGGATATTAAGTGTGCATTTGGTGTGTTGCAATCCAGATTTGATATTGTACGTCGTCCAGCACGTTTGTGGAAGCAGGGTGATGTTGTTAACATAATGGAAGCTTGCGTCATCCTCCACAATATGATAGTTGAAGATGAAAAAGAGTTGGTTAAAATTCCATTGGATTTAAATGAGAACACGAGTGCAACTATCGTCCTACCACCGGAAGTGAGTACAAATAGTAATCCTAATCCATGCTTCGCGGAGGTACTTACAAGAAACGCAGCTATACGGGCTTCTTCAACACATAAGCAACTCAAGATGGATTTAGTGGAGCACATTGGCAGTGTTTTGGGCCTAAAGAAACTTAAATCTACATTGTAATGGTACTGCAACTTTACTATATCATATCATGTACTTTTTTTCGAATTACAATCATATCATGTACTTGGAGTGCCTATTTATATAAATATAAATAAATATATATATATATACACTATTAATGGTTTTATAAATATTTTATGTGAATTAATTCAATATCATGTATTATATCTCAATCGAGCATCAAAATGGCTACAAAGATCAAATGTGCACATGATCACCAAGATTTATGTGTCAAAGGAAGAATTAAATGTCTTGCAGACGGACAAACAGACGAACCATTCTACAAGCTGTCTATTTAGCTATATGTGTGTCAAATAGACAGCAGTTGTCTACACTGTTGTACTTGCCCTAAAATGATTTCTATGTTTGGGACAATACATCATCATCACGTCTAAAAAGCAGAACATATGCCCTTGCTGATCGAAATAGTTAATTGAGAAATTTTAGAATGATTGGACAAATGAGAGTTGTCCATTTTTATTGCAGAATAGCTAGACGTTGGTTCCATTTCCGACATGAAAATCTAAGCCCAAAAACAGCCCATTTCCTCTCGTTCTCACTTCTCAGCTCCTGCACTCGGCGAGTCAGCGGCGGCGCGCGGTGCTTCAGATAGCTAGGAACAGGGCGAGCGCCGGCATGAATCTGCAGGCGATGGTGACGACACGGGATCGACCAAATCTTGCGTTCTTCAGGCGAGCCTTCTTGATTAATCCACCATTTATCTCTCCTATTCTCCTCCCTAATCGTCTCTTTTGCCTCGGGCTTCCGCAAATCCTTTAGCTCGGACTGGATGTTTTATTTCCTCCGTTTTGTCGAGAGGAACTATCCTTTCCGGAGGAATCGGTGGAAGCATTCCTCCATTCCAAACGACGAGTAACGTAAGCAAAACACGGGAATCGGCTTTCTTTGAAATTCCTGTGAAAATAGTGCGTTCCAGACGGGGCCATAATCAGTACAAGTCCCCCAATCCTGAATTTCTGCTCTGCACGTGCACTGCAAGTTGTATTTCAACATTGCATATTGATTACGGAGGAAAATATGTGCCATTTAGCTACATGCAAAGTTTTCGGCGTGTAAGCCACATGCGTGCTGCCCTAATTTGCACAGCCATGTACCCTATTCTCAAGTTGGACTTCGAATTCGATCCTTTGCCTACAAATAGCGCAGCTGCTAGTGTACTCCTGATATCAGCATCAGCGAACATCGCTTTTATTTATCATCATCTTTCTCTAGGTAGCTACTTCATCTACATCTAGTCTGGCCTGTTGATCAATGGCTTCATCAGCTAACAGCGCCTTGCCTAGGATGGCCGTTCCTGTTGCAGCCTGCATCGTGCTGGTGCTACTCTCCATGGGTCCTCCGTTGATGGCCGACGACTGCCACCCGGCTTGTGTCCGTGCCTGCAATGACTTTGTTTCCAAAACGTGCAATATAGTCATTGACATCGCCCCTATCCTTAAAACTGTGACTTCATTCGCACAGACGTGCAAGGGGAGAGTCTCTCCACTATGTGTTCCCACCTGTGACAACTTCTGCATGATGCTGACGCCCGGTGCTCCGACACCGGCGCCGGCCAGCGCCGCCGCACCACCACCGTGCAAGCCGTAATGCTGCCTTTAATTTGTGTTTTACTTATTTATAGTACTACTACCGAATAATCAGAAATATGCCTGTGTAATAAAACTACCGGGGCTAGAGGAAGCATGCCTGTAATTCGTGGTCATCAGTGTTCATGAGCTGAGCCTCAGACTATGTATCCGATCTGATGTCCAGCGATATGCTTGGAACCAATAATATGTGTAATGAATGTATAAATAAATTTCTGGTTGTTGTTCTGGTTATTTTCTAGTTGCTCATAAATTCCTGCGTGCAGAGACACTACTAGAGAAACGCTCATTTGTTCCGGTTCATAACCCTCTTTAGTATCGGTTTTGAAACCGGTATTGTTCTTCCGGTACTAATGTTAAGTCACATTAGTACCGGGTAGGAAAACCGGTACTAATGCGCTAGTTCCGTCGGCGTCCGTCACCCCCTCCTCCCGTCCGTCACCCCCTCCTCCCGTCCGTCACCTCTTTTTTTTCTTTTTTTCTTTTCTTTCCCTTTTCCTCTTTTTCTTCTCTTTTCCTTTATTTTCTACTGTTCTTCTTCAATCAATCACGCAATATTCACATACATAGATCAATTTAACAATAAATCATCAAATTACAACGTCAATTGAATCAGTCGCATACACATGTTACAACATCCATTCATCACAAGAACACATTCATCAAAAAATTCATCACAAGGACACATTCATCACAAAAATCTAGATCGAAGAGCAACACAAATCAACACAAAAACTAGATCGAAGAACAACAGCCCCGGCCCGCTCGCCACAGCACGCCGCCGTGCCCGCGCGCGCCCGCGCGCCGCCGGCCGCCAGCCGCAGCGCCCGCGCGTCGCAGGCCGCGCGCGCCTGTGCACCGAAGGCCGTAGCGCCCGCGCGCCCGCAGGCCGCGCGCGCCCGCGCGCCGCAGGCCGCCGCGCCCGCGCGCACCCTTGCCGGAGCGGCCACGTGCCGCCGTCCTCGGTCTGCCTCCCCGCCGGCCGCCGGCCGCAGCGCCCGCGCGCCGCAGGCCGCGCGCGCCTGCGCACCGAAGGCCGCAGCGCCCGCGCGCCCGTAGGCCGCGCGCACCCTCGCCGGAGCGGCCGCGTGCCGCCGTCCTCGGTCTGCCTCCCCGCCGGCCGGCCACATGGGGAGATTGGGAGAGAAGAGAGGAGGAAGTTAGCTAGAGATTGGGGAAGAGATAGAAGAACGGGAGTTTGTGGATGAGAACGAGAGAGATGAGTAGATAAGAGCGGTAGTGGGGCAGACGCGGACCGAAGTAAAAAAAAGATAGCGGCGATGCGAACGGCGTTGGAGTGCGCGATCCTTTAGTACCGGGGTAGTTTTTGCCCCGGTATTAATGTGGACACATTAATACCGGGGCTAGTTTGCACCCGGTATTAATGTGTCCTCACGAGGGCGTGGCGAGGCTCTCTCACATTAGTACCGGTTCTTGTAACATTAGTACCGGGGGGCAAATAAAACCGGTACTAATGTAAAAATTGCCCTGGGACGAAAGCCTCTTTCCCTAGTAGTGAGAAGGCTTTGCTAGTCGGAAGAGTGAAAAAAGTGTCAAAAAGTAACAAGAACGTGCGTGGAAAGCTTCGCTAGTGGTTGCCATGAAGAGGAGGCCATTACCACCATCAAGGGTGCCACAAAGGTTTCCTTTCCTCTGTGTTATCGCGGTGGTCTCCCGAATGGAACATTTTCAAGGTGCACCCACCAGGTGGTGGTATAAGGTATAAATCCTTTTCTGGAATGGGTAAATTTGTAATTATAAAAAATATGTTATTTTGGGTACTGCATAGTTTTTTTACTTTTTACCGATAGTCTTTTTTTTGTGTGCGCCGCAAGTGAAGCACCAACTCTGGATTTGATGAAATTCTTCGATGTTTTGTTATTCTCTAATAATGTTTCTTTGCTATCAGTGTAAATTTTTTTTGTACTTAACTGATGAAAATATTGGTTGAAATAGTCATGCTAAGACCGATCGTGGCCCGTCCTGATTTGACGGCAGAAAATCCCGTCGCCACATCTAATTTCCTTGTGCGAGAAATGGAGCACGTTCGCTAGGTCATTGTCCTCTCCCTTGGGTCAATGGGTACAATGCCCGTCATTAGAAACTAGCACTCAAGTTGCCTTTCTATGTCCTTAATAGGGAGGAAAATATGGGCATTTCCACAACTAGCAGCTATAGTGCAGTAGGACTTCGAATTGGATCATTTGCCTACAAATAGTGCATCTGCTAGCTAGTGTCCCGACATCGGCACCAGCAGATATATCACAATCTTTCTCCGGTTACTCCTGCATCTAGTCCAGTTGATTAATGGCGGCTTCCGCTAACGCCGCCGTGCTTAGGAAGGCCGTTCCTGCTACTGCCTGCATCGTGCTGGTCCTACTGTCCATGGGTCCTCCGGTGATGGCCGACATCCAGGACGAATGCCGCGCGGCTTGTCTTCCTCCCTGCAATGGTTTCGTTTCTGAGGCATGCAACATCGTCGTTCGTATCAACCCTCTACTTCTACTTACTAAAAAGTCCTTCTTACGGAAGTGCAAAGAGCAAGTCTCTCCAGTATGTGTTCCCACCTGCATCAACTTCTGCGTCGGCTTCAGCATGCTGCCTGGCGCCCCGACACCGGCGCTGGCCAACTAAGCAGCGGCCTCGTTGTACTGACACTATAGTGGACAAAGCCGCGCCACTAACATGCAAGCCATAATGCTGCCTGCGTGTTACCTATCAAAGATTATTACTGCATAATCAACATATACTATGTAATAAAGTGCCCTAGTGAAACGAATCGGATTTCCAAGAAAGGAAACCCGATCCCTGCACCTCAGTGATAGTCTCAGGGGGCTATCACGTGCAAATCCCTGTCTCAGAAGGTAACAAAACCATACAACAGGAGGAAATATAGACGATCCACAAAAATATTATTATTATAATTAATCATCTGAGTACATCATTTCGGCACATGCCGGGTACAAGTCCAACGGGACTGAATCAAATAGAGTAAACATCTACGCAGCGGAACTCATATAGCGAAGTAGACTCCATCTCCTAAAGACTGCTCGAGTGCAGAACGAGCCTCAGTCCTCCCATCCATTGTGCTCGAAGTCGTAGTCTGGTTCCTGGTCTGAAAGTCCGTCATCTACTCGATAAGCGAGTAGGTCATGTCAGCTTCCTAATAAAGAGCATAAGCAAAAGAATAATTCTAGTATGCATGGATATTCCTATATATGGTTGTAGAAGGTTATGCAAGCAGCGGTAGCAACATCAAGGTATGCATAAATGTCGAGAGATCACCATCTCCGAGGAGATCCACACCTCCGAGGCCAATGCTTCGGGGTCAACACCCCAACCAAGGAAAGAACACCAAAACACTGGATCTTACCCGAGTCACAGCGTCCCACTCTCATCTGCGATGTGGGGCCACCAGCTCCTATCCCCACATCTCAGCGGCACAAAGCCGGTCTCACATACATAGGGGAGAGAAAGCAGCACAGAAAATACTAGCCAGGTGAGAGATCGAAAGGGCTGTCCATACCAGTCGACACGGACTATAGCTATAGGTTTAACACTCTGCAGAGGTTGTACAACTGGACCCGCCGGATAGGGCAGAAACGGATGCCTCCGATCCACATCCCTACCTAACGGCCGGAGACCTAGCAGTGGATGGCACTCTCCTGCCTCTCCGAGCCTGACTCGTCCTGAACTAGGACGCGAAACTTGCCAGCAGAGCCTCAGAGCTGTGAGACCATCCCCGGAGAAGCCGGGGCGACGTCTACTCGGGGGATATAACCCGTCCCCCTCACACGATCACACCGATCCGCCAACAAGCTGAATGCCACCCACTAGTTCTCGGACCGAACCCCGCCCATACGTGAGCGAACAGTTTGTACGAAAATAGCCCAAAGATCAAGGTCACACAGTTGATCAGTCCTTAATTACAAGAGCGAGCACTCACCAACTCCATCCGAACGACACGCCGCTAGGGCGGGAGGCCAGGTCGCATCTCCCCTAGACAGGCGTTCACAAGTAACCAAAGCGGCTCGCTCCCGCGGTAACACGTCAAGGATACACACTCACCCAAAACACACGCTAGAATACTGAGATATCCCAATCTCAGTCCAAACCAGAGACCATCCATAACTAAGGGTAAAATATATGGATAGATAGAGCCGGGAACTAGCTAGGGGTCTGTAGCTAGTTCCGAAAGTAAGAAGTTCAAGGTACAGGATAATACAAACCAAGGTATGACTAAACGATTGTCTATGCAATTCAAGAGCACTCATAAATAATAATTAAGCACTAACAACTAAAAGCATGCATGGGATCTATATGATCGGGAGTGACATGACACCTGGTTGGCGTCCGTAGTCCTAGTCCGGGTTGAAATCGGGGTCGTTCTCCTCCTCCGGCTCGTAGCTCGGGTCTGGTCAACACGAGATACGAGATGCTAAATTACCGACAAGCATTTAAGCATAAATCCAAGGAAACCCAATTTTAAAAGATCCAAAAAGATCCAAACTATCTACAAACAGCACCGTCTCATTTTTAGAAAAATAATGAAACTGGTTTCATATTTTTCGGAGTTATAAATAATTAGTTATGAATTTTCAAAGGTTTAAGGATTTATAAAATAATTATCAAATTCATTTATAAATCAGAAAAGGGTTTTTATTTTTAAAATACATGATGACGTCAGCATGACGTCAGCGACTCTGATTAGTGGGCTGTTATTGGGCCGAAAGTGTTAGTGGGCCGAGTTTGGCCCACTGGACTTGGCCCATCAAGGCCTAGTGCGCCAAGTCCACTGAACCTCCCCAAACTATCCTATCCCCCGCGCGTGTTAGAGCTGGGCTCAGCCAGACCTTAATGGGCTAAAGCCCAGGCTGTAGCCCACTGCGGTTTACAAGTGCCAAAGTCTGGTGACCCACGGACTTCTCAGGCGGATGCATCAGCCCTCCCAGAACTCTGCTGGGGTTCGCTGTCACGGCTAGTCCGTGGCGCGGCGGCGGCGCGGCGTGCAGCCGGGGCGGCACGCGATGCTACGGCGATGACGACACGGAGCTGATGGGGACAGCGGCGCGGCGCGTCGTGGTTAGCTCGGCGAACTTCCCGGCATGGCCGGGTCCTGGCCAGGACCTCTATGGCCGGCTTGAATCGACTCGGCGGCGACAACGTGGTGCGGCAGAGCAGGGCTCAGGCACACAGCGCCAGCGCGGAACGAGTGAGGCGCGA
Source organism: Cenchrus fungigraminus (assembly GCA_036936925.1). Lineage (NCBI taxonomy): Eukaryota > Viridiplantae > Streptophyta > Magnoliopsida > Poales > Poaceae > Cenchrus > Cenchrus fungigraminus. Next base: position 128,647,426 of record CM072779.1, read on the forward strand.
AAGAAGCGGGGTTAAGCCAGGCGAGTCCAGGCCTTGGTGCTGGAGTGCGCTAGGCCGTGGTGCGCGGGTGGTCACGCGCGCGACATGGTCGGCGCGCACACGCGAACGCGCGGTGCCAAGGAACCGTGGCGCGGCACGACAGCAACGACGGTGACGCGGTGAGCGGCCAGAGGCCGAGCCTGCTCGTGCGCGGGTGCACGGCGGCTACGCTAGATTTAGGATCCTGCAAGAAAGGCGGTGCGGGACGAAGCCCGGACACAGAACATGATGAGCACTCGGCTCCGGCGCACGGCGTGGTGGCCGGTGCGGCGTGACGCTGGGGCACGCTCCCAAAGGTAGACAAGGGTTGGGGAAAGAGAGCGGGGGCGTCCTCACATAGGGGCGATGGTGTAGACATAGCAGACAAGGTCGGAGACGGCGGCGCTCGGCGGTGAGGTACTCGGCGGCGTCCCTGCTCTGCTCCGACAGCGGCTCCTCGCGGACGGACTTCTCCTCCGCACGTCCGGCTCCGGCTTCGTGTCTTCAGCTCCGGCGAGATGGCGCGGCAGGGGTGCGCGCCTCTTCTTCCTCCCTCTCCTCCTTCTCCTCCACTTCCCCCTTCTTCTCCCTCACGGCGGCAGAACAGAGGAAAGGGGAGAGTCCCCAATTGCAACAAGGCTTGCAAGAGGGGCTCGGCCTGGGGTTTATGCAGGTCCAGCACGTCGAGGCGAGGGCAAAAGGGTCACGGCTCGGCGTGCATTGGCTGGTTTGGCACGGGGGATGACATGGCGGCGCGAGATTGGCCGGCGGGCGCGAGAGCGCGTCACAGGGCAAGGGCAGTTGGGGTATTTGCCCAGGGCGGTGCGTGCGCGGCTGCCTGACTCGACATCTGTGCTAGCAGGCTTGGTCGGTGGCCTGTCCCCTCGGCCAGGCGCGGGCGCGTGCGGCGGCGAAAAGGGAGGCCGCGCGTGTGAACGCGCTGGCCGTCGCGGGGAAGACGACGACTGGCTGTCGGGCATCACGCGTCAGCGACTGAAGCAAGGGGAAAAGACGCGAGGCTGAGCTGGGCTGCGGTATTGGGCCGGCCTGTTGGGCTAGCAAGCTGGCGGGAAAAGAGAAGGGTTATTGGTGTGCACGGGCCGAGAGTTGAGGGTGCACTGGTGGGCTTCTAGGTTAGTTAGCTGGCCCAAAACTAGTTAGGGGTTTTAGAAATGGTTTCAAATTTATATATAAACTTTAGATTTGAATTTGAACTATTTCAAATTCAAAACACACTCAATTAAATCCAAATAAAATCCATAAAATCCAAATCACATATTTATACCATAATTTGAATTTATATTTTTATATTTTGGTTTTATTTATATAGAATTTAAGAGAGAGCTAGCATTTGGTTTTAAATTTGGTATCACCCAACAATTAAATAAAAGTTTTAAATTTTTCAGAAATTCACACCATACAATTTTACGGGATGTTACACCTAGCTTGCTCCGGGTATGTGCCTAGCGTGTCGGCTAGAGATGAAGCATGCTTGTAATTCATGGTCATCCGTGTTCATGAGCTAAGCCTCATCAGATTATGTATCTGATCTGATGTCCAGCAAATATGCTTGGAACCAATGTTTAATGGAAGAATATATAAATTTGCACTTATTGTTTGCGTTGTTTTCTAGTTACTCTCATCTCTGTGTAGAACTGTACTGCACTCCCTATTGGGAAACTGATCTCCCACTACAGGAATCCGGAAAGATGCTGAGTGCTTGGGACACTCGGCGAAATCCTTAAAACACTCGGCTCGGTAACTCCATAGATACCGAGTGTCAAAAGTCGGGCGCTCAGCGTCTATTTGCCTTGTACTGCCTTGGCACTCGGCGACACAATGTGCACTGACGGCAAAAACAGATGGTGCAGGCTTACGGTGACGGCAGCTACGCCGAGTGTCTACTCCTAACACTCGGCAAATTTTTTTTGAAAAATAATAAAAAAACAATGTTGCCCCTGCCGGATGCCTCCAGCTGCACGTCTGCCGCCGGCGCCGCGCCGCACGGAGGAGGATGAGGAGTAGGGACGCGCCGCCGCTGGTGCCCTCGGTTGCGCTGCCGCGCCGGAGCTGCTCGTGCTGCTGCCTGATGGCATCGCACAGCTGCATCTTCTCGTTCTTCCTCGCCCGCAGCGCCTTGGTCACCTCTGCACGCAGCAAGACAGGGTTAGAATTCGAGATTGCCACAGCGAACGAACGACGAGTCCGGGAGCAATTCAGGCCGTGGAGTGCTATCCTTGCGCGGTGATGAGGCGGTCGTCCAGCTCGACCCGTGCCCGTGCGGCCGATTCGAGGCTGCGCCGCCACCGTCCCGCACCGGCGACTCAAGGTCGCGCCGTCGCCGGAAGCGCTTTTGCTTCTTCCGGACGCACGAGGAGGCGCCGCCGCCCAGCCACTTGGGCTTGGACGGAGGCATCACCGGCCCATCCGTGCCCCGCCGGCCCCACCGCCGCACCTCGGCCAGGCATCCCCGACCGTCCGCGCGCCCGCCCTCCCTGCCGCCCGAGCCGTCCTGACCACCGTCGCCCAACCCACCGGAGGAAGAGAGAGGGAGGCAGGGAAGGATGGACCGAGGCAGAGAAAGGGAGGAGACGGACAGGGACGAGAGGCTGGGCCTGCCTTATCCGTCTGGGGAGGGAGAGGGGGATCCGACTGAAATGGATTGGACCAATGGGAGGGTATCATTTGAAGGAGTTGGATCGATGACGTGTCATAGCTTTGCCGAGTGCATCAAAAACACTCGGGAAAGGGCTATACACGATTGTCGGGTTTAAGACACCCGGCAAAGCTCAGTTTTTTTATTATTTTTTATCTCCTTGAAAAACACTAATTTCATCATTTTATAAATTTGCTCCAATATACTTTCCAAATCTTTGTTGAACTCACTACACAATGCATATTTAATGATTATATGCATATCAATCCACTATTGTCTATAGTTTCTCTCCATTTCAATTTGTACCAACTAATTATTGTTAATAAATTAAAATTACCACATGGATTCGAAAATTTACCAAAATGTCACAATCTACATTATAGGTTGTCCATTGGCTATAGAAAATGTTTCAAAGTCAAACTCAAGTTCGACTGTCATTGTTACTCCAAAATTTAACTGAATCCTTCACAACTCTCATAAAATTCTTCAGAGATCCTTGGGTTTGTAAGCAGCACATGTGATGAATTACTCAAAACTTTATCAACTTTTTACCACAACCTCCACATATGATATCGTGATATCTTGAAAAATCTCGTAATTCTTTGACTTAGTTTGCATTTTATAGAATTATAAGAAACAATTTGGCTACAACCACATGATTGTGTTTACTGAACATGACGTGCAAAATTAGCTTTGATTTCAGTACCAAGGCCTCAAAATGGAGTAAGTACCATGAATAACATTTTTTTACTAATTTTATAACACTATTGTAATCACTTCCGGTCCAGATTTAACTTATTCCTAGAAATTCCTTCAAATGAAATTAATATCTTAAATATCGCAAACGGACTAAGAAATGTATCAAAATTGAGTATGGAGGACCTAGTAATGTATGAGAACTATAGAAAAAAGTTTGAAGCCAAAAATGTGAAAACAAATGTCCAAATTTTGCCTGAGTGTCCCCATGAAACACTCGGCAAAGGGCTATACGCCGAGTGTCGGGGCTTAGGCACTCGGCATCTAGCATGTATATGCCGAGTGTCGGATAATGACACTCAACGAATAGCTGACGCCGTCTCTCCCCTACCAGACGCTCGGGTCTTTACTGAGTGTTTTTCGTTACTGAGTGTTTTTTGTCTTTGCCGAGTGTTTAATGGGTAGCACTCGACAAAGAATTCTAGTCGCCGAGTGTCCGAACTTCGCCGAGTGTTTTTCGTGTACACTCAGCGAAGAAGGCTAGTCGCCGAGTGCCCGACGAAAAACACTCGACGTCTTCCATGGCACTCGGCATCTTTCGGGTTTCCTGTAGTGTCCGTGCCTAAATTGTCTTTTGGGGTCTAGAGTTGAACACACCTTAACATCCCAACATATTCAATTGGACAAAGAAGGTTTCGCGACCCTCCGGAGAAGAGATGAAGACTTCGCCGGGTTATTTGCGTTAGTAAGTTTCACTCCCAAACAAAATTGGTTTCCCCGATAAGCTAGACAGGCTGGATTGAGATCCTCTGCAGCTGACTGCAGAGGCTGCCGCGTGGGCCCGACGGGCGTTAGGGCCCGCGTGCAGTGACGGCTGCACTCTGCAGTGGACTGCAGAGGAACCTTTCCCCGCAGACGGGCTTCACTACAATAATTTGTCTAGAAAGCAAGTCAAGAAGCTCTCTATTGAATGCCAGCCACGTGAGGGGAGGCCATCACAGCATCAAGTTGCAATGAAGGTTTTCCTCCCACGGTCTTACGTGTTGTAAAGATTTCAAATCAAACTTAAGACGTGCACACGTGTGTAGGCTGCCAGTGCAAGGGCGTGCGAAGTTTAGCTGTGCTCATTAGACGGGAGATATGAAAAGAGAGGGACTCATGAGTTTTTCGCCACCACGATTTCTCTACTGCCAGTATAATTGCAAAAACGTGAATCCTAGCGGGAGAGGGCTCTCTCGTTTGCTTTACCGCGAGACCCCACCCCATCTCCGTCCGTTCTCAATCGTGCGGCAGGCATGATTTGGAGGAGGCGAATCGTCTGTGGAAACCGCGGCCCCACCTGTCATTGGGTTTTGCCGACGCCCGGACGCGAGCACCCGTGTGTGAACGCTTTTTGAATTTTGGGACTCGTGGCAAGGAGAGAGACTCCCATTTCAGTCTTGTCATATTCCGAAGGGGAGGCGGGGGAGGCGAGGGAGGCGAGGCGATTCCAGTGATTTTCCGGTGAGATTCCTCAGGGAGAGAGGCTTAGCGGCGGCGGCCACCGGTAGATCCGAAGGTGCGGCGGCCACCGTGAGTTGTCGAGAGGTGAAGAGAGGCGATTCAAGGGCGTGCTGCCGGACTCAGCGGCGGCGGCGGGTCCCGAAGGAAGTTCGACGACTCGTCGGCGGCGGCGGTTCCCGAAGGGAGGGAGACGACTCGTCGGTGGCGGCGGGTCCCGAAGGAAGTTCGACGACTCGTCAGCAGCGGCGGGTCCAGAAGGGAGGTACACGACTCGGCGTCGGCCGCTAGTCTCGAAGGGAGGGTACGACTCCACGGCCGTGATCTGGCAGTTCGAGGTCTCGCTTCTACTGTGCGTGTCGGTGAGTCTCCATTTCCTCCCCCTTCTTCTTTCAATTGTCCTGGTGTTGGAGTTCTTGGGACCGATTTTGGTAGTGTGGATCTTTATTTTGCCACAGTGTTTAGGGTTTTTGTTGAAATAAAATGTCACTAGATATCGTCTAGATTCGTTCTCCTGAAATATTTTTGTTGGACGGATGTAGATTATGTGTGGCGTATGAGCCTCCTTTGAGTTTCATTAGGTTTTCCTTCAAGTGCAGAGGAGTAGTGCTATCTGTTGGTGGCTGTTATCTTTACTGAAGCTTCATCATTTGGTCTTAGCTAGTTTTATTATGTAATAGTTTACTGAATTTGTGGTGGCTCTTATCTTGTACTGAACTTTCATCCTTTGGCGTTATGTTTATTCTGTACTAGTTGAGTTTCAGTTCGGCTGCAGTCCAATATGAATAGTATCTATTTCACCTTAATAGGTTCAGTTTCAGTTCCTAGCAAGTTTCTGTTCTGCCAATTTCTGTGGGGGTGAATTGAAGCTTCAGTAGTCACAAAACTATGATAGCCTGCTGAATTCTTTGTGTTCCACGCTCTCTCACTAGCGCTCCACTAGTAGTCAACAGATTGCGAATGTCAACTCAATGTGAATGTGCTCCATTAGTAGCATGTGAATATATGTCAACATATTTTCTCAGTGTTCCACACTACATGTATGTGAATATCGAATTTGATCTGCTCATTAGTACTATTGGTCCATGTTTATGTGTTGTTTATTGGACGAAATCTACCAGATCACAAGTCACAAGCACGTTCTTTTTTTGTGCATGTGGGGATCAACATTTTTTTTAGTATTTTGTTTGTGACCCCTCCTATCTGCTGCATTAGTGTTAGGATCTGATTAAAATAACCGATGTAGAGTTTTCGAGCACGCCCTGTGTTTTTAGAGCATGTCTCTAGCTACATTCGGATTAGGATATGATTAAGATAATCATTTTCATTTATTAGGTGATGAAGTGACATATCTCTGACCTGAAACACATAAGAAGTAACTAAACATTTATTTAAAAGAGATAGAAAGTAAAGTGAAATAAAATGTCACTAGATATCGTCTAGATCCCTTCTCGGCATGGTTTTTATGGGTTTTTAGGTAGTATAGTTTCATTTCATCCCATTTGATTATAAAATATAATGTAACTTAACATATAATTAGTTCAGTAGGAACTAACTATAATATTTATAGTTGGTTATCTATGTTTTTTCACTATGTCTAACAAATTCTTTACAACTTGACACATTTTGACTGGAATCCACATGCAGCGGGCTTCAAGGGTTGTTGAAGAGGATTGTGTGGTAGAGGAGCTTGTTGGGGGGAAGGTGCATCCACGTAGGTGAGTCACCTTGTGCAAACAGCTGTGGCTATTTTTTCACTTTTTGGCCTAATGGTAGTTTGAACTATGTAAGCCAATAAAAATCCACCGATGGGAATTGGAATGGGCGATCTTTTCCATATCGCTTGTGCTCTGTAATGCCCGGTGTCGGCACTACATGGGTCACTCTATCATCAGGCCAAGGAGTTGTCTTTTGCTATGACAATCTTATTCTAACTGACTTTCTGTTATCACTTTTATGCCATATACACATGTACAAGGAGGAGTTGACAGAGGAGGGAGCTAGGAGGCAATTTTGCACACTAAAAGGTGATAAATTCTTTTTTTTTCTTGAACATGTTATACAGAAGGACAGAAAACTACCTTGTTTGAGGAACTTAGCTGATTCATTTGTGTCATTTGATTGGGGTTTTTTATCGAGGTGGGGGAATGGCGGGGGGACTACTTTTGTCATTAGTGTATTGATAGCGGAAACTGTTTGACAGTAGATGTATATTGAATAGTTTTTAGTAACTCTGCGTGGAATCATGATTTAAATAGAGCCCTAAATCTCGATGAACAACACATTTGTCTTTCATCTCAAACTCAACAACTAATTAGTATGCTCAGGTTTAGTGACTTTTCATGTCCTTTTGGTTAAAGAAAAACATGTTCTAGGAACTTATTGAATAGTCTCTGAAAATTTTTATTATATCAAGTTTCTAAAATTGATGCCACCTCTCTTTTGATGTTGGTTAAATTTTGATTTGCCATATTTTTTAGTGCTTTTTTCCTAGCATGTGTATTATATTTTGTTCATTATTGTGTACATTTATTTCCTAGGAAGTTATACTATTTAATTTGTTTTTCTGTTGTTTATCAGTTCCACACAATCAATTAGTTTTCCTAGAAGTAACTATTTGGGTAGTATTATAAAATACAATGTAACTTAACATATAATTAGTTCAGTAGGAAGTAACTATAATATTTATAGTTGGTTAACTATGTTTTTTTTCACTATGTCTAACAAATTATATACAACTTGACGCATTTTGACTAGAATCCACATGAAGGGGGCTTCAAGGGTTGTTGATGAGGATTTCGTGGTAGAGGAGCTAGTTGGGGGGAAGGTGCATCCACGTAGGTGAGTCACCTTGTGCAAACATTTGTGCCTATTTTTTTTACTCTTTGGCCTAATGATAGTTTGAACCATGTAAGCATAGCCAATAAAATTCCACCGATGGGAATTGGAATGGACGACCTTTTCCATATCGCCTGTGCCTTGTAATGCCCGGTGTGGTGGCACTACATGGGTCACTCTATCATCAGGCCAAGGTGTTGTTTTTTGCTATGACTATCTTATTCTAACTGACTTTCTGTTATCACTTTTGTGCCATATACACATGTACAAGGAGGAGTTGACAGAGGAGGAGGTGGCAGAGGAGGGAGCTAGGAGGCAATTTTGCACACTCAAAGGTGATAAATTCTTTTTTTGTGTTTTGAATTAAGAAGTAATCTGTCACTAGAAATTTTGGGGTAGGAAGTAATTTATATTGATTTGTATGATATCTGAAAGTAACTAATGACTAATTGAGATGAGATAGGAAGTAACATGTCTTTTGGTCTTGACACACATAGGATGTATCTTATTTCACATGATCTATATATTAAGTCACGTTGGATGTAGCATGTATAATATAATTTTGAGCGGCTTTAAAGGCATGCATATCTGTTGACATTTTTTCGTCAGTGTGAAGGTTTTTCCAAGCATGGGTGTTGTGCACATTGGTTCTTTGTGTTATTTATATTACTTAGGAACTACCTAACCATATAGTAGGTGACAAAAGAAGTATCTAGTTTTATATTTATACAGCAAGGTTTTAATGCATTGCAATCCTGGTCAAGAGTGACAATGCAGCCAAAGAACATGTCTGTAATATTTTTAGGGTACTTTGATATTTATAACCTGAGTGGATATGTTGTATGTATTGTGTTGATAGTTTTGTATCTTTGTTATTCCCTCCAAGTTTTGTATTGTATACTCCAAATTAAGGATATGTTCTAAAACTTGAGTGGATATGTTCTTTTTTCAGAAGAAGGGATTGATAAGAAGTGATCAAAGAAAGGTCTCTCCTGGTGTTGTTTTCCTACTATTTCCGCTACTATCAAGAGGTTACAAGTATGAACCCACCACGGCTTAAACGTGGTAGTGCTGGTGAGCAATCTGGGAGCAAACATGCTAATGCAAAGATGAAGGGCAAGCTTAGACCCAAAGCTATCAGTATGAAAAAAATTAAATGAGGGAACATCTACTGGTGTCAATCTCAAGGTTTGTTGTATTACCACCTTGTAGCTTTGATTCTTTTTTTTTCTTCATGCACTATCTTTTTTCCTGACAAGTCTTGTATTGTACTTTTCCTGACTAGACTAGTTTTCAAATTTCTGTACATTGGAGTTGCTTGCATCAGATAGTGCGTGTCACACCAAATTGATTGCATTAAGTTCAATTATAATTTTTTAGCGTGTCAATTTGGCAGCTCCTTTTCTTTATTCTGTTATGAGTTAGCAGATACTCTCTCACTAAAACTGTTAGCATGAAGTAACTTATCTTGATATCTCTGATATTTCCAAAGTAACTAATGACTAATCGACACGAGATAGGAAGTAACTTATCTTTGATATATATGAAACTGTAACTAATTACTAATTGTCATGCCATAGGAAGTAATATTTCCATGTTTCGACACACAGAGAATGTAACTTTGTTTTTTTTTTGGCTTGGTTTTGGATTTGTAGATGAATTAGTTCCCTATAAGTATCTAATTGGGTAGTCTTATGAAATACAATGTTAATATCTTTATTCTTTTTTTTGCTTCATCCACTATGTTTTTTCCTGACTAGTCTTGCATTGTTCCTTTTTTGATTGATTTCAGCAAGACAACAATCTCGGCTCCCCAATGGCAATTGTTAAGCTATATGAAGGCATGTCTGACCACCAGCGCCAAATGATAGATGGTGCTGGTTTTGGTGGACTGCTTAACTGCCGGTGTTCCCAAGTTTTCCCCGAGCTTTGCCATGGAGTGTTACGATCCAAATTCTTCTGCTTTGGTGTTTCCTAGAAGAGGTTTGATTCCAGTAACAGAGGCTACCGTGCATAGAGTAATGGGTATTCCAATGGGTGCTGCAGTTATTGAATGCAAGATGATTGCAGCTGTCACTACTGCCATGCTTTCTGAATTTGGAGTTTTGAAGGGCAGGCAACCAAAAATATCAGAGATGTTGGATATGCTGAAGAAAAACAAGAATGCTGATCACAAGTACCTTAGGCATTGGACCCTTCTAGCTGCCTGCTCTTGTATCACCCCCACTTTCAGCACTAAAGTAAGCCCCAGGTTATACCCTGTTGTCATTGATTCAGCAGATATTGGGAACAAGAACTGGTGTCAGCTTGTACTTAGAATCTTGAAGGAGTGTCGACAAGGCGGGCCGAAGAAAAACTTTTTCAAACCTTGCCTGACTTTCTTGCAGGTAATGCACTTTTCTACTTTTTTGTGGTATACTGTGATCAATTTCAAATCATTCTATTTTTTATTTATCCTCATCTAATCTATGACTGCTATTTCCTTTGCAGATTTTGTACCTTGATTCTTTGGAAACTGGCCTGCGAAGGATTTCGCCTAGAGGATGTCGTGTTACTGCCTGGACTACAAATCTTGTCAAGATAGCAATTGCATTGGATACTAAACCTGATGGCTCATTTGGTGCACTAAAGGTATCCTAATCTTTTTTTGTCTTGTTTTTTTCCTGCCTCAATTGCATAAGTTGAAATTACTTGTACCTTTTTCTGTCATCTGAAACTTATTTTTTTCATATTTTTTGCCTTTGTATTTTTTTCAGCTGAAGTCAGAGTTTGCTGGGCAAGATAATATATTCTTTGGTCACCCATTGAATCTTGATAATTTCATCGCCGACCACGTCCCTGAGGGCTTTGGGCAGCAGGTATATATTTTTTAACTCTTTGTAGCATGGCATGGATAGTTGCTTGTAAACTCTTATGTGTTCAACATGTATTTTGTCCTTGTTTTTATGCAGGAGTGTGTTAAAGCAAAAAGGCTTGTCCAAGAAATGAGTATTGGCTTTTCAAAGCTAGTCAGTAACTTCCTTCATGGATTTTACCAGCCAGGCACTGCCACACACAGTGGTGTTGATATTAGAGGAGGTCATCAAGATGATAGTGAAGGAAGTGAGAGCGGTGATCAACTTTTTGAGGATGAAGGTGGAGGTGGTCCAGAAGAGGAAGATGTTGAGGATGAAGAGGAAGAAGCAAGAGAGTCTCAACAAATTAGTGACGGAGACCTGAAAGACTTGGAGGATGAAGGCAGCAACAAAGATCATGAAAAAGGACCAGGTGCATACGCATTATGGTTTCCATTTTTATTTTTTCAGTCTACTTTGCTCCCAAGCCCCAAGTAAAATTTTATTCTTTGTCTCATATGTTGTAGCTCTGTTGAGTTACACTAAAAAAGGAGGAGAGAGTGGTGCTGATTTGCTTAGTGAAAAGGGAGGAGATATCGGGTCTGCTGTCACGCACAGTGAAAAGGGTGGAGGGAGTAGTGTTGTAGCCATGTCCAGTCAAAATGGTGAAGATATTGCTGCGGCTGCCACAGACAATCAACATGGAGGAGAATGTGGTGCTCATGCTATGGACAGTCACAAGCTACAAGACCTTCACACCATGGAAGGAAATCAAACCACAGGTGCTTGCTCTGGTGGCCATCTTTTTTTTTTACAGTAGGATGCAACTTTACCTCTATGCAGTTCCATAATAAGTAACTTATTATTTATTTATACTCATTGCTAAGTATTTTACCATATATCTAGTTATACCCGGAAGTAACTAGTTAATGATTTTCGCTAAGAAGTATCTAGTTAATTATTTGTATTCATTGAAAAGTATCTTATCATACATTTGGTCACACTACAAGTAACTAGTAATTAAGAGCACCTCCAACGTGTGTTACTTGGAACTTTGCTCTAACTTTGCTGAAACTGATATTTAGTGATTGTTTGGAACTTCCTTTTTGTTTTCTTTTCTGAATTATTTTGCCTTTTTTTGCTTTGAATAGTGAAACTGGTGTCCTATTGTTCTATGACCCTAATATGGTATGTTTATTGATTGATATAACTACTAGCAGATAGATACAAGATCTGCTCGCCCTCCCTAGGAGGCTCTGAGCTAGAGTCCTATCTATTTTCTGATCGCCTTAATCTCCTGGATACTCTGAATATATCGAGTCCTCCCTAACTACTTCCCTAAATTCTAGCCAATCCATCTGCTAACAACTTAAACAAAATATCCTAACCAATCTTATCTAGTTAGGTGCAGGAGCTTTGGCCTTCTCTCTGCACCTGATTGTCTATCAAAGAATGTGTCCATAACACTTCCGCCCCTCTGTTGACGGTCAATATTTGCCATTTTCAAGGCCGTCAACTCCTGCAAATTTAAGCATGAATAGCACATTCACACTAGAATAGGAGCTTAAACTCATACTTTCCACCAGTGTCGATGTCTATTCGAATGCAGGTATTTAGCATAAGAAATGGGAATCCATGCACTTTCACTCCACTCCAATCCAAGACACTCAAATGCTGGCCAATCAAGGGCTGCCACAAGGATTCTCCTGGATCCATGATGTCACCAATCTATGTGAGGGACTCTCGATGAATCATACGCTGCCACGTCAGCATCACATGGATCCATGGGCCCACTTTGCCAACTAAACCGCCAGGAAACGTGCCATGCACGGAGGAGAGGCATTAGGGCCCACATGGAAGTGAGCCAGATGAAGCACAAGCCAGAAGGCTGGCCTGGGGTTTCGGCTGACCCTAGGATCGGCCGAACCGACCTAGGGTCAGTTGATCCTCCCCCTCCACGTGTTTCTCACTCATTGGTCCTTGGCTGCATTCCCGGGTGTTTAGGGGCACTTTGAGCCCCGGAGCAAGCCTCCTCCTTGTCTATAAATAGGAGGGGAGGGGCTCCATTTCACTCACACCACCAAGCTCTCAAGTTCCACTTCTCTCTTGTGTAGCTCTCTCTCCCTCTCTCCAATTCTGCCCATGAGAGGTGATTCTCACCTCTATGTGGTAGAATGGTGATGAGGAGAGATCTAGATTAGGATTAGTTGAGAGGTAGAGTAGGGGTAAGGAGTGAGTTGATGTCCTCGTGGATGCTTGTTCTTCATTTAGATCAAAGTGAGTATTTCAGCATTTCTTATTTAGACTATAGTGGACATCATGCATGATTGATTTGTTCTTGTGTTTGTGGCTCGTTCATAAGTTAGAGGCTTGTGTTCTTCATGACACAAGGCTTCGATCCCTTAGATCCAGAGCCGTAGTTCATTTACTTGTTTGCATGCTCTGATCCTGTTTAGTTAAGTAAGTCCGCTGTATCTCGTTTAGCTGCATCCATAGCTTCCTTTCTGCTCCCAGTTCAATGATATGATCTGATTCCGATCTTTCCCTTGTTCGTGGGACCGTATCTATACGGTTGCTATAGTGTAGTTTGCGGGTCGACAGACGTAACCGCACTATAGTGTTTATCTAGGGTACAGACGTGGTGTCTGGGCCCTGGTTTTCCTGCGAAGACCCCGTACGATCGTAGCGTAGAGGTAGGCCGCAGTGGTGACAGCCTGTTGGACCCTTTGTCAACCCTCTACGTCGCGTACCGAGTTGGGCTCACTTGCCAGCACCTTGGAGTGTTGTCGCCCCGCGGGGATGACTGAGACCTGACAGAATACATCTTGAGAGCTAAGTCCCTTAAGGAAGTGCTTCTTGTATCCCGACCTATCCCAGCGAAAGCTGGTGTCCTTGATAGGCCCTCTCTGGTTACTCACCGTCCTAGGAACGAAACCCGACGGGAATACTTATTCTCTTAGGGAGAAGTGCTACAACGGTGTATCCGTGCGCTTGCGGATTCGTTTGCACTCGTCAGTCTACCCGGGAGTTTCTTACACGATCACGCTAGTGCGCCAGTGGTGGTGACGTTAAGAAACGCCAACAAGCATTTATGGCACCGTTGCCGGGGACGGCTGTTGTTAACCTTCGAGCCCGTCTATCCTCGTATTTATCTTTTTCCTTTTTCTTCTACCTTCACCCCCGTTACCCTTTTGAAGATATCCCTTTTTTTTCTTTACTTCTACCTCTACCCCCGCTACCCATGGAAGGTTATCCTTGTAAACACCTTCCGCCTTCGAGGAGTGAACCCTCAGAGCCATCTTCGTCAAGATCCACTCTTACATCTGGCTTTTGGCTTCGCCCCTCTCTCATGAAGCTAATTCAGGACCTATCCTTCTCGGGGTTAAGTCACGAGAACCCCTTTGATCATGTGAGAGACTACGAGCGTCTGATTGAAACTCGGGGTAAAACCGGAGAATCACCGGATGCTCGAAAAAGAGAATTTTTCCCGCTATCCCTCTCCGGGGAAGCACGGGAGACTACCTTACTTGGGAAAGGTTGAGAGCAGCTTTTTGCTCCCACTTCTTCCCAATACAACGTGTCATCTCGTTAAGGGCAAAGATTCTCTGTTTCAAGCAATGTGAGGAGGAATCACTAGGAATGGCATGGAATCGTTTCGCCTCCGCAGTGGAAGATTGCCCAGTCCTCTACATTCCCGATTGGATGTTGCTTCAGCACTTCTGGTTTGGATTGCGGAAGGATGATTCCATGAGGCTTAGTGATCTCTCCGGAGGATCCTTTGTGCACCTAGATGCTGTCGCGGGAAAAGAGATCCTGAATAATCTCCGAGATTTCAACTCCCCTTGCATTCCGGTCAATGAGGCACCCACCAGAGGAAATGTTAAGCCACCTAGACCCATCATCAGCCAAGTCCGTGGTTTCATATCAATTCTTTCTGAGCTCTGGCTGAAGATGTCATTCCTAAATAGCAGGAGTCCAAGGGAAAGATTTCATGGCGTGAGACCTACCCCTGGGTTCCCCTCTCATGCATCTTCTTAGACCTTCTCCCTGAGACTTTGTCTCGTGGGAGGACGGAGAGAGTAGTTCGGAAAGAAGGACCATTCCCAGCCAGGATGACTTGTTCGATCCTCACTACTATCTCCTAAGGAGAGTATGAGAGGCTTATCGTGTTTCTATGTCAAGGTTTGAGCTGAAGTGCTTTGCACTGAAGTTTCGTATAAACCAAGACATTGGTCTCTGCTTTATAATCCATTGGATTCATCCATCAGACCGAAGGAGCACAATCATTTACCAATCGAATGGAGTGCATTCACTTTTTATCTCGAGCACATCGATCGATGCCGATCAATCAGGAGAAGCTTGCACTTCGTATCTTATGCCTGACTTGATCGATGCCCAATGGGAGGTGAACTTTCCAGTTTATCCATAACCCCCCATTGGAAGCTTAGGCCAGGTTTCGGAATGTTTCCATCGCCCCGATGAGAACATCGAACCCTCTGCCTAAGGTAAGAGCGAGTTAAACCTTGCTCTTCGTCCGAACTCTGATTCCTGATCGTACACCAGCCTCTGGAAGCCCATGCTCTATCCTCTTCGAAGACCGAGTGTCTTTTCGAGCTTGAGTTCACTCGGAGATCGGTACCTTTTGGTGAAGCACTAGCCTCAGTGCTCGATCTTTTCGTCTCCGAGTTCCGCGACCCCAGTGCTATGATCCTCGAGTCCCATGACCACCTCAGGAAAGGCCTCGGCCTCTCTGGGATGATCATGCTTGCCCTCAGCCTCGATATACCTTTTTGGGCTCGAGTTCGTATATGCACTACCCTTGCAGATCAGAGCTTATCATCATATCAACATTGTCTGCAAGGAGATGGTCATAAGTTGAAACAGGAGATCACAAGACACCCGAATCCTGAGTACTCCTGGGACTCATTTCGTTTCCCTAGGAAGAATTATCCTTTGGATACCTTGTGGACCGTGGTCATGCAGGAGAAAGAAATTACCAAGGTAAAGAGGAGTAGGCAAAGGTCCACAGGAGGGCAGCACCATTGTGGCCATACGAACACTTCGTGACTACCGTCAGAGGTGCCTACACTTTTGACGAACCGAGTATGTCGCCAAGGTGGCTTCCCCCAGATTCTCTATGGTTATATCATGGTTTGGCCAAGGTTGGTATATAGTGGAGGATGAATTTTCAAACTCAACCTTATCCTAGCCTTAAGCCTAAGCCAATCTTTTCCATCTCAGGGAGTCCACCTGGGCCGTCGATCCTGAGACTTGCTGGAGCCCACACGAGAAAGGGGAGGACCAGAGGGGCCCACAGGGGGCCGGCCGAACCCAGGTTCGGCCGAAACCCTGGTGCCGCCTCTCCCCTTCTTCTTTCGCGTGTGCGTCTCATTCTCCTTCCAGAACCCTTCTCTCTGCCACTCGACAAGTTTTCGCATCGCGAAATCCATCTCCTCTACCTCACCATCCTCAACTCATCACCACGTCCATGGCCGGAAGGAGTGTTGTCCCCTTCGACGGCTCCACCTCGTCCACCGGTCCCGGGGCAGGAGGCAACCTCTCCGTCGTTGCCGCCCCCGCTGCGGACCTCGCAATGGTGGTCGGTGTCCTGGATGTTCCTCCGCTCGCCACCATCCCGCCAGGCGGGAGGATTCCAGGCACACCGCCCTCAAGGCGCTCCGCCTCGCCTGGGAAGAGGCACATGAGATGGGTGGCCAGCCCCTACAGCAGGCCGACCACGGCTCAGCTTCACCCCAGGGGGTTGCCGCTCGCTCCACCTAGCACACCTGGATCATCGCTAGCTGGAGGGCAGACGAGCTCAGCGCAGTCCGCTCCTTCACCGCAGCTGCTGGTGACCATAAAGCCGGCACTGCCCAAGGAGAAGGCTCCTGAGGCACGCCCAGCTCCAGTTCTGCCAGAAGAGGAGGAAGACCTTGGCATGGACGACAGGTTGCCACCGCCACCCTACACTAGGAGGTCCAGGGAGCGGACTCGGGCAACCGAGCAACTCCCTAGGCTCTCCTCAGTGGCCAAGCTAACCCCGCTGATGAAGAAATTGGAGGCCAGCATTGAGAAGCTCAGAACTGCTTACTCAGAGCAGAAGTTGGACCTGGCCGAGCTGAGAGACGACATTCGTGACCTTCGCCGCGGCCTTTGTGCGAAGATGAGGAGACTGTTCTCGGCTACGGGGTATGCAGCTCTCTATGATGCCGAGTAGTGGGGATTAGCCCCAACTTTAGTTCATTAGGCGCTAGTCTAGGTTTGATTTCCCTTTGTTTCCCTTTATTTCATTTATTCCTTTTGCATGTGTGTAAGCGCCTAATCAGTTTGTTTGAAACATTTGGATTTGAATAAAGAGGCTCACCGGTCATGTAACCCGGTTTAGCCACCTCTGTGTCATTACTTTGGCCTCTTTGATTTAGAGGACATCTAGGTTCGAGATAGTGTGGGGGAAGAGCCACGACTCTCCCAATGCAGGCACACGTTTTCCGTACGTACCCACTGCGAGCACTCCGCGCTAGCCGATCGATCACCTACCGAGAACCTGAACGGGACCCGCACGAGTTCACTCCTGTGGAGAGCCTCTCACGGTTCATCTCCCATGCATAGCGCCGGTTTGCATCTCGACAACTCACTCTCTTTCGTTCCTGAGTTTTATAAGCTATATCTATCTATCTCTAGACTAAAACTCGAATGATGATGCTAAAGATCACCCAGCTCGCTTGTACCAGAGTAGACTTACATATGTTTTATTCCTTATTATCTACCGGATGCTTGTGAACCATAATCTCCCTAAGGACAAGCATGTTCACCTAAGTAATTGACAAGTATGATATGGCTGGATGATATGATCTGTTGCTCTGATGACTCTCTTGGGGAATTTATTTTTTGAAAACTCAAAACCTCTTGGAAAGGCTCCTCTTTGATATGCCTCCGTCCCATTAGAGCCATATGATCTTTGTAGGTAAAAACCTTCGATTCATATGTTGCTTGTTATTGCTTTGAGCTTTGTCAAATTCTGTGACCCTTGTGAGAATTCTTTTCATTACTTTCATGATCAAGATTTATGTGCACCCCACCTATTTCCCCTTGCTATGCTTCTACACTGGAAGTTAGCATTGTATCATTTATCCATTTCATAAAAATAAAGCTCCATATGCGGTGTGACATCTCTCTCCAGAAGTGTCCTTCAAAAAAAAGAGACATGGGCTATGAAAAAAAAGAAAGATACATGCTCAAGGCATGATGAAAAAAAGAGAGAGAAAGAGAAAGAATAGCCCATGTCCAAAATAAAGGAGGAATAGGAGAGAGATGAGATCATGCAAAAAGGAGTTCCATATCATAGATGGTAATAACTAGTGTCCATTCCGGGGCTAGTGTCCACCTTACCATCAACCCACAGTTCTCACCATATATATGTATGGTAATATCTAGCACCCATTCCGGGTCTAGTATCCACCTTACCATACACACCATAGCCATACCGGTGCACATCTTGATCTGATGGTATGATTTGATTTTCTCTGTGGATCCAGTCTTTGACTTTGCAAAATAGGTGATGCAAGTATGCTTTCTCTTAATCCTACCCTGAGCTCCACATATAGCCAACATTAGAAGTAGGATGAAGAAAGGCAAATGCCTTGGTGAGGACATATACACATTGAGCAATCTGAGAGAATCAAATGAGAAAGCCACCAAGAGTTTTGTTTATGAAAAACTTGCAAAACCCCAAGGTGTTTATCATCAGATGCATAAGTGTCTTGATTCACAGCTGTTCTACTTTTCAATCACCCAAGGGAACATGATAGCCACTACACAGGGGTTCACAAGAGCAAGGTATGACTTGGAATATCTCTTATGTTTTTCTTACTCCTTGGTATTCATGACCCACTTGGCTTTGTTTCCCCTTCACTGGGGACGAGCAAAGGTCAAGTGTGGGGGTGTTGTTGACGGTCAATATTTACCATTTTCAAGGCCGTCAACTCCTGCAAATTTAAGCATGAATAGCACATTCACACTAGAATAGGAGCTTAAACTCATACTTTCCACCAGTGTCGATGTCTATTCGAATGCAGGTATTTAGCATAAGAAATGGGAGGAATCCATGCACTTTCACTCTACTCCAATCCAAGGCACTCAAATGCTGGCCAATCAAGGGCTGCCACATGGATTCTCCTGGATCCATGATGTCACCAATCCATGTGAGGGACTCTCGACGAATCATACGCTGCCACGTCAGCATCACATGGATCCATGGCCCACTTTGCCAACTAAACTGCCAGGAAACGTGCCATGCACGGAGGAGAGGCATTAGGGCCCACATGGAAGTGAGCCAGACGAAGCACAAGCCAGAAGGCTGGCCTAGGGTTTCGGCCGACCCTAGGATCGACCGAACCGACCTAGGGTCAGTTGATCCTCCCCCTCCACGTGTTTCTCACTCATTGGTCCTTGGCTGCATTCCCGGGTGTTTAGGGGCACTTTGAGCCCCGGAGCAAGCCTCCTCCTTGTCTATAAATAGGAGGGGAGGGGCTCCATTTCACTCACACCACCAAGCTCTCAAGTTCCACTTCTCTCTTGTGTAGCTCTCTCTCCCTCTCTCCAATTCTGCCCATGAGAGGTGATTCTCACCTCTATATGGTAGAATGGTGATGAGGAGATATCTAGATTAGGATTAGTTGAGAGGTAGAGTAGGGGTAAGGAGTGAGTTGATGTCCTCATGGATGCTTGTTCTTCATTTAGATCGAAGTGAGTATTTCAGCATTTCTTATTTAGACTACAGTGGACATCATGCATGATTGATTTGTTCTTGTGTTCGTGGCTCATTCATAAGTTAGAGGCTTGTGTTCTTCATGACACAAGGCTTCGATCCTTTAGATCCAGAGCCGTAGTTCATTTACTTGTTTGCATGCTCTGATCCTGTTTAGTTAAGTAAGTCCGTTGTATCTCGTTTAGCTGCATCCATAGCTTCCTTTCTGCTCCCAGTTCAATGATATGATCTAATTCCGATCTTTCCCTTGTTCGTGGGACCGTATCTATACGGTTGCTATAGTGTAGTTTGCGGGTCAACAGACGTAACCACACTATAGTGTTTATCTGGGGTACAGACGTGGTGTCTGGGCCCTGGTTTTCCTGCGAAGACCACGTACGATCGTAGCATAGAGGTAGCCCGCAGTGGTGACAGCCTGTTGGACCCTTTGTCAACCCTCTACGTCGCGTACCGAGTTGGGCTCGCTTGCCAGCACCTTGGAGTGTTGTCGTCCCGCGGGGATGACTGAGACCTGACAGAATACATCTTGAGAGCTAAGTCCCTTAAGGAAGTGCTTCTTGTATCCCGACCTATCCCAGTGAAAGCTGGTGTCCTTGGATAGACCCTCTCTGGTTACTCACCGTCCTAGGAATGAAACCCGACGAGAATACTCATTCTCCTAGGGAGAAGTACTACAACGGTGTATCCATGCGCTTGCGGATTCGTTCGCACTCGTCAGTCTACCCGGGAGTTTCTTACATGATCACGCTAGTGCGCCAGTGGTGGTGACGTTAAGAAACGCCAACACCCCCTGATAGAAAAGCTCGTCCTCGAGCTTGAAATCTGGAAATTGCTCCTTGAAGTCAGCCAAGTCCTGCCAAGTTGCTTCAGCTGCTGCACGGCCCTCCCACTGAATCAGGACCTCCCAGTAGCCTTTAGTGGTTTAGGTTGCACCACCTTAGCAGGAACAGGTACCACACGGCCATGAACTAATGGCGGCAAAGGAGTGATTGTTGTTGGAGCATCCCCCTCGAACTTCTTGAGAAACACTACATGGAACACATCATGAATACGTGCTCTGGAGGGAAGACGCAGACGGTAAGCAACCGGCCCAGTCTGCTCACTTACTTGGAATGGTCCGTAGTACCGTGGAGCAAGTTTGGCATTGGTTTGCTCCCTAATAGGCACTGCAGATCGTTGGTGTAGTTGGAGCCAAGCCCACTCGCCCACCTCAAACTCCAGAGCCCGATGCGCTTTGTCATACGACGTCTTCATGAAATCCTGACCTTGAAGAATATGTTCCCTGACTTTAGGGAGGAACTCATCTCGATGAAGGAGCTGCTGATCAACTGCCACCACTCTTGCTGCAGCAGGCTTATAGGACATAAGAGCAGACGGATCACAGCCAAAGACGACCCTAAATGTTGTTGTCTCCAACACAGTTTGAAAGGAGGTGTTGTAACAAAACTCTGCCCATGGAAGCCACCTGAGCCAGCTGTGTGGTCGATCACCGGCGAGGCAGCAGAGATAAACTGCTAACACCCTTGTGGTTACCTCTGATTGGCCTTCTTTTTGTGGTCTAAAAGCTGAGCTGAGCCGGCAAGTTGTCCACACACACATTTCATGCACATGTGTATGAACACAAGGCTGTTCAAGTATTCATGTTTTCATGGAAGTAATTTACAAATACTTTACATGGTGTAGAAAGTAACATTTCGTTAAATTGCACATACCAGATGTAACTTTGTGTTTAAAAATTCATGTTAGTATACTCTAATTCTGGCATTATCATATACATGCATTTCAGTGAATGCATTCATATAGCTCTCTCTTTCTCATGTCTTATCATCTAACTTACATCTTAGTAACATTTTTCCAGTTTGAATATTGTACAAACTATCTAACTATGGTTGTCCATTGTATTTTTTTTTCAGCTAATGACACTACTGTGACCTCACCACCCAATTCTGACGAGCAACCTGCTTGTAATATTGTAGAAGCACAAGGTCTTGTAGCTGAAGTTCCAGAAACCCTAGACGATGGTGAATCTGAGGGGAAAGATGTCGTGGTTGACGAGGAAGTAAACGATGAATATAGTACACAAGCTTCAGTGCATAGCTTTATTAGCTTGGGCATGCCAACCCAGCTAAGTCAACCTGCAGCAAGCATTATGGATAATGAGTTTGACACAGGTCTGTTTTTTTAATGTTAGTTTTGTTTTTTTAATGTTAGTTCTTTTCTTGCCTTTTTCTGTCCTATTCAGTACATTAGCTTTTACTTTTTTCAGTTTTTACATGAAGTAACTAACCAGCCAATGCAACTTTGTTAGAAGTAGCTTTTGGAAGAAATTTAATAAAAACATGGAAGTAAGCCACATCTAAAACCGAAAAGCTAGGTTTTTTAATTAAATAATTTAAGCATTTTTTTCAGATTCTTAGTGTGATTTTTTAGCTGAAACTATGTGTTTTTTCTGAAACTGAAATTTAGGAGTTCTTATATTGCTGAAACTATTAAGATAATTAATCTTACATGTAATGCAATGCCCCCCCCCTACTGAAACAATAACTGTACTGCAAATTATTTAATGGGTTTTCACTTTGTCTACAGGAGGTTATAATCTTGTAAATGAAGTTACACACAACATTAAGGTGATGGATCTGCACACTACCATATCTGACAAGCACGTTTCAGGAGACCTTGAGCTCCAGTTGTCAGAAACAATATCCAAGTTGAAGTTTCAAAAGAGGAAGCCTCTTGACATAGAAGAAACAAGAGGTGTCAAGATAGCAAAGGTACAAAATGTCACTGAAGGTGTGACAGGATGTATGCAAGAACCTGAGATGGATAAAGGAGTTGGCAGCCATGCAGATGATCCCATGACTACACATGACAAAGCCCCTATTTCCAGGTTTTTAGATGATTCTAGCCCTCACAAGATTGGCCGCATTCTGTCTTTCAATTGCACTGGGTCTGACAACAGCAAAGACAAGGATGCAACTCCAGCTCAAATACAATCTATAGCTGCAGGTTTGAAGGACAAAAGTCTTGCTCTGTTCTCATTTGAGGCACCATCTTTTAGCTTGGGGATCAGTGATACATCATCTCAGGAGACCAACAGCCAAGCACAAGGAGATCCTAACAAAAAACTCTGTCGTATGACTTTCAGAAGGACTTTGCAGCTGCCCCCTTGCCCTCCAATTTCTGGTTCAAAGCCAAGTGCCCAAGTACAAGAGTGTGGCATCACAGCGAACAAAGTAACAGAAAGCGAGGTTGATAGCAAGGTCATTATTATTGGGTCTGAAAGCCAAGAGCATGGCATTGAAGGAAACCCAATTGAAGTCGATTCCCAAAGCCAAGATGATCAGTATGCGACCAAGGCAACACTCAACAGAGAGTACATAACAGATGAAGAGCTGCTTATGCTGGATCCTACATTCAACCCAAATGTTGTTCAACCTATTGATG
Source organism: Cenchrus fungigraminus (assembly GCA_036936925.1). Taxonomy (NCBI): domain Eukaryota; kingdom Viridiplantae; phylum Streptophyta; class Magnoliopsida; order Poales; family Poaceae; genus Cenchrus; species Cenchrus fungigraminus. The sequence continues at coordinate 128,670,179 of CM072779.1, forward strand.
TACCTACAGTGCACAATGAAGTGACCAGAGAAGAGCCCATTGCAAAAGATGATGGAATCACTCCAGTCCCACATGTCCGTCACCAGAGGGTTACCAAGCCAGCACCATGGAAAAGATCACCATACATTGATTACAACAAAAGGAATGCATACACAGTCTCCAAATATGAGCAGGAAGCATATAACCAAATAACAAGATTTGGAAGGCATAGTAGATCCAAAAAGAACAGGTATGCTACTATTTTTCATTTTTTGCTGTTGATTATGCATTTTTTCACCTATTGTTTGCTATAGCTTTTCATTTCCTTTTTTCAGCTACATAATAGTCAACTATGGTGATGTGCATACCACTTTGTGTGACTTTGCTGATTCATTGAAGCCCAGAGGAGAACTATCCACTGAGACAGCAGATTGTGTCCTTCATGTCCTAAAAGGCTAACTGAAGCCAAAAGGAAAATTTGTAATGTCCCATAGGATTACTGTAAGTTTTTGAGCATTCATATATCTTGTTGACACAACACATTTAGCAAATATCCTTTTTATGCTGATTAAGAAATTCTGATTTTATTATGCTAGACTTTCGCCATGTCTGGTCAGCTAGAAAGGAGAGAAATGAAGAGTAGTTTCAACTTCTCCAACCGCCTTGATCATTATAATCTAGTCAGTAATCTGTTTTGTGTTTTCATATCATTTTCTCCACATTTTTTCTCTGATCCACTCACTCATGATGTTCTTGCTTCTTTTTATCTTTTTTTCAACAGGTTTTCTTCCCTGTACTCCAAGTCAACGAATCTGAGGGTATCAATCATTGGTTTCTTTTGGTGCTCAACCTAAGGGCTCAGCGCTTCGAGGTGATGGATTCCATCAGGGACGCATCAAATCAAGCTCTCCTAATAATCACAAACAAGATAATGCATAACATCAAGTCTTTGTGGAAGGAACATCATGGAAACTCAAGAATTGACATCAGCCAATATGAGTTGCTTTATGTCGATGCTTCCAAGCAAAGCACTGTGTAAGCTATTATTACTTTGTCTTTACTGCACACAAATATCATTGATTTACATGAGATAGGAAGCCACCTGCCCCTAATTCATAACACATAGGATGTAATTATTGATTCATTTAGATGATATAGCAAGCAGTGCGCCCCTGATCTGTTTTTGAGCATGTATCTGAATTACATATGAAGTAATTAATTCTCTTGACTAGAAGCAGCTAGGAAGTAACTATTAACTCATTTACATGAGATAGAAAGTAACAGGCCGATAATCTGTACTACACAGGAAGTAATTACTCATTTTTCCACACGATATAGGATGTAAGATGTACTTTTTTTTGTTCAGTGTGTTATCTATTTTTTGCTTTCCTTTTTTTTCGGTTATGATTGTGGATTCTTTACGCTTAAATACATTGAATACTAGGACGGGAAAACCATGCCACTAATTGACCAAGTTGATATGTGTAATATCAGAATAAAATTCATGTCAACAATGCTCTATTACAAAACTAATCTTGTTACTTGGCATCAAGTGCTCAAGAGTTAAGAAAGGTAACAATCAAAGCTTTTGATGCTCTATTTTTTTTCTTTTTGCTGTTAATGCCTTGATCCTTTTTATCTGTCTATGAAGCACCTACACATTTTGATGCTCCTCTGACTAGGAAGTAACACCTCATTATTACTATATTACTATGAAGTAATTGTCAATGGTTCTTATCTGTCTAGAAAGTAACATCTCATGTTTGTTACACATTTTGGAATGTTTTTTGTGATGCTTGTTGGTATCCAGAAACTGATGCTTTTGTTATAGTTCTAGCATTTTATATGGGACAACATTTTCACACTCATATGTTTTTGTGACTTTTCTATGAATATATATATGAAGTAACTAATTATTAATTTACACCAAACAAGAAGTAACCAACCACCAATACACATGAATTACAAAGTAACTTATCGTAATATGGAACATTGCAGGAAGTAACTCCTGAAATTTTAATGCATAATAGCCATTATAGTAGTCTTTGCCCCATAACTGAGGGATGAAGATGTGTATTTTGCTGTACATAAAGCATAGTTTACAGCCGGGACAAACTATAGTAAGTTATAAAATCATGTAACAAACTATAATAAGCAAAAAAAACTCTCAGCCTATGCTTCTGTAGACATTCTACTTCTTATTCAACATGTTCTCACACTTGTCCGCCATGTGCTTTTTTGATCCACAAACTGTACAAATGATTGTCTTAAGGGGTTGCTTCTGATTTGGCTGCATACCCACATTCTCCACGTCATTTGACCATCTGCGCAGGTACTGATCTGGGATCTCCTCAATGTATAGTTGTGTCATGATTTTTAGGATATGACAGCAAATTATCCCATCCCTCTTCATCTTTGCACACTCACAAACATAGTTCTTCGCATCCACATCAGCATAGACCATGTATTCTCTACGTCCATATCCAAGCACAAAACCTTTTGTTGGCGTCAAGGTGTAGGTTTTATCAGATTGGTTTGTGATTTTGTAACCTGTTGACAGTTTCAGCTCATGCTGAAACTTGAAATATATGGACCTTGTGTAGAATTTGCAGACTTATTCTTCAAAAGGATATCCACTTAACAACTGGATTGGCACCTTCTCCATTGAAGTAAAATCGTTTTCATCCTCAACACTCCAAATTTTCTCCTGAATCTTAATGTACTGCTTCACAAAGTTAAGCATGCTCATTTGCGGGTTCACATATCGTTTGAGAACAGCATTGAACCCCTCGCTGCGTGTTGTGCTTTGAATGAATGGGAAGAAGGTTTCAATGTAGTATGCTGGAATATAGCACTTCCTTAGGTCAAACAGATACCGCAGATTAACATTATCACCGGCTGCGTGCTTCTGTATTATACCAGTCCATCTAGTCTCAAACTCAACATCGCTAACACTATAGTCCATGCACTCATTTAGTTCTGCAGTCATTCCCGGTTTCTTCTTCAAGTATGTACCCAGAGGACCTTGCCCCTTGTTGACTATATGCCATCTACAGTTCCTGTGAACTGTATCCGGAAACACCTCGACGATAGTTGCTGCCATGGCCTGGTCCTGATCGATAATGATTGTCTTGGGAGGGACACCACCCATTGCTTTCACAAAATTGGTAAACAACCACTTGAAGCTTTCTGTTGTTTCATCCTTCATGAACCCGCATCCTAGCTGGATTGTTTGACTATGGTGATTTATCCTAATAAACGGTGCAAAGGGCATCTTGTAACTGTTTGCCATGTATGTAGTGTCAAATGAGATACAATCGCCGAATTCTTTGTACGCTTCTCTTGCTGCTCCCTCTACCTAGAACAAGCTCCCGGCCCTGTCCTTTTTGTCCAAGTCCACCATAGAATAAAAGTTTGGACCATCTTTCTTCAGCTCCTCAAAGTATGACAATGTTTCTGTCATGTCTTCATATCTTGACCCTCTCCCAAGCTGTGCCTTGTAGTTAGATATGTCCTTCTTCACGAAGGGAGTCAACCGGTGGCCTCCGTATATTTCTGTCATGATTTGCATCATCCTGCCTGATGAAATATTTGCATCGGGCAGCAGCTCTATGAATTTTCTCTCCTCATCCGGGATACCCCTTTGTGACCTTAGGAACCTCTTCAGCTCGAACTTGTGACAAACTGGATGGTTGTGCTCCTCATGGAAGGTTGTAACATGCCACTTCCCATCTCTTTTGTTCATGGTTAATCTCGTTGTGCACCCAGTTTTGACAGTCTTGTTCCGTTTCCTCTGCTTCACAGCTGGCCCATCGGTATCCTCTATGTTTGACCCATTCTTGTTGCACACAAACATAACCTTGTCCTTCTCACCCTGCTTTTCCCTTTTCTTGGAGCTTCCAATCTTGATGGAGAATCCAACCTTTTTAGCATACCTGTTGTAGCTCCTCTTTGCTTCCTCCCAAGTATCATAAACCTTGGAAGTCAGCACAAACGGATCGGAGGGTGAACAGATTAGTTCCTGTGACTGCGACTCAACCTCATCTCCATCTGAGTCCTCACTGTCCAAGGTCTGCCCTGTGGCAACTGTGCACTGTGTGGTACTCACCGTGTTGCCTGAGCACACACTGGTAGGATGTAACTCATCGATAGGAAGTGAGTGAGGAGGGGGAAGTATCTCTGCCTCACTAGACTCTCTCAATAGCTGATTAGCTTCATCTTCCCAGTCAGATTCTGGCACAGCTTCATTGAGATCAAACAAGGTCATACCTGCATTTTCCATAAAAACAAGGTAGGGATCAACATGAATGCATGGACAGTTCAGATAATTTTTTTGCACATAAATCTGATGCTGCATTGATTTTTTCAGAACTATTCTGATATGGATGTTACTTTGCTGCATTTTTGACAACTATTTGATATGGATGTTACTTTGCTGTATCTGAATGTTACTTTGTTGTATCTAAATGTTGAATTGCACTAGGGAATCTGCTTGTGTGCTGACACCTGCTTGACAACTATTTAATCTGGTTTTTCCTTTGCATTTAACAGGGGGGCACCTAAATCTGATGGATCTGTACAGGATGCAATGCTAGAGAATCATCCAATCATCATGCACCTAAATCTCACGGATCTGTACAGGATGCAATGCTAGGGACTCAAAAATCAGGATGCAAGTCCTTACTTTTTTTTGTCAATCCTATGTGTTTGAATGCAAAATCACCAGTTGTTGTGGAGAAGATTACTTTTTGCTTGGGAAGAATGCTAACCTGTAGTCTTCATCATGTTGCTTTTGTGATCTTTTTTGCTTCTTTTCTGTTGCTGATATACGCCTGGAGTTGTCGCAGCGGCAGCGGCGGCGGACGGAATCCACGCCGCGCTGCTCCGATGCAGAAACTCCAGACGGATTGTTGTCTTCTTCTTTTCATTCATTATTGGTACATTATGTACTTTTGCTGGGCCGGCCCATATTTGCCCGACGTGTTCAGGCCGTGGCCTTTTTGTCTCTGTTTTTTTTCCCACGCGCGTCGCGCTCGTTTTTCCAGCGCGCGGCGCGCTCATTTTTCCCGCGCGCGGCGCGCTCTATCTTTTCCCATGCGGCGCGCTCTATCTTTTCCGCGCGTGGTCCCGGGGCGGGCGGGGGCGGGGCGCGCTCTATCTTTGCCATTTAGAGAAAGTTTGCTAATTAGGGAAAGGTTCTCCCCGTAAGACTAAAAGGAGAGGGGTCTCCGTGTAGTCGCGTCCTTGCAAAAATCAAGAATGATGCCACTGCTTGGATGGCAGCAAGGGCCAAAACACCTAGCAAAACTTTTAGGGTGGGACTAGCTGACTTTGTAATTCTCCATCTATATTAGTGAAATAGGCATAGTCTCGTGTCGTTGGTTAAAAAAGGTAATTGATGGATCTCTAATTTGAATTGTTTATTATGATTGTATCTTCAGCACATCAGCAACAAAACCTTCAACATTTCTTGCAATCAAATTGTTAAACCCACCTTATTTTTTTTTTGCGGCAAAGAGAGAGCTTTATTAACTAGACAGGGGGATTACAATCGTTACGTAGCAGGTTCAGAACACACGCAGGCACCTCCCCTATCCATACCGCCGAATGACTATTTCGTCTAGCTAACTGGGCTAATTCATTAGCAACTAAGTTCTCTCTCTCAACCTGTACTACCTTCCAATCCGCCAGCAAATGACCATGAGCCTTAGCTTCAGCAATGATAAAGCCAAGATTTGATCTGTCTACTCTCCCTTTTAAAGCAGTGATCACTCGTGCGCAGTCAGATTCTAGGATCACCGGCCCTGTAATCTAATGGACAGCTAACCTGAAACCTTGCACAACCTTACCTTCACTGTCCCTCGCCAGGATGCCAGTTCCGGCAGCACCCGTTTGGAGTACAAAAGAACCATCCACATTTATTTTAGTCCATCCCTCTGGTGGTGGTAACCAGGATTTGTCATTCTTATTCCTAGTATTTCCATTATCTCCAACTTTCAAGCTACCCATTATACTGCTTGGCCGTCCTTTTCTTGGTGCATCAACAATTTCGTCCAGAGAGATGTCCATGGTTAGTAGAGCATGCACCAATTCAAGAATACCAGAAGGGCCTGACTGATGTACGAGATTATTATGTGTTGTCCATGCTCTCCCTAGAATCAGTTTTACCCGGTCCCTTTGCACACTTGGAATGTTATATATCAAGCAGAAGGAGCAGCCAATCTAGCCCTGTATATTTGAACTGTTCTGCATCCGGAAGGAGCCAATGATCCCTCATGGCCATGCGTAGTCCCCTCGCCTGTGGGCACATCACAGTGGCATGGTAGCTCGATTCGTCCTCCCTATTACAGATAGGACAGCAAGCATCCGCGCCAATGTGTCTCTTAAATTTGCTTTGTTGCATGGTAGCACATTCTTGGACAATTTCCAAGCAAAAACATTCACCTTGGGAGGAACATTACCACTCCATATCAGAGTCCGCAACTTACGCTCGCCATTGGGTGCAGCACTTGAGGCTTGACTGTCCTGAAAATTCTTATGCTTGAGAGCCAGGCTATATGCGCTGCGAACTGTGAATATTCCTGTTTTCTCCATATTCCATGCTATGAAAACATCGGTAGGTCTTGTTGGTAGTTTTATCTTTGCGATAGCATCCTGTTTTCTCCATATTCCATGCTATGGAATCATCGGTAGGTCTTGTTGGTAGTTCTATCTTTGCGACAGCATCCGCATCCGAAATATTGAAAGTGCTTATCAATCTGTCATAATCCCAATTTTTACCCGACGAGTCTAGCAGCTCCGACACCCATCTGAACATGCATCGTCCTTGTCGGGTAGTTATTCTTCTTGACACATCTTTTGGAATCCATGGATCCCTCCAAATTCGAACCTGGGAGCCATTTCCTATCCTCCAGATGATTCCCTCCTTTAGAAGCTCGAGGCCATGTATTATTCCTTGCCAGGATGATAAAGGATTAGAGCTGAAAGCTGTATCAACTAGTGATCCTCGCGGGTAATACTTTGCCTTAAGAACTCGAGCACATAGACTGTTTGGGGAGTCAATTAGACGCCATGCTTGCCTGACCAACATAGCCTGATTAAACAGATGAACATCTTTGAAACCCATTCCTCCACAGCACTTCTTTTTTTATCATCTCCTCCCATGCAATCCACGCCATCTTCTTCTTGCCATTTTCAACACCCCACCAGAATTGTCTGATAATGCTGGTTAGATCATCACAAAGCCCGAAAGGCAATTTAAAAACAATCATTGCATATGTTGCTAGAGCTTGAACGACTGCTTTAATTAATACCTCTTTTGCTGCAGCTGACATATTTTTCTCAGAATAATCCTTTAGATGTTTGCCGAGTCTCTCCTTTAACGATTGGAATCTATCACCTTTCATTCTACCCCCTGGAGTGAGGAGACCAAGATATTTTTCAACCAAGACTGTTCGGCCCACCTCTAGAATTTGACAAACGGCTGCACGATCCCCCTCATGTCTTTCAGTTTTGAACATGATTGAGCATTTATCAGTATTTATTAACTGACCCGAATTGCTCACATAGATGTCCAGAATATTTTTAACTTCATTGGCCTGCTGTGGCACCGCTTTAAAGAAAAGGAGTGTATCATCCGCAAATTGGAGATGTGAAATTCCAGGTGCCCTCCTGCATATTTTTAGCTCCTGCAATCGTCCTTCCTGTACCTTAGCATTGATCAGTTTTGATAAACCATCAGCAACAAAAAGGAATAGATAAGGCGAAAGTGGATCTCCTTGGCATAATCCCCTTGATGGAGTAAAAGGTGTTGAAAGAGCACCATTGAAGCAAACCATATAGCGGACCGATGACACCCATGTCATTATTCGATCCACCGCTGGAAGAACCTCCGGACTTTGCCTCTCCTCCTTTAGAGATCCCATCAGCAAACTTGATCCTTTTGGTCTGCTGGCCATCAACGCGAGCAACAAGAGTAGCAGATTGCCATGCGACACTGTGGTGTGACGATTTGGAATCCCCGTTGGCACCTCAGCTGCTCTCCCGGATCTGGTTGTTCTCTGGCTCTTCCTGGTGACGGGCTCCATCGGCGTGGCACTTGTTCTCTCGGCGCTGCTGCACATGCCTGCTCTCACAATGTTGCTGCACGTCCTTGACCTCGCGATGCTCCGGCACGTCCTTGCTCTCGCGGCGCTCCGGCGCGTCCTTGCTGTCGCGGCGTGACGAGGATCCAGACTTGCTAGGCGTCATGGGTGTTGTAGCACGGTTAAACACAGTTCGGATGAATACGGAGTACGGCTCGTCAAGAAACGAAACTGCTAATCTGCATAAGCAAACAAAATACGAAGAAGCAATGAACACAAGTACCCTCACCGAGAAAAAGGACTCTTGCGGCACTTGGCGCTGGAATGAAAGACGGCGAGATGTTGACGTGGCCGGTGGTGTTTGTGCTCGATGACCCTCTAGGGTGAGTATTTATAGTCTCGAAAGCATACAAGATTATGATGAAGTTTGTTGGCAGATGAAAACAAATAGCTGAGAGAAAAGTTGTGCCTGTTGCGCAAGATATGAGCGCCGCCGGTCATCTGGATGTGTACGCGCTTTGCCAAGATTTTGTGGCGTTTGGAGTTAACAATGTACAGCACGTATTGCACGCCGGAGAAGATGAACATGTTGAAGTATATTCTAACTTGCCAGTTACAACACTCGTCAGCGTGCCGAAGTACAAAAAAATCAGTATCACCAAGTTGAGTTCGAGTGACTCCGTACTCCAACTCTACTTGGTGAGGGGGCATTTGTTCGACAAGACTTTTGTGCATATATACAGAAATATTATTTGAAATATGCTCATGCATGTATTATGGGAGAAGCAATCAACATTCACGTACAAGTTTTAGAGTACGTGTATACACATACTCCTGCACTCTTGCCGCCGAAATACGTACACACATATATCTATACTATAAGGAGCGAAGACAATTGAAAACTTTTCTCACCTAAATCGGACCCACCTTACCCCTCACGCCGGACCCACATGTCATATGTTTTTGGAAGTGGATAGGGTGGAAGGACTATGAAGTACCAAAAAATCGCAATTTGGAGAGTGTTTCTGCCAAAAACGAATTTTTTTTCTCACCCACGACTTGTGTACCCGCCCCTTGTACCCACCGGGCCCACGTTTCTGTTGAACTTGTCCGGTCGCTGCCCGCTTGGCTAGCACCTCTGCAGCTGCGCTCCGCTCCCATGTGTGCCGGCCCCCTCCCCCTCCGCATCCATCGCCGTCCGAGCTGATCCCGCACCCCCCTCCGCTACCACCGCCGCCGAGCCCGCGAGTCGACCTCCGTGTGGGGGAGCCCGTTCCCGGAAGCGGCTCCGGCGAGCGCACAACCCCAACCTCCGCGCGGTGGACCTCGACCCCGGGGGCCGCGCCCGCGACTCGGCCTCCGTGTGGGGGAGCCCGTTCCCGGAAGCGGCGCCGGCGAGCGCACGGCCCAAACTCCGCGCGGTGGACCTCGACCCCGGGGGCCGCGCCTGCGTGCTCGCAACCCCGGCCTCCCCGTAGGCGGTGGAGGCGTGCCCGCGGCACCGGACTCCCTCTGTGCGTGGAACTCGACCCCGGGAGGCGGAGCCGACGAGCCCACGACCCCATCCTCCGCGCGGGGGACCTCGACCCCGGGAGCGGCGGCGGTGTGCCCGCGACACCTTGCGCAGGTGGCCGGAGCCACACCTTGCCCTGCCGCGCCACTCGCCAGAGCTGCCGCCCCCTGCCGGTTGCCTCGCCGCTCGCCGGTGCAGGCCGTCTTGCACACTCGGACACCCTTCGGCTCCACTTACCTAGACGGACGACACCGCACTGAGGCGGGTCCTCGTTTCATCCGGTAGCGGCGGCGGATCCCGTGCGTCTTCCCTCCCTCTCCGCGCTGCCTCCTCGCGCCGCACCCTCTCTCCCGTGCTGCTCCCTTCTTCCCCACCCAATTTCTTCCAGTGTCGTACATCATTCCGCGAGGTTTCGTTGACTTCCGTTTTCCAATCTCACCTTTCTTCCCTTTTTCCAATCTTGATTCCCAATTGCGCACTGGAGCCTGATGGCTGGTGGATAGAGAGAGAGCCCAACAATCAGGCTAATTCTTCACCAACTCGAATTCCGGCGCCGCCGCATCCTGGATTGGAATCCCTGCCGCCGCCACGAGCTGTTGCTCCAACACCATCGCCACCACAAGCTGCTGCGACACCAAGGCCACCACCATATGCAGCATGGTGGACAGAATGAGGAGCTGGGGTACCGGAGTTCAGTCATCTTTACATATCCATGGTCACTTCCCTCGTCTTGGATACCTCTATTTTTAATTTATTTTTGCATATGCAACATACTTCGTGAAGGTTAGCAGTATGCATATTTTTATTTTCTGAACTACTTCCTGAATGTTGACATGGTTGTATTTTCAAGTGGTGATATGATGGATGGTGCCTTGTCGATTGGAGAAACTGGAAGGCAACATTTGTATCTCTGAATAGGAAACTTTTGTATCATTTTGGTCTGAAACCAACACTGAAGGCAAACCTCTATTTTTTCTATACTTTGCACCTTGTAGGATTGACGTAGGTTTTTCTTGGTCCTTTTTTTGCCAAATGAAATACCACCCATGTATTTTCATTTATCAAAGACTGTGAAATAACCACATATTTTGTGAGACTGTTTATTATGATATATATTTATTTATCTACATGATTTTTTAACATGAGAGACAACCACATGGTTTACTATGCAAAAGGATAAAGTCATGTGTGTGTTAAAGCTGTAAAATCATACCGTTCCTTTAATTTATGAATATTAAATAATAGTTTGGATACAAAATTGGCAACTGGAACTGAATGAGTGCCACCACAATGCTTGGAGCAATATTTTTCTGCCCTTTTAATACAAATGCTTGGAGTACTCACAAACCACAATAGTTATAGATGCTATCAAGCATGGATTAGATGCATAACTTGTTCTGTAAAGCATGTGTATTAAATGTTAATAGTGCAGTCAGATTTCTGATGTTTTTTATGGCTTTGATGCCATGTGCATAAGCCTGTGAGAAGTGATGGATAACTGTTGTCCTGAGTTTGGAGCTGTGGATATTTAGAATGTAGTGAAGAAAGGTACTGGAGATTGGAAGAAGATTGTAGAAGTCTTTGGGGACGATTTTTTTTGGATGATGGAGAAATTGACTGACCTCGCTTGGGGCAAATTGTGTTTGTGTTCTAACCAATCAAATGCTAACTTCTTATTTATAGTTATTGACTAATAGGATTTATGTTTTGGGTCATAAGTACTCCTATCCTGATGATTGCATATAATAATTATTTCTAATTGCAGCTTGCGTGCTTGCCTAAAGGTTTTTGTTGAGCTAATGGATCTCATTGTAGTGATTTAAGGTAACGTTATGTAGTGTGAATGCATTTTTCACTATTAGAACCTGTGGGTAAAAGTGTACGTGTTGCAGTAGAACATGTGGGTAAAGTATTACACAGTACTCCCTCCGTACTCAAAATAATTGACGTACTGTGCCAAGAGGCCATTTTCACAATAGCTGACGTCCTAGGCGCAGGAGGGTGTTTTTGGACGGGATTACCCCTCTTTCGCTCGTTCTGTTCCGTTGCGACGCACCGCATTCAACGCGCGTGAGCCCCTCTTACTCTGCCCGCATTAAGACCATCCACACCGGTGCTCCTCTACTTCTTCATTCAAAACAGAATATGCTGTCCTGGTCATCTAGATTCTATCATTTATATTTCCTTCTTCCGCATTCGTCATCCTTCATATTTCTTCTTCATCCCAACAACCCACTCGTGGGCCCACATATCAGCCGCCGCCCCCCTCATTTTACTCCCAACGCCCTAGCTCCCTTGTTTCCTCCGCCCACCCCACCCCTACCGGCACCGGAGTCTCTCTCTGCCTCCTCTCTCCCTCCGCCCCTTCCCCATCGGCGACGGCGCACCGGCGGCCTCCCTTCCTCCCAAGCTCCACTTCTCCAGTCCTCCTCGAGCTCCCCTGCTCCGTCCCCTGTTCGGTCAGCGGCAGCCGGCTCCGTGGGAGGGCCGGGCGGTGGCCACATCCCGCTCAGATCCGGCGGCGGCGACTCGAGTTTGACGTTGGGAGCACGGTGCCAGATCTACCGCCGTCGTCGTCGACTGCTCAAGCTCCGCCCCCGCGCTCGCCTCGGCACAGCTCGTGGGTGCGCGGAGCAGAGGCGCGGCCTCGAGCGGCGGGAGGAGCTCCGGCGCTCGAGTGGGGGCGCGATGCGAGTGTAGTGGCGCAGCCGACGGGGTCCACAACCGCGGCACGCCTCGAGGACTGCGCCGGCGGTGGGAGCAAGGCGGGGCCTCGTCGATGCTGGAGGTACAAGGACGACACGTCGCCGCGCCCCTCCACCCTCCCCAGCTCTTCCTCCGCGACGGGCGCCGCCGCTGGATCCGGGGCTCTGGTGGCGGCGCGAGGTCGACGAGGCTCCTCGCGGTCCCGGCGGGCCCGACCGCGGCGAAGCTCCTCATCCGGGTGTCGCCGGCTGGGATCTTGGGCGGTCAGCGGCGCGGGACGGCGACGAACTCCCGACGACAGCTCCTCGCCTCCTCCTCTCTCTCCGTCGCGGCATCCCTCTCTCTCCCCCTCTTCCTGCTGCCGGCACGGACCACCAACCGCCACGCGGGCCCCACTGATGAAGGAGCTCCTCCACTCCTTCAAATACAAAGGAATCTAGAGGGGACTTCATTTTGAAGTGGGTGATGAAGGAGCCCGCTGCAGAGGCATTCTCCTTCATATGCTCCTCTAGCCGCTTTTAAAGGTCCCCCGGTGTGGATGGTCTCACGCTCACCCCACGCGCGTGCCTTCCAAGTTCCATCTACGGCGCCATGTTACGGACGCTATGCAAAAATCCCTATGCAAACGCGGCCACCATGCAAAAATCCCTATGCAAATGAAGCAACCAGCAAAAATAAAATGTTACGGACGCTAAGACTCGACCAGGGCAGAGGGCACAGCCGCGCTTTGCTGCACTAGCCAGGTGAGCTATTGTTGTTTCTCAATTAAAATGCACCCACACCTCTATTTAATATGGGCAGACAGGGAAAAATACCCTCTAATTAATGACTTCTTGGTTACCGTAATCATGTCTTAAACGTCAACTAATTTGGGTATGGAGGGAGTACTCTATTATTAGAAGAAGGTCTGAGAGTTGCTGATAAATGATCAAGAGTTTGTTATACATATAGCTGCTGCAAAAGTAACAGTGTTGTCATACCTTGTAATAACCTTCAACCTTTTCAAGTAATTTGATGTGTGTAAATTCTCATGAGCTTACCCCCCTCCTATTCGAAGCCGGGTGTGGCCTCGCCCCTTGTAGAAATCAGATGTGCATTGACCATAAAATTTAATTTGTCTTGTTTTTTTTAGGAATTCATTATATATTTAAGCCTTTTTTGGATCCACTCATCTAAATTTTAGCTAGCTAAACTTTAGTACCTCTTTTTTAGCTAGATAAGTTTTAGCTAGGGATGCTTGAATCCACCAACTAAATGATTCTAAACTACCCCTCCCACAAAACATGCTTTAATAATGTGTTGTGATAAATTGCATAGCTTTTCCATTTACATCGATTTAATAAACAGTTCGGTGCTACATGTGCGTTATATAAATATAAAACACGTGCGACGACACGCGCATTCTACTAGTGTATAAAAAGGTCACTATGCATGACACGTGAAGAAAATGCCTCGCACGGCTGGCATGTGCTCTTCTCTGCGGTTTCAGATGACTATAAAGTCAAGATATTGGGCATGACTATAAAGTCAAGATATTGGGCTGATTAGTGAAGGATTAGCACATCTTTTATTGTTTAATATGGGCTAATATTTGGCGACCTGCATGGCCCATGCCAACAACCTCTGGACGTACGTGCTTGTGCCCAAGAAGCTAGCTGCGGGTACACACGGACGATCATGAAGTATAGCACAGATGAGAACGGTGAAAGCCCAGCCGCCGGCCCAGCTTCTGGAAGCCTCTCGACGCACCGACGTGACCCAGCAGCGTACGAGGAGAGCAACTCCAAAATAGTGCTAATATTGTCCCCAATACCATTTTTAGGAAAAAAGAGAGAAAAAATGAGCTCCAACAGTACACTAAAAACTATCCTAAAAGATTAGGGGTGCGAAAAAATGCTCCCTCGCCGCGTATATTTATTTACGCGAGTCGTGGTCTTCCCCAATCCCCCGAGCTCCGTTCTCAGCTTCTTGCGCGTGCCACCGCGCTCTTTCTTTTGCGGTTTTGCCGCGCCGCGCGGTGGCCGTCGTCTGCAGCACGTCCCGCGCTGACCTGCGAGGACTACAACCGCTGAAGCCTCTAGTACTCCACGCTCGCCCCATACCGGGCGTCCCCGCGCCAGGTCGCTGGTCTGCAGATTAACGAACGCCACCGGAGTCGACGGCAAGCCGCGCCAGCTCCATGACCGGCGCTGGCGGCCACATTACCATCTCGTTCGTCTCCACCACACCGGCGCGCAGGCCTGCGAGGACGGAGAGGAGGTCTGTAGCGACAGCCTGCGAAGAGGGAGGCAGGGAGCAAGACCTGATCGACGCATGGGTCAGCAGGAAACAGAGAAGGAGACGGGCAGACGGCGAAGCAGATGGTGAAGGTCATCTGTCCCTCTGCAACATCTTTTCACTGAAGATGGTAAAACGAGTGCTGCTGAGGGAACCGTAAGTACTGCTGCAGAGTTTACTAATTTTGAAGCAGATTTTCAACGACGAATTTGGCCGCCGGCGAGCTCTGCTCCAAGGAGCGATGGAGCTTTTTGTTCTGGAAGTAGAGGGATGTTTTATTTTGGAGGTAGGCCCAAGATGATGTGGCAAATATTGGGAAGTCGTTTTTAGTGTTCTGCTGTGGCTTGACATGTTTTTGGGAGGAATTTATTTTTAGCATAGCTCCCAAAACCTTATTTTGGGGAAGAATTTTTGGAGAACTCTTGGACGTCCGGCTGTTAGGTGTTCGTCCGGTGAGGGTGGTGTAGCCCTCTCGAGCTCTTGGTTCCTTTTCGTTTGGCTTTATGTATGTCTGTATTTTAACTGGATTAACTTTTTCTTCTCTCTTAATGAAAAATGTGTTTTGCACGTCTTAAAAAAAGAATTTTGAATTTCACAGGACCGCGCGCGGTGAAACGGAACCGGACGTTTCGCTCGCTCGCCAACGGACTGGCGGCGGCGCTCGGCACCGGCTCCATCCTGCCACTGCTTATAAAAAGAAGCTCCACTCCATCGTCAAAGGGGAGGAGACACCAGCCACAAGCCAACACATCACACCACCGCGCCAGTCCGCCGCACTGGCTCGCCGACGTCGCTCTCTGGCCGGCAGCGTCATCGCGGAGCGCGCCCTTCGATCACCGGCAAGGAAGCTCGCGGCCATCGACCGAGCTCCGGCACCAGCAGCCGGCCGGTGGAGCTGTGTTGGAGATGGCCGGGAACACGTGTTCCCACAGCTCCCTCCTGACCTAGCTCGCTACAGCTCTCACACGAACTCACGGACAGAGGAAGAAGATGAACAGTAAAAGTTCCGGCGAACACCGCGGAGCCAATAGCTCCAGTATCTTGGCCTTCTTCGCACTCAAATGGAACCGGCAAGTTACAATGGGGGAGCACTGGGGCTTCTTATAGACCCGGGGAGCTATCCTCCGTCGTGCCCGCCACACTCGGCCGCAAGACCCCCTCTGCCACGCCCGCGAGCCACTCACTCGTTCCGGACATGGCGGCCTCCTCCCTCACGACCCGTGCCACGCACACCACTCACCCACGCACCCACCTACAACTCGGTCACATGGAGCGCCCGCGGCGGAGCCACATGCTCGCGCGCACCGGCTCTAGACCCGGCCTCGCCACGGCCTACACGCAGGCGCACAGCACGCCCTGCTCATGGCCATGGCGCGGCATACACACGTTCACGAGCACATACTCGCAAACCCCTAAACCTATGACACGGCACACACACATGCCCGGAACGCACCATGACGTGGTTATTTCTAACATTCTTCCCCTAAACACGACATGGCGGAGATGTCCTTCACAGGAGGGTCACCTCCTCGTCGACGCCGGTGAGCAGAGCCTTATCTTTCTTCTTCGGGCACTCCCTCGCCATGTGCCAGCGCGCGCCGCAATTGAAGCACCGGCCACGGTAGCGACTCTCGCCGCCCCCGAGCTCACGCTGCTACTGCCATCGTCGTCGCCGTACCCGCCGGCACGAACGCCACCGCCGTGGCGCCTGCCGCCTCCATGCCGTGAATGCGCCTCCCACTGGGCCTTGGAGAGCAGTAGCTGTTCGCCGCTCCCGTCCTTGGCCGCCGGCTCGTCTTCGGCGTCCGCATCTTCCGTGACCTGGAGCTGCCCAACGAGCTCGTCAAGCGTCATGGCGGAAAGATCGCCATGGATCTCGATGGAGACCGCCACTTGCTTGAGCTTCTTTGGGACGGCGCGCAGAACCTTCTGGACCACCTTGGAGTCGGGCAACACCTCGCCGTGGTCACATAGACGCGCGGTCAAGCCATCGATGTGCACAACGAAATCTGCCACCGACTCGCCGTCGCAGAAGCTCAGGAGCTCGAACTCCTTCATCAACCTCCGCACGTTGGCCGCCTTCACGCGCTCGTCGCCGCCACGCATCTTCTTCACGGAGTCCCAAGCCTCCTTCATTTATATTCTTCATAGCGAGCCCGACCCTCATCTCCGGCGGAACGCCACGGAGGATCGCGGCCAGTGTGCGCCGATCCTTGGCGCGGTCCTTGCTCTCCGCCTCGACAACTTCCCACAGCTCCAGAGCCTCCAGCGACACCTGCATCACAAGAGACCAGTCCTGGTAGCTCCCCTTGGTCAGCAGCGGCAGCTCCACCACGCCGGAATTGGGCGCGCCGCGCACCACGACGCCGTCCGAGCTCGAACTATCGCCGACTTCGCCCTTCACCATCATAGCCTGGCTCTTGATACCAATTGTTGGAGATGGTCGGGAACACGTGTTCTCGCAGCTCCCCCCTCACCTAGCTCGCTACAGCTCTCACACGAACTCGCGGACAGAGGAAGAAGATGAACAGTAAAAGTTCCGGCGAACACCACGGAGCCAATAGCTCCAGTATCTTGGCCTTCTTCGCACTCAAATGGAACCAGCAAGTTACAATGGGTAGTACTAGGGCTTCTTATAGACCCGGGGAGCTATCCTCCACCGTGCCCGCCGCACTCGGCCGCGAGACCCACTTTGCCACGCCCGCGAGCCGCTCGCTCGTTCCGGAAATGGCGGCCTCCTCCCGCACGACCCGTGCCACGCACACCACTCACCCACGCACCCACCTACAACTTGGTCACACGGAGCGCCCGTGGCGGAGCCACATGCTCGCGCGCGCCGGCCCTGGACCCGGCCTCGCCGCGGCCTACACGCAGGCGCAGTGTGGGGACCACCCTTTTATATACTTAAATATGTATATCTGGGCGCCCGGTTGGCAATAGTACCATTCCCTGGATCGGCTGATGGTACCGGCACTTCACAAGAAGTATCAGATCCATATATCATAAAGCAAACAAGACATTATTTTTAAAGAGGTTTGAGGGTAAGGAAAGAATTCTACCAAAGGTGAAACCTCAAACTTGCAGCGGAGATCTACATAGCAGGACCATAACCTGAGGCAGCTTGTCCGGAAACGGGTCGGGCAGACCCTTCCCTGCGACGAAGCTCGTCCTCTCTTTCTTCTGAATAGAAGGGACAGGGAAGCAACAGTGAGCACCTAAAATAGGTACTCAGCAAATCCAATGTATAGGAAATTAACCTATGTCTATATGCAAGATTGCTAATGGAAAGGAAACATGTCTTGATTATTATGGAAGTAAATAAATGCAAGTGAAGTAAATTCTGAGGAAAAATAGAAAGTAAAGCAAGTATAATTAATAAGCAGGTTGGTCCTGGAGGGGGAACACGTAGTCTCCCCTACCAGTCCATAAGTTTTATTAGACTCAGCGACCGTCGGGGTCCACTAAGTCGGCATCCGCCGTGTCACCTTCTAAGGGCCACAGACCTGTCTCACCATATCCATCCCCGCCCAGAATGTATCTAATCAATGGGAGATTTTACCAAGAGTGCTCATAACCGAGGGCCACGACAATTCGAATAGATTAAACTCTGTACAGAGGCGTACACTGTACCCATACGTTTGACCAGCCCATACCATGGCCTTGGCGGTACTGGCCACATGAACCATACCCACTGACGTCCCTGTGTGGACTACATTATTATCCACCCGTAGACAACATTCCCTAGCTCCATCCACGTCTACATTGGGGCCTAAGTAGGGGTCATTCCACCACCACCCGCCTCACGGGTCCACGTCCCAGGACAAAAGCATATGTATAAAAGTGTGGTATAAATACCACCGCGTCACCCAGACGCCATAACATTCCCGATGACCCGTACCGGCCAGACCTGGGACTATATAAAGGTCCTGCTCTAGCGCATCCGTTGCCCACTATGGCCCCTTGGGATGGCTTACTAGGTTCAGTGGTGGGGTGTGATCTAAGGCCGCACATAAACAGGCATTCCCGACAGGATATGCCTTTTTGGCTACGTATGGTCGTACTAAAACACTGGAAAGACTTTCCCGAGAACCGATCCATATACGACCGGAGTAAGCATGGATAGGATCCTCCACTGAGGCTGTCCCCATACTCCCATGTCCATCCTTAAGGAGTCTAACTCTCTTAAGTAGGTTCATTTTATTATTTCCAAACCACCTCTCCCTACCAACAGAGATCCTTCCATGAGTATATGTGAACAAGTAAAACTATGGACGATGCTCGATCATCAACCGAGTCGAGATCGGGATCGTCGAATCCTTAAAGCAGAATGCATGTCAAGTTTTTATCTTGGTTCATTTTAATTCATAAAACAGAGGATAAAAATATGATCAAGGGGGTGTTGCTGGGACTTGCCTTAATCCAAAGAGGGAGAAAAACTATAGAGTTTGTCTTGAGCTTCCTTGTCTTGAGCTCGATCGTTTTCTGAGCCTTGCATGATCTTCTGATGATTCACACTCATTCTATAGTAACGCAGTTATACGCGTAAATATAAACCAACTGTTGATGGTCTAAAATGCGTCAAGATTCACCGTCCCTCACGGATCATCGTAGCACTTTTTCCCTCGGAGTATGACCAAGGTTATCGAACCATGGATCGGAAGCAAACCGCTAAGGTTCTCTACCTTATCTAGCCAATCTAACCTAACATGAAGCATTGATTACATATAAAGGGTAACCTAAAGAGATATTCATGAAGTGTATAGGTTGATCACACCCAAGAACATCAGCTAAGGTAAAGCTCCACCGAAGTGGTAACTAGGCCTAGCGCCTTCTAGTTGAAGCTCCGGCAAATGAGCAATGAATCGATCATCTCATCTACTAGCATCCTTAAACTCCTACCTCCGGCCTACCTCCCGAAGACATCCGCTCTTTCGGGGGTATCATCCTGTCACGGTGCACCCTTAATCAAGCAGGGAATCTAGGGGTACGCTCAAACATGAACGTGTCTACAAACCATGAAGGGTCGACATGCTAAACCTAATCGCCACGATTACATAGAGCATGCTATATAGCCTAACCAATGCATTAGTCTAGGGATCAAATCACATTCATGATAAGTAAAAAGCATAAACGAAGACATGGAATCGCTAATAGATCTGACGACAAGATTACCATTACTCACATAAAAGTATGCATTACACCATCACCACCGAGGCCATACCTATGATGATGAATGCTTAGCTCCGGAACTCCGCCATGGCACAACCACGCAGGGCGGCCATGGCGGCTAGGGTCGGCCTAGGCCATCTCCTAGACAACCTCAAGGACTCGCGGCTGTCGTCGTCTCCCTCTGGTGCTTGCTTCTAGGTTTCGCCGAATTCTCGTGGATGGATGTGGCGGTCGTCGGAAGCAGGGGATATAAATGAGCCGAGGAGCATCTAGGTCAAAGGGCATCGTGAACCGAGCTGAAAATAGGCCAGGCCGGTCGGCATGGGCCGGCCGGTCTAGGGCCTTTTTGGCCTGGTTCGGCCCCATCTTTCGCCACGACGCTTCTCGAGTCTTCTTGAATATTTGCCGAACTTCATGTGGGTCCTTGACGTCGTTTTTCCCGCGGTTTGGATAAGGGTACTTGGCGCGTGAACTCCCACATCTTTTGCTTAGGTCCTCGGAGTTTCACAGCTTCATGCTTCGGTCCTCGGGTCATTTGGAGTCATGTTCACTTCATGTCTTGACTTGTGTCGGCTTCGTGATCTTCTCATAAAGTGCTCGATGAACTCTACCCGGAAGTCCTCATTTAGGCGCTTAAATCCTGCGTAAATAACATACTCCAAAAACCACATGCAAGTGTGAACTTGTTACATCATTAGTATGCCTAGTGGCGGGTTAGTTATAATTCAAAGCTCAAACCAAAGTATAACAAGTGCTCTTAGTTGACGGAAATCGACCGTCAACACCAACCAATAATCATAGCAATCATCAAACATTTGTTAAGGAAACGAAGTGGTGATCTAAGAAGCTGGAGCGAGATCTTAGGCTCGAAGGCGAGAGACGATCGAGCCGGTCACACAAAATATGGACTTTTCTTATAAAAGAGGGGGGTGCCTAAGTGATCTAGGTCTAGGAAAGATGGTATTTCATGTGGCTAAGATAGGATTTGGCTTCTATGAGCTTCTAGTATTTTTAGGAATTTTGGTGGAATTTTTGGAATCAAGGATATGAGAAAGTGAATTTTTGTGTACACTAAAGGGGCTTTTCTATTGGTTGAAAACGAGAAAAATAGAATCTAATATCTAAAAATGTACCAAAATGAATTAAACAACATTTCTATGGTTTTTAGAGCCTCTAAGATTTATGGTGAATTTTTGGGAATTTTTAGAAATTTCTAAGATAGCAAACTAAGACTTGGTGTGCACTAGCTCGGGTGGATCTAGCAAAAAGAAGGCGACTGTGTGGCTGACAGATGGGGCCGGGACTGACGCAGCGCGGTGCTGGTGCTGGTGCGGCCATCCACGTGGTGGACGATGCTGGCGTGGCGTGCCAGCGTGGCACCCATGTGCCTATGGTCCACTGGACCGGCCGGGCGCACGCGGGGGAGACAGAGGAGGCGGACGGTGAGGTGACGTCGTGTTGCCCGAGCCCACACGTTGGTGACCCGGTGCGGGACGGCGTCGCCCAAGATCGGCACGGGTGCGGTGGCGCGAGCAGGGGACTCGCCGGAGTCCTCACCGCCGGCCGCTAGGAAGCGTCTCCGGCGACGGCAAATGGACCTAGGGATCCAGCGGGCTACGGCAGAGCAGATGGAGGTGGTATGAGGATCGGAGAGGTCACGACGGCGCGGCGCAAGTTCGCCGGAGTGGCGGCGGCGCACGGCTGTGCACGGAAATCACCCGGGAGGGCGCTTTGTGCCTAAGAGAGTGCATGTGTGCGTGTGCGCGTGCCTACTGAGGGGAGAAGGACGGCTAGCGGGATATGTAGAGGTCGGAGCACGGCCGGAGGCTCAGCGGTGCGGCGGCACGGCTAGGAAAGAAGAGGGAGGGGAGGGGCGTCGCGGGTAGCATAACGGCTGTACCTGGAGGGATTCAGTATGGCGGCAGTCTCAATTCTGGCAGCATAACGGCCGGAATCGAGTTTCACCGGCGACGACGAACAGCGGAGGCAGAGGCGAGCGGCAGAGCTACCTACGGCGCTATGGCGGGGCTTAGCTTTGGCGGAGCAGAGCTTTGCTCATGCGTGGTGGCTAGTGAGCTCGCCGAAGCCTTGGCTCAGGTGTAGCCCGGTGGTGGGGCTCGGCAGAGTGGCGGTGCTCTAGTTTGCACCGGTGAGGTGGAGTGGAGAGCTGTGAGGTGCTCTGGGTGGCCATGGGACTATTTATAGCTCGGGAGGGTGCTTGTGGTTGTGCCATGTCGCTCGGGAAGGAGGGGAGGCGGCCGGATAAGCTTGACAACGGGTGAGGCCATGGCGCCAAGGCGATGGGTACGTCGCAAGGGACAAGGGCAAGTGGGGGCGAGCCAGGAGGGGGATAAGGGTGCGGCGGCTCCTGGTGGTGCAGGCGAGTGTGCCGCTCGCCTCAGCCCCAATCTTGGAGCAGCAGAGGGAGAGATCGAGCGGCGGCGGTGCTTTGGAGCTTGGCGTGGACGGTGATCGTGGTGCACGGCGTGTGAGTGGATGAGGGACCGGGGAGGAGCTCAAGCGGCATGAGAGCGTTGACTTGGTGTTGGGGTCTGCGGCGCGTGTCCCGGTTGGATAAGGGAGGCACCAGGCCAGGGGATCGAGCGAGGTGCGACCGCCGTGGAGCTCCGGGCGCGGTATGGCGTCGCGGAGGATTGCGGTGCTGGGGGCTCGGCGAGCTCCACCTGCGGTCAAAAGCTGCGGCGGGGAGTCGGGCGAGTGCGGCGCACGCGTGAGCAAGGCGGCGGGAGAGGGAAAAGATGGGGTGCGGGTGAGGAAAGGCGGCGGCTTTGCGGTGTGTCGGGGAGGAGGGAGCAACGCATGATGGGGGAAGACGATGATGGTGACGTCGGGCTGACGTCGACTAGGCGGGGTGAGGTGGGCCGCCGGCTGGGCCGAGCTGGGCTGCGCGAAAAGAGAGGGGTGGCGGGCTGCGCGGGGAGGAAGAGATGGAGGGGGTGGGACGGACTTGGCTGGGCTAAAAAGTGGGTTGCCGGCCCATGAGAGTTTGAAAAGGTTTTCTAAATGTTTGAACTCGAGTTTGAATTCAAATTTGAATGGACCTAGATGTGTAGGTGCTCTAGAGAATCCTTAGGAAAAGTTAGAAAAGAATTTTGGGGTGAGAGTGAGGAGGTTAGCCACTCAAATGCATATGAAACTTAGGGGTAAACTTTGAAATCCAACTTGAATACTTTGAAAATACACGGGCTTTTATGTAAAGTTGCTACATGTTTTTAGAAAATTTTTTAAGGGGCTATTTTTAAAGGTTTTGAAAAATCGGGATGTGACATGCACAGCACACCCTGCTCATGGCCATGGCACAGCATACACACATTCACGAGCACATACTCACAAACCCCTAAACCTACGACACGGCACACACACACGCCCGGAACACGCCATGGCGTGGTTATTTCTATCAAGCTGCACCATCGCCGACGCCGAGAAGCACTCCGACATCGTCGTCGACATACTTCTCTGCTCATCGGTAACCCAGGTTAATACATCTACGTAAATATTTTCCTTCCATCCTTTTTCATGTTCCTTTCAGATCGCACGTGAGGCATCTTCATGCATGTTCCTGTCATTGTGAACGCCATGAGAGGAGACACCGAACTCGCCGCAAAGGACGTTGCCATCGTCAGTGCACCCTCATCAACGATCATCGCGGCACCGCCCACCGTCGCAACCTCGGTGATTTGAACCACTAGCGTCTCGCCGTCGGAGCTCGTCCTCGAACAGCCCGTGCCGCTCACTACTGGGGAAAGGACCTTCTGTACCGGTACCAAAACCCCATTAGTACCGGTTTTGGAACGGGTACAGCCCAGCCGGTACTAATGTGGAGGCCACATTAGTACTGGTTCTCCTCACTCGGTACTAATGTCACATTAGTACCGATTGAGGAGACCACCCAGTACTAATGTGGCCTCCCCGAGCGACGTGGCAGCCTCCACATTAGTACTGGCTGGTATCCCCAACCGGTACAAATGTGTTTTTCTTAATTTTCCTTTTCCTATTTCTTTTTAGTTTGTTTCGTATTCGAACGTATTTAGATGTATTTGTTTGGTTTATTTATACTAATCAAATACACAGTGTTATAAAGTCGTTTGTGCATATCTAATATGACATTATACATATACACGGAATCAAATGTTAGAAGTGTAACATCTTAATCGTTTTAAGCCCCTCCTCGTCGTTGATGTGCTCTGGTAGTGACCCTAGAAGAAGCTCCTACTTTCTCGACGTCTTCCTTCTTGTCCTTAGAAGAAGTTGCTTCTTTGTCGCCCTCCTTCTTCTTATCCTTAGCAGAAGTTGCTTCTTTCTCGCCCTCCTTCTTCTTGTCCTTAGCAGAAGTTACTTCTTTCTCGTCGTCCTTGTTCTTATCCTTAGAAGAAGATCCTTCTTTATCGACGTCTTTGTCCTTGTTCTTGTCGGTGCTTTGCTGAGCTTCATTAGCAATGCTAGCAGTGTCTTTTTTGCTGACTGTTACCATTGAGTCACCAGCATGAAACTCTCCTGTGGGATTAATCACCTCGTCTAGAATAAATCCGCAGAGTTGTTCTTAAATTAACCAGATTCTTTGCATCTCGAGTAATCCTTCCTTGACGTCAGCAATCTGCAAAAGAAGTTATTAATTGTTAGAAAAAAGTATATGAACAATAAGAACTAGGGATATGTTTGTCTGCATTTTTGTGTTTGCACCTTATCACTGAAGGAGCCCAAGCTACCACTTGCAAAGTGATGGATGAACTCACATACATAGAATCCGCATAGATTGGTACCGGGTGGCTCTTTCAAGCACTGCACGTATGTGAAAATAAAAGTTAAGATATATTTGTTAACTTGTATTGAAAAATGTGACATGAGATCAACGAAGAAAACACAAACCGGGAAATCACGGTAGAATTGAAGTTTCTCTTCCAAGGGCCCCCCCCCACTTTACACGGATCATATCCCTTGCAGCGTTCAACAATTGTACGAGAGGTCGTACCATTGACTATATCTACCAATAGAGTCAAAGACGTGGGCAAGACTTAAATCAGGTATAATAATAATGAGAATCCAGTGGAAGCTGTCAATACATTTTAGGGAAGAATCCGTTAATTGAAATATTGAATGTATTTTGAAAAAGATAAAGAGTTGAGAAAAACGTTGCTCACTGGCAGTTGTATGGAATAAGTATGCAGTCCTTGAAGCGTTGATTGTCCAGAAATGTGATTAAGGTCTCCACAGTAGGTGCTTGGAAATCACGGACAAACGACTCGTTTAGCATTTGAGGATCCATGAAGTTGATGTCGTGCACTCCAAGCCTCCGGCAAGCTTGCATCTCCATGCTGCATGATACAAAAAAAAAGAAGTTCAGGTACGGTATAAAATGGCTACAGCAGTGATTCTAAGATTATGGTACAACAAATACTTACAAAACCCAGCAAGTGACGAAGGAGATGTCCACTGCATCCATATTGAATAGGAACCTGAACTCCTTCATGGGAATAGGCAAAGTGGTGCGACCTCGGAAAAAATGATGGTCTTCAATTTTAACTTCGATATATTCAACCCCTCGTCCCGCCATTTGCATGTGCCATTTGTGCAGAGCATACATCCTAGTTGGAAGGTCTTGCAACAATTGCTCCCAAACAAGCGGTATCCCAGGCACATAATCACGTCTACCTGACCCTGGGTGCTTTTCAATTTCAGCAATGCCTAGAATTCAAAGTGCTTTCCTTCTTGTCTTAACGGGTGCTTAGGAGGAAGAAAGCGACGATGGCCCAAATACACAACCTTTTTATTGTGTTTTAGATACATGCAGCAAGTATCATCTAGACAGTGCGTGCATGCTCCGTATCCCTTGTTTGATTGTCTTGATAGATTACTAAGTGCCGGCCAATCATTGATGGTGACGAACAATAATGCTCGTAGATGGAAGGTCTCCTCTTTGTCCTCATCCCACACGGGTACACCTTCTTTCTTCCATAATGTTTGAAGATCCTCAATCAATGGTCTTAGATACACATCGATGCCATTGCCTGGCTGCTTTGGGCCTTGGATGATTATTGGCATCATAATGAACTTCCGCTTCATGCACAACCAGGGAGGAAGGTTGAACATACATAAGGTGATAGGTCAAGTGCTATGACCGCTACTAAACTCACCGAATGGATTGAATCCATCCGTACTTAAACCAAACCGAATGTTCCTTGGATCCCCTGCAAATTCCTTACATTCTTTAGATCTGTCAATTAGTCTCCACTGGGACCCATCAGCAGGGTGCCTGATATGGTCATCTTGTTTGCATTCTTCTTTGTGCCTACGCATCAACTTTGCATTGGTCTTGCACCTGAATAAACGCTTCAGTCGTGGTATCACTGAAAAATACCACATTACCTTCGCAGGAATTTTCTTCTTCTTCTGCCCACCCTCAACTTCATTAGCCTCATTGCGTGGGATCTTATAACGCTGCGCTTCGCACACAGGGCAAGCCTCCAAATTCTCATATTCATCACCTCGGTAGAGGATACAGTCATTAGGACATGCATGTATCTTTTGTACCTCCAAACCTAGAGGACAGACAACCCTTTTAGCTTTGTACATGGACTCCGGCAATTCGTTCCCCTCGGGAAGCTTGTCCTTGACGATCATCATCAAGTCATCAAATCCCTTGTCTGAAAGTCCATGTTTAGCCTTCCATTGCAGCATTTCCAAAGTGGTACCCAACTTCTTCTACCCCTCTTTGCAACTTGGGAACAACGGTTTCTTATGATCTTCTAACATACGTTCAAACTTCTTTGACTCCTTCACCTTTTCTCAATCTCCCTTTGCATCGTGCAACACCCGACCTAGATCGTCGAGAGGTTCATCTGCAGTTGTTGGAGCTTCTTGAGTCTCTTCCATGTGATCCTCTCCCATTGGATCATCTGCAAAGGCACCTTCTTGTGTCCAATCTGGAATACGATCATCTTCCTCTTCATCGTCTTCCATTATAACCCCCCTTTCCCCATGCTTTGTCCAAACAAAATAATTTGGCATGAATCCCCATTTGTATAGGTGATCGTGAAGACTCTTTATCGATGAGAAATCCTTCTGATTTTTGCACATTTTGCATGGACAAATAATGAAACCAGACGGCTGCTTGTTTGCTTCCGCGACATCTAAAAATCCACGCAACTCATTAATGTATTCACTGGAGATTCTCTTGTCGGGGTACATCCATTGCCGATTCATCTATAAAGTACCACCAAACAATCTTTAAGTTTTTCGAAATAAAAGGTCATACACAAATTTAAAGTCTTCATTTACAATCCACGTTATACAATATGAAAAACTTAAATAGAGTTCTTACACACGAATTTAATGTGTTCATATCCGATCCACCAGATACAATACAACAAACTTAAGTCAAGGTCTTACATGAATTTAAAGTACGACATATGAAACACTAATACATGATACAATACGAGAAACTTTAGCCATCCTTGTGACGTGACAACAAAGGTTTAGCTTTCTTGGAATCGCCGTGTGGTTTAGTACTAATCGGTGGATCTCCAACACCAGGGTCTGCTGGTGGAGCATAAATACCACCAAAAGAAGGTTCCTGCCCCGCTGCAACAACATCTATATGTTTTCCTTGCAAATAACGAAGCATTCCTCTAGCCAACATGCTCATTTTCTTTGGTTTATCAGGAGGTCCTACTTTGGTTTTCTCCTGGCTGTGTGAAGAACGACGATCACCACTACCATCATCCCCATTCCCTCCAGCAGCAGTAGACATCTATACTAATAACAATAAATTATTTGACCTATCTATGAAATTCTAGCATTTCTAATAGTTCTAAAACTATTTCTACTAATTCTAAAACAAATTCTATCATTCCTAGCTTTTCTAGCCTTTTGAGTAATTTTAAAATTATTTATATATTTAATTATGTCATATGCTCAAATAAAAAATTATTCCTAAAAAATCAATTCTAAAACTATGTCTAGTAATTCTAAAATCAATTCTAGCTTTCATAGCCTTTCTAGTAATTCTAAAACTATTTATATATTTAATTATGACATATGCTCAAATAAATAATTATTATTAAAAAAATAAATTGTCACATACAACTTCTCATCCAACTAACATGGCACATCCTTTGTAATCAACTATATTAGAACGTATACAAAAATGCATATAAATAGAAAAAAAATCCTCATTCCTAGCTCATTATAAAGTGCCAAAATACTCTAATTTCAACCGATAAAACTCAACAAAATAAGCATGAATCAAGGGAGGATGAAGTAACTAACCTCTAGACCACTTGACTGAGTGAAATCATCGAGAAATCGTCACAAATCGGGCAAAAACTCCCCTAGGGCGCCATGGATGAGTTAGAGCTCGAGTTGGAGAGTGGAGGGGAGAGTGGCTCGGGCAGGAAGAAGGAGCTGACTTTTTATACGGGAAACATTAGTACCGGTCCTTGGCTGGAGCCGGTACTAATGTGGCCACATTAGTACCAGACCGGGACAGGAGTCGGTACTAATGTGCGGCAGCCACATTAGTACCGGTCCGTAGTACCACCCGGTACTAATGTTGCACATTAGTACCGGCTCCAGTCCCGGACCGGTACTAATGTGTGACACTAGTGGGCGCCTAGGGGACCCCCTTCCCAACCGGTACTAATGTACACATTAGTACCGGTTGCAAAAGAAACCGGTACTAATGTGATTTTTTCCCCAGGACCAAAGGTTCATTCCCTAGTAGAGGCTGGGATCGTCTACACATACCGATCGACTATATCAACAGAGATGAAGATGCACCGGTGCTTGCATGCATGCGTATGTTTCGTCTACTTGCGTATACAAGACCGAGGGCTGTACGTGATCCGCTATCGTTCATGCCGCTCACCCGGAGAACTCTGCTGCCACGACATTTTCATTCAGTCCAACCGAGCATCACCATGCACTCTACCAATCATGTTGCTACTACAACCACACTCGCCGCAGCGGCGGAGTCAGGATTTAGGAATAGGGGGGCTATAAAAAAAATAGAACGAACGCTCATGTCACATGGTTTTAGTCATATGTTTAGAAGTTTTAACCAAAACAAAATTACATATGTATCAATTTAAAACTAGCTCTACGACTAGTAGCAAGATTATATGCTTCAATAATTTCATCATTACTAATTGATGTAGTCAATTCCTTGTCAGTATAAAGTACCAAACAATCTCGCAAAAATTCATCTTTCATTGTACATCTAAGACGTGTTCTCGCAAGTTTGATAGCTGAAAAGCATCTTTCAGAAGCTATAATTGATACTAGAAGAGTTAATAATGATCTAATTGAGTTAAATTAGAAGTAAGTAACCATATATACATATATAAATTAAAGGTATAACAGAGAAATTAGTAGAGCATTGGGGGTGCCAAGTACCCCCCCAACCCCCTTCCCTCCGCCCCTGACTCGCTGTTCGCGACCGACGAAGCCGAATGGCACGGGCGGATGTCGTCGACGTTTCGACTACGTTACAGCCGGCCCATGGACCGACGAGGCCATGATAATGCCGACGCCCGACATCCATCTATGTCATCTCATTGTGCATGGAGAACGCAAGGCGAAGATTGAACAAGACGACCACTGCAGCTTAATCGGAGGTATTCTGCGCGCTTGACTCGCGGATGTAATTAACTAGGAGCCTTCTGAGGCCCTAGGAACAAGGAGAACACATCGCCCGTATCCGATCTGCCCAACGACAGGCAATGGAGCGCGCATATACATATTGGGAGCATGTATTTGTATTGTCAAAAAATATGAATAAAAGATTGTTCCCTACTTTGTTCTTTGTCTAATTATTTTTTGTATTTTTTACACTGGCACGCCCGCACTATATTTTCCCCCACGTGTAGAGAAATCCCCAGGGTATTTTTCTCCCCAAACATTGGGGTATCTTCCCAATGTGGGTAGAACCCGATGAATGACTAAAGGATAAATGAGAGTAATCGAAAGGGATATTAGTGAACTCCCTTGGTGATGGTCGTCGACTAGAATGGTTGGACAAGACATCCTCTTCTTCTTCGCTATCGGAGGTCTCCACACCATCTTCATTTCTTTGATTGTTGTTGATGCTTGCATTTGCTCCTTCATTACCTTGTGGTATGATAGGAGGATTACTATCGTTGCCACCACCTATGGGAAGTGGCACTTGATCACTTGGATTTGACATCTTTTCTCCAAGCGGTTAAGCTTCAAACGGAGCAACCTGCTCTGATACCAATTGAAAGGATCTAAATGTCGACTAGAGGGGGGTGAATAGTCAAAACTGAAAATCACAAACTTTAAACAGCTGTTAGTTCAAAGTTCGGACTCTTTGGATATTTTTCTGGATACTCCGGGCTTTCCAGAGTATCCGGGAAAATGTCCAAATTCTCCGGACTTTGTGAGGGGAGACTAAAACGACAGAATTGAAACTTGCTCAAATGTAAATCAGTGAATATAGGTTATGCACTGGGATGAGACAAGCCTGTTTCAGCACCTAGAACTTGCAGGAACCTCACCACGGAGTAGATCGGCCACAAACCCTAGAAATGTGCTCAAAGAAATATCAAGCATACAACAAGAGCAACAAGCACAAGAGACACAAGGATTTGTTACCGGAGTTCAAGCTCACACCTTGAGCTCTACGTCTCTGTTGAGGAACCCACAAAGGGTGGACCATTACACCTAGGTCACTTTCCTCCCCCTAGCGACCACAAAGATCGAGCTAGGGTTACTTACTCAATCACGGGGTAATACAAACTTCCTTGGGCAGCCACAAACCAATGAATGCTCCAAGGCAACACCTAGCCAGCTAGGAGCTCAAAGCTCCAAGAGTAACAAACACGAAAATTACCAACCAAGCGAAGAATGAGGTGCTCTAGAGATGGGAAATCAGCTCACTAGCACTCTCCAAGCTCTTGCTCTCAATCCCTCCTTTAATCCCCAACATATCTCACCAAACCAAGGCCAAGGGGAGTAAAGAGAAGTGAATGAGTTCTGAGTGTTGCAGGTCGAAATGGGCAAGAGAGAGGGAGTGGATAGGGTTGAGGGGGTATAAATACCTCCTCGCCCACAAAAAGAGTCGTTGGAGCTCTAAGACCCGGAGTATCCAGACTAGGCCCGGAGACTCCGGGAAGTCCGGAGTATCCGGGATAAAACCCGGAGTGTCCAGCCTTCTAGAGTTAGCACCCAAAAGTTAACCCGGTGAACATGTGGTGCAAAGGTGTCTCTCATAGGTTTTTGGTTAGTCATCTAGAGCACCTTTTCAACTCTTGAAAGATACATTTCATGTCCCTCTTTATAGTACGGCATTCCTAGGACTCAAATTCAAAATATAAAATAATTAAGCCTCTAAGGAATCCTTCTTTTAGCATCACTTCCTTTTTGCATAGCAATGAAACGCTTTGATGTCATTATAAGATTTTAATACCTGCTCATATACTCAACATATCATTAGTAGCTTATTAGTGTGTCATTAAATCACCAAAACCCACTTAGGGGGCCAAGATACTCTTCACCACCGTATCTTCATTAAATCTAAGGATGATTATTCTTCTCTTTTTTGGATTAATGTGGTAATTTCTAGCCTCTCTACACGAACGTGGTGTCTTTTTAAACACTATTGTATTAATATAATAGTTAATAATAATATAGATTTACTATTACTAACTTCCCTAGTTAAGTTGAATTGAACGAAACACTTGACCGTTCATCAAAATTGGAGAGTGCACCTTGATGGATCGAGTACATGACCTTGTTGGTTAGAGGGATTGAGTAGCATGGTCGCACCAGTAGACCCGGGTTCAAAATCTCGTGGGAGCAGATTTATGGACCTGGTTAAAAAAATTGTTGACGTAACTGATATTTGGAGATTTTTCGAGATGAAAAACAACAAGATTTTCACCACCACCTAGTCTAGCTACACTTGGCTGCTTCACAACCTCACAAATATGTGGCAACCACCCAAGCATTGCTACGTATCTGCCGCCTATTATTGCTCCCTCTCTTCATCTGGCACAATGAGCATGCTCTGATCCTTGGTTGTGGCATTGATAGACAATAGTTCCACATGGCGATTGTATTATTCATGGTCTTAGGGTGACCCAGTTCGCAACCAATGAACCGAATGTTTTTTTTATGCAACAGGAGGGGCAAGCCCCTGCTGATTATAATTATATTAAAGAAACAGAGTTACAAAAGAGTTTTAGGAGACAGAAAGAAACAAAGAAAATAAAAAAGATTACAGGGCTGATTCTATCCATAAATTCATTTGAGCTGATTTTAATGGCTTTGGTCGAAGGATAACCCGAGCAAATTCTTGCTTGAACTTCGTTGAAACTGATATCAAATGTAACGCCCTGGGTTTTCAAAATCGGAAAACCCAGCATTCTGTCTCGTGATAGTCCCTGGATCAGACGCTATCACGCACAGGCATTCATCACAGATAAATAACACAGTCATACATCGAAATAAAGCATCAGAGTACGAATAATAATCTGATTATTACATGTCCCGATTATTCGGAGTACATCAATACTCGCCCCTTGGCGGAATAACAGAAATAAGAGCCTACGCAGCGGTAGCTAGTCGTCAAAAGGTGTCTCCATCTTCAGGCATCTCCCACAGGCATCCTTGAGCAAAGCGTCGTGCCCCCCTCAGTCGTACCATCCGTCGGCATTGTTGTCGTAGTCGGACTCGTACCCTGCAAGCTCAGGGGCTATCCCCAAGGATCGGGATAGGTCCACGTCACCAACCGTATGCAAGCTTTAAGTGGCCTATTTCTAAGGGGAAAAGAGTATCTCAAGGTAGTAGCAGGGTTTCCTATGCAGCAGCAGCAAAAATAGAGTAATATCTCCATAAGTTCACCATATCCCATATCTCTCATCCACATACGGATACATCTGGTTACCCAGATCACCGTCACCATCACCTATCTCCATCTAGGGTCGGTGCGAGAACTCCCACTCCTCGCACCTCAATGGTTGCACCCGGATCCGCGAGGTAGAGGGAGCAACTCTCCTCTCCCCGAATACAAC
The DNA here is from genome assembly GCA_036936925.1 of Cenchrus fungigraminus. Lineage (NCBI taxonomy): Eukaryota > Viridiplantae > Streptophyta > Magnoliopsida > Poales > Poaceae > Cenchrus > Cenchrus fungigraminus. The sequence goes on from CM072779.1 coordinate 128,702,956, forward strand.
CACGGCTCACCAATCACGCTCATCCTATAAGGGGGAGGTAGAAATCCCAAAACGTAAGAGTCGGAGAAACAACGGGCATGTCCATAACCGAGGACGCGGCTATACGTATAGATCTAAACTCTGCAGAGCGTGTACACCAGTACCCAACTCGGAATAGCACCCGGACGGTGTACGGCCGACCGAGCCTACCCTACCGGGCGAACACCTAGGAGTTACGGTTCCATCCTGCATCCGGGTCTCGATGCGGTCCCCCGCAGAAGACCACCCCAGAACTGTGAAAATGCCCCCGTGTGGCCACACGGGAGTCGCACTGAGAGGGTGGACTCACTCCCACCTCTCCCCCACTGATACCCCGCTATCCTGCTGGCAGGTATGGTACCGCACTTGCTAGGGTCGAACGGCCCTATCCCCACTCTCGGCGAGGTGGTGTGTACGAAAGTCCCGTGTAACAGGCGACCCACTCGGTTTCAGACCGGGGCGAGCTCATATCCTCCAAGTCATCACAAAATCCCCAACACCTGTGCTCCTAAAACGGTGTACCCGCCATAGGTACCAACTCGGGCAACGTCCGAGAAGACGATCCCTGGCCCCCGATCCCAGATCAGGTTGTCTCGAGCTCACCCCCGCCAAAATATCCCAAAACGCCTTCTCCTGCCGGTTTTTCCCAACACACGCCAAGAAACTACCACAATAATCCCAACACATGCACAGCAAGCTCAGCACATCATCTAGCTTAAGTAAACAGTAGTAGGTCAATCAAGGACAAGTATGTAAAAGAGGCTATGTATGGGTTCATCATATCCATCTCTATGCATTAAATAAAGCACTAGCAGTTCTAAAATAGCCATGCCTAATGGGCATTCAAAGACGGTCGGGCGTGAACCTGGGTACGAGTGGTCGTCGTAGCTGAGGTCGTCGTCGTAGTCCTGGTTCAGCTCTCCGGCTCCGGCAGCTCCTAGAAGCGTATTTAAATAAATAAACTCGGCTACTAATAGCAATAAATCCAAGATAAAAAGCAAATAAGATCCAAAAAGAGGCAACCTCTAGTCTAGCACGAAGTTTGGATTTTTAGAAGATTTTCAGAAGAAGTTTCATATTTTTCAGAGCTAAAACGGATTTGTTATGATTTTCCGAAGATAAAATACATTCCTGAAATTAAAATACGCATATACATTAGCAACAACTTTAGGCTGACTACTAGCTGGCTCAAAAGGGCTTAAAGCTAGCTGCTAGATGGCTGCAGGGCGGCTACTGGCGCCGACGTGGCGTCCACGGGGGCGGCTATAAGTTAGCTGCAGCCCACGTGGCTGCTGGCGTGGTCAGCCACACGAGATCCCGGCGGGATCTTCTGCGGCGCGGGTCGGTGTGGACTCTGGCGTGCCCAAGGCTGCGAGTGGCCGGCCGCACCAGATCCGGTGGATTGGCTACGGCCAAAACCACGTATGCCCCCCCCCCCCCGTGCACAAGGGAAAACCCCCTGGGTTTTGGGGTCCGCCGCCAGGTGCTCGACGCGGTGACCCAGAGGAACGGCGGCGCGGTCATGGGTCTGCCGACGGCGAGGAGTGCCCGGCTAGGTCAACTAACGGCAGCGAGGGGACGACGAGCGCTAGGGGCTCTCGCTTATGCATCAAGGGATCCGTCTTGGACAGAGGTGAGGTGTGGCGGCGTCGCGACAGGGCACGGCGGCGACGTGCCTGCGCGGGTGCTCGGCGGTGGTCACCGGCGAGCGCGTGTGGGTGTCCCTGATGCCCAGAAACGAGCGTGCGCGCATCAGGTGAAACATGTCGACCCAAAAACTGGGGCTTTCGCCCCCTGTCCAGAAGTGCTCGGCCGTCACGGCCATGGCGGAGCTCGGGCGGAGCAGTGCGGCGGCGAGGGGTAGGCTCCGGCCGCGGGACTGCCCTGCGCGCGAGTGCGCGGTGACCGGGGTGGCGAGGTGGTTGTGAAAACGTGCAAGTGGTGGACGGGGAGTGCCTGTGCGCGTGTGCATGTCGACGTGCGTACCGGCGGCGAGGTGCGCCAGAGCACGGCGGCGGCGGGGTGCGTGTCGGCGAGGTGTGGGTACGGAGCAAGGGAGGAACGCGGAGGCGCACGCGCGTGAGTGTGGCGACGGCGGCGGCACCTGCAAAAGATTCCCAGCACGGCACGAAGGCCGGCTTCACCAAGCGGCGTGCGCGGCGGCGCGGTGGCGGTGGCGACGGCGAACTCGCGTCCTGCCACGGCTCGAAGGCCGGGTCGACCACAGGTGGGCGAGGAAGGTCGGCCTCACCTCGGTGGCCACTGGCCGAAGTGCAGGCGTCGGTGAAGAGGACGGAGCGGGCTCGTCGGCGATGGGGAAGGCTGCGGCGCGGAGCAGAGGAAGCAGGGGAAGACGGTGTGCGCGGCGACAGCAGGTCCGGCTCCTCCTCTCGGACGGCTCCGGCGGCGACAACGGACGGCGTTCCCCCCGACGGCCTCCGGGCCTTCTCTTCTCCCCCCTTCTCCTTCTCCTCCGGCGGGCAGGGCGGTGTGGAAGGAGGGATCCTCCCGGCGGCTAGGGTTGGGAACTCCCCAGGGCGCGGCGGCGGCCTTCTTATAGGCGGTGAGCGGTGCGGGACGCGTGGACGGCGCGGATGCGAGGGCGGGGCGCGCGGCGGCATCGCGTCGGCGCCATGGCTGGCACGGGAGCGCTTTGGCGCGCGACGCCAGCGAAAGCGGAAAAGGGGAAGATGACGACGGCGACGTCATGGTGACGTGGGCATGACGCCACGCGGGTCCCGTTCGTCAGCGACACGGTGCGGGCGCGGTTGGTGGGAGGCGGGCCGGCGGAAGTTGGGCCGCGACGGGCTGCTTCGAGGGAAAGAGAGAGGAGGTGCGGTGCACAAGGAAAAAGAGAAGAGGGTGGTTCGGCGGACTTCAGGACTTTGGGCTCGCGGCCCAGAAGCTATCCTCCCTTTACCTTTTCTATTTCTTTCCAACCCTTTTCTATTTTAGATTCAAATTTGAATGTAAATTCAAATTTGAAATCCCACTCAAATAAACTCCAAATAAAACCAAAAGAACTCCAAGTTTCTCACACTAACATTTTTATATTTCCTAGAAATTTTATTTAGCTCAAAATAAATCTAGGAATTAAAGGAGAGAAAAGGAAGACATCCTTAAATAAGTTGATAATCACTCAAATAATTCATCGAAAATTTTAAATCCACATTTTTATTAATTAACATTCCTCAATAAATTTGAGGGATGTTACAGACTCCCCCCCTCAAAAGAATCTCGTCCTCGAGATTAAGAAAATACCTCCGTCTCGAAGAGGTGCGGGTACTTCTCTCTCATGACAGACTCCTTCTCCCACGTTGCCTCTCGCTCGGTGTGATTGCTCCACAACACTTTGCAGAGGCGTATGGTGGTGCTCCTGGTAGCCTTCTCGGCCCAATCCAGAATCTTCACTGGGTACTCCAAGTACTCCAAGTTGTCTTGCAGATCGATAGCATCGGTGGAGACATGCTTGTCAAGCTTCGGGTCTAGACACCTCCGGAGTTGCGATATGTGGAACACAGGGTGCACTCCGGCAAGGTCAGACGGTAACTCCAGCCTATAGGCAAGTTTCCCCACCTTTGCCACGATCAGGAAGGGTCCAACGAATCTCGGGGCTAGCTTCCCCTTCACGTGGAACCTCTTCGTGCCTCTAAGCGGTGACACTCTCAGGAAGACGTAGTCACCGACTTCGAAGGAGACATCCCTCCGCTTAGGGTCAGCGTAGCTCTTCTGTCTGCTCTGAGCTATCTTCAGGTTCTCTCTAACCTTGGCCACATTCTCCTCAGCCTCAAGAATGGAAGCAGGACCGAAGAAGATCCTCTCCCCCACCTCAGACCACATCAACGGGGTTCTACACTTTCTGCCGTACAGGGCCTCAAAGGGTGCCATTTGCAAACTCGCCTGATAGCTGTTGTTGTACGAGAATTCAGCGTAGGGCAGACTCTTCTCCCAATCATTGCTGTAAGTCAACACACAAGCTCTCAGCAGATCTTCTAGAACCTGATTCACTCGTTCAGTCTGTCCATCTGTCTGGGGGTGGAAAGCTGTGCTGTAGTCCAAGTGAGTGCCCATCGAATCGTGCAGACTCCTCCAGAACTGAGCTGTGAACTGGGCACCACGGTCGGACACAATGGTGCGAGGTGCTCCATGCAACCTCAGGATATGCTCAACGTAGAGATCAGCCAACTGACTCACAGAGTACTTGTTCTTAACCGGAAGAAAGTGCGCTACCTTGGTCAAACGGTCCACTATCACCCAAATCGAGTCATTCCCCTTCTGAGTGCGGGGAAGACCTACCACAAAGTCCATACTGATATCATCCCATTTCCACTGAGGTATCGCAAGTGGCTGAAGTAGTCCGGCGGGTCTCTGATGTTCTGCCTTCACTCTCTGGCAAGTGTCGCATCGGGCAACATACTCAGCTATGTCTTTCTTCATATTCTCCCACCAGAACCGACACTTCAGGTCTTGGTACATCTTCGTGCATCCAGGGTGAATGGAATATCGAGATTCATGTGCTTCCTTCAGAATCGTCTTCCGGATATCCTCTCCACTGGGCACACATATGCGATTCTTCAACCATAACGTGTCTTGCTCATCAACGCGGTAGTCAGGGGCCTTGCCTCTTATCAGAAGATCTTTCACTTCCTCAATTTCAGGACACTTCTTCTGGGCTTGTCTGATCTGGTCTTCCAAGGTGTACTTTACCCTCAACTCGTTGAGCTAACCTTCCTCGATAATGTCAAGCCGCAATCGCTCCATCTCTAGGTACAACTCTGGCTGTTCCTTCTGCACCATTAGGTTATTGCAGTAACTTCTTCGGCTCAAAGCATCGGCCACGACATTCGCCTTGCCCGGATGATAGTGAATGTCGAGGTCATAGTCCTTTATCAACTCTAGCCATCTTCGCTGTCTCAAGTTCAGCTCTGACTGAGTGAAGATATACTTCAGGCTCTTGTGATCTGTGTAGATATCACACTTGTTGCCCATCAAGTAGTGCCTCCATATCTTCAAAGCATGAACAACAGCAGCCAACTCAAGGTCATGCGTCGGATAGTTCTCTTCGTGTTTTCGGAGCTGCCTTGAAGCATAAGCGATCACTTTGCCTTCTTGCATCAGCACACAGCCAAGACCTTGCCTCGAAGCATCGCAGTACACCACAAAGTCCTTGTTGTCATCAGGAAGCGTCAACACAGGAGTTGTGGTGAGTCGGGTCTTGAGCTCTTGGAAACTTGCTTCACACTTCTCTGTCCACACGAATGGCGTGTTGTTCTTCAGCAACTCGGTCATCGGCTTCGCAATCTTGGAGAAGTTCTCGATGAAACGGCGATAATATCCAGCCATTCCGAGAAAACTCCTGATTTCTGTCACAGTCTTGGGCGTCTGCCACTTTGATACAGCTTCGATTTTTGAGGGGTCCACAGCAACTCCCTCTCCGGACAACACATGCCCAAGAAAAGCCACTTCCTCTAGCCAGAACTCACACTTGCTGAACTTGGCATACAACTGATTCTGCCTCAGCTTCTCCAGCACAATCCTCAGATGCTCTTCATGTTCTTCTGCAGTTTCCGAGAATACCAAGATGTCGTCAATGAAAACCACGACAAACTTGTCCAACTCGTCCACGAACACCTTGTTCATCATATTCATGAAGTAAGCAGGGGCGTTCGTAAGACCAAACGATACAACAGTGAACTCATACTGCCCGTACCGGGTCACAAACGCGGTCTTGTAGATGTCCTCAGGGCGAATCTTCATCTGATGGTAGCCCGACCGAAGGTCAATCTTACTGAAGTACTTGGCCTTCCTCAACTGATCAAGCAGGTCATCAATGCGAGGCAACGGGTACTTGTTCTTGATGGTTACCGCATTAAGAGCGCGGTAATCGACGCACAGCCGTTGCGTCCCATCCTTCTTCGGCACAAACATCACCGGTGAAGCCCAAGGTGATGCACTCGGACGGATGTACCCCTTCTCACGGAGAGCTTCCAACTCCTCCTTCAGCGTTGCCAGCTCTAACTTGCCCATTCTGTAAGGACTCTGTGCCACGGGTGCAGTCCCTGGCACAAGGTTAATCACGAATTCCACGTCGCGGTCTGGTGGTAACCCCGGCAGATCATCAGGAAAGACATCGGGGTACTCACAAACCACTGGAACATCAGCCACTGTCTTGGTTGAGAGGTTGTACACAGCTGGTACTTCCCGAGACTTTAGCGGCTCGAAGGTGATCTTCATTCCCTTCGGGTGCATCAAGGTTACTTGTCGGGGTGACGAGGAGATTACCCCTTTGTGAGCGGTGATCCAATCCATGCCCAGAATAACATCAATCCCATTGGACTTCAGTACGGTCAGATCTCCGAGGAACTTGTGACCCTTGATGAACATCTCCACTCCCTTGCATAGCAAAGTGCACCTAATATCTCCGAGCGGGGAGCTCGTTATGATGGGTTTCGGACGGGGAGTCATGGGGAGAGATAGTTTGTTTACAAAGTTAGAGGACACATAAGAACTAGTTGCACCAGTATCAAACAGAATCAAAGCCTTAGTGCCACAAACTAAAAACTCACCAATCACGACGTCAGGAGCGTCGGTAGCCTCCTCCTCAGTCAGGAGGTTGAGCCTTCCGCGATCTGCAGCCGGCTGGGGAGCAGCCTGAGGTGGCCTCCCTCCTGGAGCTGGTGCCCTGGCAGGTGTAGCAGCGGCCTTCTTGCTGGGGCAGTCGTACGACTTGTGGCCTTGCTTACCACAGGCGTAACACGTCGGGGTGAAACCTCCTGTGCTGGGCCTCGACGCGCTCTGCTGCGGGCGGTTGTAGCCACCACCCTGCTGCTGGTAGTTGTTCCTTCCTCCTGGGTATGGTGCACGGTTCCCTCCGAAGCCTCGTCCGGGTTGGTTGTTCCCCGGGCGGTAGCTCCCGCGGAGCAGGTTGCTCTGTCCGCTCCTCGGCCTCTGGAAGGATCGGTCGCCATGGTCCCGATCTCCGAACCTCTTCTTGCCCTTCATGCGCTCCTCATGCCCCCTGCGTTCTTCCTCGAGCGCGATAGCCCTGTTCACCAGGTGGCGAAGGGACTTGTGCTCGCTGGCCTTCAAGCTCTGGCGGAGACCATGGTGCAGGCCTCGCAGAAACCAGAACTGCTTCTTGTCATCGGTGGTGGTGTCGTCAGGGGCATAGCGCATCATTTTCATGAAGTGCCTCTCGTACTCCTCCACCCTCATCACACCCTGAGTCATGGTGCGGAACTCCTGAGCCTTCTGGATCATGAGTTCCTTCGGCAGGTACTGCTCACGGAACACCTCACAGAACTCCAGCCAGGTGATGAATGCTGGGTTCGGGTGAGTCTCGGAGTAGTTGTCCCACCAAGACTTGGCAGGACCCTCGAGCTGGTGGACGGCGAGAGCGACACACTCCTCGTCAGTGTAGGCGGTGAGGTCGAGCTTTGTCTCGATCACGCGGAGCCAGTCATCGGCATCGAGGGGATCGTCCGAGTAGCTGAAGGTAGGGGCCTTCAGACGGATGAACCTCTCGATCTTCTTGGCGAAGTCCTCCTCCACCGGGGCGTTGCGGTTCCCACCGACTCGGTTCTCGACGGCGTCAGCCATCCTCTGCATCAGCTGTGTCTGCAGGGCCATCACCTCAGCTAGGTTAGGCGGTGGCGGTGGAGGTGCTCCTCCACGGCCACGACCACGCCCACGGCCACGTCCCTGGGGAGCCGGGTGTGGCGCAGGCTCTCCTTCGGCTTCCTCCTCAGCGCCTTGTCCGATGGGCGGAGGCGGTGGTGGTGGCACCATATTGCCTCGACCACGTCCCAGGACAGGCGCGTGTCCACGTCCACGAGCGCGTCCACGTCCACGTACGGGAGCGCGGCCACGTCCACGGCCACGGACAGGCGGGGCTGGCGGGGCTTGCTCTTCCTCGGCAGCCTCAAAGCGTCCCAACAGACGTCCGGACCTCCTGATCGACATCTTGCTGAAAAACACGACCAAGGGTACAGAAAAACCTCAGATACGTCTCTCACCAGCAAATTGAGTCTGATATACAATCACGAAAATATTTCTACTAATATAAATCCTACACTCAATGAGAAGAAGCAATAAGAACAAACAACTCCATTAAGACCAAACAACCAGCATCCATTAAGAGTACATAAGTTCCCTCGAGGCTGACTCAAGCCTTGGAGGTCACACACATCAACGATCTAATATAGCGTTACAAGATCTCAAAAGGGTGTGCACATCTAGGTGTGAAAAGACTCATAACTCAACATGCACCGGAACAGGCTCTCGGCTGCATGGAATGACTCTTGGAGACTACCTACCTTACAACTCTACTCTTAAAAGCATGCTCAAGCTTCGGCACGCTACTCGAAACGGGACTTCTTGTACCTCACTGGGTAACGGTCCTCATCGGGGAAGTCCTTGGGGAACATCCGCGACAGCCTGGAGTGAGCGGCCCTCACCTCGTCGGTCTCAACCGGAATGGCCATGTCGGCCAGGGGACACAGGTGAAGCTTGAGGGCGGACGGGTGGAGCCTGAAGGTCTCCTTGCGGATCGCCCGCTGACGCTCGGGGGGTAGCAGACTGTTGAGCTCCTGAAGCTCGTCCACCCGAAGTGAGTCAGCGTCCTCCCAAGTCTTCAGCATCCGCTTGCACTTGTCCAGCAGGAACACGGAAGTCCTGGTGAGTGCGGCGATGTTGGCGGTGTTGTTGTAGTGGTCCTCCACGAGCTCTGTCACTCTGGCCTTCTCACGAACCAAGTTGCGCCCCTGGGCAGCGAACTGGGCATCCTTCTGGTCCAGCTTGGCGAAGAGACGGGTGAACCTAGCCTCCTGTTTGCGTAGATCCTCCTGAGCGTAGATCTTCTCCTCTCGAGCGGTCACCCTCTCAGCCTCAGCCTGAACTGCCAAAGAGTTGGCGTGGCGAAGTCCTCGCTCGAGCTGCTCAACTCGCTGGCGAAGGGTGAGGTTCTCCACGAGCAGGCTCTGGGTGCGGGGCTGAAGCTCCTTCAGCTCCAGAGTGGTGTACTCCAGTCTGCTGAAGAGTCCACTCGTCTGCTCGCTCAGTCGGCGGGCGTGAGTGTCGAGGTCCACGAGGTAGCTCCCAGTGGTGACGAGCGTGTCGTCGGCCTCACGTAGAGGTCCCTGAACAACCTCCTCCTCGTAGAGTGCTGAAGGGTCTGGCAGTCCGTTCACGATCGGAGCCACTCTGTAGTAGTCCTGAGGGATCAGCCTCAGGTCTCCAGTCCTGTAGACGTCGCGGTACCTAGCCAGCAGGTGGCGAAGTACGTGGCTGCAGGCGGTGTCCACAGCGTTCCTGACGTTGAGTCCAGTGCTGTGCTCGAGCATCCCGGGGAAGCCTGGAAGTGCCGGGTGGGGTAGGACGGCCACCGTGCAAAGCACTAGTGGTCCCGACAGCGTGCGGACGTCCTCAGCGCGGTAGGTGACGTGCGTAGGGGGAATCCCCAGCCTGAGGACGACCCTGTCAACCCAACGGGCGAGTCCCTCCATGTGCTCCGGGAGCAACTCCACCTCCTGACGAGCCATCTCCTGTGACACGGAAGAAATTTCTAGTTAGCGCAGGAGAGATAGAACTTTTCAAAAGAAGGATAAGTTTTGTGATATAAGTCAAGAATGGTATATAGCAAAAGAGTTTCGTTTAGAGTCCTAATTTCTAACGACCATTTCTAAGGGCACGTGCTACGGTCAAGTATGGCTCTGATACCATCTGTAACGCCCTGGGTTTTCAAAATCGGAAAACCCAGCATTCTGTCTCGTGATAGTCCCTGGATCAGACGCTATCACGCACAGGCATTCATCACAGATAAATAACACAGTCATACATCGAAATAAAGCATCAGAGTACGAATAATAATCTGATTATTACATGTCCTGATTATTCGGAGTACATCAATACTCGCCCCTTGGCGGAATAACAGAAATAAGAGCCTACGCAGCGGTAGCTAGTCGTCAAAAGGTGTCTCCATCTTCAGGCATCTCCCACAGGCATCCTTGAGCGAAGCGTCGTGCCCCCTCAGTCGTACCATCCGTCGGCATTGTTGTCGTAGTCGGACTCGTACCCTGCAAGCTCAGGGGCTATCCCCAAGGATCGGGATAGGTCCACGTCACCAACCGTATGCAAGCTTTAAGTGGCCTATTTCTAAGGGGAAAAGAGTATCTCAAGGTAGTAGCAGGGTTTCCTATGCAGCAGCAGCAAAAATAGAGTAATATCTCCATAAGTTCACCATATCCCATATCTCTCATCCACATACGGATACATCTGGTTACCCAGATCACCGTCACCATCACCTATCTCCATCTAGGGTCGGTGCGAGAACTCCCACTCCTCGCACCTCAATGGTTGCACCCGGATCCGCGAGGTAGAGGGAGCAACTCTCCTCTCCCCGAATACAACCACGGCTCACCAATCACGCTCATCCTATAAGGGGGAGGTAGAAATCCCAAAACGTAAGAGTCGGAGAAACAACGGGCATGTCCATAACCGAGGACGCGGCTATACGTATAGATCTAAACTCTGCAGAGCGTGTACACCAGTACCCAACTCGGAATAGCACCCGGACGGTGTACGGCCGACCGAGCCTACCCTACCGGGCGAACACCTAGGAGTTACGGTTCCATCCTGCATCCGGGTCTCGATGCGGTCCCCCGCAGAAGACCACCCCAGAACTGTGAAAATGCCCCCGTGTGGCCACACGGGAGTCGCACTGAGAGGGTGGACTCACTCCCACCTCTCCCCCACTGATACCCCGCTATCCTGCTGGCAGGTATGGTACCGCACTTGCTAGGGTCGAACGGCCCTATCCCCACTCTCGGCGAGGTGGTGTGTACGAAAGTCCCGTGTAACAGGCGACCCACTCGGTTTCAGACCGGGGCGAGCTCATATCCTCCAAGTCATCACAAAATCCCCAACACCTGTGCTCCTAAAACGGTGTACCCGCCATAGGTACCAACTCGGGCAACGTCCGAGAAGACGATCCCTGGCCCCCGATCCCAGATCAGGTTGTCTCGAGCTCACCCCCGCCAAAATATCCCAAAACGCCTTCTCCTGCCGGTTTTTCCCAACACACGCCAAGAAACTACCACAATAATCCCAACACATGCACAGCAAGCTCAGCACATCATCTAGCTTAAGTAAACAGTAGTAGGTCAATCAAGGACAAGTATGTAAAAGAGGCTATGCATGGGTTCATCATATCCATCTCTATGCATTAAATAAAGCACTAGCAGTTCTAAAATAGCCATGCCTAATGGGCATTCAAAGATGGTCGGGCGTGAACCTGGGTACGAGTGGTCGTCGTAGCTGAGGTCGTCGTCGTAGTCCTGGTTCAGCTCTCCGGCTCCGGCAGCTCCTAGAAGCGTATTTAAATAAATAAACTCGGCTACTAATAGCAATAAATCCAAGATAAAAAGCAAATAAGATCCAAAAAGAGGCAACCTCTAGTCTAGCACGAAGTTTGGATTTTTAGAAGATTTTCAGAAGAAGTTTCATATTTTTCAGAGCTAAAACGGATTTGTTATGATTTTCCGAAGATAAAATACATTCCTGAAATTAAAATACGCATATACATTAGCAACAACTTTAGGCCGACTACTAGCTGGCTCAAAAGGGCTTAAAGCTAGCTGCTAGATGGCTGCAGGGCGGCTACTGGCGCCGACGTGGCGTCCACGGGGGCGGCTATAAGTCAGCTGCAGCCCACGTGGCTGCTGGCGTGGTCAGCCACACGAGATCCCGGCGGGATCTTCTGCGGCGCGGGTCGGTGTGGACTCTGGCGTGCCCAAGGCTGCGAGTGGCCGGCCGCACCAGATCCGGTGGATTGGCTACGGCCAAAACCACGTATGCCCCCCCCCCCCCCGTGCACAAGGGAAAACCCCCTGGGTTTTGGGGTCCGCCGCCAGGTGCTCGACGCGGTGACCCAGAGGAACGGCGGCGCGGTCATGGGTCTGCCGACGGCGAGGAGTGCCCGGCTAGGTCAACTAACGGCAGCGAGGGGACGACGAGCGCTAGGGGCTCTCGCTTATGCATCAAGGGATCCGTCTTGGACAGAGGTGAGGTGTGGCGGCGTCGCGACAGGGCACGGCGGCGACGTGCCTGCGCGGGTGCTCGGCGGTGGTCACCGGCGAGCGCGTGTGGGTGTCCCTGATGCCCAGAAACGAGCGTGCGCGCATCAGGTGAAACATGTCGACCCAAAAACTGGGGCTTTCGCCCCCTGTCCAGAAGTGCTCGGCCGTCACGGCCATGGCGGAGCTCGGGCGGAGCAGTGCGGCGGCGAGGGGTAGGCTCCGGCCGCGGGACTGCCCTGCGCGCGAGTGCGCGGTGACCGGGGTGGCGAGGTGGTTGTGAAAACGTGCAAGTGGTGGACGGGGAGTGCCTGTGCGCGTGTGCATGTCGACGTGCGTACCGGCGGCGAGGTGCGCCAGAGCACGGCGGCGGCGGGGCGCGTGTCGGCGAGGTGTGGGTACGGAGCAAGGGAGGAACGCGGAGGCGCACGCGCGTGAGTGTGGCGACGGCGGCGGCACCTGCAAAAGATTCCCAGCACGGCACGAAGGCCGGCTTCACCAAGCGGCGTGCGCGGCGGCGCGGTGGCGGTGGCGACGGCGAACTCGCGTCCTGCCACGGCTCGAAGGCCGGGTCGACCACAGGTGGGCGAGGAAGGTCGGCCTCACCTCGGTGGCCACTGGCCGAAGTGCAGGCGTCGGTGAAGAGGACGGAGCGGGCTCGTCGGCGATGGGGAAGGCTGCGGCGCGGAGCAGAGGAAGCAGGGGAAGACGGTGTGCGCGGCGACAGCAGGTCCGGCTCCTCCTCTCGGACGGCTCCGGCGGCGACAACGGACGGCGTTCCCCCCGACGGCCTCCGGGCCTTCTCTTCTCCCCCCTTCTCCTTCTCCTCCGGCGGGCAGGGCGGTGTGGAAGGAGGGATCCTCCCGGCGGCTAGGGTTGGGAACTCCCCAGGGCGCGGCGGCGGCCTTCTTATAGGCGGTGAGCGGTGCGGGACGCGTGGACGGCGCGGATGCGAGGGCGGGGCGCGCGGCGGCATCGCGTCGGCGCCATGGCTGGCACGGGAGCGCTTTGGCGCGCGACGCCAGCGAAAGCGGAAAAGGGGAAGATGACGACGGCGACGTCATGGTGACGTGGGCATGACGCCACGCGGGTCCCGTTCGTCAGCGACACGGTGCGGGCGCGGTTGGTGGGAGGCGGGCCGGCGGAAGTTGGGCCGCGACGGGCTGCTTCGAGGGAAAGAGAGAGGAGGTGCGGTGCACAAGGAAAAAGAGAAGAGGGTGGTTCGGCGGACTTCAGGACTTTGGGCTCGCGGCCCAGAAGCTATCCTCCCTTTACCTTTTCTATTTCTTTCCAACCCTTTTCTATTTTAGATTCAAATTTGAATGTAAATTCAAATTTGAAATCCCACTCAAATAAACTCCAAATAAAACCAAAAGAACTCCAAGTTTCTCACACTAACATTTTTATATTTCCTAGAAATTTTATTTAGCTCAAAATAAATCTAGGAATTAAAGGAGAGAAAAGGAAGACATCCTTAAATAAGTTGATAATCACTCAAATAATTCATCGAAAATTTTAAATCCACATTTTTATTAATTAACATTCCTCAATAAATTTGAGGGATGTTACATCAAATCTGGTTGCCTTCCTTCAAAAATAAGTCCATTTCTTGAGGTCCAAATGCTCCAGCACATAATGATGATAACATCCATAAAGAAATCAACGTTGAGTTGCGATCTCAGGGATGACAGGATATCAAAGGGATCTGCTTGAGGTATGTTTAAGTTTAGAAGAGACCAACAAGTTGTTGCAAAAGAGCAATGAAGAAAAAAATGTTCCACAGTTTCCTCCATAGAGTTAGCACAGAGGACACAATCATATGAAGGCAAGACTCTATTTTTTCTTCTTAGGATGTTTCTTGTGCTGAGACGATCCTTCATAAGGAGCCAAAAGAAAACTTTATGTTTTTGCTGGGCAGAAGCTTTCCAAATCCATTTAAAACTTGGGTGAACAATTCTAGTACCAATTAGGATCTTGTAAGACTTTTGTGAAGAAAAGAAAGGAGATCCCAGGTATATGCCTAAATGTCATCCTCGTTGCCTACTGACAGGTCCTCTAGGTGTTGAGCCAGCTGTAACAGTTGTTGATAAGCTTCCACTGACAGGGGGAGATGAAAAAGACTGCTGAGATCTGAAACTTCTAGAGCTTTTTGAATTGTGATGTTCTGTTTTGAGGAGAAGGAAAATAATTCTGGGAAAGCTGTCATCGGTAAGAGATTATTCCAATTGTCTTTCCAAAGGAAGCAGGTGTCTCCTCTACTCACTTTCACCACAGAAAGGTCTTTAAACTTGCTCAGTAGCTTTAAAATATCCCTCCACCAAAAAGATCCTTTCAGGGTGTGATTTGGAAGTTTTCCATTCCTATAATATTTTTCCCACAACAAGTGAACCCAGGGAATCTGCTCTTTGTTGAAGAATTTGTGAAAATTTTTGAGTAGTAAAGCTTCATTTTGGGACTCCAGTTGTAGAACACCCAAACCTCCCTGATTTTTGGGCAGACAGACCATTTCCCAAGCTGCTTTAGGTGGTGTTTTTGCATTTATGTCAGCCCCTCTCCAGAGACAATGTTTTATGTACTTGTCAATTTGCTTGATAACTGTCTTATGCACTTTAAAGGTACAAAGATAGAATGTAGGAAGAGAGGTGAAGACTGAATTTGTCAATTGAAGCCTTCCTTCTTGAGAAAGATAGATAGATGTACTGACCAACCTTTTTTCACATCTTGAAACTAGAGGGAGAAAGTCTTCAATAGTTGGCTTGGTAGTAACTAGTGGCAAGCCAAGATATGTAAAAGGCATAGAGCCAACCGAGCAACCAAAAGTTTGAGATAAGGAAGCCAGTTTTTCAGCCTCAACGTTAATTGGTACCATCATTGACTTAGCATAGTTAACTTTTAAACCAGTTGAAGTTGCAAAAGTCTGAAGCAAACCTTTGAGGAAAAAAAGCTGCCTAGCACAACCTTCCATGATGATTAGAGTATCATCTGCATACTATATGATTGGGAAATCTGTGTTGTGTTGGATAGGAATTGGGAGATTAAGCAATCTCTGGTCCTTTGCCTTGTTTAATAAAGTTTGTAGGAAATCTGCTGCCAAAACAAAAAGAAGAGGAGAAAGTGGATCACCCTATCTCACTCCTCTTCTACAGTGGAAGGTTTTGCCTGGTACACCATTCAAGAGAATAGCTGAGGTCCCTGAAGTAAAAATATTCCTCATCCATTGTAACCAAGTGCTGCTGAACCCTTTGTGATCCATTATTTGAAGCATTGCTTGATGCTCTATTTTGTCAAAGGCTTTCTCAAAGTCTAAGTTTAGGATAATTAACTCCTTCTTTGATTTATGACACGGATGCAAATATTCAAAGGACTAAGCCAAGCAATCTTGAATTGTTCTATTCTTGATGAAGCCATATTGATTCTGGTGAACTAAGCTCATGATGACCAGTTGAAGTCTGTTAGCCAAAAGCTTAGTTATGATTTTAATTGTGGTATTTAGAAGGGAGTTGGCCTGAAATCGAAAACTTTACTTGGCCCATCCACTTTGGGTAACAGAGTTATATAAGAGCCATTCAGACTTTGAAGACAAATATCACCTTGATGAAAAGTTGTACATAAATCATAGAAATCAAGTTTGATAATTGACCAGCATTTTCTTACAAAGTCTATGTTAAAGCCATCTGGACCAGGAGACTTGTCATGAGGGAGATTCTTGATAACAAAGTCAATTTCATCAGTTGAGAATGGTTCAGAGAGACAGTCCATATCTTGTGAAGCTTGTAAGAGAGATGCCAAATCAAAAAACATTGTTGGTGAATCAGACTGCCCTAATCTCTCTTTATAAGCTTCCTAAAATATCAAGCCTTTATATGATGATCAAAATGAAGCTGCCCAGAATTGTCCTGAATAGAAGTGATTAGATTTTTCCTTTGTTTGATTGTTGCATTTGCATGAAAAAATTTTGTACCTTCATCTCCACTTTTCACCCATCTAATTGTTCCCCTTTGCTTCCAGTAGATTTATTGCTGATGCAATAAAGATGAATATTTTTGTTTAAGCAGCTGTCTGAAATTCCACTCAATGACAGTTAAATCCCTGTAATCTTCTATTACTTCCAACAAATGAAGGAAAATTTTGACATTTTCAATGTTAGCCTTTAGACTAGAAAGCTGCCTCTGCCAAGTCCTTAGTACTCTCCTCAAATTCTTGAATTTTGCAGTTATCCTCTTAGCAATGTTTGTTTGATTGGTAGGAATAGACTAGCCATGAAGAACTATATCCATAAAATTTTCATGCTGCATCCAGTAGTTCTCAAATATGAAAATATTTCCTTTTGGAATTGTTGTTGCAATTGTAATCAAACAAGGGACATGATCAGAAGGTTCCATCACCATGGCAATTACAGAGGTATTTGGATATTTTAAAGTCCAAGAGTTAGAGGTAAAAAACCAATTCAGTCTTTCCAAGAGAGGTGGGTTCTTCTTATTGGACCAAGTGTATTTTCTTCCTTGAAGAGGCAGTTCAACCCAACCTTGTGCACTAATGGCTTCATTGAACAAAAACATTTCTTGAATATCTCCTCCTGGCCTGTTTCTATTAGAGGGATCCCTTAACAAGTTAAAATCACCTACTACCAGCCAGTCTATCTCTTCTAGCATTTGAATATTCTTAACACAACCCATGAAATCAATTTTACCAGCTGAGGTGCATGGCCCATAGACATTTGTGAGAATCCATTCTGTATTATCATGCTTGGATATTAACTCAACTGAAATGGCAAAAGAATTGCTGAAGACCAAAGTACCATCAAATTGAGAAGATTTCCAAATGGTTAATAAGCCCCCTGAAGCTCCTACTGAGGGAAGAAACTCGAAAGCATCAAAGCTTGCTAGGCAAAAATTCTTAATATACTGAGCATCAAAGTCATCTCTCTTCGTTTCTTGAATACAAACAACATCACATACACTTTTTGAAATTTTATCCCGGAGTGCATCCCACTTTCCTTTAGCATTAAGACCTCGAACATTCTAACAAAGAACTCTCCATTTTCTAGAAGCCAGTGTACTCATAATGAAACCCCAGATATATTGAGAACAAACACATGTTCTGACTAGCAGTCATGCGAAGCAACCAAAGAACAGGCACATAAGCATAGCACAAATGAGACCCATAGAAATTATAAATTACAGGCCCAAAACAGAAATTGCAGAGTTTCATGTGCCTATTTAAGGGATAACAAAAGAAAACAAAAGAGCAGCCCCTCCACAGGAGATTACTTCTTGGGCTTCTTTTTGGTTTGCTTGGCTTGGGAATCATTGGAATCTTGTCAGACTTCTTTTTCTGCTGCTTCTTCCCCCCAGGGGTTGCAGTTGAACTTGACAACTTTTTAGAGAGCTCTGAAACTTTCAGCTTTTCAGGATTAATTTTGCAGAAAGATTCTCCCAGATTCTTGATAACTGATGGAGAGAAATTTGGTGGGTCCATAGAACACCCAAGGCATTTTTTATTTAAGCAGGGTGAGCCCCTGAAACCTTTGTGCAAGAGTTTTTGTCTCCTACTGAGTCTTGCTTGTGGATCCAAAATATCATCAACCTTCTTACCATCAGTGGCTAGATCAAGCAAATTTTTAGACCAAGGACCAGGGGAGCTGGTTATCTTGCCTTTAAGTTTCTCAGGTGGTGTTGCTGGAGAGTCAGCAAGTGAAGAAGTTGGAGAAGCAACATTACCCTTAGCATTATCAGGCTCCTCTAGATCAGTCAGAATTGGTAAGTTCTTGGAGCAGAGAAGGTTGCCTACATCAGGGCATACTGAAGGAAGAAAGAAAGGCACTAAATCTTTGACTGCTCCCAGATTTAAGAAAATCCCAGGCTGGGGAGTTAAGCAAAGTCTTGGCCCAAGAATGAGTTTCTGGGCTAACCAACATCAAGGTGAAGAAATCAGCCCAAGCCTGAGGGACTGGCACTGATGGTGCACCTGGGCCAGGAGCAAGGAATTTGGCTCAAAGCCTAATAGCATCAGGATTATGTTGGAAGTTGTTGAAATTTGTGGAGGAACTAGATCTTTCCAAAAAAAAATAGGGTCACCATACCTTTGAAATAGTTCAACAAAGCCAAGTTGCTGGAAGTTGCCTTGCCCCACAGGGTCTTCCTCCATATGATCTTCATGGTGATCAAGAAGTTCATGCTCTTGGATTTCATAAGGGATAAGTTGCAACGGAACACCATCATCCATGGGTATGAAAACATTTACATCATGCCCTTCTTGCAGAATATCAGCTAATGGGTTCTGGGCTGGCTGATCATCAGCACCCTCAGAGACACTGCTTGCCACAATAATATCTTCTTGCATGTGTTCCTCATTCAGAGCCTGCTGAGCAAGAGGTGCAATTGGGTTTTCAATTACTCCAAAATCCTCAAAGGGGGCAGCTGGTTGATGCAAATCAAAAATAGGTTGGGCATCATGAGCAGCCAAACCATTTATCACCTGCACCACCTGAATGCCATCCTGATGAGGCCAATCATTCTCATTAATTTGTTCAGGCTCTTGAGGCCATAAACCCCAATTATCATCAACTGGTTGATTATCTTGTTGAGCATTTCCCTGTGGTTGATCCACCTCCTGTTGCTCACCATTCAGGCCCAAGATAGGCCCTGGTCCATTCTGACCATAACCAAAGAAATCAAACATTTCTGGATTCAAATCATCTGGCCCAGGTGGGAGATCCTCATCAGCCCCAAGTGCTCCTAGCAATCTTGCCTGAATTATTTCTACCTGAATTGTCCATGAATCACCAATGAAACCAGGGCCTTCAGTGCCAACTATAAACCAAGGGATCTCTTCCAAAGTTACCACCCTTGCTTTAACTAAAACACAAGCAATATTATTGGGGTCCTCTTCCCTTGCTTTAACCGAATGTTATTGGCACAGACTGGCAGGCGGCAGCAAAAGGAGACAACACAACCACGATGCGGACCAAGCAGTCGACATGGCCAAACGTACGTGTAACTGGGTAAGCTACCAGTGAAGATGATCACTCAATTCAAAATAGTCCACGATGCTATATATATCAACTCTTCAACACCCCCTTGGATTAAATTAGTTGGACTTGCTTGGTACTTTTGAGTTAACGGATGTGTTTCATGCACATGCATGCAAACTTTCTTCAATCAAAGTTGTATTTTATTACTATAATTTGGTCGTCAAATTTTCTTCAGATAATGTGAAGTCTCACGCAAGCTTGCTTTCCTAATAAACAAAATTCTATTCTATTTATATACCTTTGATCGTTTGGTTATTTTGTATATATTTTTTTAATCCTATTTGACATGGACTCTTTAGATAATCTGATAATATAGACCATTAGATCTTCGTAAAATCTAGCAGTGCATGTTTTTTTCTTTTTCAGATTAATGTGAAAATTTCTAAACCGTTAGATCTTCATAAAATCTAACAGTGCATATTGTTCTTTTTTAGATTAACGTGGTAATTTATATACCCACT
The DNA here is from genome assembly GCA_036936925.1 of Cenchrus fungigraminus. Taxonomy (NCBI): domain Eukaryota; kingdom Viridiplantae; phylum Streptophyta; class Magnoliopsida; order Poales; family Poaceae; genus Cenchrus; species Cenchrus fungigraminus. The sequence goes on from CM072779.1 coordinate 128,722,539, forward strand.
CGGCGAACATGGTGACTTCTTTTAACTCTGTAGTATTGAATTGAATGCCAAAGGTGAAAATAAGTCTGTTTTTGAAACATAGGTGGTTAAGTAAACGATTTATAGTAGGTTATCCAAACTTTGATGAGCTACTTATTACTCCTAAACTTAGGCGTTCAGCAAATTTAGTTCCAAACTTTCTATTCTCCTTGGTTTCCTAAATTGAAGGTGGTATTATATTAGACTATAATACATATGCAAATTACTGTACAAAATACAGCTTGTTGCGTTGTCACGTTTAATGGACTACGTATGAATGTAATCTTATATATTATAAATTACACTTGTACGCCTATCTTTTTTATTCCAAATTCATCTTTTTTTTAATTGTAATCAACTACTTTGAAGTCTAATGTTAATTTCCTTATGTATCACGTACCCTTCTACATTAGGGTCATACGTCTTTCTTTTCTTATTCCAAATTTACCTTTTTATTTAACATAATCAACTATTTAGAAGTCAAATGTTAATTTCATTGTTTTCCAAATTTTATAAATATATATTAAGTAGTACTTGACATGGTTTTTTTGGAATTAATCTACACCATTAAATCACCATAACATCCAATGGTATTTTTTTCTTTTTTAAAATCTTTTGGGATTAATCTAGACCATCAGATCATCATAACATCCAATGGTGTATATTTTTCTCATTTTATATTTTTTTTAGATTGATATAGACCTTTAGATCTTCATAAATCCTAACGGTGTATATATTCTTTTCTTTTTTTCAATCTTTTGGGATTAATCTAGACAATCAGATCATCATAACATCCAATGGTGTATATTTTTCTCTTTTTTATTTTTTAGGATTAATTTAGACTTTTAGATCTTCATAAAATAAAATGGTGTATATTCTTCTCTTTTTTAGATTAACGTAGGAATTTCTATATCCTCTCGGCGAACGTAGTGACTTTTTTTAACTCTGTAGTATTAAGATAATAGATATACATATGTGCAAGTCCGGTTACAGTTGAGCTTCAAGAAGTTCTTTCACAGGAGCTCCACATTAATATCAGAGGAGTTTTGCCGTTAGACTAGAACAATATATTGTTATTGTGTATTAAGGAGGAGCGCCCATAGATATATGTAGGCTACGATTGAACCTCTCATCAAGCAAGCATCTTTCTCCAGTATGGTGTTGTCTATGATCTTACATCTTCATCTCGATAAAACTAGAAATCTACATAGAGATTGGAGGATGGGATGTCAGGTCAATTTTCCAACACACCTAGCCAAATCATGAATATGTTTGAGAACATTATTAAGATGAAAGTGAAATGAATAACAAGAGTAGGTGCAGCTAGCCAGCTAGCATGTTCTGGAAAAAAATGTCTGTATATGAAAGTACGTACTAATGGGTTGAATAGCACATGGACATGATACCATACAGGATACGAGGTAGTTTATTACAACAGCAAACCGCACCAAATACAAGTGGATGCTTGTGTGTCACCCCCATCAATACCAAATACATGATCATGATGTACATCACACGTGTCACTTAACAAATACACTAGACAACCGCTTACGGGACTTCGAGTAAACTGAATTTTCTGAAAAGTGTCAAACAGTAAGCGCATCCAAAAATCACTGAAACATATAAGGCATGTGACGGATGAACTAGTAGAAAAATTCACAATTAAGATGCAGCGGCAGCGTCAACTGGTGGTGGAGACTCCTGGCGTTGAACTTCTTCCAGTGGATTGAGGATGAAGTTGACATGATTAGGGATATCTTGTTTCAGATTTCTCAGCCCATCGGATTCACAGGTTCCCCTGTTTAGCTCAAGGTATCGCAGACTTGGGAGGTTCTGAACCCCAAAAAGCGAGTTCATGTGCTTGAAAGACCAAACTATCTTACCGAGCATAGGGGCCGTTCCAGCGGCAAAGCTGATACTCTTAATCGCATCATCTTCAACGACAAGGTCCTGGAGACTCCTAAACTGTCCAGCCTCAAAGACGGGAGCGACTTCCACAAGTGAATGGTAGAGGAGCCTGAGGCACACTAAACCTTCGAGAGCACCAAGGATGGGAAGAGCAACCTCGCTCAGCAAAGTTTCACGCAGAGTAATCTTGGTTAGCTGACGGAGCTCTCTGATCGAGCTAGGCAACCAGCCCACGATGCCGCAGATGCGTAGGCTCTTAAGACAGCTTGGCAGTGTCAGTGCTGCTGCTGCGCAGTAGGAGCCCTGACCCGGTCCCCTCGTGGCTCCACTCGGATTGACAACGAAGCAAAGCATCTGTTGAATTGTCTAATCTCATCAAAAATATTAACCAGGTTATTATGTCTCTTACCAGAGAGAACAATGCCTAGCTTCCTCAACATTAGCAAGTTGCTGGCAGCTCCGCGCAACTCTTTAGCACTGTTTGAAACTTTGACATGGGACAGCACCTCCAAGTATGTCATCCGTGAAGCGCCATGGCGTAAGCTCACAGTGGAGAAAGATTCTTTAGCCTTGACAGTGTCCTCTTTTGAGAAGCTGATGCGGCCAGCAAGAAGGTGCTTTAGCATAGGCAGCACCGCGTTGAGCTCCTTCACCCTGGTTCCTCGGATGTCTAGTGTCTCCAAGAGCAGAAGCTGATTTATTTCATCGGGAAGTTGCTTGACATCGGTGTTCCGGAGGCTTAGATACTTGAGCTGGTGAATCCTGCAGATGTTCTTGAGATGGCGCTTCTTGAAGCCTTCATAGCCTTCAAGCTCCAACACTCTGAGAAGACGGAAACTTGAAGAGGTGGGTAGGTACTTGAGGAATGCCATCATGCTGGTCATTTGATGCTCCATCCTGGTATTCCTTTGCGGGGACATGGCGCTATCCACCGCGGACTCCGTGGTCATGCTACGGAGCTGGATCCCGTTGCGGATGGAGAAGTGGAGTTGCAAGTCGGCCGGCAGGTGGTTGGCGTCCAGAAATGCCTCATCGGTTGTAGCATCCATGGTCATGGGACTCAACAAAGCGTTGGGGCCACAGCTCTTTATGTTGCCTGTACCACCAACCTCGCGAGGAAGAAGGAGCTTCTGAGTAAAGAGCGCGTCGAAACAGCGCTCAGCTTCAGCCACGGCACCGGAAACGCCACCTCTCTTTATCAAACCTTCAGCGACCCACCGTCTCAGTAAGCTTGCCCTTCGGACCTTAAAGATTCCCCGTGTGAAAGCAGCCGAGTACCATAGGCAGTTCTCGTAATCCTTGTGCAGCCCATGGTAGCAGAATTTCAGCATCAGGCTCTGCCGCTCAATAGCAGTGGCGCATCGCCCCGGATCAAGGCTCCCAGATAGGCTCTCCAGCTCTTGTTCTGTCCTGTTTGGGTTGCTGAGCAGGGCATGGAGGAAGAGGTTCATGCAATAGACATCCGGCGTGCATCTGCCCAGGATTTGCTTGACAAGGAGGTGGAAGCGCCGATCCTCATCAAGGTCGAATTTGGTGGGGACAAGTGCAACCACCTTCCTGCAGCAGGAATCGACGAGCGAGTAAACCTTCTTCTCGTTCGGGTTGCACTTGGCCGCAACATCGGCATCGTTGGTGCAGAACACCACCACACTACGGGCAGAGCACGGGAGTTTCTCCAGTTGTTTTCTGATCAATTGCCATATCTTGGGGTAATCCATGTCGGAAAGAAGCAGCAACAGACTTTTGCCCCTCAAACATTCCTTGAGCTCGCTGGTGATGCTGTCCGCATCCCATGCCTCCACGGTGTTGTTCCCCAAGGACCTGAAGTGCTCTTTGGGGCAGACCTGCCGAAGCATTTCGAGCAGTATCACCACGAGTAGCGGTGGCCGCTGGACGGTGATGTGGACCATGGAATCAAAGTTGAGGCGCTCCGTGGGCGATGAGCCTCTGCAGTGCTTGTACACCTGATCTGCTAGGGAGGCTCCATTGACGCCGTCCAGCGTCGTGACGCCTAGAATGTTCGTCTTCAGCCACGATGGTGCCCGTGCTTGATTCTGCTCGGATCTCGCCACCAGCCACTGGAGCAGCTCCCCCTTGGCCTGCGTCAGGATGTCAGGTCCGGCCAGTATTCCCCATCGGGGAGAATCCCTTGCCGGGTGGGTCGAGGGAGGCTGCTCCAGGACCCTATGGACAGCCCGTGGCGCCCAGTCGACGGTGACACCGCCGGTGGCAGGGGTGGCGTCGTCCGTCGTCCTGGGTGGCACAAGGACGGCGTAACGACGCTGCCGCTGGCCAATCTCCTTCACCCGGACCTTCAGGCCCCGGATCCGCGTGGCAACGCGGCGGCGAACAAGTAGCCGTTTCGGCAGCCACAGCACTCGCAGCAAGCGACCGGCAAGGCCCCTCCGGGCCCGGCCAGGAGGGCGGCCAGACTGCGCGTAGTCCTCGATGCAGTTCCTGGAGTCGTAGGCGAGCTCCATGACCTGCTCCATCCACGCCCGGAGCTGGTAGTCGCCGCCGGCCCCCGCCCTGGTCCTGACGAGGTTCAGGAGGAAACCTTTCATGCTCTCCATCTCGTCCTTGATGAACTGGACATCGCCGCTGACGCCCCGCAGTAGCCGGGCCTCATTGCGTATTAGCCACAGCAGCGGCTGGACGGCAGACAGCGTCATGTGAGCCATGGCAATCGTTCACCGCACCCAAGCGGAGCCGGTGGTGGTGGAATTTCTCCGTGGGAGCAAGATCGATTACCGCCGCGGCGCCGCTATCTACCTACTGTCCTGCTGTTTAGCAGCTAGCTGCTAGCCACTGATCTCGACCGACATGGATGATCATATATGCCAGAAGCCAGGAAGTTTCGTACAGCTGCTGCAGTGCTGCTACACAAGCTACAATGGAATGGTGGAACCATCTATATCTAGCAGCTAGCTCATGAATGCGTCAATGGAGTGGCTCAAGCAACTAGTTATGGCTAGTGCATGAGCAAACAAATGTGGGCAATGCAGAACAAGGTGCGTGCATCAGTATATATAGCTCAAACTCCTACCACCAACAATATAATTAATATTCTATCTATCACAAAAGAAGATTTATATATATACAAGCTGATGAATCACCATAATCGTGTGTATACCTTCGGTTTTAAATATACCAAAAAAAAAGGTTTGCAAACATTTTATAGAATTTACTAAACTTTTTATAAATTTTACTAAACATGCGAGTGGACATGTTATATCCCTACACACAACAAATATTCGTGGTTATTAACTAGGAGCTAGTCAGAACCACTGGTGTACCTGTATTTAGATTTAAAGTCACTTAGCTTGCTCTACTGATTTGAAAATAGACAGGTCATTCAGCGTGTTTCTTACTTATAATAAGAAGATACTTAATAGTTTCGTCGTTCAGATTGCATCTATTCTCGCATCAGGCATGAAGGTTCATGATGTTGGAGTATAAATGAAATGTTCACCTTTCCTCATCAGATTAAGTTTTTAGATTGAACTGGTTAGTGCATGCAACTCAATACATACTATGGACATATTATCGAGGAATTAGCTACATTTTAATTTGACTTGAGACTTAACTAACGGTTGTTGGCTTAACTACAGTATATATCGACCGATCTCGACCTAGAAACTCATAGCTGGTCATGTGCTGATGAGCTATTATCAAGATTATTCAAATCCAGTGCGATATGCACAGGGACATAAAGAAAGGAATCAAATCATGTGAACACTGCACAACACTGGAACAAAACAGAGGAATTAAATTTAAAGTACTCGCGAACATTTTTTTTCTTATTTTCTTTTTTAGACTGGTAGGTAACTGGTCCAATTCCAGCTTCTGGTACTAGCTCCTCTTCTCAAGCTATACTATCAAGGGATCCCACGCATACTGTTAGTTGTTGAATAAGGCCATGTGGCCTGTTAAATACATCAATTATAGCACCATTAATTACATGTCCCAAGAGCAAGATGGAAGTCTCTTACTAGTTTATGCAGAACACATGGCAAATTAAATACTATGGTGATTAGATAACGGATGATATCACAATAATGTAGGAAGCAAGGTAGTTAGCGTATACCTTATGATAACATAGTTTTTGAAGATCCAGCTATGCTTTCGCCTTACATGCATGACCATCGTTCACATGGAGATGCAGGTTGTGTTCACTTGGAGATTATTTTTTAAAGCACGTGTTTCATTAAGAAGAAGAAAGTTTTAGCACAGTACAAAGTCGCATCAAGAAGACAAAAAACACGGCTAGAGAACAAACAAACAAAAACGAACAAGAGACGACCTAGAATATGATTAACCCCTAGAGCTAGGACCTAGAAGCGCGGCAAGACCCCGGAAGCCTGCCGCCAACCAAACCTTAGCTTCCTCCAAGATCTCCTTCGCCAGAGCCACTAGTTGCAACACCGACCGATCATGCACTCTTCGATTCCCCTTTGAGAAACCAAGTTGATATGTGCCTTGGTTTGTATATGATGAGCCATTGACCGGATGTTTTGAGGTTTTGTGTTGAGTGTGTTTCGTCGGGTTGTGTTGTCGGTTGTGTATCTTTCTATGATTATGTGGTGTGTTGTCAATGCACTTGTGAAGAGTGGTTGACAACGTTGTGTGGACTAACTCTTGGCCTAGTATTGCAGGTGTTAGTTGTGGCTTGGTTTGCGTTGGTGCAGGTGAAGAACAAGCGTGAAAGGTCTATGCCAAGGTAGCCTCCGGGGTGATGGAGAGACAAGTAGGCTTGGTTCGAGGGACCCGGTGGCCGACGGGATCAAGTGCGGGCCGCATGGTGCAAGAAGAGCAAGACGTAGTCGTGGACATAGAGCTGGTGCAAGGTAGCGGCTAACAACTGAAGCTTGCACGCGGGGTTTATTGGTTTGGCCACAAAACCAATACCGAGTCGGTGCAAGGTAGCGGCTAACGACTGAAGCTTGTACGCGGGGTTTGGTGGTTTAGCCACAAAACCATCAGGAGGATGGTTTCTAGGTTTGGGCCTCAAAACCGAGCCCGAGGGCCCGGCGTGACGGAGACGGTATCCGGGTGCGTCGGGAAGCTTCGAAGCGGGCGACACACGACATGATCGAGGTGCTTGCGTCGGGAGGATGCGAAGGCCCGGTAGATGCACGGCCGTCCGATGGAGAACTTCATGTGTTGACCAAATGCTCCTGTGCGGGCTTGTATTGTATCTCCTAGTGTAGGGGCACTTCGGTCTTTTCCGGAGGGCCTATATATAGGAGGAGTGGCTGAATTTCAGCCAACTCTTTGGCTTGTAGGTGGGAGTGCTCTTTCATTTTGGGGTGATCTTGGGAGAGAAGGAGAGAGGAGTGAGTGGCTCTTTGTTTGGAGTTTTTTGCCATCCAAGATTTGCAATTTTTGAAGTGGCTTGTAACCGATTGGATAAGAGATTCATAGTGAATTCTTCCTCTTAATATTGTGCCAATTCTTCTATTCCCGAGTTCCTTTTGTTGCTTTTTCGGAGTTCTTTTTGTGCTATTTTCATGCTTGGCTCGATCCATCATTTCTAGGTCGTTTTGTCTCAGATTTCTTTGAGGGGATCATGGGTGACTGCCTTGTGCCTCTTTGTGGATGATCTAGACCCTTCAAACGCTGGGAATCAGGCTCGATTTGGTGAGGTTTGGATGAACTCGAGTTGGTGCTTTGAGCGCACGAGATTTGCGATTCCGGTTGATTGGATAGGTTTGGCCGTTTGGGGCTCTAAGATTTTGGGCGATCCCCTTCCGTTCTCAGTCTCGACGACGGTGCATCTCCCCTGCAAACCTGCGCTCATTGTCCTGCACTCTCCTACTCCGTCCCGGTATATTTTTATATCTGATTTTGTCTCGTAATTTGCCTGCTAGTTGTCTGATCTAGTACTCATAGTGTCTTCTAGCTGTACGTGCTATTCTTCTAGTGCATCTGCATAAAATATTTTATTCGTGAATGACCTAGCAAGCAAGTTGGATCCCTTCCTAGTCTTTGTAGTATAGTACGTGCATGAATATAGATCCCTTGCTTGGCGTGCCTGTAGTAGTGTGGTAGTGCGGTTACGTGCTATTATGTACACGGTTACGTACAATAGCTTTGTTATACTAGTCAGTTTTTTATTTTTCCCCCTTGTTTTCAAGGTGTAAATGGCATCTAAGGAAGGAGATGAAAGTGCACTAGGGAATGCATCGCCGCAAGCTTTGCCTCTAGTTCAAGTGACACCAACTGCGGCAAACAACACTCATGCTACTCAACCTGATATTATTGATCTTGAGGCTAACAATGTAAGAGATAGAGAGGATGAGACAGAAGATGTTGTTGACGCAAAGAGACAGAAACACATGGAATCACTTCACTAAGTATAATAAGCTTGTTAAGGTGGGTGGCAAGATTGTTAAACAAAAGTGGGTCAAGTGCAAGTACTGCTCGTATGAATCTAAGCACAATAGCAGGAAGGGTACTTCAGTCTATTTGACACATATAAAGTCACAACATTCCAGAGTGGCAGGCCAGCAGGAGCTGAAACTGAAGAAGGATGGTTCTGGTGAAACTTCTATGGAACCTTATAGGTATGACCAGGTGGCCTCACTGAGAAAATTTTATTTGGCAATAGTCATGCATGAGTACCCTTTCAATATTGCTTAGCATGAATATTTTGTTGAGTTCGTCAAATCATTGCGCCCAAGCTTTCCTATCAAGAGTCGTGTCACTGTTAGGAAGGAATTAATGGGTATCTTTTTGGAAGAAAAGAACAAGCTATATGAGTATTTCAAAATTGTTAATTGTCACTTTAGTGCAACAATGGACATGTGGACATCCAACCAAAATAAAGGGTATATGCGTGTCACTGTGCACTGGGTAGATGATAATTGGAAATTTCAGAAAAGGATTATCAAGTTCATGCATGTAGAAGGGCGGCATACTGGTACTAGCTTGTCTCAAGCATTCACTGAAACCATTTTCAAATGGTTTATTGAAAAGAAAATGTTCTCTCTCACATTGGATAATGCAGCTGCAAATGATGTCGCTGTGAAGGATGTGATTAGAGTACTGAAAAAGAAGTCAACGCTAGTTTGTGATGGTTTGTTCTTTCATGTGCGATGCGCAAATCATATACTTGATTTGGTTGCTAGAGATGGCTTGAAACATATTGGAAATGCAATTTGGGGTATTCGAACATTTGTCTTGGCTGTGAAGTGCTCTCCCCCACAGTGGGAGGATTTCATTAAATGTGCAGCAGAGTGTGGACTAAGCACAACTAGAGGTCTCTCACTGGATGTTCAAACCAGATGGAATTCAACTTACCATATGTTGAAGGATGCCATATATTACAGAGAGGCTTTTGATAGGTTGTATGAAACTGACAAAAAAAGATATGCAGGTGTAAACCTGTCAGATGAAGATTGGGATCACACACAAACACTTTGCAGATGCTTGAAGAGGTTCAATGATATCACTGAGTTATTGTCGGGTACTTTATATCCAACAGCAAACCTGTTTTACCAAAGCTTTTGTGAAATTAAGGCTCTAATTTCAGAGTGGTGTGCTAGTACAAATAAAAATATTAGAGAAATGGCAAATTCTATGAACATTAAGTTTGAGAAGTACTGGAACAAGTCAAATGTTGCCCTTGCTGTGGCTTTCTTCCTTGATCCTAGGTACAAAAGAAAGGCAATAGAGTTTTACATGAGAAAGATTTATGGTACACATTTATATCATGGTAAAGTAGAAGAGTTCATTAATATTGTCAAGCAGATGTATGAAGCATATGCTTGTTCCTCGCAAAGTGCTACCAAACCAAACTCTAGAGTCAATGCTGAACCAAACAATGATTTTATGGAACAAGATGATGATCTTGAGTTTCAGAACTACTTATATGACACACATGGGGCAACTAATGAAGGAGAGGCAGCTGACTTAGATAAATACATGGCAAAAGAACCACTAAGGGTTCCAAAAGGTGGTCCTGATAAATTTGAGGTCTTATTATGGTGGAAGACTCATCAAGATGTATATCCAATTCTTTCTCTACTTGCTCGTGATGTTTTAGCCATCCAAGCATCCACTATTGCTTCAGAGTCTGCTTTTAGTGTTGGGGGGCGGGTTATTGACCCATTTCGCAGTCGTCTAGAACCTGAGATGGTGGAAGCATTAATCTGTACAAAGGACTGGGTGGCTGCATGTAGAAAAGGTGAACATTTTTGTTGTTTCTCATTTTGTGGTATATTATATCAAATATATTTAATAATAATATAATATGTTTTTATACATTTGTAGATTCTAATAAAAGGGTCGGATCTGTCCTTAATGATCTAGAGGTTGCATAGACCCTTATGGCTAATTTAACGCTTGAGGATCTTGAGGAGCAGGTATGATAGTCTTAAACACGTTTGGAGAAATGTGAAACATGTTTGCTGGTTAACAATCTCAAATATTTGTTAATTGCCAAAAATTGTAGGAAAAACAGTTGTCTAGTGATGAAGAGGACGAGGGTGAGGAATAAGAATTTCTAAAGACCTATTGCTGGATAAAAAATAGTATGGCTTCAGGTAAAGTTTGTACTATGTAAACTCAAATTTGTATATAAACAATGTATGCAAGTTGGTGGGTACTTGTGCTATATCACTGTGTAATCTTATTCTACCTATTATTTTAAATTGCAGGGGACGATGAAACTATCGAAGTGAAGGAACCGGAGGACAAGGGAGCATAATAAAAGGAGCTTTAAACATCCATATTTAGTTATTTCGTTTGACGTGCTTCGTATACTCTTAAGTATAAGTTGAGAATCCATAATAATTTTATCCGAGGTCAGGGTGTGAAGTGTCATTCTGGACTATGAAGATTACTTTCATTATTAGCGGATAATAAAAAATATTTTTCATAGTATGTTGCTACTTTACGACTTTGCTTTAAAAAAATTGATCACCATTTGAAGCTGAATATAAGCATGTATTATCCGACTATATTAATCTGCATCCGCTCCGACTCCGATCCGACTCCGCACCATATCCGACATCTGAATAAATCCGCATTTGTAACCGCATCCGTGCAATATCCGCTCCGCTCCACATCCGACAAAAAAATATGGATGTGGATGTGGAAAAGGTATTATCCGATCCGCTTTCATCCCTAGGTTTGGGGCTCTAAGATTTTGGGCATAGCTTCTCCTAGAGACGCTTCTCATCTACCCAAAATTTGGGCTCAATCCGTCCAGCGGTTTGGGAGATCCGTCGATCGGAAGTTGGAGGTGTTTTTCGCGCAGGCTCGGTGGCTATTTCAGGAGCTCTCACGGACCGTCTGCGAGGCCCTCGCGGACTGTCCGCCCGGGTCTTAGTTCATCGTGTTCGTCAAGTTCGTCACGAGCTCTTGAGTCCCTTCGCTTCGATCCGTTGAGTGCTTTGGTTTCGGTTGGAAGGAGTTTGCCGGACTGTCCGCGCGGGGTGGTCGGACTGTCCGCGAGGCTCAGACTGTCCGCGTGCTTGCTCAGACTGTCCGAATTTCCTCGGGAGTCACTGGAGGTTCGGGTGCGTTTTCGGACTGTCCGCCCGGGCCTCGCGGACCGTCCATCTGGTGTTCGCAATTTTGCCAAAGTGCTTTAGTTCTTGTCTTGTGCTTCCACTTCTTGATTCGTGGCTTGTCTCTAGGACTTGCAGGCTTGTGTGTGCCTAGTTTAGAGCCGCTCTTGTGTGTGCGAGTGCTCGGAGTGGCAGTCGGGACATAGGCCGAGTTCTCTCTTTGGAGAAGAATTTTTATCGGCTCCCATTCACTCCCCCCCCCCTCTCTAGTCGCCTATTCGGTCCTATCGGCTCCCATTCACTCCCTCCTCTCTAGTCGCCTATTCGGTCCTTCACTCTCCTTCCATAACGACCAAGCAACCAGGCTGGCAATAGCGTCGAACCCCTTTTGTCATCATTTCAGAACTCTCTTTCATGCCCAAAGCCACCAGGACCCAAACTGCTCCTCCACTTGAGGCATGAGCATTTGTAGATGAACATACGTAGAACCCGAAACCAAGTTTCACGACTATGGATGCAACCAGTGAGGAGGTGATCAATAGTCTCCACCTCCAGCGCACAAAGTACATAGTCATCTCTATAGACCATGTCGACGGAGCCGGTTTGAAGTCCAATAGAGACCCAAAAGAGTCAACTAGCCAAAGAAGCGACACTTAGCCGGAATCTGAGTTTTCCAAAACTGTTGAGCTCCCAGCAGATGCAACCGCCCTATGAAGAGGGCATTGTAAGTTGAGGCAGAGGAATAGATCCCGTCGGCCGACCATTTCCAAATAAATTTGTTGGGGTCCAAAGTTTGGGTGAAATTATGCAAATCTCCCAGATTCACAAGTATTGCAAAACTACCTACACCGTGAGTGCATGCTTAATGTCAGTAATCCAACGACCTCCGGCCATACCTTCCCTCACCATGGAAATAGATCCCGCTGGGTGACCATTTCCAAATAAATCTGTCGGGGCCAAAGTTAGGGTGAAATCTTGTAGAATTTCCTGAATTCTCAGGTGTTGTAAAACAAGCTACACCTACACCGTGAGTGCATGCTTAATGTCTGTAATCCAACGGCCTCCGGCCAAACCTTCCCTCACCGTGTTGTTCGCTTTTTCTTAGCCGAAACGGCCGCCCACAAGTTCGGGACCAGCACCTGAATAGAACAACAGTTAATCCAACGGTCCAACCAATAGTGCAGAGTTCACATCCCCCCAACGACCATGACCGAAGCCAACTACAAGTTTATTAGACAGAAGGTGGTAAGCTGTCCAAGTCCTAGATTTATCCGTCTGTGCGAGCCAAAGCCACCGAATCTAAAGTGCTATTCCCATTAGCTTAAGATTCGGAATGCCAGCCCCCCATAGATATAGGGCAAATCATGTTAACCCAGGTGAATTTCCCACCAGAAGTGACCTCAGTAACACACCACATAAAGCCCCTAATCAGAGTCTCAATGGTGCCAAGCACCCACGGGGAGATATTAATGGCTAAAGAGATATGAACTGGGATGGCACAAAGCGTGGATTTAACGAGCGTAAGGCTACCGCTTTTGTTAAGCAGCCTACCCTTTCACACAAGAATGTTTTTAGCTACCTTATCGACCAACGGCTGCAGTGCGGACTTGGGCAGCTTGCTAATTGAAAGAGGGACTCCCAAATAGGTGCAAGGGAAGTCTGCAAGCCGGCACTCAAGGATAGACGTTTGACTTGGCGATTATAGTTTAGGATTGGGCATATATATATGTACACAAAACACTTGGGTGGAAAGAGAGATCGAGCAAAACCTGCAGCATTGGAAAGCTTCACGTATAGCTAGCTCAGCAACACGACCCAGCCAGACACAACATATCAGCATGGGATATGGATTATTTCAGCCCAGGTTCGTCTTTCCCTAGTTTTGTGCTATCTATCCCCCTTTTTCCCTTCTAATTCTTGTGGTTAATTCATCATGTGTTATAATTTGGTTTGTACATTCAGCATTTTCAAAAATCTAGTCTCAATTTTTCAGGGTAAAAATAGTTAATATTTGTTGTTGATTAATATTTAAATTGAAAATTTAGAAATGTTGAAATAGAGAATATTCAAGGTGGTGAAATACAATTCTCAAAAATTCATTGGGTTTCAAGCAAAAAAAACAATTGTACTTGATATGATTGGGTTTATTAAATGATATTATGATTCGATGCTTTCTCAAAATGATGTATTCTAAGTTCTGAAATCAATCAAAAACTCTCCCATCGTTCATCTGCACTGTGCCGCTGGGCAGGACTATAAGATTGAATACATATACATGGGTACGACTCAATCTCCTCCTCGAATTGTGTGGTAACACTATAGAATACCTTATGGGCTCTAAAATGCCATTCACTATCGAATTTGAAACCATCGTATCTAGGGATGTCAATGGGTACCCACCACCCGTTTACCCGCGGGTAAAAACCCTATTAGGGTGTGGGTATGGGGGGTTTCTCCCCCGACAGGTGACTTAGTGGGGGATTCCTTCGCCCATTGGATATGGTGGGTGTGGGTACGTTTTTGGGTCCCCCATACCTGCTACCGTTGGGGAGGGGGGGGTTCAGTTACATAATATTATGTATTATTTCTATTATATAGCATATAGTTTAAGAGATGAGAGATTCCATTTGCGTGTGATATAGTTAAAACTAGTATTGTTACCTTACATTATTATTGTATGACTAACATTATTGATAAAATAGCGATTTGATGTTGCTTGCATAATTAGTTACATGTTTCATTACATTGGCTACAATTATAGTGAAGTGGGTATGGGTCACCCGCTAGGTACCCGCTACCCGATGGGTGGTGTGTGGGGGAATTTGAGACCCGTGGTGGGTGATGGGTATGGGGAGGTATTACCTGATAAGTATGTACCTGTTGCCATCCCTGATCGTATCAAAAGAGGCGGTGATGACTTTTGGTCATGACAAATGGATTGTAAACCGGCAATGATAAGCACCTAAAAAACAAAAAAAAAGAAAGAAAATCATGCAGCTCCACGCTCCTGTGCCACCAGATCTGATGCTCCCCGCAAGTTGCACATCCCCCGCGCCACCGCCTCGGCCTCGCTCCACGCCAGCCGCCACCACTGTTGTCCCACAGGGAGAAGGAGAGGGAGCTTAGCGATGTGAGAAGGAGAGGGAGTGACGACGGTCTCGCTGGATCCATCTACCGGCAGTTCCCTCCACCACGAGTTGTTGCCACTCCCTACACCCACACCGACTACAGTTGCTCCCCGCACCAACTGGTGGCTGCAGTTGCTCCCCGTGCCGCCTGATGAGATCCGAGGGAGGGAGAGGGGATCTGATCGGTGTGGAACAGGGGAGGCCGGCCTAGGGAGGAGGGAGCTCCAAGGGAAGAAGGAGAGCCCGGTGAGTGACATAGGGAGGGCATAGGGGATTGGGCGAATGGGGAGAGGAAAGAGAGAGGGGGCCACAGTGGACGGTTGGAAGAGGCATCTCGACTTAACTGATTTGGATAGTTTTTTCGAGAGTGCTGTCTGCTTCCTCCATCACTGTCGGTTGATGTTAAAATCTGGCACTGATGCTATCCCCATGGATTCTAACACCAACAGGCGGTGATATCAATATATCACGGTCGGTTTATTTCTAAAATCGTCACCAATGTTATTTTTCCCTACCACCTGGCAGTGAAAACTTATTACCGCCAATTTTATTTAATTCGGTGATGCTAGGCCGACAGTGATGACGCATTATGTAGTAGTGATAATCTAACGGCTTTTGACATACAGTAGGCTAAGACTTTATATGAGGTACAACTCGAGTGCTACTATATCTACTAGTTCCTTTTACAATTATCATACACGGTGGACGTTTTCGATTTCGAACTATCCAACGTCGTATACAGAAGTACCAAGCGAATTCTAGCTAGACAGCTATGTATCACCGATACATCTAGATGAGCAGCGTACCGGTATCCGATAGGGCGTGATACTGTGCTATACGCTGATACGCGTCTCGGTACGCCCTGATATGCATATCAGAAAAATACAATTTAAAAATAAATAAACAAATTCCCGATACTTGTCCGATACTCCTCTATACTTCCATTTCCAGCCGATACAGTATAACTCCCAAGAAGAAGATGCAGCAAGAGCTACTACCCATAAGCTGCAATTGTAGTTTGTAAATACAAATTGATTATAAGCTGCTAACATGCTTCATCTACTCAATCTTTGGATTTGCAGTTATACCATTCCATTAGTTTTGATATTTTTATTTACAAGGAACTATGAAAAATGATTTATTTATATAAACTAAACGTTCGACGTATCAGGGTTTTTAGGATTTTGCCGTATCTGCGAATGAAGATGTCATGTAGTACATGTTAGCCCAATTAAGGTGGAGCCAAAAGAAAATGCGTGGAAAGGTGGTGCTGGTTGTTGCTTGTGTATCTATTATATGTGGCAGGATATAGGTGCTAATGTAGTAAAATTTGGACTCTGCATGTGTGTTCGTGTCACAAATCACAATGCAGATGTGGAATTTAGTTGTGTTGTGGTTACGAAATCAGCATGGAACAAAAGTGATGTTTCAGTCAATAATCGAGTAGAAAGTGCTAAATATGGTGTAGTCAATAAACCTGCTTGGCTCTCTCCGACTCGTCGACGACAGTCGCGGGCGACGACCCGCACCGCATGTCGTCTGCCATCATCCTCGTCCGAACACGCGTACAGCGGGCTCCGGCCGGCTCCTTCCTTCGTCATCCAATCCTCACCCTCGTCGGCAGCTTTGCGGCACCGGCGCTCATGGAGAGGAGTGAGAGGATCGGAGAGACGACGACGA
This sequence comes from Cenchrus fungigraminus, assembly GCA_036936925.1. NCBI lineage: Eukaryota > Viridiplantae > Streptophyta > Magnoliopsida > Poales > Poaceae > Cenchrus > Cenchrus fungigraminus. The sequence continues at coordinate 128,738,788 of CM072779.1, forward strand.
GACGCAGCGCGGCGGCGGCCGGCCGATGGACGCGGTTTCCTTCGTGGGCTGTGTGTTTCCTTATGTTGGGTCGACGACCCGGGAGCTCCTATCTCCCTTCCGGAAGGCAGGTAAGCCTGCGAACTATAAGGCTCATGAAGATCCAAAGCAGCCCACTTAGCCGATTCAAGTCCTCCGCTTTGATTTTTTTTATTTTTTTATTAATTATTTTTTAACTGTTGTCAATATTTTTTTTCCATCAACATTTTTCGGAAATGTTGTGAAAATTTTTTCGTCAACATTTTTTGGAAGTGTTGTCGACATTTTTTCGTCAACATTTTTAGGAGTGTTGCCCACATTTTTCGTCAACATTTTTCAGAAGTGTTGCTAATATTTTTCTCGTCAACATTTTTCGGAAGTTTGCCAACACTTTTTCGTCAATATTTTTCGGAAGTGTTCCCAACATTTTTTTCTCGTAAACATTTTTCAGAAGTTTGCCAACATTTTTTCATAACATTTTTCGGAAGTGTTGCCAACATTTTTTCGTCAACATTTTTAGGAGTGTTGCCTACATTTTTCGTCAACATTTTCCGGAAGTGTTGTCAACATTTTTTCTCGTCAACATTTTTTAGAAGTTTGCCAACATATTTTTGTCAACATTTTGTAAAATGTTGCAACATTTTTAGAAATGTTGGACAACATTTTCTCCATTTTTTGACTTATTCCAACATTTTTCAGAAATGTTACACATTTTAAAGAAATGTTGGTTTCATTAACTATTTTTGTCAACATTTTGCAAAATATTGCAACATTTTTTTAGAAATGTTGGATTTTTTTTTACCGTCTTCCACCTCCAGCTTCGGCCGCAGCGGTGCTCGTGCGGTGGCGGCGCGCTGGAGGCAGGGGCGGGCGGCGCCTCGGCCGACGGCGCGCGGACGCAGGAGGCGGGCGGCCGGAAAGCTCCTCCACGGGGCTTGACGCGCGGCCGGCGACCTCACGCGGCCGGCGTGCGGGGGCGCGGAAGCTGCGGCGGCCGGCGACCTCACCGCGGGGCAACGGCGGCGGGGGCGGGCCGGCGCGGCGGAGCGCGCGGAGAGGCGGGCCGGCGCGGCGTTGCGCGCGGAGAGGCGCGCCGGCCGGTCTCGCGCGGCGGGCAGCGGCGCGACCATGCACGGGCGGCGGCACGTGGGAGGTGGAAGAAACAGTTGCTAGGGTTTCCAATTTGTTGGGCTGTATGGGCCTTCGTGGGCTGCTGATGGGTTTATAGTTCGTTTGAAAAAAAAACTTCCGGAAGTTATATAGGATTTCCGCGACGACCCTCCTGCATAGGCCGGTAACTGTTCCATGTGTACCATGGGCTTTAAGTATGCCTTTCTAGGCCGGGCTGGGCCACCTGTGCTTTGCAACTCCATCTACGGGCCTTGAATTTTTTATTTTTTTCGATTTTAAATATACAATGGATTGTAGTCCAATGGCCATGGGGCACAGAGGTGCTACAGTGTCCAACCGTCGTGGGCCATGGCTTTAGGGTCAATCTGTTTTCAAAACATCGTAATTTTTTTGTGTGAACTCAGATGTACATAAACTTTATATGAAACTTGTAGCCTTCGACGAAATCTATAACTTTGTAGTTCAAACTTTTTTCATTTGAAGTCATCTTGTGGCTCAAATAATTGATATACTGTCCAGATCTGGATACCGAAAACTGAGATCTGGACAGTATATCATTTATTTGAGACTTAAGATGACTTCAAATGAAAAGAGTTTGAACTACAAAGTTATAGATCTCGTCAAAATCTACAAGTTTCATATAAAGTTTATTTTCATCCGAGTTCATACAAAAAAGTTACGATTTTTTGAAAACGGACTAACCCTACCGCCATGGGGCACGGCGGTTGCAAACGCTACAATACCCGCACGGAAGGTACTGTTCACAACCGTCATGACCCACGGCAGTTGGACATTGTAGCACCTCCAACCGACACTGTAGCATCTCCAACCGCCGGGCCCCACGGCGGTTTGGTCCCTTCCGCCCTGAGGTACGTCGGTTGTAGTATAGTTTTGTTAAATTTGAGATCCATTGTATATTTTGAAAAAAATCAAAAAAACTAATATAAAAAAATAAAAATGTCACGGTCCTTCAACAACTCATCACCAGAAGTTCATATTTTTTCCATCAATCAAAATCAGAAAGAAGAAAGAAAAGAAGCATGAGGTGAGTATGGGGAGGCATACGAGTAGAGAAGCAAATCAGGTGCTGCAATGCTGCATGAATTAGCTAAACAATCAAAAGAGAATTGTATTTGGGATGATGATCCTTTAATTTTATTATTTCCTTGTTAGCTCATGATGTAACTATAGATCGGTAAAGCTTGCCTGAGGCCTTATAAAAAAGAAGCAGCAGGAGGTGAGTGAGGTTCCGTGCACGGTCGTCGGGACGTCGATATGGTACTTACGGGGATGCACGTACGGTGGCCAATTCTTTTAGAACGTGCTTTAATAGTTTAATTGTTAAACTAATATAATCAAGTTTTTTTTTGCTGAGACGGGGTGGTTCGGAATAATAAGCACACGAAATCGGACGTCAATCTCCGTGTGCTTATTAACCACTGGTTCCAAAAGGCCAAACCAAACTCACTCTTGCTTAACCACAATCTTCTGCATGCAAGCCTGACACGACCTTCACTTCACATCTACGGCATCTAAGCCCATGTGCTAAGATGCTTATACGGCTAGTATATAGTACGTGACGTCAGCTGCACAGTCTCGATGCCTCTTTTATCCATGCTCAAATCAAGCAAAAAAACGGCATCCCTGCTGGCAGTCAACGACGCTAGCTGCTCTTGCCTTGCACGGCCTGCCCTCCGTACAAAAACTTCTCTACTCCGGAATCGGAGTCAAAACAAGCACACGAAGGATAATCCCACAAGGCAGCCAGCCAGCCAGCCACCGTTGACGAGCGCCATCGCCCGTGCCTATGGCAAGTGGGCCCGCCACCGCGCCGTCGCTGGCAAGCGATCCCATCATATCCGACTAGTTCGAGGACTTATCTATAAAATTTATATAGGTGATTCTCAAACCATAGCACATCGCGTCATCCGCTGATATCATCATCATTTACTCACCCGCGCCTAGACCTGATCATGGGTCGGGTCGTGTCGGGTTCGGGTCGGGTCGTGTCGGGTTACCGGGTCAAAATTCATGGCCCGTGCCCGACCCGTCACACGGTTGGGTCGAGTCGGGTTCGGGTTTTTTAGTTATAATTTTCGGGTTACGTCGGGTTGGGTCGGGTTTTTTTTCTTAGTTCGGGTGAAAATTTCGACCCGTGCCCGACCCGTCGCACTGTCGGGTCGGGTCGGGTCAGGTTTTTTTCGGGCGGGTCGGGTCGGGTTGGTCGGGTCGGGCAGCCCATGATCAGGTCTACCCGCGCCCACCTCTCCCCGTCCCCGAACCGTCCCATCGAGGAATACCGCCGCCCCCCCTTCTCCACCCACCCATCGTATGGCGCACCACACCGCCGCCCTCTCGCCTCCCCACCACCGCCGCCGTCTTGCATCCCTGCCACCGGCCTGTCTCCATAAAACTGTCCCGTGCCTCCCCTCTCTCCGCGACGACAACGCATGGACCTCCATCCCCCAACCATAGCGGACTCCAAGGCTAAGACAGTGGTCACCCTCCGCACCTCGGATCCATCCGTTCATCTCCCTCCAGCACGACAGATCCGGGCGACAAGTACGACGGTGGATCCGGCACGTAGCAGGTCGGCCGCCGCTCTCGTGTCCATCCGTTCATCTCCCTCCGGCACGGCGGATCCGGGCGAGGAGAACGACGACGAATCCGAGCGATGAGCACAATAGCGGATCCGGCACGATTTCCTCCTGCACGCACTAGGCTGACCAACCATCCCCGCGCGCACCAGGCCGGCCGACCATCCCCGCGCGCCTCTCCTTCCCAGCGAGGCTCCTGGATGGCCTCCTCGCGCCTCCCCTGCTCTGCGTCGCCGTCCATGGCGACGACTCCGTGCGCGACGAGGAGGCGGCTCCTGATCGGGCCACCCTCCTCTGCAAGTGGTGGTGCGTGTCGGCGGCAGGCCTCTTCGACCGTGCAGTAGGGGCGCGAGGGCGGCTTCCGGCGAGTATTCCTTCTAATCTGCACATTATTATTTCACTGTTTTTGTTTTTCTTAATTAACAAACATTTGAAAATTAGATGAAACCATTCCCATATATAGCATTATTGTCATGAAATCGTCATTACAACATATAGTGTCCTACCATCCAAAGCAATCACCACATTAGTTCATACTAGTAGTTTATAAAAAAATCTCTATAAAATCCCGTTGCAACGCGGGGTATCACCTATTCAGAAAAAAAACTAACCCGCCGGGCTTATCTCATCTCCTAACGTTGACACGTGGCGTCCTCTGACTGGTCCGGTGGGGCCAGTAAACCCAATCACCCAACCGGGTCAACTGTCAACAGCGTACGTAACTTCACGGAACAGCCCTCGCGAAATTTCTATTTTCTTCTTTTTTTTCTTTTTGGTTTTTGCTTCCCCACGTCGCCGTCTCCTGCTTCTTCCTCCTACGGTCCTACCAGTATCTGTATCTCTCTCCTCCTTCGGTGGTGGGGGCAGGCAGGGAGGCGGCGGCGATGGCTGCGAAGGGCGCGATGGCGGCGCTGCTGCTCCTAGCGGCGCTCTTGGTCTCCGCTTCTCCCCACGCGGCGGCGGCGGCAGAGCAGAAAGGAGGTGAGAGGAACTCCCCCCCCCCCCCCTTCCCCCCCCTACCGTTTCAACCGCCGGTCCTCTTGGTCCGTCGTGCCGCAGCTGCGCCTGCGCGGTCCTCGCGTGGTTCTGTACAGTTTCCTTGTTGCTTGGTTGCGGTCCTCGCGGGCGATTCGGAGGAAGGTAAGCTGTTGGTGCGGGCGGTTGGTTGCGGCGGTTTGAGGGAAGGTGCGAGGACGCGGCGGGGTTTCCTAGGATTGGATTGGATTAGATTAGATGGGGGTTGATGATGCAAAAGCTCGGGGAAGCCGAACCGTTCGCAGTGCTCCGCCCAGCTGATGCGGAGCCTCGTCTGTGGGCACTGTAGGTCTGTAGTAGATTGGGGAAAGGTAGTAGCGAATTAGCGATACAGCATTAAAGCTGCTAGCTTTGGAGCAATGCTTGGTCTTTGATCTCTAGGCAGGTCGAGTGCTCTGCCAGATGATGCAGAGATTCAGGGCGAAGGTTGTGCACTGCTACCACTTGCTTGTTGTCGCCTGCAGGCGGTGTTGCAGGGTAGCAGTGCCGTAGTTAGGAAACAGGCATCTTGCTTGGCTGCATGATTGTGCATCCAAAACTGGGCAATTCTCGAAACAAGTAGTGGGTTATGCTTGTATGCTTCTGAAATTGGAAGTGTCATTGGATATCGCAGCTCTGGATTCTAGTCTCACATGTGGATTGCTTCCACTTCTCTGTACAGCTATTTCAGGAGTACTAAAGTGCTAACAGGTTCAATTAAAAAAAAAAAAGGTGCTAACCGGTTGGTTCGACTTTTCTTTGCCAATGCAGTACTCAGGATGAAGCCTTCTGATGGTGGTTATCGTTATAACCATACTCTTGCTCACATTCTTGTCGAATATGCATCCGCTGTAAGTTCCCCACTTCTTCCTTGGCAATGTGCTACTACTTATTATTCCTGTTGATGACTTTGTAAATTTCCCCAAACTTCATGTTGTCCTTGCCTAGCTAGACGATTTCTGTGTTCAAACATTCTTCGTGCCCAAAGAAAAACAGTGAAACTCCTTTCAACACCATGCCATTCACCGCCTATTCAATTTAGCACATTCAGTGGCTAATCTCTATCCTATATCCAAATGCTTCTTTCTGTAAACTTGGCTTATGTAAATGCATTTCAGGTGTATACATCTGACTTAACATCACTTTTCATGTGGACCTGTCCAAGGTGCAAAGGTCACACAAAGGTAACTCACTTATGAGTTGGTAATGTTTCTCTAGTTCTGTTTGTACAAGATGTTCTATGTGTTCTTTGGCACCTAATTGTCTGTTTCTTTTTCATTACTGATGCAGGGCTTTGAGGTGATAGAGGTCATTGTGGATGTGGAGAACTGTTTACAGGTTAGTTATTATTTTACTGCTTCAGGACTTCTTATTCTTGCACTGTTTGATGAAAACCTATGTTCAATTGCTTATTAAAAAATTCCGCAGGCATTTGTTGGAATCGCCCCTGACCCACGATCCATAATCATTGCATTTAGAGGCACTCAAGAGCACAGGTACATAACTTGCTCTGTTATGCATAGCTTATTAGTGACCAATACTGGTACTGTATGGATATATGTACTCACCATCCTTTTATCCTTGCTATTTAACTATATGTTTTGATTTTCAGCTCATACAATTGTTTTTCTTATAAAACATAACCAAATATCATATGCGATTTACGAGCATTCAATTTTATATCTCTTTGACTAGTTACCTTGGAATTTTACTTGCAGTGTCTCAAATTGGATTGAAGATCTCTTCTGGAAGCAGCTCGATGTGACTTATCCAGGCATGCCTGATGCAATGGTAACACCACTAGTATAGTTTTTGTTGATATTTAGAGTTCTTATTGAACTAGCAATAACTCTTGGTTGCTTGCTGTGTCTCTCTTGTTGCAGGTCCATCATGGATTTTATACTGCATATTATAATACAACTCTGCGATCTGAGATCTTGAAATCTATTAAATGGGCGAGGAAAACATATGGAAAATTACCTATAACTGTTGTGGGTCACTCCATGGGAGGGGCTTTAGCTTCATTCTGTGCCCTTGATCTTTCTGTATGTACTTTTAGCCTTTTAAGACCATCTGGATACTTTTGGTTCCTTTATGAGCAGCTATACGCGCAATCAATTTCGTCCAACTACACGATTAAAAACAGCTAAATTTATTTTTGTGATTTAAGCTATTTCATATGTCATATACTTCCTTCAATTGGAAATATAAAGTGCATTAGGACATAATTATGGTCTGTGGTAGACACTTTGACTACTGACTAGCAATATCTATGAAATGTACTATCTCAAATGGAAAGAGTGATATATCATGAATTTTTTATATTATAATGAATCTAGTAATGTTTTCTTGTGTTGTCAATCTGTACAAATTTTACTCATTCATAGCATGATTAAAAAGTTTGACTTAGAACAAGCCTAGATGGATTTATATTATTTATCAGAGGAAGTATGCCCTATGAACCTAGGATTGAACCTATGCTTCTTACCTGATATGATTGCTTGTATATTAATATATATGCAGATTACTGACTTCAATAAAATAATATCTTCTTTTCTTTTACAGGTTAAGTTTGGATCACAGGAAGTTGAGCTCATGACTTTTGGACAACCTCGGATAGGCAATCCTGCTTTTGCTGCATACTTTGGTGCTCAAGTCCCAAGAACAATCCGTGTGACCCATCAGAATGATATTGTGCCACATTTACCACCGTACTATTATTACCTAGGTGAATGGACATATCACCACTTTGCTAGAGAGGTATGCATAAAAGATTTTGACAAAAATGCATCTGTATGCTGAATGTGCTGGAGTTTTTTTTTTCCCGGACTACACTTACGCCATCTATTTCCTCTGCATTTGTTTCTCATCAGGTTTGGCTTCATGTGATCATAGATGGAAATGTGATTACCAGAAATGAGACAGTCTGTGATGATTCTGGTGAGGACCCAACCTGCAGCAGGTATATATCTGCCTAGCATGGCCTCACAGTTTTGGACATTTATGTTCTTCCTTGTGGTGTTCATTCATTGCTTTTGCTTGAACAGGTCAGTCTATGGAATAAGTGTGGCAGATCATCTTGAGTACTATGGCGTCACACTGCATTCTGATTCAAGGGGAACTTGTCAATTTGTAATGGGTGCCGCCAACTCAGTATACAGCTACATTCGTGAAGTTGATGGAACCATCATCTTGTCAAGATATGCGCAAGAATCACATGCCCTAGAATCCATGTGACTTGTATGCCAAGAAACACACACTTGTACAGTATTTTATTTTCATTTGTGTGCAAGCTCATGAAATACTGGGCGCTCCAGGAGCTCTCCTGAGGATAAGGAGAGGCTCACCTTTTAAATGTGCCCCCTTTGCTCATGTGAGAATTGTACATGTAAGCTCCATAACATTGTATACACGCTTCAGTGATGTACATAAAAAATATATGATAGGTTTAAGTAATGGAAATGTTTGATGGTGAACTTGTTTGGTTTTTTTCACTTTCTGTGATACGACCTGAGATATATCTTCAGATTTTCTCTCAGCATTTCACCTCACCTTAATTGATGTATGAAAATTATAACAAGCTTAATGGAATTGTTTGATGGTAACACTTTTTTCATATTTTTGCTCACTGTAATTCTACCTGAAATATTTATATATTCTCTCTCAGAATTGCTGAACAGAGAATTCTGGATGTAATCTCTCTCTATACCAGTTTTTGTGCACTTTGATTGATTGCAGATACAAATATATAACAGACTTATGTGATGGATTTGATGGTACCCCTTGTTTGAAAATATATATAATATGATATCTTCGTAACATTGTGTGACATGCTGACAGCATCTTCACCAATTGTGGTTCTACTTGAGATATTTCCGGATTTTTCTCTCTGCATTACCCCTCATCTTTACTTTCGATTCAGATATGCTTTTGCAGATCAAAGAGTGTAGCCCCTTTGCATACATGAGGAGCCAAGAACTGATCAAGCTCAGGAAGGAATCTCAAGATGCAAAGTTCCACAGATGGTCAGCACTGCGAGGACAGATCTTGAGGATAAGGATACATGTCTATCCAGATATTCCCCATTGTCATCTGCCTTTGTTCCAGAGGTTTGCATCATACACAAGAGAAGATGTGAAGATGCATCGCAGCCTGTCAACACCTCAACGGTGACTGTTCCATAGCATCATTTTATACAGCATGCTCTTGCTTGCAATGAAAGAATGTGCAGCGACAAGTCGTGCCAAATGCCTGCATATCTGATAAGGATGGTGCGGCTTGTGGATGCTGAAATTATTCAGAGAGAATAAGACATAGCAAATTGGGTGGGTGTCTGGCTGAAGATTTATTCACTAAAGATGGTGAAACTATTCAGAAGCAACGTGAGAATACAAATGGGGCAGATTCTGGCGCTATGGATAAGGTCAGAAGAGAGAGTGTGAGTGCTTGTGAGGGACTGAATGAGACTGTAGACTCTCTGTCTGAAGATGCTATTCTGTACCTGAAGATCAGGAGCCTGATCCCTCGGCCAATACAAAGTGGCTGCTCTTAGCCGGAGGAATCAGATCCTGCTATCATACCGTCGTGTGACGAAGCGTCGCCGTGTTGTTGTCGGCACTCGGCACCTTCACTTTTGCTATGGTCTTCTGTATTTACACCGGTACTCATCTGAACTCTCGAGTTGCAGTGATGCAGGGCTACATTCAGACTTTCAGAGAACTGAATACTTCAAAGTTAAAACTACTTGGTAGCGGAAATAATATGTTACATTGCACGAGAGATTTAAATGATTGCGAGGTTCAGAATTTAGACTATCAACAAATGCATAGCAAAATTTCACTGCGCTCATTGTTCTGTTTTTGACCTTGTGAACCATATATTAACATGTGTAAAGTACTGGAATCTGTTATTAGTGTATGTGTAAATACATGCGTCATATACACTTATCGTATGGTTATAAACTGTGACTGAACAATATCTTTTCTACCCTGAAGAAAATCCACAGATAACTATGTAGTTCTGTCCTCATCTGAAAAGACCCTTTTGTTTTCTCAGATTTAAGCATTTCGCATGAGGTTGAGATCAAGTGATCAACCCATAACTCATAAGGAAAGATTCCAACGTTCGAAGGGACCTCATGCATGAACACCCACATGGATTCTTATCCAAAACTATCCAACCTGCACTGTGCACTCGATCAGAAGAATCATTTTTCAGTTACACAAGAACCAAATCTAGCTATATATGTTCCATATGCGCAAATATAAAATAACATGTGTTCAGCAAATGCTGTCAGTAGGTTGTCAAGAATCTTACAATAATCCACTACTGCAAGTAGTTGCGGACTTGCAGTATACCAACATCTTTTCCATCCTATAAAAGGAAGCCATGGCCAGCACCAAGAAACCACACCAGGCCAACCAACTTTTTCAAACCATCTAGTACAACTCTAAGGAGAGAGACTGTGTGCGGACTGATGAGTCTCTAGAAATCTAGAATCCTCTAGAACCTTCCGTTATTGAATCGATGGACCGCGTGGCGAGGCTGGTGTCGGAGCGGGCGGTGGTGGTGTTCACGGCGAGCAACTGCAGCATGGGCGACGTGGTCACGTCGCTGCTGGGCAGCCTGGGCGTGAACGCCGCCGTGCACGAGCTCGACAAGGACCCCCGGGGCCGGGAGATGGAGCGGGACCTCGCCAGGAGGCTCGGCGGCGGCAGCACCGGCACACCCACCGTGCCGGCGGTGTTCGTGGGCGGCGACCTCGTCGGCGGGACCAACAGGGTGATGGCGCTGCACCTCGCCGGCGAGCTCGTGCCCATGCTCAGGAACGCCGGTGCGCTCTGGCTGTAGAGGGATTGATCGAGATTCGAGAACGTCCAAGCGCATGCATGTCGTCGTAGCTTTTTCGTCAGTCTGATGTGCATGTATACATGAAGCGTGCGTGAATGCCAGGTTTTTTTGTGTCCTGGGCTTGGAGTATAAATAAACATATCGCCCCTATTTTGGTCAAAATGGTTAGAAATGTTAATTTTTAACTTCATTATTCAAACTTTGATATTATGCATTTTCTGTTTAAAGGGAAATATTTGTATAGTATTATTGGTACTTACAAATGCATAAGTGACATGTGACGGTGAATTTAGAAAATCACTTATCACTTAGGTATTCTGAAAGTTGTTGTAAGTCATGCTTAGAAATAGTATGCTAGAAGTGAAGTCAACGGTGACAATTGCTCGAAAATAATGCGTGAAAATAAGTTGCTCCCCTGCAGCTCCTTGTGCACTTTAATCAACTTTTCCTTCTTCTGAATTTTCATTTTGTACAGCCACAAGTAACCAACTCATCATGAACATCATATATTTCCTCCTCTTTGCTGAGAACTCTGTCCTCTTGTTATCTCTCTTTTTCCCTTAGTTTGGCGAAATTGCCTCTGTTTCCATCTTGTTATATCGCCTATGTTTTCGTCAAAATTGTTGGCAATGTTACTTGTTGGGGACACAAAAACCCCCGAACAAAGAGAAAGAAATCCGATGAACAATTCACAATCAAGACGTTATAATCAAAAGCTGTAAATGATGAACTTTCCTCAACGCATTACACACTCCACTTTCCAAAATGACCGTCCCTTTACAATGAGGAGAGGGCCTCCTTTTATAGTGCCAAAAGATGAAATTTACATTCCAAGTGTGCCCTCGAAACCCTAATATCTGACAAGAATTTCTCGAGGGCAAACTTGGTTTTTTACACATGTTGCGGAATTGACGCCGGATTTAGCGGAGCGCAGATCGCGCCGGATACAGCGGAGCGGGAAACGCGGCGCGAAGACCGGAAGTAGTTCCGTGTTGGACCAGCTTTTGACCCAGTCTTCGCTCTTGAATCTTCGCGAAGCCGGGGGCTTCGCCTTCTTGCTCCCCTTGACGCCTCATTCATGCTGCCCTCTCGGAGCTCCGGTGCCTTCCAAACGGGGAGGCGGCAGACTGGCCCGGCTCCAACCCGAAGCTGAGCCCTTCGCCACTCTTCACCTTGAAAAAGGGAGCTCCGGGTTGCTTCCTGAAAAAACATATCACGTGATAGTGTTGAACCTTGTAATTAGTTGATGAGCGAAGAAGATGGCGGAGCCAAGACCCTCTAACTGCCCTTGGACGAGAAATCTTCCCTAAACGTTCGTGGAGTGGATCGACCACGCCGGAGTTCCGGGCTCCGCCGTCTTCGGTTGGTTCTCTGTGCTTTTAGCGTGTGATACAACTTCTTGGCTTTCAAGAAAAAACCTAGCGAAGCCCGTGACTCCTACTCTCCCTAGAAAGGATTCGAAGCTTATTTGTTTATTTTATCCTTTGACAAACCCCCGGTGCCTATAGGTGAGGTTTTCTACAGCCCCAACAGTAGCCCCTCGAGGAGAAGTGTTTTGAACAACGAGACTTAACCTTCTCCTCGACTTTTGTTTCATGATCTGATGAAGAAAACGTCACCTTCGGCTCCGGGGAGTTTGCTACTTTCTGTAGACTTTTCAGCTTCGCGTGATCGATTTCCTAAAGACTACAGTGAAACCACACCTTCCCGAGGTGCTCGTTCGTATTTCGAGACCGTTATGCTACCTTCTCTCTCCTCGGGCTATATAAGGGGGGTTGGGGGTCCCTTGGTTTCTTACCTTCGCGCGAAGCTGAGAACCCCCGAGCCCTCGTATTTCTGCTGCTTTAGGATTCGTGCCATCTACTTGATTTCGCTTGAACTTCGCCGTTCACTTCCTCAGCGGAGCTCGAACCTTGTTTGTTCGTCGTGGCCCGTACAAAACAAACCGCGCGGCTAATGACTGAAGAAGAAATCGCTGCTTCAGCTGCACTAGCCGAAGCCCCAGAAGAGCCGGTTGGAGATATAGTTGATTACGAGCCATCGCCGTCGGTGAAGGGGAAGGAGGCTGACCTTGGCGAGGATATTTCCAGAGTGGAAGCTTCGCCTTCGGAGCTGATGGCTGGAAGGGAGTCTAAAACTCCGTCGTATGTTCTCGGTCCTTCGCTTGTGTCTGAGAACTTGATCAAGTATTATGAAGAGAAAGGTTTTTTTCCTGAAGGTGTCGCCCATCATCCAGAGGGTGAAACTACTCCGGAGCCTAAAGCTGGCGAAGCTGTTGTTTTCCGTGATTTCTTCAACACCGGCTTGAGGTTTCCCTGTTCCCGACGCCTGCCGGAGATCCTTGATCGCTACAGCGTGAAGTTGCATCAGCTGACGCCAAATGCATTTGTGCAACTGTCTAAGTTCTTCTTTGTTGTGCATTCTTGCGACGGCCGAGTGGATATCGAAGCTTTTGTTCGATTCTACGAGCTTCATGTTCAGAAGCAAAATTTCCAGGTGGACGGCGATCCTGCTGTGTACGAGAATCATTTTGGGTGTATCACTTTCACGACTCGGAGGAGAAATACAAAAAAGGACATAGAGAGAGTGGAACTCAGCCCCGCCCACAAGAACAAATGGGACGATGATTGGTTAAGTTATTGGTTCTATGTGAAGGTCAACATGCCCTGCGGCTCCGATGGTGTTGCGTTCTATCCTTTCAGCATTACGATGATGACTCCTCTGAGCTATGTGACGGGACCTGACTTCGCGAAGACCAGAGGCTTTAAAGATTGTGAAAAAGCATTTCTCCTGGCTTCGCAGTTCCTCCCCAGTCGTGATATTGCCGAGGAATTTGTTGCTGCTAACATCTGGCCTCTCTCTACTGGTTGGAATCCTGAAGAGGTTAAGTGGCTTTCGGTTGATTGGTTCACGAAGCCTATCCCTTTTCCTCGATTTGGGCTAAAGATGCCTGAGGGGAAAAGTGCTCACGAGTTCGTTGGTGAGGTAGAGCGCCGCGTGGTGGACCTGTTTGGGCCTTACACTGAGGCGGAGTATCAAGCTTCGCGAAAGTTGCCTACTGGAGGCCGCCGAGTGAATCGAATTTTTTCAGAGCTGGGCATTGAAGTGGAGGATCACGCGAAGCCCAAGGTTTCATCTAAGCGCGCTCGCGACTCGACCCAGGTCGCGCCTGACCCAGCTGATGCAAAAAAGAAGAAAAAATCTGTGACATCGACGGAGGCGTCTGGCGAAGCCGATGCTGACCAGCAGAGTCCTTCAGCCCCGCTTTCTTCCTCGAAGACAAGTCAGCTTGAGCGTGCTAAGAAAAAACAAGCTGTGGTGCAAGAAAAAGGTTCTTCTGTTGAGAAGTTGTCGAAGCCCGGTTTTCGGCATAAGAAGTCTGGCTCCAAACCTAGGCCGCAGTGCCGTATTGTGAATATCCTTGGTTCCTCTGATGATTTGGAATTTCTTGACTCGGGGGTTGAAGATGATGGGAACAAGGGACGCGGAGCTGTCCCTGTGGCTGAAGTGGAGAAGACTGTCGTGCCTAGCTCGAAGGAGGTTGTCACGGACCCTCCTATTTCGGGGAGTGTTGGTGGCGCGGATCCGGTTGGTGACGTTGCGAAACTTCCCGGAGCCGAGATCACTCAAGATAAGGGAAAAAGTCCCGCGCATGTTAGTGCTCATCCTGAAGCTTCGGACGATGCCCAGGCATCGCCCGAGTTCATGCAGTCCTTGGCGGAGACTGTGAGCTCATCTGGCGCTGTAGAAGGACATACTTTGGAGATGGTGCTTGCGGAGAAGAGTTCTTTCGATCCCTCAACGTATTCTTACAACAAGGTTGTTGGTATGAGGGGTTTACAAACTTTATTATCTGTTCATTTGCCGTTTTATAGAGAAAGTGGGGTAATCGAATCTCTTGTGCTCTGGGAGCTAAGGGATTCTGCTCGGCTTGCAGGAGCCACATCAGAAGATGCTGCTAGTTTGGAAGGTGGCGCCCTTGGTGACCGAGTTTTGGAGGAAGGTGAAATTCCCGGTGCTCCCGGTCCTTCTCTGATTGTGAAACAACCGGGCACCAGCACCTCCGCTGAACCTTCGGCACCTTTAGATCCCAAAGGTTAGTTCTTGACTTCATTCGCTTTCTTCCATGGTTTTTGCTGGTTTTAGCATTTTTTGTTAGGTTTGGACATGCTGTGTATACTTTTTGTTTTTTCTTAGCTTTTGAAAAATCTGTCGAAGACATGGAGGCTGGCCGCCTAGCCGGCCTATCAGCGGAGCTTTCTTATAAAGCTATGATTTCAAGTCAGAAGCTCCTTGAAAAATACCGTCTTCAAGAGAAGAAATTCCTGGCTTCCGAAGCTGAGAAGATCGAGCTGAGCCGTGAAGTCATCCGGCTGAAAGAAGAAAACAGAGCTCTAGCCAAGATTTGCAAGCTGCGGGATGAAAGTATTGGGATCTTGAAAGAAAACGTCAAGACCTATCAGGAAGCAGCGCTGAAATTAAACGAGGATGCTGAGAAACGTGACAGCCTGCTCGAGGAGTTCAAAAAGATAGCCGAAGATGATGGCCGCACTATTGAGACTTTGCAAAAGGAAAAGAAGGCCCAACAGACTGAGATCGGAGAACTCAAGAAGGAGGTTGAGGGTCGCGATAATTTTATAAAAGCAGCCGAAGATGTTTTGAAAGAAAACTTCAAAGGTTTGCATGAAAAGTACGCTCGTGCCCTTGGGGAATTTGGTGCGGAGCCCCTGCCCTTCCCTGGTGACAAAGACGCAAAGGCCATCTTTGAATGGATGGGACAAGAGTTCGATCACCTCCCGGGAGTGATGACCGGAGCTAGCGACTATGCGGCTTCGATGTGCGTGGAGACTCTCCTTGGGCTTCTTGAAAAAATCGGGTGCTCAGACTTTTTATCTTTGGGAGCCAGGAACTACAAGTTCCCGACGGCGGAAGAGCTTGATAACGGGGTTGCCTCAAAAAACGTTCGAGTGATCAAGAAAATTTTCTTGACCCTGTTTTGGGAGGTGTCCGGTCAAGAGTATGCTAAGGTTGTGGCGCGCCGACTTTTGGCGGAGGTAGACGTTTTGCATTATTGGCTCTTTGCTTAATTTGTTTTCTCCTTCTTTCTTTGGGTCACTAACTTCTCTGTTTTGTAGGCGAAGGAAAAGGAGGCATTGGGATCGGATTCGAGCGATGGCGACAGCGATGGTGAAGGAGATCCTGCAAGCGCGGCTCCGAGAGGTTCAACCTCTGGCGTTAATAAAGACGCAGCTGATGCTGAAGATAAGGATGGCGAAGCCTGAAGACTTTCGGTCTTGAACTATCGTCTTATTGTGACGCCCTGCGTGGCGATTTAAGCTCTAAGCGCTGGATAACTTATGCTTTGAGCATGAAAACTTGTAAATAACATCATTGGCCTTGTTGCCATTTTCTGTCTTGCTGATAAGCTTTTCCTTTTGCTACTTGCCTTGATTGAGGAAAACGTCACCTTCTTTTGGAATAGTTTTGTATATATATATATATATATATATATATATATATATATATATATATATATATATATATATATATTGCGAGGATGTCAATTTTCGATGTTTCTTAGCTTCGGAAAAAAGAGCAAAAAACTTACTATGTTTTTGAAGAAAACGTCACCCCCCCTTTTTTGGTCTTTTTCCCGAAGCCCCTAGGTGGAAAGATATCCGCGAAGCTGTTAGGCTGTTCTTTCTTGACAAGAATTCGAAGTCTAGCGAAGTTTGTTCAGAGCTTCGCAGACTTTTCTTTGCGATGGTCGAATATCAGCAATCTTGTTGCTTTTTCGACTGAAATTTTATACTTTTTTTGTTTTCAAGAAACGTTCTTGAAAAAGACGAGGTGAACTGAAACTTTCTGTGCAGCTAGCATTTTCTTAGTACAATCGGTTTTTTCTTGAAGCGGGTAGAATCTTGCGAAGCTTGAATCGAGCTTCGCAGCTTCTCTTATTTGTGAATGAACGATAACGTGATTGCTTTTGAATTTTTAGCACTTCCCGCAACTTAGTTTGTTGCCTGAGGGATTGCTTGGGTACTTAGGCATGATTGCTAAGATTTTTATGAGACAACGTGTGTAAGCTTGTTGCTTTTTGTTGCTCTTTGGGTAGAAACCCCCTTTGCTGAAAGTAAATGACTGGAAATAAATTGCTGAAAGTAAATGAGACTGGAACTTAAGGGGAAAGTAATTTCATTAAGACTGAAATTTGATACACAGATCCGCCTCATTAAAAACCTTACCTCCTGATTTGGAGTACCCTTTTTGCAAGGAAAAGAGTACGGATCTCGATAAATGTAAAGTACTGGAAGGAAAAATTAAAAAGAAAAGAAACATAAGATAACCAAGTTCCGGCTCCGTTTATAAATTTACGAAGCTGGAACTTTTACATTACTTTGTTCTTACGGGTAGTATTTGAGGAGGCTGTCCGCATTCCAAGTGTGCGGCAATGTGTTGCCCAACTGGTCTGCCAAGTGGAAGGACCCTGGCCTGATACTCTTTGTTACGATGAATGGCCCTTCCCAAGGCTCTTGTAGCTTTCCTGGGTTGTCAAAATTTTTCTTTTTCTTGATGACCAAATCCCCCACCTGTATTTCTTTCCTTACGACTTTCTTGTCCCTCCATTTCCTTGTTTCTTGTTGATATTTTTCTAAGTTATCCGCAGCTTGGAGTATGTCTACCTCGATCAAATCTTTTTCGGCTTCTTCGAAGCCCCCGTCTTGTGCTTTCAATACTCACAAGCTTTGGTTTTTTATCTCTTCTGGTGTCATGGCTTCGGAGCCGAATAGTAACTTGAAAGGCGAGAAACCTGTGGTTCTTGAGACGCTGGTGTTGTGGGACCAAATAACCTTCGGCAATTCGTCCACCCATTTCCCTTTCCTCTGGTTGAACAGACACTTCTTTATGCTAGAGAATATTTGGCCGTTTGCTCTCTCCACAGTTCCGTTTGATTGTGGGTGGTATACAGAAGCAAATTTTAACTTGGTTCCCATGGTGAGGCAGAACTCCCTGAAATCGTTGCAACCAAATTGCTTTCCATTGTCCACGGTTAGCTCTCTAGGGACCCCAAATTTGCAGATTATGCTTTGCCAAAAGAATTTTTGGATGTTGCGAGATGTGATGTTGGCCAGTGGCTTGGCTTCGACCCATTTGGTGAAGTAATCTACAGCGACAGCTGCAAATCTGCAGTTTCCTTGCGCTGCTGGTAAGGGTCCAACTAGATCCATTCCCCATCTTTGGAGTGGCCAAGAGGGCGGTATTAACTGTGTAGGCATTGATGGGCTTCGCTGGTTGTTTGCGTTCTTCTGGCAGGCTTCGCATGTTTTTACCATGTGATGGGCATCGTCAATGATAGATGGCCAGTAGAAACCTTGCCTTAATGTTTTCTGGGCCAAAGCTCTGGACCCTAAGTGGGCTCCGCAAAAACCCAAATGAATCTCTTTTAATAGCTCTTTTCCTGCATCGAAGCTGATGCATCTCAGGGCTGGAGCTGATATGCCAGATTTGTACAATTCTCCATCGATTATCTCGTAGCCTCGGGCCCTTTGTCTCATGCGATTTAAGGAAACTTCCTCGGTGGGTTCATAGTGACCCCTTAGGAAGGCGAGGATTGGAGCCCTCCAATCATACTTCTCTATAACATTGATTGTTTTGGCCTTCGGTTCTTTTACAGCGGGCATTGTGAGGATTTCATAGAAAACATCCGGAGGTAGAGCTTGATTTTGAGTAGCGGCTTTTGCTAACGCATCCGCTTCATTGTTTGAGTTTCTTGGGATATGCTCTACTGTGAACCCCTTGAAGTGTTTTTCCATAGATCTTACTGCAGCGAGATATTTGACTAGTTCTGGCTCTCTAGCTTCGGTGTCTTTCTCTACATGCCCCTGAATGACTTTGGAGTCTGATCTTACAATAAAGCTTTGTTGGCCTAAAGCTTTCATTTTCCTTAGTGTAAGGAACAGAGCTTTGTATTCTGTTGTGTTGTTGGTTGCCCTCTCACTGTCTGGGAAGTCCAATCTGACTGCGAATCGCATTTTGATTCCAGTTGGAGAGGTTATGATTGCCGAAGCTCCGGCTCCTTTGTGACAGTAAGCCCCATCGCAGTATGCAATCCATGGCTCATCGATGTCTGCGGAGCTTGAACTGACTGGGGAAGTCCAATCCACAACAAAATCTGCCAGGGCTTGAGATTTGATGGCGCTTCTTCTTTCGAAGTCAACTACATGCTCTGACAATTCAAGAGCCCATTTGGAGATTCTCCCCGAAGCTTCTCTGTTGTTGAATAACTCATGCAGAGGTTGATCTGTTACCACTATAATTTTGTGGGACTCAAAATAATGCATGAGCTTCCGTGCTGCCATAACGACTGCATATGCGATTTTTTCAAGTTCTGAGTAGAACACCTTTGAACCTGTGAGTGTTTCGGAGACAAAGTAGACTGGGACCTGAGTCGGCTTCCCTTCCATCTCCTTTTCTTGTATCAACGCTGCGCAGACAGCAGTTCGCGAAGCCGAGATGTAGAGTAGTAGGGGGGAGCCAGGCTCCGGTGGGCACAATTTGGTTAGTTTGGTGAGATAAACCTTGAGCTCCGCAAATGCTTTGCTCTGTTCTGGCCCCCATTCAAACTTCTTGTTGTTTCTGAGAACTTGGAAGAAATGGAGGCTTCGCTCCGCAGCCTTGGACACAAATCCGTTTAACGCTGCAATTCTGCCGGTGAGTTTCTGCACATCTTTTAGAGACCTAGGCTCCTCCATCTTTATTATTGCCTGAATTTTGTCGGGATTAGCTTGTATTCCCTTTGTCTCTACCAGGCACCCGAGCACTTTTCCCCGGCGAACTCCGAACACGCACTTCTCAGGGTTCAATCTCAGGTTTGCGGCTCTCATGTTCGCGAAGGTTTCCGCAAGGTCAAAGATGTGATCGCCGCGCTTGTTGCTTTTGACGACTATGTCGTCGACATATGCTAATAGATTCCTGCGTAATTGGTCGGGAAACACCGAAGCTGTCATTCTTGTGAATGTTGGTCCTGCGTTCTTGAGCCCCTCAGGCATTCGCAAGAAACAAAAGATGCCGAAGGGTGTAATGAAGCTGGTTTTGTCCTCATCTTCTTTCCTGATTCTTATCTGATGGTAACCCGAAAACATGTCAAGTAACGACAACATTTCGCTGTTCGCCGCGTCATCCACAATTTTGTCTACCCTTTCTAGCGGGTAATCATCTTTTGGGCAAGCTTTGTTCAAGTCTGTGAAGTGTATACACATTCTCCACTTCCCGTTTTTCTTCTTTACAGGGACTGTGTTTGCGAGCCATGTTGAGTATTTGGCTTCGCGGATCACGTTGGCGTCTAATAGCCTTTGCACTTCGGCTTTCTCAGCTTCGGCTTTTTCGTCAGACATTTTACGGAGCTTTTGCTTTTTGGGCCTGATGTTCTTGTCCATCTCCAGCCTGTGCTCGATGATGTCCCGATCGACTCCTTTTAGGTCTTGGGCTGACCATGCGAACACATCTTGGTTTTTGGCTAAAAATGCCAGCAACTCTCGCTCTTCGTCTAGGCTTAACTCAGCTCCGATTGTCACAGTTCTGTCTGGGATATGTGCGTCCAGCGGGATCCTTTTTGTCTCGCCGTCGGCGCTGATGTTAACTTTCTCCTTGTCCCTCTTGGGCTCCGCGAATTTTTTCTTTCTATCTTTCTCTGCGGCTTCGTCAGCTTCAGCCTGAGTGAGATGGTGAATGCTTCTTTGGCCTGGGGATATGCCTTTTTCAATATCTCTGGCTGTCTGTTGATCCCCAAATACTGTGATGACCCCCTTGAGTGCTGGGATTTTCATACACAGAAATAGTTGCCGGACCGCAGCATCGAACTTGTTGATGAAGCCCCTGCCCAAGATGGCCAAGTAAGGATAATGCATTTCCACCACATCGAACGTGATCAACTCCGTTATGGGGTTGTCAAGGTTCCCGAAGGAGACGGGCAATGTGATCTTTTCGAGCGCTCTGACGGGCTCCCCCCCGAAGCCTAGAAGCGGCACATCTGCCTCTTGAAGCAAGTGCGGGTCTATCTTCATTTCCCTGAAAGTTTTGGCGAACAGAATGTCCGCGGAGCTGCCATTGTCTATCAGAACTTCCCCAATTTCCCATCCTGCAATAATTGTCTTGATGACCATGGCGTCGTTGTGTGCAAATGTTTTCAGTTTGAAATCTTCCTCTGTGAAGGTAATGGGCACATGTGCCCAGGGCGGCTTTACCGGTGGTCCGTCTTGGGCTATGGTGTGTACCTCTCTGAAATAATTTCTTCTCATTCTCTTGTTCTCGAACTCGAGGGATGATCCTCCCACTATCAGGAACACATGGTGATAAGAATTTTCCTGGTTTTGAGCTTCGGTTTGGGAGATGGCCATGATGGAGCCGAAGGTAGGTAAGGCTTTGGGATCGTTTCTTGGGTTTGGCGGCTCCGCCTTTGGAATTACGTTTGGCATGCCGGGTGGCGGAGGTGGGATTTGTTGCATTGGCTGCGTGTTTTGCTGGTTTTGCGGCTGGTATTGTTGTGGCATCGGTGCTTGTCATGTTGGCTGTGGTTGGCTGTATGTGCTGGTTTGGAAATAATTTTGGTTTCCTTGGTTATAGGGATGTAGCGGAGGTGCGGTGGGATATGAGTTTTGGTGAAAAGGCGGCTGAGGCCAAGCGTGATTGACATGTTTTGGTGGTGGTGGTTGGTGTTGGGCGGCCCTTTTTTCTTCGGCCATTCTTTCCAAAGTTCTCTTGGTTTCGGGACAGTTGTCTGTGGAATGGTGGGGTTGCTTTCCGTGGAAGGAGCAGTAAAACAAGCGTGGGCGAGAGTTTTGGTTTTGAGGTGATGGACTGCCGCCCCTGCCTCTTCCTCTTTGATTATGACCTCCGCGACTTGAAGTTTGCGGAGCCTGGTGCGGGGGCTGGGTTTGTGGTGGGTTAGAGCTTGGGTTTTGGTTTTGGTTTTGGGTGTGAGGCGCGGCATCTATGGGGAGCACCTGGTTTGGTGGGTAAGGAGGTTTGTTGTTCTGAATACTTTGGTGAGAGGGAACCCATTTTTGCTCTCTCTGTGCTTGTCTTAGACGATTTCTTTCGGCCACTCTTCTCCTGTGGTCTTCGTCTGATCTGCAATACTCTTTGAGCTCCGCCAAGAGTGCTTGCATTGTTTTTGGTTTTTTCCTCGAGAGATGTGATGCTGTTTGCCCTGGGTTTAGCCCCTTGATACAGGCAGCTATGGCAACCTTCTCTGATACGTCCGGGGTTTGGGATTTCAGCTGTAGGAATCTCCTTACATAGTTTGCTAAAGGCTCTTTTTCTTTTTGGATGCAGTAGAACAGGTCCCCTTCATCAGTAGTTGCGGCTTGAAAGCCTTGGAAGTTTTGGATGAGCTTCATCTTCAGATCGACCCAGCTGTATACCGAGTGGGGTGGCAGCAGTGAATACCAATTCAGCGCTGCGCCTTCGCATGCTATGATGAATACCAATTCAGCGCTGCGCCTTCGCATGCTATGATGAATCACTTGGCTAAAACAACTTCGTCACCTCCAACCGAAGCTACGGCGGCTTCGTAACTCATTATGAACTGCCTTGGGTTCGTCAACCCGTTGTATTTTGGGAGAGAGATTGTTTTGTGGGAAAAGGGCCATGGCGCTGTTTGCAGGCCGATGGATAAGGGGGATGTAGCATCGACGGTCATGAACATTCCAGCGGTGGGTGGGAAGTTGAACACAATGTTTTCATTTTGAGGGGTTGGGCCTTCCTCGTAGTTTCGGGTGGGACTTGGCGATGTGTGCCGGTGAGATTGCAGCTCATCCAGTTCCTGCTGCATCCGAGCCAGCTGCAGCTTCGCAGCCTTAATCTTTTTGATTTTTTCTTCAGTTTGTTTCTGAGCCTCAAGCTCCATGGTTACCCTCTCCTTTTCTTTTTTCATGGCTTCGATCTGTTTTAATACTGAGTCAAGCTCCCTCTCAGCTGCGCCTTCTTTGTCGTTCGTGAGGCTGGTTTCTGGGTCTGAGTCTTGCGTGGTCTTTCCCGCTGCCTTTCTTTTTTCACTGCGGGTTCGAGCAATGTCCTCATCCTCCGGCCTGGGCTCCGGAGCGACTATGATTCTTTTTTCCTTGGCAGCCACCCTGGGTTCTTCTTGGTCGGCAGTCTTCTTCTTTGGAGGTGCCATTGTGGGTTCCTTGGTGGCTAAGAACACGGTGGGCGCCTTTGTTGGGGACACAAAAACCCCCGAACAAAGAGAAAGGAATCCGATGAACAATTCACAATCAAGACGTTATAATCAAAAGCTGTAAATGATGAACTTTCCTTAACGCATTACACACTCCACTTTCCAAAATGACCGTCCCTTTACAATGAGGAGAGGGCCTCCTTTTATAGTGCCAAAAGATGAAATTTACATTCCAAGTGTGCCCTCGAAACCCTAATATCTGACAAGAATTTCTCGAGGGCAAACTTGGTTTTTTACACATGTTGCGGAATTGACGCCGGATTTAGCGGAGCGCAGATCACGCCGGATACAGCGGAGCGGGAAACGCGGCGCGAAGACCGGAAGTAGTTCCGTGTTGGACCAGCTTTTGACCCAGTCTTCGCTCTTGAATCTTCGCGAAGCCGGGGGCTTCGCCTTCTTGCTCCCCTTGACGCCTCGTTCATGCTGCCCTCTCGGAGCTCCGGTGCCTTCCAAACGGGGAGGCGGCAGACTGGCTCGGCTCCGACCCGAAGCTGAGCCCTTCGCCACTCTTCACCTTGAAAAAGGGAGCTCCGGGTTGCTTCCTGAAAAAACATATCACGTGATAGTGTTGAACCTTGTAATTAGTTGATGAGCGAAGAAGATGGCGGAGCCAAGACCCTCTAACTGCCCTTGGACGAGAAATCTTCCCTAAACGTTCGTGGAGTGGATCGACCGCGCCGGAGTTCCGGGCTCCGCCGTCTTCGGTCGGTTCTCTGTGCTTTTAGCGTGTGATACTACTTCTTGGCTTTCAAGAAAAAACCTAGCAAAGCCCGTGACTCCTACTCTCCCTAGAAAGGATTCGAAGCTTATTTGTTTATTTTATCCTTTGACAAACCCCCGATGCCTATAGGTGAGGTTTTCTACAGCCCCAACATTACTTTTTAACTTCATTATTCAAATTTTGATCTATGTATTTTCTGTTTTAAGGGAAGAATTTGTATAGCTTAGTATTATTGGTTCTTACAAATGCATAAGTGACATGTGATGGAAAATTTTGAAAAATCACTTATCAATTAAGTATTCTGAAAGTTGTTGTCAGTCATGGATAGAAATAGAATGCTAGAACAGTGAAGATGTGCACTTTCATCAACTTCTCTTTCTTCTGAATTTCCATTTTGTACAGCCGCAAGTAACCAACTCAGCATGAACATCATATATTTCCTTCTCTATGAGATCTTGATCTTGTTATCTCTCTTTTTCCTTGTTAATTTGGAATTAAATTTCACAATTACAAGATCCCTCTCTCATCTTATATCATGGAGTAGTTTGTTGGGGATCTTTGTGTGAACCGCGCCATACCAAATGCCTGCATTATTTGACATGAAGCTAGGTCATATTGATGATGCTATCAGCATTCAGCAACAATGGTGAAAATATTCAGAGAAGATTATAGCAAATTGGGAAGATCTATCCGGTATGGTCGAATTGTTTTATTTGATCTGCAAGAATTTAAGATGAAAGTATACGAAACAAGAAGATGAAAGTATACAAAATAAGAAGATTTGGTCTGGAAAAGGAAGTGTGACTGAGTGAGGGACTGAATGGGAGCGAGTGGAACCTATCTGTCTACCTGAATATTCAAATTCTGAACCTGAAGATTATTGATAGAAAGTGGCTTGCTCTTAGCCGAAGGGATCAGATCCTGCTGTCATGATATGTCATGTGACGAAGCGTTGCCGCTTCGTTGTCGGCACATGTGCTTCTAATTTGCTATAGGACTTCACTATTACTCTTCTGTTTCAAATTATAATTCATTTGTTTTTTTACCTTAAGTTTGATCGTTTGTTTTATTCAAAAAAATTGTGCAAAATATCACATCTTTTATTATGGGATTGCTTTATTAATAAAAGTTCTTCAAAAAGGACATAAATTTTATTATATTTGTAAAACAATTTGAATAAAATCAGTGATCAAACTTAATGTTAAAAAATTCAAACAAATTATAATTTGGAATGAAATGAGTAATACAGTGATGACTGATGCAGGCAACATTGACACTTTCAACACCAGACAAATACTAGTTCGAGGAAATGGCATGTACTGCAGACTGCCAACAACAGCGGAACAAAGTTTTGCTGAGCTCGCTACTTTTGAGCTTGTTACCAAGATATATATTACTAACACAGTATGCTACTTGGTCTGTACTTGAATATATGTGTGTTATTAAATCTTGTTTTCATATGATTATTGTTTCAAAATTGTGCCTGAGTAATAAAGAAATTATACGCTGAATCCTCTCGTTTAGTTTCAGATTTAAGCGTAGGAACTAGGAATGAATAAAATTTTGCATGAGGTCAACCCGATCGATCGCAAGTCATGAGGACACTGACTCAATATGTTCTAATTAATCTAGGTCAGCATGCTCGAACACCAATCATGATGGATTCTTATTCCAAACTATCCAACCTTTAACCTCCATAATTCTTTTGGAAGAATAATCATTTTTTCATAACAAAACCGAATCAAGCTAGAGATATATATGAATAGATATATAAGGTAATTCCACGTGCATGCGTGCGCAAGCCCACACATGCACACGCGCACGCACGCGCCACACACACACACTCATGGAACACAACATGTTTAGCAAACGCTGTCAGTTTCTCGCATTGTCAATCAAAGAACCTCAATCCACTACAACCGTGTATGCACGTGCCAACAGCCCA
This sequence comes from Cenchrus fungigraminus, assembly GCA_036936925.1. Lineage (NCBI taxonomy): Eukaryota > Viridiplantae > Streptophyta > Magnoliopsida > Poales > Poaceae > Cenchrus > Cenchrus fungigraminus. Next base: position 128,764,302 of record CM072779.1, read on the forward strand.
ACATCTTTTATCCAGCCTATAAAAGACAAACCGTGCACTCTCGATCGGCAGCAAGAAGACGAAAGAGAGATAGAGGCCCCCAAGAAGATCGAAGCCTCTAGAACCTTCCGAGAAGCTGGCGGCGGCGGCGATGGAGCGGGTGGCGGCGCTGGCGTCGGAGCGGGCGGTGGTGGTGTTCACGGCGAGCGACTGCACCATGGGCGGCGTCGTGGTGTCGCTGCTGAGCAGCCTGGGCGTGAACGCGGCGGTGCACGAGCTGGACAGGGACCTACGGGGCCGCGAGATGGAGCAGGAGCTCGCCAGGAGGCTCGCCGCCGGCACCCCCGCCGTGCCGGCGGTGTTCGTGGGCGGCAACCTCGTCGGCGGGACAGCCAGGGTCATGGCGCTGCACCTTGCGGGCGAGCTCGTGCCCATGCTCAGGAGCGCCGGCGCGCTCTGGCTGTGAATATGACTACATGCTGATGAGCTATAGGGACGACCGACGACGACGTGCATGAAGGCGTTGCATGCGCATGCAACGCTAGGTCTTTTTTTTTTAATTTCTCTCATCGAATTATGCAGAGCAACTTGCCAAGCTTTGGGGAAACAGAGTAACAGGCAGACGGAATGCATGCTACTCTACTCTTGGAGGAGGCTTGCTTCAACATGTATACAACCAGCAGCTTCAAGTTTACACTGTTCTACCACTCTCTTCATGCAACGAGGAGAGAGTACAAATTAAACCAGCATCCAGCAAAGAAGGGCTTTGAACAAGCAATAATTGAACGAATATCATCAGCATCGTGTAGTTCAAAATGTCAATACATGAAAAATAGAACAAAAAATTAACCTCATGTCGGGTCGTGTTAGGGTTGAGGTTTTTAATTAGGGCCATGCCTCGTGCCGCCGAGCGGTCCTAGCTCGTCTGGGCATCTATAGAATGAATGCAGAGAAAACGCTCAACATGTGCGTGCAGAGAGAATATGCATGCATACAGTTGAGCTAGCTGCAAGTGCGCCGTCGTTCTATAAATCCCCTCTTGCAACACGGTACCGCCCTATGAGGACGTGAGGAGTCAAAACTGTGTACCTCCAAAATCCCACAGCAAAGGCCAGGAATCAAAAGATTAGTTGCTCCTTTTTTCAAGACAAAAGGACAACAGCGATAAGATGCAAAGGTAATGCCCCTTGAGACGATACATTGCCCTTGAATCCTTGATTGAGATTAACGGTGTGGATGAGCTGCTACTGTGAGCCTGCATACATGTGTTGGAGTTTTTCAGGACTTTGAATCAACTCGATGTGATGCTCTTGAAATTTAATAAAGCTTACTGATCGAAAAAAGTCCGTTTGACAGCAAGTAGCAAGCATGAAAGAATCAACAGATTCTGATGATAAGCAAACGCTGATTCCAGTAGGACACATGATATGATGATTGATGAGCTGCACACAGTACAGAGATGTTCTTCCTCTCAAGGTGCAGAGAATCTTTTTTAACTGCCGGTGTCCATGGTCGATCCGTCTCCCTCCGTTGAACAGTACAAGGTGCATGAATTTCGTTTAAGATTTTGTCCTTAAAACTAAAATTTGAACATTACTTCGAAACAAGTATGAAATTATATTAGAAACATAAATATGCTACTCCCTCTGTCTTGAAATATAAGGCACTTTCGTTTGTCTTAAGTCAAATTAGTCTAACTTTGACAAATTATATAGAAAAGAGCAATAACATTCACGATGTGAGATGAATATCATTACATCCACTATGGAGTATATTTTCATAATATACTTATTTGTTATAGTGGTTGTTAATACTTTTCACTATAAAATTGGTCAAACTTAGACTAGTTTGACTTAAGACAAACCAAAGTGTCTTATATTTCAGGACGGAGGGAGTAGACCTATAACATGCATACACTATTGTCAAAATATTTATTTTCTCATTTTTTAAGAAATGAAGTGCGCTTTGTACCATTGGTGAATCAAATGTTTTTGTTGAGCACATGACTTGAGCTATATTAAAAATCTGATATAAAATGTTGAACATGCCGTACCAAAGTGTTGAAATACATTTGAATATTTTTAACTAAATAATTTTTTAGTTTATATTAACGAGGCAATGCATCAACCACAAGGATAGACATTAAGAATTGAAGAAGAAGAAGAACTGGAATCTGAAACAAAATGAGAGAAAAGTATAAAAGAAAAACCAAACCTGTCCACCCGTGGGCCAGGTTGCCTCCCATTGCTGGGCCATCTTCGGCCACATTCTTCTACTAGGCTGTTCGACACTACCAAACTAGGCAAGGAGGCCCAACAGGCCTAAATATGGAACCATCCCAGATAGAAAAAATGTAATCACTGCTGCTGTTTTGAACCATGCAGACTACTCCCTCCGTCCCAAAAGAATGACGTTTTAGGATTCAAAATTTATCCCAAAAAGAATGACATTTTACTTAATTTGGCATGTGTGCATGTGCATGTAGGCATGCAACAATCAATTAGCACCTAATATGGCAAATAAATAGGGGCAATCGAGGTTATTTGACCTCCTTAATAATCTGTCCTAAAATTCCTAGAATGACATTCTTTTTGGGACAGAGGGAGTATCCGCAATGGTTGTCCGTAAACCACGGACTTGTAAAAATAGGGACTCATCCTCTCTGGACCGGGTGCAGCAGCGTCCGGAAAAGAATCCCAACAATCCGGGACGTGCCTCCGCTCCCCCAAATCACCGAGGCGTCTGCATCTCCTCCAAACTAACGCCTCGATTAAAAAATACACTGTGATGTCTCCTCCTCCCTCTCGCTTTCACCTCGTCCTCCGTCTTCCCGCGCATCTGCCTTGTTCGCCGCCTCCCTCTTCCCTTCGATGCCGCGCACCACCTCCCCCTGCTCCACGACGTCGCACGCCCGCCGCCTCCTCCTTGCCGTCGACGCCGTGCGTCCGCGGCCTCCCTTGCCCCTCAACGCCACGCGTTTGCCTCCTCCTTTGCCCCTCGACGTCGTTGCCTGCCCCTACCCCTTGACGCCGCCGCGACCCCGCCCGCTGCCCCTCGACACAGCCGTAGCCACCGCCTCCCCCTGTGCCTCGACGCCGAAAGGCAGCAAAAAAGCATCTCCTCCACGGCTCCACCCTGAAGGCGCTGGCAGCCCCCCAACGCGAATTATTTGCCGCAGGGGTCACGTGCCACCCCCTTTATCAGACGTACAAAAATGCTACAAGATTCGGAAAAACATGCGACGTGGAAAGGTAAACACGATGTTACAATCCCAATCCGTCGCAGCGGAATCATCAACAGCGACGCGTTCATACCTAACCCAAAACCCATAGAACCCAAAAATATATCCAGCTAGCCCAGAGCTCAGGGTCCAGCCTACAGTCCGGCCCATTCCACTTGTAAACAATATACCAAAATATATGGCTCGTGTACGGCAGCTAGGGTTCATCCGCGAGCGAACAACCACCACCGCCGCAACCTACACCACCGTGCCCATCGAAGCCGCCTCCCCCGCCTCCGATCAACAACTACCTGCGCCTGACACGGAAAAAGAAAAAAACAAGCTCTTATTCAGCACCAAGTATTAATCAGCACGAAAGCACACCGCCGTCGCAACCACCAGCACACTACCCGTCTGAATCAGCGACACCAAAGATCGAAAGTAAGAGGGTTTGAGCAGCATGCCGAGAAGATACACATCAAAGGCGAAGGCCAAGTCCGAGATTACAATCTTGGAATTCCCTACTTCGACCCAAATCGAAAAGGTAATCATGTCCCTCCATTTTTTCCAGACCCAACCACCGAAAACAAAGCACTATCCATGAAGAAACAAGACATTTTATTCTGATTAACCTCCAATTCATACATTTCTTGTTCGGAATCTATAAATTATCAGCCATTGCAAGTATTAGTCGCTACTATGCTACATTTTTTGAGCATATCACAAATGCTAGAAATATATAAACAAAAAATACAAGTGGGAACAGCCATATCAGCATAGTACTTTGTGCAGTGCATCAATCTTTCGTACTAGTGATAATTAGAAGCAAACAAAAATTAACACCTCTATACAACATACATTGGCAGGCTCCAACAAGTAAAACAGTAGAGATATCAGCTGTGGGATCAAGATGCTCGTTCAGATTGGTACACGATATAGTGTCAAGGATGGATGACACAAAAAGGAATTTAATAAAGGAAATTGGATTTGAGGGATTACTAGACTTCCCACCATCAAAGCAAATAGACAGAAGGTTCGCAGTGTCTCTGATGTGCAGAGTTGACAACCTAACAAGAAGCTTGGTGTTCGGCAACGGGAACAAGATTGAGTTCACCGCCAGGGACATAGGCAAAGTATTTGGAATACCATACAAAGGAAAAATGGTTGATGACAACTTCTGCACCGACAGAGGAAATGTGAAGAGGGTCCTAACAGAATACCTCAACACACCAGTTAAAAATGGACGAAGCATTAAACCTGCAATCAATATAATAACAAAAGAATACAACGGCCAAATGACAGAAGCAGAAGAGAATTCTTTCAAGGTTGCATTCATCATATACATCATGACAACGGTCTTGACTCCAGGTGCAAAACATGACTACGCGTGTTTTGACTACTGGAAAGCAATTGAAGACCTGTCGAAAATAGGAAGCTACAATTGGTCACAATACGTGCTGGAGAAGCTGCTCGACGGCGTAGTCAAGCTAAAGTCTGACCTGAAGTGCAAATCAAATATAGCGAACATAACAGGTTGCGCCCTTTTCTTACAGGTAATGCTACGCTTCTCTAGTTTGCCATTGATCTGATACAAATGCAACCATAAAACTGCCACTTAGATTTGTTTTACTTGTTAAAAGAACTTCTGCGAAATAATTTCTGAAATGAAACAACTGCAGGTACTATACCTTGATAGTGCAGACCTGGGATTGTGGAACCTACAGCACAGCTCGCTCCCGCGCATCAAGTTCTTCAACACTGGGAGAATAAGATCAATGATACTGGCAGACTCAAAATGAGATCCATTGAACTCGGAACAACGTCTGTACCTGCAAAGCAAGGTGAATTCTACAAAAAAAGTAACAAATCATACGTACTAAACAACTAAAAAAGTACAAGGCCTCTCGTGAACCAAGTAGACATACATCAAACAGAAAAAATAAATCAATGACTAAATAGAATACTTATTTATTTTCCTTAACCAACCATTTATTTATTGCCCAAACCCTGAAATGGACATAAATGTACTATCAATTAATACAATGCCTTATAAAATATTTGCAGATAAGATCACCTGAGAACATTCGCTACCACTGGGCAAAATCATCTGGAAATGTAAAGTCAGCTGACAGCGACAAACTAAAACAAAGCCTGTGGACAGCGAATACAGCTCTCCTACGAATGCTACGTATACCTCCTCAGGTAACATTATAAATTGCTCTTATATCAACATGTACCAACTCAACTGCATTTGCTTGAGAGCAAGTAACCACTCATTGCAATGATAAGATAATATTATTCAGCATCTTGTTTCAGTCTGATAGACTCACATACGAGGCATTCGAAGATTTCAGCTTCCACATGAACACAATGGCAAGGCTAGCAGCGATAAGATACTTGTCAAAATTAATGTTCGTGATAAGGCCAGTTGCAACACAGAACGCAAGCTTACGGGCATCTATGTACAAACTATCAGATCAAATTAAAGGTAATACTAATATGTGCAGCATAACAATAAAGATATTTGTAGAAATCAATGAATTTACTAACACATATCTTGTTCACACGGAAAACAATGTCACCGAACTATTATAATCTGCCAAATAAAATATGCTCATGAATTGACTTCTGTAGCAGTGATGATGACAACCGAACAATCAACGGCTCTGCATACGGAGTGGTCAACAACCTCGACAGCCGAAAAGGTCAACCAAACAGGAACGAAGACATCATGCCTAGATGATGAAAACAAAGTCCAAGAATATCCATGCATTATTTACGTAGCCTCCGCAAGACACCAGCTTTGTCGAAACAACCGGAACACAGACGTCCATAGCATGCAAATAGAAAGCAAGATTCCACCAAACTGGACTGAAGAAAATCCAGCAAGGCAGCTGTGCAATGGACGTGAACCTAAGAAATATATTGGACAATTTAAGGCAACAAGATGACGACGACAGGTATGACAGAAAACCAAAAAAATACAAATTTGAATTACAATACTAGCAAATTTTAAGTTCACAGAGCATTGCAGAAAAGAAATAAAATCTGATGGACTCATACACATCTTTTATTGTACTGCAGTACAGTCATCCTGCACTTTTTGCCAAAATACATTGAAGTTAAGAGACAAGACATGATATCACAGCTCCTGGGAGAAAAGGAAATGAGCATGGATATGTTTAACGCCTTACTAAGAAGACTCAAGCAAAAAGATGAGATGTATGCAGCAAAAGACCAAAAAAGAATGTCAAACCACTACTTCGAAGCTGAATTCCTGGTATGAGAAATGCATTCGCCAGTACAAAATACATGCAACCTTATACTGCATATTATACTGATGTTGGTACTTTAAAAAATTTTAGGACTCAATTATAAGAGGCAACTTCAACATAGATGACCCTTACATCAGGGACCAAATAGTCGGCCCGCACATCAACTACAACATTGTTGACTGTGACATGGTAAATACCTAACAGAAGCGAATAAACTCTTGGTCTCACTACTTAATTTTTAAAAAAAATGTATTATGCTTAAGTGCTAACACAAGAACAATTTAAACAGCTATTTTTCCCAACGAAAGTGGAGCACCGGTGGATTTTGTATGCCTGGGACATAACTGAAAATGAAATAACAGTCTTTGACCCATTGAACCCAAATAGTACATCAGAACATCCAGCAAACATCCACTATTCAGCTATAAGAAGTTTAAAAAGATGCATGACAAGATTACAGAAAACAATACTGAAGGAATGGTGCCAAAATTTGCAGTTAGTGCCTATCAAGTTCATGGACGAGTACCAAACAACAAGGTAATGTATAGAAAAACGAACATACATAATAAACGAGGAAATTGAATAAATTGATTTTAACATGCTCGAGTTTTTTCATTAATCGAGGTTTCTGTGACTCCTGAAACATATTTCAGGAAGTGGCTGAGCGGTCTAATGTGCTGCTACTTCTGCATGGCATATAAAGGCGACAAAGTTCTACATATAGAATCACCGGTGAGTTCATATTGCAAAGGACCCTATCATTTTTCCATCGTCGCGTTGAGGAAGCTGATGAAAAAATAGCACAACATTATAATAATTATTTTACAGCGATCAATTATGAACATCCACAAACCATAAATTAATATCAAATACATCTTGTTTCAGAGTTCAAAACAATCAATAGGAGCTATGATCTGTCGGAGGTAATATCAATCAACGAGAACTACGACACATTTCCACAGGAGCTCCGCCATCTCGCATAGGTAAGGGAGATAACAGAGGTATACTCTACAACCCCTCAGACTAATATATTCTTCAATCCTCCGCTAGCTTGTAATGGCAGTAGTCACATGTATTGTAGATGACTCCATCACCCAGCAAACTTTCAAGCAAACCACTGAACACATGACACATGGCAGAAAATATTATTAGGATCCAACTTATCTATATATAATTACGAACTAAATAGATGGTGCAGATGAACTATACCCGGAAGATACGCGGCTGACCACCTCAGCTACTTTGCCCGCTGCGAAGAGAGAAACCCACCGGCAACACAGATGGCGAACCTCCTGCTTGCGAGGCTTGAAGAATGCAGGTCACCCTACAGAGAAAAGAACGCTCCTAACCCAAGGAACCAGACGACCCAAGCAAAAACATTAAGGCCTGGTTTAGTTGGCTACTTTTTTACCAAAAATTTGCTACTTTTTCAACTCTCTCTCCATCACATCACATTAAATACATCAAAAGACATATGTTCGGAGTAATAAATTAAAAAAATTAACTAATCACACAGTTCTGTTGTACATCACGAGACAAATCTTTTGAGCTTAGTTAGTCTATGATTAGACAATATTTACCACAAATAAACGAAAGTGCTACAGGGGTGCTACAGGAGTTGAAACAGTTAATTTTGCTACTTTGTAGCCAACTAAACAAGACCTAAATACAAGAATAAAGTTGCCTCCATAGAGGGATGTCACGGGCGCGCAAAAAAAGACTCGCTACTGCTCATTCCACAAGCTTCAGCTACTGACTAGTGGGCCACGCGATAGGACGGGCCAACACGTCAGTACAAAAAACTACCACCAAAAAACTAGAAACTAATATCCAGAAGGAGCAAAATATTTACAAATTCAAACTAACATGTAATAAATAATTATGTAAACTAAAAACACATATCTTAATCTTTGATCACCCAGCCACCTACAAACCAAATACAAAAAATTTATCTCACCCACTCCACTAACACTAAGCAATGAATGCCTATCCCATCAGGTACGAAGTGCTAGCTTCCGGCGCCGAGCCACGATAGCTTGCTGCTATACCTGAGCATTTTTGGTCAGGCTCGACCCGGCCCGCTGGCCCGGCCCGGGCCCGGCCCGCGTCAGGCCCGCCCACGGATCTTACTGGACGGGCGTGGGCAGAGATCTTGAAGCCCGCGAAAAAAAATTTTGACCCGAGCCCGGCCCAAAATGCTGTTTTTAGTTACTTTACACTACAAAATGCGCGGGCGGCCCGCCCAAGCCCGGGCCCGGCCCGAGCCCGGTCCGAAAACTGAGGCCCGACACGTCCCATGGGACGGTCATGGGTAGGATTTTCTCGGCCCGAAAAACCCGGGTTTTTTTCCGGCCCGGGCCGGCCCGTGGAATGCTCAGGTCTACTTGCTGCAGAACACGCAAGGGAGCACAGAGCCACGCGCAGTAAAAATTGACAAGGCATGCGCCAGTTCACTTAGAGCCTGTTTAGTTCCCAAAAATTTTCCCAACTACCCGTCACATCAATCTTCCGACACTGATTAGGAGTATTAAATGTGGATTAATGACAAAACCCATTCCATAATCCCTACCTAATTTTTCGATACGAATCTTACGAGCCTAGTTATGCCATGATTAGACAACGTCGTGCTACAGTAAACAATCTCTAATGATGGATTAATTAGGCTTAATGGATTCGTCTCGCGATTTCCCGTTCATTCATGTAATTAGTTTTGTAATTAGTCTACATTTTTTTACCTCTAATAGACCTTCGAAGGGGGGCCCAAAAATTTTTGCCAAAAATTTTGGAATTTTTGGTCAACTAAACAGGCCCTAGGCCATGGCCTTGTGAGCGAAGTCTCCAAGCTTCTGGAGGAAGATTCAAAATTGATTCAAAAAAAAAGTTAGAATGCCGCCACAACACAATGAAACACCAACCATAGAAAAATACTAACTAATAATACTAAAAAAGAATCAAAAACTAAAAATCATTAAGATACAACAAGTCGAAATGAAGAAAGTTTGACTTTTAATGCTACTACAGTTCACTTTACTACTAATTACATACTCATGGTAACTAGTTGATTCCAAAATAATTACAAACTACATAGGCAAACAACATCGCATACTGTGACGCCCCAGGTTTTTAATTAGCGTCATTAGTGCTAATGACCGAATCAAACGCGTTGACTCTAGTCAAACCTTGGTCAACCTGGGTCATCACCCCGAAAATCTAGTCAACAATCACTAATGACCCTCTTAATCAAGTCAACACACTTGTGGTCAACCTTTGGTCAAAGCTTGGTCAAACCCTAGCTAAAACCCTAGTCAAACCCCTTGACACACCTAGTCCTTCTAGAACTTTTGCCGTGTTCTCCAAATTTCACCTAAACACTTCAAATTCTCCCAATATAAAAGATGTCCAGTTTTTCGAGGGACACAACTTTCATGTTGGGTGGCATTTGAAATTTGGAGTGGAAAATGGTGTTAAACTGTGGTCAACGCCAGCAACTCCTGTTCACCGGCGCCAAGAAAAACTCCAAGTTGGCAAGCTGTTTCTGCAAAATCCGTTGAGCAAAACACCATCGAGCCTTTGTAGAAGTTGTAGAGGGTAGTGAGATCTACAACTTTGGTATAATCACCTTAGTACACTTTGGTTCCAATCTTGGGAGAAAAATCGTCATCAAAATGACCTAAACCGAATTGAACCAACGCCGGAACGCGCGACGTCGCGCCGCGCCACCGCGTTCCCGTGCCAGAGCGCCGCCACGCATCGCCGCCGCCGTGCGCCGCCGTACCACGGCCGGTCAGGACTCCGTGCGTGACCGGTGCGGGCGTCAGCCTCCCGCGCGCGCCCCGAGACGGCGCCTCGGCCGGGGGAGCCGCGCAGGCCACGCGGCGCGTACGCGCGCCCGCGACGTCGCTTCCCCCTGCCGCGCACGCACACCGAGGAACGGGCCGCCATACCCACGACATAAACGCCGGGGTATCCTTCGCGGCAAAGGCTTGGAGTCGCACACCCTCTCCCGTCTATAAAAGGCACTGCTGCTCCTCCTCGCGCGCGTGAGCACCAAAACCCGCCGCCCGCCATTGCCGCCGCCGTGCGGAGCTCGCCCCTGCGCTTGCTCCCCGAGCCGCCTAACGCCTCAAACACATCCCCTAGGACCCCTTGGAGCTACCACCGTCACACGTTGCCCCGCTTTCCCCCTCACCTCGCCGGCATTCGACTAGCAGCGGCCACCGCCGCCGGTCTCTGCCGCGCGAGCTCGCCGGAGCACCCCCTACCCTCAAATCTGCTACCAATCGACCCTCGGCGAGCTGAATCGCACCCCTGTGCCATTTGTTGCCCACCTCCGGCCCCACATCGCCGGCGGCGAGCTCGCCTCCGCCACCGAGGGCACGCTTGTGAAAGTTTTCGTGCTTGGGGGCCTGGTTGCTAGAGACAAGGGTATTTCTGTGAAGATCCAAAAGTTTCCAGGGACGTCCTCGTAAATAGATTCTTCCTTTTAAGTGTGTTTTGGCTGATTCTTGTAAAATTCGTAGAAAATAGTAGAAAAATCATAAAAATACAAACTAAATTTTGTTGGTTTCCTTGTGAATAAACCTACAACTTTTGTAAAGCATGACCCTACTTTTGAGTGATGGTTTTTGCATGAAAAATAGAAACCAGTTAAACCTAGATCTGTTGTAGCTCAAAATCTGCAAGTGCTCTGAAGTTGAATTTTGGATATGTTGTGTGTTATGTCATGCCTAGCTTCTATACCAAAAATTGCACAAAGTTATACTGTAGATCTTTTATTATGAATTGTTTTGTATTTATGCTGATTCTGTCCAAATGATTTTTGTAGCTAAAAATAATTAGATTTTTGTGCTCAACTTCCGCATGTGATCTTTTTATTCCTAAATGCATCTCTGGTGAATGAATCACAATTTTATAGTTGGAAGAATTATTTATTCCTGAAATATGCTTGATTTTCAATGTAATTGCATAACCCAAGATCTATAGTAGCTCTAGGTCTATATGTTGCATGCCTAGCTTAGTTTTGGACCAGAGGCCATGTGTGAGAAAGTTGAGATCCTTTTGATACTTATTTATTTTTTATATGTATTTATCATGTTTTGGTAGCTAGCTTTTGTTATTTTCGATATATTTAATTTCATAGCTCTCCTAAGTGTGCATGTGTGTGCAGTGACTTTGTTTAGGTTTGTAGTACTTCATAAAACACCCCACTGAATTTTATGAATTTATTTTATGAATAAAAGCTATGGAAGCCATTTAAGCTTAATATTAAGTTAAATTGGAAAAATCACCACATCCATACTAAATGGCTTTATGAATATGATGTTAATCTTGCTAAAAAGCTAAGTGTCACCACCCTTTGCTGTTTTGTGAATTTAAATTAATTTATTTACATAAATGTGTACACAGTCACTATCAAATAGAATAACTAATAAAGAACAACAAATTGTTCCTTTTTGGAAGAGTATGCTGAATGTGTCTATCTAGGTGAATGTGGTCAACCATGCACCCCATGGTTGTCATGTGTTGTTTGTAATTAATTAAATCAAAACCGTCAATTAAATCTTTCATTTGCGTCCTCGTGTAGATCTTCCCGACGGTGGATATACGCTCGTGCCGGAAGGAAGAGACGAAGGAGCTGACGGTGAGCTGCAGTACGTGGACGTAGCTCAGGACCTGGACCAAAGTCCAGAAGGGCCCAAGGCCAACCTTGCCAGTGAAGGCAAGCCCCGGATTATTAACCCTTCTTTTAAAAATTATGCAATTACTTTGCTATGATTGTGCATTTACGTTCAGGAGTTGAATTGAGACCCTAGATGCATGATCCCTAGGTACCTATGCTCTTTTACTAGTATGCTAGGTCGATAGCTGCTATGCTATAGGACCGGTACAAGTCGAGTGATGTTCGTCACTCGCGAGAATATGTTCTTATGTTGGAATCATAGGATCTTTTTAAATGGATTGCTCATGTGGTAAGAGCATGGGATTGGGCTCCGGTCCAGTGGCTTTTGTGGGCTAAGCTTTTGAACGTACTAAGCACTTGTCGGGAATGGAACCGGTAAGCCTAGTACCTTAATGAGACGGTGCGGGAACTTACTATTACTAATCTCGAGTAATCACCTGCCCGGCTAGCTACTGGGAGAGGGGGTACATGTGTGAAGCTGGGTGCCTTGCGGGGTACACCAGATAGCCGTGTACCCGGGACAGTAAGATTCGATCCCAAGCCGAGGACTTTTGGGAACCGCCTGGTGGTTGTCCATGTGAGGGCACCCTACCGTGTGTTTAGGTTTACCTTGCAAGGTTATAAATCAATCGATTGTCGGCCTCTCACCGTTATCTGAGACTGCTTAATCAACTGGTCATGATATCTCTTAATGATGGAACTTGGTGAATATTACTGCTTGAATTAATTGTATTGTACAATTCTTGATTGAATTAGTTGGCACACCTAGAAATGGTAATTAACTAGAATTTGTGCTAAAATATTGAAAGTAAGGACATACTCTTTGTTGCTTTTCAGCAAAAGAACTCCACCGGCCAAAAAGCCTCTCATGTCTAGAGTTTGGTGATGTAGTTATCACCCGACGGTTAAGTCTTGCTGAGTATTAGTATACTCAGCCTTGCTTTAAAAATGTTGTTGCAGGTGTTGTTTGGCCTGGAGAGTGTCCACCCGGCTGGGAGCTGGAATGGGTGGATGATGATGAGTGATGGCATCACGGACGGCCTCCTGTGATGTCTATCTTACCGTAGTTTAATTTCCGCTGATTTAAAACTCTGAACCTTTACTTATCATGTCATGAACAATGGTTTGTAATAATTAAACCCTTCGGGGCAAATTGGAAGCATGCCCGTGTGTTCACCATCCAGTCCATTCCACCTGCTCGCTTCTTCAGCCCAGCACCACTGCAACCTCCACTCCACCGTTCCACCACCACCAAGACGCCGGCAAACGCCCGCCAAAGCAAGCACCTGCAATGGTCGGAGACAACGGAGATGACAAGTCCAAGAAGATGAAGGAGGTCGCTGACGGCAAGCAACCCATGGACGTCGACCTCAACCAAGAGTATGACCCGATGCAGGAACTACTCCTGCCGTCGGAGAGAAGCAGCGATGAAGCTGCTGTTGAAGCTGCAGCCAAGCTGCTCGCTAAGCTCCTAGTAGCTGCTTCCCCCAGCCAGCAAACCACAGGCGGTTCTGCGACCGGCGCCGCAGCTCATCCTCGTCGAACATGGTAAACAGTAAACCCCCCAAAAACCCTACCTCCCTCACAATCCTCATCTAATACATGGTATTAACCCTAGTTTATATAGTACAATCTACTCATATAACTACAGATCTGATACATGTAACCAAGGAGCACGTAGATCTACTGCTCTCTTGACTAATCTCGTTCACTAAAACAAGCAATTTACAGTATATACTTGACAGTCCCCGGGAAAGAAGTTTCATCATAGCTTTCTGCTGAAACACTAGACACTGCTGAGACATAAAACAAAATGTCGTGCAGGTCAATCTTCGTGCAAGCCCTATGGAAGCTACAACATCAGACGACATACCCAAGCTGTTGAACCTGCTGCTGCAGAACATGGAAGTCATCACCAACATCGTTGAAGGAAGCTCAGCAGCAGGCAACATGAACCATCTCAATCTGGAGCACCCTGAAATTGACCAGCAACCAATCATGGATTACGCCCCTGTGCAGGCCGAAGCTGGCCAAAACATGGTAAAGAAACTGAAAACCTTGCACATATATTGCATTCAAAATGGCAACTTAAATATATGTACCATGTCACAAATTGAATTGGTGACCTCCTCGGTAATAATTTGCTACATTCCCTATATTGAAAAACATCATCAACTCCATGCACCCATTTTCTGTACTCAATTGTTCATATTTTAAACAAATCTTAAGAAAATAATTATCTTGCATTTTATCATTATACAACCTCCCAACCAGAAAAATCACTGGTTCTAGCATTTCAGTTAAAGGGAAAAGTACCTTTGCCAGTGCACATGTATTCCTAAAAACAAATATATAAGAATAATAACTAGACAATTACTCTCTATATGTAATTATAAGGATTAATTCCTGCAACTCATTTCCAAAATATATACTACAATTTTCAGGATATAGAACATGAAGGAGCAATGGCAGCAGCAGCCCTGCAGGCACCCCACATGGCTGGAAGATCATTCCTGCGCACTTTCCACTACAGGTTCATTGATCAAATGGTAAAATAAACACGCCACCACCCCCTCATATTCCATATATGTCACAGCTTAGCTTCCTAGAGATACCAAACAATGCTTGTAAAAAAAGATGCATAATTAAACTATTATGCAGATATACAAACTTTTACTCATACTGCTAAAGATGGTAACACATTGTCTATTCTCTCCTGCAACAGAGGTTGTCCCCTGTTTTTTCGTCAGAGTTCCTCAATGAAATGTACCCGGCTGTGATGATTACGGGGTCTACAGGTCGCCCCTTTCTCATCAGGGTTGAGTCGATCGGCCAGCACGCCCAGTTAACTGAAGGATGGTCTGAGTTTGTTGAATCAGAGAGAATTGTGAGAGGTGACATCAGACTGTTCTTCCTGGAGGATGACCACAGGATGACTATGAGCCTCTACGGTCCAAATGGCAACTTCAAGCCCCTGTCTGCACGCCCTCATAACTGGACACGTGAAATGGTTGAACAAGCTCTGCATGATGATCACATCAGGTACCATGTTGTCTTGAAAGGATCAATGCAAGTGACCTAGAGGGGTGAATAGACCTACAAAATAAAATCAAACTTTTCTGCTGTTTTCTGCCAGACTGCAGACCTTCTGCGAATATTCGCAGAACCTCTGCGTTCTTCAGACAGAACAGCAGCAACAGCGGATAAAACAAAGGGATACAGATCTGAAGCCTTAGAGATGTTAGTAGCAAGGTAAAACAGAGATATAAGTACAAACAACCTTTACCAAGCTGACCAACAAGTAGATCGAAAGCAAACCCTAGATAAGCATGCTATGATAAGATAAAACAAGATAATTAAGCATGAACAAGTTAAAGTACACGAGAGACAAGATTTACCCCGTGGTTCAGCTCACCACAAAGGTTAGCCTACATCCACGTTGTTGAGGTAAGCCACAAAGGCTTTGGGGTCTCTCTAGATCCACTCCTCTCTCACACCTATCACCAAGGTAATAGATGGAGGGTTCCACTAGTCACAAAGGGTAATACAAACAACTTGAGGCTGCCACACAAAACTTAGAAGCTCCCAAGTAACCTCTAGCCGTCTAGGAGCAAGGCTCCAAGAGAAATAGATCCACCAAGAGAGCTAGGGTTTCATCAAGTGCACAAGAACACAAGAGAGGGAATTCTTTTTGCTTTTCTCACTAGGAATCACTCTCAACTTGAATGCAAGGGTTAGATTTTGGCTTCAAGTTGGTGGGAGTCAATGCTTGAGTGAGAGAGAAGCTTTGAGCACTGTTGGGGCGCAGGAGGAACAGCAGGAGACCGTTGGGGAAGAAGGGGATTAAATACCCCCTCAGATCTGAACTGTAACGGCTCTGTTCCAAGTCGCAGACCTTCTGCGAAAATATGCAGAACATCTGCGAACACTATAACTGACAGTCTGACAGAGAGGACAACAGAGGCTTCTGGGAAAATATGCAGAACCTCTGCGGTCTGCAGAGAAGCAATAGCAGACTGACAGAATATTTGTGGATGGGTTTAGGATTGTTGGATAAGGTTTTTATGCACTTGGTTAGACCCAAACCACTATTAGAATCCCCCTTGATAGTACGACTTGTCCTAAACTCAATTTCAAAATATAAAATGAATTTAAACCTTCATTTGAGCCTAGAGAAGCCTTCCTTTTAATTGAGGGGTCACTTTAAACACTTTTGCATCTCTTGACAATATTCAACTTGCAGCTCATACTCAAAAGCTTATTAGTCCTTTAATTGTGTGGTCAACATCACCAAAACCCACTTAGGGCTTGATTGCACTTACAATCTCCCCCTTTTTGGTAGATGTTGACAACCCAATTAAAGCTTACATTTAATTGTAAAGATTGAGCTTTTGATGGAATGTATACAATGCTCCCCCTTAGTATATGCATCTCTCTTTTGAATGGAGAAAATATGTGTATGAGACATGTTTGCATATAAAATGGGTAAGTGAAACTGGACACATTGTATGTATTTCATCGTGGGGTGTAAAAGAACTGTGTAACATACAAGCCGTGATGCATATGACAGATAGAAGTAATCAGAGAGTCAGCTGTGTCCAGACCGCAGAACTTCTGCAAAAATATGCAGAACCTCTGCAAAACAGAATCTCTGCAAAAATTTGCAGAACCTCTGCGTCATGACACAGCAACTCCAACAAACATCACAGGTAGATATAAACTCAGCAGATTAACAGCAAGTAATAGGATCTTAGATTAAGAAAATAAGCAGAGCAAGATCATCTAGTCCTATTACATCACATCACACAGTTTTAAAGTTTTAAATCCCACAAATCTTGTCCACAACCAACCATGGCTTGCCAACAGAGGCACATCCCAAATATATTACAGACCAAGTTTTTCAGAGACAAAGTTTCAGAGAGGATACAGCACTCTCACATCTCACAAAAGATCAAGTTTTGCCAGCAAAAGATAAATAGAAGCATCTCAATCTTTCTTCATTCTCCCCCTTTGTCAACAGATAGCAAAAAGGGAAGAAAAATAAGAAAGAGAGGATTTGGCTTGGATCTGGCCAGCTTCTTCATTCATCTTGGCTCCAGTCAGTCTCTTCCTCCTCTTCCTCTTCTAGAGTAGTGGAGGCAGCAGCTGGTTCTTCTTCCTCCTCTGTCTCAGATTCTGATTCCACTTCAATAGGCTTCTTCAGTGGTACTTTAGTGCTGATCTTCTTCCTTCTAGCAGCAATCTTAGGTCCTTTAGGAGGGACCCTAGCACTAAGAGGCTCATCATCACCAGGAATGTCTTGAGCTTCCTCCTCACTAGAAGTGTCCACAAAGAAGGTAGGGGGTGGAACAGGAGTAGGAGTAGAGATATTTGTCTTGAACATGAGCTGATTAACATCTTTCCTCAGCTCAAAAACTTGAGTAGCTGTGTATCTGCACATGGCAAAAGTATCCCTGATCATCTTCCTCAGTTTCTTCCCTTCCTTCTTTGCTGCAGTGCTAGGACCAGCCTCGGAAGGATCAGTGCCCCGTGCTGATTTCTCATGAAAGGACTTGAGCACTATCTCCTTTTGCTTGTGGCCCCAAGATGTCAGCTGGTAGGACTTATGAGCACAGTCTTTAGGAAACCTCAGCCCACTAACCATCTCAATCACATACATAATGTAAGGAGCATAAGGGAAGTTGTTTCTAGCATCATTCAGAGAGTCACTCAACTCATACCAAATGTAGTTGCTGACAGAGAACCTTTTGCCTATGGGGAGCATCCTCTTCAACAGATTCACTGCATACTTGCGAAGGGAGGTGGCATCACTGTCCCCTTTTGGATTAATGGTCTCTCTAAACAGATTGTTGAGGGCATTATACACAGGTTTCAGCCCTGTGGTCTTGTTATTTGCCATCTCCTCACATTCAAACAACTCAGGAACATCCCTTCCTCTAAGCTTGCTTTCAAAATAGATGTTATCAGCATTTCTATCCTCTTGACCAAATCCCAATAGTCTTGAAAAGGTGGTGAAGTCCACCTTATAATGCACCCCCTCTGTCACCCAATGTATAGTGTCATGCTTGGCTTCCCAATGAAAGATAGCATGAAAATAATTGATAATCTCAGTATTCCAATCATGATTGAACCCCATGATGTCCCTCAAGTCATGTTCATCAATAATTTTCAGCAGCTCAATTGACTCAGCAGTCCTCTTCCTCTCTATGTGGCCCCAATCAACCCATTGCATTGTCATAATCCTACTTTTGTTTCTGATCATAGTGTTGTAGAAGTCATAGTGAAATTGTGACCAAAACCTATAATCAATGGCAGCACACCTAGGATATTCATAAGGATTGACCTCTCTAGCAGTTTTGACTTGAATACCCTTTCCATCATAGGTCTCATGCTCTATGTGATATGTGTGATCATACTTAGTGGGAGGCTGCTTTTGGGGATTACCTCTGAAGTTTCTGATGTAGGAGCTGTCAATGTCCCCAAGCCTAGTTGGAGACTCCAGCTCCACTGGGATAGTCTTTCCTTCAGTCCCCCCATCATTCTTGACAGGAGTAGCTGCTGCTCGGCTGCCTCTGCTAGTGACAGGTCCTGCTGACCCTCTTCCTCTCTTTGGAGCTGCCTTTCTTGAGCTTGACTGCTGCCTGAACAGAGTGTCCTTGGTCACATTGTAAGCTTCCTCTCCCTCAGAGTCATCATAGGGCACAGCCCTCTTGTCCTTCCTCTGAGAGCCTCCAGGTTCCATCTAGAGATACGGGTAGCAATGATAAGGCTCTAGAGTAATGTGAAAGAGCAACACTTCAGACAAAAACTCAGTTGAACTTTGAATTGAGGGCACGGTGACTGTCTCTGCAGAATGCAGAACTTCTGCGAAAAAATGCGGAACTTCTGCGTTCTGCAGTGACAGGACTGTGAAACTCGAGTCACCTTTCAACTGAACCTTAATCTAAAATGTACCACATCAACAACACTCGCAGGCAAAGATAAGAGGATCTACTCAAGAACATGTCCTTAGAACCAAGTGAAAAGATAGATCTGGGAGGAATTAGGGTTAGGTTATACCTCTGGATTTGGCCGAGGAAGAGAAGAACCTTGTGAGGCGTTTACGCTGAGGACGTAGCCCAGATGCCCTCCTAGATCACAAGGTGATCTAGTGGCGCTGGAGAAACCGACCGGGATGAACCGGTGTGTGCAATGGTTTCCCCTGCCTCACAAGATCTGAACAGCACTGGAGGAGAGGGAGATGAGGTCGAGAGGTTGACGAAGACGAGCTTGAACTTCTCCTCGAATGATTCTTGTCTTGTGGTCGTCGGAGAAGCTTGTGGACGCCGGTGAAGATCTCGATCTGCACAGTGCGGACTGCTCCCCCTTCCTTCCTCAACTCAGCAACCCGCCACGAACGAGGAGCAGGCAGGGCACAGATCTCCTTCGTCTTGAGGCGCAGCCGGAGACGATTCCCGGCGACGGCGGCGGCAGAGCTGTGGAGGTGGTTGCGGGAGCGGGAGAGCGAGATGCGGTGAAAGCGGCGTGGTAAAGGTGAAAAGGGAGTTACTGCCTTTGCCTTGACGGGGTAAGAGATAAGGTCAAAAGGGAATATCTTCTTTTCCTTTTCTTAGATGCGGTGAGATAGAGTACCGTGGGGAGCACCTGAAAACCTCTGGTTACCAAAGACATGTCTGGGGGTTGTGTCTGTACACATCAGAGACTTGCGAATGAACGATTTGGTCTGTCAGATAAGGGCACAGAACCTCTGCAGATAAACGCAACGCCTTCACCTCTGCATACTGGAGAACAGAGACAGAGAACTTCCAGATTGGGCTGAAAATTGGTCTATTCATAATTTTCTTCACTTAGGTCATGGACACCTTGTCTCAATGGGCTAGAAAACAATTAAACATCATACAGCTATAGCCATTTGAGATAAGTTGGGATATAAAATAGATTTTGAAACACATTATTTAAATTCTGCAAAAGCATTTTCATGAATATAACACACATCAACAAAGTGTGCTAGAGTTCAAACCACGCAGCGAGAATCAACGATATTTAGCTCATTCCTTAAACTACAAAACCTTGACTCGTCGAGAGGCTTTGTGAAGATATCGGCTAGTTGTTTTTCGGTGCTCACATGACTTAGAGCGATATCTCCTTTGGTTTCGTGGTCTCTCAAGAAGTGATGATGGATGTCTATATGTTTTGTATGAGAGTGACTTACAGGGTTATTTGCAAACTTTATGGCACTTTCATTGTCACACAAAAGTGGGATATGGGAGAAATGACATCCGTAATCTTTTAAGGTTTGCTTCATCCAAAGTAGTTGATCACAACAAGCGTCGGCTGCAACATACTCGGCCTCGGCGGTGGAAAGGGCTACTGAGTTTTGCTTTTTAGAACTCCAAGACACTAGGGACCTACCAAGGAATTGGCATGTCCCCGATGTGCTCTTTCTATCTACCTTGCAATCGGCATAATCGGAATCCGAATAGCCAAGTAGATCGAAAGTGGAGCCCTTAGGATACCACAAGCCAAGGTTAGGGGTATGCACTAGATATCTGAAGATTCTTTTTACGGCCATAAGATGACACTCTTTCAGGTTAGCTTGATATCTAGCACACATGCACACACTAAGCATAATATCCGGCCTAGATGCACATAAGTAAAGAAGAGAACCGATCATAGAGCGATATACCTTTTGATCCACGGATTTCCCTTCTTCATCAAGATCTAATTGTCCATTAGTAGGCATTGGAGTCTTGATGGGCTTAGCCTTGTCCATGTCAAACTTCTTTAGCATATCTCTTGTATATTTGGTTTGACAAATGAAAGTCCCTTCCTTTGCTTATTTGATTTGAAATCCAAGGAAGTACTTGAGCTCACCCATCATGGACATTTCAAATCTCTTTGTCATAACCCTACTAAATGTTTCACAAAAAGTCTCATTAGTACTACCAAATATTATGTCATCGACATATATTTGGCAAACAAAGATATGACCATCAACTTTTCTAGTGAAGAGGGTAGCATCGGCTTTGCCTATCTCAAAGCCTTGCTTGAGCAAGAAATCCTTAAGGCATTCATACCATGCTCTTGGTGCTTGCTTAAGCCTATAGAGCGCCTTACGGAGTTTGTAGACATGATTAGGATGCTTGGGATCTTCAAAACCGGGTGGTTGCTCCACATAGACTTCTTCGGAGAGTGGTCCATTGAGAAATGCACTCTTGACATCCATTTGATATAACTTGAAGTCATGATGAGTGGCAAATGCAAGAAGAAACCGAATTGCTTCAAGTCTTGCCACCGGTGCATATGTTTCTCTAAAGTCAAGTCCCTCTACTTGAGTGTACCCTTGAGCAACCAATCTTGCTTTGTTCCTAATTACAATTCCAAACTCATCTTGCTTGTTCCGAAAAACCCATTTGGTGCCTATGACATTTGTCTTGGGTCTTTCCACCAACTCCCACACTTGATTTCTTTCAAAGTTGTTCAACTCCTCTTGCATAGCCATCACCCAATCCGGATCCTCAAGAGCTTGATCTACCTTGATAGGTTCAAGAAAGGAAACAAACGAGTAAAATGCACAAAATTTTTTAAGACGAGATCGTGTTGTTACCCCTCTCTTTATGCTCCCAAGAATATTATCAACGGGGTGGTCCCATTGTATGACTTGATGTACACGAGGGTGTGATGGTCCAAGAGGTTGGTGTAGGGGTTGGTCTTCATCATCATCATCAGCTTGGGGCTTAGATGCACTTGGTTGATCATCCCCTTGCTGATTAATTCCCTGGTTCTCAGTAATTGGAGGTGTTGAATTCCCAAACTGCAGAACTTCTGCATTTCTTTGCAGAACCTCGTCCTCTGCATTCTTATGCAGAACCTCTGCAGTCTGTACACCTGCAGAACCAGTAACTTTAGGCCCTTGGAAGATAAGAGTTGTTCTTCATCATCTTCTTGTTCTTCAACTGGTCTAACATCACCTATGGCCAATTGCTTTATTGCTTCACAAGGTGGCGTCTCCTTTCCTACAACATTCATATCAACTTGCTCCACTTGAGAGCCATTAGATTCATCAAAAGTGACGTCCACTGTGACATCAATCCTTCCGGAGGATAGATTGAAGACACGGTAGGCGTGCTCATTAGGACCGTAACCAAGAAGAAAACCTTCTTCAACCTTTGGTGCAAATTTAGAGCTTCGGGGCTTCTTGTTTAGAATGAAACATTTGCACCCAAACACTCTAAAGTAGGACACCTTGGTCTTTTTACCGGTGATAAGCTCATAGGAGGTCTTCTTGTGAAACTTGTGAAGATAGAGGCGGTTGATGGCATGGCAAGCCGTGTTGATAGTTTCGGCCCAAAAGATGTCTTGCGTCTTGTATTCATCCAACATGGTTCTTGCCATCTCTATGAGTGTGCGATTTTTCCTCTCAACCACCCCATTTTGTTGAGGGGTATAAGGAGTTGAAAATTCATGCTTGATGCCCTCTTCATCAAGAAATTCTTCAACGTTGGTGTTGCGAAATTCGGAGCCATTATCACTTCTCACTTTCTTGACGGGCAAACCGAATTCCCTTTGTGCTCTCCTTATGAAGGTCTTCACCTTCCCTTGTACTTCACTCTTTTCAAACACAAAGAACACCCACGTGAAGAGAGAAAAATCATCAACAATAACCAAGCCATATTTATTACCGCCAATGCTTATGTAGGCCACCGGTCCAAATAAATCCATATGAATGAGCTCCAACGGGCTTGAAGTAGTGAGGATGCTATTTGGTGGGTGAGGTGCACCTACTTGTTTCCCGGCTTGGCATGCTTGACATATCCTATCTTTCTCAAAATGAACATTAGTTAGTCCAAGGATGTGTTCATCTTTCAAGAGTTTGGCCAAGTTCCTCATGCCAATATGAGCTAGTCGGTGATGCCATAACCAACCCATGCTAGATTTTGCCACCAAACAAGTCTTAGGGGCGACTTTACTTTTGTTGAGATCAACTAGGTAAAGCCTTCCCTTCAAGCGACCCGTAAGGACAATAGAGGAATCCTCCCTCTTAATGATGGACACACCCTTATCCGAAAAGTGACAATCAAATCCAATCTCACTAAGTTGTGAAACGGATAGAAGATTGTAACCCAACGGATCAACATGAAGCACATTAGTAATTGAATATTTAGAAGAGATAGAGATATCACCAACTCGAATGACTTCTCCACTAGCATCACCACCATAAGCAATTCTTTCTCTTGGTCCTTCTAGGTGGAGATAAGTGGAGAACATACTTCTTTCTCCGGTCATATGATGTGTGCATCCGCTATCAAGCACCAAACTTGATCCACCGGAGGAGTATGCCTACAAAACAATTTAGTTCCTTCTTTTAGGTCCCCAATTTGACTTGGGACCCTCCACGTTAGCAACCAAAATCTTAGGAACCCATAGTGACCTTTTCACATATATGTTGGACTGATTTCCAACATACGTGGCAACAACTTTACCAAGGTTGTTGCGTCTCAACACATAGCTAGGTTGTATGTTGGTGGATGCATGAGCCTTTTTATGTGAGCAAACTTGTTTCTCTTGGGTAGAATAGGATGGTTGTTTGCTTGAGCATGGTTGCTGGGTGTCTTGGAAACATATTGAGGTCCAGCTTTGAGTTTCTTCTTGTTGCTGTCCTTCCTGACTCCAGACTGCGGAACTTCTGCATATTTCTGCAGAACCTTTGCTGTCTGGGACTTCTTCAGTTTCCTGTCTGCAGACCGAGGAGCCTCTGCTTTTTTTTGCAGAATCTCTGCAGTCTGGGCAAACAGAAACTCATTGCTGCTGAAGTTGAGACATTCTTTGCCATTGATGATTTTCCTTTCAGCAGTCTTGCTGTCCTCATTGTACCCAAAACCATGTCTTGTATTCTTGTAGAGCATCCTCTCATATTTATGATCCATCTTTTTCTTGCCCTTATCCTTCATGCACCCATTAGCTATGATAGTGTTGAGCCTAGCAATTTCTTTCTTCATGGCATCCATATTAGCAAGGTTAGTAGCATAAGATTCAACATCAATATTATGGCATTTATCATAGCCCTTGCTAGTAGAAGAACTAGATTCACCCTTTGCTTTGGAGGGGTGTGAGGTACTACTCCAAAGGAGACTATATTGCTCCTCAAGCTCTTCATTCCTAGTTTTGAGAGAATTATTTTGAGCTTGAGAGGCAGCAAGTTCTTCCCTAAGAGTAGTGATGATGGCCAAGTCATGATCAACTTCCAATCTTAGGGCCTCAACCTCACTCCTATCCGAAGCAAGAAGACCTTGGTGTTTCTCTAGTTCAATCACTAGCTTAGCCGTGAAGTCTTTTGATTGTTTATCAATTTTACCAACTAGTTGCTCTATTTCTTCATCACTAGATTCATCACTAGAGTCTATGTCCGAGCTATCACTAGGTGGAGAGGAGGGTTTGGAGGAGGATTCTACCTTTTCACCCTTAGCCATAAGACAATGAATGGTGGTGCTTTATTCATCATCACTTAAGTTGTTGAAGAGCTTTGATGTAGAGGAGGGGTTCTTGATAGCCACGGTTGCAACCTTCTTCTTTTCCTCTTCATCACTTGAGCTCTCATCACCGGAGTTCCATTCATGTCCAATGTGGGCTTCTCCACCATAGCTCTTCTTCTTATGGTATGGCTTGTGATCTTTCTTGTACTTGTCCTTGCTCTTGTCATACTTGCCATCCTTCTTTTCATTGGGGCAATCCGTAATGAAGTGCTCCGTGCTTCCACAATTGTAGCAAGTTCTCTTCTTGTGATTGGGATATTTTCTTTTGGAGAACTTGTAGTCTTGTTTCTTCAAACCCTTCTTGTATCTTCTCATGAATAGGGCTATATCACCAATCTCAACTTGAGGACCTTCATCCTCATCTTCACTTGAATCACTTGATGAGCTCTCTACTTCAACTTTCTTTGATTTTGACTTGGATGGCTTAGATGAAGTAGAGGGCTTGCTTGACTTGCTAGCTTGGAGAGCCATATCTTTGACCTTCATGTTGTTCATCTTGGACTCTAGCTCTCCAATCTTCTTTCTATGTTGTATCTCTATGTCCATGAGCTCATGTGTAAGAATTCTTTCAAGGACATCATTTGGAGAGAATTCCTCAAATCTTTTCTTCTCTTTAATCAAGGTGACTAGAGTAAGATTTCTAGGAGCAAAGGCCTCCAACATCACCTTCACAACATAGTGGTCATCTAATTCATTACCACCCAAGCCTCTAATCTTTCCAACAATGACCATCAATCTATCAAACATGTCTTGGGGTCCTTCACCCTCCAATATAGAGAATCTATTGAGCTCAGACATCATAATGCTTATCTTGGATTTCTTTACTTTGTCAACCCCTTCATGAGCAATATGGAGAGTGTCCCAAATTTCTTTGGCAATCTCTAAGCCATTCACTCTATTGTACTCTTGTCCATTTAAAGCACTAAGAAGAATGATGGTGGCTTGGACATTTCTTCTTATGTTGCGGCAATCTTGTGATGTAAGCTTCTCTTCATCTTCGGGGTCTTCAAAACCTACACACACAATATTCCACAAATCCAAGTGCAAGCCCGTAAGGTAGGCTTTCATTAGATGCTTTCATTTGGCAAAGTTAGTACCATCAAATTTAGGCAATTTGCCAACGGAAATAAACATGTTATCTTTGGAAGTGGTCAAACAATCATAATTAAAGGATACACTTCCATAGCTCTTCTTAGGCTTGGACTTGGGCTTGAGCGTTCTCTTGGGCATTCTTGCACCATAGTACTCATCATCATCATCTCCATTCTCACTTGATGAAGATGAGGGCACCGATGAGGATGAAGATGAAGGTGGAGGTGAAGGATCCTTCTTCTTCTTCTTCTTTGCTTCCTTCTTCTTCTTCTTTTCTTTTTCTTTCTTCTTCTTTTCTTTTTCTTTCTTCTTTTCTTTTTCTTTCTTGCTGTCTTCATTCATTTCTTTCTTGAGCTTTTCAAGCTTCTCATGAGCAGAGGAGGAGTTTCCATCCACTCCCGAAGCTTCAGCTTCAGCTGCAGCTGGATCCTTATTGGTGGGTTCACCAATTTCCTTGTCCCCTTCGGGCCTTTCATCTCCACTTGCCATTTCCTCGCACGGTTAAGTGCAAACTAAGGTACTTAGCTTTGATACCAATTGAAAGGATCAATGCAAGTGGCCTATAGGGGGGTGAATAGGCCTACAAAATAAAATCAGACTTTTTTGCTGTTTTCTGCCAGACTGCAGAGCTTCTGCGAATATTCGCAGAACCTTTGCGTTCTTCAGACAGAACAGCAGCAACAGCAGATAAAACAAAAGGATACAGATCTGAAGCCTTAGAGATGTTAGTAGCAAGGTAAAACAGAGATATAAGTACAAACAACCTTTACCAAGCTGACCAACAAGTAGATCGAAAGCAAACCCTAGATAAGCATGCTATGATAAGATAAAACAAGATAATTAAGCATGAACAAGTTAAAGTACACGAGAGACAAGATTTACCCCGTGGTTCAGCTCACCACAAAGGTTAGCCTACATCCACGTTGTTGAGGTAAGCCACAAAAGTTTTGGGATCTCTCTAGATCCACTCCTCTCTCACACCTATCACCAAGGTAATAGATGGAGGGTTCTACTAGTCACAAAGGGTAATACAAACAACTTGGGGCTGCCACACAAAGCTTGGAAGCTCCCAAGTAATCTCTAGCCGTCTAGGAGCAAGGCTCCAAGAGAAATAGATCCACCAAGAGAGCTAAGGTTTCACCAAGTGCACAAGAACACAAGAGAGGGAATTCTTTTTGCTTTTCTCACTAGGAAACACTCTCAACTTGAATGCAAGGGTTAGATGTTGGCTTCAAGTTGGTGGGAGTCAATGCTTGAGTGAGAGAGAAGCTTTGAGCACTGTTGGGGCGCAGGAGGAACAGCAGGAGACCGTTGGGAAAGAAGGGGATTAAATACCCTCTCAGATCTGAACTGTAACGGCTCTGTTCCAAGTCGCAGACCTTCTGCGAAAATATGCAGAACATCTGCGAACACTATAACTGACAGTCTGACAGAGAGGACATCAGAGACTTCTGGGAAAATATGCAGAACCTCTGCGGTCTGCAGAGAAGCAACAGCAGACTGACAGAATATTTGTGGATGGGTTTAGGATTGTTGGATAAGGTTTTTATGCACTTGGTTAGACCCAAACCACTATTAGAATCCCCCTTGATAGTACGACTTGTCCTAAACTCAATTTCAAAATATAAAATGAATTTAAACCTTCATTTGAGCCTAGAGAAGCCTTCCTTTTAATTGAGGGGTCACCTTAAACACTTTTGCATCTCTTGACAATATTCAACCTGCAACTCATACTTAAAAGCTTATTAGTCCTTTAATTGTGTGGTCAACATCACCAAAACCCACTTAGGGCTTGATTGCACTTACATGTCCACAGGGTGGTGCCAAATGTCCCACCTGCAGGTAATATAAACCTCCCACAATATTGATCATAATATATTTAACCTTAAGCTCCAATTACAGCAAGCTGTCATTCAACTTTGATGCACTTTTGACATATGCAATAACTAATTCAATTCCTCCTTTTACATTTGCAAAACAGTCCTCAACAACAACATTGGTCAGAACTACATCCTAGGACCAAACCTCCACATGACTCCAAGACTGATGCTGGCACTAGGCAACACATGGGCCAACTACAGGAGCACATACCCCTTGTACGCCGTGAGGCTGAACAACAACCATGTAAACTGGAGGAGTTTCGTAAGTCAAAAATAGCTTGTAGCGCTTCAATCATATTCTGTTGTCCCTACAAGATGAAATGCAAAGCTAGTCTGCCCAAGAAAATGCTTGATATAATACACATTATACTTATGAATGATAACTATTAAACTTTGTAAATGACAATTCCACATCTGCAGGGAGCTAACATTTTCCTAACTTGCAGTTCTTCAGTACACGCTACGCACCACTTCTCCCTGAAGAAACAATGACAGTGAGCATATTCTTTGAAGCTGGTGGCCAATCAACAGCAGCAACGCTTCTGAGAAGGGCACCTGACAACCTTCCAAGGATAACCCACGGCTGGCCAGGGTTCGTCCGTCGCAACAACATCGTCGTTGGAGACATCTACATCTTCACCATCCAGGACGTTGGTGGCCATCTGGTGATCAGGCTTCTGCAGGTCATGATGCTCTGATCAGAAAGGCATTACATCAGCTCTTGCCTCAAGATAAGAACCATCAAATTAGCTATCTTATTGTAATCAGCTGCTCAGACTACCTATATTGCTGCAGCAATGTGTGCCTTGAACCTTATTATAGTTCTGGTTGCTCATCATGGCAATCAGAACATTTATCTGCCATGCCAGTACGATAACTAGAACATGTTATATTTGCTTGTTTGAAATCTATGAGTGTGGGTTTGCACGTTTGATAGTATTACTAGCTACGTGGATCTATCACTAGTAGTCAGATCTTATACAATGACAGGTGCCTCAGTTTGACACAAAAATATTTGTTGTAAAAGTCTATTAGCTTCAGCATAGAAAAGAACAACATAACCATAATCCATACACGATATTCCATAAATTCCATTGTGCACAAAAAAAAGCATATTCAAACCCTTCTACAATAATCACTAGAAACTTGCAGATGTGTCGTACAGCGGCATGTCTTCTATATATTGTTCATCTTCTTCAGACTTTCTTAGCTCAGAATTCCTCTCTGCAAGGAGTTGCTCGATTAATTTTTCCAATGACACATATATTTCATTGAATCAAATGATAAAATATTATTCAACGGTTACACTAGCATACCTCCTTCATTTACTGAATCGATTTCAGTCACTAGAGTAGCAATTGGTGTTTTGTCAAATTGAATTTCTGGAGCATACGAATGTTACATATAATTAGTCAATGCCAAATCAGTCTCCATTCATATTTTAAAAAAAAGCACAACTGGACCACAACTTTGAAACAAAACCTTGAGATCCCACAGTGCAGTTCAGTTTGCTCCACTTTTTCGACTGACTTAGCCTAAGACCTGGTGATGATCCATTTGAACCTTTGTGTCTTTTCTTCCTCATACATGATATATCATGACTAGAACTGTCACATGTTCCATGCCCTAAATGTACCGAGTCATTCTCACCTGATAGTACATGAATAACCTGTGTAATAGATAAGTATAGACTCAATTGCAATCATAAAAATAAATAACAAATTAATATTTTTAAAAATAGAGATACATGTCATTTCAGAACATAAGAGCTTGAAAATGTCATACCTATCAGAACTTATTTTAGAATTTAACAACCATACCTTCTCTAGATCCTCAACTTTGAAAGCATCCAACTGTCCTTTCAACCTTGTAGCACTATATTGCAAAATAGTTCCTGGATCCTACAATAGATGATTGAAATTAATCACTTAAACAAATAAAATACAAAAGCATGCTCAAGACAATCAACCAACCATGCATTCATTCCCTTTTTCCTTCACTGCAGTTGGTATATCACCGGTTCCAGATAAATCTATACATTTATCTCCAACTTCCGCATCACAATCTTTTCCTTGAATATTAACCTATAACAATAGCTTCCTCCTTAATTTAATGAAAAAAATAGTTTCTTAATGCTCCAATATTGGAAACTCTCACCTTATGAGGAGTCAGTATTCCCATTTGAAGCTTCCCACAACAAATGTGGAATAATATCCCACTCTCCATCTGCCTCAATTTTCTTGCATTCCAATGCTTTAACACTGGTGGGTCATGACATCTGCTAATGTCTGGATGGCCTGCTATGGATTCTGCAAAAAGTACCTACGAAAAAAAGTATAACATGACCATGAGAACCAAATGACAGAAGAAATAAATTTAAACAATTTTTAATTACCGAAAAAACATTGCATTTACATACAAGTAGCACTGTTGTGCATCCCTCCAGGTCTATAGTAATTTTTTCAGAACTTGATCCCAGCTGCTTCTGAACTTTTTTTGCTCCCTGTATAATACAGTGCAACACATACTCTGCCCAGTTTAATTTTGCACAAACAAAAGATTTGCACATTACTCCTGCAATGCCAGCATCTATTTCTACCAAATTCTTTACTGGTCATGGACATAAAAATGCCCCTACCACATACATGATAAGTGCAGCAGCAAAAGACTTTTGCTTAGCTTCTGAAACATCTTCTTTTGAATGCAACTTAACAACGATCTTCCTAGCCTTGTTCAGTGTCAATTGAGGTATACTGCCTGCAATGTCTATCATTGAAGCTGCTTTCATGTGCATCCTTCCAGTCTTCAAAACTTCATCCCTAACAGTTTTAAGCCAATAATATTTGCCACTGTCTGTTCAGTGCATATAGCAACTCTGTCCTGTCCAAAGTTCAGAGCCATTGCATCTATATCAAATTTTGAAAGCAACCATGTAGCTACTATTGGGTTTGGCTTGAACCTTGCCAGAATGTATTGGATGAAATCAAAACCAATTTTTGATATGATCTCCCTCTGTTTCTCACCGAATGCATCTGCTAGAGTAACTATGATGTTTGGGCTTACTCTGCAGTCCGAAATTGTAGGAATGAAATCTTTTCTCAAATTTATATACCCATTCATCGATGATCGAGCAGATGAGTTAGTGAATGAATCCATGTTGTAGACCATAGAGTCCACCATAATTTCAGCAAACTAAAAATCACATAAACAAAGAAGTAAAATGGAGATGTTGTGCCAGGCACAGAAGCACACATAGAAAATCACCATCCATAAAAACAAGAGATCCTGAAATTAACCAACTAACCTTACACGGAGCCCAACAAGCACGAACTCACAACTCGAAGCTACTCTTATCCTCTGTTTCTCCACAACACATCCACTCCAAAGATGATGAAAGCATCCAGATAACTACCTCTCAACGTTTATATAGAGTCAAACCAAAGTAGGGGCAACCGACCTTGCTTTTTAAAGTAGGTCGGTTTTCTACCAGCTCCTATACTGCCGATTTACATTTTTTCCATACCCACCTACCCATGTGAAAATATATACACAACACATCGCTAGCTTCGTGCATTGCGCAAACAGAACAATTTAAAAAATACCTGCCATCATGCCTTCGGCACTGGGAGTGCCTGGTACGGAAACTAATATAAAATACAAAGGAATAATTCGGTACAACATATAAAATTATTTAAAAGACAAATGTCAACATTCACTTAAAGAGTATAAACTCAGACAAACAAACCAAATATGCTGGAAAAACTACTCACTACTTCGCAAACATACATATAACATAAACTAGACACACATAATCTTGCGCATGGTCTTCTTCGACGGAGGATTCTCCTCATCCGGCCAGTCAGCAAGTATCATATCATTTGTCTGAAATGGCACCTTCTTTTTCTTTTTCGAACGAGACATAAAAGCTTTCAAACCAGTTGACGGGGGCCGGCCGCCAACCATTGTCCTGGGTGGGCACTGAGTAGGCAACTCATCACCACTACTGACAAGAGCAAATGATTCCGGACTTTTGTCATCAGCAGTACCATCAGCACTAGAACCAATATTTTCGAGAGCCTTCAAAGCTTGACACAGCTCAGCATCATTGGACATTCCCTCCTTGTTAGCAATTTCATAAACCTTGCTAAGCAACAACCTACGAACAAGTGAAGATCCTTCAGAGACGAGTGATCCATCAGGCTTTTGCGCAACTATTACAGGTCCCACTGATTTGAGCCACCTCTCCATAATATTCCTACTTGGGATGTAAGCAACATCCAAATGCACCAGAACCTACATCACATAAGTATAAAAATCAAACATAAAAAATCTGAAAAGAGCAGTAACTCACATAAACATAAAAAAATATGAACAGGTTACCTTCAAAGAATGCCTGCAAACCATTCCTACATGCTCAGAAAACCAACACTGACAGTCAATCTTGTCACCTCCTTCGAAAAAACATTGAACCTCTTTGGATCTTTGTTTCCATCATACAACTGTTGAACAACTACATAATTGCAAGTGCTGGATACATTTTCTACAGAAAAACTCCCACATGCAAAAAGTTCGTCATAGAACA
Organism: Cenchrus fungigraminus; assembly: GCA_036936925.1. Classification (NCBI taxonomy): domain Eukaryota; kingdom Viridiplantae; phylum Streptophyta; class Magnoliopsida; order Poales; family Poaceae; genus Cenchrus; species Cenchrus fungigraminus. The sequence goes on from CM072779.1 coordinate 128,796,543, forward strand.
TCTCATACATCGCCCGTGTGTATATGACCCTGGCATGTTCCTCTATAGGGACGCCGATCCTAAGCTTATGGGAAACCTACGATAGAAACTAACAATTCAACAAACATAACCATTACGAATTTTAGAACAATTATAACTCAAGCACAACCCCTGTACCAACTAATAGTATATAGAAAACAAATAATTCATATACTGATGGATACGACAAAAACAGTGGTTGGTCCAATTGTTTATTACCATGACCAAACCTATAGTAATAAAGTACAGATACTGACCTGCGTCCCTAACTGATCATGCCGATCAACTTGCATCTCATTAAACTTCCTAACAAAAAGATGCATTGGCGCAGCCCTCTGAATAAACCTCTTAAGCATGTGATTAGCACTCTCACTACGTTGCGTACTAGTCATGCCAGCACAAAACACATCCATAAAATAAGGCTTTTCCCACATATGCCTATATTTATATAGCCTACTCAAATACTTCTTCTTGACAAGCCTATATTTCCTCAGCAAACATGACCATTGATGTTCAAAAGCTTCAATATCTATCTCATCAGTGATAAGAGTATTAAATTCCTCTTTGAATTTCTTATGCTTAGAATAGACATTCCCCAATCTCTCTTTTGCACTCTTTAGAACATGCCACCTGCACCACCGGTGCCTAGTGGCAGGGAGCACATTGCGCAATGCCTTTGCCATAGCAGCACACTGATCTACAAATCCAGATAAGAAAACAATGTTGATCAATTATAGATTCCAAAACAATATCTTCATAGCTAGTACAAAAAGGGAAAATTATAAGTGGAAATACAAGACAATGCATTACAGGAGTCCAAAATACAGATGTTGATACAAACCTGTTAACATAGTCTTTGGTCCATGCCCTCCCATTATATCAACAAAAGACTTAAAAGCCCACTCAAAGTCAACAGTCTTCTCTGTCGTTAGTAGTACACCACCCAAAACTATGGACTGGAAGTGATTGTTAACACCCATGAAGAGACCAAACGGGAGGCTGTACAAGTTAGTCCTATAGGTAGTATCAAATGTTACAGCATCCCCAAATCTACCATAATCAGTAATATTCCTGCCTGAGCACCACAACATTGCCTTTATCCGCCTTTCCGAATCAAGCTGGAAACAAACTTGCATCAATGCATCAGAAGACTTCATACCTTCTAGAAGACTGAGAGTTTTGCCAATATCATCTCTAAGCTCCTCCTGAGCAACTTTGGCACATACGGACCTAACAGCCTCTCTTCGCAGCCCGGACGGTGCATCCCCATGAGAAACACCAAGAATATTACATATCCTACCGAGGCTGACATTGTTCTCCCTCATCCTGGTAATAAAATCTTTCGTTGCACTATCTATTTGACCATGGGAAGGCCATTGCTTGTTCTTACCAAAAGATTGACTGATGCGATGATTGTGTTCATCACAAAAACTGCTGACATACCAGCCATCATCATCAGTCCTTAAAAGCCTCATCTTCGCCAAACAACCAGTGTGAATAGACGATGAATTCTTCTCAGCACTAAATCCCTACTCATATGCATAAAATAGAAACTACAATCAGAATATAATAAAAATATTTTGGACCCTACTGTTATACTAAGGAAGAGATTGAAAAAAATAACATCTAGGAAATGTCGTCATATGAAGCCGAATTAAAGTAAACTACAGATTGAACAATACTGCTTAAATACTACAGACATCAGCAACAAATCAAAATAGGAGAAGTTTCTTACCGCACAAGAGCAAATCAAATCCTGCCTCGTCCTGTACAATCCGTCGTTTTTTCTCTCTCTCCCATATCGAATCCCAAAACCTCTTTCCCATGAATACAAATTATAGAACTCCTTAGCTTCCTCTCTGCTGTTGAATAGCATACCTTCAGAAGGAAGGAAAATAAATTGCCCCTTGCAAGCAGCTGCAGACCTAATTGCTTTCATAATAGCACTCTCTTCTGCAGGCGCCAACCTAAAATCTTCTCCGGTTCGGCATTTCCTCCTAGATTCAGATAATAGGACATGTTCCGAAGAGGAAATTAACACTGACGTCTACAGATTAGAAAAAACACATCCAGAGATAACTAGTAACAAACTGAGTTCAACAAAAACAAGAATCAATGCTAACCCGGGCTTCTTCCTCAAAGTAGCATCGGCAAATGTCCCGGGGTAGGCGCAGCTCTCAGACTCCATTGAAGCTGATAAACTATCAACCCTAATCGCCCTGCCTTGAGCGGATTCATCAAGAATTGCATCACCCGTATCATTGCTTCCGCGACTATCAACAGAATCGACCATTGGCACATGGACCCTCACAAACCAAACTGAGCACAAACACCACCTTTGTATATATGAGATCTAAGCTTCCCCGAAAGTCAAACCGACCTCCATTCGCCTCACCGACAAAGAAAATCCAACAGGCCTCCGACCTGGGCCGGGTAAAGAACTACTCTCGTCAGCCCTGACCGGCCCGAACACGGGGTCCCCTGGTCAACACATCTTCGGCTAACGAGACCACCAAAGGTCATCCACGCTGTAAAGTAGTACCCACAAGGCGACCCAATGCGGATTAGCACATATCTAAAAGCAGCTGCATGCACGATCTAGAACGTCCACCAGGGGCACACGCCCCGACCAGGTAGGCCCGCACCGGTGGCTCCGGCCGCGCCATGCTCCTCCGGGCACGGTGCCAACACCGCCCTCGCGCCTACATCCTATGACTGACACGCTGGGAGGAGCAGGAGGGAGAGTGACAAGGTCGTCCATGGAGGCGCCGTCGACGACCCAAAAGCGCATGGAGGGGGAGGCAGTGAGAAGGTCGAAGTGGAAGAGCTCGACTGTGCAGGTTGGTGTATAGGCACGATTCGACAGCCAGGGCGCCTCTATCCCGGAGCTTGAGCACTCACCGACGAAGCTCGCTCTCCTTCGGCTGGTGCACATCGCCAGCCGTAGGAGCCACATCGTCGGAGTCGGGAGGCGGCGGCGGAGGAGGAGACGACAGTGCCAGGAGTTGGGAGCAGGCAGGCGGTGGTGGGTGCAGGGGCTCCTCTCTGGTCTGGCGACTCGTGCTGCTCGCTTTGCTCTCGCCGGGAGGACACATCGGCGGTCAAGCCGGCCAAGAACGCCGCCTTGATGGCCGAGGGAAGAGCTCTTGATGGCAGTGTGGTCCACCTTCGCATCAGAGCTTCTGACACCGGCGAGGTCTACCTCCTCCGCGTCAGAGGTCCCGCGATCCTCCCCTTCGCTCCCATCACTGCTGGTCGTCGTCTCTGCAGCAGAGTAGGTCGGCGCGCCTAGGTTCCTCGGGACGCTCTTGCCACTACCGTCAGCGAAGGAGCTCACCCGGCTTTAGCCGGTGACGAGACGCTCGACGTCGTGGCTGCGAAACTGGTGACGAGGGCGCAGGCTGAGCGCACGTTGCGCGCGCTAGGGAGAAAAATGTCGAGTTGCTGGTCGTGCAAAACGCCATGGATGTCGAGTGGTTGCGACAGTAGCGCCGAGTGGAGAAGCACGTCGCCGTCAGAGGCGGAGCTCGCGTTCTTGCTTGGCGTCGCCTCGTGTACAGCGCTGTCGGCTCGCTTCGTCTCTCCTGCTGGCAGTCGGAGGTGGAGACCGCCTGTGTCCCGCCGACCATGGCTATGTTGGCCTCTTGGGGGTTGCGCCGCCTGCCGGGGAGGAGGGCCACGGAGGAGCGTCGGGGGACGCGGCCAGGCGGCAGAGGCCCGACGAGGCACGGCAGTGTGACACCGTAGGGAGGAGGAGGAGGGAGGGGACGCGCAGCCACCTGCGGCGGGGACGGGAGGCACAACGGCGAGCCCCTGCGGCCACGGTGGCTGGGAAGAATCAGAGGAGACGACGGATCGGGCGAAGTGGCAGTCGGGCGGGTGGTTGGGAGTGGTGGAGAAAAATAAAAGAAAATATTCCTTTTTCGGTGGACAAATAGAGGACATTACTGCAACAAACTATCATTTATGAGGTAAAATTGCACTTTAACATTTTTTTAAAGGATGATTTTTAAGGAACACTGTTGCAGTGTTGCGGATAGCCTAATCACGCGATGGCTCCGTGTGATCTGATTGATCATCGACGTCTCTCCAATGACGATGGATCTCTATGTGCTGTTGCATGCATGCATTGGGTGGGTCCAGCTTCGTGACACGACACACGAATGAGAATGACCAACTATGCAGTGCTGACTGTCACCTTTTATGCTTTTGTCCGTTGGGTTGCTACGATTACCTAGTAGTCAGCAGCACCACCAGCATCTGTCCTTGAACGTCCTCCCCAGACCCCAGCCAGCCCTCTCTCTCCTCTCGCAGCATCCATCAGCATCTTTTGTGGACAGCCTATCCCTTTCTACTAAATCACTGTGATCAATGCTAAACCTTTCATTGAGTGGCTTATCTATACCAATCGTTCAATTTGTGTGATTTTTGTCACTATAGATATGATGGGATCCTTGTTGTGTTGTCGATATGTGTATATAAAAAGGTGTTCGGAAGAGGTAGAGTCTACCCGAAAGAAAAAAGAAAAACAGTCAGAGCCAGCTGCTTGTTTGGAGGGTATCCGAATGGTGGCTCACTAGCTAAGAACCAGAGATATGGATGATTCTTGAATTAGATTGTGCATGTATTATGGAGAAACTATGATAATTTTTTCATCTTAAATATTTCTTAGTACTTTCACGGTTAGACTTTAGTGGATGGACAACTTTCATTAATTTCAAACACTCTAAAATTTCTAAAAAAACAAAGGTCGTTCTTTGGTATGGTCAGTGGTAAGAGACATTACGTGAATGTCAATGGCTTCATCATCTAGTGTTCTCCTAGATCACAAGGGGTAGAACAAAGTCACCCGCAAGTAGTCGCATTAATTTAGCTATCAGGTCCGGTGGTAGTCGTGTTTTCTTCTCACTTATATTTGTAAGGAGCTTACTTCCTGTTTAGTTTCCTGAAATCTTATCAAAATTTTCACCTAGAGGACCGTGTCAATTCAGTTCTTCTCTCTGTGCACGCAACTCAATGCAAAAAATTTCACCCATTTCACTAAAATTTCAGTCAACTAAACGGGGATTGGGGGGGGGCAACTGTTCTGTTGAAATCTTTAAGAGGAGACATGATATCATCAGTAATTCAGCATCAAGGAGAGCTACATACTCGCGAATGGGCTTGTAGTCCAATGGTAGGACGGTTAGTGGGACGCTACCCATCAGGGTTCAAATCCTGATGCTCGCACCTTTTCATGGATTTATTCCGGGATTTTTCGGCATTATGCATTAAGTGGTAAGTGACGTTCCCGTCGACGACGAGGCGCCAGTGGTGACTTCGGGAATCTCCAGATCTGCCGGTCCTTGACGATGAGGCGCCAGTGGTGACTTCGGGAATCTCCAGATCTGCCGACCTTCAGTCCTTCGGAAGTGCTCATAGGAGTAGGGTTTGCGTACATGTATTCATAGGAGTGAGTGTGCGTGCGTGTTGTGAGCATCTGCGTTGTACCGTGTAATTTAAAAAAAAAGAGAGCTACATGCTGATAGGCAAGCACAAGGGTCATAGGGATGGGCTGGCACAGAAGATCCTGGGTGTGAGTATGATTATGGTACAGGCGTACAGCCCCTGACATAGTGAACGGCCTGACGGGATTTAATGCGGCTGTCGGCTACTTGGCCCCATCGTGTGACATGCTACGCTCCAAGATCTATCCATACGGAGTAGGAGTACGTGATACGTCCATACGTGAAACCAGCTGTGAAAAATACATACTCCTATACTCCACTACTAGGAGTAAAAAAAGCACAGGCATGAAACTCTCAAACGAAAGAAAAAACACAGACACGAAAGGCAAAGATTCGAAAGTTTTTTTTTAAAAAATAAGAGATTCAAATTACTGAACCTTTTAAATAAGATCAAGATTGTATTGTTAGAATATAACTAAAGATACATATTTTAAGCCCGGAGACCAAAAAAAAGTTTAGACCTAACATCCATTGACTCTATTTATATCACACTTAAACTAATGTTTCCACAAAATGTACTTTTGCTATGCAACTCATACTTGGCATATACTCCCTCCGTCCTAAATATAAACATTTTTCGATTTTTGTGGTGCACGTTTGACCATTTGTCTTATTCAAAAAATTTATGAAAATATTAAAATAATTATGATATACTTAAAATATATACGATGGTAAAATATATCATAACAAAATAAATAATATTTTATAAATTTTTTGAATAAAACGAATGATCAAAATTAGTAAAAGTCAACAAATATTTACATTTAGAGACCGAGGGAGTACATCATTTGAGTTCTGCAAATTTTACATGCAAAAGAAAAGATTGCACAATGAAATGCTGGAGGCCCCTTTGTCTAGTATACTGCGCTTGCCGGGCCCACCTGTCAGGCTGAAACCTGTGATGGGTGACCGATGCAGGCTTTCCCGGTGTCGTGTTTAGATTCCTCTCCAAAATTTTTCGGAGAAAGGAATCTTGTATGTATGGAGTACTAAATGAAGTTTATTTGTAAAACCTTTTCACAGATGAGTGTAACTTTGCGTGCTGAATCTAATGAGCATAATTAATTTAATAATTACTACAGTAATGCTACAGTAATCATCATCTAATCCTGTGGTCAAAGTTCTCATTAGATTCCTCTCGGAAATTTACATACGGGTGTGGAAGTAATTTTATAAACTACCTTTATTTAATATTCTTAATTAGTGGTCAAAGTCGCATTTAATACTTCAAAATTTTTTACTAAACATGCACATCGACTCGAGACTGAGGTAGGAGTAGCTGTGTAACGACTGTGGTAATGAAGCCATGGCAGGGCAAGGTACCACATGCGCTTGTTTCAAGGGAAACCATAATTGCACCTTGGACCGGCAGAGGCCAGAGAGAGATGCCGCCTCTGTCTGTGTCTGGACTCTGGACACAGATTTGCTGCATAATTTTTTTTGTCATAATCTCCTAGAGGACATGTTGAACTTATTTTGGCTGTTCGGATGGTCAATTCTCAGCTTATTTCGACTTGTTTCGACTTATTTTCTCTCACATAATATTATTTAATCTGTCAGCCGAATACTATTCAATTTACCAGTCGAACAGTTTCATTACAAAGGTACCAATATATAAAATGCATTGCATTGTTCAAAAAGTAGCATAAACAAGGAAGGATCACCCATGTTGAACTTTCTAAAGTATCTTGTGGTATGCAAATTTTTTTTTGCAAGGTACCATTTTATCAATTCTTTTTTTAAGATATCAATGCTTTTACTACATGAAAAAAAGAAAAATCTTTGACGTAAACATGGCATGATGCTAACAGTAAAGTGAATCACCTTTTCTCAATGGCTGTTGGCTGTTGCAGCGGCTGCCTGTAAAAGTAAAACAGTATCCCTATCACACACCTGCAAAAACTTTTGACAAGCTGCAGGCAGGGCCAGCAGCCTCACCAGACCACAGGCTTTCTTCCACACACGGCCACACAGAACCCCTCCAAGCTGAGAGAAGTCAATGTCCCCTGCTGCCGCCGCTACAGTATCACCACCACTCACACTCCTCGAGCTCCTACCAGTGCAAATTTACGCCGGAGCTTGGAGCTCTTCTTGCTCCGATCCAAGAAGAGGGGTAGGGCTTCGAGCTCATTTCATTTGATGATTTTTCTTTTGCGCTTACTTCGAGCTCATTTCATTTGATGATTTTTCTTTTGCGCTTACTTTGATGTGCCTGTCTGATTCTTGGCAATGCCAATGGAACTTCTTGAGAAACTTAAAATACATTTCTTTCAAAAACAAAGCGAAGGTAAAATGCAATAGAAGAAATTTATTGGTCTTAGTTCTTGCCCCAAGCGAGGGGCAGAGCTGGTGTTCCTTGATTTGTTTTTGTTGGTGATTCCTGGGCCCAAAAAAATTTCTGTACTTTTTTCTCCTCAGCATCTGCAACTGTTTGATGTCTTCCTGTTCTTGCCCAAGTCCCAAAGGCAGCATTCGTTTTTTAAAAGCAAAGATTTGTCCTTTTCTCCCCTTATTTTCGACATGATTTCTTGGGACAAATCCCAACCGCTCCACTAACCCGGTTTCTTCGCGTCGCCGTGTTTGCAGGTGACAAGAGATTGCGGCGGTAGGGTTTTGTTTAAATCGTTCGAGGTCGTCTTGGGAAAACTCTGGGGCTGAAGTCTGAAGAGAGGTCGAAATGCCGAAGATGTTTGGGTTCTCTCGGCGCCGGATGAAGCTGGGGAGGTGAGATTTCAGTTCTTTTTTTTTTTGGTTGGTGTTTTATTTTTATCTGTTTTTGGCGAGATGTTTTAGTTTGATTTTCTGATTTGGCTGTGGTTGTTTGCCCGTTTAGAAGATTTAGAAGTCCAGTGCTAGAAAAAATTTGTGCTTTTCATCTCATACAAGAAGGAAAATGGTTAAAAAAGAAGCTGGTGTTAATAAGATTGGTTTCAGTGAGCCCCAAATATATGGTGAAAAGAGGTTCGGTTAAAATATTGAACTTATTTGTAAATTTCTGGGAGATGTTTGAACCTAATTTCGGTTCCTTCTCTATATATACCTAGATATGTTTATTTAGGTGACTTTTTCTTAGTCTTTTTTTTTTCTGTGGTCACAAGATTATTTGGTGACTGTGGTGAGCTTGAATCTTTTAGATTCATTATTTCTTTCAAGTCATAATCATAAGCCTGACTAGTTGAGTTCTAAAAGAAAAAGGTCTCATTGTGTATTCACTCTGCTTGCCTTCAACTTTTCATTGGTCATATGATTTCTGCAGGTTAAAGGGTCATCTTCACGATCCTTTCCATGGCTCACGGAGCCCTTCACGTCAAACCAAGCGTTTAAGTCACCCAAATGTGAGATTTTCTGGTTCAACTGTATGTCATTTGCCCCCTGATTCAATCGTATCAATGTTAAGTTTATTGGATCATGGGATTTGTCTAGGGAGAAGATCCAGTGACTACCTCAGTGAGTGGCCGTGCCGATGACCTTGCTTGGCGCTGCTCATCTGATACATTTGATCTCAATGGGCGTGCTTTTGAGAGCTCAGAGAATTGGGCGGTGCTGTCAACAGAGGGCGACAAACCAACTCCTCGTTTTGATGTACGTAACCATATTAAACTTCCTATCTGTTTGTAACAAATATTAATTTGAGTGATGTCCTCATCAATATTCTCAATCATTGTATCACATTGTTAAACTTAACAGCATGCAGCAGCTATGGTAGGCAGCAAAATGGTAGTCTTCGGTGGTGATTCTGGTCATCATTTGCTAGATGATACAAAGGTAATGGATGAACATTAATCTTGTAATGAGATGACTTCATGATCTCATCTTTTATGTATCTTTCAGATAATTATCTAAAAAAATATACCTTTCAGATATTGAGCTTAGGCAAACTTAGCTGGGATTCTGTGTCTCCTAAAGTTCGACCATCATCAAATGGTCGTTGTCCGAAGTTGCGACCATGCAAAGGTCATTGTCTGGTATGTTCTTGGAGCTCATTGTTCTCTCACTAAGATCCTTGTATTGCTATGTAAATAGTTAAAGAAATTTAGGACTGCCAATTGCTTGGTTTAGAAGTCGCTTACCTTTAACGTTTTAAAAAACTGTCCCTTGAAATCTGATTTAACTAGAATTCATATTCTGAGGGATAAAACTACCCTTCTGCACTCTTGCTTGCTTTGTTGCCAAAGCAACTAAGTCTGCAAAACAAGGATATTACTTTCTTTGCTTTGAGCTTTGTCTGTCATTTTAGGACATCTTAGTGTCTTACCAGCTGGCATTGATCAAATCTGCATCCTTTGATGTTTAGGTTCCATGGGGGAAGAATGTTATTCTTGTGGGAGGGAAAAGTGACCCACCTTATGACAAGATATCAGGTTTGCCTGCGCTATTTAATTTTGTAAACCGCGTCTATTTATTTTATTTACCTTATTCCCTGCCAAACTTCCAACAGCGACAATTAGAAATTCATCATTTGTTTTACTGCAGTATGGACCTTCAATACAGAAACTGAGCTCTGGTCACATATGGAAACCAAGGGTGATATTCCGGTAAAAATCTCAACTTATGTTTCAACACTCCTGAAATATTCTTGTGCCGATGGAGAATGATGGAGACTGTACCCTGCTGAATTTCAGGTGTCACGAAGTGGTCATACAGTGATTAGAGCAGGTCCTGTTCTAATTCTCTTCGGAGGCGAGGATTCCAAAGGGAAGAAACTGCATGATCTTCATATGTTTGATCTGAAGTCATTAACATGGCTTCCTTTGAACTATAAGTGAGTCCTTCCTATCTGGAACCCCAAACAGCGTCATTTCAAAAGCAAAGCAAAGAAAGTTTAGAGGTTAATTTAGCCAAACAGTTCAGTTTTTCGCTGTGCTTTGAAATGCTAATGTCTTAGATGTAATACACTTTTTGCCAATCCGTTATTCCCTAGGAGAAGCACCTCAATATTAGAATCATTCTCTTACTTCACTATGCATTTTTCTTTTATTCATGCTGAGTTTATTGTTTTAGAGGTGCTGGACCTTCTCCAAGATCAAATCATGTAGCTGCACTTTACGACGATAGAATTCTCTTGATTTTTGGAGGTCAGTCAAAGTCGAAGACCCTGAATGACATTCATGCTCTTGACTTTGAAACAGTAAGTTCTGTCAGGTTTCTTTTTAAGCTTTGCTTGTTAACAGCTTACTGAAATTGGCCTCCTTATTAGATGGTATGGTCAAGGGTCAAAACCCATGGTCATCATCCATCTCCTCGAGCAGGTTGCTGCGGAGCACTTTGCGGGACTAAATGGTATATCGCGGGAGGTGGAAGCAAGAAAAAACGTAAGTTCCATCCTTTCAGTTTCATTTATGAATATTATGTATCTTTCCTTTGAATAATTGATAATTTGTCTACCATGTCCTTGGACAATATCTAATGCAAAATGTTACTTCAGGGCATCCTGAAACATGGGTCTTCGACGTTCTAGAATCCAAATGGTCTGTTTGTGTAGTGCCTCCTAGTTCCTCAATTACTACAAAGAAAGTAAGTTTTAAATATTTGTTTCTGTAATATTTTTTTATGGAGTTGGCATTCATACTAAAACAGTGAAATTCAGAATTCCTATATCTTCTATCTTGCACTCATTATTAAAAGAAGAGAGTTATTTCTGCCTATTCATGTGTTCATCGCATACCTAGCTGCTGAGCAACTGATGACAAACTCTTTTCAGGGTTTCAGCATGGTGCCATTGTATTACAGGGACAAGATTGTGCTTGTTGCTTTTGGAGGAAACAAGAAGGAGCCATCTGACAAGGTGAAGGAAAAGAACTGCATTTGAAACACATGCTTCATTTTCGTGTAATTGAGGTGCACTAGAAACATTTATTTGACTCGGTATTCCTTAATCGAAATCAAATGTTGGTTTTGAAGGTTGAAGTACTAGTGGTGCTGCAAAACGAGCACTGTTTCAGTTGGCGGTCTGCACCTGAGGTGGAACCCTTACTGTATGAGGACTCTCCTCCAAGCTCAAGGGAACTTGCTGATCACCTCAACAATTGTGCTCCTCTGTACTCTAGCGGCTCAGTAGCGAGGAGCAGCATTGCCACCACAGCAGAGAACTCATCTGGGAGGAAATCCCTCCCCGATTCGCTGCTACAGAACTCAAATCTCGGGAGCTCATCGCTCCGAAGGCAGTTCCGTCAGGAACAGGACTGCAGCCTGGCCCAAAAACTGCAGAAACCAATCGATGACGACAAATACAAGGATGTTGATGATTGTTCTGAGCTACCTTCCATCGCAAACCAAAAACAACGTAATGACAACATGCATCAGTCCCCAGATGCTGAAGCTAAAGCGAGAAAGCTGGGCAGAAGTTCGTCAGACATCAACAACCATCAGGATACAAGGATAACCACCCTGATCAGGAGGAACATGGCTTTAGAAGAGCAGCTGTCAGCTGCGCTGACGACCAAGGACGAAGCGGAGAAGAACCTGTCCCTGGTCATCGACAGCAAGGATGAGCTGGAGAAGAGGTTGGCCGAGAGGGACAGGGAGGTCGAGGCGCTGAAGGAGAAGGTGACCGGGCTGGAGCTGGCACAGGAGGAGTCGAACAACCTCGGAAACACCGTTCACGCTGAGAATGTGCGGCTCGAGCGCGAGGTGGCATTCCTGAAGGCTGTCATGGATGAGACCCAGAAGGCAAGAGAATGATGAGCTTTGCTGAATGTGCTCCATTTTCGATCTCTACTGAATGTGCTTTTCGTAATGCTGATGACTTGATTTCAACTTTCATCCATCCTCAGGAGCTGCACTCGACTCGCGGAGTTTTAGCAGGAGAGCGTGCAAGGGCGTTCCAGCTCCAGGTAAAAAACACCAACAAATGCAATAACATAATCATTGACTGTTTTTTCAGGTCTTTGTCATGGGGTTCCTTTTTACAGTTGCATCCACCGAACCGTCTGAACTGAACTGACTAGGCATGTTGACATTGCTTATTTTGCCAGGTTGAAGTGTTCCATCTGAAGCAACGTGTGCAAACGATGGAAGGAAGGTCACCCACACCGCGAAAGCCTTAGAACCTGTAGACTACATGTAGGAGTGTACAGTATTCCTAGCACTCTGTAAATTCAATGTTGTGTTATGAGAGGTATTGGAGCCATTTTGATCTGTAATGTTTCGATGTACTAGAACCAATTTCGCCACTGGGACACAATTGTGTATCTTGGTCCATCCATGATGTTTATGCACAGATTCTGAGCTGTCCCTCAGCAGAGGATTCTAAGGGAGCCTTTGGCAGGGCTTCTCCGCGGGCTCCGCGAGCCATTTTGGCCGGAGCCCTGCCAAAGGGGTAAAAATTTCGGATTCTGCGAAGAATCTACCGGAATAGGCGCTCTCTAGAGCAGTTTTCCCGTGACGGAGCTGAAAATACTAGCTCCCCCCGGCTCCGCCCCGCGCCCTTGATTTGCGGTTACGAAACTGCCCTTGGTCTTCACAGAAATGACAACGAATCTGCCATTCCCCCACCGCATGACTCCTCCCACGGAATCAAATCGCACGGTCTTTCTTCCCCACACCCGCACCCCGTACGACGAGGCGGCGGCGGTAGTGGCCGGCGCATGGAGAGGCAAGAGCCGGCGTCGGCGGTCGGAGAAGGAGCGGCGGCCGGATCCGGTCGATCCGGCGGGGAAGTGCAGGATGCGGCCGGCGCGAGGGGCGTCGGTGGCCCGTTCGTGGCCGGCGTCGGGGACGGCGCCGCGCCCTTCTTGTGGCCAGGCGGGATTCCGACGGGGTCTCTCGGCGTCCTGCTGGCCGCTGCGAGAGTGCATCCCGGCGCGGTGGCCGGTGCCTGGCCCGGCCTCCCCGGGGCGCCTGGAGGCGGAACCACGGCCTGGAGGCGGCGCTGTGCAGGAGAGCGCGCTGGGGGAGCTCCGGTACCTGCACCTTGTCATCCGGGAGACGCTCCGGCTGCACGCGGTGCCGCTGCTGCTCCCGCGCGAGTACGGCGTGCGGTGGCGACGGGCGAGCAAAGGCGCAGGAGGCCGGCGCCACATGGCGCGTGGTGGTGTTCGGCGGCCGGCGCTGGTGGCGTGCGACGGCGTGGTGGCGAGCGGCCGCCGGCGGGGATGAGGGTGAGGGATGGTGCGGCCGGTGGTGGAGATGTCCAGGGGAGAGTGAGAGGATAAGTGATAAGGTGAGAGAGAAAATGAAGGAGAAAAAAGAAAAGGGGAGGGGAGAAGAAAAAAATAATAGAAAAGAAAAAAGAAAAAGAAAAAGGAAATAAAAAACAAAAAACAAAAAAGAAAAAGGAAAGGCATTATGGACTTTCACAATCTTATCCACCTCACACAGTCAGGAGAAACTGTTTTGCCAAACGTTTTTCCGAAACGGATTCAGCTCTACCACAGAATCCACTCCACCAGCCCAGCCGCAGCGGGAGCCGCCACAGCCGGAGCCGGAGTCGTGCCAAACGCACCCTAAGGAATAGCTGTTGATCGAATCATTTGGTCCAATTGTTCTTGTTTCAGGGCCACTGAATCTAATTGTGTTAGCACTTTCTTTTATTTCCTTTTTTCTAATGAAAAATAAAAGAAAAAGGGCAGCTCCTTGTGTGCTTACACGTTTTTTTTATTAAAAAAAACTGAAATAAAGCATATGAAATGTTGCTGTAAGTTGTAAGCAGTTTTTGAACGTGCAGGTGCTGAAACTCATGTCTATTTCTCGAAATATTTAAGATCGAAAGATTTGTAGTTTTACCAAAAGTTCCTGGAAGGAAAACAAATGAATTTCAGTGAGTGTTTAGCCATTGTTTTTTTTTTAATTTTCATTTTTCCTTTGTGCAACGCCCTGTTTAGTTCCCAAAAGTCCTCAAAAATTTCGCATCACAGACCGTACCACCTCTCACAGAACACGCTTCCCAATACAAAAATTTTACCACTTTCACCCAAATTTCACGGGGTGTCCTACTAGCAGCCACTGTCCGTCCCATGGACTTACCGCTTGCACGAATCTTGACGAGCCAACTGAACAAGCAAAGACGCTGCTCTGCAGCTTCTTCCTTTCTATCCTCAGCTCTGCTTTGCATCCCCACCTCTCGTGTGCTCCTCCCCCGCTTCGCTCACCACCATGGAGGCCTTCCTCGCCGGCTTCTTCAGGGCGCCTCCCCGCTGCGGGCCCGCCGCTCGCGCTGCTCCGTCCTGCCCCGACCTTCCTCTCTTCCACGGCAGGCGGCGCAGGTGGCCCTCCTCCTCCGTGGTCTGCATGGCGGTAACAAACCTTCCTTCTCCGGCCAATTCTTGGAAACAGAGAGGAACTCTAAACCGGTAGTAGTTTAGCAGTATCCGAACTATGTGGGGGGACGAATTTGTTTTGTCAAATGGCCACGGTTGTCAGTTACTCTGAATTTTGTTCACTCTGAACATCGTGTGGTTCGGACGCTAAAAATCCTAACTTTCGCATTCGAGCTGAATAGGTTTATGAATTCCTTTCACATGCTTCGTGCAGGAGCCGTATCTCATAGCGAAGCTGGATTCTGCGGAGAAGGCCTGGAAAGAAATGTCGGTATGGTTCTGCTGTTCAGAGTTAACATTTTTTCAGCCTTTTCAAATAACAAACTACCTAAGGGATTTTGTGTCCATTCCATCTTCTATGGTTAAAACAGTGCTTCAATATACTGTATCAAACAAGTTCTGAATTTCTGATCTTGTCATTGGAGAAAAGCAATACAGACTATAGGCAATGTAAACTGCAGAGTTGACGATGATACGGCAAAATTTTGGATTAATTTTGACCTTATTTGATAGTTATTTAGCAAACACTCCAATCTGATGCATGAGTATCTACTTCAGGTTAGGTTAGCAGATCCTGACATTGTCTCAGATCCTAGTGAGTACCAAAAACTGGCGCAGTCTGTTGCTGAACTGGATCAGGTATTCAGCTTGCTCATGATGAAATTTAGTTTCTTTTGGTGCCTACCCAATTACAGTGGGATTTTACATCGCTCTTTTTTTTATGCCAAAAACATTTAGGTTGTGATTACATACAGGCAGTTTAAGGATTGTGAGAGGAACCTCGAAGAGACAAAAGGTTGGTATGCTACTGTGTTTCTGATTCCTTGACAAAGTACTAACTCTCACATGCTCTTTTTACTTGCCAACATGGTAGCTTTGGAGAAAGAGAACGAAGGGGACCCTGATATGGCTGAGATGATAGCTTCAGAGCTAGAGGCTCTATCTAACCAGCTTGCAGAGCTTGAGGGAAAATTGAAGGTGAATACAATATGATACTTTGCTCGATAGTTACATAAATTCTAGGCAATATGTCTAATTTCATTCATTATGGAGTGTCAGCTTCTGTTTTTGTTGGAGAGCATACATTAAACATGTTGAAGTGCTTCTAATTGCTCTCATCTTGTTCTTGTTAGCTACTACTGATTCCCAGCGATCCTCTAGATTCACGCAACATCTTACTTGAAGGTACCTCTCCAGTGCTCAGTTTTGCATTAGAACCGTCTGTCCAGTACATCATGAGTTTTCACCATATTTTTGTTTTAGTTTTTTCTTTTAACATTTTGGAACTAAGAATGGTTGTTTTCTTCATTTCTGCAGTAAGAGCAGGCGCTGGTGGTGATGAAGCTGGAATTTGGGCTGGTGACCTTGTAGGTAGATGATAATCTGTGCAAATTGATTACAGTTTAGCAAATCAGCTACAGCTGTTTTTTTTCATTCTGTTCAAATAATATAGTACTGGAGCTTGTCTAGCACAGGATGATGCTTTTTGTAGACAATAATCTAAAGGATAAGTATGTGCAAGGATTTCAGTTTTTTGGGAACATAAGCTTATCTTAGTTCATTTTAGTATTGTTATAGCAGTTATGCTCCCAAAATATATACTTGTGCATCATATCTACAGTTGTTCACACATTTTCCACAATTAAATATGTTAATTGCTTTCTGTAGGTACGCATGTATCAGAGATATTGTGAGCGGAATAATTGGAAGTTCAAGCCGGTTTCTTCCTCGGAAGTATGTACTTGCAACCTTAACCTCATTATTGAACAACAATATGCTGCTCACATACTGAACCTTTCAGGCAGAAATGGGTGGATACAAGACATATGTGATGGAGGTCAAGGGAAAACAAGTCTATAGTAAATTGAAGTTTGAGTCAGGTGTGCACCGTGTTCAGCGTGTTCCTCAGACAGAGACTATGGGACGTGTTCATACGTCAACAGCAACTGTAGCTATTATGCCAGAGGTGAACTAATGGCTTTTTGCATGAGGTTTTATGACATGAATTCCCTCATATTTTGAGACGCCTAATTTTCTTGGTTCAATGGCATAGTAGGCTGATGAAGTTGATGTGGTTATTGATCCAAAAGATATTGAGCTTAAAACAGCAAGATCTGGTGGAGCTGGAGGTAATATCACCAACAGAGTACTGTGATTTTTGTAGTGTGCCCTTAAAACTGAGCATCCTCTAATATTTCAACCAATGCAGGGCAGAATGTTAACAAGGTGGAAACAGCTGTTGATCTTATTCACAAACCTACGGGAATACGCATATTCTGTACAGAAGAGAGATCACAACTTCAAAACAGGGAGCGGGCATTTCAGTTGTTGCGAGCAAAACTGTAAGTTCCTCTAGCTATTTTGTAGATATCAAAACTGAGTTACTGTTTTGCTTGTGAGAATGTTCTTTGACATTAGGATCATAGTTGCAGTGTAAATTCTAACTTTTGGGAGAAGAAATGCTCTTAAATCAAAATAGAATGAATTTGTTGTTGCCTATGATATATGTGCTATGGTGTATTCTCATCCTTGTGTAATTTTATTCTGATCCTCATATATATTTATAATAAACATTACAGCTACGAGATAAAATTAAGGGAGCAACAAGAGTCAATAAGAAACCAGAGAAAATTGCAGGTAAGTTGTCAATTCGTTTTAGAACCATATCTTTCAAATATCATAACTGTAACATCCAATTGAAGATGACAAAAATCTGTTTTGTGGATGATAAATGCTCAAACTGAATACAGAGTAGCAGTGTAGTATTCATTTACAGAAAATGTAATATACAGTTGAAATTCACTAAACAAAATCTTTATATGACTAATTAAACTATGATAAGTAGTTGTTTTGTTTAATTTGTGTAAGAAATAGAGTCAACCTTTTTTTTCAAATTTTGTATTACCCTCTGTTTGAAATTACTACTACCTGTTCAATTGAAGGTTGGTACCGGCGCTCGATCTGAGAAGATAAGGACGTACAATTACAAGGTGGCAGGGCATAATTATGTTGTTTTCTGTTGGTGCAATGCCACTTAAGCATGTTAATGTTGTATCTTCCCATTCTGTTTTTTTTTGGAAGGACCTCTTCCTATTCTTTCCTTTAATTAAATTTGAGGTCTTTTGCTCACAGGATAACAGAGTGACAGACCATCGGTTGAAGATGAATTTTGAATTGACTAGCTTCCTTTTAGGAGACATCGAGTCAGCTGTTCAGGTACAATACATGAGAACTAAACTCGGTAAACTTGGCAACATGCAACTATTGTAGTGCTAATGATTAACAATTTCATTTGTCGTCAAAACATCTACAGTCTTGTGCTACACTGGAGCAGCAGGAGCTCTTGGAGGAAATGGCCAATTCTGTGGGCGTGGCCAAGGTATGATCTGGGGAATTGGCCCCTGAGAAATACGGTGAAGGTGTAGATGAAGAAATACGACAGAACTCCACATAGGCACATTTTTTCAGTAGTTCATGGTCATGGTCATGACTAATGTCACAGAACATAGCAATGCATCTCAGCTTCCCTGCTGGTGGCAGATTTTTGAGTAGTAGAAAATAGACAAGCTATGTACTGATGTTCAATTCGACTGCTCTGGCTTTCACAATTCAGTATACTTCAAATATGCTGTTTGTGAATCTCAAAAAAAAAAAAAAAGCTGTTTGTGTGAAAAATTCTTGTGTTCTGAATGGGCACATCTTTCTACATTGCTCTTTCCAGTTCTTCCTTTGGTTTAAATACGTAAAACCAATGCAAATATCTTTCCAGTCCCTCCTTTGGGTATATCTTTTTAGACGACTACTAATTTTTGTTAGATGTGATCTCGATCTGAGTCGGTTAAGAACCGACTACACCTACATGAGCATATCAGAGTTTGGAAATATTGCAGCTGCCACCGTATATGACAAACCGTTATGGTTCCCCAATGCCAAGGAGATTTGCCTGTGCTGCTGTAATTTCAGGTCACCATGTCCTTCCTAAAAGGTGGTACTGGTTTTGCAAGATAACCTGTATGGGAAATAATTTGATTAGTTTTTGAAGACTTGTAAGGTATGTGTTCATCAGATCTGTGGAAATAATTGTGGACTTTTCATTTAATTTAACATCAAGCTGCTGCATGTTTTCAGTTAGCCACATTGAAGCTTGCATACGGTTTGCATCATGCTTGGACAATGCTACTGCATTCTGCCAAAAAAAAAAGATATTGAGCTCAACACGAAGCACCCAAACAATAGTCCTCTGATTCCATTCTGGTTGTCTTTACAAACTGCGTTGTTACACTACAATATACTCCCTCCTTCCTTTTATATATGACGTTGGATAGTTTATTATTGAACTATCCAACATCATATATAAAAGGAAGGAGGGAGTATGAATGTATCTCCCGAGTTTTAACGAGCTATAGCTCGGTTGGTAGGCGTTGTAGATGGGCACACTGCCGGCTTGGGTTCGAATCCCTGAACGCAGGTTTATCTCAGCGGAGATTTATTCCTCGAAAAAAATCTTCTCGCCGGTGAAGCCGGGGTTCGGGGGTTTTCTAAGCCGGGAGAAGACTTTCTTCTCTTAATGAAAACTGTGGGGGCGGTCTTACCCCCACCGACTTAGTTTTCTCTCTCTCGAGTTTTAACTTCTAATAGGACACAACAGCGTGAGCCATTCAGTTTGAGAAGGATTTGAGCTTGGATTACAGGTTGACAACATAGTTATTGTTATTATTTTTAAAAAAATTATGTCCCTGCTCCACCCGGTTCATACGCACGAATTGCTGCTGCACCTGTTTCGCTACCGGCATTTTGTGGAACAGCATGAACCAGCAGCCATGGTTGCTGTCAAGTGCAAGTCCCTGCTCACCGCCTCTTCCGCCTGAGCATTCTCTGGCGGCGAGTAGCCACCTCCCGTTGACGCTCCTACCCGACGATCCCGCTGCCGCCGCCACGGCTCCGTGGGCGAGTACCTGGCCGGCAACACCGAGCTTTGCTCATGGTCGCCGCCGCCCGGAGCCGGAGACGTGGTTGTTCGTCGTCGCTGGCTCCCACGGGTACGGAGGCGGAGGCCATGCGCTTGCTCTCGACTGAGGGGAGCGCGAGCGGGGCAGCGGCGCGACCTTGCCGGCACGGAATATTTGCAAAGAACCCGTAGTTTAGACCGTGTTTAATAATTACGATCCCAATGTTTGCAGAACGGCTCTTGATTATTTTCATATAGTCCCTTAATTTGGATCACAATCGATAATTGTGATCTGATTATTTGCAAAATACCCCAGTTAGTTTTAAATAGCCCCCTATATGGGATCGCGGTTATTAATCGTGATCCGAATATTTTGCAAATCGGTCCTCGGTTCGGACGGCAGGGTCTGTCGTCTCCTCCGGTCCGTCCGCCCCTTACGCCGTCTCTGTTGTGCCCACGACCGCCATTTTGTAACTGTTGTCGATTTGGGAATTTCTGGCTGGGTCAATTCTCCCCACAGCCCTTCTCTTCTCTTTATCTTCTCCATTTTACACAATAGTCCTTACACTTTTACCTATTTATATAATACACCAACACTCCCCCTCAAGATGGGCTAAAGATATTCAACATGCACATCTTGTTACAAAACAACTCATTATCTTTAGGACCTAAACCTTTTGTGAGACAATCAGCTAGTTGATCACGAGACTTGACATATTTCAACCTTAAAGCCCCACTATCCATATTTTCCTTGATGAAGAACCTGTCAATCTCCACATGCTTCATTCGATCAAATTGAACTGGATTATTTGCTATATTGATCGCTGCTACATTATCGCAATGGAGCAGTATGGTCTCATTCTTCAACACTCGAAGCTCCTTCAGAAGACTCTTCAACCACATCATCTCACACAAGGTCAAAGCCATTGCTCTATGCTCAGCTTCTGCAGTCGACCGAGACACCACAACCTGCTTCTTGCTTCTCCATGAGACAAGATTACCACCCACAAACACGTAATATCCAGATGTGGATCTCCGATCATCCCTGCAACTTGCCCAATCAGCATCACAATAGCCTTCGACATTCAAATGTTTGTTCGCCTTGAACCACAACCCTTTGCCAGGGGTCCCCTTCAAATATCTCAGTATTTGGTATACCACCTCCATATGCCCAGTTCTAGGATCATGCATATACCTACTTACCACACTCACTGCATAAGCAATGTCAGGTCTTGTATGGCAAAGGTACATCAATCGACCAACCAGCCTCTGATATCTTTCCCGATCCACTGGGTCACCAGACTCACCATATGTTTGGTGATTCCTATCAATAGGTGAGCCACATGGGCGACACCCAAGCATCCTTGTCTCCGCCAATAGATCAAGGACATACTTCATTTGGGACAAAATAATTCCCTTTGCTGATCTAGCAATTTCAATCCCGAGAAAATATCGAAGTGGTCCAAGATCCTCTACCTCAAAGGCTTTACCTAGCCTTTCCTTTAATTTCTTGATCTCCTCTACATCATCCCCAGTGATCACTATATCATCAACATAAACCGCCAAGATAGTGATACGAGGGCCCTGATGTTTGTAGAAAACTGTGTGATCTCCATTGCACTGGGAGTACCCCATATCACATAATGATCGTCTGAATCTATCAAACCATGCACGTGGTGACTACTTTAGGCCATAAAGTGACTTCTTGAGTTTACACACCTTCCCAAGAGTTTGTTCATTTGCAAATCCAGGTGGAATTTCCATATAGACTTCTTCTTGCAGGTCACCATGAAGAAATGCATGTTTCACATCTAGCTGATGAAGTGGCCAACCAAAGTTAGCTGCACATGAGATCAAGGTCCTTACCGTACCCATCTTTGCCACAGGTGCAAAGGTTTCATCATAGTCAATTCCATATGTCTGACTATATCCCTTCGCAACCAATCTTGCTTTGTACCTATCCACCTTTCCTTCGGGGGTCTGCTTTACCGTGAAGACCCATTTACAACCCACCGCCTTTTCCCTGTTGGAAGGTCAACAAGTCCCCATGTCTTATTCTTTTGAAGGGCAATTAGCTCTTCTTTCATTGCATCCTTCCACTTCAGATCTTCTTTAGCACACTTCCAATCCTTCGGAATAGGCACTGCTTGCAATGATGCAATAAAGGTTCTATATGCAGGAGAGACATTAGAGTATGAAACATACTTAGCAATGTCATGTTCATAGCCATAACGGGAAGGAGGTTTACCAGCATTGGCTCTAGGTTCTCTACTTTGTGCAAGGGGTAGCTCTACATGTTCAGAGGTGGGAGAGACATTACCAGCTGGGGTTGGTGAGCTTGATGGAGAGGAGTCCGAGGAAGGATGTGAGACTGGAGTTTCAGCATGCTCGGGTTGTGGTGGTTGCCCCTGCTTCTTAGTCCGCTTACGAAAATACACTATGGGTTGCTCCCCCTGCTTCTCATTCACCTTCGTCCCTTGCTCCTCATTCACCTTCTCCCCCTGCTTCTCATTCACCTTCTCCCCCTGCTTCTCACTTCTATTTGTAGGGCGTGAAATTGTCCCCACAATCACTTCTGCATTCTCCATAACATCACTTACCACTATTTTCTCAACAGCAGACTCACTCATAGGACATTTCTCAACAGCAGACTCACTCATAGGACATGGGATTGTCCCAACAATCACCTCTTCACTAGTCACCTCAACACCATCACCATTCTCATTCTCCCCCTCTCTACTGTCACTCTTAGTGACTGAAGAGAACTCCTCCAAGAATTGATCAAGATCATGTTTCTTTGTGTAGTATGGTTCTTCCTCACGAAACGTCACATCCATACTCACAAACAACCTCCTGCCAATAGGATCCCAACACTTGTACCCTTTCTGAGTGGAGGCATATCCCACAAATATACACCTAACTGCTTGTGGATCCAATTTTCCCACTGTAGGCCGATGATCCTTCACAAAGCAAACACAACCAAAAACCTTAGGTGGAACTTTAAAATCACACCTCCCCAGCAAGAGCTCAGCAGATGATTTCATACTAAGTATTCTTGACGGCATTCGGTTGATGAGATATGTGGCTGTCATCACTGCCTCACTCCATAAATATTTAGGTACATTCATTTGAAACATGAGAGACCTCGCTACCTCCAATAAATGACGATTTTTCGTCTCAGCTACACCGTTCTGAGGTGGGGTTCCAGGGCAGGTTGTTTGATGAACAATTCCTTGGTCTGAGATATATGCTCCAAATGCATTATTCACATATTCTGTTCCATTATCAGTCCGAAGAATTCGAACTCTTGCATTAAACTGATTTGCAACCAATTTGTGAAAGTCTTGGAAGCACTGAAACACCTCACTCTTATGCTTAAGCATATATATCCAAGTCATACGACTATAACAGTCAATAAAGGTGACAAACCATTTAGCACCACTCACAGAGGTAACTGAACATGGACCCCAAACATCTGAGTGTATCAGAATAAATGGTTCATAACTGCGAAGACCAATACTAGGATAGATGGATCTAGTATGCTTGCCAAGTTCACATGCATCACACATAAGTCTACTCTTGTCCACACTCTTGAACATAGCAGGGTACAACCTACTTAAGCTCTCAAAAGATACATGTCCTAACCGACAATGAAGCAGCAGAATTGCTTTCACATCTCCTTCAGCAGCTACCACCAACACTGACTCCTCATGACTGATGAACCACAACCCATCACGCCTGACTCCAGTCCCAATCCTTCTCCCAGTTCCCCTCTCCTGAAAAACAAAAGAATTTTCGTCAAATGTTACTGTGCACTTGAATTGATCAATGATCGAGCTAACTGAAATGAGGTTGACTGGGAATGATGGAACATGCAGGACTGATGGTAGGTTAAGAGAAGGTGTACACTCTACGGACCCTACACCATGGATTTGTCGGGATGTACCATCAGCAATTTGAACAGACTCAGAATAAGAGGTGTATGGATTGTATGTTTTGAAAGGACTAGACATGCCTGTGATATGTTTGGATGCTCCTGAATCTATGACCCAATCTATGTGATGCCTATATGAGGATGCAAGTGCCTGTGCTTGAGTACCTTCGCCCATGTGGGCATAGTTGGCAAAGTTATCGAAGGTGGTGGTGTGCTCATGTGAAGTGGAGCTCTCAGGAGATTTGCCCTTCTGCCACTGTTCCCACAGCCTAGCCTATTCACCAGTCAAGGTAACAGACGAAGTCGCCTCAGAGGTGGCTATATTGGCTCTAGGGCCATCACGACCTCTACCTCGGTTGCCACCACGGCTACCACGACCTCCTCCATAACCACCACGAGTACTTCCACGACCTCCACGAGATCCACCTCGACCACCACTGCCTCTAGGGTTGGGACAATCATAACTCAAGTGCCCTTTTTCCCCACAATTGTAGCACTCTCTGTCCTCAATTGCAACATAGGATGGCTTCACATGATTACCAGTACCCATCATTCGAAGCCTGCTCTCTTCATCAATCATGGCTGAAACAGCCTCATCCATGGTGGGAAGGTTGTCCTGGTGACAGAAGGCAGCTCTCCTAGTCTCAAACTCAGGGTCCAGATTCTTTAGGAAGTGGGTCACTCTCCTGTCCTCCACCCACTTATGAACAACCTGAGCATCTCGTGGAGTCTCTATTTGGATAGGAGCATAGTGATCTAGCTCTTCCCACAAGTACTGAAGCTCGCTAGCATACTGCTCCACTGATCTTCCCCCTTGTTTCACTGCATCTGCCTTGCTCTGAATCTCCATCATCATCATGACATTCCCCTTCCGAGAGTATATGTTACTCAAGGTCTTCCATATCAGTGACGCAGCACGCATGGCTTCCACCCTCTTGCTAACTGTGGGAGACATAGAAGCTAACAACCATGCCACTATTACAGAGTTTGTTGCATGCCAAACTCTCCACTCAGTGCCGAGCTTATCAACCGGCTTGACACAAGCTTCCTCCAAATAGTGCTCCACCCCCTTGCCTCCTAAAATCACACGCACTCTCCTGGACCAACTCAAGTAATTCTTGCTACCTTCTAGCTTCACATCATTGGGCACCAGCTCCAACTTCAATTTAGATGGACCCGCATCTGCTTTACCCCCAATCAGACCCAGCCCCATGAGCTCCTGGATCATAGTCCTCATCTCACTCATCATTTCATCCTTTGTAACACCACCAGAACCACCGCCAATGGCTGCCTTCACTGCAGCCTATTCTTCCCTCCTTTTTGCTTCCATCTCTTCTTCTGGAGTCATCTTCACCACCACTGTTGGACAAATATCCAAACACACCAACAGACTAGCACAAGCAGCAGCAGCCCCTTCACACCTAGCACAACACCTCCTTCACACCTAGCAGCAGAGCAACAACTTCTCCATGCCAGCACAGAAACTCCTCCAAGCCCCACAGGCCACAACAGACCCGTGCCTCTCCGACCGGCAGCAGCAGGCCGCACCCGCACTCGCCGCCTGCTGCAGGCCGCTCCTGCACGCGCCCACGCTCGCCAACCACTGCGCACACGTCCGCGCTCGCCTGCTGCTCCCGCACGAGTCGCGCCGGCCGCTGTGCACGCGCCCGCGCTTTCCGCTGCGCGCGCACGCGTCGCTGCGCCCGCACGAGCCGCCTACTGGCTCCGCCGGACCAAATCGCCGCTGCCGGAGCAAATCGCCCTAACCCTAGCTCTGTATACCATGTCGTCGATTTGGGAATTTCTGGCTGGGTCAATTCTCCCCACAGCCCTTCTCTTCTCTTTATCTTCTCCATTTTACACAATAGTCCTTACACTTTTACCTATTTATATAATACACCAACAGTAACAACCAGCGGCTCACCAACAAGAACAAAGCCGGGAGCATGAGGAATCACGAGAGAAATCGGACGGGATAGGATCTTAGGAAGGAAGAAGGGCTCTTCCGTTGTCTCTATTTTTCTATTTTCTGTTCTTCCTCTTCTCCTGTTGCCGGTGGATCCTTATATAGGAGAAGATGTCTTGCCTTGGGGTTTAGGCCAGGCTTTGACTTAGTAAATGGGCTCGATATACTTAGACTTCTTTTGGCTCATACTAGGGCCATGACATTACCACCCCCTCGAAACACAGTTTGTCCCCAAGTTGCAAGCCGTAATGATGCTTGGATCCCACTGCATCCGAACATGCCAGAGTACCAAACAAAATGGTTCAGACTTGGACGAAATTAGCAATGATAGCCCTATCATTTGAGCCGTATTGCCATCCAATTATCCACTCAAGAACAACAGCTACCAAAATTTTTTCAGTGACCGAATTTGAGAACAGTTGATGCACCATAACTTGATTGATAGAATTGGAGAAAGCACATGAGTTGTGTCTCAGCATCAAAGGAGCCAATCTACTATTGACACCAGAACAAGTAACCTGCATATTGAACACTCCAGGATTCCATTGCCCTGTTGATGACCTGTATAGCTCCAGTTGCTGCTCACCTCCTCTCGGACTGAAACTACATCTGTCAGATTGCATTTCACCGATAAATAAACAGCCAGCTTCTATTTCACACCTCCCAGGGTTAACGTCACTTCTTCTCCGTGGTTGGGCTTCTACAGGCACAAGCTGCCTGTCCATTTCTTGCTTTTGTTCACTCATGACTGAATTTTTGTTGCTGTCGTTCAGCCCCTGATCAGCAGGTATTTTATCAAATATGTCATTTGCAGAGGTCGTACCAAACTGTAGAAACAATGGTAAATCAACGACATTAGTGAAAATATGGTCTCCTTGTTCCTACTTGACAGAAGTGCGTTGTTGTAAGCCTGTAAATGACTATTGTGCAGGTCAAGATTTAGTGGCATATCATCATCCCACGTTACTAATTGCTGCAGTAATCCATGATGCATGCTGAGGTCAGAAGATAAATCCTCATCCCATAAGATGTCCTTGTGAAGCATCTCATCAAGAACTACTCAACCACCATTAACCTCCAACTCGTGTACAAATTCATCATTTCTGTACTCTCCGCCTGATGCAAGATGGTGCAGTAATCCATCATGTATAATAGAGTCCTCTGACATCTCATCCCATATAACTGTGTGGGGCATTCCTTCAAACACAACTGGGCCTTGGTCGAGAACATCGACAAAAATGCCACACTTGTCCACTTCTGAAACTTTAACTTCTGAAACATTCTGAATCAATTGAAGTGAGGCTGATATTTCACTCATTTTTGTGGCCTCTCTCCAACAGTTGCTTAACATCAATGACTTCCCGCTCTAAGTATGTTGGTGAACAATCAACATCAGTGCTCACCATCTTGGTGACTTGCACATCAGCCAAATTGTGTTCCTCACACCCTGCTAGCTTCGGTGCAGCACGTGCTACTGGCACCTCCTGCTACCATGGAGCTGCTTCACTTTTCTATCTACCCTTGCGATTGGACAAACTATTCCTACACAACAAGCCATCCAGTGCTTGGTCCGCACTCACTTCTTGTGACCTTCCCACAAAGTTTGGAAGTAGACATTGAGGCTTGGAATTTGGAATTGGAATTGATGGTACCGAATGCCAGTTGTTTGGGTGCTCACGGAATTAGAATTGGAATCTTAACTCAGTACCAGACCGGCATGCCTCTCCCTATTGAGCGGAATCGTCCCTCTCCCTCGCCTGCATCGATCTCTAACTCATCCCTCCCCTGCTCCTCTGATACCACTCCCCTTTGTCCTCCACCGGCGTCGTCCACTCCCTCCACCACCAAGCCGCATCGGCCCGTCCTCCATTTGCCAGCACGCCACGCCGCTCCCTTCTCTCTCCGCTAGCGGGGCGCATCGCGCGCTCCCCTCCCTCACTCCGCCGGTGGTGGCAACTCGCGCGTGTCTGGGCGGAGCAGATGTGCGGGGCGGTCTGGGAGGAGCAGCCGACGGCTCCGTCTTCCTCATGGCCGGCGGCTCCTTCTTCCTCATGACCGGCGCCCCCTTCTTCTTCATGGCCGACCGGTGGGAGAGGGCGGCCTTCTCCAGATGGATCTCCGCCCCGGATGGAGAGGGTGGCCTTCTCCGGCGAGACGTGGGCGCGTGGGGGCAGCTCCGCCCTGGAAGCAGCCTTCTCCGGCGAGGTGTCAGGGCCCGGGTGAGCACCACCGCCAGCGAGGTGTCAGGGGCCCGGGTGAGCACCGCCTCCATTGTGGCCAAGGTGGAGAGGAGGGAGAAGATGGTTAAAATCAAATGCCACCGTATCACATCCAAACATGAATCGGTATTGACCACCTTCTCTGATTCAGTTTATCAATTTCATCTGCATCCAAACAATGGCTTTGGTATTGGAACCTAATATCAATACTACTCTGTTTTGGCATTGAACGCAATTCAATGCCAAGGCCTCCAATATCTACTTCCAAACGCAGCCAAGGGCATCAAGTACAACAAAATCCTAATGCAGCAAGTAACTGCCATCACCACTTATCAAGTTGAGGTTGTGCTCAAATTCCTCATCAGCTAGCTGCTGCAGTAGACCATGTGAGTCCAAGTCAAGTGCCAATTCCTCGTCCCAGATAACCGAAAAAGATAATTCATTGGACACAACAAAAAAAGCACTTCAGATGGTAAAGTCCAAGCCTCAAAAACAATATGATGAGCATGTTCTGCATCGTTGTCCCAACGAGGCATATCGTCGAACACCTTGTGGGCACCCACCTCAGAAACCATGAAAGCCATTGAAAGGAACTCAACCACCAACGAACAGACGCTGAAGAGATGGACGCCGTGTCAGAAGTCCAAATCACCAACGCATGTGCCACCAAACACCAGACTCAAAATTGGGGAAAGTGGACTAAGCTCCGAGAGATTACACGCCGCAAACCAAGATAGTTGTGGAGAGGAATTATGGGAATTCAATCCTCCCAGATTCTGCACTGGAAAGGACCAAATCGAGCCCGACCTACCCATTTCGCTTCCATGGCCGACGGATTGTGCGAACTCACGAACCCTAGCCCGATAACCTGGGAGCACACCACCACGAGCATGAGATGTCACTGCTGTGCAATACCCGCACGGAGGAAGGGCGAGTCTCTGATACCACTGTAACAACCCGTGGCTCACCGACGAGAACAAGTCGGGAGCGTGAGGAATCACAAGAGAAATCAGAGGGGATAGGATCTCAGGGAGGAAGAAGAGCTCTTCCGTTCCCTGTCTCTGTTTTTCTATTTTATGTTCTTCCTATTCTCCTGTTGCCGGCCGACCCTTGTATAGAAGAAGATGTCTTGCCTTGGGCTTTCACTTAGTAAATGAGCTTGATATACTTGGACTTCTTTTGGCCCATACCAGGGTCATGGCACATTCCGGGAATTCTATACATCTTCCGGAAGTTATTTTCCAATGGAACTTCCAACTTTAAGATTCGTGCGCACATTGGATCAGATGGCTGCGGTCTTTCTTCTTCCTCCGTCGCTACTGCCGCGGGGAGGTAGTCGCACCCGAGGGCGGGAGGTGGGCGGGGGCGGCCGGCTGGCGGGTCGCCGCCGGCCGCGAGCGGTGGTCGAGGCCGGCGGAGTTAGGGTTAGGGTTTCGGGGTCCGGATTTTAGGGACCTCCAAATCTCCATTGTTCTTCGGTCCTAGAAGAAGGGAGGGGGCCGGAGGACCGGCGGTGGTGGTGGTTCGGCTAGCGGCGGAGGCAAGGCGTCGCAATAGCACCGCCGGCCGGGCAGGGTCGGACGGCCGGTGGGCCGGTGACCGGCGGCGGGGGCGGCGAGAATGGTTTAGGAAGGGCGGGTTAGAGGGCGGCGGTGGAGGGCGGGCGGACGGCGCGGCGGCGAGGTAGCCGCGGGCCGGGGCGGAGGACGAGGCGGGGCAGTGTGCGTGAGGAAGAAGAAGGGTTGTGGAAGAAGAAAATGGGCTGTTAATGGGCCCCCTGCACATTCCCACCCACCCCCTGGCAGCAGCAAGCAGCTCCGCATTCCGCGCTCATCTGACTGCCGCGAGCTTGCTTGCTTTGACAAAACAAAGTGATTATGTGCGGCCTTGAATGATATTGTACTTCTTAACGTTCTCGCAATTAGCTGCTCCTCTGCAATTCTGGTGATGTTGTTCCCTTCTGAATGTTCTTGAATTGGGATCAAAGAGATTTGCTTCTGCTGCACTGCTGTGTATTTCAGGTCATCATGTTCTTCCTGGACAGTGCTACTGATTTTGTAAGGGTACTAATTATTATAAGGTGTGTTTTCTATCTGATTCTATGGAAATAATTGTTTACTTTTTATTTAATATGACATTAAGCTGCCGCATGTGCATCAGTTGTCAACGACACTGGTTCTTGCTAAACATGGAACTGTCTGTGCTGCTGTTTCTATCAAGCTACAGCAGTTCAGGATTGTCATGCCGTTTTTCAGATAGGTGCATTGGAGCTTGGGATGGAACTCAATATCTGCCATTGATTGTTGCTGCCAAATATTGTTCAGAGTTGCCTCATGGGGCATGGTACTTATCATTAATTAGGATCAGCCACGTTGATTGTAAGACGTGAGCCATGACCTTTCAAAACTCCATGTCACGTGGAATGTTGTTTGGGAATGTAAAGTATCATCAGCTTACAATGCGTGTCTGAAATATATTATGTAGTCACGAGGTGCATTTATCTACCATGATAGCTTGCACTGCAACTGTAAACAAACTGTCAAACCAACTACTAGCATGCTTAGTTGTAAAAAGGAGAATGCAATTTACATGATGCTTGGACAACGCTTACTGCATTCTGCCAATAAATACTGAGCTGAACTCGAACCACTCAAAAATAGTCATCTGATTCCATGTTGGTTGTCTTTACGAATGGCATTACATTACAATATTCGATGATATCTCAAGATATGATTGTAATGTCACCCGGGTCCTAAATTCTAATACTACACAACATCATGAGTCATTCAGGTTTTTTTTAAGACGTGCAAAGTACGTTTTTCATTAAGAGAAGAGAGTTTTGCAAAACGCCACTTTAGGAGAACCCCTAAAGCGCGGAGGAACAACAGAGAAACAACAACAAGAAAAGATAAGGGACACCGCACCATCACAAGAGGAGCCCAAATACAACAACCGCTAGCAGGGGAAGGGAAGCACCAAGGAAACACACTCGTCAACGTGAAACGAACCAGATTTCCAAAATTGAAAACCCGATCCTCTGCACATCTGTGATAGTCCCAGGAAGTGGCTATCACGTGCAAACTCTGTCTCAAGTGGTACAAATCCATACAACACAGGAAAAAGAGGAAATTACATAATCTTATTAATACATCAGAGTACAACATTTCGGCATAAGCCGGGTACAAGTCCAACTGGACTAAACAAGAAAGGTAAATCATCTACGCAGCGGATCTATCGAAGCGAAGCGTCTCCAGCTCCACAGGCAAACTTGAGTGTAGGACCAGCTCTAGTCTTCCCATCCTTCATCGTCGATGTCGTAGTCGATCTTCGAGTCTGAAAGCATTGCCATCTACCCGATAAGCGGGTAGGTCATGTCAGCTTCCCAACAAAGAGCAAAAGCGGTGGATGAATTCTAGTATGCATGGATAAGCCTATATATGGCTGTAGAAGGTTTATGCAAGCAGCGGTAGCAACATCAAGGTAAGCGGTAATGCAGAGAGGTCACCATCTCCGAGGAGATCCACACCTCTGAGGCCAACGCCTCCGGGGTCAACACCCCAAGCAAGGAAAGTACACCAAAGCACCGAATCTCAACCAAGACTCAGCATCCCACTCTCATCTGCGATGTGAGGTCACCAACTCCTATCCTCACATCTCAACGGCACGAGGCCGGGCTCACACACTCGGGGGAGAGAAGCAGCACAAGAAAAGACTAGCCAGGTGAGAGATCGCAAGGGCTGTCCATACCAGTGGACACGGACTATAGCTATAGGTTTAACACTCTGCAGAGGTTGTACAACTGGACCCGCCGAGTAGAGCAGAATCGGATGCCTCCGATCCACCTCTCTACCTAACGGCCGGAGACCTAGCAGTGGATGGCACTCTCCTGCCTCTCCAAGCCTGACTCGTCCTGAACTGGGGCGCGAAACTTGCCAGCAGGGCCTCGGAGCTGTGAGACCATCCCCGGAGGAGCCGGGGCGACGTCTACTCGGGGGGTATAACCCGTCCCCCTCACACGACCACACCGGTCCGCCTACAGGCTGGATGCCATCCACCTACTAGTTCTCGGACCGAACCCCGCCCATAACAAGGCGAACGGTTTGTACGAAAATAGCCCAAAGATCAAGGTCACACAGACGATCGGTCCTTAATTGCGGGAGCAAGCACTCACCAACTCCATCCGTCCGACACGCCGCTAGGGCGGGAGGCCAGGTCGCATCTCCCCTAGACAGGCGTTCACAAGTAACCAAAGCGGCTCGCTCCCGCGGTAACACGTCAAGGATACACACTCACCCAAAACACACGCTAGAACACCGAGATATCCCAATCTCAGTCCCAACCAGAAATCCATCCATATCACGAAGCAGGTAAAATATATGGGTAGTAAATATAGGGGACTAGCTAGGGGTCTGTAGCTAGTCCCAAAGGTAGGAAGTTCAAGGAACAGGGTATATCAAATCCAAGGCATGGCTAAAAGATTGTCTATGCATTTCAATCATCCAAAGCATCATAAGTAAAGCACTAGCAACTAAATAGCATGCATGGGATCTACATGGTCGGGAGTGACATGACACCTGCGCGGTAGTCGTCGTAGAGTAGTAGAGGTTGGGCCCTTCCTTTGGGTCAAAGGTCTCTCCAATCATCATAGCTCGGGTTGTCGTCGCAGATCGGGTCTTCCAACATGATCACAAGCCTACACGAGATGCGACGCGAAAATAAATAACAGCAAACAACTAAGCAATAACTCCAAATAACATCAATTTAGAAGAACCAAATAAATCCGATCTAGCTACAAGCAACACTAGTTTAATTTAAGGAAATCAAAGTAATTAGTTTTATATTAAAATAGTTTTAAGCTACTAGCTTTATATACTAGAAAACAAGTTAGAGAGAAGGGTTAGTTCAAGGTTGGGTTTGCCGATCAAGGCTAGAGGTTTGGTGATTGCGCCTGCAAGGTATTAGCGCAACCGATAGGTGCAACGAAGCGAATGCTCAGAGGATGAAGAGAGAGGAGTAAGGCGGAACGAGTTAGGTAAGGCATTATCAGAACAAGGTGTGCGGTGGCAGCACAGAAAGAAGGAAAGGATTGACTTAATGTCGATAAGAGGACAGTTATGCGGTAAGGCGTGCTCGAGAGCACGATGGAACAAGCGTTAGCGATGCGACGATAACCCTGGTGTAGTAGCCAGGTTGCAACGCGGGGTTGCTGTGCTTGAAGCAGAGGCCCCTGCTCAAGGCACGACCGTCCATCACGCGCGGCCTTCTGGGTACTAACACTTGGTACGACGCGTGCTACGCGGCTCGAAGCAAAGCAGAGCGAGAGCGGGTTTGCGGGTTGCGGCACAAAGCGGTGGAAGCAAGGAAAACAATAAGAACACGACTCGGGGAAGTATTCG
Organism: Cenchrus fungigraminus; assembly: GCA_036936925.1. Lineage (NCBI taxonomy): Eukaryota > Viridiplantae > Streptophyta > Magnoliopsida > Poales > Poaceae > Cenchrus > Cenchrus fungigraminus. Next base: position 128,829,788 of record CM072779.1, read on the forward strand.
TATCTGCCACACGTCAGTGGCTAGCTGCGGGGCTCCGGCGTCCCAGACCCACAAAAGCGCAGTGGCGGTAGCGGCCACGAATCCTACTCCAAGTACGCGGGGCAAAACGGGGTTTGGTTCAAGGGCAAGAGAGGATAAGGATAGGGTAGCAGCGAGCGTCTCGAAATTATGAAACCAACGCAAGTGGTTTCATAATTTTCGGAGCTCTGGATAATTAGTTATGAATTTTTAAAGAAAAAGGGATTTATAAAACATTTATTAAATCCTTTTATTTAAAACCGAAAATAATTTTATTAAAATAATGCTGACGTCAGCATGACGTCAGCGGTCAGCCTGTCACCAATTGCATCGCCGGCCGCGAAAGGAAGGGAGGGAGGTGCAGGGGGAAGGGCACCTCCCACCCTGCCCGCCGGCCACACCTGCGCCTGCGCCGAGAGGAGGGGCGCCGGAGAGGCGCGGCCGCCGACGGGAGGAGGGCGACGGCCGCTAGCGGACGCCAGGTCGGCGACGTCGCAGCCGGAGTGAGGGAGAGGGCGGTTGTGAACGAGGACGAGGGGGCGCCACTGGAGGCGGGTCGAGGCGGGGAACGCAGGAGCAGACGGGCTTGAGCAAACCGGTGGAGGAGGCGCCGGAGCAGGCGGGACCGCAAAGGCCGGAGCGTGGCGAGCCGACGCACAGCTCGCCGCGCACCGTCAACGTTGAGGAGATCGCCGTCGAGCACGGACGACGCAGGGGACACGGAGACGGGTCGGGGCCGGGTGGCATGGTCGCGGTGGGACACGTGGCCGGGCCCGTCAGCGAGGCGCAGTCGGCGGTGGCGAGGGGGCACCAGGGGGGCCGCGGACGATGACGATGACGAGAGGGCCCGTGACCACCACGGCGCGCGGCCCCAGGGGTCCGCAGGCCGCGCCGGAGCAGGCCATCCACAGAGTAGGCCGCGCCGGCGTCGGGCCTGCCCCCTGGCGCCCAGACTGCTGGCGTGCGAGGGGGCGGCCGCCCGAGCTTGGGGGGCGCGTCACCAGGCGCGCGGTAGACCCCTCCCCCTCACTCGTCCGCGCGTCGAAGCCCTGAGCCGCAGGCACCCACCGAAGCCGAGGCTGGCGCGGGTCACCAGCGGAGAAGGAGGCGGCGACCTGAAGACAGGGCGGCGGGGGAGGCTGACGACGGGTGGTGGAGGAGGGCGGACGTGCCGGCGCCGGCGTGGAGGAGGCCGCAGCCCGCCGACGGAGGAGCCGTCCCGGTAGCGGCGGCGGCGGCCGAACCCTAGGGCCAGATCTAGGGTTGGGATGGGGGAGCGGGAGGGGGAAAGCAGGGGAGAGGGGGAGGCAGGGCAACCGCCCACGTCCCAGAGGAGCGGCGTCGGCGCCGCCGGGTCCGACCGCCGCGGAAGGGAGACGATGGGAGACCCAAGGGGACGACCGGTGGTGCGGTTTGCAGAGGAGAAGGAAGAGAGGGGTAGGGGAAGAGGAGAAAGGGAAGAGAGGGGAAGGGGAAGAGGGGTGGCCGCCACCGCCGCACGCATGCCGGCGCGACAACGGCGGCCGGCAGGGGCCGACGGGGAGAGGACGACGAGGGAGGGCGGGGTCGCCCTCGAGCCGCCCGTGAGGACGACGCGAGAGCCTTATTTTGAAGTTTTTGTCTCCCAGGACTAGGAGTTTCTTTTCCCCTCCTCTGCTCTTCATGCTGTTTCCTCTAGGTGTTCCGATCATGCTCCCCTCCTCCTCCTTCTCGACTGTGGGGTGCACTCTAAGAAACGCTTCACCTTTCAGGCCTTTTGGCCTAAGGTCGAAGGCTTCTTGGACACAGTCAAGGCGGTCTGGTCGGGGCCGCGCCCTGATGCTTATCCGCTCCGTATGATCGACCACCTCCTTCGTGAGACAGCGAAGACGCTTGTAAAGTGGAGCTCCAAGGCGGTCGGCAGCATTCGCCTGCAGATCCAGGTTGCCAAGGAGGTCATCTTCCGCCTTGAGGTCGCGCAGGACTCACGGTCGCTCTCTCCCGAGGAGATCTCTTTGCGGCGGTTCCTCAAACTACGCTACCTAGGCCTGACCTCGCTGCAGCGAACGATCGCTCGGCAACAGTCCAGCCTTAGGTGGCTGCGTGAGGGGGATGCCAACACTAAACTTTTCCACCTACATGCCAACCACCGTAGGAGGAAAAATTTCATCCCCTCCCTTCTGGTCGGTGGTCGTTCAGTTTTTCGGGAAGAGGACAAGGCTTCGGCAGCCTTTGACTACTTCGACCGTATTCTGGGCGCCCATCATGAGCGTTTCTGCGCCCTCGATTTTGAGGAGTTGGGTCTCCCGCGGATGGACCTGGAGGACCTCGCTCTTCCCTTCTTGGAGGCCGAGGTTTAGGAGGTAATCAAGGACCTCCCACTGGACAAGGCCCCCGGCCCGGATGGCTTCACGGGTCGCTTCTACCGATCTTGCTGGTCGATCATCAGGGACGATGTGCTGCGGGCGTTCAACACCCTCTCTGACATGGACTTCCGCAGCTTCCACCACCTGAACGGTGCCCTTCTCACCCTTTTGCCAAAAAAACCAGACCCGGTCGCTCTTTCAGATTACCGACCCATCAGTCTAATCAATAGCTTTGGGAAAATTTTCTCCAAAGCGGCCGCCAATCGCTTCGCCCCGCACCTCTCTTCTCTAATCTCGCCCAACCAAAGTGCCTTCATAAAAGGTCGCCTCATCCACGACAACTTCCGCTACATCCTTGGCACGGCAAGAGCGCTTTCTAGTCGAAAACTTCTTAGGATCATGTTCAAAATTGATCTAGCGAAAGCTTTCGACTCGGTCAGCTGGGACCTACTGCAGAAGGTCAGCCTCACGTCCGAGCCTGACCAGTTCGTCTGGAAATGGTCGCCTAGCGGAGTCTACTCATCAGCCTCGGCCTACTCCGTCCTATTTCTTGGTCGCGTCGACATCCTCAGGGCACGCCAGATCTGGAAGATTCACATGCCGGGGAAGTGCAAGTTCTTTGCTTGGCTCGTCTTGCACGGGCGCTGCTGGACGTCGGACCGGCTGCACCGTCACGGGCTTAGGGACTCGGACACTTGCGCGCTGTGCGCCCAGGAATCCGAAACGCTGGACCACCTGACGGTGGACTGTGTCTTCTCTAGTGAGACCTGGCATATGGCCCTCAGACATATTCTCCTTCAGGACCTAGCTCCGGATCGCCCGGTGAAGTTCGCCGAGTGGTGGTGCTCCGCCAGGAAAATGGTCGCTAAGGCACGGAGGAAAGGTTGACTCTGTAACAGTAACATTTGCCTCACCAGGCTGCAAAATTTGGGAGAAATCTGTTGTTTACTGTCTATCAAGTGTCAATGTGCACTTCAGCTTGGAGAAGCCAAGAGTTTCCTCAGTGTAACAGAAGTTCTTCTATGCTGCTCAAGTTCCCTGCCATCCCACAGCTGCGCACCTGATTTGCGGTTGATCTCATGCTTCCGTCACCTTGCTTCACGGTGTCCAAGGCTATGGTTGTTGGTTCTGCTTGGCTGAAGTGCATGATGCAAGCTGATTCGAGGGAGACTATTGCGATTCCATCATCAAAGCGCATCAGATCAACATGGGCACAGATACCCTAGATTGAACAACAGAAGTGTCACATGTTTGAATGGATTGATAAAAGAATGCAGCTAGTTCCTTAATGCCAACTTTTGTTTGGGAACATGAATCAGAGCAATGGCAGTCAGAATTGTTCAGAGAAAAAAAAGTTTCGCACCTCACCTGGGTTATATCTGTTTGCAATCATTTGATCAAAAAATGGCTCCCTCCACAACAAATCTGATGGCAGAGGACATTCATCTTCATCCTCATTTGTCATCTCCGCACCAACACCAACATTGACATGACCAACACAAATAGCTTCACGAATGAGGGTGGAAAGTTCGACAGCCCGTGAAGGGAGATCACCGAATCTCATTGCCTAACAAGGAAAAAGAAAGGAGCCATAAGGATCTCAACATTAAAAACAACAGATGAGCATGCAAATTCTTCACATTTGTTGAAAAACAGCATAGCTATAGTTTGATCTTTTTCAAAAAAACAGTTTGATCTACTGTAGGAGGCCTGATAGTTACAAATCTAACTGTCTTCATGGTTCAATCGTCACCATGCTGTTAATGCACAGTAGGCGCATCCTGACAAGATGAGGAAAAACTTACTTGGTTGTTTGCATCAATGAACCATCCTTCTGCAAAAACAAATGGGCAATGTCTACTAGTTATTCAGTTGTTGAGCAACAAAACTATAGTTGAGTCTCATCGCCATCGGTAATTTTCTACAATTCAATTGGGAGATGCAAAAAGATTCTTGTACAGGTCTACAGGATTACAGCTAGTGGTTCATCACACTTATACAATGCAATCATTGCCAGTTGAATTCAACGAGCACAAAGAATACAGATCGAGCACTAACAAATAGGCACATTTTTCTGTAGTTCATGGTCATGGACCCGTGGTCCTAGACTAATGTCACACTACCAATGCATCTCAGGTCCCCTGCTGGTGGCAGATTTTTTAGTAGTAGAAAATATGCTTTGTATGATTCAACTGCTCCATTTTTACACAATTCAATATGCTTTAAATATGCTGTTTCCGTGAAATTCTTGCATTCTGAATGTGTATGTGTTTCTATATCATGTATTTTCTAGTTCCTCCTCTGGCTTAAATATGCAAGACGAATGCAAATATCTATTTATGAAGATAGCTGTACCCATGTGCCATAATCAAAGAATGTTGCCCATTCCGGCTAACAAATTCACAGATTTGTTTTTACTGTTCAAAGATAATTCAGTTCACCGTACGAGATTGACAGATTCAATTCGAGAAGGATTTGTGCTTGGATTTACAAGTTCTCCATTGGTGGTCTGCTAAGGTTCATCACATTCATACATTGCAATCAGTGCCTTTTGCTAAATGCTAAGTAGTTGCTCTAAGCAAGCCTCGAACTTTAAAGGCACCAAGAATACAGATCGAGCACTACCAAACAAATCAATAATCACCCTGTAAATTTGTTGACTGAAATCAAAACTAAACCCAAACACAAAGCTAAAGATCCAATCTTTTACTTGTAACCACAAGAAGGAGGTCCCGGAGATCAAGGACTCGCCGCGCTGGATCGCTTCGAGGAGCCGTGCCTGCTCGTCGGCGGAGAGGAAGGCGGCGCAGAGCCACAGCCCCCTTACCCCCGCCACCGCCGCCCACCTCCACCGCTCGCGCCCGGCCCCGGCCGGCGCGTCACACTTTTTTTTTGAGGGGGTCGACGGGGAGACGATCGTCCCCACCTGATTCATTAACCACAGATCCCGGCGAGCCGATGGGTGGACGGGGCATGCCCCGAGTACAGCAGTTGCACGCCCTGGGGCGGTTTGAGTTACAGGAAGGGGGGAGGTAGGGAGCTTATTGCATTACAAACAAATTACACCACGAAACAGCAACATGTCGGAGGTGAGGGGGGAGCCGAGCTTCCCATAGGAGGGCGTCCTCTTTGCATTTGGCGAGGAGGTACGGCAGGTTGGGGGCGTCGGACTCGCTGCCTGATGAGTCGCCGAAGGCCTCCCGAAGCGCGGTCCGGCAGATGGAATCGTCGCCGCAGTCGCCATCGCCGCCGCCGGCCATGTGGTTCTTCACTGTTTACTCTGGCGCCCGCTGCAGTATGGCACGACGAATGCAGATGCCGTCTTCCCTTCGACGAAAACCTTTCCGCTAATAATCTACTACTGGACCCGAAGGCAACAGTTTGTTTTTCTTTGCTCGCATCTGATTTCAATTTCAGGGAATGTCAAGCTTGCCATGTAGAAGTGAAACTTTTCATAGTTTCCATGGCTAATTGACACATATTTTCAGTTTGCATAACAATGACAATTCACATCTTGAGCTGACTAAACACAAATAAAGGAAAACTGAGAGTTGATTTGAACATATGATGGTCAATTAATTCCAACACAACTAATAAGAATCATGCATTCTCCAAAAGCTCAATTAACAAGGACCAGATCATTTAGAATTGCAAGAAATAGCCATCATACATGGATCATATACATCATGTTACCAATATATGAACCATTACAAACTAAAGAAAATAAAAAATGAACTTGTAACTTTGTTCCTTCATCTCGTACTCTTTTTCTTTTCAGGAAAACATTCCTCTTTTTCTGAAATAAAATTAAAAGAATAGTACAAGGTATTTCTCTTACACCTTGTCGCCTCATGTAGTTATAGGTCACGCATGCACACATACACACATGTGTACATACACTTGCGCATCATAGGAACAAAAAATGAGCAGGTTCTTACAAGTACGCTAGCACATTGGTGCCTGAAGCATTGTTACATGTAGCTGTGTGTATGTGCTTGCGATCTGCTTATATGCTGTTCCAGTCCCTCCATGTCGTCAATCTCTTCATGGAGCTTAATACCCTTGGAACTGAGGGGGTGGTGGTGAGGCGTACTTGTTGGCCATGATGGGCGGGAGGATGACGTCGTTGAATGATGGCGGGGGTAGGGTATCCGCCGGTGGTGATGATGTCACCTCTTCTTGCTTCGGCGGGGGTGAGGCGACCATTGGAGGCGGCGAGCTTACTGGAGCTGGTGGCGGAGACGATGGTTTCACTGGTGGTGGAGGTGAGCTAACCGGTGCCGGTGGAGGAGGAGACTTCACTGGAGGTGGGGGTGAGCTCACTGGTGCTGGAGGTGGTGGCGACTTTACTGGTGGTGGTGGTGAGCTCACTGGTGCCGGTGGTGGTGGAGACATCACAGGGGGAGGAGGTGAGCTCACTGGGGCAGGTGGAGGTGGTGACTTGACCGGAGGTGGTGGTGAGCTCACAGGAGCAGGTGGAGGTGGTGACTTGACTGGAGGTGGTGGTGAGCTCACAGGAGCAGGTGGTGGAGGCGATGCCTTAGGTGCAGGTGGTGGTGAGCTGACCGGCGCAGGTGGCGGTGAAGATTTCTCAACAGGTGGTGGTGTGCTTACTGGAGTAGGTGGAGGTGATGCCTTAGGCGCAGGTGGTGGTGAGCTGACTGGTGCAGGCGGTGGGAAGGACTTCACCACAGGAGGCGGTGAGCTCACAGGAGCAGGTGGAGGCGATGCCTTAGGCGCAGGCGGTGGTGAGCTGATCGGCGTAGGTGGCGGTGAAGACTTCTCCACAGTAGGTGGTGTGCTCACCGGAGTAGGTGGAGGTGATGCCTTAGGTGCAGGTGGTGGAGAGCTGACTGGTGCTGGTGGTGGTGAGGACTTCACCATAGGAGGTGGAGAGCTCACAGGTGCCGGTGGAGGCGATGCCTTAGGTGCAGGCGGCGGCGGTGAGCTGACAAGCGCGGGTGGTGGTGAAGATTTCACTACAGGAGGTGGTGAGCTCACAGGAGCAGGTGGGGGAGGTGAGCTGACAAGCGCGGGTGGTGGCGAAGATTTCACTACAGGAGGTGGTGAGCTCACAGGAGCAGGTGGAGGCGACGCCTTAGGTGCAGGTGGCGGTGAGCTAACTGGCATAGGTGGCGGCGAAGACTTCACTACAGGAGGTGGTGAGCTCACAGGTGTAGGTGGAGCTGATGCCTTTGGTGTCGATGGTGGTGAGGTGATTGGTTCAGATGGCGGTGAGGACTTGACCTCAGAAGGTGGGGAGCTCGCAGAAGGATGCGGAGGTGATGTTTTAGTTGCAGGGTGTGTTGGCACTGCAGGTGGAGAGCTCACTGGAGCTGGTGGAGCAGAT